>JABWTJ010000019.1:677500-1952500 GCA_016801875.1 Solanum sitiens
CCTAAATAATAGTAAGCTGCAAAATTCCTGCATGCTTT
Organism: Solanum sitiens; assembly: GCA_016801875.1. Lineage (NCBI taxonomy): Eukaryota > Viridiplantae > Streptophyta > Magnoliopsida > Solanales > Solanaceae > Solanum > Solanum sitiens. The sequence goes on from JABWTJ010000019.1 coordinate 677,539, forward strand.
CTCAATTCTTTTGTATATAACTTTTTTCTCTAAAATTATAAGTTTCTTGTAGTCTAGTCAAAGCACGTTTCTTGTAATCAAGTTTGTAGCATAATTTTTGGTGAGTCTTAAGTGAAAAGACAACAATAATTATTTACTTAAAGAATAAGCTCATAAATATACTATCTATCTTCTTATGGACCAATATTAAATTTAACCAAAGAAATATCTATATATTACCAACAAAATAAATTTAGATAAATTTTATTCTTTGACCATATAGTATATGGTGAATCATTATTGCTGTTATATGGAGTATTAACTACATATATCACCGACCGAAGAAAGTTCCTAGAGTTAGAGCTTAGAAGAGTATGAATTATATACTCTTTTGACAAATTTCTTCCTTTGGTTAGTATAGCGCTGTTCTTCTTTTTTTTTTTTCAAATGAATTTTTGACGTGCCTTACTGATTTTGTCATTCCTTTTGACATAACATCCATTTGTTAGGTGAATTTTATCATATTTCTCATTTTTTTGTAATATTTTGATGTAGTGTTGTTGCTTCATTTGTAATTCTATTTACTTAATATGAGCACGAGTTTATCTTGTAGTGAAATTATGTTTTTGTAAATATTGTAATTTTTGCGGCCTCTCACAATGCATATTCTTTTATTACTATACTTTAATTTTTTTCCTTTTTTCACGTATGTAAAAGGATATAAATTTTAGTGCCTATAATTTTATTCGGCATGAATAGTTTAGTAGGTCAAATTTATCTCAGTTTAGCATGTTGAAGAAGTAAAACCTAAATAATAGTAAGCTATAAATTCCTGCATGCTTTCTCAATTCTTTTGTATATTACTTTTTTTCTCTAAACTTTAAGTTTCTTGTAATATAGTAAAAGCACGTTTCTTTTAATCAAGCTCTTAGCATATTTTTTTTGTTGAGTCTAAAGTGAAAAGACAACAATACTTATTTACTTAAAGAATAAACTCTTAAATATACTGGCTATCTTCTTATAGACCAATGCTATATTTAACCCAAGAAATATCTCTCTCTCTCTCTCTCTATATATATAGTTTCTCTACTGTTATGTACATGTGCATTGTACGACCCTCAATTTCATTTTGCCTTAATTCCTCCTTTTCATTCGTTAGAGCGTTCCTATAGCGACCTCAAGTCATTTATGACTTGTTGGCACGGACTCTTCGGTCGCCTGGTCGCTCGTTTAGGTTTCATGCCCATTACCCTGTTATGGAGCTTTTGAAATTTGAATAGTTGACTTTAGTCAAAACAACAGGTAGAAATCCTCAAAATGGAATTCTGACAATTCCATCAGATTTGGAGTGGTCTTTTTTGGCTATTTGCATGGTCAGTTCGAATCACGAGGCTTTCGGCATGAGATTGTGTCATTAGGCATTTTAGCTTCTTAACTTTGGCCTAAGTTTGACCTTGCTCAATATTCTTGGTAAACGTGCTCAATTGAAATTCCGTCAGAGTGGTTAGCTTTCGAATGTCGAGTTTGGTTTAAAAGGACCTTTATTTGGGTCCTAAGACTTTTAGTGTGGGTTTGAGCACTTGGATGAGATGTTGGAAAGCTTAAAAGCCTAGAGTTTACTTTGGTCAGCATTCGAAGATTTTGTTGTCGTATGAGAATAATGCCAACGCCATTAGCTCAAAAATGTTGAATTTTGTCTAGTTTGACCTTTCATTTGGGTCTTGAGTTCTTCTTTTTCATATTTAGATGTTTAGGTAAAAATCTTAGTTTTAGGCCTAATGGGTCTCGAAGGGGTATTTCTATCAAAATAATCTTGTTAAGGAAATCTGACGATTCCATTAAGTCTGGAATATGGAATTTAGTGGGGTAGCATATCTAGTTTATTTTTTGTCGAATCCCGAATGAATCCCGATGGTCCATTCAGAAACTTTGAAAAATCTATAAAAAACCTGGTGCAAACTTTTAGCGACTAGAAAATGTCTTTTTTAGTGAGAAGAAGTCCTTTTAGCAACCAAATTTGCCATTATTTAATGTCGAAAATCAGCATTCAACCCTAATTTATTGAACACAATTTGTCTCTCATTTTAGCTTTATTTTGGGTTATTGAAAGGTTGGGTTGCTAGAAATTGGCGTGGTTATGCATTGGAGTGTTCGGAGACTATGGGGAGAGGGGGGGGGGGGGGGAGACCTCCGTTTGAGGTAATTTCGAGTTTTTGTTGTCTTCTCTTCTTGTTTAGCTTCAATGGTGATGTAAATGTATAGGCTGATTCTGGGCTATTCCGAGTCATGAATTTTATTCCATTTGGGACATAAGTTGGGGCAGGTAAGATATAACTTTTCACATACTCGATTTTGGATTCCCCGGTGTACGTCCCACAATCCCGTTTAGACCCAACTTCGAATCCATCTCTGGAAAATAAGATGTTGTGTAAAAACAACCGTATTGACGTTGTAATTTTATTTTTGATAGTGTTGCGGAGTTATGAGACCGTGTGGAAGAGAAAAGCTCTGATAATGTGATTTGGAGTGCATGCGGTCAACCTGCAGGTAGGCTACGGGTTCCCTCTCCCTTAGAATGAGCATTATTAAGTAATTGTATATTGATTTGTTTGAATTTGGGGTTGAATTGGTGGTTAATCATGTTAAATTCCTAAAATCCATTATTTAGACAACTTATCAAGTTTTCGAGCGGTTGAAGCATGTCTATTGTATTTGTTGATCATCTTCACCATATGGTGTCGCTTATTTGTGATTTGTATATATTGTTGGAGCATGTTTGGCCTTAGTCTAAGCTTAGGCTAGTGATTGTCACAGACTTGCGTCCTTTTGGTGTTGTTAGGCCTTGTAATCTCTGTGACGTCGCTTTGGATGGCTTAGCTCCCTGTAGACTGATGTAGCAGACCTGAGTCTAATAGTTTGGGCCTTAGATAGGCAGTAACACTGCTCTTCGAACCATATATTCATAAATCCTCTTTTTTCGTCGGTTCCGATGTCTCTAATTTTTGGTTTTGAAGCTACTTGTCTATTCGGGTTGGATATGTTTCATGCTGGAGTGATTTATTGATAGAACTCTGATTGGGGGTACTCCGTGTGATGATCGGTTGGCTGCCTATCCTATTTTACCCGATTCGCCTCTATGCATTGTTCAAGTTCCCCAATTCACTCCACCAGGCGTGTTGAAATCCTCGCCTTGGTATTATAGCCTTGGTTCAAGTCTTGGCTTTCTTCAGCGGTGGTTCAAGTCCACTTCCATTTGCAGTTGTTGTTCAAGTCAACCGCTCGTTACAACTTGGTTCAAGTCCATAGCTACTCACCTCGGTTCAAGTCCTTAGTTATATTAATATGTGGTTAAATTCCACAATTATCCTTAGCCTTGCTTCAAGTCCTCGGTTATTCCAAATCTCGGTGCAAGTCCTTGATCCTCAATCTTCAATTTGGTTCAAGTCCTTAACACGTACAATTTTGGATGAGCTTTAGGCATATGGATTGGTTCGGTTCGAGTTCACGGAAAGCTGTGGAAATCATGGAAACTTCGCCGGGTACTCTTATTCCTTTCTTTACTCTTCCTTATATATGTTGGGCTTATGGGAGTCCACTCGGGGTTACTTTTAGCTTGCGCGCGAGTGTAAGTTCAGGTTTATGGGAGACAAGTCAAATTTAGTTAGTTATTCTCCTTTTTTTATGTGTTAGTATGCTTGTGTGCATACCTGTTAGATTTCTCGTTCATGTTTATAGTAGTGTTTTAGATTCTCACATTTCATACTATTTTTGCTTTTCTTGCTCAGTCGGCCTAAAAGACCTATTGGGTAACTGTTTGTTTGATACTCATACTGTACTCTACATCTGTTTTTGTGATGTAGGTTCGAGCACTAGCGACTAGCGTTAAAATTGAGCTTGCAGAAGTGTGATTCGGAGACGGGGGTGTGCACTCGACGTTTTGTGCCATACCAGTCTCCATCTATATATATGACTCGTGTTTTGCTTTTTGAGTCAGACTTGTTTCTATGGTCCACTTTTGGGACTTGTACTCATTTTGTTAGTAGCTTTCTACATGTGACTTCCAGGTTTTGAGAGAGATCTCTTATTTATATATATATATTTTTTGCTTGCTTCCTCTTCTTCATCTATTATGTATGTTATTTATGTTATTTTTTTTAGTTTGCCCTCAATCCCATTACTTGTAGTTCCAGGATACGGGTTGTCTTTCCTAGTGGTGGGTTATTGTAGGCGCCATCATGACTCGAGGAATCGGATTGTGACATGTATGCAGAGTATAAGGTACTCAATTTGATAGCCTATTATTCAGTCTTTAGTCAATAGCAACATGTTTTCCATGTTCTTTCATGTCATTGTCCATAAACACCCCTAAATATGCCATAATTAATTAATTATGTGAAAGAAATTAGCCCCTCATATTCTCAAATGTGTGCTTCCTTATTACTCTAGACCTATGAAATCATAAAAAGATCTCATTAAGTTTTAAAAATCTTCCTAATCATATTTAGAAATTAGAAATGTTCTAAAATACATTATTTTTTTAAAAAAAAAGAACAACTAAAGAATTATGAACAAATCAAGTCACATGTTTGTTAATCTTGGAAACCAACTGGGAAAAAAATATAGGAAATAAAAATAATTACAAGTCATTAGGAGAATCAAGAAATATTACTTTTAATAATTGAGACACTCCAACTTTTTTGTGTATTAATCATTAACAAAAAATAGAAAAATAGTAATGGAAACTTTTTAAACTTTTCTGAATAAAGAATGTGGAAATTTATGAAGCAATGTGTGAAAATATGTTGTAATATATATATATATATATACCTTTTTTATATATCGATATATATATCGACTTGTATATATATATATCTATTCATATTTATGCTACCTTGAAATCATGAACTCGCTAACTTGAATGTTATATTATCATAATACCCCAACTTCAAACATCCAATTTAATGTATCTTTGAACTTTTATATCATGTTATATTACATCAATTTAAATGTTTATTTATAAAATATATTTAAACCATATCTACACCTTTTCACATTGAAGTGTTGAGGCTTTTGAAGGAGTTGTGACTTTTTCAAAAGGTTGCGACTTTATCAAAAGGCTGTGACTTTTCAAAAAAAGTTGTGACTTCTTCGATGAGTTGTGATATTTTTAATGGATTGTGACTTTTCAGAAGAGTTGCGATTATTCCAAAGCGTTTTGAAATTTCCAAAGAGTTGTGACTTTTCTAAAGGATTGTAACTTCTCTATAGAGTTATGACTTTTCTAAGGAGTTGTGACCTTTCTGAACAGTTGCGAATTTTTTCAAGAGTTGTGTCTTTTTTGATAAGGCCACAAGAAGCACATGTTTGAACTACCTCTGTTGGCTATAAATACAGGAGTTCCCTCGAATTTTTAAACTACAAATTTTCTATGTTTTCTTGTTCATCTTCTTAAAACACCTAATTTAGTACATATTCAATCTTTATTTATAATATAATATAAAATAAAATATATTAAACGAATACATCTTTTCACATTGACAGATTGTGACTTTTCCAATTGGTTATGACTTTTTCAAAGTGTTGCGAGTTTTCCAAAGAGGTGTGACTTTTTCGAATGGTTGTTACTTTTCTAAAGAGTTGTGGATTTTTGAAATATTATGACTTTTTAGAAGGGTTGTGACTTTTCAAATAATGCACAATAAACAATCATTCATAATACCTTTTATTGGCTATAAATAGTGGGATTCTCTCACATATTTAAACCACAAATTTTCTGTATTTTATATTCTTCTTCTTATTCACACCCTACACATTCTATGTTTTATACTATATTTTAAAGCAACTTTATGGACAAACAGTCTAAATTATTGATTATCTAAAAGAAGATAGATCATAATTAATACCAAAATTCTTAGCCCAAGCCCTACAAAATATTCCACACTATATTTATTTTATATTATAAAATATATTAAAAGAAAAATTCTTTTTACATTAAAGGATTGTGATTTTTCTGATGGATTGTGATTTTTCAAAGAGTTGTGACTTTTCCATATCGTCCAACTGTACAAATTTTGGATATATGATTATACAATGACATTTCAACTCTCAATGAAATATATTAACATGTTCAAGTACCTTATCTAGTTGCGGCGGAATTTATTCTATCTTTGTTTCTTCCTCAATTTTGATGCCATCAAGTATGCTTAAAAATTTTCAAAACAAAAAAAACATAAAAGTAATTCAATACGAATTCATAAAAATAAAATTTACAGATCATTGAATAGAATACAAACATAAGATGTCGAACAATGCGATGACAAAAGAAAAAATTATAAAATATATTAAAAGCAAACACCTTTTCACATTGAAGAATTGTGACTTTTCTGATGTGTTATGACTTTTTCAAAGAGTTGTGACTTTTTTATATCGGCCAAACTGTAAAACATTTTGGAGATATAATTAATACAACACAATTTCAACTCTCAATAAAATATATTAACATGTACAAGTACCTTATCTAGTTGCGGAGGAAGTTATTCTCTCTATGTTGTCTCTTCCTTAATTATGATGCCATTAAGTATGCTGAAAAGTTATCAAAACAAAAAATATAAAATTAATTTGATATTAATTCATAAAAGACAAAATTTTACATATAATTGCATTGAACTATAATATAAGATGTCGAACAAACTGATGATGGCAGAAGAAAAAGTTTCGCAAAAAGAAGTAGGTACGGACCATAAAATTGTCATGGTTGTAATCATTGTTTAAGAATTGATAAGTTGAAGTGGTTATTTTGACATCATAAATGGAGGAAAACTACCATAAAATTATATTGTGTCAATTTTTTTTTGTGAAGATCAAAAGTAGACTTCTAAGGAATTAACGAAGTTCCACCTAAATTAAGGATAAAATTTTTCAAGAAGAAGAAGATACAAATACTTGTATGATTTGCTTAGTTTTAATAGTAACTCTTAAGAGACACAACCGAAGATATATAACTTCCTAAAGGGACACAAGAGTTGAAGAATCAGGTTTAAAGGTAAAAACGAAATAGGAGTGAAAAACTAAAAGTACAAAGTAAAATAAAAGTAAATTCCTCAATTCTAAGGGTGCCACGTAGGCAGGCCTAGGATTCTATTTTATATAGATATATAAGATTTTGACCCAAAGTTCTCGTACTAACATACTAAACCAAATTACTCAAAAAAGGAAAGCATTCGAACTTGATTAAGATGATGTGAAAGAACAAAAGTATGTAACATCATATCAATTAAAACTTCATACAAACAATCGTCAACAAACAACTTTTAGTTGCTAAAACTCCACAACTTCTTCATTGCCTCATTTTGAATAGTCACAAATTAAATTACTCAAAACTTTAACACTATCAACTAATATAAAACACCCAAAATACTTAAAGTTAAATACTATTCAACAAAATTATTTAAAACTTACACTAAGCATTTTTGTCCATAAACATAAAATGTTTTCTAACCCAACATATCTGATATTGACGGGAAGGACAATAATTTTAAGCAGATCAAGATACTATGCGCGAACTAAAAAACATGGTAACAAATAATTCAAAATAAAAGAAAATGCAATCAAAGGGTTAGGAAGAACGAACACATGATATAATTAAGAAGATTGAAATAATAACCGAGATAAAATAAAAATATGGAATCATTATTCGAGTAAATAATGCCTCTAATGTCCGACCAAAACTGAGATCTGAATTGACTTAAATCGACTCCTCAAACTGGAGATATGATGAAGAATTTGATCCTCAATCTCAAAAATTTCAACTGAACTTGTGATGGTGAATGGATATTGACGTACCGTGAATTTACGGTACTTTTGATGCATCAAACTTAGTGTTTTGCACGAGTCTTGGACATTTGTTATTAGATGTTATGGTCTTTTTGCTCTGATTTATGCGATGGGTTTTGGAGAAGTTGGTGTTTAAGTGTTACTGCACCAAGGATTTATGGTGATGTATGACTTGACCTACAAGACATAAATTCCTACTCCATTTAGGATTTGGTTTATATTAATATTAGTTGTATCTTTTTTTTTTGGGTGTTTGAACTTTTTGAGATAATAATTTTGGCTTTGAGAGTTATATTGTAACACTTTTGGCATTTAATTCTTGATGTTTGGTTTATGAAAGTTGCATTACTTCTTAAATTCAAGATTCCATATTTCATCTATTCAAATTGTAAGTTCATGATTTATTCTATTTACCCTATTATAAATTGTGAATACACAAACGTGAGTAATTAAATCCACAACCAGGGTTATTCTAAACGAAATAAGTGAGTGTTAATCTGGGGTCACGGGTAAGGGTTAGTCAAGCATTCACCCGTAGACTCACCAAGTTGCATGGTTAAATTCATTACTAGAACGACCAATCACTTAGCAGATATCTAATTTTCTAACTTTTCATGTTAAACACTTGGAAAGAGTTACTATTATTTAGATTATTTTGTGAGGAACCTGTGGGGAACACATGTGCTCTAGATTCATATCATATTGATAATACAAATGTTGAATCCCTCTAGTTTTTACTACAAATCAATCAATCATTTTTAGTATTACAAATTCCCCATTTTACAAAAATAAGATGACTAAAAGTATAATCAACAATAACTTAGCCTAAGTCTCGAGCATATTCCTTGCGGGATCGACCCTAACCTCAGTTAGGTTCTTTATTTAACAAAAACCACTTATACTTCTTTAGGGGTGTAATTTGGGTGTATCAAATCTTAGTGCCGCTGTTGGGACATAAGGCTTTTAGATTACACTAATTTCGTTATCGCACTTTAGTCAATTATTTCCTAACTCACCTTTTTTTGTCTTTGTTTTCTACATGTCTTACTTTTAGCGTATGCCAAATACATGGAGTCAAGGCAACCCCCTGACCCCCTAAGATACTGAATTAAGAAACAATCTGTGACTAATGGATGGAAAAGGTCAAAACGAGGGTCTCAATCCTGATGCTACCCGATTGACATAAACACATGACCTAGGATAACGAGTCACTCCAAGCTAACCCTGAAGTGGTATATCATAAGCGTACTAAAATGTATAGAAATAAGAGATACTATGTAGAAGCTTAAACCTTAGATAACTGAAAGTGGGGAACACCCAATACAAGTCTGAATACATGAATACTAGAATCAGAGTTAAAGATACTGAACTACAACTCAAAATACGAAAGCCAAATATTTCTATGTATGAAATAAGCATATCACTGAATAGAAATGTTGGGACATGCCTTAAGCTAACTCTAGTAAAAGCTGAAAATAAAATGAAAGGATTTTTGTAAAAAAATAGGTCTATCGTCCTCGAAATGAGGAGTCACCACTAATATTGCTGAATACGGATCGAAAATCGATCTACATGTGATCTAAATGATGAGGACCTGAACCTACATCACAAAAAGATGTAGCACGAAGTATGTTTCAGTACTGGAAAGGTACTGAGCATAGATGATAGGATAAAACTGAAAAAATATGCATAAGTGAATAAAGCATCGTAAGAATTGATATAATCTGAATATGATGAAATGTTGAAATACACTAAACATGAACTAACTAGAATGCAATGACCAAGTACATAACATGTTGAATTGCACACTAAAATATAATTGATAACCTATTCAAATGCACTAGAGTGTGACTGTGGGGGCTACTATTAACCGACATAAAACCACCTTAGCAAAAAGTGGAGTCCGATGTATATGCCCCATCAAGAGGACCCAATATACATTTCTAGGGGTATAAAAGAATGACTAGTGTGTTCACTAAATCTTATGCCCACATAAGGGACTTATAAACCTACGGGGGTACATAGTTCTAGGACTATGAGGGTGAATGACCATAGAACAACTTGGTGTTAAGCCTACTCCCAACTAGAATGTGCACAATACAACATAATTGATATAAACAGGATAACTCAATATTCTGACATGCTAACCAAAAATGCATCATTTAAATAGTGATAATGAAACATATGAAAACTGAGGCATGTATATCTGTTTATTTGTCCTAACTAGTGTAATAAATGAATAAACTAATCTACACAACTAGGGTTATTAATTTCATACAATGAACTAAGCAACAATATTACAATAACATAAAAATCTGATTAGGAATATTCTAGCAGCCAAATTACAATTCTCTATCGTTCAAGAAATACTAAGTCCAAACAATATGTAGGGAATCAAGATTTTGATTTAATTATAGGGACCTAGTGGATGAAAGGAATCCACCAGTGAAATCCCACATACCTGGTGTCAAATTTCACAGAGAAATCTTTTGATTACGGGGCTGGAATTGGAGAAACCTTGTTGCGTGTTGTTAAGAAAGCTATCGCTTGATTTCCCCCGTTTTTCTCTATGTCTAATGATTTTTTGGTGACTGAAACGCTTATGGTAAGATCTGACTAAGTTACAAGGCTCAAACTAACTAAAACGACGTAGTTTAGGTGCCTAACGCGTAGGGGAAAGGACCAAACAACTCCTGACTTAGAATCTGACGGGCCACTAACAGGTTTGACTGACGGACCGTGGATGGACCTATAGTTCGTCCTGGTCAGCGTTGTTCATCTTCAGAGGATTTGCTTTTGGGGTCACTATCCGCGGACCTGGACCACGACTCGTGGTCTTACCTATGGTCCTTAGGTGTGGCCGTGTGTCGTGCCTTGGCTAAATTTTCTGATGTTCTGGGAGGGAGTTGCAGTGACCAACCACTGACCCCACTTACAGTCTGTGGGTCAACCTACGGTCTGTAGGTGGCAACGTTGGTAGCACATGCCACTTCTGAAAATATTTTGTCTCTTTTCGAATCTGGGGTGTTACATTATATCTCCCTTGGGAACGTTCATTTTTGAATGAAGATTAGCTTAGCTAATTATGGAGGAAAAGAGTTGTAATCCTACCACAAAGTTCTAGAAAGTTAAATTTGATTGAACTAAGTTCCATGAACATGAAAATATGCTAATAATGCAAGTATAACTGAAGGAACAACATTCTAAGACTGAATTTACACAAGAGTAACTGAAAGTCTAGAGAAGAAATATTGTCGTTTAGCTGGAATGGAAATGGGGGTGGGGGGGTGGGGGGTGGGGGTGGGGGGCAAAGATATGAAGATAATTGACCTTAATGCCTGCTTTTTCTTCCTAAGTAGCTTCCTCTATAGACTGACTCCCCCATTAAACCTTGACTGAAGTGACTTCTTTGTTTCTCAACTTTCGAACCTGACGATCAAGAATTTCAACTGGCACCTCCTCATATGAGAGACTATCCTTCACAACCACACACTCTAATGGTACTATGCATGCTGGATTACCTACATACTTCTTCAATAAGGAAATGTGAAATATCGGATGGACTTCAGCTAGTTCTGCTAGAAACTCTAATTCATAAGCCACTTTACTGACCTTTTTCAAGATTTTGTAATTACTTACATACCTGGGACTGAGCTTCCCTTTCTTGAAAAATCTCACCACTCCCTTCATAAGTGACACTTTCAGGAAAACTCAATCATCAATTTGGAACTCCAAGTCTCTTCTCCTTACATCTGCATGAGACTTCTGACGACTCTGGGCTGTCTTAAGTCTATCTTTGATGAGCTGAACTTTTTCCATAGCATCATTAACTAAATCTTGCCCTATCAAGTCTATTTCACCAACTTCAAACCAACCAAATGGATATCTACATATACACCCATACAATGTCTCATAAGGGGCCATTTGAATACTAGAATTTTAGCTAGTATTGTAGGCGAACTCTATGAGAGGTAGGTGATCATCCCAACTTCCCTTAAATTGATCACACAAGCTCCAACATGTCCTCTAAGGTATGAATGGTACACTCAGCCTTACCATCTATCTACGGATGAAATGATATGCTAAGATTTTACCTCAGTACAAAGACCCTATGAAAATGACTTCCCGAAATTAGACGTAAAATGAGGACCTCTATATGAGATGATAGGCAAAGGAACCCCATGAAACCTGGATATTTCATTAATTTGAAGCTTGGTCCTCCGCCAAATCTGTAGTTAATAGCCAAAAGGTGACTGGACTTAGTAACTCTATCTACTATCACCCAAATGGAGTCATGCTGTCTACGAATGCAAGGTAAACCTGTAATGAAATCCGGGTTTATCACTTCCCACTTCTATGTAGGAATGTTGATCTCTTGATTCATAACTCATGGTTTCTCATGTTCTACCTTCACCTACTGACAATTAGGGCACTTAGCCACAAAATCTACTATATCCCTTTTCATGCCATTCCATCAAAAGGCTTCTTATAGATCACGATACATCTTAGTGGTACATGGATGCACAGAATACCTAGAGTTATGGGCTTTTGGAAAGATTTGTTGTCTCAACTCACCCACCTTAGGAAGACTTAAATGACCTTGTTGGAAAAGCACACCATCTCCCCATTTGGATAAAAACTCAACTTTTTGTTGATGAACTGCCTCCTTTAATTGAAGCCACATAGGATCATTGTCTTGTTTTTCCCTAACCTCTACTATCAATGAAGATTTTGACCCATTTTGAACTGTCACTATAATATGATATGTTCCACCTCCTCTAGAAAAGATTCAACTCTTTCTCGGTAAACACATACTGAAGGATCATATGGTTAGTGAACACATCTACATGAACACCATACAAGTAATGCCTTTAAATTTTTAGGGCAAACACTATGGATGCAAACTCGAGGTTATAAGTTAGGTAGCTCTTCTCATGTACCTTAAGTTGTATAAAAGCATAAGGTATAACCTTAACCTTCTGCATCAACACACAACCAAGGCCGACTTTGGATGCATCACAATGGATCACATAATCGTCTGAACTCTCAGGTAGAGACAAAACACGAGTTGTAGTCTACCTAGTTTTCAGTTATGAGAAACTTTTCTCACACTTATCGGACCATTGAAACATAACCTTTTTCTGAGTCAACTTACTCAATGGAGAATCTATGGGTTAAAATCCTTCCACAAACCTTCTATAGTAAATAGCCAAACCCAAGAAACTTATGATATCTGTTAGAGAGGTGGGTGGGTTGGGTCCATTGCTTCACTGCCTCTATTTTCCGGGAATTCACTCGAATCCCTTATCTAGAAACGATATGAACAAGGAAGACAACTTATTGCAACCAAAACTCACACTTGATAAACTTAGCGAATAACTAGTGATCTTTGAGAGTTTGTAGGAAAACCCTCAAATGAGTCGCATGTTCTTACTCGTTCCTAGAGTAAATGAGTGTATCATCAATAAAGACGATAACGAAAAAGTCTAAGTACTGTTTGATTAAGATTGTATAACGTTATCAAAGACATTCCATCCAATACTATGCGTCAACGGTCGTTAATTAGTATAAAAGCCAACTAAATGAGTTGTGTCGAATCCCACAGGGAGCGGTACGTATTTAAGATTCAATTGGGAAGTATGAACACGATTAAGTCAGTTATAGGAATAAACATTATCGAATAAACACATCATTTAAATTAAAGGGTGACACGAATGTCAAACGGGGGTTTTGGTTTAAACTATCAACTACAAACAGTAATCATAATAACACAAAATAACAATAATTAGATGCGTTCTTGGGATGTGATTGATTACAGGCTAATATAGACAAATGCGTAATTTAAACTATTATTAAATTGCAAGATATTAGTGAGTATGATGGGCTATAGGAGAGGTTAACATTCTCTCGAACATTTTACCTCGAATCAAGTGATTTCTCTCGAACATCAACAAACATGCAACATAAGAACAACCCACACCTTAACCGTTCACTCTCTCGAGCTAAATGTGTGGAATTGGGTTTAGGATTCACTCTCTCAAGATGAACCCAGGTCAACCCTATACCCACAACCATCAATCAATAATATTAGTCCTTAAACCTCTCTCTCGATCAATCCAAGAACATGAACATTTTCAAAGCTTAAAAAAACTAGAGAAAACTATCTCCCAGTTCAAAACGCAAAAATAGATTAAAAACAAATGATCTATACTAAACTAAATGTTCAAAAATGTATTTTAGTCGCCAAAATATGTTGCAAAAAGTTACTCAGCAAAGTACTTCGGGCTCGTTGAACCACTCGGTGAGCCCCCTATCTATTCCATCACCCTTTTGCCTTAGTACTAAACATCCTCTAGTTCTATAACTTTGGGCGATCTATCTTGGCTTCACGGAATCACTCGGTGATCCACCTACTACTCCCTTCCATCGCGAACTTGGTTATTTCCTTAAGGGCTTGGTACAGTGGAACTTTAGGCGGTAAATAGCCATTCGGTGATTCGCCAAGTGAACTTGGCGATCACTAGGCTGCCTTTCTTCATCCTTTCAGCTTGTTTTGTTCCTTTTTGCTTGTTAGTGTCCTTGCTTTGTTCCTCAATCCATAAACCTGAAAAACAAGGGTTTTGCATCACTTGTTAGCACAAATTAAGCATTTGAGGACACTAGTTCTATATAAACAAAGCCCTAAATGAGTCCAAATCTCGGACTCATAAACACCCCTAACATAAACTTTTGCTTCCTCAAGTAATATTCAAGTTCAGCAGTTCAAAAAGGATGTCTCAAATAGTGCTACAAAAGACTCAATCATGAATGTCAACAACAAGACTCAACTTTCTCATTCAAACATCAATTGTGTACACAGAGATTCAAGTTGTGACTCACCATTATCAAAGATTCTCAAGTTCACAATACTTGCTTCACATGCAAGCTAAAGCTCAACAAAGGTACTCAAATGCCCTCACAACAAGTATGATTCCATATTCACACGCAATTCTTCAATAATTTATAGCTCCTAGATCACATACTACTCTAACACTCACAAAGATAAACATATATATGACTTCACCCATAGGCTTGCCATTATTTTCCAATCAACATTTATTTCAGCTCACTCAAGATAAAAAAGGTCTTTTCAATGCTTATAATGGGGATGAGTGTAAATGTATGGTTATTAAGTCTCAATGGCTACTATCCTTATGAAATGTGGTACGAACATCACTCTACTTCCTTTTCTTTAGAATTTTCACTCATGCTCAAAATTGAACAAATTATTCACTTCCAATGGAATACCGAACACCCCATTTCTTTTGCAACTTTATTTCACAACTTTTTCATTTTTTTCATTTTCTTTTCTTACTCTTTTTTTGTATGGAGGGGTTCCATCTTCCTTTTTTTTTTAAAACCATGGCTCGAAGGGGAGTCTTTCACATTTCTTGATTTCCTTCTCTTTTCACCATACCCCAACTTATGCTTTTGGCCTATGTCGGCTATTCAAACAAACCACACTTCATGAGGATTATGGGTGAATGGATAAAGAGGGGTATCAATTACTCAAGTTAAAGGGGTTCAAGCAAAGTTCACACTCTCACAAGGTTGTCCACAAAAGAGGTATATTGTTAATCTGTTTCACTCTTAAAAATCGTTGCCTAAGATTATTTCAAGAGATTGAATCATGTAGTCAACCGGACCAAGGGGGGAAATTCTAGGTGTCATCACAAAAGTTTCACAGTAAGCTCATCACACTAAGGTATTGCACCAATATCAAAAGAGACTCCACACTTTTGCTAGTGTGCAATGTTCATCACAAGGGGCTCATTCAATAATCGGCTAGTCACAACGAGATGCAAAAAGTTCACATATTGTCTATGGAACTTCATTTGGCCTCATCGTAGCCACGTATTCATTTTTATTCGATTAAGAGCACTATATAAGTCATCGGTATTGATCATAACCGATACTCAAACATGCACAAGAACAACCATATTAACCCTACACAAGTGGCGAAAAATATATAGAAGGGTCAAAAACCATTTATATTCATCATAAAGAGCCACAAGCTCAAACATCCACAAAACAATATCAACACACAATTAAAAGCACAAAAACCCTATAGTATATACAAAAGATAGTCACAAGAGGTAGGTATGGAAATACCTTACCCTACCACATATTAAAAGGCAGTTTTCCTCAAATGCAACAAATATAATAAATAGTCAATACAAACAACACAGAGGGAGGTAAAGAAGAGTCCTATCTACACAGTTGCTCCATCTATCGGGGCATCAATGCCTTGGATAACATTAGTAGCATTGGATCCACTAGGGCCTTCCATGGACATATCTCTCAGCGATGTATGAACGAACGACTTTATGATTTTCTTCTATAAATCTTGTAGGTCTCCATATATGGTCTTCTCTTGCACGCTAACTCCTCATCATCTATCTTTGACTCTGCCTCATTAGCTGCTACATCATCTATAGGCACATCTTTGGTGGTGGCCAGAGGCATCTCAAAACTAGCCGAGGCATCAACATCATCAAGTTACTCAAAGAGTGAAGTGAAGTCTGTGGACTTAAATTAGACCACATCCTTTCTCAAATTTGCAACGTCGACTTTCAAATCGTCACCTTTGAAGTAGCCCCCTATCGACTCTCACAAGTCTCTACACTCGATGTGAGAGTGTCAATAGATGTCTGGAGAGGTATCAACCCTGCTAGGATATCCTTCTCAATCATTTAAGGTACCTCAGCCTCCAACCAGGTGGCCCGCACATCGGCAGAATGGGAAAAGTGCACCATCTTAAGGATCATGGCTGAGTAATCCTGGTAGGCTGGGAAGCAGTAGATGAACCAGAAACCTTGCAAGAAGTGGAAGCGAGAGTACCTAAAGGACCGAAGACCGGAGTAAGCAAAGATGCCTGTGCAGCTATCAACTAAACATAAACCTATGGGGATGCATCCACCAGAGCTTCTCTTCTGATGTCTGCCTCATCTCGAGTTTACTTGACCTCTATGCGCCATATATCTATGGAGGATGTGGGGGTGACCTCCATGTCCCTCTTATCTTCATGAGGAAATCCATCACACCAACATAACTCTTTAAACTGGACCGAGAACGGAAGGGACGTCTGGCGCTTCTTGGCCCCGTGGCCATCTATTGCTACATAATATGTTTCAAGTTGAGCATCTTCCTGGCTATGAGGGATCTGAGATAGTTGGGTGGAGAAGGATGGGATCATTTTGGCAGGGCATCATATAGTTGCTGATGAATCCGAACTAATACCGAGTGACAATATTCATGCCCTTCTTTTTTATGGGAGCTCCTGCCTCAATACACCTCGGGGTGGTGTAAGAAATGAGGGGTGCAAGCCAGCCCTTTAAGTCATCTAGGGGCTACGTTGTATCCAAGACCTCATATGCGTACTGCAAACTGATAGTCATATCAAGTACAATATTTATCTCATTGATAATGCACCCTACTTCTTTCCTCTGAAGCATGACTGTCTTCACCCATCTGAAGGCACTATTCTTTTTTCCCCTTTGGTACCAGGTCATTGTATACTGAGGAAAACTCCCAAACCCATATAGAAATGTATGGGCCTCGGGGCATGGTAAACTGATTGAATCTAAGAAGTCGGAGAGTGTTCGACACACCATGATACCTTACCCCTTGGCCCTCTGCCGATAGCATCATTTCCTTAAGAATCGTCCTCAACCCCTCGGCCTTTAGCCTATTAAGTAGCCGAAGAGAGGGACCCTAAAATAGTGGTGCTGGAACCACCGTTTGTGACCGAGATGGCTTTGTATCAGTAGCTGGAGGTGTGGCCTCTGGGATCCTAAATGGATCTTGGAAAACACTGGAACGAATCTCATCTTATTGGGATTGAAGAGGTTGATCATCCTCAGGCTCAGGGAATGCACCATGTGAATCAAAGGAATCCCCCTCACTGACGGAGTTGTGCTCTAGTATCTCAGATGCAGGTGCCTTGCCCTTGTCTTTGCCTCTCTTGGGAGGTACCTTCTTCCCCTTTTTAGAAGAGGTAGCTTCCCCTCATTAGTAATAATGCCCCATGATCTTTTTGCGGGGCAGCATATCCAGGTTGTTTCTAGCCATATCTACAAAACATTATAGAATGTTAGAAACAGTTCAAGAAAAATTGCAGAAATCACGTTATTTTTGCGAGTAAGATCGGGCTCACTGAAAGCATCGCGCAAAAAAGTTTCCCAAAAAATGCATGTCGACAATGAGAAGGGCCTTTTGGCGAATCGCCGATAATATTCGGCAAGCTCAGAATAGCCCGCCAAAAGTGACAATATGTTTTAGGGGTTGGGGTGCAAAAAAAGCAATCAAAGGAGAATTTTAACGAGTAGCCGAGTGAAATCGGCGAGTTCAAGATTTTCGCCAAAAGTTACATAACCAAAATCAACCAAAGCATGAAATTAAAGGTGAACTAGAGGGATTTTGGCAAACCACCGAGTGGTTTCGCGAGCTGGCAAAACTGCCCAACGTGCCTATTTTCGACCCCAACTCCAAAACAAAAACCGCATCTCTCGAAAACAAAATCAAACCACATACAAACTTAATTAGGCTCATACCCATGCCACCAGGGTACTCAGACTTCCCCCATTTTGGCCAAAATTTCCCATTTGACGACTTTAGCCCTTAAGAATGTCGTCAAATGCTCCATCATTGAGAAAAACATATCATTTAGCATAATCGGGATTAATCAAACTTCACCCAACTAGACTCAATAACATTTTAGCACGACCCACAATATTATAATCAATATTAAAGCAAGAAATTCAGGAAATCAACAATTTTGGCAATCAAGGCACGATATCAAAATTAAAATCCGCAAATTAGAAAATTTAACATGATTTCAAAGAGGCGCAACACACATCAATAAGAATTAAACAATTGAAAATAATATCAACCACTATTTATGAGTTTGGGGTTCGGAAAACCAACCTTTTATGCTGAAATACGAATCGTAATGCTAGGCAACAAATAATTCCAACTCCAAACATAGAATCAACGACCAAAAAGTGATAAAATGCAAAACTATAGAAAATTTGAAGTGTGGGTATTGTTTTATGAAGTTAAAAGTGAGAGAATGTGAAAGACTTTGAAATTTTAAACGTTTTGCCTTTTAAAACCCATGCAGTTCACGCCTTTTTGGTGATATTAGTTGACTTCGCTGAACGTATCAGCTGTACAATGAGTGGTTACTTACCTCATCGAGTTTTACTAGACCTCAAGTTAATTTTGGAGTCCAGACGACATCTCAATTTGGGCTCGTTGACCTGTTCGGCAAGTCACCCACTAATTTATGGGCCCGCCGAGTTTTACAAACTCTATATTTGTAATTCCTTGAGTCCAAAAAGTGGTCTAATTCAGGCTCACAGAGTAGATTCTCAGCTCACCAACCTACATATTTCAAACACATTCCACTTTTTCATCTACACAATCAACACACGTTATTCCAAAATTCAAATAAAATAATAAAACTAGGGTTGCCGTCCAACAAGCGCCTTAGTTAATGTCTTGGAACGACACGTACCCACTCAAACTTCATTTATGGGATTTGTCATAGTATCACTAGGCAATCCCCCTGGGGTTAAGATGTTAAGAAATGTGACCCCTTTGGGTCTCCAACAATTTGATAGATATGGAATAAGGAGCAATCATCTGATTTAGCATCAAAACCTTCTCTTTTAACTCTTAAACACTCTGTCGTTCTCTTAGACTTTGTAGAGATTGAGTGAGAGTATCTCTTCTATCTGTCCATCCTCATAATCCTTTGGTTTTCTATGCTTATGAGTAGGAATATACCTATCCTTCTTTTTGTATAGTACTTCAAATTCCAAAATTTGGTCGGCCAAGAGGTCCAGGTGATTCAATAGTGTTGTAAATTATGGTCCTTCTTTGTCTACATGTTGGTCTTAGTCATGTAATTAAGGAGTTTGGCTACTATTGCATAGGGTTGTCATATTAGATCATCCGGATAAAGTTGGTCAGTCACTTCTTTGTTTTCAGGACCAAGACCTCTATAGAAACAGTCTAGTAGCATCTTATCAGGTATTCCATGAGATGGGCACTAAAAAAATAGTGTCTTAAATCTGAGCCACAACTCATGCATTGTCTCACCCTCCAAGTTCTTGAAATTTAGAATGTTATCCTTGAGAATCATCAACTTTGGCGGAGGGTGGTCCACTTGGTTACTGTTGCTACCAATAACACTCAATTCCTCTGTTCTAATCAACAACACAAAAGCCAAAATTAAATATAAGTAGATTCAACTATGACTAAAAAGAACAAACTTCAACTTCACGAAAATAATTTCAAACAACACCACTCCCCGACAGCGGCGCCGGTTTTGATTAAGATTGTATAATGTTATCAAAGACACTTCACTGAATTTTAAGCATAAATGGTTGTTAATCAGTACAAAACCCAACTAAATGAGTTTGTGTCGAATCCCACAGGGAGTGGTACGTGTTTAAGATTCAATTGGGAAGTATGAACATGCTTAAGTTAGTCATTGGAATAAACATTACCGAATAAATACATCATTCAAATTAAGGGGTGACACAAATGTCAAATAGGGTTTTTGGTTTAAACTATAAACTAAAAATAGTAATCACAATAAGATGAAATAACAATAATGAGACGGGTTATTGGGATATAATCGATTATAGGCTAATATAGACGAATGGGTAATTGCAACTATACTAAATAGCTAGATATTAGTGGTTAAGCTAGGCTATAGGGGAGGTAAGCTTTTGCTCGAATAATTTACCTCGAATCAAGTGATTTCTCTTAAACATCAACAAGCATGCAACATAAAGAACAACCCACACCTCAGTCCATTCACTCTCTCGAGCTGAATGTGTGGGATTGAGTTTAGGAGTCACTCTCTCGAGCTGAACCCAGGTCAAAACTATACCCACAAACAATAAATCAATAATTTTAGTCCTAAAACCTCTCTCTCGAGCAGGCCACGATAACTGTAACAACCCAAAAATGACTATGCGAAGTAATGCTTAAACATACCTAGAATGCCTAGATTATACCGGGTTCGCACGGATTGATGCGCGTGGAACCAGACCTCTGAACCTATGCACCAGCCAAGCCAACCAACTTAGTGAGTTAGTTGAGCAAGGCAAGGTTGGGTCCAGCCATGTTGGGCTCCCGAATATTAGGATTTACCCGGATGAGTCTTAACCGGACTTGAAAGGGGTAATCTTAGGTTTGGAAGGTCTAGGGGTAAAATGGTCTTTTCCAGGCTAAGGGTAGTATCTTAATTACCCTAAGTATTTAATTAAGTAATTAATTAATGAAATTAGTGGACGGTTTGGGTCGGGTCGACCCGGATTGACCCGTTTCGCAGGTTAGGCTTCACCCGGGTTTGATCCTTGGTGGAAGCAATATTAAGTTGAATTAATTGGCATTTAATTATCTGATTTAAGTAAGGGCAGGTTAGTCATCTCACTTAAAACCTTAGAAAATCATATTTTTAATTTAAATGACAAGGAGTCCTAGTTTGACTAAGTCTTCACCTAAAACTCCTACTCCTAAACTTACTCTCACGTTTCTCCACTCTTTCTCATGGTATTTTATCAGTAAAAGAACAAAAAATAATAGTTCATCACTCTTGAAGAACTTGAACGCTAAAGCTCAAAAGAAAAACTAGTCTAAAAACGAAAAGCAAAAAGCAAAATTCTCGACGGGTTGTGCCTGAGGTTTCGATGGTGAGGCATTGATTTCGTGGGAGTTGGCAGTTCATTGGATCAGTTTTGAAATAGTGTTGAACGACAGAAAAGGTATGGGTTTCTTACTCTTGGTCCCTTTCCCAAGACACCCCTAGGATTCAGTCATATTCTAATCCAAAAACTAGGAGTGTTTCCCCGTTGTATGTCCCTGTCACTATCTCCCATCGATTTTTGTAGGTTTGATATGTTTGCTGGTAGAATTTAGGGATATAATGTATTTTCGTGATGATTATGTTCATGTATATATGTTCGGATTTATGTGGTTACTAATTATGGTTTTCGAAATTATGTGACAAGTATGTGTGCAACGTGTATGCCGTGACTCTTGGTCACGGATTGGAGTGTGAAAATGGCATGCTAAATCCTTGTGTTTTATATGCAATTACTTGTAGAAATCGTGATGTTCATAAGAGGTGTGATGTTGCTGAATTGAGTGAAAACTCTTGACAAAAATGTAACCACGAAAATGCACAAAAATTACATACGAAATGTCCAATGAATTGTCCTAAAATCTAAAGTATAAATGATTGAGAAAATGCACAAAAATTACATACGAAATGTCCAATGAATTGTCCTAAAATCTAAAGTATAAATGATTGAGAAAATGGACTGGGAACATGACCAAATTTCCAGATTTCCAGATTTCTCGAAATTTGGTCTCGGCTAAGCCGTTTGAAGGTTTTTGGGTTTCAATTTTTTTTTAAATGTGTGAGGTCATCAGGGATTTAATACGAGACCTCACCATATGTAAACTACTAAAAATTTAATAATAAATGTGAGGTTAGGGGGAATCGAACTCGGGTCTTAGCCGAGTAAGAGAACCTAGAAAATTAATTAAAAGTAATGAGGTACATAGGATTCGAACCCGTGTGTCCTTGGCCAAAATTAAGACCAGTTCATGCGAGAATAAAAACATATAAAATGGGGTATGTGGGGATCGAACCCACAACCTCTCGGATAGGTGAGGAAACTAGGAGAACCAATTAAACAAAAATACAATGAGGTTGTGGGGGATCGATCCCAGATCCTCTCGGTCAAAACACAAAAGTCAAGGAGAGAAAAGAAAGAAAAGAAATGTAGGCGTTGGGATTCGATCTCGGGTCCCCAAGCTGAAATTTTAAATCAAAATTTAATATAAGACTAAGTGTTTCTCAAGGGATTCGAAATCGGGTTCCCTTGCCCAATTCCGTATTAATGCATAAGTCATACGTGAATAAATATTTTATGAAAGTTGCCTATAGAAATCGAACTCGAGACCTTGGCATACCTACAAGATGCATAAGTCTTGTACCATATAATCTTGGGTAAGTATAAGTTAGTCACTTAGACGAATTATGAACGAGGCCTCATGGCTTGTACGTATGGGTTCATAAGTCCAGCGTACGTTTAAAAGTAAGTGAACCTAAGATATTTATGATGAAACGATGTGACCCCAGGAGGGTTAAGTAATAGTGTGAAACACACTAAAAAGCCAAGTGCATTGGCATATGATGAAATGAACATTCACGTAATGGGGTGAGTACTTATGAAGAGCTAAAATGCTAAAGTTAATGAATGTGGTGACAATATGATAAGAGTCTAATATGACAGACGAGATCAAATCTCAAATAAGCCTAACAAGTGTTACAAAAAACCGTACTCACCTATGAGAGTGTAAAACTAATAAAGAGACTAGTCTCCAAGAAACACTCTAATGAAAGTATTGAGATTAATACACACTTAATACTTATAATGAGATGAAAAATCATCTAATGAGCAATGATGCCCTCATGCTATAAGCCAGCTTCTATGATGTGTGAGATGAATGTAATGGAAGTTTATATGAAGCACCGATAGACTAGCTATGAGTCGTGATTCCTTCTTTTGGGAAGGCAGAGGTTCGTGTAAATCTCATGAGATGAGACTGTCCGTTTAGGCGGGTATGGGTCTCCTTATATCTCCTAGTCTTATGCTACCAACATAGGGTTCTAGCAGGGTTCATTTCCCTATACATGCTAGCATGTTTTGGTTTCACCTTGGCCGGTGATTTCACCTCTTTTCGGTGTGGGATAGACACTGGATTTCATGAGCTCACATGATCTATGTCGGTTAAAGTTAAAGTTCCCAAACAAAAAATGAGGCTAGCCTCATGTAATGCATACAATGAAATGAATGATACCAAAGGTGTTTGGATAGGATAATCAAGAGGTGAACTAGACTCAAGTAATGACACTAGGTCATTCTTGGTCATTGCAAAGTGAACCCGAAGAGAGTCCTAAACAACATCCTAGGTATATAAATGAATGAAAAATGAAGTACGTGTGAATGAACCAAGCAGACTCTGTGTTTGCTAAAGAAGGCTCCCTAGTTGAGGTCCCATATGTTGAGCCCTCATTTGGGAAGTCCTAATGTTAAGTCCATGATTCCAAGGTCTCACGGCATATGAATGAATGATATGCAATGTATGTATGTGCTACATGAACTATGTTATGTGCTGTGTGCAATATGAAAAGAATGATGATGCATGTTACTCTCATAGCATGACTTTCCTAATCTGATTTGGCAAGTCCAACTGACTTTGCTTTCCATAACTCATATCGTTAGGAGAGAGCTCTTATTAATCATGCATGTCCTTGGTGTGTACTTGCATACACCCATACTTAGTACAATTGTGTACTAATTCCATACAACCTTCTACTTTTAGGTGCAGGTGCAGGTGGACGCTAGATTTTACGAGACTATGTTAAAGCTATCCGGACGTGGAGCATTCATCCAGACTTGGTAGGCCCTCATACTTTCGATAATGCTTATCTTTTATATTCTAGCCTAGAAGTAGACATAAGCTAGTAGAGGGTGTTCCACTAGCGTTTCTTTCTTACTTATTTTCAAACGTCGTCTTGGTGCCATTTTGGCAACTATATATTAATGCAGTTATGAACTATTTCCTTCATTTGAATATCTTATTATTAGATGGTTGTTGTGAATTGATGCGATATAATGCAAATCTTATACGCATATATTGTTTCTTACTATGAAGTCTATGTATACTTCAAAGCAAACAAAAGTTTTAAATTTTCCGCTAAAATTAACCTATACGATGTAATAATGATGTATGTATGCTTGTCTGCGACTTCCTAGAGGTCAACGACGCCGGTTTCAGCTAGGATCTAGACCCCGGTTGTGACAAACGTGGTATCAGAGCATTAGGTTTAATTCCAAGGATAATAAACTCACATCAACCACATCGGGTAGTTTCTAAGTTATGGTAGTGAAGTGCACCACTATCATAAATTAGAGACTACATGATGCGTAGAAAAATTTCCCTTCTTCTGATCTTATCGTGCCTTCTCTAATGTCTGATTACTCGGTGTTATGAGCGTATCTAACATCAATTCTCATTTTTTTCAGAAAATGAATACAAGGGGGAACGCTGGTCGGGGAAGAGTAGGAGCATTAGGGTCTACGCTTTCTTTTGTGACTCCCTTGCTTGCTCTTACTTTTGAAACACTACCTGAGGTTTTGCATGATCCTATCGTAGTTAGTACTCCCTTAGGAGAAAATATAAGAGCTGATAGGGTTCATAAAGACTGCCCAATAGTAGTATGTGGTAAGACTATGTGTGCAGACCTTGTCGAGTTACCCATGAATGACTTCGATATTATACTTGGTATGGACTGGCTCCATAAATGTTATGCCTTCATGGATTGCCATAGTAGGGTTGTGAGATTCCGTTTCCCTAATGAAGTAGAGCTGGTCTGGGAGGGGTACAATTTGAGTCTTTCAAGTCCCTTGATTTCGAACCTAAAAGCTAATAAAATGATGTCCAAGGGATTGTTATGCCATCTTGTGAGTGTCAATGGTATAGATCATGACATTCCTTCCATAGACTCTGTGCCTGTAGTGAGTGAGTTCCAAGATGTTTTCCCCGATGATTTTCTTGGAGTCCCTCCCCATCGAGAGATTGATTTTGGTATCGACCTAGATCCCGATACCAAACCGATTTCAATTCCTCCCTACAGAATGGCTCCAGCTGAACTCAAAGAGTTGAAGCAGCAGTTAAAAGATCTTACTGATAAGGGTTTCATCCAGCCGAGCATATCCACTTGGGGCGCTCCAGTGCTATTTGTGAAAAAGAAAGATGGAAACCTTAGGATGTGTATCGATTATCGGCAGCTCAACAAAGTCACTATAAATAATAAGTATCCACTTCCCAGAATAGATGACTTATTCGATCAGCTCCAAGGGTCTAGTTTCTTCTCGAAGATTAATCTTCGTTCAGGGTATCATCAGCTTAGATTTAGGGATGATGATATCCCAAAGATAGCCTTTCGTACCCGTTATGGTGATTATGAGTTCCTAGTCATGTCATTTGGTCTCACTAATGCACTAGCTTCATTTATGGACCTCATGAACTGAGTCTTCCGTGAATACCTTGATTCTTTCGTCATAGTATTCATTGATGACATCCTCATCTACTCTAAGACCAAGGAAGAGCATGAACAACATTTGAGACTAACCTTGCAGGTACTTAGACAACATCAGTTGTATGCCAAATTCAGCAAGTATGAATTCTGGCTTAGATTAGTGACCTTCCTGGGTCATGTTGTATCTGATAAGGGTGTGGAGGTGGACCCCAGGAAGACTGAGGCTGTTAAGAACTGGCCAAGACCTCTTACTCCCACCGATATCCGTAGCTTTTTGGGATTGGCTGGTTACTACCGCAGGTTCGTGGATGGTTTTTCTTCCATTGCTGCCCCACTGACAGCTATGACTAAGAAGAAAGCCTAATTCGAATGGGCGGAGACTTGTGAGAAGAGTTTGCAAGACCTCAAGGATAGACTCACTTCAGCCCAGTGCTTACGTTGCCGAGTTACACTATTTATTGTGATGCATCTAGGGTTGGTTTGGGTTGTGTTCTTATGCAGGGTGGTAAGGTGATAGCCTATGCGTCCAGACATCTCAAGGTTCATGAGAAGAATTATCCCACTCCTGACCTGGAGTTGGCAGCTGGTGTTTGCATTGAAGCTGTGGAGGCATTACTTGTACGGGGTGCATGTGGATGTGTTCACAGACCACAAGAGTCTCCAGTATGTGTTCACAAATAGGGAGTTGAATCTACGTCAGCGGAGATGGTTGGAGCTATTGAAGGACTATGACATGAGTGTCCACTACCATCAAGGTAAGGCAAATGTTGTAGCTGATGCGTTGAGCATGGTTAGTACAACCCACGTTGATGATGGGAAGAAGGAGTTAGTAAATGATGTACACGGACTGGCCAGACTGGGTATGCAGTTGATTGACTTTACTAGTGGGGGTGTTTCAGTTTATCCTAGTTCTGAATCATCTTTGGTAGTTGAGGTCAAGAAGGGTCAGCATCTTGATCATGTGTTGATGGAGTTGAAGGACTCAGTGCTGATAAAGATGAATGAGTCCTTTGCTTTGGGAGGTGACATCATACTTAGGTACCAGGACAGGCTGTGTGTACCAGACGTGGATGATTTGCGAATCAAGATTGTTTCAGAGGCCTATTGTTCCAGGTATTCGATACATCCAGGTTCCACCAAGATGTATCATGACCTCAAGCAGATCTATTGGTGGGATGGCATGAAGAAGGACATTGCTGAGTATGTGGCCAGGTGTCCTAATTGTCAGCAGGTTAAGGCGGAGCACCTTAATCCTGGTGGTGTCACTCAGATGATTGAGGTTTCAACTTCGAAGTGGAAAGCCATTAACATGGACTTCGTGGTTGGTCTTCCGAGGACTAGGAGACAGCATGACTCCATATGGGTTATTGTGGATAGGATGACTAAGTCTGCTCATTTTATCCCTGTGAAGTCTACATACAGGGCCGAGGATTATGCGAGACTCTACATTGATGAGATTGTGAGGTGGCATGGGATTCCTTTGTCTATCATTTCGGATAGAGGAGCTCAGTTCACTTCGCATTTCAGGAGATCCTTCCAGAAGATCTTAGGCACGCAGGTAAATCTCAGTACTGCCTTCCATCCTCAGACAGATGGGCAGACAGAGCACACCATTCAGACATTGGAGGACATGTTGAGAGCATGTGTGATTGACTTCAGGGGTAGTTGGGACGACCATCTGCCATTGATAGAGTTTAGTATAATAACACCTATCACTCCAGCATTGGTATGGAACCGTTTGAGGCACTGTATGGTAGGAGGTGTAGGTCTACAGTTGGGTGGTTCGAGGTTGGAGAGTCATCCATTTTGGGTCCAGAGATCATTCATGAGGCCTTAGAGAAGGTCAGGGTGATTAGGGACAGGTTGGGTACTACTTACAATCGGCATAAGTCTTATGCAGATAACAAGAAGCGACCCTTAGAGTTTGATGTTAGTGACCAGGTCTACTTGAAGATATCACCCATGAAGGGGATGATGAGGTTTGGCAGGAAGGGGAAGTTGAGTCCGAGGTACGTTGGGCCATACGAGATTCTACAGCGTATGGGTAAGGTTTCCTATGAGTTGGCGTTGCCTGTGGAGCTAGATTCTATTCATCCAGTCTTTAATGTCTCTATGTTAAAGAAGTGCCTTGGTGATCCAGCATTAATTCTACCTGTTGAAGGTTTGGGGGTTGATGAAGACTTGTCCTATGAGGAGGTTCCTGTTGAGATTTTAGACCGGCAGGTGAAGCGACTGAGAAACAAGGTGGTTGCCACAGTGAAGGTATTGTGGAGGAACCATATTGTTGAGGGTGATACGTGGGAGGCCGAGGCCGATATGAGATCCCGCTATCCTCATCTTTTCAGCTCTTGAGGTTAGACTTCCTACTATTAAGTCTATGTTTCCTTATCTCCTCTATTCTTTGTTGCTATTGCTTGACTGTGTAAAGTACTTATGCTATGATATGACTGGCATTGTGTTAGATAATTAGAAGTGTCATTCGTGGATGAATTTTCCTAAGGGGGGGGGGGATAATGTAACAACCCGAAAATGACTATGCGAAGTAATGCCTAAACGTACCTAGAATGCCTAGATTAGACCGGGTTTGCACGGATTGATGCGCGTGGAACCAGACCTCTGAACCTATGCACCATCCAAGCCAACCAACTTAATGAGTTAGTTGAGCTAGGCAAGGTTGGGTTCAGCCATGTAGGGCTCCCGAATATTAGGATTTACTCGGATAAGTCTTAATCGGACTTGAAAGGGGTAATCTTAGGTTTGGAAGGTCTAGGGGTAAAATGGTCTTTTCCAGGATGAGGGTAGTATTGTAATTACCCTAAGTATTTAATTAAGTAATTAATTAATGAAATTAGTGGACGGTTTGGGTCGGGTCGACCCGGATTGACCCGTTTCGCAAGTTAGGCTTCAACCGGGTTTGATCCTTGGTGGAAGCAATATTAAGTTGAATTAATTGGTATTTAATTATCTTATTTAAGTAAGGGCAGGTTAGTCATCTCACTTAAGCCTTAGAAAATCAGATTTTTAATTTAAATGACAAGGAGTCCTAGTTTGACTAAGTCTTCACCTAAAACTCCTACTCCTAAACTTACTCTCACATTTCTCCACTCTCTGATGTTTCTCCACTCTCTTTCTCACGGTATTTTATCAGTAAAAGAACAGAAAATAATAGTTCATCACTCTTTAAGAACTTGAACGCTAAAGCTCAAAAGAAAAATTAGTCTAAAAACGAAAAGCAAAAGCAAATTTCTCGACGGGTTGTGCTTGAGGTTTCGATGGTGAGGAATTGATTTCGTGGGAGTTGGCAGTGCATTGGATCAGTTTTGAAATAGTGTTGAACGACAAAAAAGGTATGGGTTTCTTACTCTTGGTCCCTTTCCCAAGACACCCCTAGGATTCAGTCATATTCTAATCCAAAAACTAGGAGTGTTTCCCCGTTGTATGTCCCTATCACTAGCTCCCATCGATTTTTGTAGGTTTGCTGGTAGAATTTAGGGATATAATGTGTTTTCGTGATGATTATGTTCATGTATGTATGTTCGAATTTATGTGGTTACTAATTATGGTTTCCAAAACTATGTGACAAGTATGTGTGCAACGTGTATGCCTTGACTCTTGGTCACGCATTGTAGTGTGAAAATGGCATGCTAAATCCTTGTGTTTTATATGCAATTACTTGTAGAAATTGTGATGTTCATAAGAGGTGTGATGTTGCTGAATTGAGTGAAAACTCTTGACAAAAATGTAACCACGAAAATGCAAAAAAATACATACGAAATGTCCAATGAATTATCCTAAAATCTAACGTATAAATGATTGAGAAAATGGACTGGGAACATGACCAAATTTCCAGATTTTTGGAAATTTGGTCTCGGCTAAGCCGTTTGAAGGTTTTTGGCTTTCATTTTTTTTTAAATGTGTGAGGTCATCAGGGTTTAATTTCGAGATGTCACCATATGCAAACTACTGAAAATTTAATAATAAATGTGAGGTTAGGGGGAATTGAACTCGGGTCTTAGCCGAGTAAGAGAACCTAGAAAATTAATTACAAGAAATGAGGTACATGGGATTCGAACCCGTGTGTCCTTGGCCGAAATTAAGACCAGTCCATGCGAGAATAAAAAGAAATAAAATGGGGTGTGTGGGGATCGAAGCCACAACCTCTCGGTTAGGTGAGGAAACTAGGGGAACCAATTAAAGAAAAATACAATGAGGTTGTGGGGGATCGATCCCAGATCCTCTCGGTGAAAAACACAAAAGTCAAGGAGAGAAAAGAAAGAAAAGAAATATAGGCATTGGGATTCGATCTCGGGTCCCCAAGCTGAAATTTTAAATCAAAATTTAATATAAGACTAAGAGTTGCTCAAGGGATTCGAAATCGGGTTCCCTTGCCCAATTCCGTATTAATGCATAAGTCTTACGTGAATAAATATTTAATGAAAGCTGCCTATAGGAATTGAACTCGAGACCTTGGCATACTTACAAGATGCATAATTCTTGTACCATATAATCTTGGGTAAGTATAAGTCACTCACTTAGATGAATTATGAACGAGGCCTCTATGGGTTCATAAGTCCAGCGTACGTTTAAAAGTAAGTGAACCTAAGATATATATTATGAAATGATGTGACCCCAGGAGGGTTAAGTAAGAGTGTGAAACACACTAAAAAGCCAAGTGCATTGGCATATGATGAAATGAACATTCACGTAATGGGGTGAGTACTTATGAAGAGCTAAAATGCTAAAGTTAATGAATGTGGTACAACATGATAAGCGTCTAATATGACAGACGAGATCAAATCAAATGAGCCTAACAAGTGTTACAAAAACCGTTCTCACCTATGAGAGTGTAAAACTAATAAAGAGACCAATCTCCAAGAAACACTCTAATGAAAGTATTGGGATTAATACACACTTAATACTAATAATGAGATGAAAAATCATCTAATGAGCAATGATGCCGTCATGCTAGAAGCCAGCTTCTATGATGTGTGAGATGAATGTAATGGAAGTTTATACGAAGCACCGATAGGCTAGCTATGAGTCGCGATTTCTTCTTTCGGGAAGGCAGAGGTTCGTGTAAATCTCATGAGATGAGACTGTACGTTTAGGCGGGTATGGGTCTCCTTATATCTCCTAGTCTTATGCTGCCAACATAGGGTTCTAGCAGGGTTCATTTCCCTATGCATGCTAGCATGTTTTGGTTTCACTTTGACCGGTGATTCCACCTCTATTCGGTGTGGGGTAGACACTGGATTTCATGAGCTCACATGATCTATGTCGGTTAAAGTTAAAGTTCCCAAACAGAGAATGAGGCCAGCCTCATGTAATGCACACAATGAAATGAATGATACCAAAGGTGTTTGGATAGGATAATCAAGAGGTGAACTAGACTCAAGTAATGACACTAGGTCATTCTTGGTCATTGCAAAGTGAACCCGAAGAGAGTCCTAAACAACATCCTAGGTATATAAATGAATGAAAAATGAAGTACGTGTGAATGAACCAAGTAGACTCTGTGTTTGCTAAAGAAGGCTCCCTAGTTGAGGTCCCATATGTTGAGCCCTTATTTGGGAAGTCCTAATGTTAAGTCCGTGATTCCAAGGTCTCACGGCATATGAACGAATGATATGTAATGTATGTATGTGCTACATGAACTATGTTATGTGCTGTGTGCAATATGAAAAGAATGATGATGCATGTTACTCTCATAGCATGACTTTCCTAATTTGATTTGGCAAGTCCAACTAACTTTGCTTTCCATAACTCATATCGTTAGGAGAGAGCTCTTATTAATCATGCATGTCCTTGGTGTGTACTTGCATACACCCATACTTAGTACAAGTGTGTACTAATTCCATACAACCCTTTACTTTTAGGTGCAGGTGAACGCTAGAGCTTACGAGACTACGTTGAAGCTATCCAGACGTGGAGCATTCATCCGGACTTGGTAGGACCTCGTGCTTTTGAGGATGCTTATCTTTTATATTCTAGCCTAGAAGTAGACATAAGCTAGTGGAGGGTGTTCCACTAGCGTTTCTTTCTTACTTATTTTCAGACGTCGTATTGGTGCTATTTTGGCAACTTTATATTAATGCAATTATGAACTATTTCCTTCATTTGAATAGCTTATTATTAGATGGTTGTTGTGAACTGATGTGATATAATGCAAATCTTATACGCATATATTGTTTCTTACTATGAAGTCTATGTATACTTCAAAGCAAATAAAAGTTTTAAATTTTCTGCTAAAACTAACCTATACGATGTAATGATGACGTAGTAGGCTTGTCTGCGACCTCTAAGAGGTCAACGACGCCGGTTTCGGCTAGGGTCTAGACCCCGGTCTTGACAAACGTGGTATCAGAGCATTAGGTTTAATTCCACAGATAATAAACTCACATGAACCACATCGGGTAGTTTCTAAATTATGGTAGTGAAGTGCACCACTATCATGAATTAGAGACTACATGATGCGTAGAAAAATTTCCCTTCTTCTGATCTTATCGTGCCTTCTCTAATGTCTGAACTTGGTGTTATGAGCGTATCTAACATCAATTCTCATTTTTTTTTCAGAAAATGAACACAAGGGGGAACGCTGGTCGGGGAAGAGAAGGAGCAGCTGCTGGGGGCAACCAAGTTCCACCCAAGGCTCCAGCTGCAGGAGTGGCCATGCCAGTTAACCCAGCTGGGTTGACTGATGCAGAGGTGCGGACCGCTTTGGCGTAGATGACTCAATCCATCACTGTGCAGGCCCAGGCTATGACGTCCCAGGCCAACAAACAAGAGGTTCAGCGGGAGAACCCACCAGCCCACAACATGGCGAACAGGTTGCGGGATTTTACGAGGATGAATCCTCCAATCTTTACAGGATCTAAGACTGCAGAGGATCCTCAAGAGTTCATGGAGGAGGTCTAGAAGATTCTGGTGGCGATGGGGGCCACGGAGATTGAGAAAGCTAAGATGGCTTCGTACCAGCTGAAGGATGTTGCATACCGTTGGGAGGAGGTCCGATCACATGGGAGCTGTTTAAGACAGCCTTACTAGAGAGGTTCTTCCCAAGAGAGATGAAAGAGGATAAGGTTGAGGAGTTCATCAACCTTAAGCAGGGCTCGATGACTGTCAGGGAGTATTCCCTGAAATTCGTAAAATTGTCCAGGTATGCCACTTCCCTTGTGTCGAACAGCAGGGACGAGATGAGAAGGTTGCTTACAGGAATCTCAGAGGACTTGGAGGAGGAGTGTAAGACTGCGATGCTCCATGACAACATGGACTTGTCCAGGCTGATAGTGCATGTCCAGCAGGTTGAGGACAACATGAAGAAGAGGAGAGTCTTTGAGGTCAGGATGCCTAAACATCTGACCAGGCAGGTCCCAGCAGTGGTGGTGGCAGGAGCACTTTCGGAGTTCGTGATCAGCCCAGATTTAAGATGGGGCATCAGAGTTCAAGGAACTCTAACTCTCAAAGGAGTGCAGCATGCAGAGGAGGCAGACCCGAGCCCAAGAAGGGCAATGGAGGTGATGTGCAGCGTCTGAGAAAGGAATGTGGCAAGTGTGGCCGTATTCACAATGGAGAGTGCAGACTAGTCACAAATGCCTGCTTTGGTTGCGGAAAAAGCGGACACATGGTAAGGGACAGTCCACAGAATAGGGGTAAGGCTGGGGGTAATGCTCAGCCTAGGCCTAATCCCCAGAATGCTACTGCAGCCGAGCCTCCTATGAGGAACAAATTCTACGCCTTGAAGAGCAGGGAGGAGTAGTAGAAGTCTGTTGATGTGGTCACAGGTATGCTGCAAGTCTTCTCAACCTCTGTTTATGCTTTACTTGATCCAGGGTCTACGCTTTCTTTTATGACTCCCTTGTTTGCTCTTACTTTTGAAACACTACCTGAAGTTTTGCATGATCCTATCATAGTTAGTACTCCCTTATGAGAAAATGTAAGAGCTGATAGGGTACATAAAGACTGTCCAATAGTAGTATGTGGTAAGACTATGTGTGCAGACCTTGTCGAGTTACCCATGAATGACTTCGATATTATACTTGGTATGGACTGGCTCCATAAATGTTATGCCTTCATGGATTACCATTGTAGGGTTGTGAGATTCCGTTTCCCTAATGAAGTAGAGCTGGTCTGGGAGGGGTACAATTCGAGTCGTTCAAGTCCCTTGATTTCGAACCTAAAAGCTAATAAAATGATGTCCAAGGGATTGTTATGCCATCTTGTGAGAGTCAATGGTCTAGATCATGACATTCATTCCATAGAATCTGTGCTTGTAGTGAGTGAGTTCCAAGATGTTTCCCCTGATGATTTGTCTGGAGTCCCTCCACATCGAGAAATTGATTTTGGTATCGACCTAGATCCCGCTACCAAACCGATTTCAATTCCTCCCTACAGAATGGCTCAAGCTGAACTCAAAGAGTTGAAGCAGCAGTTAAAAGATCTCACTGATAAAGGTTTCATCCCGCCGAGCATATCCACTTGGGGCGCTCCAGTGCTATTTGTGAAAAAGAAACATGGAACCCTTAGGATGTGTATCAATTCTCGGCAGCTCAACAAAATCACTATAAATAATAAATATCCACTTCCCAGAATAGATGACTTATTCGATCATCTCCAAGGGTCTAGTTTCTTCTCGAAGATTGATCTTCGTTCAGGGTATGATCAGCTTAGGGTTAGGGATGAAGATATACCAAAGACAGCCTTTCGTACCCGTTATGGTGATTATGAGTTCCTAGTCATGTCATTTGGTCTCACTAATGCACCAGCTGCATTTATGGACCTCATGAATCGAGTCTTCAATGAATACCTTAATTCTTTCGTCATCGTATTCATTGATGACATCCTCATCTACTCTAAGACCAAGTAAGAGCATGAACAACATTTGAGACTAACCTTGCAGGTACTTAGACAACATCAGTTGTATGCCAAATTCAGCAAGTGTGAATTCTGGCTTAGATTAGTGACCTTCCTGGGTCATGTTGTGTCTGATCAGGGTGTGGAGGTGGACCCTAGGAATACTAAGGCTGTTAAGAACTTGCCAAGACCTCTTAATCCCACCGATATCCGTAGCTTTCTGGGATTGGCTGGTTACTACCGCAGGTTCATGGAGGGTTTTTCTTCCATTGCTGCCCCACTGACAGCTTTGACTAAGAAGAAAGCCAGATTCGAATAGGCGGAGACTTGTGAGAAGAGTTTCCCGGAGCTCAAGGATAGACTCACTTCAGCCCCAGTGCTTACGTTGCCTAAATGTTGTGAGAGTTACACTATTTATTGTGACGCATCTAGGGTTGGTTTGGGTTGTGTTCTTATGCAGGGTGGTAAGGTGATAGACTATGCGTCCAGACAGCTCAAAGTTCATGAGAAGAATTATCACACTCCTGACCTGGAGTTGGCAGCTGTGGTGTTTGCATTGAAACTGTGGAGGCATTACTTGTACGGGGTGCATGTGGATATGTTCACAGACCACAAGGGTCTCCAGTACGTGTTCACACAGAGGGAGTTGAATCTACGTCAGCGGAGATGGTTGGAGCTGTTGAAGGACTATGACATAAGTGTCCACTACCATCCAGGAAAGGCAAATGTTGTAGCTGATGCGTTGAGCAGGTTGAGCATGGGGACTACAACCCACGTTGATGATGGGAAGAAGGAGTTAGTGAAGGATGTACACAGACTGGTTAGACTGGGTGTGCGGTTGATTGACTCTACTAGTGGGGGTGTTTTAGTTCATCCTAGTTCTGAATCATCCTTGGTAGTTGAAGTCAAGAAGGGTCAGCATGTTGATCCTGTGTTGATGGAGTTGAAGGACTCAGTGCTGAAAAAGATGAATGAGTCCTTTGCTTTGGGAGGTGACGGCATACTTAGGTACCAGGACAGGCTGTGTGTACCAGACGTGGATGATTTGCGAACCAAGATTGTTGCAGAGGCCCATGGTTCCAGCTATTTTATACATCCAGGTTCCACCAAGATGTATCATGACCTCAAGCAGATCTATTGGTGGGATGGCATGAAGAAGGACATTGCTGAGTATGTGGCCAGGTGTCCTAATTGTCAGCAGGTTAAGGCGGAGCACCTTAAGCCTGGTGGTCTCACTCAGATGATTGAGGTTCCGACTTGGAAGTGGGAAGCCATTAACATGGACTTCATGGTTGGTCTTCCGAGGACTAGGAGACAGCATGACTCCATATGGGTTATTGTGGACAAGATGACTAAGTCTGCCCACTTTATTCCTGTGAAGTCTACTTACAGGGCCGAGGATTATGCGATACTCTACATTGATGAGATTGTGAGGAGGAATGGGATTCCTCTGTCTATCATTTCGGATAGAGGAGTTCAGATCACTTTGCATTTCAGGAGATCCTTCTAGAAGAGCTTAGGCACGCAGGTAAAGCTCAGTACTACCTTCCATCCTCAGAAAGATGGGCAGACAGAGCGCACCATTCAGACATTGGAGGACATGTTGAGAGCGTGTGTGATTGACTTCAGGGGTAGTTGGGACGACCATCTTCCATTGATAGAGTTCTCGTATAATAACACCTATCACTCCAGCATTGGGATGGCACTATTTGAGGCACGGTATGGTAGGAGGTGTAGGTCAACAGTTGGGTGCTTCGAGGTTGGAGAGTCATACATTTTGGGTCCTGAGATCATTCATGAGGCCTTAGAGAAGGTCAGGTTGATTAGGGACATGTTGGCTACTGCTTACAATCGGCAGAAGTCTTATGTAGATAACAGGAAGCGACCCTTAGAGTTTGATGTTGGTGACCAGGTCTACTTGAAGATATCACCCATGAATGGGGTGATGAGGTTTGGCAGGAAGGGGAAGTTGAGTCCGAGGTACGTTGGGCCATACGAGATTCTACAGTGTGTGGGGAAGGTTGCCTATGAGTTGGCATTGCCAGCGGAGCTAGATTCTGTTCATCCAGTCTTTCATGTCTCTATGTTAAAGAAGTGCCTTGGTGATCCAGCATTGATTCTTCCTGTTGAAAGTTTGGGGGTTGATGAAGACTTGTCCTATGAGGAGGTTCCTGTTGAGATTTTAGACCGGCAGGTAAAGCGGCTGAGAAACAAGGAGGTTGCCACAATGAAGGTATTGTGGAGGAACCATATTGTTGAGGGTGCTACGTGGGAGGCCGAGGCCGATATGAGATCCCGCTATCCTCATCTTTTCAGCTCTTGAGGTTAGACTTCCTACTCTTAAATCTAAGTTTCCTTATCTACTCTATTTTTTATTGCTATTGCTTGACTGTGTAAAGTACTTATGTTATGATATGACTGGAATTGTGCTAGATAATTAGAACTGTCATTCGTGGATGAATTTTCCTAAGGGGGGATAATGTAACAACCCAAAAATGACTATGTGAAGTAATGCCTAAACGTACCTAGAATGCCTAGATTAGACCGAGTTCACACGGATTGATGCGCGTGGTCTGAACCTATGCACCAGCCAAGCCAACCAACTTGGTGAGTTAGTTGAGCTAGGCAAGGTTGGGTTCAGCCATGTAGGGCTCCCGAATTTTAGGATTTACCCGGATGAGTCTTAACCGGACTTGAAAGTGGTAATCTTAGGTTTGGAAGGTCTAAAGGTAAAATGGTCTTTTCCAGGCTAAGGGTAGTATCGTAATTACCCTAAGTATTTAATTAAGTAATTAATTAATGAAATTAGTGGACGGTTTGGGTCGGGTCAACCCGGATTGACCCGTTTCGCGAGTTAGGCTTCACCCGGGTTCGATCCTTAGTGGAAGCAATATTAAGTTGAATTAATTGGTATTTTATTATCTGATTTAAGTAAGGGAAGGTTAGTCATCTCACTTAAGCCTTAGAAAATCAGATTTTTAATTTAAATGACAAAGAGTCCTAGTTTGACTAAGTCTTCACCTAAAACTCCTACTCCTAAACTTACTCTCACATTTCTCCACTCTCTCACGTTTCTCCACTCTCTTTCTCACGGTATTTTATCAGTAAAAGAACAGAAAATAATAGTTCATCACTCTTGAAGAACTTGAACGCTAAAGCTCAAAAGAAAAACTAGTCTAAAAACAAAAAGCAAGAGCAAATTTCTCGACGGGTTGTGCTTGAGGTTTCGATGGTGAGGCATTTATTTCGTGGGAGTTGGCAGTGCATTGGATCAGTTTTGAAACAATGTTGAATGACAGAAAAGGTATGGGTTTCTTACTCTTGGTCCCTTTCCCAAGAGACCCCTAGGATTCAGTCGTATGCTAATCCGAAAACTAGGACTGTTTCCCCGTTGTATGTCCCTGTCACTAGCTCCCATCGATTTTTTTAGGTTGGGTATGTTTGCTGGTACAATTTAGGGATATAATGTGTTTTTGTGATGATTATGTTCATGTATGTATGTTCGGATTTATGTGGTTACTAATTATGGTTTCTGAAACTAGACAAGTATGTGTGCAACGTGTATGCCGTGACTCTTGGTCACGGATTGGAGTGTGAAAATGGCATGTTAAATCCTTGTGTTTTATACGCAATTACTTGTAGAAATCGTGATGTTCATAAGAGGTGTGATGTTGCTGAATTGAGTGAAAACTCTTGACAAAAATATAACCACGAAAATGCACAAAAATAACATACAAAATGTCCAATGAATTGTCCTAAAATCAAACGTATAAATGATTGAGAAAATGGACTGGGAACATGACCAAATTTCCAGATTTCTGGAAATTTGGTCTCGGTAAGCCGTTTGAAGGTTTTTGGGTTTTATTTTTTTTCTTAAATGTGTGAGGTCATCAGGGATTTAATCCGAGACCTCACCATATACAAACTACTGAAAATTTAATAATAAATGTGAGGTTAGGGGGAATCAAACTCGGGTCTTAGCCGAGTAAGAGAACCAAGAAAATTAATTAAAAGAAATGAGGTACATGGGATTCGAACCCGTGTGTCCTTGGCCAAAATTAAGACCAGTCCATGCGAGAATAAAAATAAATAAAATGGGGTGTGTGGGGATCGAACCCACAACCTCTCGGATAGGTGAGGAAACAAGGAGAACCAATTAAAGAAAAATACAATGAGGTTGTGGGGGATCGATCCCACATCCTCTCGGTCAAAAACAGAAAAGTCAAGGAGAGAAAAGAAAGAAAAGAAATGTAGGTGTTGGGATTCGATCTCGGGTCCCCAAGCTAAAATTTTAAATTAAAATTTAATATAAGACTAAGTGTTGCTCAAGGGATTCGAAATCGTGTTCCATTGACCAATTCCGTATTGATGCATAAGTATTACGTGAATAAATATTTAATGAAAGTTGCCTATAGGAATCGGACTCGAGACCTTGGCATACTTACAAGATGCATAAGTCTTGTACCATATAATCTTGGGTAAGTATAAGTCACTTAGACGAATTATGAACGAGGCCTCATGGCTTTTACGCATGGTTTCATAAGTTCAGCGTACGTTTAAAAGTAAGTGAACCTAAGATATATATGATGAAATGATGTGACCCCAGGAGGGTTAAGTAAGAGTGTGAAACACACTAAAAAGCCAAGTGCATTGGCATATGATGAAATGAACATTCACGTAATGGGGTGAGTAATTATGAAGAGCTAAAATGCTAAAGTTAATGAATGTGGTGACAACATGATAAGAGGCTAATATGACAGACGATATCAACTCTCAAATGAGCCTAACAAGTGTTACCAAAAACCGTACTCACCTATGAGAGTGTAAAACTAATAAAGAGACCAGTCTCCAAGAAACACTCTAATGAAAGTATTGAGATTAATACACACTTAATACTAATGATGAGATAAAAAATCATCTAATGAGCAATGATGCCCTCATGCTAGAAACAAGCTTTTATGATGTGTGAGATGAATGTAATGGAACTTTATACGGAGCACCAATAGGCTAGTTATGAGTCGCAATTCCTTCTTTCGGGAAGAAAGAGGTTCGTGTAAATCTCATGAAATGAGACTGTCCATTTAGGCGGGTATGGGTCTCCTTATATCTCCTAGTCTTTGAACCTATGCTGCCAACATAGGGTTCTAACAAGGTTCATTTCCCTATACACGCTAGCATGTTTTGGTTTCACTATGGACGATGATTCCACCTCTTTTTGGTGTGGGGTAGACACTGGATTTTATGAGTTCACATGATCTATGTCGGTTAAAGTTAAAGTTCCCAAAGAAAGAATGAGGCCAGCCTCATGTAATGCACACAATGAAATGAATGATACCAAAGGTGTTTGGATAGGATAATCAAGAGCTGAACTAGACTCAAGTAATGACACTAGGTCATTCTTGGTCATTACACAGTAAACCCGAAGAGAGTCCTAAACAACATCCTAGGTATATAAATGAATGAAAAATGAAGTACGTGTGAATGAATGAAGCAGACTCTGTGTTTGCTAAAGAAGGCTCCCTAGTTGAGGTCCCATATGTTGAGCCCTCATTTGGGAAGTCCTAATGTTAAGTCCGTGATTACAAGGTCTCACGGCATATGAACGAATGATATGTAATATATGTATGTGCTACATGAAATATGTTATGTGCTGTGTGCAATATGAAAAGAATGATGATGCATGTTACTCTCATAGCATGACTTTCCTAATCTGATTTGGCAAGTCCAACTAGCTTTGCTTTCCATAACTCATATCGTTAGGAGAGAGCTCTTCTTAATCATACATGTCCTTGGTGTGTACTTGCATACACCCATACTTAGTACAAGTGTGTACTAATTCCATACAACCCTCTACTTTTAGGTGCAGGTGCAGGTGCAGGTGAACGCTAGAGCTTACGAGACTACGTTGAAGCTATCCGGACGTGGAGCATTCATCCGGACTTGGTAGTCCCTCATGCTTTCGAGGATGCTTATCTTTTATATTCTAGCCTAGAAGTAGACATAAGCTAGTGGAGGGTGTTCCACTAGCGTTTCTTTCTTACTTATTTTCAGACGTCGTATTGGTGCCATTTTGGCAACTTTATATTAATGCAGTTATGAACTATTTCCTTCATTTGAATATCTTATTATTAGATGGTTGTTGTGAACTGATGTGATATAATGCAAATCTTATACGCATATATTGTTTATTACTATGAAGTCTATGTATACTTCAAAGCAAACAAAACTTTTAAATTTTCCGCTAAAATTAACCTATACGATATAAGGATGACGTATGTAGGCTTGTATGCGACCTCCGAGAGGTCAACAACGCCGGTTTCGGCTAGGGTATAGACCCCGGTCGTGACAATAACAAACATAGAACTGCATTTGCAACTATAATTCTTAAATTAAACCTCAATTATTGATTGAACTCACTTTAAAATAGTAGTTAAACTAACCATTAAGAATGTTTTATCGTTAATATTTAAATGTGGGGTACGTTGTTTTTCACCTCGACTTTGTCAAGAATTCTCAAAAAATGCACGACCTACAGACGGACTGTAGGTGAGACCACATGCCGTGGTCCAGGTCCATAGATCCTGAATTGTGTACCTTGAGTTTACGGTAATTTTGATAAAGTTCACTTAAGAGTTTTGTCTGTTTAGAGATTTTTTGTATTGGTTTTTATCATGTTTTGCAAGAAAGATGTTGAGGCACGAAAGTAAAGAGATAACTAAGAAAAATGCAGAAATAGATAGTTACGGAATTGATCTACGGACCGTAGGTCCCTTGACGCTTCGTAGTAGGTGATCCTAGATCAGCAGACAAGGCATGAGGGGATGATGAGGGGAACCTGACTAAGTGTGGAACTATAATGACCATTGACGGTCTGTAGTTTGCTCTAAAGACTGTAGTGCTGAACTGTAGAATGTGACTGCAAGGGTTCCAGTACCTGATTCTTTGGAATTTTAAGTATTGACCTATGGAGGGCAGTGACAGACCGTTGATTGAGTTACAGTCCGTACTGGCATTCCATCATTGGCTTCAAAAAGGCTGAAGTTTCATAGGTTAAAATATTTTCTAAGTCCTGGCTAACGAAAGGGACTTACGGACCGTAGATCCTTTGACAGTCCATAAGTGAGTCTCATGGAATGAAGACGCGTGCTTGAGCAAACTTTCCTTATTTTGTTATCCTGTAAGTTTAGGATTTATTTTATATAAATAGAGTATGCAAACTTCATTTTTTGGAGGTTAGACTTTATTATTATTGTTTAGTTTATGCGTTTGGAGATTAATTTGAAAACTCTTAGCAATTGTTGATTCCGAAAGTATGTTATTGAAGATTTTATCTTTGAAATTCAAGTTGAGGTTTTGGGTTTATTCTTCTTCCTACAAGTTCATGCTTCTTTCATCAATTTATAGGAATTGTGTTCTTGCTAATATGGGTAACTAAATGCACAAGTAGGGTTGTGGGAACCATGAGCTATTAACAACGTATGAATAGTAACTAAGCAATTCTTGAATAGTGTTATTTCATGCATTAATAATTCTTTCATTTAGAAGTCTCTTTAGCGATTGCAAACGTTAAGACTCGCCTTGTTGCTACTTGCTAGACTAAAGAGGTAGTTAATAAGAAAAGAATTATCAACATAGATTTAGTATGATACTAACTAATAGTCTAATGTCGATTGGTGCAAGGGTGAAAACTAAGTCATACATCGATGTGATGTCTAATATAAGGTAAAGGTAAGTGTTAGTAAATTATACACACGTCGTCGGACCAATATGCGAGGTGATATTATCTAGATGTCGGACCAGGATTTAGAGATACCTAACTTATTACTTTGCATGTAATATAGTAGGAGAGAATTGTTATTACTAGGATTACTGCGTTATGAGCTTGTGGGGAACACATATTGCCTAGTTCTTCTATCATCTTGATCACAAGTAAAGTTTGAATGTTTCTTACTAAGTTACTTACAATAATTTCCGAATTTTCTATAGAAAGTCCCCTTTTTAATTACTTTTTTCTGGGAATATCTTATCTAAACGAATATAAGTCGGAACCATTTTTCTACTGGGATTGACCCCAACCTACAAGTTGGTTTCTTTACTTGAAAACAATTATTATTCTACTTAAGGGACGTGTAATTTGAATGTATCAAATTTTGGCGCCGTTGTCGGGGAAATTAGCTTTTAGATAATGTTTAACAACATTATTGAACTTTAGTCAACTATTTCCTAATTTTCTTTTTTGTTTTGCTTTTGTCTCTCAGGTTCCAACTCTAGTGTATGTCAAGTACATGAAGTCAAGGAGAACCACTCACCCCTTACGATTAAGAACTCAACCAAACACTACGCAGAATGAAAAATCACGGAGTACAAGTGAACCCCATTGGAGGAGAATTAGGAGATGGTGATGGAATGCACCTCCGAATGTGGATAATGAAAATAATCAAGCTCCAATTGAAAATCGATTGGGAGATGCACTGAGGATGTAGGAGCCATGGGAGCCACAACCCCAAAACAACTATACGGTCAACTTCAACATTGCTGACTCTGATGGACCTCTTGTCCTACCCCCTCTACCACTGTGTCATACCTTTTTAGTAACTAGTAGATTGATGCAAATTCTCACATCAAGAGGCTTATTTTCTGGTCGGCGTCGGATGACCCTCACGATCACATAGCCAAGCTCAGGGTCGTTTGCAAAAGTTGTATAGGGCGACCAGGACATTGATGTTATCGGGCTTCGAGTATTTCCTCTGTCTCTGACCTAGGATGCAACTGTTTGGTTTAATGAACCCCCATAAAACTCCATATATATATGGAATCAATTGATCAAAGCATTCTTAGCAAAGTTGTTTCTAGTGTCCAAGAAGCTGAACAAGAAGGATAAGCTTAACAACTTCGTGGCACTACCTAGAGAGTCAGTGAGTAGTTCTTGGGATCAGTTCACTGCTTTCATTAGAAGTGTTCCGAACCACCTTATTGATGATGAGTCGCTAAAGGAGTATTTCTATTGAGGGCAGGATGACAACAGTAAGCCAGTGCTTGACACTATTGTTGGGAGTTCTTATGGCGATTGAACTTTGAATAGATTGCGGAGAAGTTAGAAAATATATTTCGTAACAACAAAGCTTGGAGCACTAGAAAGTCAAAAACTGGGAGAAACACATCTGCACTCCAAGCTACAGGCAACCCATCCGTAGATGATTTGCGTCAGGAGATGGCACAGATGAGAACGGAGTTGGGGTTGGTATTGAAGCATGTTAGTGGGGGTGCGGAGAAATTAAATGTTAAGAACTATTTGACTAGAACTCTACCACCGGCTGAGAAGTGTTTTTATGATGAAGACGCATATGCAATGAATGATCAGACGGGGGGTTACTGACAAAATGCCCAAAGGTCAAACATGGATACTTTGAACCTAGGTCAAGGAAACCATGTTCGAAACTATGGGAATTACAAGAGAGAGGGTCAACATGTCCTACATGGGAGCTACAATCGTTACAACAACTACAACCAGACCAACTATGGTAGAAGAAACGATCGGGCTGGACCTTATGTTCTTCCTCAAAATTGAGAATATGGCCCTAGGGAAGC
Organism: Solanum sitiens; assembly: GCA_016801875.1. Taxonomy (NCBI): domain Eukaryota; kingdom Viridiplantae; phylum Streptophyta; class Magnoliopsida; order Solanales; family Solanaceae; genus Solanum; species Solanum sitiens. Next base: position 721,961 of record JABWTJ010000019.1, read on the forward strand.
TGGAGGTAACATGTCACGTATTGATGATATGATGTAGAAGATGATGATAAGGTTCAATGCTGCTAATGATAATGTTAAAGAGATGTGGAATAACTTGTCTGGTATTGGCCAAAAAGTTGACGCCCATGCAGTATCGATAAAGCATCTTGAGCAGCAGATGACACAGTTGTCCACCACAGTGAACCCCCACCTACCTGGCACTCCCAGTAACACAGTCAAAAATCCAAAAAATAATGGACATTGTATGATAGGTACTACTAATGGGAGTAAGCAAACTATGGATCCACCAATGTCGTCTTAGGTGGAAGTTGATACTAGTATAGAAGAAGATGTGGTTGAGAATGGTAGAGAGCCTGAGAATGTGATTGAGAAAGAGGAAGTGGAAATAGAGAAAGTGGTTCCCTTGCCTAGACCTCTGCCTCCTTTTCCACAGAGATTTGTGAACAAGACCGAAGAAGCAAAATACTGCAGGTTTATCACTATGCTAAAACAACTTTCTATCAATGTTCCTTTGATAGAAGCTCTAGATCAAATGTCTGGGTATGCAGAGTTTATGAAGGACATGGTGACGAAGAAGAGGGCGGTGAGTTTTGAGGATGATGAGAAGTTGCACCATAGTAGTGCTATTGCTACAAGGTCCCTTTTGCATAAAAAGAAAGATCTTGGTGCTTTCACTATCCCTTGTACCATCGGATTATTGCACTTTTCCAAGGCATTGTGTGATCTTGGTGCTAGCATTAACCTCATGTAATTGTCTATTTACAAGAAGTTGGGATTGGATGACCCATAACCAACTATGATGCAATTATTCATGGCTATTATAACTGTGAACAGTCCTATTGGAGTGCTCCATGATTGCTAGTAAAAGTGAATTCATTCATATTTCCGGCCGACTTTGTTATTCTTGATTGTGAGGTTGACTTTGAGGTTCCCATTATTCTTGGGAGACCATTCCTTGCCACGGGGCGTGCTTTGGTTGATATGGAGAAAGGACATATGAAGTTTAGACTTAACAATGAAGAAGCGACTTTCAATATTTGTAGGCCCATGAAGAAGATTGGTGAGCTCCAAGGACATATGGAATTTAGACTTAACAATGAAGAAGCGACTTTCAATATTTGTAGGTCCATGAAGAAGATTGGTGAGCTCCAATCGATATCTACTATAACTTACAGAGTTAAGAGTGGTTTTGAGGTGCATATCTAAGAGAGACTGGTGGTGTTGAGGCATTAGCAGCAATGATGATGAACTTTGAGAGTGATTACATTAAATAGAATGATGATTTGGTAGCCACACTTGATTGGTGCGAATATTGGTCAAAGCATAAGAAATTGGACTTAGATATGAATAATCGTGAGACTCAACCCGTGAGACCGTCTGTGGAAGAGGCCCCTAATTTGGAGCTCAAGGCTCTACCCCAAATTTGAGGTATGCTTTCTTGGGTAAAGATGAGACACTCCCTGTCATTATTGCGGTAAATCATAATGGGCGACAAGTCGAGTGTTTGGTATTAGTGTTAAAGCGGTTCAAGCGAGCTATTGGGTGGAGTATAGAGGAGATTATTGGGATTCATCCCGATATTTGTTCTCACAAATCCAGATCATGCCGGATCATAAGCCTAGTATCGAGCATACAAAGTGATTGAACCCGCATATGCAATAGGTAGTCAAGAAAGAGATCATCAAGTTGTTGGATGCAGGAGTCATCTATCCCATTGCAGACAATAGTTGTGTGTGCCCTCTTTATTGTGTTACTTAAAAGGGTGGGAGTTGTTGACACTCAATTTTGACCCTCCTGATAATAATTAATTTTCGAGTTTCTTCAAATTTCAAACGATCTAAAATAATTAGTTTTATAAAATTATAAGAAGAATATAAAGTTTACTAATTGTTTTTAATAAGTTTTGTCGCCTATAATATGTTTAGTAATATATGTCTTATATAATTTCATACATAATCGACATATTTTGTAAACATTCCAAAAATTCTCTCAAAAAGATTTTATATTTATTTAAATATTTTACTAATTAGTTTAGGTACATAATAATTTTCATATTTTTATTTAACTGTGACTACGTCAATTATTTTATTTCGTTAAGATTAAGAAAGTCCTTAATTAATTTTATATTAATTCGTCTTATTTAAATCCTACTCCAATTATCCAAATCAATCTATTTGGCTAACTTCTTAATCTTCATTGGGCCATAATCGTATCCATATGACTATTCTCCTAAATATAAAGCGTTACATCCAAGCCCAAATCTTGGACATTCTTTTATTTTGCATTTCCGGAAGCCCATTTTGTTACTTTCAGAATATCCAATTCTTCCAGCCCACCCCATTCCCCTTAAACCCGGCCCAAACCTTTCCTTTCCCTTTACGAAGAGGCCCAGCATCACAATCCAAATGATGCTTACACAGCGTTAAAGTGAAATCAAACGGCAACGATGAGTTAGCAGCCACTAAACTCCTGTACGCGCTCCACTCCACCCCACGCGAAGGCGAGTACACGGGAGCAGCATCAACGGCTCCAAGCGGCCCCCTTTTCCGTCGAAATACACGGAAAGGCAGCCAAGGACAACTGTTCTGCGTTGTATTCTCCCTCTCCAGCAGCCTGATGCAGCGCAGCAAAGGCTACTGCTGTAGCAGACCTGCGTTTTCATCCTTGACGATAGGAGATTACGCCACGTCAGGCGGCGAGGACAACCAAGTCAATCGAGTTCGTCAATTCTCCTTTCCATTCGGGAATGGTTTCAGACTCCAGCAAAAGTTTGTTTATCCATTTTGGTGAAATGAGTTTGAATTCAAAATTCCAAAATTCTTTGATGCTCGCCCAATTTTACCCTCTTTTCCCCCCTAAAACTCGACCTAATCTCCCCTATATAAACCGTTTTTCTTCTCTGTTGAAAGGGTTTTTTTTTTGGAAAAAAAAAAGATTGTTGACTAAAATTTAATTTTGGGGTTTCTTGCTCTGTACAATAAAAACAGACGGATTTCTGTGAGGGGAATTTTTCTTGAGAAAGTTCTTTTTCCTAGTGAGAAAAATTTTGAACTTCCCAAAAGAATTCGGTTTGGAGGAAACAGTTTGAACATGGAAAGGAAGCGGTAGCTTTTAGTTATAAAAATCTCATATATAAATATTTGGGGAATATCTCTTAGAGGCAGAGATAGTGAAGGTTTCTAGCATAGTTCAAGTCTTTTGTTTGTCTCTCATTCGCCGAAATTTCGTGAAGTCGTCTCTAAGCTCGTCTTTTGCCTCACTTCGCTGCCCGTAATAAGGTAAAAAACTCACAATCCTTACATTTGTTTCGAGTTCATTACGTTGGTTTGGTGTTCAGTTCTTTGTGGATTCTACGACGAGATTGCGTGATGTGTTCGGGTTGTCTTCTTCCCGCTGTCTGTTTGTGTTCATTTCATGGTGATTTAGTGTTCTTCTAAGCTCCCACCGTTGGCTTTGTTTCTTCAAATTCACAGCATTATGCTTACCCCAAGTTTATATGGCCAGTTCGATTAAATCATTGTTCTTGAGCTGATCCTTTTAGAGTTTAAATCACTATGTTGTCCGAATCAATAAAGTTTGATCTCGTTATACTTGTTTAGTGACATAAGTGATCCTTCTGTTCATGTCCTTTTTATATATATATTTCGTTTGTTTGGGTTTTGCTTACTGTCATTAGATGCTGTCCATGTCAAGTTGGAGAATATTATACTTAGAAAATGTGTGTACGCAGTCCCATTTATTTGGAATAAAACATGAATAATTCGTTTGCATTCTATATCTTTCATATATACTAGTGTTTATGTGCAGCACACTAGCTTGAGTAGTAGGCTCGTTTGACTTCGATTATTCACAGTTATACTTTATATCCCTAAAAACGACTTACGAAAGTCCTGTCAGTTTCTTCCGTTTGCTTAAGGGAACATGTTTACTATAGCTTCCAACATTTTCTTTGACATGATAAGTTAGCACCATTAGATTTTATCAAATATAGTTGGTTAGGCTAAGTATGTGATGTTTTGTTGGATGATTATGCAACATTGTTTTTTATTTCAATTTTGGTTTATTATTATTTAATGATTATACCCCCTGGATGTGAGACGCTCATAAGTGCATAGACAAAATACATGCTACTGCTTGTCATGTTTTTCTTATGAAATTTCGTAAGTTTATTTATTAGTTCACTCAAGTTTTCTTTTGGAATCCTATGTTCCGGTTTAACTCAAATCTCTAAAGTAGTGTGCATTTTTGTTTTGCTCAAGGTATGTTTTGTTATTTTATCGCTCCATAGGCTAACCCATTTCTATTTTATTGCATGTAAAAGTTTCCTTCCGAGACCCTACGGACCTCACTTCACCCATTTGCATCCTCTCGTTGAGCCGAAAAGGCTCACACTACCATATCCGAGTCTTCCATATCCCCCTAAAATGGTGTACAGGTCGAAAAGCAGCAAATATGTTGCTGAGAATTAATCTTCAGGTCTCCAAAGCTCTGAAAGGAGCTGATAATGTCGTTGTATACACTGATATACAATCATAATACACGATAGATAGGTCAAAAATTAGAGCAGGTGTTTGGGAAGCTGAATCCGAGCATATATACGGAGTATACATGGAAATATATAAAAAATTAAATCGAAACACAATCCGTATACGACGGTATACAACCAGCGTATACGCTGAAATGTTGGAGGAAAATGGATGATAGCCATTTTTCTTTCGTTATAGTCATGGGAATTTATATATATATATATATATATATATATATATACATATATTTATTAGCCTTCGTCAACACTTTAAACTATTTTCATTTAGAAATCTCTCATTTTAAGTTTATCTCCCTTTAAATAGTTAAATCAAATTAGTAAATAAAAATAAGTAAGATAAATAAAATTTGGATTTACTTAATTTGGAAAAATTTGAAAAGAAATTTGTTTAGAGAGTCATTTTTTAGTCAAATCGCCGGTCAACCGCGAGTTAGCGGATATTCCGAGGGCCTAATACCTTCTCAGAATGTATATTTGAACTTCGAACCCTTTTCAATCGATTGTCATCTGTTTTAAATCTTTTGGAAAATAACTTTAAGTTATTTCTTGATTTTTGCTAAAAATCAAGTGTCGACTGTGTTAATTTGGAAAATTGATTTCTCTTAAATCATAAGACTAATTGATTTTTCCAAACTCAGTCATTTCTTCTTTTTTATATATTTTAAGTAATACAATTACTGTTGTCCTAAATAAAAGAAACGAGCTTGTTCCGATGCGGTTGGTGACCGAATTGAGAGTTTGCATGGACTACCAGAAGTTGAATGCTTGGAGAGAGAAGGAACACTTCCCTATGCCCTTCATTGATCAGATGTTGGATAGACTTGCAGGAAAGGGGTGATATTGCTTCCTTGATGGGTATTCGGGCTACAATAAAATCTCTATAGCCTCGGAAGACCAAGATAAAACCACCTTCACTTGCTCCTACGGGACCTTCGCTTTCAAACGCATGCCATTAAGGTTGTGTAATGCTATGGTAACCTTCTAGCGTTGTATAATGTCGATCTTCTCCAACATGGTTGAGGACACTATTAACATGTTAATGGATGATTATTCAGTGATTGGTGACTATTTTGTTAGATTCTTAGAAAACTTAGCTGAGGTACTAAAAAGGTGTAAAGAATGCAACTTGGTTCTAAATTGGGAGAAGTATCGCTTTATGGTTAAAGAAGGCATAGTGTTGGGGCATCGGATATCTGAGAACGGTAAAAAGTTGAGGTAATAGAAAAGATTCCTCCACCTATCTCGATTAAAGGTGTGAGAAGTTTTATTGGGCATAAAAGCTTCTATCGGAGGTTTATAAAAGATTTATGGAAAGTTGCACATCCATTGTGCAAACTACTTGAAAAGGATAGAAAATTTGATTTTGATGATTCTTGTCTGATAGCATTTGGAGAAGTGAAGAAGAAGTTCGTTTCTGCCCCATCATTATTGTTCCAAATTGAGGGGAACCATTTGAGGTCATTTGTAATGCAAGTGGGGTGGCGCTTGGCGTGGTATCGGGACAAAGGCATGATAAGATACTTCACCCTATTTACTACGCAAGTAAAGCTCTAAGTACAACCCAAAAGAACTACAACATTACAGAGCAAAACCTTTTTGCATGGGTTTGCATTCGAGAAGTTTCGAATATTTTCTCAGGAGCGCGTTCATAGTTCACACGGACCACTTGACATTGAGATATTTGATGTCTTACAAGGATGAAAAACTGTGTCTTATTCGATGGGTATTGTTGTTTCACGAATTTGATTTCTTGGTGAAAGACCGCAAGGGGACAGCGAACCAAGTTGCCGATCACTTATCTAGATTGGAGGATAAAGTGTTGCTCGAGCTTGGTTATAAGGGTGATATTAATGATATGTTCACATATGAAAAGGTGTTGGCTACTTCCCATAATCTCATTCCTTGGTTTGCCAACATTGCTAACTATTTGGCAAGCGATTTGATACATCCGAATTTGTCGTCTCACCAAAGAAAGAAGTGTATGCACTATGTGAAAAAAGCTTATTTGGGATGAACCATAATTGTATCATAGTTGTGCAGATAGGATTATTAGTCACTGTGTGCCTGAGGTTGAGATGTAGAGTTTTCTCGAGGTGTGTCATTCATCGCCCGTTTGTGGGCATCATAGTGGTGTTCGGAGTGTGCACAAAATTTTGCAGTGTGTATACTATTGGCCAATCATCCACCAAGACGCTCATGATTTTTCCAAATCTTGTGACCGTTGCCACAGAGAGGGTGGAATTTCAAAGAGGTAAGAGCTTCCTATAAACCTTATCATGGTAATCAAGTTGTTTGATGTATGGGGCAATGATTTTGTGGGTCCCTTTGTGATTTCATATGGGATGAAGTATATTCTTGTTGTGGTTGATTATGTATCAAAGTGGGTGGAAGCAAATGTGCTCCCCAACAATGAAGGCAAGAGTGTAACCGCATTATTGAAGAAACATATCTTCTCCAGATTTGGTACCCGAAGGGCAATTATCAATGATAGAGATTCCCACTTTTGCAATAAGTGGTTTAAAGAACTGCTTAAGAAATATGGTGTCTTCCTAATGTAGCCACTCCTTACCATCCATAGACTAGTGGACAAGTTGAAGTGTCCAACAGAGAGATAAAGCAAATATGGCGAAGACTGTGAATGCCAATAGAACGGATTGGTCAAGGAAGCCTGATGATGCTGTATGGGCTTATCGCACTGCATAGAAGAGTCTCATAGATATGTATCCATACCAACTTATTTATGGAAAGTATTGCCATTTGTTGGTAGAGCTAGAAGATAAATATATGTGGGTAATGAAGAAGCTAAACATGGATTGGGGCGCCTCATAAACTCAAAGAGTGAATGACTTGAATTTACTCGATAAGTTCCGCCTAAAAGCCTATGAAAGTGCAACCTTATATAAAGAGAATATGAAGAAGTACCACAATCAATGGATTTAAAAGTGATATTCTGTTGTTGGGGATCTTGTGCTTCTATTAAACTCTAGGTTCCACTTGTTTCCAGGCATGCTCAAGTCCAAATGGTCTGGGCAATTTTTACTCAAGAAAGTGTTCCCACATGGAGTGGTGGACCTGGAAAATAGTGAAGGAACAAGATTCAAGGTGAATGGACAGAGGATCAAGCTTTATCTGGGGAATGCGAAAAGTGTACAAGAAGTGATTGATTCCTTCTATCTTGATAAAGTCTGAGTAATCAAGAGGCATGCCGAGACGTTAAATCAAGCGCTACTTGGGAGGCAACCCAAGAAGTAAAATCTAGCCAACCATTGGCTTACGCTTTCTGTTAAGTAGTTTTTCTTTGTTTATTTGATTCCTTGTAGAAAAGTAATTAGGGATTAATTTTTGTTTTAGTGTGGGCTAGATATAGTATATGGACCGTGTCTAAAAATGTCCACAAAATACAAAAAAAATGGCCTAAGGGTTGCTACATGTGAATGTGCGCAAGGCAAAATCTGTAGAACAAAGTTTGGTGCAGAGGTCTACGGTCACCATCGACGGTCCGTAAGTCACTCTACAGACCGTAAATGGTGCCAGTAGATCCCATCTAAGTCCTCCATTTTTTCTAAGTGTCAAAGTGATCTACGATCCTGACCTACGAACCATAGATCGACCTATGAACCGTAAGCGGGGCCTCATAGATCCAAAACCCTAGCTTGAACGACCTGACTCAGACTGCCTAATACTTAAAATGCAAAATATTAAAACATTTCCCACTTCTTTGAAAATCCTCAACCGAAATCACTCTCCATTTTCCCCAAATTTCACTCCCCCCCCCCTTACACAAATTCGTCCACCATTAACATCAAATCCACCACACACATTCACCAAACCCTCCATTCCCCAAAACCTCCATTCCAAAATGTTGTGGTTTCCGGGCACGGTACAAGTAGGTGGAACTCTTGTTGGTAATCATTGAAGTAGTAGTGTCGTTGCGCAATCACACCACTCATTTTTACTTATTAAGTATTTGTCTTTCCCTCACTTTGAATTCGTTCATACTTTGACATTTAAAAGTCGGGAGTGGGTCTTGATCTCGGGTAGTTAATTGTCCATGAATGCATGTTTACCATGAAATATAAACACATAAAGGACGATGTTTAGTGATTGTGTGTAAATCATAGTGTAAATATGTTACAATTAAATGGTCTAGATGAAATTTTTGAGTTAAGGTTCCATGTCATGATTGACCGGATAAGTAAACTGAACAATTGGAATCCTTCGGATGAAGAACTAGCATGGTTTAATGTTGAAATGCATGAGTAGACTAGGAAACTTATGAAATTAACTTAACATGTGGTCTTAACAATATGACACATTTGAGACCTGACACAGACCCCTCCTACGAGACCCCGTTTACAGACCGTAGATCAGGTCCATAAGAGCAAGCACTAGAAAAATTCTCAAAGTATGAGAGTACAATCGTGGACTACGGTCTGTAGATCAATCTACGGACCGTTCTGCACACCCGTAATATCCTTCTAAGGCCAACTAATTGGTCTCTCTAACTCACGGAGGGGTTTACGGACCATAGGTGTAACACCTCGTATCCCAAATAGACAAAAATGCAGATATTTAGAAGTTGCACGTGCCAGTGATGGAGCCAAATATTGACCGTTAATCGACTTACGTTTTGTCAGTCGACTTACAATTCGTCAGTCGACTCTGTCGATGGGCAGGTCTTCAGTTCTCAGTCATGAATGATAGTCGACCAATATGGACCGTCAATCAACTTACGTTCCATCAGTCAACTCCGTCGATGGGTTAGCTGAATTTCAATCCTCAATTGCGAATGACGGTCGACCACTACAGACCTTTAGTCGACTTACGGTTTGTCAGTCGACTCCGTCAGTGACTCCGACAACTTTTGAGTCAGGGGTATTTTGTTTTTTTCCTTGTTTGTTTAGCCCCTAAGATACGTCATTTAGACCCAAAATCATGAGGTTGTTGTCAGTTTAAGCGTAGAAACATAACTAGAACTTACCTAAGTCAAGTCATTAATGAAAATATAGAAAATTTGAAACAAGAGAGGAGAACAAGGTCATGAACCCTGGTCCACGAACGCAACAATGTTTCATCAGTTCTAACCCAAAAATCTAAGGATTTCTTCATGAAATTCATCACCAGGTATGTGGGATTTTACTAGTAGGTTCCTTTCACCCATTGGATCCCTAGATTTTAGTCAGATTGATTCCCTTTTCATGATTAGACCTATGGTTTCTAGAACTTCAGTAGATTATAAAAAAAAATTAGTTTGTTATATGTTCCATATCAGATTACCATGTTATTACTCAGTTTATCATATGAATTTAAGAACCCTAACTTTGTATTTCTTTAGTTCTTGAATTACACATGCTAGGTCAAATATATGAGTTATTCAGTTATACATGCCTCAGTCATTAATGCATCATTACCATATTAATTATTGCATTCTCAGTTTGCATGTTCAGTTTTGAGCTATCCAGTATTACAAAAACTCATTCATAATTTGGTAATCACTTAATTCATTGGGAGTATCATAATACCGATTTAGACTAGGGTTCAGCGTACCCGAATAGTCCTTGCTACGTAGGTTGTAAGTCCCCTCTGTGTGCATCAGTTTAGTGATCATGCCAACATGCCTATACACCTTTGGCAGGGTATATTGGGTCCTCTTGATGGGGAGTATACATCGGACTCCACATTTAGCTCATGTGATTTTATTGTCGGTCATTAGTAACTCCTACAGTCATCCAAACTCTATTGCATTGACCATATTTACTTTTCAGTCAGTATTCAATCTCAACATGTTATAAATTTGGCCATTGCATCAAGTTAGCTCAACATTCAGTATATCATGTTCAGAATATTATACTTTCTTTTGTGCTTGTTCAGTTATGTATTATTTTAGCTTTACTCTTTCCTACATGCTCAGTACCTTTCAAGTACTAACGAATATGTGCGCTACATCTTCTCGTGATATAGGTTTAGGCTTTTAGCATCCAGATCAGGCTTGGATTGATTCTCGATCTCCAGTTCAGCAGAATCAATCGTAAGTCCTCATTCTCCAAGGAAAATAGTCATGAGTTTATTTTCTGTATTTTTAGTCATTTAGTTTCAGTTTTGCTAGACTTAGTTGGGGCTTGTCCGAGTATTTCTAGTTAGTTCAAGGCTATTTTAAGAAATAGTTAGTTTCATCTTAGTATTGAGTTAATATCTTTTGTTTATTAAGCTCCTCAGTTTTCATATATCTCAGTTATAGTATATGTATACTCCCTATCTTTTCATTTTAATTATGATTTAGCTTCTGCATCACTTTATTATCTTTAGTATGCTCATGATCATGCCAAAAGGGTTACCTTAGGATCACTTGTGATCCTAGGTCCCGTGGTCACGTCTCGGAGGTAGCTCGGGGTGTGACAAATATGGTATCAGAGCACTAGGTTTACAAGTCCTAGGATGTCTGAAAAGCCGCATTAAGTAGAGTCCTTTTCATGAGTGTGAAGTGCACCACATCTAATGAGAAGGAGGCTACAAAGTGTTTTAGGAAAAATCTTTATTTTCTTGTTACTCTTATCGTATATAAGGTATAATCTAATTCCATTTAAACTCGACGTTCTATGTTTCAGTGATCATGCCTCCTTGTAGAGCTAATTCCAGGAATGTGAATGCTAGGAATGCTAACGCAACTCCTCAAGTCCCAGATCAGGAAGTCTCCAATGCTGAATTCAAGAATGTCACTCACATGTTGCCTTAGTGTGCCGCCAACCAGAACAATTAGCATGTTCAAGCTCCTGTGAATGCTAATGGTGGATCAACCGCAGCTAGGGTCCATGACTTTGTTAGAATGAAACCACCTAAGTTCTTAGGATCACAGAATGGGGAGGATCCTTATAATTTATTGGATGAGATCAAGAAGATCTTTGAGGTGATGTAGGTCGCTGGGAATGATTGGGTTGAGCTAATATCTTACCAACTTAAGGATGTGGATCATATCTGGTACACTTAGTGGAAGGAGAACATGGGTAAAGATGCATCCCTTATTACTTGAAAATGTTTTAGTGAAACCTTTCTGAACAGGTTTTTCCTGATAGAGTTGAGAGAAGGTAGGACCCAGGAATTCATGAACTTAAGGCAAGGTAACATGATAGTCCAAGAGTATGGTCTCAAGTTTACTCAACTCTCCAGGTATGCTCCTCATATGGTTGTTGATTCCAGAGCTCAGATGAATAATTTATTGTATGGAGTATCAAATTTGGTGAAAAAGGAGTGAAGAAATGCTATGTTACTGGGAGATATGAACATCGCTAGGCTTATGACTCATACTTAGTAGGTTGAGGGTGATAATCTTAGGGAACTGACCAAGGAGAATAAGAAGTCTAGGACTGGGAACTATGACTATTCTCAGCAGAAATCAGGTAGTGGAAATCGCTCGTTGAGTCAGCAAAAGTTTTCAGCCCCAGCCCCTTCGTCAGTTAGTGTGCCATCCTCATAGAATAGGTAAGGTTAGGACACGAGGCTCTAAGTCTCAGAGAAATGTTTCAAGCACAAAGACTCACCCCACTTTCCCTAAGTGTAGTAAGAACCATCTGAGCGAGTGCCTTGCAGAAAAGGAAAAATGCTTTGGATGCGGTCAGTCTGGTCAAAAGTTGAGGGATTATCCTTCTAGACAGGGTCAAGAAGGTAGTAAGGTTAGAGCTCAGTTTACAACATTAGCGACATCAGCAGGTCGCCCGACTCAGTAGGGTAACTGATGAGGTACATGTGGCGGTCAGTGCCAGAACAGGTAGTATGCTCTTCTGTCTCTCCAAGATTAGGAAGGTTTTCTTGATGTAGTCACAGGTACGTTACGAGTCTTTGACCTTGATGTTTATTCATTATTAGATCTGGGGGCTACTATCTCCTTTGTACCTACTTATATAGAAGACCAATTCAATGTTAGTCTAAAAACTCTCTCAAAACCCTTCTCATTTTCTACTCCATTCGATGACCCTGTTATAGCTAGACGGGTATACAGAAATTGTCCTGTCATAGTCTCTCAAAACGTCACCTGAGCAGATCTTGAAGAGTTAGAAATGCTAGACTTCGATGTCATTCTAGGCATGGATTGGTTACATTCTTTTTATGCCTCAGTTGATTGTAGAACTAGGATTGTTCGTTTTCAGTTTCCAAATGAACCAATCTTAGAATGGAAGGGTATTAGTTTAGCACCTATGGGTCGATTCATTTTTTACCTTAAGGCCATAAAGATGATATCTAAGGGTTATATATATCATCTAGTTCGAGTTAAGGATTCTAGATCCAAAGACCCCAACTCTTGAGTCAGTTCCAGTAATCAATGAATTTCCAGAAGTGTTTCCAGAAGATCTTCCTGTAGTTCCTCCCGAAAGGAAAATCGACTTTGGAATTGATATCCTTCTATATACACAACCTATTTTTGTTTCTCCTTATAGAATGGCTGCAGCTGAACTTAAGGAATTAAAAGAGTAGTTGAAAGACCTTCTAGATAAGGGCTTCATCCAAACTAGTATTTCGCCATGGGGTGCACCAGTGTTGTTCGTGAAGAAGAAAGATGGTTCTCTCATAATGTGCATTGACTATAGATAGTTTAACAAGGTCACAATCAAGAATAAGTATCCCATCCCCCGGATGATGACTTGTTTGACCAACTTTAGAGTGCTAGCAATTTCTCAAAGATAGACCTCAGATCCTATTATCATCATCTAAGAGTCAAATATAGTGACATTCTGAAAATAGGTCTCAGAACTCATCATTATGAATTCGTAGTTATGTCGTTTGGACTAACCAATGCTCCTGCAACTTTCATCGATTTGATGAACAGAGTGTTCAAGTAGTACTTGGATTTGTTCGTTTTCGTCGTTATTGATGATATCCTCATTTACACTAGAAATGAAGAAGAACATGCCAGTCATTTGAGAATTATTCTTTAGACTCTCAAAGAATGCCCGTTATTTGCTAAGTTTAGCAAATGTGAGTTCTGGTTGCAATTTGTTGCTTTCCTTTTTCACATTATATCTAGCTGAGGGGATCCGAGTGGATGCATAGAAGATAGAAGTAGCGAAACAATGGCCCAGACCTAACTCTGCTACTGGTCTAGCGGTTTATTATAGAAGGTTCGTGGAAGAATTTTCATCCATAGCCTCCCTATTGACTAGGTTGACTCAAAAGATGGTCAAGTTTTGATGGTCAAATGGTTGTGAGAAAAGCTTTACAAAATTGAAAACTACATTGACTACAACTCCTGTATTGACTCTACTAGAGGGTTTAGATGTCTATGTGATCTATTGCGATGCATCTAGAGTTATCCTAGGTTGTGCGTTAATGCACTGAGATAAGGTTATAACTTATGCTTCTAGACAACTTAAGGTGCACGAGAAGTACTATCCAACTCATGACCTTGAACTTGCAGCAGAGGTGTTTGCACTCAATATCTGAAGACACTACTTGTATGGTGTTCACGTAGGTGTGTTCACTGACCATAAGAGCCTTCAATATGTGTTCACCCAGAAAGAGTTGAATCTTAGCCATAGGAGATGGCTTTAGTTTCTTAAGGATTATGATATGAGTGTGCATTACCATCCTAGTAAGGCTAATGTAGTAGCAAACACTCTTAGGATATCTCCAACCAAATCCTCTATTTTATTCTCCAAATATAGAGTTCTCTATTTTTTCATACAACTAACTCCAACCTAATTCTCTATTTTACTATATAAAAAGGAATCTTTTTCTCTTTCCTCAATATTATATTATTATTTCTATTTCATTCTTATTTTCTTATTTCATAATACAAATCCTCTATTTCTTTTTTCCCAAATAATTACTTTATATAATTTTAATGTGATATAAAATTATATTTTATTCTAAATTTTAAATAACATAAATTGGAAAAAAATATAATACAATACATAAATTAAGGGACGAATTCAAATAAAAGTGACATACAATTACATAAACACTCAATTTTCAAAATCATTACGTTTCTCCCATAAATGCTCTACTAATGCATTACGAAGTTCAAAATGAGCATTTTTGTCCTTAATTTTTTTTATGTCTAGCTAAAAATTGTTCAAACCAGAGATTTTCATCGACCACCATTTCTATAGTTGGAGTTGGAGTTGGAGCCTCTACGCCATCTTGAATTGGTGAATTGAGATCACATTCATCCTCAATTATAATTTTGTGCAATATAATACATGTAGTCATTATATCATGTAACACTTTCTTTCTCCCAATACGTGATGGTCCTGCAATAAGTGCAAAACATGATTGCAAAACTCGAATGCACATTCAACATCTTTCCGGAACGATCCTTGTTTCATCACGAAATATGTTACTTTTGGGAATGAGGATCACGAATAATTTGAACAATTGTAGATCACTTAGGACAAGGCTCTACTTTGAAATCATTGGAGTCCGCGGCTCCTAGTCCTATATCACCTATAGTATCATCTCCAAAATTATCAACTTTTTTCACATAATTTAAATGAGAATTTTTAGGTCATCACACTTAATTTGAATGACCTATTAGGGTGAAGAAATCAAAATTAAATAGATCGAAATATGAATGTCTTTCATCTACTATGAAACTTTTCGAAACCAAAAATAATCACTTGGGAAGATATTATCAGAGTTTGCTACATCCAAACAATACGACGGCAAAAGTCTAGATAGATATATCAAAGCCACAAATTAGAGACAAAACTAAAATTTTAATGAAAATTTAGAAACTATTACTGATCCAAATGTTCCTGATTACTTGCAACAAGAACAACAAAGAATACTTGAAAAAAGAAATCGGCAATCACAATCACAATCACAATAGCAACAATTCTCAAAATCATATCCTACTTTTTTCTGAATAGTGCTAGATTTGAAAACGACCTACCGGGTTACTAAATTATTTTTGTGATCTATCAATTATTATGTTATGTAAAATATTTTATCTTGTATTTAAATTATTATGTTATGTATGATATTGAATTGTTATCTTGTATTTAAATTATTATGCTATGTTGTATTATTATCTTGTATTTAAGTTATCATATCATGTATTGTATTTTAAATTAAGTTTTTCATCTTATCATATTATTTTGTGTTTTGTTTATGATAAAAATTAATAATAAAATAAAATTTTATTATTTATGAAAATTAGAAAAAAATTAAAATATTAATAATTTGAAATTAATGTAGTATATACTAAAAAATATTTTCCAAAATATTATATTACGTTTAAAATAAAATTATGGATATTATATATTTAATTAATGAAATTATATGTAAATAATATGTTAATTAGAAAGTAATTAAAATAATAATAAAATAATAAAAAAGTTAAATAGAGAGTGTGAATAGTAGTTCTCCAAATTTGGAGAACTACTATTCACCTCTCTATAAATGGAGAATAGAGGGTGATTTGGAGGTGGATTGGACTGTCCATTCTCTATTTTACTCTCCAAATATAGAGAACGGAGAGTAAAATAGAGGTGGGTTGGAGATGGTCTTAGAAGATTATCTATGGGTAGTGTAGCCAATGTTGAGGATGAAAGAAAAGAACTAGTGAAGGATGTTCACAGGCTTGCTCGTTTGGGAGTTTGCCTTTTGAGCATGTCAGACAGTGGTGTAACAATTCACAATGGGGCAAAATCTTCTTTGGTGGTGAAGGTTAAGTAAAAGAAAGACAATGATCTAATCTTTCTTGAACTTAAGGGTGCAGTCCATAATCAGAGAGTGGAGGTTTTCTCCCAAGGGAGAGATGGTGTACTTTGCTATCAGGGTATAATGTATGTTCATGATGTGGGTGAACTGAGACAACACATTCTTGCAGAAGCCCATAATTCTAGATATTCTATTCATCCAGGTGCCACTGAGATGTACCACGGTCTGCGGAAAGTCTATTGTGGAATGGTATGAAAAGAGATATAGCAGATTTTTTGGATAAGTTCCCCAATTGCCAGCAAGTGAAGGTAGAACATTAGAAACCAGGAGGTATGACACAAGAGATTGACATTCCTACTTGGAAGTTGTAAGTGATCAACATGGACTTCATCACATGTTTAGCTCGTACTCGCACACATGATGACTCAATCTGGGTGATTGTTGATAGAGTTACTAAGTCTCTCGCTTTTTGGTGGTGAAGACTACAAATACAATGGAGGATTACGCCCACCTTTACATTAATGAGATAGTCAGGTTACATGGGGTTCTATTTTCTATCATCTAAGATAGAGGTCCTTAGTTTACCTCTCATTTCTGGAAGTCATTTCAGAAAGGTCTAGGTACTTAGATTAATCTTAGAACAACATTTCATCCGCAGACGGATGGACATGCAAACCATACCATTCAGACCCTAGAGGATATGTTGAGAGCTTTTGTGATCAATTTCAAGGGTATTTGGGATGATCACATTCCTCTTATTGAGTTAGCCTACAATAATCACTCTCATTCCATCATTTAGATGGCCCCTTATGAGGCAGTGTATGGGCACAGATGTAGATCTCCTGGATGTTGGTTCCAAGTAGGTGAAACAACTTTGATAAGACAAGATTCAGTCCATTATGATATGGAGAAAGTGCAACTCATTAGAGATAGACTTAAGACAGCCCAGATTCGTCAGAAGTATTATGCAGATGTAATGAGAAGGGAACTAGAGTTTAGAGTTAATGATTGGGTTTTATTGAAAGTGTCATCTATGAAAGGTGTGATGAGATTTGGCAACAAAAGGAAGCTCAGTCCTAGATATGTAGGCCCTTACAAGAACTTGAAAAGGGTTAGATATGTGGCATATGATCTAGAGTGCCAGCAGAACTAACTAGCAGTAGTGCATCCTGTCTTCCACATCTCGCTCTTGAAAAAGTGTGTGGGTGATCCAGCCTCCGTAGTACTATTATAAAGTGTGGATGTGAAAGATAGTCTTTCTTATTATGATGTACCAAATGATATTCTTGACCGTCAGGTTAGAAGGTTGAGAAACAAAGAAGTCATTTCAGTTAAGGTTTTGTGGAGGAGTCAGTCCATAGAGGGAGCTGCTTGGGAATCAGAAGGAGACATAGAATCCAAGTATCCTAACCTCTTTCTTTCTAATTCCACTCAATATTGAGGTAATAGTTTCTCTTTAGTTTTTCAGTCATTCATGCGCAAATTCAGTCTTAGTATCATGTTCCTTCAGTTGGTACTTGCATTTTAAGCGTATTTGCATGTTCTTGGAACTCAATTCAGTCAGAAATTTAGTTGTCAATGCTTAGTAATAGGGATTACAGCTCCTTCCCTCCATACTCAGTTAGTTTAGTCTTCATTCGAGGACGAATGGTCCCAGGGGAGATAATGTAACACCCCGTATCAAAAGGAGACTAAAAATACAGATGTTCAGAAGTTGCAGGTGCCAGCGATGGAGCCAACTACGGACCGTCAGTCGACTTACGGTCTGTCAATCGACTCCGTCAATGGTCCAGAAAACTTTCAGTCCTCAGTCATGAACGAGGGTCGACCAGTACGGAACGTCAATCGACTTACGGTCTATCAATTGACTCACGATCTGTCAGTTGACTCCATCATTGACTCCGATAACTTTTGAGTTAGGGGTCTTTTGGACTTTTCCTTGTTCGTTTGGCCCCTAAGATACGTTGTTTTAACCCTAAATCATGAGGTTTTTGTCATCTTAAACCTAGAAACATAACTAGAACTTACCTAAGTCATGTCATTATTCAAAACATAGAATATTAGAAGCAAGAGAGGAGAAAAAAGTCAACAACCCTAGTTCAAGAATGCAATAAGGGTTCATCAGTTCCAACCCCAAAATCTGAAGATTTCTTCGTGAAATTCATCAGGAGGTATGTGGGATTTCACTAGAGAGTTCCTTTAACCCATTGGGTCCCTTGATTTCAGTCAGATTCTTGATTTTCTTTTCATGATTAGGCCTGGGGTTTCTAGACCTTCAGCATATTATCATGAATTAGTTTGTTATATGTTCCAAATAATATTACCATGTTATTACTTAGTTTATAACATGAATTTAAGAACCATAAGTTTGTATTTATTTAGTTCGTGAATTACACATGCTAGGTCAGATATATCAATTATTCAATTATACATGCCGCAATCATTAATGTATTATTACCATATTAATTGTTGCATTCTCCGTTTGCATGTTCAGTTTTGCGTTATCCAGTATTATAGAAACTCAGACATAATGTATTAATCACTTAATTTATTGGGAGTAGCATAATACCGAGTTGGACTAAGGTTCAACGTACCCGAATAGTCCCAAAATTACTAGCAACATCGGTGTCAGTCCCCTCTATAGGCATCAGTTTAGTGATCACGCCAGTATACCTATGTACCTTTGGCATGGTATATTGGGTCCTCTCGATGGGGATACATTGGACTCCATATTTTGCTCATTTGGTTTTATTGTCGGTCAATAGTAGCTCCTACAGTTCAGTCAGACTCTATTGCATTGACCATATTTACAGTTCAGTCAGTATTCAGTCTCAGCATGTTATAAATATGGTCATTGCATCAAGTTTGCTCAGCATTCAGTATATCATGTTCATAATATTTTACTTTCTTTTGTGTTTGTTCAGTTATGTATTATTTCAGTTTTACTCTATCTTACATGCTCAGTATCTTTCAAGTACTGATGCATACGTGTGCTACATCTTCTCGTGATGTAGGTTCAGGTTCTCAACATCCAAATCACGCTTAGATCGATTCTCTATCTCCAGTTCAGTAGAATTAGTGGTGAGTCATCATTCTCCGAGGTCAATCGTTATGAGTTTCTTTTTAGTATTTTTAGTCCTTTAGTTTCAATTTTGCTAGACTTAGCTGGGGCCTGTCCAAGCATTTCTAGTCAGTTAGAGGCTAGTTCAGACATAATTAGTTTCACTTAGTGTTTAGTTAATATCTTTTATGTATTAAGCTTCTCAGTTTTCATATATCTCACTTATAGTATATGGGCACTCCCCATCTCTTAATTTTAATTATTATTAGCTTTCACATCAGTTTATTATCTTTAGTATTCTCTTGATCATGTCAGCACAGTTAGATTGGGAACACTTGTGGTCCTAGGTCCTGTGTCTGTGTCTGAGGGGTAGATTCGGAGCGTGACAGTAGGTCTCCACTGTACGTGGCCACTGGCACATTTTTTATATTTTTTTCTTGTTTTCATTTTTTTGTTTTAAAATATTTTTGAGTGTGATTTGGTTATATTTTGGGTACTAACTACTACTTCACAAGTATGATGGCACCGAAAAAGCCACAAGGCCCTAATGGGAGGTCTAAATAAATTAGACCATCCTGAACTCTAGTCTTTAACGACTCGGAGGGTGATCAAAATCCCGAGTATGTACCCACCATTTCGAGTACACAAAATGCAACTCGGGCTAATCGGAATCAACCTAAGAAGGTGAATACAGACGTAGTCATTGCCTCCTAGTCTGATGAGGATGATACACTGATCAGATAACCAGAAAGGACTGCTTCCGACACTAAATACAACTTTGCTACCGGGTTGGAATCCGCTATTGGGTCCAGCACCCACAATCAAGATGCCTCGTTTGAGGAGGCCACCTTTTCTGAGGAACCACTAGTCCCTCGAAATGATCAACCGGATCCGGTAGCCGATGAACCTAACGATGGTGCATAGATGGACAGTGGCAAATATATCGAGACGCCAAATTGTTGAATGCTAAGGAGAAATCAACCTGCACCATTACAGAGGAGCACAAAGTTCTTGCCGGGAGCTTACATACATTTCAGACATCCACCGGTTGTTTCAATGGCAAAAATACGAGTGGATTGGTCGTGACCTTGGGACTTACAGTGAGGAGATTGTGCAGGAGTTCTATGACCTTTATGCGGCCACTCTCCGAGGGGCTATTCATAAGAATTCCAAGCGCACACCACAGGACCGCCTCATCTCCACCATGGTACGGGGTGTCTCGGTGAACATCTCCCCTACCACTATTAATCAATTCCTATATGGACCTAACCCTCACCATACATGGGCATGAAACACGACCGACTTCGACTAGGTGGAACATTGTGAGAGGTGGAACTTCTACAAGAAATGCAAAATAACAGGAGGCCGTGTTACTATGGCTTGTAAGACATATGGCCCTAGATGGCGAGAGAGCTGAGTGGGTTGCTTCACCCCGGCGGGGCATTCCGAACTCCGCCCTCACTTTGGCGGCCAAGTTTTTCTGGCTCTTTGTCTAGAACAAACTGTCACCGACTCAGGCCAACAACCTTGTCACTTGGGATAGAAAGTTATGGTGGCTGTACTGGTTGCCGGGATTGAGATAGATTTTCCCCGCTTTCTATTAGCGGAGATACACGAAAGGGCGTTGAAGACCACCACTAGTTACCCATTCATGTGCATGATATTTCATATTTGTAGGGATGATGGAGTGCCTATATGTCATTGAAATAAATTGGTGCATGCTACAAGAACACTTGACATAGAAGTGATACAAGATAAGGCAAATGTTGCAGCACCACGCAGAGGGTCTCGAGTAGACGTGCCTACGGGTCTGTGATCTTGTAGATGTGGTGGAGCATATGCACAGAGATGGGCCTGCTGCCCACACTGATGATGCGCAAGCCTCTTCGTCATAGGCAACTATCCATGCTCCGAGATCATCTCGAGCTGCTCATTCTTCCGGAGCCACTATGTTACCGGTAGGTCCACTCCAGAAACTAGAGGGTCAAATGGACACCATTATACACCACATCATTCCATGGATGAGGAATTAATTTCCGAGTCTAAAGAGAGAATGGAGAAGAGTATGGAGGCGGCAATCGACCAAAAGTTCTAAGCGGTTCATAAGCAACTCAATGCTTTCGAGTTGCGAGTCTTAAAGAGGCCGACGCCCACTATTGACATGTCCTTTATCAAATTCGAGAAAGCTAGTCTCCGAGCTGATGTTGAAGCCATTATTACTACGCCAACTATTCAGCCATATGCTTCACCTTTTGCACCAGACAATGATTTAGAGCGGAGAGGCCCGAGCGCACCATGCCCAATAAAAGAGGCATCGATCTAGACAAAGATCTGATTACATAGAGGCAAAAAAGGTTGACAAGAAGCAGCACTGTCACGACTCGAGAGTAAACCCTAGAAGAAACGGCATTCTCAAATCATAACACGGCGTACTTGACCTCTCATAGGTCTTGTCAAGCCCTTTGACATCAGTCATTGCATACATGTATGAAAAGTAGTGCGGAATTAAAACATTTCACACGAAATAATAATATTTCAAAAATATCTCCTGTACAGAAAATCATAATGAAAGGCTAAGTCTCAAAGTCGCTATCTTAGACACACGAATGTCTTGGGACACGACCAATACATCAACAAATAGAAATATCTATGTCTATTACAATGTCTTTAACAAAGGAAACTAAACATAGTGATGTCCTCGAATCAATTGAGGACATACCACAACTTTGCTTAAATTAATGCTAATATCCAAGCTTATCTTCAAAGACTTCTCTCAAATTACACCTACACCTTTAGAGATAACACAAAAGATTTGGAATTAGTACATTAGAATGTACTAAGTATGGTGACATTCAATAAAATCATGCTAAAAGGACATTTATATAAAACATGCTATTTTGAAGAAAACATCATAACACAAGTATAACAATCACTACTAGTCAATATAAGCACATATAGTCACATTACCCAATATAGCATATCATCACCTCAAACCATACAAGCATAAGACTCTCCTACCAAAGGTCCTGCCAAGGCTCACTTGAGCGAGACATGAAGCGACCGTCCATACAACCCCTTCACACACACCTAAGAGATCCTCAAGGATTCCTAAGATAAATTATTCACTATATTCAGTTAAATCCCTACCTAAAGTTACCCTAAGACTCACCTAAGTAAAACATGAAGAGACCGCCCATACATCATCTCCAAGCTTACCTAAGCAATCCTTAAGCATACTCTAGATAAGTACCTTTCAATTTCCATGCATTTAACTTAATTCACTATGTTCATTAAGTCATTTTATAGGCATTCAACAGTTAAGAACTTTCACATAATGGTCTTGGAGAAGACCTAGGGAATATACATACTAGCATTTTCAAAGCCTACTCGTGCAATGTCTAGATAGCGTCTCATTCCACTACCTATACTTTGTATAACCTATCAAACACTAGAATGTATCCCACATGATGAGAATATGCAATAACCGACATGAACCATACTAGCTAGGCATGGAATCCGTAGTATTCCCTACTCCGATGGAGGGTGTTCTACTTGCCAAAGGTATAACTAGGGCACATCCCATGTAGGCACATGGTTAAGGAATATCAAGGGTTTGTTTATACTCTAGTCTCATCTTAAGATGAGTCACTCACCAAGCATATTCTCTTGATGCTAGCGTTTGTGATCATAGAGTAAATCAATCTAAGGGCATATGAAGAGGTACCATATAGAAGTCATAACCAAATCATAATACACCATACCAAAGGGGGTCCACTAGGGCTGCCACACAATGGTTAAATAGGATAGCTTCATGGATTTCCTTGGGATGATTTCATGCCATTCCAAACTACCAACCCCTAAGTCCATCATTCACACAAGAATGATACCATTACGGCTTTCAACTTCAAGGATATCATAACCTTTTATCTAGGTTGAAGGTTCCATATAAATGACCCTCTTAACTATGTTCAAGGTCATGTTTTAATCATACATACACATTCATGACAAAGGTGATTTAGCCTACTAAGTCAAGAGTCATATTCACATTTCATTTATCAAGTAGAGGGACATAGGTCTACCAAAATAACAAACACATATAATCATCTTATCACATGTACAATATCATTCAAGTAGCACATAGGGTCAACTAAGTATACTAAAAGTCACCCTACACACTCCTATAGAATCATCAACATAACTCATCATAATGTTCATATAGTCAACTACGAAGATTCATACTTCAACATTAAGCAACATACATGAAGACATCACTATAGTCTATTATAGACCCTATCAATAACTTTAAGAACACATGATTTGACTTCACATATACACATAAGTCATATAGACCTTCACAATAATCACATATACAAGTTATTACATGATAATTTCATAATTCATAAAGTAATGCCGACAAGGACATATTCTTTAACAATTCATAAAGTAATGCAGACGAGGCCACATTGTTCACAAGTTAGCACATAAGCACTGCCACCATAATTGGAACATACCAAACATCACAATTGAAACACTTATAATACACAATATAGAAGAAGGTTAGGTCAACATACAACCATTCCATCCACAACAACTCCAATCCATATCCAAGTTAGCCAATTCAACCAATTCAATCCACAAAGGTTGTTACCAATAGCCATAATCACCAATTCAACCAAAGAATCACAATATACAATGATCCAAGATAATACAATATGAAATTCATCAATTTAGGAAAGCCTACAAACAACCCTAACATGCTTCTTACATAATTCAATAGCCTAAAGTAAACTACAAAATAATTCAATACAATAGAGACATGATCAAATCACCCATAATATAGACAAAATAAGGAAATCATGATTTGCATGGGTTCATGGAGTTTTTTTTATCTAAAATCATGAAACTAACATCAATTAAATCATAAATCATTGATTCAAAACGTTTTATGCAAGAACACATGGTTAGATAACAAAATAGGAGAATTCATCTTTTGAAAAGTCTTGGAAAAACACTTTGAAGTTTGGGTCCTTGAAGAAAGAGATTCAAGTATGAAACACCATACCTTAATTGATGATTAGACACCAAATTGAGAGATTATTGATGGAGAAACCAAGCTCCAACCTCCCTCCTTGCTTCAAGCTCCAATGGAGTTCTAGAGTTCTTCTTTGGGGTTTGGGTTTTGATTCTGAATAATGAACTATACTTGGGATTCTAGACTTATAAAACTACTTAAAATACCCAAAATACCCTTAAGTAACCGCCCAAATAATTTTTTGGAACACTAGTTAAATCCCTACTTTACCATTGCCTTGACCGAGACCCTATAGAATATTTGCAGGTCTCCAAACAACGGACAAGGCTATGCCCCGTAGATCCACAAACGGACCATCCTACAGATCCGTGGTTTTGATCAGAGGCTTTTCCAATGGGAGCTTGATCTCCCCACGCTAAGTATACACCTATGCCCCAATCGACGGGGCGTCGATTGACCTAAGGGGCGTCGATGCCTCCGTAGGTGGAGACTGTTTTGGCAGTCTTGACTCACAAGTTGGATCCTCCCCAAGTACCCTTAGGCTGGTCCTTGGCAAGTCGTTCCCAAAAGTTTCCAACCCATACACTCATATACATGTTAGGAATGTCTCAGATCAATTTCACCCAAAACGAACACGTAAAACATGCAAGGGCACACTAAGACACACAAGCACATCTCAAGGAAAAACTTTCTAACATTATGGACATTTGACCTCCAAACACTACCAAACTTTAGACACTGCCTCAAAACACCATTATTGACCATTTTAGGACTTTAAAACCTCATGACACACGTGTTAGGCTCTAGCTTCACCTAATTCGTTTTAGAGGTGTTACATTCTCCCCCACTTGGATAACATTCGTCTTCGAATGACACTTGATTCATTTTAGGATCTTTCAAGAGATAAGGAACTCAAGACTAGAAGAACATAACCATACCATCAATACACAATACATATATATGAGGAACACCAATTTTACATAATTATGAGACTCAAAACACAACAAGAAGATAGAAACCACTTCTACAACTTATCATGCAATAAGACTCACATTCTTCATTTCATATAGGAGGAACTCCTTCTCCACACATTATCATGCTCCTATACATAAATTTGATACACTACAACCATTTTTCATGAAAACACATTTTAGTCAAATTTCCAAATTCTTTACAGTGAAGCACTAAAACATAACAGTGAAGTATGCTCAAACATTCAATAATGCAACTCTTAAGCAATTTATGATGAAAGCATGACAATATGAGAGACAAAACCATATAAGCTCAATTTACAACATAATCACAACTTCATGAAATGCACAATGCAAGGAGATCAATGAAATTCATTTTTCAACTATACTCCTAAACACCATGCAACATGCAACATGCTACTATGACTTTCTATGTCTCAAGATTGAATTGAATAGAAGGGAAGAGACAACAAATCACAACTCCACTACTCACCATACTCCCCCACTTAAAAGGAACCCATCACTACATAAGAGAGAAAACTATAACTTACCGCCATCATCACCCGAATTTGCTCCTTTAGCTTGAAGAACATAGAAGCGATTCCTCTTTGGAGCATCACCTTCCGGAGCACTATGAGGAACTTGATTGGCTTCTCTTCCTCTAGCTGCAATAGTAGGACAATCCCTCACCTTATGACCATCCTTACCATAACCAAAGAAACCTCCGGTACCAGCTAGACATTTCCCAAAGTGCTTATTCCCACACCTAGAACAAGTAGGCTTAACACCTTGATAACTACTACCACCCTCAACCTTGAACTTAGGAGCACTAGATCCATCATGGTTTGGAGCCCTCTTCTTAATCCTAGGTTGGTTTTGCTCATCGGATCTACCCCTCTTCAAGTTCACTGAGATCCTTCTAAGTTTGGACTCCTCAATGGATTGTGCATACACCATAAGTCTAGACAAGTTCATGTCACCATGTAGCATGTCCGTATGACACTCTTCTTTCACAAGGTCGGCAACACCGGTCACAAACCTACTCATCTCATCCCTAGGGTTAAGACACCAAGGATGGAGCATACCTAGACAACAAGTTGAACTTCAAAGAATACTCTTCAACACTGATGTTCCCTAGTATAAGGTTAATGAACTCCTGATCCTTCACCTCCCTCCTCTCACAGGGAAAATACTTTCCTAAGAAATCCTCCTTCAACTTCTCCCACTCTATAGGACCCAACTCAACCAGCCTATTATCTTTTCATTGAGTGTACCAAACTTGAGAAACTTCCCTCAATTGGTATGAAGTCAACTCCGCCTTCTCCCTATAAATCACGCCCATATCTCTTAACACCTTGTACACACCATCAAGAAATTCTTGGGGATCTTCTACCACCTTAGAGCCAAGAAAGATAGGAGGATTTATTCTCACAAAGTCCCTCAACCTAGAGGTCATAGTACTCTCTATGGTATTCACTTTAGGTTCAATACCCTTATTCACATGAGTTGTCATGGCTCGGGCTAAAACAAGTAAAGCCTCTCTAATCTCCCCATTAGTCAAGTACGAGGGAATCACCGAAACCTCATTACCTTCACCTCCAATAGGGACTTGATCACCTTGAGGAGGAATTTGGACACCTTGGGAACTTGAACTCCTTGCGGACCTAATCCACGTTAGGGAATTCCCTCATGCACTGCTTCCTTTTCCAACCTTCTTGCGGCTATTCTTCTTGTAGTCGTACCCTATAATCACAAGAGAAGAGATTAGGAATAGACACTTATAACCTCAACTCTATTACCACGACACAAGAGTGATGAAGAAAGTGAAACTCTATTGTCCTATATCCTCACGCTCATAGATGTATCGTGACTCACACCGAAACAAGATTCTACTAGACGTGGCTTTAATGAGACTTCGGATTCTTAAAGAGTACATAATAACCTATGTTCTGATACCATGTTTGTCACGACCCAAGAATATACCTTAGAAGAAATGGCATTCTCGAATCGTAACACGGCATACTTGACCTCTCGGAGGTCTTGTACAAACCATTTGACATCATTGATTGCATACATGTATGAAAAGTAGTGCGGAATTAAAACTTTTCACACAAAATAATAATACTTCAAAATCTCTCTTTTATAAAAAATCATAAGGAAAGTCTAAGTCTCAAAGTCGCCATCTTAGAGACACGAATATCTTGGGACACGACCCATACATCAACAAATAGAAATATCTAAGTCTATTACAATGTCTTTAACAAAGAAAACTAAACATAGTGATGTCCTCGAATCAATTGAGGACATACCACAAATTTGATTGAATGAATGCTAATATCAAAGCTTCTCTTCAAAGACTCCTCTCAAATGCCACGTACACCTTTAGAGATAATACAATATATATGGAATTAGTACATTAGAATGCACTAAGTATGGTGACATGCAATAAAATCATTCTAAAAGGACATTTATATTAAACATGCTCTTTTTGAAGAAAACATCATAAAAAGTATAAGAGTTACTACAGGTCAATATAAGCACATATAGTCACATTAAAAAATATAGCATATCATCACCTCAAACCATAAAAGCATAAGACTCTCCTACCAAAGGTCCTCCCAAGGCTCAATTGAGTGAGACATGAAACGGCCGCCCATACAACAACTTCACACTCACCTAAGAGATCCTCAAGGATTTCTAAGAAAAAATTATTCACTATTTTCAATTAAAGCCCTAGCTAAAGTTACCCAAAGACTAACCTAAGTAAAACATGAAGTGACCACCCATACACCTTCTCCAAGCTTACCTAATCAATCCTTAAGGCTACTCTAGATAAGTACCTTTCAATTTACATGTATTAAAATTAAGTCATTATGTTCATTAAGTCATTTAAGAGACATTCAATGATTAAGTACTTTCACATAATGGTCTTGGAGAAGACCTACGGAACCTACGCACTAACATTTTAAAAGCCTACTCGTGCAATGTCTAGATAGTGTCCCATTCAACTACCTAAACTTTGTAGAACCTATCAAACACTAGAATGTATCCCACATGTTTAGAATAGGCAATAACCTACATGGACCATACTAGATAGGCATGGAATCCAAAGTCTTCCCTACTCCGATGGAGGGTGTTCTACTTGCCAAGGGTATAACTAGGACACATCCCATGTAGGCACATGGTTAAGGAATATCAAGGGTTTCTTTGTACTCTAGTCTCATCTTAAGAAGAGTGACTCGCCAAGTATATTATCTCGGTGCTAGCGTTTGTTCTCATAGAGTAAATCAATCTAAGGGCATATGAAGAGGTACCATATAGAAGTCACAACCAAATCATAATACACCTTACCAAAGGGGGTCTACTAGGGCTGCCACACAATGGTTAAACAGGATAGCTTCATGACATTCCTAAGGATGATTTCATGTCGTTCCAGCCAACCAACCCCTAAGTCCATCATTCACACAAGAAGGATACCATTACGACTTTCAACTTCAAGGATATCATAACCTTCTGTCTAGGTTGAAGGTTCCACAGAAATGACCCTCTTAACTATGTTCAAGGTCATATTTCAATCATACATACACATTCATGAGAAAGGTTCTTTATCCTACTAAGTCAAGAGTCATATTCACATTTCATGTATAAAGTAGAGGTATATAGGTCTACCGAAACAAGATACACATATCATCATCCTATCACATGTACAATATCATTCAAGTAGCACATAGGGTCAACTAAGTATACTACAAGTCACCCTACACACTCCTATATAATCATCAACATAACTCATCATAATGTTCATATAGTCAACAAGGAAGATTCATACTTCAACATCAAGCAACACACATGAAGAAATCACTATAGTCTACTATATACCCTATCATCAACTTGAAGAACACATGCTTTGACTTCACATATGCACATAAGTCATATATACCTTCACAATGATCACATATACAAATTATTAAATGATGATATCATAATTCATAAAGTAATGCCGATAAGGCCACATTCTTTCACAATTTATAAAGTAATGCCGACGAGGCCACATTGTTCACAAGTATAACACATAAGCATCGCCACAATAAGTGTACCATACCAAACATCACAATTTAAACACCTATACTACACAATATAGAAGAAGGTTAGGGCAACATACTACCATTTCATCTACAACAACTCCAATTCATAGCCAATTCAACCAATTCGATCCACAAAGGCTCTTACCAATAGCCATAATCACCAATTCAACCCAATAATCACAATATAAAATGATCCAAGATAATACAATATGAAATTCATCAATTTAGGACAGCCTACAAACAATTCTAACATACTTCTTACATAATTCAATAGCCAAAAGTAAATTACACAATAATTCAATACAATTGAGACATGATCAAATCACCCATAATATAACCAAAATAAGGAAATCATGATTTGCATGGGTTCATGGAGTTTTTGATCTAAAATCATGAAATTAACATCAATTCAATCATAAATCATTGATTCAAAACGTTTTGTACAAGAACCCATGGCTAGATAACAAAATAGAAGAATTCATCTTTTGAAAAGTCTTGGAAAAACACTTTGAAGTTTGGCTCCTTGAAGAAAAAGATTCAAGGATGAAACACCATACCTTGATTGATGATTAGCCACGAACTTTAGAGAGAATTGATGTAGAAACCAAGCTCCAACCTCCCTCCTTGCTTCAAGATCCAATGGATTTCTAGAGAGTTCTTCTTTGGGGTTTAGGGTTTGATTTTGAATAATGAACTAGACTTGGGGTTTTATACTTATAAAACTACTTAAAATACCCAAGATACCCTTAAGTAACCTCCCAAATAATTTTGAGAACACTAGGTAAAATCCCCACTTTGCCCTTGCCTTGGCCGAGACCCTGCATAAAATATGCATGTATTCAAACGACGGACCAAGTTATGCCCCGTAGATCCACCAACAAACCGTCTTACTGGTCCGTGGTTTGGATCAAAGGCTATTCAAATGGGAGCTTTAGCTCCTCACGCTAATTATACACCTATGCCCCAATCGACAGGGCGTCGATTGACCTAAGGGGCGTCGATGCCCCCGTTGGTGGAGACTATTTTGGCAGTCTTGACTCACAAGTTGGGCCCTCCTCAAGGACCCTTAGGTTGGTCCTTGGGGAGTCATTCCCAGTTGTTTCCAACCCAAATACACTCGTATACATGTTAGGAATGTCTCACATCACTTTCAGCCAAAACAAACACGTAAAACATTGAAAGGGACACTAAAACACCCAAGCACGTCTCAAGGAAAAACTTTCAAACGTCATGGACGTTCTTGGACGTTTGACCTCAAAACATTACCAAACGTTAGAAACTGCCTCAAAATACCATTATAGACCATTTTAGGACTTTAAAACTTCATGACATATGTTTTAGGCTCTGGCTTCACCCAATTCATTTTAGAGGTGTTACAAGCACAGATAAGAGAAAAAGGCAAAGAAAGACTCTATTGTCGATGAATAGATGAGGGAGAAAAGATATCATGATATAATGGATGGGGCTTTGAGTTCCATGCCCGTTACTTAGGTTCTGCCTACTAGGGTGGTGGATGTGCGCACTACTGATGGTGCAATGAGACAAGTAGATAGCACCACTTAGGGTGCTGTGACCATTGATGTGGGAACTACTGATGGTGGCCCCACTACTGAAGCGGTGTCGGGGAAACCAGACTCACCCGCTTGTTGATGATTCTTTGATGCTTAGCGCCACAAGTTTGCTTCACCCAAATCCATTATTGTTTTACTATTTTGCGTGCATTGGGGACAATTGAACTTTTCTTGTAGAGGATGGGGTATATGGATTGTGAGTGATAGGGTGAATTCTGAGTAACCCAAATCACAATCTCTCTTGGGGTTTTCTTGCTTGTGTTCTTTTTCCCCAAGATGTTGCTTATTTTCTGTTGAACCGGCATGTTTTAGGAATTGTATGTGTAGAAGCATGATAAATTAGGAAGCATGATGGTATAATCTTGTTGAAAATTATACCTGTCCAAAACTTGAAAAATATGTGCTACATGTCTAGGCTAGAATAAGTGGAATTTTGTCGTTCTGAGCATGATATGATTATGAACCAACTTGATTCCATGACCTAAGCTAGAACTTGAACCGGGTAAAATGATAATCTGGTAATGAAACTACGTGCCAAGTGTGTGTGAGAATAGTTGATGATTCAAGTAGTGTTTGTGAATCTAGAGCATGCCCGATTGGTCTTGCGGGGATAATCCACTATAGATTCTAGGAAGTGATTATAGGCCCTTGTTATAAATAGTCCACTAAATGCCTCAATGAATCCAACCAGATGATATAAATGTCCTATTTGATCCAAATACATTGAGCCTTAAGGAGAGCACTTCTTTCAAAATGCCTAATTCACCTTTATACAATATACTGTGTTGGCCCTGGTCCCTCCTTGGACATGTGCACCTCGACTTAGGCCAAAAGCCTAAGTTGAGGATGGCTAATGCAAAAGTAACCTCGACTCTTGGCCCTGATCCAACAACGGGTATGTGCCCCTCAACTAATGGAACATCCTTAAGTTGATGGTGGCTATGAGAGAGGGAATCAAAAGAAAAATGGGTATTAAAAAAATTGGGTGTTGGAATAACAAGAAACAATAGGAGGATGTGACTTTGTGTGAGATAAATTTATCAAAATAGATAACAATGAAAGAAAAGAAGTAAATGCAAGCAAAACAAGAAAATAGAAAAATTAAGAGTAACAAAGTCTAAAAGTCGCATCCTTAGTTGAAAAGAATCATGGGAAAGAAGATAAAATGGTGGGATATCAAAAAAAAAGGGGCACAAAGAGGTTATAAATCCTAATGTAATGTCAAGGAGGGCATAAAGTAACTAAAAGTACCCAAAAGTACAACACTTGACCCTGAGCCTACCTTACAAGCCAAGAAAGTCCTATAGTGATCCTAAAATCTGCTTTAGACAATCTAAACAGTGAAAATAAGAGCAAGCCTATGGTATTGAGCACTATATATGACTTAAACTTACTTCTGAGTGTGAGTATTCAATGAATCCTTATACTACTAACTCATTGTGTTAAAAAAGAGGATTTTTATTGGAGTGAGGGCACTAGTGGTATTATGGGAAAGCTAGTATCTTGAGAATGGTGAAACAGTGCGTGTTGTGTGTTGAATCATCTATAGTTTTCATGTTTGGACCCGCACAAATTATCTTGTTGTGTCTGGGAGGAAAAGATTTTCACCTCAAAAGGAGAGTCGGGAAAGAAGGCCATGTGATTACTGGTGCTTAAATTGCTTGCTTCTATACATGTGTAGTGTAGAGTCTTAGTGTGTCGCTTGAGGACTAACAACGACTTTGTTGAGGGTGTTGATGTATTGTGAGTTTACGATACTTTTGATACAATTCACTTAAGATTTGAGTGTGTCTAGAGACTTTTTGTATTGGTTTTATGGTTTTTATCATGTTTTGCAGGATAGATGTTGAGGCACGGAAGTAAAGCGACAGTTGAGAAAAATGCAGAAAAAGACAGCTACGGAGGTGATCAACGGACCATAGGTCTCTTGAACCTTTGTAGTTGGTGCTCGTAGATCAGTACGAAAGGCATGAGAGGAGAATTAGGGAAATTTGACAAAGTGTGGGACCACATTGACCATTGACGGTGCATAGTTTGCTCTACGGACCGTACTGCTAAACCGTAGAATGTGACTGCGAGGGTTCAAGTACCTGATTCTTGGACAACACTAAATATGGTGCTACAAAGAAGAGTGATGAACCATTGATTGAGTTATGGTCCGTATTTCCATTACATTGTTTGCTTCAGAAAGTCTGAAGTTTCAAAGGTTGAAATATTTTCTATGTCCTGGCTGGCAGAAGGGACTTACGGATAATAGATCCTTTGACGGTCCGTAAGTTAGTCTCGTGGAATGAAAATGCGTGCCTGAGTAAACTTTCCTTATTTTGTTTTCCTTTAATTTTAGGATTTGTTTTCTCTAAATAGGGTATGTAAACCTCCTTTTTGTGGGGTTAGATTTTATTATTCTTGTTTTATGCTTTTGGAGATTATCTTGAAAACTCTTAGCAATTATTGATTTCGAAAGTACGTTATTGAAGATTTTGGATTTGAAATTCAAGTTGAGATTTTGGGTTTATTCTTATTCCTACGTAAGTTCGTGATTCTGTCATAAATTAATATGAATTATGTTCTTGATAATATGGGTAACTAAATCTACAACTAGGGTTGTGGTAACAATGAGCGATTAACAACGTATATGAATAGTAACTAAGCAATTCTTGAATAGAGTTATTGCATGCTTGATAATTCTTTCGTTTAGTAGTCTTTTTAGCAGTTGCAGACGTTAAAACTCGCCTTGTTGCTATTTTCCAGGCCAAGGATGTAGTTAATAAGAAAAGAATTATCAACATAGATTTAGTGTGATACTATGTAATAGTCAAATGTCGATTGGTGCGAGGGTGAAAACTAAGACATACAGATGTGATGTCTAATATGAGGTAAAGGTAAGGGTTAGTAAATTATACACACGTAGGCGGACCAAGGTGCATGGTGAAATTCTCTAGATGCCGGACCAAGGATTTAGAGATACCTAACTTAAGACATTCCATGTAATACACTAAGGGGTCGTTTGGTAGGCCGCATTAAAACAAATAGTCCATGTATTATAGATGGTATTATTTAGTACTATGTTTGGTTGAAAACTGGGTCTATTATATCTAATCCATGGATTAGTTATACCTCTTACATTGCATTATATGATGTATTACTAATACCTTCTATTTGGAGGTATTAGCAATACATGGGATATAATACCATGTGATAAGTCTACTAAAGACAAAAATATCCCTCAAAACATTTTAATTATTTTCTTTATTTTATGTTTTATGATTGTGTTAGTAAATTTATTTAAATAAATTAGCTAACAAATTATTTAGAGAGAATAATTTGTAACAAACAACTCTCTATAAATAATTTGTAAGCTAATTTATTTAAATAAATTTACTAGCACAACCATAAAACATAAAATCCAGAAAATAAACAAAATAATTAAAATGTTTGTGCTGTTTTCTAATATTTTGTATTTTGAACAATTTATAAAATTGAATACATATTAAAATTACAACTTGCAATTTTATGCGAAAATGTAGATGGTTTATTTAATTTTACTATTGTTTACCGTCTTTTAAATTTTAAAAGCTGATAGTTTATATTTTTTTTAAAAAAAATTGAAAATTGACATTTGTAGGTGATCAATATACTAAGATGACAATTATTTATCTTCGAATAATTTAAGTAAAAAAAAGGCAAAGATGACAATAAAATTGTTATTTTCATAGCTAGTTAGAAGTCCATGAAAAAAAATATTGTCTGACAGTTATTTACCTTAACCCAATTGCATAATAATTCAAGGGTATAATTGGAAAGAAACTTTTTATAAAGTTTTAATTCAAACACAAGATGAGGTGAGAAACAATGAACCAAACACCTTGTAAAAATAATTCTTGCATTACTAATCCCTGTAATATTAATCCCTGCATTACTAATCCTAGCATTACTAATCTCTGCATTATTAATCTTTGTACCAAACTACCCCTAAGAAACAATTGCTATTACTAGGTTTACCGCGTTATGAGCTTGTGGGGAAAATCTATGCCCTAGTTCTTCTCTCATCTTGATAACAACTAGAGTTTGAATCTTTCTCACTAACTTACTTACAATAGTTTCTAAATTTGTTACGCAAATCCCCCTTTCCCTTTTAATTACCTGTTTTTGGGAATATCTTGGCTAAACGAATAAAAGTGTTGTTAAACCTATGTCTGAACCATTTTCCTCGTGGGAACGACCCCAACCTACAAGTTATATTCTTTACTTGATAACGTCACTTATGCTTCTTAAGGGAGGAGTAATTCGAGCATATCATCCTCCAGCTCCCAACTTCTGATGCCAATCGACGGAAAAACAGGATGGACCGTTGGCCAGTCCTTAGTCTGCCGGTCAAGCCCGTTGGTGGCCTCATTACATTTTAAATTAGGGTAGTTTTATTCTTTTTCCTTATGCGTTGGACACCTAAGCTACGTTGTTTAACCCTAAACTACGTCATTTTGGTTAGTTTAAGCCTAGTAACTAAATCGTAACTTACCCTAAATTACTCGTGCACCAAAATTGAGCAAACTAGAGCAAAAGGAGAAGAAATAGTCGACCAAGCACTCTCCAAGAATACAACAAGTTTCTTTCGTTCTATCCCCAAAATCAAAATATTTCTCTGTGAAATTAATCAACAGGTATGTGGGATACACTAGTGAGTTCCTTTCAACCATTAGGTCCCAAAAATTCAGTCACATTCCTTATTATGGTTTCTAGGATATCAAATAATTGTTACGAATTAGCTGTTGCAGTACCCTTAATTAGATTTTTATAGTTTTGTAACATTGTTGCTTAATCCTTGCATGAAATTCAAAACCCTAGTTGTGTAAATTAGTTTATCTCATGAATAACACTTTCTAGGTTAGTTTAAACAGATATGCATGTAAATTAGTTTATCTCATGAATAACACTTTCTAGGTTAGTTTAAACAGATATGCATGCTTCAGTTAAGAATGTTTTATTGTCAATATTTAAATGTTGCATTCTATGATTATCATGTGATAACAATGAGCTATACAGTATTTATGTCATGTTGTTCATACATATTTAAGTTGGGGGTAGGGTTAGACGGAGTTAGACTAAGGTTTAGTTACCCTCATAGTCTCACAACTACGTGCCCCCATAGGTTAAGACCCCTATGTGGGACTTAGTATTAGGGATCACGCCAATCATGCATTTATACCCCTGCGAAGGTTTATTGGGTCCTCTCGATGGTTCATGTACATCAGACTCTGCATTTAGCTTATGTGATTTAATGTCTGTTAATAGTAGCTCCAATACTCAGAATATAATGTATTTGACCAAGCTTTCTGTTATATTACAATTTTTAGTATTATCATGTTATGTACTTGGTTATTACATTCAACTTAGTTCATGTCCATATATTTCAATATATTCATCATATTTAGTTTATATGTTTGTTCAGCTTTATCCTATCTTGCATGCTCAACACCTTCCAAGTACTGACTCATACTCTTCGCTACATCTTTTTGTGATATAAGTTCAGGTCCTCAGCATTCTAATCACTCGTAGATCAGCTCCCGATCCACAATCAACAATATTAGTGGTGAGTCCTCAACTTCAAGGACAATAGACACATTTTGTTGTTTTAGCTCTTTTATTTTAGTTTTAGTTTTGTTAGAGTTAGTTGGGGGAATGTGCCAGCATCTCTAGTCATTCAAAGGCTTTAATCATACTTAGATTTAGATTCATCTTTAGTTTCGGTTGATTGATCAATATCACTAAACTATTTAGTATTTTTGTATTTAGTCCAAATTTGGGTATTCCCCATCATTCAGTTTTATGTCATGTTTTAAGCTTTTGCATTATCATTTGTTTAGTTATTTAAGTATGCTTATGATATGCCAGCTCAGGGTTAGCTTGGGGTTACTCGTTATCCTAGGTCCCGTGTTTACGTCAAAGGGGTAGCTGTGGCGTATGACACTGAAGTTGGTCGAAAAAGGCATCGATACTAAGGATATGATTTTTTTACTTGATTGTGACTTTGTTCAATTGCCGATAGTCAATGCATATTTTGAAAGAACTATCTTTCTTATTCACGAACAACACTGGAGCACCCTACGGAAAATTATTGGGTCTGATGAAGCCCTTATCTAGAAGGTCTTTCAACTACTCTTTCAGTTCCTTAAGCTCGATTAGAGACATTCTATAAAGAGGAATAAAAATAGGTTGGGTATCTTGAAGGAGATCTATTTCGAAGTTGAGTTCCATTTCGGGAGGAACTTCGGGAAGATCTTCTGGAACACTTCTGGAAATTCATTTAATATTGGGACTAACTCAATATTTGGGCTTTCAGATTTTTAATCCTTAACCCGAACAAGATGATAGATATACCTTTTGGAAATCATTTTTCTGGCCTTAAGGTAAGTGATAAATCGACCTATAGGCACTAACCTACTACCATTCCACTTGTCTGGCTTGTTTGGAAACTAAAACGAATGATCTAGTTCTACAGTCGGCAGACACATAATTGGAATGTAACCAATCCATGCCTAGAATGATATCAAAATCTACCATTTATAATTCTACGAGGTCTACTGAGGTGGCTTTCTGGGAAATTGTGACAAAATAATTGTTTTATATCCTTCTAGATATAACTAAGTCACCAACTGGAGTAGAGACTAAGAAGGGTTTTGAAACAGTTTCTGGATTGACACCAAAAGATTACTGCTATATAGGGAGTTACTAAAGATAGTGTAGCCATTGGATCTAACAATGCATAAACATATAAATAAAAGACTCGCAATATACTAGTGACCAAATTAGGATCTTCTTGGTCCTGGCGAGCCTCGAGACCATATAACATGTTCTAGCGCAGACTACCACATGTACCAAACGAGGCACCATGCTGAGTTGGGCGACCTGCTGGTGCTTCTATAGCTCTAGACTAAGCCATATTGTTGTTACCTCCTTGACCCTTCCTTGAAGAAAGGCAATTCTTCAATCTATGGAAAGACTGACCACACCCAAAACATCCTTATCTTCCAACAAGACACTCAGTCGGATATTTCTTACCACACATTAGACAAGTTGGAAAACTACGATTACGTGAAACACTTCATTGTTTCTTAGAGCCTGATGCCCTTGCTTTCTGATCTTGTCAATACTTAGGGGACATAACACTAGCTGATGAACGTGTTGGGGCTGTAGAGCTTTGCTAAAACTGTGAGTGATTCCCACTGCCGTACTTTTTTTTAGAGTATTTATAATTCCATGTCCTAGGCTTGTATCCATTTCCCTAAGCTTATCTCCCTCAACCTATTGCTTATGATTCAGGAGTCTAGAGATATTCATGTCCCCTAGAAACATAGCATTACTACACTCGGTCTTGAGTAGATCGGATACCCCAAACAAGAACTTACTCATTTTTGCCCTTCGATCTACAACCATGTATGGAGCATACGTGAAGAGCTGGGTGAAGTTCAACCCGTACTCTTGGAGCGACATTGAACCCTGTTTGAAATCATAGACTCTTGTGTATTAGCTTCTCTCAACTGCCTTGAGAAGAACCTGCCTAGAAAAGCTCCAGTAAAACATTCCCAAGTCATAGGAGCTGCATACAAACCCTCTTTATACTGAGTGAACCATATATGAGCCACATCCTTAAGTTCATAGGACACTAATTTAACACTCTCAATACCAATCACTTACATTACTCCAAAAATCCTTATAACCTTATCAGTAAAGCTCTATAGGTCTTCACCAACCTTCAAGCCTAGAAAATCAGGGGAATTGATTCAAACAAATTCTTGAAACCTAGTTGAATTTGATCCACTATAAGTGTCTGCAGGTGCTGCGACCTGCTGATTGTTCTGATTGGCCACACTCCAAGCCAAGAGTTGAATCACATTTCGAATTTTTGCATTCATAACCTCATGGTTCGGGACTAGAGGAACTGTGTTAGCATTCTGTACATAAATATTCCGTGTTATCTCTGCGATAAGGCATGATCCAAAATGCATAGCGACGGATTAGAAAGGAGACGTTGATCATACCTCACGCATGATAAGAATTGTAAAGAAAATGATGTTTTTTTGAAACACTTCGTAGCCTCCCCCTCATAGATGTGACCCGTTTCACACTCATGAAAGAGACTACTTAGTGAGGCTTTGAGAAACCCTAGGACTCTTGAACCTAGAGCTTTGATACCAAGTTTGTCACTCCACGATGCTACCCCAGACGTAACACAGGACCTAGGATCACTAGTGACCCCAAGCTAACCCTGAATCTGGAATATTATGAACATACTAAAAATAACTAAGAAACACATGTACTATGCGGAAACTAAAATAATGGATATCTTAAAATGGGGAAAAACTCAACTAGTCTGAATGTATACAAAATATACTAAGAATTAGTTATAACTAAAAAAACCACCTAGCAACTCAAGCTGAATGTACTACTATGTCTGAAAAGCCTCCAACTGAGTTGAGTTGTTGAGACATACCCCCATAACATTCTAACAAAACTGAAACTAAAAATAATGACTAAAATTAAAGAAAGTATATTGTTCTCAAAGAATGAGGACTAACCAATGAAGCTGCTGAAGTTGGACCGAGAATTGATGTAGGAGTGATCTGGATGCTGAGTACCTGAACCTACATTATGAATGTTTGTAGCGTAGATTATGAATCAATACTTGGAATGTAATGAACATGAAGGATATAGATATACAAAGCTCACAATATATAAGCTAAACAATGCATAATTGAGCAATGATATAATCTCAACAAGGATATAGATACTGAAATATCACTAAAAACTAAACCAAATATAATGACCAAGTACTAATCATGAAGATAATATAATGAAGTGTATACTTAAGTTACTGCTAAAAACCTAGTAAATATACTAAAAGTCTGACTGTGGGAGCTACTATTAATTGACATAAACTAGGTGAACTAAATGTAGAGGCTGATGTATAAGCCCGATCAGCAAGACCCAATATACCTTGCTAAGGGTATAAAGGCAATACTGGCATGATCACTAATATTGATGCCCAACTGAGGAGACTCATAATCCTATACGGGCATATAATTTTAGGGTTAATCATGATCCTAGGTCCCATTTTACATCAAAGGGTAGCCTCGATGTATGAAAAACTTGGTATCATAGCATTAGGTTCGAGAGTCCTTGGATGTATCGAAGCAGCACTAAGTAGAGTCTCTTTCATGAGTGTGAAGGGCTCCACATCTATTAGGGGGAGGCTACGAAGTTTTTAAGAAAAACATCACGTTCTTTGCTATTCTTATTGTGCATGGGTATGATCAAAATTCTCCTTTTCTAAGCTATCTTTCTGCGTTTCAGATCATCCCTTCTCATAGAGCTAATGCATTGAATGCTAATGCATGCAATGCTAACGCAGTTCATCCAATCCCAAACATTGAGGTTAGAAATGCAGAATTTCAAAATGTGATTGAACTCTTGGCTCATAGTGAGGCAAATTAGAACAATCATTAGGTCCAGTTACAACTAACATAAATGGTGGATCGGTTGTAGCTAGGGTTCAAGACTTTGTTCAGAAGCATTCACCTGAGTTTCTAGGGTCGAAGGTTGGTGAGGATCCACAGAACTTTATTGATGAGGTTAAGAAAATTCCTTGGAGTAATGCAAGTGACTGGAACTCAGAGTGTTGAGTTGTCATCCTACCAACTTAAGGATGCGGCTCATATCAGGTTCACTCAATGGAAAGATAACAGGGACGCAGATGGAGCAACTATGACTTGGGATTGTTTTACTACAACATTCCTAGACATCTTTTTTACAAGGAAATTAAGGGTAGCTAAGGCACAAGATTTTATAAACCTAAAGCAGGGGTCAATGTCGGTCCAAGAGTATGGGCTGAAGTTTACCCAGCTCTCAAGGTATGCTGCACGCGTAGTTGCCGATACAAGGGAAAAATGAGTAAGTTATTGTCACGATCGCGGAGCATCCCCTAGACGTAACCGACATCGTAGCCCTCAAAGAGGCCTTATACTAGCTCTTAGAGTACATTATGACATATCATAGGTAGAGAAAATGCGGAAAATTTAAAATTTTTACATAGTGAAGTATACTTAGACTCCTCACATATCATACATGGAGTTTACATAGAATCCTTCCTTATGAAGTGTACATAGACTTCTCTTTATGCAACATAACCAATTCATTTAAGTAGTTTAATACCGTCTCACATATAAACTATCGAATAAAGAATTACAAAGTTGGGCATAGCCCTTACACTAGTATGATATGTCACATATAGGCTTACAACAATAGTCTCAAAATAAGGAAAGAACAAGTGTCTTTAGACATAGTCAATATCATAGATAGAGTAGAAGAATGGCAACAACCTAGGACTTGAGGACTCACCAACAACTTAGGAAATATATCCATGTCTTCCTTGTAAATGGACTAGAAAGCTCTTCAATGGCCCGAACCTAAATTATTGTAGAAATAGAAGAAATATGGGTTAGTACAAACCACATGAACTAAGTATGAATATATGCAAGTAAAACCATTGAAATCATGCTTAAAGGGACATTTTGTTCAAACCATGCTAAGACACTTTGAAAGCCTTTATGCACATATAAGAGCGTATACAAGTCAATATGCATAACATCATTAAGACATGTTCATATCCCACACAATACCAACATCATCATAAAGTCATATCAACATTTCATATCTTAGAGTTCATGACCTCATACAAGACCCTTACTCACAATCCCACCCCAAGCCTACAAGTGTAATGCTCATGTAAAGCCCCATAACCCCACATAATCAAGTAAACTAGAAATGAGATCATAAGTAATGCTTATACTTCATATACCATAACATCATGTGTAGTCATCATTTACATAGGAATTCAAACCAATATCATGCTCATCAATGAAGTCACCATCATATAAGATCAACTATCATTTAAAATCAACATATGCATTTCATTCATGACATAATCACATAATAATAACCTCCTAGGACTCCCTTCAAGGTCAACTTGTCCAATGTTAGGTAAAGTCCCATACCCTTACCTATACTAAGTAGAACCCCTTCACTCACCCTAGTTAGTGTTCACTTTATTACTTTCATTCATTCATTTTACTTTTGAGAACAATCACCTTAATCAACTATTAGATCATATGAGCTAAACATGGAATCCGGTGTCATGAAACCCTACACCAAAAGAAGGTGCTCTACTTGCCAAGGTAGAACCAAAACATGAATATAGAATTCTAGGTGGATCCATTAGCTAGTTTTTCTATGGGGGCAACATAGTTAAGGAACTAGGATATTTTCTTGAAACTCATGTATGCACATTGCATGGTAGTCTCTATCTCATGATAATCATTGTGAACCTACCTTCCATCATTGGGAAGGGACACCTATCATATCTAGTTCGCTCCGTGTAAAGCTAAAGTCCCTTTTTGAAATTTCTTTAAGCCTTTCTTAATCATAAAATCTTAATATAGGCCATAGGAGACTAACCTCTTGTATAATCATGTCATTAGCTCATTGGTTTTAGAATGAGAACTTCCTTTCATCACAACCCATCATTAGTGAGATCATCAAATCATAGTCATATCATAATAAGACACACAAGAGAACCACCTTCAAACTTGAATGATCATACCCCTATCCAGATCTCACATTCAACATATTCATAACATACCATCATATTCATCATATCATCATCTTCCTATTCTATTAACATAGTCATACTTCAATTTGAATAGCATCATCAAGAATAGACCAACATAATTGAAGTAGAAATCATGATCTTCAAAGTCTTACCAATGGCTTCCAAGAATCTCCTACAATATCTTACCCTCAATTTCACCACATTCATTCAATAATCCAATCACCATCATGATATAATGGTAAATTACACAATGACATCCAATTCTAACATCCCTAATCATCTCTTAATCCAATTTATAAATAGGGTTAGGTAAAAGGGGTCATTCATGAGATCTTCAAGAACTAGATAAAAAAAAACCAATAAAAACATGATACAAGGCAGTCTATGAAGAAACAATACCATCAACACAAATATATCAACTCATAACCTCACCATCTTCAAGTAATTTATCAACCAAGATCCAAGACTTAGAGAATTTAGGGAAGAACATGAATCCAATGAAATCTAACTTCAATAACATCAATTAACCATTATTATCATCATAAACAATCCTAAGTAATCATAATTCGTCATAATTAATCACCAGTTTCAAGTTTAGAAGGAAACCCATGTGTAGACGAAACCCTTGATTTTTGGGAGATTTAGAAATCAACTTTGAATGGAAATCTTGGGTAAAGGAATACCAAGAGTGAAGAATCCATACCTTGATGAAGACTTTATCCACGAATTTGAGAAGAAAAGTTGAAAACTTTGTCTTCTTCTTCAAGCTTCCTATGCTCTTCAATGGAGATTGAGTAGAGAGAGAATTTAGAGAGAAGTGAGAATGATTTTTGAAATTGATTTTGGTGGGTAAAATGAATTAAAACTGACACTAAATCAATATATAACAATCCCCTAAATTACCCAAAAGATCCCTTCTTATTGGGTCTTTTTGTGAAGTCAACTTAACTTTAAAATGACGCAGTCAAATCTGGGACTTGGCTGCGCGTCATGGTGGCACCAAATCTTTTTTTCTGAAATCCGGATTAAGGCAGTGAGCCTCGTGAAGGCCCCGCGTAGCGAGGAAATGTTTTTCTACCAAGTGTGGAGGGCGCGATGCTCCACCACCTCCAATTCTTTTCTGCTCGGCAGGCTGCTTTGGCAGCCTCCTTGCCAATGTTTGGGTCCTCCTTAAGGACCCTTCGGGTGGTCCTTGGGGAGTCGTAACTGAACGTTTTTACCCTATAAACA
This sequence comes from Solanum sitiens, assembly GCA_016801875.1. Taxonomy (NCBI): domain Eukaryota; kingdom Viridiplantae; phylum Streptophyta; class Magnoliopsida; order Solanales; family Solanaceae; genus Solanum; species Solanum sitiens. Next base: position 765,774 of record JABWTJ010000019.1, read on the forward strand.
TTATCTTACCTATTTAAAGTATTTTTACAAGTTTTAGACTTCATATGACACTCCCAAACCTTCGCAAAACATAAGGATATTTACTAGTTAAATTTCGCTAGTTTCTGGACATCAAGGTCTTCCTTTAACGTTTAGTCTCTAATACTTATAAATCAAGTTTATTATATTAGTACAGGTCTGGAAAAATAATTTTGGTCATTATTTAATAGTTGAGGCTCTAGTCTAAGTCATAGAGCTTTCCGGGTGTTACATTATCCCTCCCCCCCCTTTGGGAACATTCCTCCCCGAATGACACCTTAACCTTTCTATAGAGAAGGAAGGAGACTCAATACTAGCAGCCCAACCAACAACAACAACAAAATGAACATAATCATTATGAGTCACAGCTCATAGGAGTACTTCACAACTCCATCGAACACATAATCATGTCATTACACATAGCAACTCAATTCATAATTCATAACGTATAAGAGCTCAACACTTCTTATCACATAATGAGGAATTGCCTTCTCAATATCAACATTAGCACAACATGAACATCAAGCGTTACCATGCAATTAACATGATCACTACAAATCACATGAAGACAATTATACAAATACATATAAGTGCAACTTAAACAAGAGAACATTTTTTTTAAAAACTCATTTTGCATGAATCTTCTCAATGACATGCACATACTTAGAAAAATAAGTCAAGTTCAACATTATTCATAATATTATTTTAAGAGGAACTAGTAACCTCAACTTTTATTAGGAGTAAGAGGAAAAATATGAGGATAGCGGGACTTCATGTCGACCTCGGCCTCCTATGTTGCACCCTCAACTAGATGGTTTCTCCATAGGACTGTTACAGAGGCCATCTCTTTATTCCCAATGTCATGACTTGACGATCTAGGATCTCAACCGGAACCTCTTCATAAGAAAGGTTCTCTTTAACACCTAAGCCTTCTATCGGGAGAATATACACCGGGTCGCCTATACATTTCTTGAGCATAGACATGAAATAATGGGTGAACTGGGGCTAATTTACTTGGTAATATCAACTCATAAGCAACCTTCTCTACCCGTTCCAATACCTCATAGGGACCCACATATTGGGGACTAAGCTTTCCCTTTTTACCAAATCTCTCACCCCTTTCATGGGTGAAATCTTCAACTAGACCCAATCACCTATTTCAAACTCAAGGTCTCTTCTTCAATTGTCGGCATAAGATTTTTGCCGACTATAGGTTGTTTTCAATCTATCCCTTATCATCCGAACCTTTTCCAATGCCTCATAGATTATCTCGATACCAAGGAGTGAAGACTCACCAACCTCAAACAACTCAACTGAAGACCTACATCTCATACCATAGAGTGCTTCAAATGGTGCCATAGAAATAATTGAATCGTAGCTATTACTATAGGAGAACTCTATCAACGGTAGGTGATCGCCCCAATTACCCTTAAAGTCATTAACACAAGCTCTTAACATATATTCTAGGGTTTCGATGGTACGCTCAGCTTGACCATCCATTTAAGGATGAAAAGTGGTGCTAAGTTTCACTTGAGAACCTAGCCCCTTTTGAAAAATACCTACAAAAATGAGAAGTGAATTGGGCACCTCTATCCGAGATGATGGACAAAGGCATCCCATGCAAACTAACAATCTCACTAAGGTACAACCTACCATATTCCTCCGCCGAAGAAGTACATTTGATGGGGATAAAGTGGGCAGATTTTGTCAATCTATCAACAATCACCCATATTAAGTCATTTTGCCTCCGTGTTCGAGGCAAACCCAATACAAAATCCATATTGATATCTTTCCACTTCCAAGTAGGTACATCCATCACTTGAGTTAACCCTCACGGTCTTTGTTGTTCGGCCTTAACTTGTTGACAATTAGGACATTTAACCACAAACTCCGCTATGTCCTTTTCAAACCATCCCACCGATAGACCTCTTGAAGATCACGATACATTTTGGTGGCACCCGGATGAATGAAATATCGGGAACCATGAGCTTCTTCCAAAATTTGTCTCCTTAGACCATCCACATCCGGTACACACAATCTACCTTGGCACATAAGTACTCCATCCCCCGGAAGAATGCCTCATTAAACCTACTAAGAACCGGCTTCTTAAACTCCATCAATAGAGGATCAAGGTGTTGCTTAGACTTCACCTCCACCAGTAAAGATGATTTGGAATTATGATGAACCATAGACCCTTCTTTTGGAGAATCTTCCAACCGAAAACCCAACTAAGCCAATCTATGTACCTCATTCACTAACTTTTTCTTATCATCGGGAACATGGGCTACACTACCTATTGACATTCGACTTAGAGCGTCTGCAACCACATTGGCCTTGACGGGGTGGTAGATAACAGTCATGTTGTAATCCTTCAAGAGTTGCAACTATCTTCTTTGTGGAAGATTAAACTTCTTTTGAGTGAACACATATTGAAGACCCTTGTGGTTGGTAAATACATTCACATGTACCCCATAAGTAATGCCTCCATATTTTCAAAACAAACACTACGACCGCTAATTCAAGATCATGAGTTGGATAGTTCTTCTCATGAACCTTGAGTTGTCTAGAGGCATAAGGTATCACCTTACCATGTTTCATAAGTACACAACCCAAACCTACTCGAGAAGCGTCACAATACACTACAAACCCTTGGGTACCCTCTGGTAAAGTCAACACCGGAGCGTAAGTAAGCTTATCTTTCAACTCTTGGAAGCCTCTTTCACAAGCTTCCGACCATTCAAACTTAACTTTCTTTTTGTGTTAAGGTTGTCAAAGGAGAAGCAATGGATGGAAACCCATCAACAAATCTCCTATAATACCCGGCTAAACTCAAGAAACTTCTAATATCGATTGGAGTCAAAGGTCTAGGCCAATTCTTAACCGCTTCCATTTTTTTTGGATTGACCTCAATACCCTCACATGAAATAATGTGACCAAGAAAAGAAACCGATCTCAACAATAATTCATACTTACTATATTTAGCAAAGAGTTGATGTTCCTTGAGGACTTTAAATACAACCTTCAAATGGCCCATATTCTCATCGTCAATCTTAGAATACACCAAGATATTATCAATGAAGACAATTATAAAATAGTTAAGGTAATTCCGGAGCACTCTATTCATAAGGTCCATAAAATCCGTCGGGACATTAGTTATACAAAAATACATAACTAGGAACTCATAATGACCATACCTAGTTCGGAAAGCCATTTTAGGTATGTCTTCACCTCTCACCCTAAGTTTGTGATATTCCAACCTAAAATCAATTTCAAAAAAGTAGATTGCCCCTTGGAGTTGATCAAAAAAATTGTCGATCCTAGGGAGAGGATACTTGTTCTTTATGGTAACGTTATTTAGTTGGCGATAATCAATGCACATCCTAAGGGATCCAACATTCTTCTCTACAAACAACACCGGAGCGCCCCATGGGGAAATACTAGGTTGTATGAAACCTTTGTCTAGTAAATCTGTGAGTTGAAGCTTTAACTCCTTTAAATCGGATGGAGCCATCCGGTAAGGAGGGATTGAAATATGCTTATTATCCGGCAACAATTCTATGCCGAAGTCTATTTCCCATTTCGAAGGAATTCCGGGCAAGTCATAGGGAAAGACTTCTTGAAAATCCTTCACTACGGGTACCAAATCTAAAGGAGAAACCTCAGACTCAAGGTCTTTGACCCTCACAATATGGTAAAGACATCCCTTATCAATAATCTTAAAAGCTTTTAGACATGAAATGATTCGACCTCTAGGGATTGAGTTACCCCCCTTCCATTCTAAGACAGGTTCATTAGGAAATTGGAATTTAACTACCCTTGTTCTACAATCAATAGAATCAAAACAAGCATGTAACCAATTCATCCCTTATATGACATAAAAGTCCAACATATCAAGTTCTACCGAATCAACCAATGTAACTCTATTGGGGAATGATATTAGGACAACTCCTAAAGACCCTTCTAGCCATAACAGAGTCACCCACCGGGGTAGTAACCGCAAAAGGTTCAACTAAGATATCGGGTAGAACATAAAACTTTTTAGATACTAATGGAGTTACAAAAGATAAAGAAACAACGGGATCTAGTAAAACATAGACATCAATGGAAAAGACTTGTAACATACCGGTGACGACATTGGGAGAATCCTCTTTTTCACCCATAGAGCGGAGAGCATAAAAGCGGTTCTTGTTAGGAGCATCGAAATTAAGACCTATTTCTTGAGCTTGGTTACTCTTATTTCCTCTATCCTTAATCATAGGACAATCTCTCACTTTATGGCCACTTTTTCCACAACCAAAGCAATTAACCGTCCCCACCAAGCATTCACACATATGCTTATTACCACATTTGGTACAAGTAGATTTCTCACTTGGTGAATTTCCACCTCTTCCCCCTTGGGACCTAGGGTTCGACACCCTCTATCCTTAATAGCCTTGGGAAATTTAGTAGGAACTTGGTTAGAGAACCTCTTCTTGAACTTAGGCTTGTCTTGGATTTCCAACTTTCCCTTAGAAGTACCTCCATCATAGGACCTTGCACTATTGGCATCAATATTCTTCCTCTTAACCCTACTCTCCTAAACTTGTAGAGCATGCACCATCAAATGAGAAATGTTTGTGTTGTCATGAAGCATCGCCGAATGACACTCTTCCATAAGATCATCGGACACTACCATCACAAAAAGGTTCATTTCATCCCTCGAGTTTGGTACCAAGGAAGACGCATACTTATACAACTTAGTGAATTTCAAAGATTATTCTAACACACTCATACCTCATTGACGAAGGTTGATGAACTCTTTCCTTAGACTCTCTTTTATCCCTTGTGAAGAACCTATCAAGAAATGTCGCCCTTAATACTTCCTAACTTATAGGACCCGCTCTCAAAGCCCTATTGCCCCTTCATTGAGTATATCAAGTTTGAGCCACATCTTTTAGTTGATATGTGTCTAGATCGACCTTCTCATTAGAACTCAATCCCATAGCATACAAGATCTTATAGACCTCATTTAGAAATTCTTGGGGGTCTTCATTCACCTTAGACCCAAAGAACATTGGAGGGTTCATCCTTGTGAAGTCCCTCAAGCGAGAAGCCATGTTACTAATATTTTGGCTCACACGGTCTCAAACTTTCTGATTTGCTTGAGATGCCATAGCTTGAGCTTGAGTATCTACGGCTTGAGCTTGAGTAGTGATAACTTGAGCCAAACTTATGAAAGCCGACCTTATCTCTCCATCTGTCATGGCCGGAGGAATGGTCGGGACTTGATCACCTTGTGGAGCTTGGTCTTGAGCTTGATTTCCTTGTGTAGGAGCTTGGTTGCATTGGGGAGGAACTCCTGCATTAGAAATCTCCTCTTCAACTCTTCTTGCGGCTGACCTTTTAGTAGTCATAGCCTATAACCACAAGAAAATGATTAGAATAAAAAGGAAACATAGAGTTAAGACTCTAGAGGCACGACTTCAAGAATACCATAGAGGTGAGAATTTCCTAAGCATTATATATCCTCTCATTCATAAATGCGGTGCACTTCAAAGTTATAAAACAAGACTCTACATAGACGTGGTTTAGTGAGACATCAATCCTAAGATTACTCAACCTGGCTCTGATTTCAAGTTTTTCACGACTAGGGAGCATCCCTAGACTCATGAAGTTGTTTTTTTGGATAATTACAATTTACATCTAAATCTGGTACCTTGAAAATTAAAAATCTTAGTCGGAAGCAAAATACATTCGCTGATTCCAATCTGCTTAAACATTAATTACAAAATTACCCTATGCATATGGGAGATAAAATGTACACAGTGGCATGTGCAAGCGCACCCGGACACTATCGTCTTAAAAAATGATTTGATACATTGTTATGTGCCACTAATTTTAACCTTGGGGTCCAAATATTTTGTTTAACTTGCTATTGAAGCAAGAGAATAGTATAATTAAGATTGTAAAGTAGAACCCTATATAGAGGTGCATTTTCATTATTATTATACTTATACAAGAAGCAAAAAAGTACACTATCACCATGTGCTCAACCAAAAAAAGCTCTGTATACCTCATTATTAGTGGAAGCTCCTAACTTCAAAGTTAGATTATATTTTTTCCCATCTATAAATTAAAATGTTATAAAACATATAATTATTTAAATATCCAATACTTCAGAGAAGGGTCTACAATTCCCCATCAGCTATTTGAATTGCCATTAAATTACACTTCATCCATCTTTCGAGCTACAATTACCCATGAAGTTAACCTTTTGGCTCAAAAATATCCTTGATGTGAACTTCTGGCTTATATTTTACCTTATTTTTAAGAACTCTTCGAAAGTAAAATTATTGAATATTTATTTATTATATTGCCTAATATGATTTGTCCAAATTTAAACCTTTTCAAAAAAATATCCTTTTCATAAATGATAGTACTAAGAAAATATCGTTTTCATGATATCTTCCAATAGACCTATTGCAAATCAACCCCCAATGTAACATATGGCAACTAGAAACGACTAACAAATAGTTTAAAATATGAAAATACATCTTTTCGGAAAGAATAAGAAAATCTGGAAAATTTGTCTAAGTTAGAACTAGTTCCAGGTATGGTTGGAAAACGCTTAGAATAATCTTTCCAATGCCGCCGAGTTTGCATGATTTCAATATCGTATGAGTGAGTCATGCCTTTCGGAAGTTAAGCTATTGGATTAAGGAAAGTCCAATCCAGATTTGGGAAGGGAAAAGTTGTCTTTCCTTTACCCAATTTAATTAATTCATTTTTTAGTAATTATTTGGGGTAAAACAAGACTTTGTTCAGTTTAGTAAAAAGAGAATTCACGCTAGGTCTTGGAGAAGAGAGAAAAGAAGAGAGAAATCAAGAATTTCCAAGAACACTCAAGCTTTGCGTGTGGAATTCATCAGGGTTAATCACTAAAAAGGTATGTGAGATCATATAGTGTAGGGTTAGTTCACCCACACTCCAATCTTGTTTCAATTCAGCGAATCTAAGTTAGTGGAATGTTCAGAAATTGAGTTCTTGAAGAACATTGTTAAAGTTTTTGTTGAATTCTTTATGGTTGTGATGTTTAAGTTTTGATTCATGTGTCCGAGTGTGATTGCGGGTTGAATCTATTGTATATATAGGGTACTAATGATCCTAAGTGTTTGGGAAAAAAACATGGAAGTTTAGAGGTTTTAGAGGTGAAAAACAAAGGACAATTGTCGAGAACAACTAGGTAAGGGGGTTGGGGCGCCGCGCGTCTCAAAGGACAGTCTCTGTCCATAGGGCCTTGGGGCGCTGCACCAGCACGAGCGCCCCACCAAGATCTTTGTAATTTGAGGGTTGGCGCCCTATGCGTCTCAAAGCTCCAGGTACGCCAAGTCTCTCCATTTCCCCCCCATCTTTCCGTACTAGTTCCTAAGTGATGTACCTATGTTTCCGAGTTGATTCTAACACTCTATGGTACATATAAACATCATGAAATCATGATTCTTGAATCCATAATTCAATTCAAGGAAAGTTAATATCAAAGTCAAAGAAGTTAAGAGTCAAATTTAAAAGTTAAGAAGTACAGAAAGTTCTTAGAGTCCTTTCAAGAAGACTTTTTGCAGATGCTTTTAGCTTTGTTTAAAGATTTAAAGATCAATTTGAGTAATAGTAAATATAAGTAATATAAGTCCATTGAATGTTTTGAAGAAGTATTTTACAAACATTTTAACTTTGTTTTAAGACTTAAGAGTTGAGTTCAGAAAAGAGTAAAGTTGAAGTTCTTTCTTCAAAGAAGTATATAGGGACTATGAATTCCCAAAGACGTTTAAAGAAAATGTTTTCACACTTAAACAAGAATAAAAACTGAGATTTCCAAAGAGTCTTAGGTCTAGTTTTAAGGAAAGAATAATAGATTTCTAAAGGAATCAAGCAGGGAAACTAAGATTTCTAAGATAACTTTGATCTAAGTTTTGAGCACTAATCTCAAATCACAGAAGAAGTATGTTTCAAAAACATAAGAGGCAGTATATTTTGAGAGTAGTTGAGCACCGAACTGGGGATTAGAATGAGTTCGGATAACTCACATCTACATAAAACCATGTAGCCACCATGGGTTGAAAAGGGTCACACTTTTAGATGAACCCTTTTCACAGTAGACTACTGGATCCATTAGACAGTTCAAGTCTTATACCTTTGGCCGAGTATAGGATGTGATGGTAGGGTGAGGTAGATCATTGTATCATCACTATAGCTCTTATGTGATGATTGTCGGTTAGCAAAACTCACACATAAGTTATTGTATTTTTATATACATAGTTTATTTGTATTTTAACATACATCTCAAAATTAAATGTATCTATGCATATACACAGAGTATAAAACATGTTTTTAAGCACTTGTTTTTAAATTGCTTTATATTGAAATGAGTCAATTATGTGGAGTTGAGATGAGCGAGGTAAGTTCTTTAGTTTCTTTAAGATACTTTCTAGCATTCCAACTCGCATGCTTGTATATTATATGTATTGATGACAGTAGGCCTGCATCATATTATGATGCAGACGCAGGGTAACGAGGATCCACATCCAACGCACCGTTGATCATGTTGAACACTACATAGTTAGTCCGGAGCCTCATTGTATTCTAGAGGACTCCTTCCATTACTTTAAGTATTTTTTTTATTAGGATGTTGTGGAGTCTGTCCCAACATCCATCTCTGTTTTAGAGAATCCACAGATAGACAGTAAAATGTTAGTTCTTTGAGTCTTTTCAATATTATCTCTTATTGTTAAGACTTGGGTTGCCAGATTTGGTAAAGTTGGAATGTTTCAGTTATTACATTCTTTCAGTTCAGTTAAGCTTATTGATTATTTTCTTCCATTGAGTTAAGTAAGTTAGTACAAGGGTCCGCTCGAAGCCAGCAATGGTTTTCGGGTTCTAGTCCCACCCAGGGTATAATCTCAGGGCGTGACAAACTTGATATCAGAGCACATAGTTCAAGAGTCTTGGGGTGACTATGAAGTCGTGTATGTATAGTCCTAGTTATCGTGTGAAGCACGCCACATCTATAATTAGGAGGCTGCAACACTTAAGAAATCATTTCACTTTTTTCACACTCTTTTCGTGTGTTAGAGTTTATCTCTAAAAATTTCCCTCTAATTCATGCTTGCGCGTGTTTCACATAACCATTCCTACATGAAGAGCAGCAAGAGGCGTCCAACAAGGAGGAATGTAGAGGAACCAGAGTTACCCAATGCACTTGAAGTTCAACCTCAAGGCGAAGTTACCAACGCTTAGTTTTCTGAGGCTATTAGGATGCTAAGTCAGGCTGTGACTAATCAGGTTGGTCAACAAAGAGGGGATCGACAAGAGAGGGCTAACACTTTGAGGATTTTTGAATTCTTGAGGATGAATCCCGCAAGTTTCACTAGTCGAGCACTACTGAGGATCCAGAGAACTTCACTAAGGAACTAAAAAAGGTGTTCGACGTAATGAATGTTGCTGACACTGAGATAGATAAACTAGTTACTTATCAACTAAAAGGTATTGCTAGAACTTGGTTTGATCAGTGGAAAGAGAGTAGAGATGAAGATGCACCACCTGCGAGTTGGGCTTGTTTTAAGAAGGCCTTCTGAGGGAATGTTTTTTCCCCGAGAACTAAAAGAGGCCAAGGTACTTGATTTCCTCACACTTAAGTAGTAGTATTTAAGTGTGCATGAGTATGCGTTGAAATTCACCTTACTATCTCGTTATGCTTCGGAAATGGTTATAGACATGAAGAGTAGGATGAGTTTGTTTGTTGCTGGACTGGGTCGTTCTTCAACAAAAGAGGGTCATGCAGAAATGCTTATTGGGGACATGGACATTTTGAGGTTGATGATTTATGTGCATCAGGTAGGGGAGGAAATCTTACGAGACATAGAGGAGTTCAAGAACAAGAGAGCTAAGACAAGGTATTAGTTCGGGCATCAGAAGAGTAATGTCAATCGGTCATCCTTCCAACAGAAGGGTCCTGCTCCATCATCTTCTAGTCCACCTGCACCTAAGAATAAGGGTGAGTATTATGGTCAGATTCTAGAGTTAAATTTGTATTCACAGGGTAGTGTCGCGCAAGGGGGGTAGTAAGCCGCCTTCATGCGCCCACATATGGTAGAAACCACTCTGGTGTTTGTCGTGAGGGATCCAATGAATGTTTCAACTGTGCTCAGAGTGGGCATTTCAAGCGAGAATGTCCGAAGAGAAAGCAGGGAAATGGTAGTGGGGCCGATAGATCCTAGTCTTCATCAATCGCTCCACCAGACAGGGCTACACCTAGAGAGATACTTCTGGTACTGGTGGAGGAACAACAATCGCCAAGAGGACGAGGATTTGCCACATACTGTCACTAGTATGATTCATATCTTTAACTTTACTATTTATGCCTTGCTAGATCCAGGAGTGAGTTTATCTTTTGTAAGTCCATATGTTTCCATGAGCTTTGATATTATTCCTGAGCAACTTAGTGAACCATTCAGTGTTTATACACATGTGGGTGATTCCATTCTAGCATAAAGAGTCTATCGTGATTGTCCCATTTCCGTCAATCACAAGAGTATCATGGTTAATTTAATTGAGTTAGACATGCTATACTTTGATGTCATTCTTGGTATGAACTGGCTTCATTCCTGTAATGCCTCAATTGATTGTAGAACTCGAGTAGTCAAGTTTTAGTTTCCAAATGAGCCAGTCTTAGAGTGGAAAAACAGTTCAGCAGTGCTTAAGGGTTGTTTCATTTCGTACCTTAAGGCAATGAAGTTGGTTTTTAAAGGGGTGTGACTATCACTTAGTCCGAGTTAATGACTCAAGTGTTGAGGTACCTCTTATTCAGTCACTTCCAGTAGTAAAAGAGTTTCCAGAATTCTTTTCCAATGATTTTCCCGGAGTCCCTCCTAAGAAAGAGATAGACTTCTAGATATATTTTCTTCCAGATACTCGTCGTATCTCTATTCTGCCATATAGAATGGCACAAGCAGAGTCGAAAGAGTTAAAAAACAGTTGAAAGACCTTTTAGAGAAAGGCTTTATTCGACCAAGTGTCTCACCTTGGGGCGCTCCGGTCTTGTTTGTCAGAAAGGAATATAGTTCCCTTAGGATGTGTATAGACTACTGTCACTTGAACAAGGTTGCCATCAAGAATAAGTATCCTCTTCCTAGAATTGATGATCTTTTCGATCAGCTTCAGGGTGCTTCTTGTTTTTCCATGATTGACCTTAAATCAGGATACCACCAGTTGAGAGTAAGGGATTGTGTTATTCCAAAGACAACATTGAGAATCAGATACGGGTAGTATAAGTTTTTTGTCATCTCCTTTGGGTTGACCAATTCACCTGCAACATTCATGGATCTTATGAATAGAGTCTTCAAACCTTATTTAGATATGTTTCTTACCATCTTCATTAATGACATACTAATCTATTCAAGAAATAAAGAGTATCATGCTAGTCATCTCAGAATAGTTCTTCAGAATTTGAAAGAGAGAGAGGTGTATGCAAGTTCTCTAAGTGTGAGTTTTCGCTTGAGTCTGAGGCATTCTTGGGTCACATAGTTTCCGATGAGGGTATTAGAGTTGATACCCAGAAAATTGAGGCAGTGCAGAAATGTCCTAGAACCACATATCCAACTGATATTAAGAGTTTCTTGGGTTTAGATAGCTATTATAAAAGGTTTGTAGACGGGTTCTGAAGCTTGGGTTTAAATGGTCTGAAGTTTGTGAGAAAAGCTTTCAGGAGTTGAAGAAGAGGTTGACTACTACCCAGTTTTGACTTTACCGGAAGGTACTAAAGGTTTACTGGTGTATTGTGATGCATCTAAAGTTGGTTTGGGTTGTGTGTTAATGCAGAATGGCAAAGTTATAACTTATGCCTTCAGACAGTTGAAGGTTCATGAGAAGAATTATCCAACCATTACTTAGAGTAGAGTGCTATAGTATTCGCCTTAAAGATATGGCATCACTATTTATATGGTGTTCATGTTGATGTACTCACTAATCACAAGAGGTTACAATATGTGTTCATTCAGAGAGAGCTTAATCTCAGACAAATAAGGTGGTTAGCATTGCTCAAAGATTATGACATGATGATTCTTTACCACCTAGGTAAGGCTAATGTGGTTGGTGATGCCTTAAGCAGGTTATCCATGGGTAGTACCGCCCATCTTGTGGAAAAGAAGAAAGAACTAGAAAAAGATGTGCATAGACTTACACGTTTAGGAGTGAAAGAATGGATTCCACGGAAGGAGGAATATTCATGACGAATATGGCTGAATTGGCATTAGTATCACAAGTGAAAGAAAAACAAGACCAAGACCCCATTTTTCTTGAGTTGCAGGCAAATGTTCAAAAGCAAAAAGTATTAGCTTTTGAACAAGGCAGAGATGGTGTTTTGAGATATCAAGATAGATTTTGTGTACCTATGGTGGATGGACTCCAAGGTAAATATTCAATTCATCTAGGTTCTACAAAGATGTACCGCGATTTGAGAGAGGTATATTGGTGGAATGGTATGAAGAAGGGCATTGATGAATTTAATGTGAAGTGCCCGAATTCCCAACAAGTTACAGTAGAGAACCAAAGGCCCAGTGGTTTTGCTCAGAATATAGAACTTCTAGAATGGAAGTGGAATATGGATTTCATCATAGGGTTACCAAGGTCTCGCAAACATCATGATTCTATTTGGATGATTATCGATAGAATGACAAAATCATCCCACTTTTTCCCGTAAAGACTACCCATTCGGCAGAAGATTATGCTAAGTTGTATATTCAAGAAGTGGTAATGCTTAATGTAGTTCTGGTCTCCATTATTCTGGATAGAGGTGCAAAATTTACTAGACAATTTTGAAAATCTTTTCAGAAAGGTTTGGGTTCAAGGTGAACTTAAGTACTACATTTCATCCTCACATTGACGGGCAAGAAGAGTGCACTATTCAGACCTTAGAGGATATGTTGAGGGAATGTGTGATTGAGTTCAAATGGAATTGGGATGACTACCTACCCCTAATTGAGTTTGCCAACAACAACAGTTACCACTCTAGCATCTAAATGGCTTCTTATGAAGCTCTTTATGGAAGAAGATAAAGATCTCCCATTGGATGGTTTGAAGTTGGTGAAACAGGGTTTATAGGACCATATTTAGTTCACCAAGCTATGGAGAAGGTGAAGGTGATTAAAGAGAGGTTGAAAATAGCATAAAGTCATCAAAAATCCTATAATAATATTAGGAGAAGGCCGTTAGAATTCGAAGTAGTTGATTGGGTATATATGAATTTTTCACCTATGAAGGGTGTTATGAGGTTTGGTAAGAAGGGGAAACTCAGTCCCCGATATATTGAGCCTTATCGCATAGCCAACGGAATTGGCAATGTAGGTTATGAGTTGGAACTACCACAAGGGTTAGTAGCAATTCATCCGGTGTTTCACATCTGCATGTTGAAGAAGTGCATGGGAGATCCATATTTGATCATACCAACTGAAAATATTGGGATCAAGGATAGTCTATCTTATGAGGACATTCTTGTTTAGATTCTAGATCACCAAGTTCGCAAGTTGAGAACATAAGAAGTAGTGTCAATCTCACTCCTATGGAGGAACCAATTTGTTGAGGAAGCTACATGGGAAGACAAAGATGACATGAAGAAGAGATATGTCCATCTCTTTGAATCCCAGAGGAAATGCAGACCATGGTACCAATTTTCTTCTTAGTACTATCTAATTTTAAGTAAGCATGTTGTTTGGGTGCAATTGTTTGTGGGTGTGCGAACTTGATGTTGCTACGGTAAGTCTGTAAGAGTAATCTTATTTGCGGGCGAATGTTCCCAAGAGGGAGATATTGTAAATCTCACAACTAGAAACAACTAGAAAAGAGTTTTAAATCGGAAAATACTTATTTTTGGAAAGAATAAGAAAATCGGGAAAATTTATCTAAGTTAGGAAAATGAGTTTGGGTCATTTTCAAATCACCATAACTCCTAGCTCATGATGAGTTAGGAACATTTCCATATATGGTTAGAAATCCCTTAGAATAATCGTTCCAACGCCACTGAGTTTGCATAATTTCAATATTGTATGAATGAGTTATGTTTTTCAAAAGTTGGGTTGTTGGATTAAGGAAAGTCAAATCTGGATTTGGGAAGGGCAACATTGTCTTTTCCTTACCTAATTTAATTAATTCATTTTTAGGAATTAATTGGGGTAAAACAAGACTTCGTTCAGTTTAGGAAAAAGAGAATTCACGCTAGGGCTTGGAGAAGAGAGAAAAGAGGAGAGAAATCAAGAATGCTCAAGCTTTGCGTGTGGAATTCATCGGGGGTGAACCCTTAAAAGGTATGTGAGATCACATAGTGTGTGATTAGTTCACCCACACGTCAATCTTGTTAAAATTTAGCGTATCTAAGTTAGTTGAATGTAAAGAATTTGAGTTCTTGAAGAACATTGTTGAGGATTTCGTTGAATTCTTGATGGTTGTGTTGTTGAAGTTTTTATTCATGTTTTAGGGTGTGATTGCGGGTTGAATCTATTGCATATAGAGGTACTAATGATCCTAAGTGTTTGGGAAAAAACCATGGAAGTTTAGAGGGTTTAGAGGAGAAAAACAAAGGAGAAAAGTCAAGAACAACTGGCTAAGAGGGTTGGGGCGCGGCGCCTCTTTGAGCCCCACAAGTCAGTGTCTGTCCATAGGGCCTTGGGGCGCCGCGCCAGCCAGAGCGCCCCACCCAGCTCTCTGTAATTTGTGGGTAGGCACCCCACGCCTCTGAGAGAGCTAGGGGCGCTAGTTTTCCCCATTCTTCCCCCACCTTTTGTTGTACTTGTTCCTAAGTAATGTACCTATGTTTCCTAGTTGTTTCTAACACTCTAAGCTACATATAAACATCATGAAATCATACATAAACATGATATCATGGTCCTTAAAGCCATAATTCAATTCAAGAAAAGTTAAGATCAAAGTCAAAGAAGTTAAGAGTCAAGTCTAAAAATTAAGAAGTAAGTATAGTAAATTCTTAGAGTCCTTTCAAAAAGTCGCTTTGCAAATGCTTTTAACTTTGTTTTAAGACCTACATATCAAGTTGAGTAAGAGTAAAGACAAGTAAGATAAGTTCACTGCAGGTTAAATCTTTCACAAATATTTTAATTTTGTTTTAAGACATAAGAGTTGAGTTCAGAAAAGAATAAAGTTGAAATTCTTTCTTCAACTATGTATTCCCAAAGAGATTTAAAGGAAATGTTTTCACATTTAAATAAGAACAGAAACTGAGATTTCCAAAGAGCCATCGGGCTAGTTTTATGGAAAGAGTAAGCTTTCTAAATGAAACAAGCAGGGAAAGTGAGATTTCCAAGATAGCCTTTGATCTAAGTTTTGAGCACTAATCTCAAATCACAAAAGAAGTATGTCTTAAAAACATAAGAGCCAGTATATTTTGGGAGTAGTATATCGAATTGGGGACGAGCATGAGTTCAGATAACTCACATCTCCATAAAACTATGTAGCCACCATGGGTAGAAAAAGGTCATACTCTTTAGATGAACCCTTTTCACAGTAGACTAGTGGATCCATTAGGCAGTTGATGTCTTCTATTTTCGTCAGGTATAGGATGTGCTGCAATATGAGGTAAATTGATGTATCATCACTATATCTCTTATGCGATGGTTGTCGGTTAGAGAAACTCCCACAAAAGTTATTATATTTTTTTATACACTGGTTATTTGTATTTTTACATACATCTCACAGTTAATTGTATCTATACATACAAATAGAGTTTACAATATGTTTTTAAACTGCATTTCGTTATATTGCACTTGTTTTTAAATTGCTTTATATTGAAATGAGACTGTTATGTTGAGTTGAGTTGATCCAGGTAAGTTGTTCAGTTTCTTTCAGACTCTTTCTAGCCTATGTTGTTTACCATTCCAACTAGCATACTCATACATTTAATGTACTAATGCCAGTTGACCTGTATCGTATTATGATGCAGACGTAGGAAACAAGGATCGACATTCAGCGCACTGTTGATCGAGTTGAGCACTCTAGAGTTATTTGTTTAGACTCCTTACATTCCAGAGGACTCCTTTTATTGCTTTAGTATTTTCATTATTAGGATTTTGTGGGGTATGTCCCAACATCCATCTCAATTTTAGAGGTTTCATATATAGACAATCAAATGTTAGTTCTTTGAGTCTTTTCAGTATTATCTCTAATTGTTAAGACTTGGGTTGCCAGATTTGGCAAAGTTGGAATGTTTCAGTTTTGCATTCTTTGAGTTCATTAAAGCTTATTGATTATTGTCTTCCGATGAGTTAAGTAAGCCTGACCAAGGGTCCGCTCGAGGCCAGCAATGGTCTTCGAGTGCCAATCCTGCCTAGGGTGTAGGCTCGGGGCGTGACACCCAATTTTTTATAGCCCAATTTATAATTGGAGATCTAACTAAAATTGATACTCGTCCGATTTGATTGTCACTCTAAAACAATATTAATATTCTAAATTAATATATTCTTTTCTATCAATTATCCAATTGTTTTGATCTTTTCCCTCTTCTTCTTTTTTTTATAAATCTCTTATTCTTAATTAAGATATAATGAACATACATGTTCAAATTATTTTTATATTGGGTGGGGATAGCAAAAAAAGTTATTTTCATTCTTCTATTTTGAATTTTGGATTCACGCAAAACCAAAATTACAGTATATGTACACATAGATGCTTAATTAAATCATTTTCTATTGAACTAACTATTCGTAAATGAATGTCCTTGTTATTTTTATTCTTTTTTCTCCCTTGTTTAATTTATCATTAGTTGGAAAAAAAATTAAATGGTGGACAAAATCCAAGGCGAAAAAAATTAGGCCAATCATACGAGCCCATATATTATGTAACTTCAAATTATTTTAATGGAGAAGGGCCTAAAATTCCCTTAAACTATGAGATTTGATATAACTTCACCCTTCATCAACTTTATGAGTGTGGACAGTAAGAAATAAGGGTATTATTGAGCGAAAAGGTTTTTTGTCGTGCTTACTTGTGGGCCGAAAGGTGGATGGAAGGTAATTGTGTGCCATTTCAAATAGTTGAGGGCAATTTTATGCCCTTCTCCGTAAATACTATATCATTTTAATTACATATCCTTTTGAATTCATTAAGTAAATTCTTAATTAAATATCTAATTGAATAATAGTATTTAAATTACATAATGGGGTGGTTAAGCAAGAAATCATTAAGTTAAAAAGTTTAATTACATACTCCTAAAATATGATGTGTTGTTATACTTACTTAAACAATAACAAATAAAAAAAAGCAAATTTTAGAAGCTCGTCTGTAAATTATAAGTTTTGTACGTGATTGAACCTTTAATATTTTGGTATAAATTTATTTTTAAAAAATCATGATTCTCTTTTTCAAATAATTTTTTTATGTGCATAGTTGATGTCATTTCTTTTTACGCAACATCAATTTGTTAGGTGACTTATTAGTATTTCTCATTTTTTAGTAATATTTTGATGTAGTCTTGTTGTTTCATTTGTAATTCTATTTACTTGATGCATAAGTTTATCTAGTAGTGAAATTATGTTTTTGAAGTTATTATAGGTTTTTTTGCCCTCACTGTGCATTTCTTTTATTATTATACTCTTATTTTCCCCCTTTTAAGGTATGTAAAAGGATATTTAGTGCTTATACATTTATTCGATATGAATAGTCCAGTAGGTCAATTTTATATTAATTTGTCATGTTCAAGATGTAAAACCTAAATAATAGTAAGCTGCAAAATTGCAGCACGCTTTCTCAATTCTTTTGTATATAACTTTTTTCACAAAAATATTAAATTTCTTGTAATCTAGTCAAACCACGTTTCTTGTAATCAAGTTACTAACATAGCTTTTTGATGAATCTAAAGTGAAACGAAAACAATAATTATTTACTTAAAAAATAAGCTCATAAATATACTTGCTATCTTCTCATATATAAATATATATATAGATATAGATATAGATATAGATATAGATATAGATATAGATAGATAGATAGATAGATAGATAGATAGATAGATAGATAGATAAATAGATATTTTCATTCTATTTACTTAATATGAGCATGAGTTCATCTTGCAGTGAAATTACTTTTTTGAAGTTATTATATTTTTTGTTGCCTCTCACAATGCATATTCTTTTATTACTATACTCTTATTTTATTTTTTCCAGGTATGTAAAAGGATACAAATTTTAGTGCTTGTACTTTTATTCAATATGAATAGTCCGCTAGGTCAAATTTATCTCAATTTACCATGTTCAAGAAGTAAAATATGAATAATAGTAAGCTGCAAATTCCTGCATGCTTTTCTATATAACTTTTTTTCTGTGAAGTCTTATGCTTCTTGTAATCTAGTAAAAACACCTTTCTTTTAATCAATTTCCTAGCATAGTTTTTTGTTGAACCCAAAGTAAAAGATTACAATAATTACTTACTTAAAGAATAAGCTCATAAACATATTTTCCATCTTCTTATAGATCAATATTATTTTTAACCGAATAAATATCTATATATTATCATCAAAATATATTTTGTTAATTTATCGCATAGTATATTGAACATTATTGCTATTATATAAAGTTTCTAACTACGTACATAAATCACACACCGAAGAAAGTTCATGTAGTTAGAGCTAGCAAGAGTGTGTGTATATATATACACTTTCTCTATTGTTTTGTACATGTACATTGTAATGACCCTCCTAATAATTTTCGTCTTAATGTCTTCTTTTCATCGTTTAGAGTGTTCCTATAGTGACCCCAAGTCATTTGTGACTTGTTGGCACTGAATCTTCGGTCGCCTGGTTATTCGTTTATGATTTATGTCCTTTCCCTTGTTATGGAGCTTTTGAAACTTGAATAGTTGAATTTAGTCAAAACATCATGTGAAAATCCTCAAAACGAAACACAATTCCATGAGCTTTGGGATGGTCATTTTAGGCCAGTGGGATGGTCGGTTCGAATCTCTAGGCTTCTGGCATAAGATTGTGTTGTTAGGCATTTAACTTCTAAGCTTTTGCCTAAGTTTAATTTTGGCCAACATTCTTGGTAAACGTGGTCAGATTGAAATTTTGTTAGCACAGTTAGCTTCAAAATGTCGAGTTTGTTCTAGAAGGACCTTTAGTTTGGGTTCCTAAGGCTTTCAGTGTGGTTTTCAGCACTTAGAATTTACTTTGGTCAACATTCGGAGGATTAGTTTTTGTATGAAAATTGTGTCAGCGCCATTTTCTCCAAAATGTTGAATTTGGTCTATTTGGACCTTTCATTTGGTCTCGAATACTTCTTGTTGATATTTGGTTGTTTAGGCAAAAAGTTTAGTTTTAGGCCCCGATGAGTATTTCTATCATAATAATCTTTTTATGGAAATCTGACAATTCCATTCAGTCTGGAATGTCGAATTTGGTGGGGTAGCATATCTGGTTTATTATCAGATCTCGAATGAATCACGACGATTCATTCAGATACTTTAAAAAAAATAGAAAAAATCTTGTGCAGACTTTAAGAGACTAGAAAATACCTTTTTTAGCGACCAGAAGTCCTTTAAGCGACCAGATCAACAATTATTTGAAGCCGAAAATCAGTATTCAACCCTCATGTACTAAACGTGATGGCTCTCTCATTTTAGCTCTATTTTGGGTGATTTAAAGGTTGGGTTTCTCGAAGTTGGTGTGGCTACGCATTGG
The DNA here is from genome assembly GCA_016801875.1 of Solanum sitiens. NCBI lineage: Eukaryota > Viridiplantae > Streptophyta > Magnoliopsida > Solanales > Solanaceae > Solanum > Solanum sitiens. The sequence goes on from JABWTJ010000019.1 coordinate 785,497, forward strand.
AGTGCTCACGGACTGTGGGGAGGGGGAGGGGACCTGAGTTTGAGGTAATTTATGAGTTTTAGTTGTTGTTCTCTCTTCTTGTTTTGCTCTAATGATAATTTAAATGCATGGACTGATTTTGGGCTGTTTTGAGTGACAAATGTTATTCCATTTTGGGACACAAGTTGGGGGAGATAAAATGAACCTTTTCATGGAGTCCATTTTGGGATCCCCGATGCGGGTCCCACAATCTCATTTTAGACCCAATTTTGGATCTGTCTCTGAAAAAATAAGATAGTTGTGTCAAAACGACTGTATTGACATTGTCATTCTATTTTTGATAGTGTTGCATAGTACTGAGGGTGTGCAGAAGAGAAAAGCTCTAACAAGATGATTTGGAGCTTGCGTGATCGGGCTACAAGTACACTACGACTTCTCTCTCCTTAGAATGAGCATGGTTAAGTAATTTTATGTTGATTTGTTTGAAATTTGGGTTGAATTAGTGGTTATTACATTTGTAAATCCATGCTTTAGGCTACCTATCGAGTTTTCGGGCAGTTAAAGCATGTCTTTTGTATTTGTTGATCATCCTCACTTTGTGGTGTGCCTTATTTGTGGTTTTTAAATATTGTTGGAGAATGTTTCTCCTTACTCTAGGCTTAGGCTAGTTGTTGTCATAGATTTGCATCCTTTTGGTGCTGTTAGGCCTTATAGTCTCCCCGACATCACTTCGGATATCTTAGCTCCCAGTAGACTTATGTAGCAGACCTAAGTCTAATAGTTTGGGCCTTAGCTAGGCAGTAACATTGCACTACGAACCATATATTAATAAATCATCTATTTTCATCGGTTTCGGTGTCTCTAATTCTTTGTGTGGAAGCTACTCATCTGTTCTGGTTTGATATGGTTCAGGATGGAGTTATTTAGCGATAGCACTCAGATAGGGGATACTCCCCATTATGATCGGTTGGCCGCCTATCCTATCTTTACCCAATTTACCTATATTTGTGGTTCAAGTCCCCCAATTCAATTTACCAAACATGGTTCGAGTCCTCGCCTTGGTATTATAGCCTTGGTTTAAGTCCTAGCTTTCTTCAACAGTGGTTTAAGTCCACCGCCATTTGTAGTTATGGTTCAAGTCCACCACTCATTACAACTTTGCTCAAGTCTAAATCTACTCACCTCGGTTCCTCCTTGGTAATATTAATACGTGGTTAAATTCAAGAATTATCCTAAGCCTTGGTTCAAGTCCTCGGTTACTCCAGACTCGATTCAAGTCCTTGATCCTCAATTATCAATTCGGTTCAAGTCCTTAATCCCTATAAGTTCTGGATGAAATTTAGGCATATGAATTGGTTCAGTTCGAGTCTGCGGAAAGTTATGGAAATCTTGGGAACATAATTGGGTCCTCTTATTCCATTATATTCTCTTCCTTGTACATGTCAAGCTTATGAGAGTCCACTCAGGTTGTACATTTATCTTGCACACGAGTGTAACCTTCGGGTTTGTGGGAGCCAATTCAGATTTAGTTAGTTATTCTCCTTTTCTTTGTTTGTTAGTAACTCGTATGCATACTTGTTAGATTTCTTGTTCTTGATATGCTAGTATTTTAGATTCTCGCATTTCATAATACTTTTTCTTTTCTTGGTCAGTCAACCTACGAGGCCTACATGGTACTGATCTTGGGCGTATTTATGGGCCCGATAACCAATTTATCCATATATATATAGCTAAGTTTGAGAGCATTTACAGTATCAGAGTTTAGTTGTGAGAGTATTTTTATGTCGCTTCTTCTAACCAATATGATTAGATGTTTCAGGGTGAAGAGTAAAGAAAAATGATCCAAAATAGGACACCTGGACATATCTTATAAAATAGAAGACGAAGTTACGGAGAAAACGGGCTAAGAAGATGGAAAATGCATTACGAGGGAGCACCTCCGCATCGCGGAGCTAGTCCGTCCATGCAGAAAACAAATTCCATATAACAGAGGAGTATGCAATGGAAATGCGATGCGGACTGGTTTCACGTGTGCACAAATGTAGGCAAGGGAACAGGTCCGCAACACAGACCTAGACACCAGAAATTGGCCACGTGTTTTTAATTTGGACTATAAATAGTTTAAGTGTGTCATTTTATTTTATCAAGTTCCAAAAAGATGGGAGCACAATATTGTAGGCGCTTTTGTTATATTTTCTAGGGTTTTCCTTCTCCTTTTTCATCTTGGTAAATTCTTCTTTGATTGACAAACATTGCTTTTTGATATCTTCTGTTATGATTAGATAAAGCCCCCTATTCTAGAGTTGTAGCTATAGTTGATGTTCTAATACAATTTGTTTCTAGTATGAGAAGGGTTGTCTAATTATTTGTGCTTGTATTCTTGTTTTACTATTTTAATGCTCGATCAACATTTAAATAAATTTGTTGTCCGCTCTTCAACTCGGAAGATGAATAGATGGATAGACCAAAGAATGTGAGAAGTGTATTCATTCTGGGTTAGGAGAATGTTTTGTATATATGATAGTCTTATACTCATATGCCATACTTGGTTGTTATACAAGATGAATGCTCAATGCGCCGTCATTTGTTCAAGTCTAACCCCACTCAACGATGTATTTAGGTTGTCAATAGCGGTAGGCGATTAGAGGTCGGAAGATCGTGATTGTAAAAGAAACCTTGCTAATCCATAATGAGGTTAACTCGTCGAATACTAGAATAAATCAATATTATGCCGGAAATCGATCTATGCTACAACCCTGGGATACCTTTTGTAATTATGAGATTCTCTTGTTTGAAGCTGTTGATTAACGTAATTAATTTCTGATAGCGTCTAATTAGTAGTAAGTAGTGATAAATGAATTTATAAAAGTAATTTCCTCTTGAGTAAATTTAGTTTAGACGTAAGAAAATTGTTATTTGCAGATTTTAAGTCTTTTGGGTTCGATAATCTAGCTCAAAAAATTCGTTTTACTACTTGAGTGACCATGTGCACTTGCGTGTGCTTTTGGACGCAATAGGTACCTGTTTGTTTAGTACTTATACTACACTCTACATTTTGTTTTCGTGATGCAGGTTCGATCACCAGGTACCAGTGTTGACAGCGAGCTACATTAGACTGATTCGGAGATGGGGTAACCACTTGGTGTATTGATAGCAACCAGCGACCAGTGTTGACAGCAAGCTGCACCAGTCTCCATCTATATATATCACTTGCCTTCTGCTTTTTAAGACAATCTTGTTTCTATGGTCCACTTTTGGGACTTGTACTCATTTTCTTAATAGCTATGTACATGTGACTTCCAGGTTTGGGGAGGGATCTCTTATTTGTATATATATTTTGGTTTGCTTCCTTTTCTCCCTGTATGATTTCTGTTATTTATGTTATTGTTTCAGATTGCCTTCAATCCCATTACCTGTAGTTCTTGAATACAGGTTCTCTTGTCTACCGGTGGGTTATAGTATAGCCTCCATCATGACTCGAGGAATTGGGTTGTGACATGCATGCAGAGTATCAGATACACAATTTGATAGCCTATTATTCATTCTTTAGTCAATATCAGCATTGTTTCCATGCTCTTCTTTGTCATTGTCCATAAACACCCCTAAGTATGTCATAATAAATTAATTATGTGAAAGATATTAGCACCTCATATTCTCAAATGTGTGTTTCTTTGTTATTCTAGACCTATTAAATCATAAAAAGATCTCATTAAGTTTTTAAAAACTTTCAAATCATATTTAAGAATTAAATTTTTTTTGAAATATGTTTTTTTTTTAAAAAAGAACAACTAAAGAATTATGAACAAACCAAGTAAATGTTTGTTAATCTTTAGGGAACGAGCTGGGAAAAATAGAGGAAATAAAAATAATTTCAAGTCATAATTAGGAGAATCAAGAAAGGTTAATTTTAATAATTCAGACTCTCCATCTTTTTTTTTTGTATTAATCGTTAACAAAGAATAGAAAAAAAATTAATTGAAACTATAACGACATGTTCCCATCGTTATAGAAAAAGCCAACAGGGAAAGAATTTGGGCCAGAAAAACCTTTTGTAGTAACTTTGAAATATGTAGCCTAGTCCAAATTCGGACGAAATTAGAGAGACGTAAGTTCTACGGAATTCTGGTAATGAACGAGGAATCTATTTATTATTTTGATCACATGAGGGGATATATGAGTCATTAAGGAGCTCGTACGATTTTAGGGAATCAATTTCGGGTAAGTAGAACTCACAAAACTAATCTTGGCGTGAAGAGGTAGTTTTGAACGTCCTGGTTTGAAAGTGTGTTGTAAAATGGGAGGTTGGAACTCAAATTGTGGGATTGTGTCTCCGTGTAAACCGACATGGTGGGATTAATCCCACCAGGGTGGGGCCGGTCTGGAAGGATGAAGTCCAGCGTAGCGGGCCAGTCACGAATTAAGTCGGGGAAAAACCCTAATTTTGTTATTTTTCTACAAACTTTATTCTAAAGAGCTAACAAACGACCCAGTACGAGTTCTTGATAGTTTTTGATGACTTTTGGTGCTAAAGGTAAAGATTTTACTCCCCTAATATGTTTTTCAATCCGTAGAACTTAGATTTACTGGTAATTATCATTGGGGGAGGGTTTTGGCCTGAAGTTGATGGTGGGAAAAAACCAAGGTGGCACATTAGGATCATCGATTTGGTCTTGGATTAAGTGATTTGTTATAATTCGAGTAAATTTAGATGTTAATTATTGATCAATGCTTATATTAATTGTTTGTAGACCTAGAACAAGCAGAAAGAATCAAAAAAGGGAAGGATCAAGTTTTTTAGGAGGATTCAAGATTGATTTCTATATAGGTGATGGTTTGATTTTTTGTTTGTGTGATATATGTTGGTTAATTGCTTCGTTGAATGCATCCATGTATGAAAACAAGGAATGTGAATCGAATCTAATGCAATTGAGTATATGTATATGAATAATTACATGCCATGAAACCATTGCTTGTTGTATAACTATGGGCATTATTCTTTATGAGTGTTATTGCGATTGTGGTTGTGCTAACTGGATCGGGTGTCACATTATGACAAATATATTGGATCATGTGTCACGTTCTGACACATATATTGGATTGGGTGTCACGTTCTGATACACTAACAGTTAGGTGTGGGTTCCATGAGAGGACAATTATGATTTTTATGTTATGTCTACTTGTCATTCATAATGGAAGACTATATGTTGCTCTATTATGATGACTAAACTGTATTCTGTATATGTATGTTTACTATGTTATGATTGATTTTTGTATATTGTGCTTATGGGAGTAGCCGTGTGATCCTACTAGTACATCGTGGTTGTGTACTGATACTGTACTTGTTGTTTCTTTGTTTAGTACAGGGAATCTTCAAAGGGCCACTAGCAGACTTCATTTAGGAGATCATTGATCCAACACCGAATTCAAGGGTGAGCCAGTTTTTCCAAGCTTCCATGAGTTCTCAATTTTTTAGTCCATTCTCTTCCGACTTCCACTAGATCTTAAGACATTTATTATGTTTTAGCTTTTGGGGTTTTACCCCTTATTCTTAGATGTTTCATTGTTAGAGTTTTGGTAAATTGACTTTTAAGTTCTAGACGTTGTTTTCTACAATTGTTTGTAGTTGTTTTGTTAATTTCTGGAGTTTATGGGGAATCCAGTTTTCTTTAGACATTTAATCTTCTTCCATATCTTTAAATGCTCTAGTTTTTTGTTAAGTTGCTTAGTTGGATTATAGTAATGGTTCTCCCACCAGAGAGTTAGTGTGGGTATCAATCACGACGATATGAGTCGTGACAAAGGTTGTAGCAGTTCCAAGGTTCATTGATCTCAATGTACCAAAACGAGTTTAATAGTGTCTTAGGCAACAGTACAATAAAACCCAGTATCCAAATAAGGGTAATGAACTAGAAATTCAAAACCTTCAGGTACCATCCACGAGGACCACCGATGGTCAGTAGGTGGACCCTCAGACTTTAGGTGTGGTCCGTGGTTAGAGCCCAAAAAAATTGACTTGATGACTAGGATTGACGGTCCACTAGGACGGGTGTGGGTCAGACCGCAATCCGTCGACTGGGTCCATTGGTGGGTGCCTCCGTAACTAGCCAAGCATGGAGCACGGCTTAACCAAGGACCATAGCAGGGTCCATGACCGTGGTCCAATGGTCGTAGGTCGAGGCCAGATTCACTAATTACCAACCACGGTTCAGCAGGATGTACCGTAGGTCCATCCACGGTTTGTCGATTGGGTCCGTCGGTTGGTAACTCGGTCGCAGCTGGCACTTAACTTAGGGGTAGTTGGGTCTTTTCCTAATCAATTAATTCCTATACTATGTCATTTTGCCTACATTTAGAACTCCTATATAAGATTTTTACCCCCCCCCGAATTAGACCCATTTAATTCATTCTACCAAAATCCCAAAAAGAAAACCAACTCCTCTCAAATATTCTTTTAGAAGAAAAAGATTTCACTTAGGCTTTCAAGCAAAGGATCCAAATTCTCCATTGAGGCTTAGCATTGGTCCTTGTTGTTAAGTTATGATAGATTTCATCCATGGACACCTTGCATCCATGGAGATCCTTGAGAATTCAATTTTGAAAGAAAGATAGAAATTCTCCATTGTTAGGGTTTGATTAAAAAGTCATGGGTTCCTTTAAACTTCATTCTAATGATTGAATTATGTAACTATAAGCTTGAATTTATGATTTCCTATGGTTTTTATGATGCATTCCCAAGAACTCATGAAAATCCCCATATTTCTCGATGTGGTATTATAATGTCCGTCTTTGTTGATGATAGAGGGATTTTATCAATTGATACATGAATTGATAGGATCACATGAATTATAATAAATCCATGTCTAATGCTTGAATTCTAGATGATAATTTAAAGTAGGTTATGATACTTGAAAGGATAATTTATGAGATTATGCATGATTTCATGAAATTTATGTATATGCTTTAAGGACAGTTTGAGAGTAAAGTGTCAATGATTATGATAATGTTGTGGTATTGATTGAAAGGACATTCTCATGAACACATAATGAACATGATGTGAAAGGTTTTCTCACATAGTGATGATTCTAATCTTGGAAGGCTTTCTCACCTAATTGAATTTAAGATTTACATGTAGACATGCACGGTGAAAGGTTTTCTCATGCATGATCTAATGAGCTATCCTAGTGAACTAACTTGGATTGGTTGTCAAGGACGTACTTCCATGAGACATGAGTTAAGTAAGACTTAATATGTACTATGTGGGATTTATGCTTAGCACAGAGTAGATATTGAAATGAGATGGAAGTCTTTTACGTCAATTAAGGCTGGGCTTCCTATGCATGTCTCGTGATATGGAAACCTTTTACGTTAGTTGAGTCCCGGTTTCTAGTAGCAATGTCCGTATCCCATATAGTACTTTCCCATTTAGGATGTTTAGCTAGTTGATCCATGCAAGCGAACAGTTCTTGGTTCTACATTAGGCAAGTAGGACAACACATTTTGGTATGGGTAACACATAGTAATCATGTATATATCACATGGTCTCATGTCGGTTAAGACATATCTCCTACAACAAGAGCTTGAATAATGAACTAAGTTTACTTTAAGAGGTATGGTACATGAGTTTAACGGTTTCAAATATGAGGTTGACCTTTATCATCTAGGTTGATGACTTATCATTTCTATTCTTATATGATGTTGAACTTGGAAAATTGTATGCTTTGAAATGAAATGTCCCTTTTTGCATTTTTCAAAAATGTTTATGCATAGTTATCATACTTAGTGAATTTTTGTACTAACACATACTTTTTTCATCATTTTCCCCAAATGTATGGTCCGACAGACATGGTTTTCATTCTAGTGGCTAGAACTTGGACTTTGATTTCTTTACGAGCTTGGTAAGTCCTCATGGTTTGAGGATGGAGTTATCGTTTTAGTTTCCATTTCTTGTATTTCCTATTGGTACATGATGTATGGGATAGTCCCAATTTCATTTGATATTGTAATAAATGGCTATAATCAGACAAGTGTCTAGACTTCTGCTTTTTTTATGAAAAGTTTTTTAGACTTGAAATTTGTTTTACTCTTATTATTCTATTGCTTATGTTTATGAGAGCTAAGTGTCTTGTATGGAGTCCTTCGGGGTTCTATATGTCATGTTACATCTAAGGAGTACCCCTGGGGCGTGACAATTTTGGTAAGGAGAGCATAAGGTCTAGGATTCAAGGATGATGTCTCATTAGCCACGTCTAGTAGAGTCTTGTTTATGAGTGTGAAGTGCGCCACATTTATGAATGAGAGGCTACAAGACGTTTAGGAAATTTCACTTATTCATTACTCTTAAGTCGTGCCTTAGAGTTTAACTCTAAAATATTTCCCTCTCCTAATCATTTCCCTTTTTTCTTCAAGACATAACGACTGAAATGTCTACTAGAAGGATGAAGGGTAACAATGTTGAACTAGGAGATCCTCCTCACGCTATTGTTAATCCTTTGGCTGAGAATATGACAATACAGAGGTTAGGTTGTCTTTTCAAATGTTCTCCCAAGCTATGAAAGAACAAGAGAATCAAGAGGTGGTAGCCCACCTGAATCCAAATGTGGGTATGGCGGCTTCGAGAGTGAGGATTTCATTAGAATGAACCCTCCAGAATTTTATGGCTCCAAATTTAAGGAGGACTCTCAAGAGTTTATCGATGAGGTTTATAAGGTACTTGTTATTATGGGGGTGACACCAGTAAACAAAGCGGAATTGGTTGCTTACCAATTGAAGGGGGTTGCTCAAATATGTCATTATTAGTGGAAAGAGGCAAGGCCAGTTGGAGCGAGTCCCGTAGAGTGGGAAATGTTCAAATCGACTTTTCTTGAAAGGTTATTTCCCATTGAATTGAGAAAAGCAAAGGTTCCACAGTTCATTAACCTTCATCAAGTGAAGGAGTATGCCCTAAAGATCAACCAATTGTCTAGGTATGCTCAAACTATGGTGGCAAATCCTAGATCTAAGATGAGTAAATTTGTAACAGGTATATCTGATATGGTGGTCAAAGAATGTTGTTTCACCATGCTCATTGATGAAAAATACATCTCTCATCTTATGATCCATGCACAACAAATTGAGGAGAAGAAACTCAAGGAAAAGTCTATAGAGGTTAAAAGGTCTAGGACCAGTGATGGAAACTTCTCTAATGCAAAGTCCAAAGGACAAGGTCGGCCTGGATTTCAAAAAAGGTTTTTCGATCAAGGTTCATTTGATGCTCCTCCTAAGTCAAATAAGGAAAGTTTGTTTAACCCTAAATCGTAAGTAAGAAATGGAGGTGGCTCTTCTTCTACTATATCTACTTGTGTGAAGTGTGTGATAAAACATGGGTTAGTGCCTAGCCGACACTAATGGTTGCTCTGGTTGTAGAAAGAGTGGCCACAAGGTAAGAGATTTCCCGATGCTCAACTTCATGGTAATAGAGTTCAAGCAAGACCCTCCTAGCAGTTCATACTCCAATGCTTCGAAACAAAATTGCTTTTATGCTCTCCAATCCCAAGGTTACAAAGAGAACCCCCCTGATGTAGTAATCGGTATATTAAAAGTTTTTCTTCATGATGTGTAGGCTTTGTTATATCCCGGTGCTACTTTATATTTTGTTATACCGTATGTGGTGATGAGATTTGATGTTCCCCCAAAAGGGTTCTCAAAACCTTTTTCTATCTCTACCCATGTTGGTGATTCTGTGGTGGCTAATACGGTCTATAGGATATGTCATATTTCCTTATCATATAGAGTTAATCTTGTTGATTTTGTAGAGCTTGACATGTTAGACTTTGATGTGATTCTTGGTATGGGTTGTCTACATGCATGTTATGCCTCCGTTGATTGTAGGATTTGGTGGTTAGATTCCAATTCCCAAAGCCTATCATAGAGGGGAAGGGGGGAAATTATATGCCTAGGGGTCAATTTTAATCTTACCTTAAAGCTAGAGGGATGATCTCAAAAGGTTGCTTTTTTCATCTTGTTAGGGTTAGGAATGTAGATTCCAAAACCCCTACTCTTGAGTTAGTTCCCGTAGTTAATGAATTCCCAGATGTTTTCCCCGATGATTTACCCGGTATTCCTCCCATGTAAGAGATAGATTTCAGTACTGACCTTCTCCCGGATATGCAACCTATCTCTATCCCTCCTTAAAGAATGAATCCAGTGGAGTTGAAAGAGCAACTAAGGGATTTTTTGGATAAGGGTTTCATCTGACCAAATATCTCTCCATAGGGTGCTCCTGTACTATTTGTTAGAAAGAAAGATGTGCATCGGTTATCGTCAATTAAACAAAGTGACCATAAAAATAATTATCCTCTTCCTAGGATAGATGACTTGTTTGACCAACTTCAAGGGGCTAATTATTTATCTAAAATTGATCTTTTTTTGGGTTATCACCAATTGAGGGTGAGAGGGGATGATATTCTAAAGACGGCTTTTAGATCCCGGTATGGTCAATAAAAGTTTGTGGTAAGGTCATTTGGGTTGACTAATGCTCCAGCGACATTTATGGATTTGATGAATAGGGTGTTTGGACAATACCTTGATATGTTTGTAATTGTGTTATGGATGATATTTTGATCTATTCAAGGAGTGAGAATTAGCATGTTGACCATTTAAGGATTGTATTGAAAATTCTCAAGGACCAACAACTTTTTGCAAAGTTTAGCAGGTGTGAATTTTGGTTAGGTCTGCAGCTTTCCTTGGTCATATTGTGTGAATTAAGGGTATTGAGGTAGATCCTAAAAAGACAGAGGCGCTCAAGAGTTGGCCTAGACCTCTATCTCCTTCCGACATTAGAAGTTTTTTGGGTTTAGCCGGTTACTATAGAAGTTTAGTTGAGGGATTTTCTTCTATTTCTTCTCCTTTACCGACTTTGACTCAAAAGAAGGCTAAATTTGTGTGGTCTGAAGCTTTTAAGGAAAAGTTTCCAAGAGTTAAAGGATAGACTTTTTTGCACTTCGTTATTGACCTTCAAAAGGGCCTAATGATTTTGTGGTGTATTGTTGTTTTATTTAAAAAAGAGAAAACAAACAACGATTTTTAAGGGTCGCCACTTAATTTTTAAAGAAAAAATAAGAACACTATTTTTTCAAAAGATTAAAAAGAGAACATCTAATGAACATATTTAAAGGGTTTGAGGTTCATATTAGCATTTCGGGAAGGATTTTAAAGCATCTGAAATGCCCGCTAACATGCAATTATTCGGCAATTAACTATTTGGCTAATTTATTAAAATAAGCATCCTTGACAAGCTTACGAAATATACAAACTTTATGACTTGAAATCATTTTTAGAGGAAATAGAAATAGTATAAGGGATTGCGTAAGTAATTATTTCAAAGTAATTTAATTAGGAAGATCAGTTTGTTTATTAGGCTTTGGAAAATATTGAAATGACTATATCTTGGGGAAATTGAATCAGGAAAACCTTAAAAATTGACTAGCAAATAAAAAATTAACAAATACGAAACAAAATAAAAGGGAAAATTTTCAAAACAATAATATTTTAACATTAATGGGGCCTCATAGCAGAATTTTTAATATTTATTAAAGATGTCAATATTTTAGTTTATTATATTGTTGAGTTATTTATTTTTGTCATTTGTTTAATTTGAAAAAATATAATTAGTTATCAACAGAATGGAGAAAATCAAAGAAAATAATATTTTAGTAATTTTTAAATTTAAACCAACAAAGTTACCATAATTACTAATCATAATTTTGGTATAACTTTAAGTTGACCTAGATTTTTTTGTTACTACTCTTATGCTCTTTTCATCTTTTATTTTTGGGATTAAAAATTTACAAAATTTATTTTCTATCACAAGTGTTTGGTTCAACAATTGACATTACTTCTCTCTCCCTTATAACCAAAATTTTCAATATTAATTTTTGACTCTCCATTGAAAATATTCAATCTATGTCGAATTGGAGTCTATTGATTTAAGATTTTTGTTGGCAGTGAAGAAGAATTTAGAATGAATACAAAATAAGAAAAATACAAAGTTTGTTGGCAAAGAAAGTGAGATTGAAATACAAAGTGATCACAAAAAATCTAAAATTTGTTAGCATATATTTAAAATTAATACAAAATAAAAAGAAGTACAAAAATTGTTGGCATACAAAGTGAGGTTGAAATACTAAATGATATTAACATACAAAGTGAGCATAAAAAACTACTCCCTCCGTTTCGAAAAGAATGTCCCTATTTCCTTTTTTGTTTGTTTAAAAAAGAATGACCCCTTTCCTTTTTTGGCAACATTTCAACTTTAACTTTCCACGTGGCATGCTTAAGATCACAAGATTAAAGGGCATTTTGGTACATTTGACATAGCTTTAATTTAGAACCACAAGATTAAAAAGTCTTCTTTCTTTTCTTAAACTCCGTCCAAGTCAAACTAGGTCATTCTTTTTGAAACGGAGGGAGTAAATTTTTTTGGCATACACTTAGAATTAATACAAAAAAAAAAAACTTTTTGGCATATAAAATGAGCACCAAAAAATACTAAACTTGTTGGCATATAGTTAGAATATATACAAAAAAAAAATGTATGAAGCCTAATTTAGAATAGCATACAAAATTCTGTAAAACTATTTATCTAATACAAAGCTAAACATATACATAATTTGAAATGAATCCCATCATACAAAATAAATACAAGTTACACCTAAAAAACCCTTTAGCAAGATAAACATGAATTTTATAATGAACACAAAAATGCAACAAACAATAAAAACAATAACTAATACAATTTGATAGTTTAGATACAAAATGCAACATGCCATAAAGTTGTTTTTATCACCCTGATCTTCAACGATTTTAGCAATTTTTCAAATAATGACATTTGAAAATGACACTTCTTCACCTGACACATCTTTCAGATCCAATTCTATACTTTTGAGCGATTTATCCTAATATTGACACTTCAAAAGTGACACTTCTTCACCTCATACTTCTTCGAGATCCAGATCCAACATACAAAACATATAAAATACTTTTGTATCTCAATACTTTGACAAAGGTTGAAAATCTTTTGAATGATTTCTAAGATTTCTTAGAAAAATGGAGGATTCTGATTTAAGAAAAAAGACAAGGTTTAAAGTTACTTGAGGATATGGAATAATGAAAGAAATCTTTAGAGAGAAAAAGAGAAATGATAGAATTTGGGTAAAAATATTTATAGAATGAAAAGTGGGTGATTGGGTCTATTATTTTTAGTCAAAAAGTGAGAGTAATTTTAGAAATAAAAGGAAGGTAAATGAATTATATAAAGATACACTTTATTATTAAAATATTTTCATTTAAATAAATATTTTAAGTTGCTGTTATTTTAACTAAATATGTTATATATTATGACTTAATTGATAATTTTTCCTAAATAAAAAATGTGAGTTTGGGCACAAGTCTGATTTTCTGTTCGCCTGGACCAGCACTTTGGGCCTAAATATTTTTGGACCTTCGGCTCATTTGAATCATCTCCACCTGTCCTAAACTAACATAAGAATAATGATTTTTCTTTGGGCCTTAGACCCAATTTCCACATGTCCTAACTAATAAGATAATAATTATTCAAGTAAACAGGGGGGCTTAGGCCTAACAACAAAATACAAAACTAAATTTAGGAGGCCTCTAGGCCAACTTTTCGTATACACTAGATGTATACTAGTGTATACAATCCTGTATATCTGCTGCCAACACCAGTACATCTTTTCTGATTCATTCTTGAACACGGGAGGGCTGACTCGATAAATGGAATTTGAGCCTTTATTGCTCGCTCGAAATGCAAGAGGAAGGAAGTAGGAGTCCAAGAGGACTTGGATGGTTTTCACATACAACAGAAAGGAGAATAGGAATTAGTAACCAGCAATAATATCTCAGACCCAATCAGTAAATAACATATGTATAAAAAAGGAACACAACTTATCAATAGCAAACAACTAGAAGTAACTTAACTCAACATGGCATACTACTCTAAACACGATCCTTAGCTAGAAAAAGGGAAAATATTTGATCGAAGCATATCATGCTAGGCAGTCAGAAAATTAAAGATTTGAGAAATAGAGAAACTAAGCTGTTTAAATTAATTCTATGCTGCTAAAAAATTTAAATATTTTAAACTCGAGAGGAAAGTCTTATCCAAGCTTAAGCTTAAGCTAACAGAGGAATGTAAAAATGGTGAAATATGGAGCATTTATAAACACAAATAAGCAAAAAGAAAAATAATATTTTTGGAGGATAACATTACTAGGCAGTAGCACCAAAACATGGTAAAATACTAAAACTAAACAACCATTTTAGCCGAATTAACTCATATCATTGACATAAAACTAGAATTCTAAGCAAAACAATTAACAAGGGATGCCAACATATCACTTAAAAATCACTGACTACTCCATGCTTATCCAAATATTGAGATCATTGGAGCTCCACTTGTGATATTTAAAGCATGAGAACCAATGCACTGCCACTTACTATACTAAAATTTAAACAAATAAGAAGAAGAAGAAGAAGAAGAAGACTCTACCAAACTATTATATTAAGAAAAAAAAGGTAACAGGACCCACATATGACAAATATTGCATAAAGTTAAAGTATGGAAGTATATATGGAATTGGTTACTTTTTACTGAAGAAAGAGGTGACTATATGCATATTGAATAATATTGGGAATTATATGGGAACGGTAAGGATCGAAATTTGAACAAAACCAATATTGACATCAATGAACTCCGAATAATAATGAAAGATGCGTATCATAATTTACACGGTTAATACAGTGGAAAACAGACTCTGTGAAATTAAAAATGAGGTTAAAACTTTGTTCTTGCGCAAATCACCCAAAAAAAAAAAAGATTAAAAAGCAAGGCAAGAATTCACAGACATGGATTAGATGAGGACTTCAACATTTTACAACTTCAAGAAAAGAGACGCAAGAAGAAACAATCACGCTTCATAAACAATAAAAAAAAACTTCAAAATTTGCCTCGTTTCTTAAAAGAGAATAACATTAAGGGTTTGTTTGGTATGAAAGAAAATGTTTTTCCTAGTAAGTGTTTTCCTCGAAAACGAGTAGATATTTAGCTTATTTTCTCATGTTTGGTCGGTGAGTAGAAAATATTTTCCGGAAAAATATTTTAGTTTTTGGTTTTGAATGAAAAATGTTTTTGACAAATATCTTTTATTTTCTACTAGAGTAGAAAATAATTTTTGAAGTTGAAATTTTTTTAAAAAACAAACTTAAAATTATTTTCGTGGTGGGGTTGGGGTGGGATTGGGTTCGAGGGTAGGGGTGAAAAAAAATTAAATTTTGAAGTTGAGTTTTCTTTTAAAAACAATATTAATTTTTTTGGGTGGTGGGGGCTAGTAGGGGATACTGGGGTGGGGAGGGGGTGTCGACGAGGTGAAAAAATGAAATATTGAAATTTAAAATATTTTTTAAAAACAAACTTAAAATTTTTTTGGGGTGGGGTGGGGGGATTCGAAGGTGACGTTGAATTTTTCTTTAAAAACAATATCAATTATTTCTGGGGGTGGGGTGGAGGGTCTAGGGTAGGGGTGAAAAAAAATGAAATTTTCAAATATAAAATATATTTTAAAAACAAACTTAATATTTTTTTGGAGGGGGGTGGTGGTGGTTGGGTGTATCGGGGGCGGGGGGGGGGGGGGGGGGGGCGGGTTTTTTGCCGTTTTTTTTTGGGGGGGTGGTCGAGGATAAGGGTTAAACAATGAAATTTTGAAGTTGAAAATATATATATATTTTTTGAAAAAAAAACTTAAATGCTTTTTAGGGACTGGTAGGGGGGATTGGGGGGGGGGGGTTGAGGGTAGGGGTGAATAAATAAATTTTTTAAATTGATTTTTTTTAAAAACAAACTTAAATTATTATTTTTGGGATGGGGTGGTAAGGAGGGGGGGTGGTCAAGGGTAGGGGTGAAAAATAAAATTTTGATGTTGAAAATATTTTTATAAAAATAAACTTAATTTTTTTTAGGGGTAGGGGGGCTGGTAGGGTGGGTGGTTTGGGGGGGCTAGAAGGGGTTGGTGGGTGGTTTGGGGGGGCTAGAAGAGGTGGGTGGGTGGGTTGGGGGCTGGTAGGGGTGGGTTGGGGGCTGGTAGGGTAGAGGTTGGAAGAGAGTTTTGGAAAATGTTTTCCTTAAGTTTTGAAGGGAAGTCATTTTCCTTAAATTTGAGGAAAATGAGTTGATTTGAAAAATATTTTCCAAAACATTTGATCAACCAAACATGAGAAAATTGGATACCAAACACACCCTAACAATAAAAAGAAGAATAGTTCTTTTGAGGTTTAAATCCAACAAGATATGAGAAGAGATCCGACATAGCCAAACAAACACACGAGAAGGAAAATCACAGCAAAACTCAAACTCAATAGAACAGAAAGACCGCAATATTGAGTACAAATCCACAAAGCTTTAATTTGATATTGCGACTAACTCGATGAAACGATTAAACACATATGCTTCATATCAAAATATTATAAACTAAATAGTAACTAACAGCCAACAAACACAAAATAAAAGCTTTCAATCATTAACAAGTCATTTCAAAATCGAAAAATAGGTGGAAAGAACATTATGAAGGAGAAGACGGTAGCTTTTTCCCGGCAGCGAAACAGGGACGGGACAGAGTAGGGGAGCACCAATTCCACACCAAATATGACTTCAAAACTCGAGCAATAAATTAGAATGTGGAAATGGCTTCAAATAGAGACCCTTTTTAGAACATAGAACAAAAAATTGTATTAAAATTTCATAATTCAAAAAAAACTCTAAGCTTTAACAAGGAGAGAAAAGGGGGTATTTATAGGGGAATTCTAGGGCAGATTTTTTTTTTTTTTGGGGGGGGGGAGCTGGAAAAATGGATAAGAACCAGACCCACGAATTTGAATTCAAACAGAATTCTATCCGAAACCAGAGCATACTCCAAACGATTCTCAAATTTCAACGGATTGAAATAAAGGTGGAAGGCTAAGATCGGTTTGATGTCCTTGAAGAGCCACACGGCTCGATCTCACACTAAAAGGACGAAAGCGTGCCCTTTTGCTGCTAAAATCTATAAAGTGGAGAGGGACGTTGAGGAAGAAGACAAGAACTTGTTGCATACTGCCTGTACGCGTTACTCGCTGCTTTCCATCTGTCTCCATTTGCTTGATGTTGTGAATTCACACCGCTTGCGTTCTTGACTGGAATAGCTCGAATTGACGCTTGCCTCGCAGTGAATTCCGTTTGGGATTGATGTTGTTGTTGACGTCGTTTGTTGTGGAATGGGCTGCTGAATTGTATGGGTCTTTAGTAATCTGTTTGTATTTCTGTATATTGCTATTGGACTTGAGTTTTGGGCTGGGTCAATTGTAAAGATATTGGGCTGAAAAGAGGGTTGATAGATTTGTATGAAAAATGGCTAAATGAATTGCAAAACTAGCCATTGATTAAGGACTTAGCTAAATAGAGTTAATTAGAAAATTTGGCTAAAACTTAGATGAGACGAATCAATACAATTAATTTATGAGCTTAATATCTACAAAATAAAATAATTAATTTAATTGTAAACTAATGCGTCAAAATTATAACCATAAATTAAACTAAACTAATTTAATAAAATACTTACTAAAATTAAAATCTTTTTGAGATGATTTTCAAATGCTTATAAATATTCTTAATTATATAAGCAATTATATAAAATCTATTTACAAATTAAAATGCTATAAAAATGAGTAAAATAACTTTAAGAAGTTTGAAAAAATATTTTTATTTTTTTATAAATTAATTATTTCAAGGTGTTTGAAGTTAAAGAAACTCGAAAGTTAATTCCCATCATGGAAGGTCAAAATTGGGTGTCAACTATTGTTATGCCTCTTGAGTTAGGTTGAGATGTGTGCTTATGCAAAATGGAAGGTGATTGCCTATGCTTCAAGGAAACTTAAAGTCAATGAGAAGAATTATGCTACCCATAATCTTAAATTAGCGGCAATTGTTTTTGCCTTAAAAATATGGAGGCATTACTTGTATGGGGTTCACGTTGATTTTTTTACCGATCAAAAAGTCTACAATAAGTGTTTAGTCAAAAGGACTTGAATCTTCGCCAAATAAGGTGGCTAGAATTATTGAAGGATTGTGACATGAGTGTCCTTTATCACCCCGATAAAGCTAACGTGGTAGTGGATGCTCTTAGTAGATTGTCGATGAGTGGTGTGGCTCATATAGATGAAGAAAAGAAAGAGTTGGTTCTTGATATTCATAGGTTGGCCAAACTAGGTGTTCAACTAGTAGATTCCACCAAGGGTGGTGTCATGGTCCATAATGGTTATGAATCGTCCTTTGTGATGGATGTGAAGGCTAAGAAAGGTTTTGATCCCACTTTGATTGAGTTGAAAGAGGCGGTGCTTAAGAAATCCATTGAGTCTTTCTCCCAAGGTGGAGATGGTGTGCTTAGATATCAAGGCAATTTATGTAATCTGAATATCGATGACTTGAGGGAACAAATCCTAGAGGAAGCACATAGTTCTAGGTATTCTATTCACCCAAGAGCCACCAAGATGTACTGTGACCTACGAGAAGTCTTTTGGTGGAATGGAATGAAGAAAGGTTTTGTAGAATTTATGGCGAAGTGTCCTAATTGTCAACAAGTGAAAGTTGAGCAGAAAAGACCGGGAGGGTTGTCCCAAGACATTGCTATTCCTACTTGGAAGTGGGAATACTTGAATATGGACTTTATAATTTGTTTGCCTCGCACCCGGCGACAACATGATTCAATATGGGTAGTAGTAGATCGGATGACGAAGTCGACTCATTTCTAACCCGTTAAGATTTCATATTCGACGCAGGACTATGCCGAAATGTACTTGAGAGAGATGGTAAGATTTCATGGTGTGCCTTTGTCTATCATTTCGGTCGTGGTACCCAATTAACCTCTCAATTTTGGAAATCATTTCAAAAGGGTCTTGGTACCAAGGTTAGGCTTAACATGAATTTTCATCCCCAAACTGATAAGCAAGCATATTGTACTATTCAAACATTGGAAGACATGTTGAGGGCTTGTGTGATCGATTTTAAGGGTAATTGGAATGACCATTTGCCATTGATGGAATTTGCCTATAATAATAGCTACCATTCGAGCATAGGTATGGCTCCGTTTGAAGTTCTTTATAGTAGTAGGTGTAGATCTCCTATAGATTGGTTGAGGCGAGAAAAGTTATTTTGATAGGCCCCGAGCTACTTTATGAAGCTATTGTGAATGTTCAGCTTATTATAAAAGGGTTAAAAACTGCTCAAAGTCGACAATAGTCATCTGTCGATGTTATAAGAAGGATCGTCACTTTGATGTTCATGATTGGGTTTAGTTTAAAATCTCACATATGAAGGGTGCAATGAGGTTTGGTAAGAAAGGAAAGCTTAGTCCCTGGTACGTAGGCCCATATAAAATTTCAAGACGTATCGGTAAGGTTGCCTATGAGTTATACTTGCCAAATGAGTTGCCATCGGTGTATATGGTTTTCCATGGCTCTATGCTTAAGAAGTGTTATGGAGATCGACGACCATAATTACCCTAGAATGGTTGGGAGTTGATGAAAGTCTCTCTTATGAGGAAGTTTTGACTGAGATTCTTGACCGGCATGTTAAGAGGTTAAGTAATAAGGAAGTTGCTTCCATAGAAGTGTTGTGGAGGAATTACTTAGTTGAGGGTGTTAATTGGGAGGTCGAGGACGATATGATGTCCCGATATCCTCATTTCTTTCCTTCTACTCATACACTAGCTTGAGTTAATGAGTTTTTCTTGGTTTGTTCTATGGTTTGGGAGTCATGTGTTCTTTATATGTCCCATGGTTTCCTTAAGTTATGCTTGTTCATGAAATATTATGTTTTGGAAGAAAATGAATTATATTGATTTTCTTCATGTCGTTTTGCATTAAGTATGAGTTTTCTATATGTTTCATGAGATAATTGTTGAACATGCTTTAGTTATTCTTTTTTAGAGTAAATTGTATATTAACTTCATGAGATTGTGTTGAGCATGGTTTTGAGATTGGAGAAGGTAATTCTTCCTAGAACAAGAGAAATGCTTAATGTTTAATGCATAATGGGTTGTTAGATGTAGTTCCCTCTTCTTTAAGATGCATTGAATATGTTCTATATAGAGTAGATGTTTCCTCCTTCATTTTGTGCATTGTCATGATGTTGATGCATGATGGGTTGCTAGTCTTGAGTCTTGACTTCCGTAAGGTGTCTAGAGCGTCATTCGAGGATGAATGGTCCTAAGGGGGTAGATAATGTAACACCCCATATCCAAATAAGGGTAATGAACCAGAAATTCAGAACATTTAGGTGCCATCCATGAGGACCATATGATTTGCATAATGAAGATATAACTTCTGATGCAAGTGTTAACGATCGTACATAGTAAAGTAACCATACCAAGGGTTGGGATTGTGTCCTAAGGGAGGGGTTTTGAGAATTGATAGAAAAATAAAATCAAGTTCTAATTAGTCATAACTAAAGACATTATCGATTAAAAACATGATAAATTAAAGGGGTGACACAAGCGTCAATTATCAATGGAGTTTTGTCACAGATAAGCAAAAAAACAAATGCAAAAAGTACTAATAAAGGAGACGGGATTCTTGGGATGTATAGGAATATGGGATAAACTAAATCATTGGGTACATGTTGTTAATAGAGAAATCGTATAATATTTGTGACTAGGCTAAACTTTAATGGGGATAAGCTTTCTCTCGAACAACTAACCCCTCTTAAATGGGTTCCTCTTGGACACTCACTTGCCGCATGAAGATCAAACTCTGCCTTAGCCCACTCACTCTCTCGAGCTGAGTGTGTGGGAACGAGACTAGGGTTCACTCTCTCGAGCTAAACCTATGTCGACCCACTCCCACTGGCCATTAATTTAGTAGTCTTAGTTTCATGACCTCTCTCTCGAGCAAGCCAAAAACACATATATGAGCCTATATATGCAACTACATCCTCATAAAGTTCATCCACAACTACTAAACGAAATCACATTCAAACTATGAATAAACTATCAGCAAGCAAGACCCAAAAACTAATTTAACCCATATTCACAAAATCAAACCCCAAGAATTGGGGTTTAAGCTAGACATGTAAAATAGATAGAAATTTATACCAAAATAAGTCTGCATTCAAATGGGTATGAAAATTTAACTCTCAAAACAATCTAAGAGTAAAGAATCCAAGATACCCAAGTACAAATCCTTGGAGATGAAACCATTTGAATCTTCAAGTTCTTCAAAAACCTCTCAGGACTTCGAGCTTCAAAATAAAAGTCTGAAAAGTTAATGTTCAAAGCAAAAAATTCTGATAAAACTCTATAAAATTCGATACAATTCTATATAATTTGATACTAAGCTAAAACACTAACTGAGTATTTATACTTTTCAAAAATCTGTGTTGCATCAGAACACTCGGCGACATTAATTGAAATCACCGATCAACTCAGCGATTCACCCATTGTTATAGTCTATTGCCATCTCGCTATATCCTTCAACACCGTCGTGTTTTGGATCATTAATTAGGAGACATATTACTGCTTTGCAGAACTGCTCGGCAATACGCCGACTACTCCTTTACACCACCAATTTGATCCGTTCCTTTAGGGCTCAGCACATTGGAACAAAAGGCAGTCTTCAGGCTTGTATGTGACATGCCAAGTGGACTCGGCAATCCTCAGGCCTTTATTTCTTCGTTCTTTTCAACCTTTGTGTTCCTTTTTTCAAAGTAGTGTCCATGCTTTGCCTCAAACTCAAAATACCTGAAACTCAAGGTTATTCATCAGTTATTGAGACAAAATAAGCATTTGAGGATACTAATTCTATAGAAATATAGCCCTAAATGAGTCCAATTTGCGGACTTATCAACACCCCAACTTAAAATTTTACTTGTCCTCAAATAAACTGAAGTTCAACAGTTCAAAAAGGATGTCTCAAATAGTGCTACACAAGACTCGATCATGAATATACACAACAAGACTCAACATGCAAAGATCATTTGTGTACCCAAAGATTCAAGTTGTGACACACCATTACCAAAGATTCTTTAGCCCGCAATACTAACTTCAAATGCAAATTCAAGCCCCACAAAAGCATTCGAATGCCCTCACACAATTGATGATTCCATTATGACACACATGAGTATAATCATTTAAAGTTCGGGAATCAAATACAACGCTCCTCTCACAAAGAAGAACACAATTTATGCTTTCACCCATTGGTTTGCTCGTATTTTCCAATCAATATTTTTTTCAGCTCTCTTAAGATCAAAAAGGTTTTTAAGGTTTGTAACGGGGCTGAGTGCAAAGGTATGGTCATTTAGGCTCAATGAATATGATCCTTATGAAATGTGGTACTCACAACGCTCGTTATTCATTTTTCCATAATATGTTGGAAACCCCTTTTTCTTTTGTACTTTATTCCATAACTTTTGCTTTTTCATTCTTTTTCTTTTTATCTTCTCTTTTTTTTATGGAGGGGTTCCAATTTTCTCAACATATAGATAGAAGGGATCCTTCTTGCACTTTTTGACTTCCTTTTTTTTTTCACCACACCCCCAACATAGGATTTTGGCCTAAGTTGTCTATTTCGAACAAACCAATAATCATGAGGATTATGGGTAATGGATCGAAAAAGGTTGTGTTTTTATAAAGTACCTTTAAAAGAAAAGTAAGGCTCAAGGGGTGTTCAAGAGAGGTTCACACACTCACAAGGTTGGTCACGAAATGCCAAATTGTCTAACACTCTACAAAGTTTCCTAAGATCATATCAAGAGAAAGTCTTACTTAGCCAAATCGACCAACGGGGAAAATTCTAGGTGTTGTCATGCATGGTTCAAGGTAAGATTATCACACAAGGCATCGACACTAAAATTAAACAAGAGTCCTCATTTTTGCTAGTGTGCAACGTTCATCACAAAAGAATCAATTTGATACATGGCTAATCACAACAAGATGGAAGAGTTCACACATTTTCTGTGCAACTTCATTTGGTCTTATCATAGCAATACATTCATGTTCATTAGATTGCAAGCACTATTCAATTTATCGGTATTCATCAAAATCAAGACTCAAATTTGCCAAGGAACACCCACATTCAAGTGCATACAAGAGGTGGCAAAAATTTGCGAGAAATTTTTGAAATGGTCAAAATTATTTTTCAATTAAAACAAAAAGGGAGCCATAAGCTCAAACATCCACAAAAATAAAGTGTATAAGCCAATTTAAACAGAACAACCCAAATACAAATACAAAATACAAGTATCAATCAGAAAAGCACACAAAAGGTGGGCTTCACCCCACCATGATGAAAAACATTTGTCCTCAAATACAAATATGATTATCCAAAATTTAAAAGTAATGAAATACAGAGAGGGAGATCAAGAAGGGATCATGTCTAAGCAGTCGTTCCATCTGTCTGTGTATCAGTGCCTAGGGTAACTGTTTGTCCTCAAGTCTCATTAGTGCTTCAATTTCTGTCAGGTCTTAGTCTGCAGCTTGCACAGTTTCCTCAAGCATGTCCTCATCTATCTCTGCCTCCAACTCAAGCTCAACAGTCTGCTCAACTCTATTCTTATTTCAGGTGGTGGCCAGCGGTATTTCTAGCACATTTGGGATCTCCACCATTTCGAAGACCATAAATAAATTGGTGGCCTTCAATTGATCAACATCAGTCCTTTTTAGCAGTAACAATGGCCTTTAATGTTGTCACTTCAGGTGTTGCCTCTTGGTCATGCTCACATACCACTATCTATACTAAGGGCGTTGATTGTAAATCTCATCAATATCACAACATTAACGAGGGTAGTCTGAATTATACCAAGAATAGAGGTATCGAGTCTGGCTGCCCGACGATCTGCAGAATAGACAAGTTGTCCCATAAGAATTAATGATGCCTAGATGATTGGAGTTCGGGAGACACCAGTAACAGTGGGTCTAGGAGGCAATGCAGCAAACAAAAGAGCCTGGAGTGTCAGAGGGAGTAGATGTAATTGTACCTGAAGGTCAAGGGGCCAGAGTAGGCAAATATGCCTTTGTAGGTCTGGATTCAATTGCCTGTGCTTCCTTCTGATTCTTCTCCGCCCGATCTTTAAGATACTCAACTTCTATTCTCAAGATATCAATGGAGGATGTGGGACTCACTTCCACATCTTTCTTTGTATCTCTAGGTACTCGAGCATGTTTACATAACTATTGATTAATACTGGGAAGGGAAGTGAGTTCAGGCGTTGCCTTGCACACTTAAGAATCTTTGAAGCAATGATCCATCCTCAATCCCTTCATCTTCAATTTGTTCATTTGACTTTGGAGGAGGACCCTGTATCGGCGGTGCCAACACTATTGCCTGCTCTAGGACAGGGAGAGTAGGAGTAGTCCGTGGAGGCTTCCAGATCCTAGATAGATCATTTAGTTTCTTAGAATGCAATTCATCTCTTTATGCCATTATTAACACATCATCATCAGAGGTTGTGCTTTGGCTTTCTTTTTGTTCACCCTCACTCCCAAAGGCAGTGAGATAAGTGCCGAATTCTTTTGGCGATCAAAACACTTCTCGCTGAAAGTTACAGAACCCACATCACATGAAATTTAAGGCGAGATGGGGTCATTAGGCAAAACGTCGAGTGGTTTTTTGATCTCGATCCAGCTCACCAAATAGCCCAACTTGCCTATTTCCAACCTATCTTCTCGAATTCAACCCCACAACCTCTGAGAACAAAATCAGAATAAGCACTAGATCAATTCATCTTTGACTTCTCATGGCCTTTGCCCAATTTAAACAGTATGCAGGTGCAACCCCATAATTATAAGAACGGGATTTCAAAATTCAAAGCAAACGGATTGGATCCCTAAATAAACATTACATGCCATAGGATATAATCACTTGTATAAGAGTATAAATATCAAAAGTAAATGCAGTGTTTGGAAAACCAACCTTTTCAGCAGACAAAGTTAAGACTGTGATGTTAGGTTCAAATCCTGGCAATAATTAATTAGCTAAAATACCTACAAGGTGTAAAATTTTGAAAATACTAAGTAGGTGCGATTTTTTGAAGATCGAGAGTGAGAGAAAATAAAAATTGTTGAAAGTCAAAACTCGTGTCTTTATAAAAACAATCCATATCTCACCCATTCGGCGACATTAGTCGAATTCTCTTAGCTACTCGGCGATACACTAAGTGGTTATTGTAATACCTCGAAAATGACTTAGGTGAAGCTAGAGACTAACATGCTTGTAATGATGGTCTAAGGTCCTAAAATGGTCTATAATGTGGTATTGAGTCAGTGTCTAGAGTTTTAGGTGATTCAAAAGTGAAACGTCAAGGGACGACGAAGACGTTCGACGACTAAGTCACCTAGTTATTATAGTGTTTATAGGCAGAGAGTGAAGTTTCTTGAAGTTTGGAGGTCAAACGTCCAAGAACATCCATGACGTTTGAAAGGTTTGCCTTGAAATGACCTTGTGTGTCTATGCATGTTTCGTTGAGTTTTACGTGTTCGTTTTGGATGAAATTCATGTGAGAGGTCCTAAACTCGTATACGAGCATATTTGGGTTGGAAACATCCGGGAAAACATCCACAAGGACCATCCAAGGGTCCTTTAGAAAGGTCCCTTCAAGAGCGCACAAGCTGTCAAAACCAGCCCAACCTACAGAGGCAATCGACGCCCAGTGGGTCAGTCGACGCCCCGTAGGTGTGGGGAGTTGGTTGAAACTTAGTCGTGGGAGAAGGAGGAGAGAAATAACAGCCTCAGTCCCAAATCAAGGACCAACAGGACGGTCCGTTGGTCAAGGGACGGGCCGTCGATGGTCCATTTGTCGATTGGGTCTGTCTCTGCGCAGCTTACTATTAAGTTCATGGGGTGAAGTTGTAAACTCACCACATGTCCAAAATAGTTAAAGGGAGGTTACTTAGGGGTCTTTTTGGTATTTTAAACATTTTTATAAGCCTAAAACACTTAGAAGATTTCATTCTTCAAAATCAAAACCCAAATTCCCTTAGAAATTCTCTAGAACTCCATTGGAGCCAAAACTCAAGGAAGGGCTTGGATTGGAGAATTGAGTGGAGATTCTTCATCAAATTGGAGGATTACCTTTATTGAGGTATGGTTTTTGATGCTTAAAACTCTATTCATCAAGGAGCCCAACTTTCAAATAAGTTTTCTAAAGTTTTCAAAGATGAATTATCCAATTTCATGATCCATCCATGAGTTCTTGCATTAAAGGTTTTAAAGCATTGTATATTGATTTAATTGTTTTTAATTAGATGGTTTTAACTCAATTAACCTATGAACCCATGTAATTGATGAACCCTAGTGTTTGACTACTTTATGGGTTAAGTGATTTGGACTTAATGCTTATGAATTCTAGTGTAGTTTTCAATGGGCTATTGATTGATGTAATAATTGTATTGAATTGATGTCTAGGTTGTCTTAAATTGATGAATCTATATTTAATTGACCTAGTTTCATTGAATATCATAATTTATGTATTGAATTATTGGTTATGGTCATGGGTAAGGGCCTTGTGGTATTGAATTGGATGGTTTAGCATTGGATTAAAGTATTGAGGATGGAGTGGTGGTATGCTGCCCTAGTGTCCTTCATTTTATGTTAATTATACGTCAATTATGTTGTGATTGGTATGGTCCACTTATGGTGGCGGTTTTATGTGCCTTACTTGCAATTGATGTTGCCATGTCGGCGTTACTTTATGTAATATGATTATCATGGCCTTGTCGGCAACTACTTGAAGTATTATGATGATTTGTGTAGTTGATTTATATGAAGTATGAGCATATCTATCTACATGTGAAGTAATGTGAAAGTATGTATTCTTTCTATGTATGTTAGGAAATCATGTAGACTATGACTATGTGCTTATATGTATAGTCTTAGATGTTGATATATGATTGTTCCTACTTGACTATATGAGTTGTGATGGTTATATTGATGATGATATATTAATGTATAGGATGACATAAAGATGATAAGGGTCATTCCAAAGTGATTCAAAGAATGATATGCTATATGTGATAAAGTAAAGAATGTTGTGTCTTGCTTTGGTAGACTTGTGTCCCTTACTTGATACATGTATGAATGATATATGAATATGAGATTTCTTGACTAGGTAGGCTTAGTGCACCCTTGTCATGTATGAATGAATGATATGTGAGACCTTAGATGATGTTAAGAAGGACATGTACGTGGAACCTTAAACCTAGTGGTAAGGTTATGAATGTTGAAGTCGAAGAGCCGTAATGGTATCCTTCATGTAAAGGATGATGGACTTAGGGTTGGTTGGCTGGAACAGCATCATATCATCTTTAGGAAAGTCATGATGAGCTATCTTAGTATCCATTGAAAGGTAGCCCTAGTGGACCGCTTTGGTAGGGTGAATGTGATTGGGTTATGAACTAGATATGGAACCCCTTTGTATGAACCTTTAATGTCAATTACTCTATGAGAACAAAGGCTAGCACCGAGTGAGTGTGTTATGGAAAGTAGCTCTACTTGAGAAGGAGACTAGAGTACAATGTAGCTCTACTTGAGAATGAGACTAGAGTGCATAAAAGCCCTTCATATTCCTTAACCATGTGCCTACATAGGATGTGTCCTGGTTCTACCCTTGGCAAGTAGAACACCCTCAATGGAGTAGGTTAGAACTCCGGATTCCATGTCTAGATATCATGGTATATGTCGGTTATTGCCTATTCTCATCATATGGGATACCTACTAGCATTCAAGAAGTTCTATGAAGTTTAAGTGTTGGTATAAGACGCTATCTAGACATTGCACAATAGGCTTTGAAGGTGTTAGTTAGAGTCCCTAGGTCTTGTCCAAGACCATTACTTGAATGTCTTTATGTGATGAATGAGTCTTAAATGAACTAATGAATGTAATGACCTAAGTTAAGAAAGTATGTTAAATGAATAAGTACTTACCTAGAGTAGTTAAGGGTTGTCTAGTTAAGGTGTGAAAGGGGCATAGGAATGGTCACTTTGTATCTTACCTAGATAAGTATTAAGAATGACTCTAGTTAGGGGAGATGTTGATTATGTGGACATGATCTAAGACTTAGGTAGTCTAAAGGATTATTTAGGTAATCTTGAAAAGGTCAATCATGGATGTTATCTTCTTGATTCACTTATGTAAGTCTTTTGATAGCCTTTGGAAGGAGAATGTCATGTTTATGTGTTTGGTATCTTGTAATTGTGTGTTGATCTCATTATAGGTGGTCTTGAGGATCATTTAGGTGTTCCTAGAGAGGTTGTATGGGCGGTCTCTCTTTGTCTTACTTAAGTGAGTCTTAGGATAACTTTTAGTGAGAATGTTGCATGCAAATTGAATTCACTGTAATCTTAAATAGTTCACTGTAAAGTTTATGGTAGTTCACTGTAAATTGGCTAAGATTCACTGTAAGGTTGCAAAATGGGTGATAAATTGGTAATGTGATTTCTTATGTATTTCTAAGGTGTTAAATGTTATTATTATGATTATGATATGATGTTCAAATGAAAAAGAGCATATTTCTAATAAAATGTCTGTTTTCATGATTTTATGCATAAAGTCATACTTAGTACAAGTGTTTGTACTATTTCCATACACTTGTTTATCTCTAAAGGTGTAGGTGAAAGGTGAGAAGCATCGTAAAGGAAATCTTGGATTCTAGAGCCGTTCAAGCGAAGTGAAGTATGTCCTCAATTGACTCGAGGGCATACATAAGATGTCTTTTATTTCCTTTATCCGAGTATTGTAATAGACTAAGTATTTCGATATTTTGAAGTATGTGTCGTGTCCCAAGTATTCTCGTGTCTAAGCTTTGATGAGATTGAGACTTAGTATTTCCTATGATTTCTAATGAGAGATGTTATTAAAGATAATCTAATGTTTTGTGAAAAGTTTTAATTCCGCAGTACTTTTCATTATGTATATGCGATGAACGATACGAAAAGGGCTTGTACAAGACCTCCGAGAGGTCAAGTACACCATTTGCATTCCGAGAATGCTATATCTTCTAGGGTGTGATTTCGGGATTTGATAAGCTTGATATCAGAGCATAGGTTATGAAAGTAGTCTTAGGAGTCAAAAAGTTTCATCAAGTCACGTCTAGTAGAGTCTTGACCATCGGTACGAGTCACGACTCATCTATGGGCGAGAGGTTATAGGAAGATAGAGTTTCCATTCTTTTCTACTCCTATGTCGTGTCGTAGAGTAAAGGTTATGAGTACTCTTTTCTTATGGTTTTCCTTGTGTTTCTAGGAAGATGAATACGAGGAAGACACCGGCTAGGAGAGTTGAGGAGAATGATGTGAATAAGGAGATTCCTCCTCAGGTTGAGCAAGTTCCTCAAGTTTCTCAAGGTGCTCAGGTGATCAAGTCCCTATTGGAGGTCATGGTAATGATGTTCCGGTGGTTCCCTGAAATTGACTAATAGAGAGATTAGAGAGGCTTTACTTACTTTAGCCCGAGCTTTGACTACCCATGTGAATATGGGTATTGCACCTAGAGTGAATGTTGTGGAGAGCACTATAACCTCTAGGTTGGGAGAATTTGTGAGGATGAATCCTGCTATCTTTCTTGGCTCTAAGGTGGGAGAGGATCCCAAGAGTTCCTAGATGGTGTGTACAAGGTGTTGAGTGCCATGGGAGAAGGCGGAGTTAGCTTCGTACCAATTGAGGGAGGTTGCTCAAGTGTGGTACACTCAATGGAAAGATAATAGGCCGATTTAGTCGGGTCCCATAGAGTGGGAGGAGTTCAAAAGGGCTTTCTTAGGGAAGTACTTTTTCCATGTGATAAGGAAGGTGAAGATTGGGAGGTTCATTAACCTTAGTCAAGGTAAGGGGAAGATTGAAGAGTCCAAACTTAGGAGAAGTGCAAGGATCTTGAAAAGGAGTGGTTCAAATGATCAAGGTCAACCTGGGTCCAAGAAAAGGGCTCAAACTCAAGATGGACCTAGTGCTCCTAATGTGAAATTTCAGAAAGGAGGTGGTTCTCAAAATGGCAAACCTACATGTGCTACTTGCAGGAAGAGTCACTATGGGGAGTGTCTAGTTGGTACCGGAAATTGCTTTGGTTGTGGTATGGATGGACATAAGGTGAGAGATTGTCCTACCATAGTGGCTAGAGGAAGAGAGGCTAAGCAAGTTCCTCCAAAAACTTTGGATGAGGAAAGATGGTAAGTCCTTGTATCTCTTTAGTGTTATGAGTTCCTTCTAAGTGGGGGAGTATGGTGAGTAGTGGAGTCTTGATTGATTGTCTTATCTCTTCTATTTAACTCAAGCTTGAGAGTAGAAAGTCATAGAAGTATGTTGCATGTTGCATTGTGTTTAAGGGGTCTTGTTGAAATTAAGTTTCATTGATTCCTTACATTGTGAATTTTATGAAGTTATGATTATGTTGTAAGTTGTGTTTATATGGTTCTACATTGCATAGTAGCATATTTCCATCATGAATTGCTTAAGAGTTGCATTTTTGGAAAAATTGCATAAATCACTGTAAAGGGGCTGCCAGTTCACTATGAGATTTTTGAAAATTTGACTAATTCATTCTTTGATCTAAAATTGTTGTAATGTGGTTATAACTGATGTTTATGATCATGATATTGAATATAAAAAGATTTTTTGCTATTTGGAATGAAGGATGTGAGTTTTATAGCATGATGAGTTATAGAATTTATTCTAGTTTCTTGTTGTGTTGTAATCCTCTTGATTATGTGAAATTGATGTTCTCTTAGATGTTTGTATTATACGAGATGATATATGGTATGGTCATGAGTTGCTAATTGAATCTCTATTCTTGGAAGTGTTCGAAGAGTGGCAAGTGTCATTCGAGGACGAATGTTGTCCAAGTGGGGGAGATTGTAATACCTCAAAAATGACTTAGGTGAATCTAGAGCCTAAAATGCTTGTAATGATGGTCTAAGGTCCTAAAATTGTCTATAATGTGGTATTGAGGCAGTGTCTATAGTTTTAGGTGATTTGGAAGCGAAACGTCAAAGGACGACCAAGACGTTCGACGACTAAGTCACCTATGCGCCTCATATGTGTTTTATGTGTTTATGTGTGATTCATGAGGTTATAAGGTCATTACATGAGTTATTATAATGTTTATAAGCAGTGTGTAAAGTTTTGTGAAGTTTGGAGGTCAAACGTCCAAGAACGTCCATGACGTTCGAAAGGTTTGCCTTGAAATGACCTTGTGTGTATATGCATGTTTCGTTGAGTTTTACGTGTTCATTTTGGATGAAATTCATGTGAGAGGTCCTAAACTCGTATACAAGCATGTTTGGGTTGGAATCATCCGGCCAAACATCCCCAAGGACCATCCAAGGGTCCTTGAGGAAGGACCCTTCAAGAGTGCACAAGCTGTCAAAACCAGCCCAACCTACGGAGGCAATCGACGCACAGTGGGTCAGTCGACGCCCCGTAGGTGAGGGGTGTTGGTTTACACTTAGTCGTGGGAGAAGGAGGAGACAAATACCAGCCTCAGTCCCAAACCACGGACCAACAGGACGGTCCGTTGGTCAAGGGACGGGCCGTCGATGGTCCATCCGTCAATTGGGTTTGTCTCTGCGCAGCTTACTATTAAGTTCAAGGGGTGAAGTTGTAAATTCACCCCACGTCCAAATAAGAGAAAGGGAGGTTACTTAGGTGTCTTTTGGGTATTTTAAACATGTTTATAAGCCTAAAACACTTAGAAGATTTCATTCTTCAAAATCAAAACCCAAATTCCCTTAGAAATTCTCTAGAACTCCATTGGAGCCAAAACTCAAGGAAGGGCTTGGATTGGCAAATTGAGTGGAGATTATTAATCAAGTTGGAGGATTAGATTTATTGAGGTATGGTTTTTTATCCTTGAAACTCTATTCGTCAAGGAGCCCAACTTACAAAGAAGTTTTCTAAAGTTTTCAAAGATGAATTGTCCAATTTCATGATCCATCCATGGGTTCTTGCATTAAAGGTTTTAAAGCATTGAATATTGATTGAATTGTTGTTAATTAGATGGTTTTAACTCAATTAACCTATGAACCCATGTAATTGATGAAACCTAGTTTTTGACTACTTTATGGGTTAAGTGATTTGGACTAAATGCTTATGAATTCTAGTGTAGTTTTCTATGGGCTATATATTGATGTAATAATTGTATTGAATTGATGTCTAGGTTGTCTTAGAGTGATGAATCTATATTTAATTTACCTAGTTTCATTGAATATCATAGTTTACGTATTGAATTATTGGTTATGGCCATCGGTAAGGGCCTTGTGGTATTGAATTGGATGGTTTAGCATTTGATTGAAGTGTTGAGGATGAAGTGGTGGTACGCTGCCATAATTCCCTTTATTTTATGTTAATTAGACTTCAATTATGTTGTGATTTGTATTGTCCACTTATGGTGGCGGTGTTATGTGCCTTACTTGCAATTGATGTGTCCTTGTCGGCGTTACTTTATGTATGATGATCATGGCCTTGTCGGCAACTACTTGAAGTATTATGATGATTTGTGTAGTTGATTTATGTGAAGTATGAGCATATCTATCTACATGTGAAGTAATGTGAAAGTATGTATTGTTTCTATGTATGTTAGGAAATCATGTAGACTATGACTATGTGCTTATATGTATAGTCTTAGATGTTGATATATGATTGTTCCTACTTGACTATATGAGTTGTGATGGTTATATTGATGATGATATAGTGATGTATAGGATGACATAAAGATGATAAGGGTCATTCCTAAGTGATTCAAAGAATGATATGCTATATGTGATAAAGTAAAGAATGTTGTGTCTTGCTTTGGTAGACTTGTTTCCCTTACTTGATACATGTATGAATGATATGTGAATATGAGATTTCTTGACTAGGTAGGCTTAGTGCACCCTTGTCATGTATGAATGAATGATGTGTGAGACCTTAGATGATGTTAAGAAGGACATGTACGTGCAACCTTAAACCTAGTGGTAAGGTTATGAATGTTGAAGTCGAAGAGCCGTAATGGTATCCTTCATGTAAAGGATGATGGACTTAGGGTTGGTTGGTTGGAACAACATCATATCATCTTTAGGGAAGTCATGATGAGCTATCTTAGTAGCCATTGAAAGGTAGCCCTAGTGGACCGCTTTGGTAGGGTGAATGTGATTGGGTTATGAACTAGATATGGAACCCTTTGTATGAACCTTTAATGTCAATTATTCTATGAGAACAAAGGCTAGCACCGAGTGAGTGTGTTATGGAAAGTAGCTCTACTTGAGAAGGAGACTAGAGTACAATGTAGCTCTACTTGAGAATGAGACTAGAGTGCATAAAAGCCCTTCATATTCCTTAACCATGTCTCTACATAGGATGTGTCCTGGTTCTACCCTTGGCAAGTAGAACACCCTCAACGGAGTAGGTTAGAACTCCGGATTCCTAGATATCATGGTATATGTCGGTTATTGCCTATTTTCATCATATGGGATACCTACTAGCATTCAAGAAGTTCTATGAAGTTTAAGTGTTGGTATGAGACGCTATCTAGACATTGCACAATAGGCTTTGAAGGTGTTAGTTAGAGTCCCTAGGTCTTGTCCAAGACCATTACTTGAATGTCTTTATGTGATGAATGAGTCTTAAATGAACTAATGAATGTAATGAACTAAGTTAAGAAAGTATGTTAAATGAATAAGTACTTACCTAGAGTAGTTAAGGATTGTCTAGTTAAGGTGTTAAGGGGGCATAGGAATGGCCACTTCGTATCTTACCTAGATAAGACTTAAGAATGACTCTAGTTAGGGGAGATGTTGATTATGTGGACATGATCTAAGCCTTAGGTAGTCTTAAGGATTATTTAGGTAATCTTGAAGAGGTCAATCATGGACGTTATCTTCTTGATTTACTTAAGTAAGTCTTTTGATAGCCTTTGGAAGGAGAATGTCATGTTTATGTGTTTGGTGTCTTGTAAGTGTGTGTTGATCTCATTATAGGTGGTCTTGAGGATCATTTAGGTGTGCCTAGAGAGGTTGTATGGGCGGTCTCTCTTTGTCTCTCTTAAGTGAGTCTAAGGATAACTTTTAGTGAGAATGTTGCATGCAAATTGAATTCACTTTAATCTTAAATAGTTCACTGTAAAGCTTATGGTAGTTCACTGTAAATTGGCTTAGATTCACTGTAAGGTTGCAAAATGGTTGATAAATTGGTTATGTGATTTCTTATGTGTTTCTAAGGTGTTAAATGTTATTATTATGACTATGATATGATGTTTAAATGAAAAAGAGCATGTTTCTAATAAAATGTTTGTTTTCATGATTTTATGCATAAAGTCATAATTAGTACAAGTGTTTGTACTAACTCTATACATTTGTTTATCTCTAAATGTGTAGGTGAAAGGTGAGAAGGATCGTGAAGGAAATCTTGGATTCTAGAGTTGTTCAAGCGAAGTGAAGTATGTCCTCAATTGACTCGAGGGCATACATAAGATGTATTTTATTTCCTTTATCAAAGTATTGCAATAGACTAGGTATTTCGATATGTTGAAGTATGGGTTGTGTCCCAAGTATTCTCGTGTCTAAGCTTTGATGAGATTAAGACTTAGTATTTCCTATGATTTTCAATGAAAGATGTTATTAAAGATATTCTAATGTTTTGTGAAAAGTTTTAATTCCGCACTACTTTTCATTATGTATATGCGATGAACGATACGAAAAGGGCTTGTACAATAACTCCAAGAGGTCAAGTACGCCGGTTGCATTCCGATAATGACATATATTCTAAGGTGTGGTTTCGGAATGTGACAGTTATCTACCTCACCAATTTTTACAGAACCCTTAGTCAAAGTGAGGATCCAAATAACGAACTTCATCGGGGTCACCGATCTAGTCGGTGACTCTCCATGTTGCTCCTATTGGTCGCGAATTGTTACAGACTCTAATGTGAGAAGTTCTTGAGTCTAACGGCTATATGGTTTGACCTTGTTGAACTTGTCGGCGATTCGCGACTGAACTTATGTACCCCATCTTGTACTTTTTACGCCCAATCCTACAAAATCAAAACACCTTTATTTAAAAAATAACAAATTAAAAGAATTTAAGGGTTTTGGGTTGCCTCCCAAACAACGATGCAAGTTAACACTTACACTCCAATGGTGCGGTTTGTCTCAATTTCATCTAGAAACCCTTTTTTAAAACTCGAATAGAGCTCAGTCAACACTTGGCCCATTTGGAAACCTAGTAGTATAATGAGCATAACATAGGAGGTTGTCATATCATTCAACAGCAATACCTTCTCCCTAAGCTCCTCCAGTACCCTATGTTGCTCATTGGATTTCTAGAGTAGAAGTTTGAGCATTTCTTTATTCTGTCCATTCTCTTTGTTCTTAATTTTTTTCCATTCATGAGGAGAAACGTAGCACTATTTCTTGTTGCACTAGACATCAAGATCCTCGATCTTCTTTGTCATATCATCTAATTGGGTTAGCAGGATCACTAAGTTGAAGTCTCTCCTATTCATCTCCTGATCTGGCTGAGTTAAGTTGTCTAGCGATTTGGCTGCCATTACATAGAGTTGTCATACTAGACTACCCAAGACAATTTGATCATCCATCATCTTGTTCCCTAGACTAAGACTTCGGTAAAAATATTTTAGAATTACTATGTCCAGGATTCCATGAGTAGGGCATTGACCCAAAAGTTCTTTGAACCTCAGCCATGCCTCATGAAGTTGTCCGACTTCCGATTACTTAAATGTTAGGATCTTACTCGGACCATAATCACTTCTAATGGGGAAACTCCATTTTCTCGCGTGTATTGCTCAACATATTCACCTCCCCTATCTCAGGGCTCAATCAAGAAAAAAAAAACTAAAAATTAAGTAAATAAACTATTACAAAAAAGAACAAAAATCCTACTTAACTAAGAATCCTCAAGTAACACCACTCCCCGGCAGCTGCTCCATTATGATGTTTGAGTATTCAAGACACAACTTCCGATGCAAGTGTCTATGATCGTATAATAGTAAAGTAACCCAACCAAGGGTTGACATCGTGTCCCAAGGGAGAGGTTTTGAGAATTGATAGAAAAATAAAATTAAGTTCTAATTAGTCATAGCTAAAGACATTATCAATTAAAACATGATAAATCAAAGAGGTGATACAAGTATCAATTATCAATTGTGTTTGTCAAAGGTAAGCAAAAATATAAAGACTACTAATCAAGGAGATGGAATTTTTTGGGATTTCATAGGAATACGGGATAAACTAAATCATTGGGTACATACTTTTAATAAAGAAATAATAGAATATTTGTGACTAGGCTAGACTTTAGTGGGGATAAGGTTTCTCTTAAACAACTTACCCCGTTTCATATAGGTTCCTCTCGGACACCCACTTTCTGCATGAAGAATTGTCTTCACCTTAGCCCACTCACTTTCTCGCGCTAAGTGTGTGGAATGAGACTAGGGTTCACTCTTTCGAGCTGAAGCTCATGTCAACTGACTCCCATCGACCGTCAATTTAGTAGTCTTAGTTTCACAACCTTTATCTCGAGCAAGACGAAAACACATATATGAGATTATATTTTCAACTACAACCTCATTAAGTTCATCCACAACTACTAAACAAAATCACATTTAGACTACGAATAAACTATCAACAATCAAGACTGAACAACTAATTTAACCCATATTCACAAAATCACACCCCAAGAATTGGGCTCTTAGCTAGAAATGTAAAAGAGATAGAAATTTATACCAAAACGAGTTTGCATTCGAATGGGTATGAAGATTTAAGTCTCAAAACAAGCCAAGAGTGAGGATTCCAAGAGACCCAGTCCAAATCCTTGGAGATGAAACCCTTTGAATCTTCAAGTTCTTCAAAACCCTCTCAGAACTTCGAGCTCAAAAATAAAAGTCTGAAAAATTAATGTTCAAAGCTAAAAATTCTTACAAAACTCAATAAAAT
Organism: Solanum sitiens; assembly: GCA_016801875.1. Lineage (NCBI taxonomy): Eukaryota > Viridiplantae > Streptophyta > Magnoliopsida > Solanales > Solanaceae > Solanum > Solanum sitiens. The sequence continues at coordinate 822,457 of JABWTJ010000019.1, forward strand.
TCGATAAAATTCTATATAATTAGATACTAAGATAAAACTCTAAATGAGTATTTATAGTTTTCAATGTCTTTGCTACACGGATCACTCGGTGACGTTAGTCCAAATCGCCGATCAACTCAGCGATTTACCCATTGTTATAGTCTATCACCGTCTTTCTCTATCCTTCAGCACCGTCTGTTTTGGATCATTAGGGGATATAGTACTACTTCACAAAACTTCTCGGCGATACACCAACAACTTTTTTTCACCACCTATTTCATCTGTTTCTTCAAGGCTCAGTACACTAGAACAAAAGGTGGTCTTCAGGCCTGTCGACGACTCAGTAAGTAGACTCGATGATCCTCAGGCATTCATTTATTGTTCTTTTCATCTTTTGTGTTCCTTTTTGCCAAGTAGTGTCCATGCTTTTCATCAAACACAAAATACCTAAAACTCAAGGTTATTTATCAGTTATTGAGATAAAATAAGCATTTGAGGACACCATCGATGATCCGTAAGAGGACCCATGGACCGTAGGTGTGGTTTTTGGTTAGAGCCCCCAAAATGTGACTCTTTGAATAAGATCGTCGGTCCACCAGGATGCGCTGTGGGTCAGACTATAGTCCATCAACTAGGGTCCATCGATGGGTTCCTTAGGAACTGCCCAAGCATGGACCACGGCTGGACCTACGGACCGTAGGTGGTACTACGACCCGGGGTCCAATGGTCATAGATCTAGGCCAAAGTCTCCAACCACCAACCACGACTCACCAGGACAGACCGAAGGTCTATCCACGGTCCGTTGATTGGGTCCTTCGGTTGTTAAGTCGGTGGCAGATGTCAGTTAACTCAGGGGTAGTTAGGTATTTTCCTAATTAATTAATTCCTATAATATGTCATTTTTCCTACATTTAGAACCTTTATATAAGCCTTTTTACCCCCAAATTAGACCCATTATTTCATTCTACAAAAATCCCAAAAGAAAACCAACAACTCTTAAATATTTTCTCTTTAGAACATGAAGAAGAAGAAGATTTCACCCAGGGCTTCAAGCTAAGGATCCAAATTTTCCATTTGAAGCTTAGCATTGAGATTGGTTGTTAAGGTATGATAGATATCATCGATGGACACCTTGCATCCATGGAGTTCCTTTAAAATTCAATTTCAAAGAAAGAAATCCCCCTATTGTTAGGGTTTGATTCAAAAGTAATGGGTTCCTTTCAGACTTGATTCTAATGGTTGAATTATGTTATTTTTAAAATAAAATTGATGATTGCCTATGGTTTTTATGATGTATCCCCAAGAACCCATGAAATCCCCATATTTATCATTGTGATCTTATAATGTGGTATTTGTTGATGAAAGAGGAATTTCATGAATTGATACATCAATTGATAGGCCCACATGAATTATAATGAAATCCAAGTATAATTCTTGAATATTGATATGAATTGAAAGTAGGTTATGAACCTTGGAAAGGTAATTTATGGGGTTATGAATGCTTTTGTGAAATCTATGTATATGATTTAAGGACACTTTGAGAGAGTGTCAATGATTATGATAATGTTATTTTGTTGATTGAAAGGACATTATCATAATCACATAATGAACATGATGTAAACAATTTTTTCACAGAATTATGATTCTAAGGTTAAAAGTCTTTCTCACCTAATTGAATCTAAGATTTACATGTAGACTTTGACGGTGAAAGGTTTTCTCACACATGATCTAATGAGCTATCCTAATGAACTAACTTGGATTGGTTTTCAAGGACATCCTTCGATGAGGCATGAATTAAGTAAGACATAATAAGTACTCCATAGGATTTATGCTTAGAACTGAGTGGATATTTAAAAGAGATGGAAGTCTTTTACATCAGTTGAGTTCGGGATTCCCATGTATGTCTCATGAGATGGAAACCTTTTATGTTAGTTATGTCTAAGTTTCTAGTATAAATCTTTGTATCCCATAAACTAAGTGCCCACATAGGATATTTAGATAGTGGATCCACTGAAGCTAAGAGTTCATGATTCTACCTTAGGCAAGTAAGACAAACCTTTTCGGTGTAGCTAACACCGGGTGATCATGTTATAGCTCACATGTCTCATGTTGGTTAAGGCTTATCTCGCACAACAAGAACATGAATAATGAACTAAGGTTACTTCAAGAGGTATGGTACATAAGCTCAACAGTTTAAATATGATGTTGTCTTTTATCATCTATGTTGATGACTTATGATTTTTGATCTCTTATGTGATGTTAAACTTGGTAAATTGGATTCTTTGAAATGAAATGTCCTTTTTTGCATAGTTAAATGTTTTATGCATACTTATCATACTTGTTGCATTTGTACTAACACATTCTTTTGCCTACATTTTCCCCAAATACAGGGTATGACGGAAAGGGTTTCCATTCTAGTGGCTAGAACTTGGACTTTGATTTCTTTTCGAGCTTGGTGTGTCCTCATGGTTCGAGGACAGAGTTATTATTTTGGTTTCCTTTTTTTGTATTTCCTTTTTGGACGTGATGTATGGTCTAGGCCAAATTTCATTTTATATTGTCATATATGGCTATAATGAGACAATTGTCTAGACTTCCACTTTCTTTTATGAAATTCTTTTTTTAATTGGTATGAGTTTTAAGCTTATTGTTCTATATCTTATATTTATGAGAGCTAAGTGGCTTGAATGGAGTCCTTCGGGGTTCTATACGCCATGTTACATCTAGGGGGTACCTTTGGGTGTGACAATTACGAAGTCGGCTGTATTTTTCTTCGAGAGGTTATAGGACTTCAGGAAATCTCTCTATTTTCTCTTTTCTCCTTTCGTGATATAACATGATTCCAATTGGTATTTGGCGATCCAAATTAGTATCTAATTTCTTTCTCTTCTTTCCACGGATGGTTAACACTAGATTTAACTGTAACACCCAGAAAATATTTTGAACTAAGACTCGAATCGTTCATCGTAGTGAGTGATATTTTACCAAGGAATTAAATTTTTTTTAAATATTAAGGTCAATTCACTAGATTTAGCACCTTGAGTTCAAAAAATAATTAAATTGAAAATAGCAAAAATCTGAAATTTTGCAAGTTAAGCTAAGTATGAGTTTTGGATCAACTTCAAACGACCATAACTCGTAGTACATGATGAGTTAGGTGTGCTAAAATACACGATAGGCAAGATATTTGAATTATCTTTCCAACGCCGCCGAGTTTGCTATGTTTCAAGTTTGGATGAGAGAGATATGACCTTTTAAAGTTAGGTTGTCCAGTTAAGAAAAGTTAGCCAAAAATATGAGGGGTATTTTGGTCCTTTCCTTACCCAATCAGATTTAATTCTTTTTTAGTAATATTTTAGGGTTCTAATACTATTAGGTTCAGTTTTATAATCCTAATATACACCTAGGGTAAATGAGATTTCAAGAAGAGACAAGAATAGAAAGAGGAGAAAAGAGGAGAAAAGAAGAAAGGATGAAGGCGTTCGTCGACATTTTTGAATTTAGTTGTGGATTTTCGCCATGGATTTAATCCCTACGAGGTATGTAAGATTTCATAGTGTTGGTTTAGTTCACCCACACTCCAATCATGTTATTTTTCAGCGAAATTTCATTCTTAAAGTTTAAAGATTTGAGTTCTTGATGAGTTGTTGAGATGTATTCTTGAAGTTCATTCTAAATCTTGTTGTATTGGGGTTTTGATAATTTATTGAGATGAAATTGAGTAATTTTAGTGTTCTTTTAAGTATATTAGAGTTTAATTAAGTTAAGTAATCGAATCCAAGTGATTGGGAAAGACACTGTTCAATTTAAGGAGAGTTTGGGTGAGAAAACGAGCAAGGATGTTCGACAGATTTTCTAGGTTGGGCCTGGCGCGATGCGCATGCAAGAGCGCCACAAACCCTTCTCTTAAATTCAGGGTCTGGCTCCCCGCGCCACCCATAGCCCCAGGGTCACCTGCCCCATCCAGTTTGCCTCTGGTTGCTCCGTTTGAGTTCGTTTAAAGTGCACCTTCACTCCTTTTCGATTCTAACTACTCTAAGTTACTTCTAAACACCTAAAAGCATCCCTAAAATGATCATAACCTTGAATTAATAACTCAAATTCAAGATATAATTGAGGGTTAAGTTTGAGAATTCTTTCCAACATTCTAAGAAAGCCCTTTGAGTCCTTTTGTAGAGTCTTCTACAACTTCTAGTAACTTGTTTCAAGATTCGAGCAAGTGAGTATATGAGAACGGAAAGAATGTATTAATAATTCTACCTTATAATCATGAGATCCTCCATTTCATGAACAAAAACTCTTGAATTCATAACAAGAGAGGGAGTTAAGAGTAGATTTCAAAAAAGCTTATGAGTTTAATAGTGATTCCTTTGAGGTAAACCATTAATTTGAACTAAGTTTTGAGGAAGTACGTATAAGAATGATAAGAGTCGTATACATGATTTCCTTATATATATTTTTACCCTTGAGTGGATTTGTTCGTGCCCATAACATCCGCATGCATTGTTGAGTACCTTTGATATGAGTAGCATATTGCAGTCCTAATTCTTGAGTAATAAGTTTTTAAACCATTTGAGTTTATATTTCTAATCATTGGACTAATACATGTTATCCATGAAGTCTTTGAGTTGAATTGCTCATGCTCATAATTTAGTGTAAGACCCCCAAAATGAGTTGTGGTGTCTATAGACTAACATGTTATTCAGAAGGGTATAAGGTTCTAAAATGGCTTATAATATATTGATGGATTTTGCAAGGTTTGAGGTGATGTGGAAGCCAAACATCAAGGGACGACCAAGACGTTCGACGACTAGTCACCTATGTGCCTCATGTGTCTATACTTGCTTATATTTGTATGTCTCGAGCTTATGAAGTCCTAAAATAAATTATAATGATGTTTATAGGAAGTATATGGAGTTTCATGAAGCTTGGAGCTCAAACTTCCAAGAACGTCTAAGACGTTTGAAAGTTAGCCCTTGACACGTTCATGTGTGTCTTGATGGGGCCTAGCATGTTTGGACGTGTTGCGTGTAATTGTTTTGGGTGAAACTGATGTGGAAGGTCCTTGACTTGTTAATGTTAATATTTATGTTGGAAACGTCTGGTACGACTTCCCAAGGGCCCCTCAAGAGGGCCCACAAAAAGGACCCAAAAGTTGTCGAGACACTGCCTTGGCACTGTCAATCGACGAGCTCAAAGGACATCCTGTTGGTGGAATCACACCCCGTCGATGGGGAGGCGTCAATGGTCACTTAGCCTGGAGAAGTCTTGGCCACATGACATCCTCAGACCCAAACGACGGAGGCACAGAACGGTCCGTCGATGGACCCACACCCCGTCGTTGGTGTCCGTCGATGCAGGCCTGCAGTCAATGCCATGATGCAACCTAAGTATGGGGTGAAAGGGAAATTCACCCCACGTGATAACGTGACCCTAGGCGGTTAATTTACCTATTTTAAGTATATATAGATGATCTAAAAAAGAGAATAGCCTATACCCAATCCTCCAAATCAAAATCAAACCTCCCTCTCCCAAAATATCCTCTCTAGAAACATCCATTGAAGGTGAAGTTCAAGGGCAGTGTGTAGATGGGATTTCCATGGATTCTTCACCAATTGTTATTTGATTTTTCATGTAATAGAGGTATGGTGATCCTTCATCTCGAAGTAACCTTTCACTTGGAGAGTTAATCTCAATTTTTTTCAAAGAGATTTCATGATCAAACTTCTTCTTCTTCAATCTAACCATGGGTTCTTTCTAAAAACGTTTTTAATGGCTTAATCATTATGAATTGATGTTAATGTATTGGTTTTAACGTGATTTTCAATCCAATTGCATTATGAACCCATGTCCCTTCCCAAAATTGATTTAGCCCTTGCATGGGCATTGTGATCATGGCTTGTTAATGGTTGAATTGTGATTCTCTTACGTTGAATTGATTATATCTACTGTTATTTACATGAATTGAAGATGAATTGAGTATGAAGGATCCATGTGGATCAATATATGAAGATTTGAACATCACTAATATATGCCCTTATGTGATCAAGGTAATATGGACCTTTTAATGAATAATAGTGGAATTTGATTATGTTGGGTTCTTGTAGATACTGCCTTAGGTTAATAAAATGGTTGAGTTGTAAGTATAAATCCTTTATGACCAAATTAAATAAGGCTTATATGAATTGATCTAGGTTCTTCTAGTCTATCAAGTGGTAACTTGTGATCTTGACGTTAGGTTGGTTGTCTTGTGACTCGCTCATGGTTAATTGTCCTTATCTACTGCCTATATGGATAATGTGATGATAATTAGGTATAATTTGGCTAATATGAATAGAAAACCATGGAATTGGTAAAGATTGAATTAGATTCTTCTAGCCTATAAAATGGATGTTGTAATGTATATGACATGATCTAAATGTTAGGGTAGATGAAGCATGATTTAGTTTGAGTAAGGATCTCTTTATCTACTTCCCTACATGTGTATTATTGATAAATTATTATTGATGATCAATGCAAGAGAATTGGGTTAAAGATCTATGTTCTTCTACTTTCTAGTCTATATGTGATGTATTGTATTAGATTTTATATATGATCTTGTAGCGACTTGTACATGGGTTTCTTTTATGATTATGGTATTTTATCTACTGCACTATCTGAATTATTGATGAAAGAGTAGTAATGGTCAATGATGACCAAAGGCTAAAGGATTGGTAAGAATTGCTCTACTCTTCTACTTCTCTACTTCTTTATAGTAATGTTGATGAAGCCTTGTATGGCCATGTGTGGTATGGTCCACTTATGGTGGAGGTGTTTACTTTATTGTCATTATATATGTGTTGACCTTGGCCTTGAAGGCAAATTGATGAATATATAAATGAGTGGTTAAGATGATCACCTTATGTGTAACTTGTGCCTAGTTTTCTTCTCTAGTTGTGAATCTAAGTTATGTTACTATTGTTATGAGCATGTAAATGGTTAGGTTAAAATCGTGTGTAGGTGCTGCCATTAATTAAGTGTTAAAGATTGATGACCCCTACCCATGTACCCCTATGTGAAGGTGTGAATAACTAATGTTAGGAGTCTTAAAGTGTAATTTGAAGTTACCTTGCCTCCTATGCTAAGTTGTGTTGTGTGGTTTATGCTTGAATATGTATTGTGGTCCTAAGAGGGTGGCTGCCTCAATATGTTTTTGATATCCATTATGTGATCATATTGACCAATGTACACACACCCTCACTTTACATGCATGTTTACAAGTAGTATAGGTCATGGTGTCTAAATGAAAGGTAGTTCTCATATTCACTAGTGTCTACTACTATGCATGTTAAGCTTATGTCTATGAAAGTATGATATGTGTTTCCTTAACTAGTATGACTTGATAGGTGTACTAGTATGGTCAAGGGTATGGGATTTTGCCTATGCATTGCACATGTGTGCCTTGATAGGATAGTTTCTAGTTTTGGTTTCTATGTGCATGATTATGAATGTATGAACATGTGTGACCTTAATGTGTTATGTGAAAGGCTTGCTCACATATATGTATACACACACATGAATGATGATCTAGTCAATAGAGGGGCCTTGAAAGGTGTGCTCAAGTGTATCCTAAACTAGATAGTGCTAATAATATATGATATGTCCATGTGAAAGGATTTCTCACATGATGTAGGTTGATGAACTTTTATCTATGACCTATGAGCTAAGCATATGAGGGATGACTCTCCTAAGCCTATGTTTTATAAAGAAATGATAATAAAGGCTTTTTAATTAAAAGGGAACTTAGCTTAGCACCGAGTGACCTTGTATATGAGTGTGTGTCCCTTTATAATGTTGGAAGAAAGGTCTAGCATAAATCTCATGAGGTGTATAACCACAATTCCTCAATGGCATAAATAAGGTTTCCATAAGTGAATAACCATAATGCCCCATCTTGGCATAAAGAGGGTTTTCACATGTACCTCCAAGTTCCATAACTAAGCTTGCCACATAGGATCTAGCAAGTGAATTCACTTAGTATGCTAGCATACCTTTGCTAGGTAAGAACACCTTCCATTAGTGTAAGGCTCTACAACACCAAATTCCATGTTTAGCACCCATGGTCTTAGTGTCGGTTAAGGCTATGGTTTCCCTAAAAAAATGGAAAATGGAAGTAAATGACTAGGACCCTAAATAAGATGACTTAAGGGAGGTTACTTAGTATAGGTGGAAGTAATGAACCCATCTAGACATTGCACAAGTATCTCCTTAGGAAGTTCTAGGAAGGTGTTCAAAGGTGTATGATTATGATTATGTCTTTGTGCATGGCATGGTAGTATTTGTCTATTTGTCATGAAGATGTACATGGTATGAGTCTATGTGATGTGGTCTTATTCTTATATGCACTATGTGAGTCTTAATTAATATATGATGAAGGTTTTTGACATGAATAAGGTTGTCTTCACTTAATATGTTGATGTATGAATTGAATGATAAGGTTTGTGGTCTCATGAAGGGTTTACTAAGTATGTGTGGGGTTATGGGGCTTCACATGTACATTGCACTAGTATACTAAGATTGGGGTCATGAACAAGGTCTTATAATGATTTATGTGAAGTGAAGTCATTATATGTGCAAATTGATGTAGCTTACTGTAAAGCCAATAGAGCCTTGACTTAAATGTGTCTTTGATAGGTTATACTTGTATGATGGTATGTGTTGGCTTGTATAGGTTGTATGTATGGATTTACTTGTGGCCTTAAGTTGATGAATTGCACCAAGTATCACTAGAGGGTTACTTTGGAGGTTAATGAATAAAAGAAAAGAATGCTCACTGTAAAGAAGGAAATAGTTCACTCTAAAGTGACATCAAAAATGACTTAAATTCTATATGTGTTTTTCTATGATGTTTGGCCTTCGAATAAGTCTATATGAAGTATGTGAATGATATAAATGCTATTGTATAAAGTTTTTATGAAGATTTACTCAAAAAGGCATGATTTATGATTTCAAGAAAATGTCCCTTTTAAATGCATGTTTTTGCATGGTTGTCATAATTAGTGCATTCTTGTACTAATCCCATTCTTCTCTACTTTTTACACAAAGTGTAGGTTATGGATGCTTAAAGGATGTTTATATGATGGAGGAGCTTGATATGTGATTCCCAAGCTCAAGGAAAGGAATCCTTAAGTCCAAGGATGTCCTAATGTTTAGTTATTGTAAAGTTTTATGAATTATATAGTTATGTATTATGTTGTAAGGTTCGTGTCCCTAAAGTACTTTAATGTTGTTGAGTCTAAGATGGAAAAGAGACCTAGAGTCTAAGTATGTAATATTATATTTTATATATGTGAAGTGAAGTTTCTAAGCATATGATGTACTATGAAACGTTTTAAATTTTCCGCTAAATTTACTATGACAATGCGATGAATGATAACTATGGGCTTGTGTAAGACCTCCGAGAGGTCAAGTACGCCATGTTACATCTAGGGGGTGCTCCCCGATTGTGACAAGCGTGGTATCAGAGCATGAGGTTTTAAAAGTGGTTTTGGGTCCAAGAAGTCTCATATTGCCACGTCTAGTAGAGTCTCGTATCATTGATGGTGAGTCGCGACACATCAAATGGTACGGGAGGCTATAGGACGACCTTCTTCATCATTCTCATATCGTGCCATATAACTTAACCCTATAAGATCTCTCTTTTATGTTTTCTTGTTCGGTGGTCTTTTAGATGTGATTGCTTGGATGAGATTATTCTCTATGCTTGATGGAGAAAAAGGTGAGTATAAATGCTTATCTTGGTTTTATGGTTTGATGAGTATATGTGAAGGTGAATTTTGGCATGTTTTGATGATGTGATGCCATTTATGTCTAAGTATGAGATTTATGTGAAATAGCATGTTATGTTGAAAAATGTATGTCATGATATAGTTAAAGCATGTAAGAATTAGTTATGATTAAATGAGTCTCTTTGGGAATAGTATGCTACTATATGATCTTGCATGATGGTAGCCTAATAGTATGATTGGAGTTGAAATGCTTAGTGACTACCTATGGAAGCATGCTACCCTAAGAATATATGTTTAAAGGTGTCAAATATTGTCTTTGTTATATGTGGGAACCTTCATGATTGATTTATATAGATTGTAGTTCTTGGTATAGACTTGATCCTAGGTGTGAAGGTAGTATGCATGTTTATGTGAGATGAGTTGGTAAAGTTTTGTATCTCATATTGTCATGCTTTTCCCATCAATTGCTTAAATGTTGCATTTTTTGAAATTTTGAAGCATGTTCACTGTAATGCTAGGCAACTTAAAGATTTTTGGGAAACCGACTAAATTGTTCTGTGATTGGAAGTTGTTGAAATATGTATAGAATTGATGCATATGAGCATGATAAAGAATGTAACGAGGAGATTTTCTATTTGGAATGAAGAATGAGAGTCTTATGGCATGATGAGTCATAGATTTGTTTCTAACTTCTTATTGTGTTGTGAGTCCCTTGATGTTATGGAATTGATGTTTCCCCTAGAATTGAGGGTAGTATTATTATCTTTGTAGGGTGATGATGTGGTTTTGATTGACCTAGAATTTACCTTTCTTTAATGTTGAAAGAAAAGAAAGAGTCCTTATGGCTAAGTCTCCTTGTTTCCTTCCCCTAATGATGTATGACATTGGTGCCTATTGTATTGTTGAAGAACTTATGTGGTTAAATAGTATGACCTAACTTGATAATTGGGGGATACTTTGCCAAAAATGACAAGGTTTAGAATACCTTGGTGTTCCTATGTTAACTTACTGTAAAGTCTTTTAAAGTGGTAATCACTTTTAAGTGATGAAAATGAAGGGTGTTAAGTTAAGATCCTCTTAAGGTTGGGTTAAGTTGCTCTTAATTGGGTCTACCCTAAGTGGGGATGGTTATGGAGTAGTAAGGTTGTAGATATTTTTCTACCTTGTCCTTCTATTATTACTTGGACTTGAAACTAATGAATTCTTAGTAAGCTTGTGCATGATAAGAGTTTTACATTAAAGTATGAATTGCATGACCTCTATATGTTTGGTATGTCTTGATTGAGACTATCTTAATAGTATTTTGAAGATTCTAAAGTACTTGGAAAAGAATTTTGATTAACTTCATGGTTTTCTCATGTTGATTGTGCATCTTGATATGCTAGTTGTGCATTTAACTTCATGAGGTAAGATAAGAAACATGGTTGTAGTCACTTGTGAGGTGTAATGTTTAGTCTTATAATGGAAGGTTGAGTCTCTTTAAAATGAAAAGTGTATAGTCTCTTGAAAACTATGTGACTTTTATGATTTGGAAAGCATGGTAGTAGGTCCACTTTTGAAAAGTGAAGGCATGTCTAGCTATTGTCCTTATGTGTGTCTATGAATTGTAAGACTTTCCCTAAATGATGCTTACAGTGAAGGCTATTGCTATGTTAGAAATTGACATTTTGCGAAATGACTTCCTAATTGTTGTGATGTGCTTGGTGTGGCTTACCATTTAGAATTCACTAGGAAGGATGTTTGAGCATGCCTTGGTTAAAAGTTGAGAAATTCTCATGTTACAGAAAAGTGACCTTTGTGCACTTGCTTGGTTATGAACTCATGAGACATGTAAGTGTGTTGAGTAGAAGGACATTCCTCCATGGACACAACTAAACATGGTATGATTGAGTATGACCCTCATAGCACTAGGTCTAACTAATAAGAATCCATTGTCAATCCAATTAACTCAAGTCTATGTGCATTGAATTATGATGAGTGCTTAATTGGCTTTTGAGTATTGTTAGAATCTGCCTATATGTGACCTTACATGATGATCTCAATGAATTGAAATGAAATGACCATGTTATAATTAGTAGAAGGATGTTCCTCCTATGAACATGGGCAGTGCCTACGTGTTTGATGCATTAAGTGAGTGAATAAAAGTTTTGCTTGCTTGTATGCATTAAGTGCTAAATGGTTTGAAGTGTGTTCCTTGTAAGTTTGGTGAATTAATTTATATATGATGATGTTATGACTGTTATAATCTGCTCTATGATTCATTGAAGTCCTTGTTGTGATTAAAGTGTTCTAAGTGTCATTCGAGGACGAATGTTCCCAAGTGGGGGATATTGTAAGACCCCCAAAATGAGTTAGGTGTCTAGATCCTAACATTTTAGTCATAAGGTTATAAGGTCCTAAAATGGCTTATAATATGGTATTGAGGTAGTGTGAAAGGTTTGAGGTGATTTGGAAGTCAAACGTCAAGGGACGACCAAGACATTCGACGACTAGTCACCTATGTGCCTCATGTGTCTATACTTGCTTATATTTGTATGTATCGATCTTATGAAGTCTTAAAATGAGTTATAATGATGTTTATAGGAATTATATGGAGTTTCATGAAGTTTGGAGGTCAAACATCTAACAACGTCTAAGACGTTCGAAAGTTAGCCCTTGAGACGTTCATGTGTGTCTTGATGGGGCCTAGCATGTTAGGACGTGTTGCGTGTAATTGTTTTGGGTGAAACTGATGTGGAAGGTCCTTGACTTGTTAATGTTAATATTTATGTTGGAAACGTCTGGTACGACTTCCCAAGGGCCCCTCAAGAGGGCCCACAAAAAGGACCCAAAAGTTGTCGAGACACTGCCTTGGCACTGTCAATCGACGAGTTCAAAGGACATTCCGTTGGTGGAAGACGCCCCGTAGATGGGGAGGCATCGATGGTCACTTAGCCTGGAGAAGTCTTGGCCACATTACAGCCTCAGACCCAAACGACGGAGGCACAGGACGGTCCGTCGATGGACCCACACCCCGTCGTTGGTGTCCGTCGATGCAGGCCTGCAGTCAATGCCATGCACGCTGCCTAAGTATGGGGTGAATGGGAAATTCACCCCACGTGCTAACCTGACCCTAGGCGGTTTATTTACCTATTTAAAGTATATATAGATGATCTAAAAAAGAGAATAGCCCATACCCAATCCTCCAAATCAAAATCAAACCTCCCTCTCCCAAAATATCATCTCTAGAAATCTCCATTGAAGGTGAAGTTCAAGGGAAGCGTGTAGATGGGATTTCCATGGATTCTTTACCAATTTTTATTGGATTCTTCATGTAATAGAGGTATGGTTATCCTTCATCTCTAAGTAACCTTTCACTTGGAGAGCTAATCTCAATGTCTTTCAAAGAGATTTCATGATCAAACTTCTTCTTCTTCAATCTAGCCATGGGTTCTTTCTAAAAATGTTTTTAATGGCTTAATCATGATGAATTGATGTTAATGTATTGGTTTTAACGTGATTTTCAATCCAATTGCATTATGAACCCATGTTCCTTCCCAAAATCGATTTAGCCCTTGCATGGGCATTGTGATCATGGCTTGTTAGTGGTTACTTTGCGATTTTCTTACGTTGAATTGTTTATATATTCTATTATTTACATGAATTTATGATTAATTAATGATTACGGATTCATGTGGATCAATATATGAAGATTTGAACATGACTAATATATGTCTTTATGTGATCACGGTAATATGGACCTTTTAATGAATAATAGTGGAATTTGATTATGTTGTGGTTCTTGTAGCTACTTCCTTATGTTAATAAGTTGGTTTAATTTCAAGTATAAATCCTTGATGATCAAATTAAATAAGGCTTATATGAATTGATCTAGGTTCTTTAGTCTATCAAGTGGTAACTTGTGATCTTGACGTTAGGTTGGTTGTCTTGTGCCTCGATCATGGTTAATTGTCCTTATCTACTGCCTATATGGATAATGTGATGATAATTAGGTATAATTGGGCTAATATGAATAGAAAACCATGGAATTGGTAAAGATTGTATTAGATTCTTCTAGCCTATAAAATGGATGTTGTAATGTATATGACATGATCTAAATGCTAGGGTAGATGAAGCATGATTTAGTTTGAGTAAGGATCTCTTTAGATACTTCCCTACATGTGTATTATTCATAAATTATTATTGATGATCAATGCAAGCGAATTGGGTTAAAGATCTATGTTCTTCTACTTTCTAGTATATATGTGATGTATTGTATTAGATTGTAATATGATCTTGTAGCGACTTGTACATGGTTTTCTTTTATGATTATGGTATTTTAGATACTGACCTATACTTGAGTTATTGATCAAAGAGTATTAATGGTCAATAATGTCCAAAGGCTAAAGGATTGGTAAGAATTGTTGTACTCTTCAACTTCTCTACTTCTTTATAGTAATGTTGATGAATCCTTGTGGCATTGTGTGGTATGGTCCTGTAATGGTGGCGTTGCTTACTTTATTGTCATTATATATGTGTTGACCATGGCCTTGAAGGCAATGAGTGTTTATGATGATCACCTTATGTGTAACTTGTGCCTAGTTTCTTCTCTAGTTGTGAATCTAAGTTATGTTACTATTGTTATGAGCATGTAAATGGTTAGGTTAAAATCATGTGTAGGTGATGCCATTAATGAAGCGTTAAAGATTGATGACCCCTACCCATGTACCCCTATGTCAAAGTGTGAATAGCTAATGTTAGGAGTCTTAAAGTGTAATATGAAGTTACCTTGCCTCCTATGCTAATTTGTGTTGTGTGGTCTATGCTTGAATATGTATTGTGGTTCTAAGAGGGTGGATTCCTCAATATATTGTTGATAGCCATTATGTGATCATATTGACTAATGTACACACACGCTCACTTTACATGCATGTTTACAAGTAGTATAGGTCATGGTGTTTAAATGAAAGGTAGTTCTCATATTCACTAGTGTCTACTACTATGCATGTTAAGCTTATGTCTATGAAAGTATGATATGTGTTTCCTTAACTAGGATGACTTGATAGGTGTACTAGTATGGTCAAGGGTATGGGACTTTGCCTATGCATTGCACATGTGTGCCTTGATAGGATAGTTTCTAGTTTTGGTTTCAATGTGCATGAATATGAATGTATAAACATGTGTGACCTTAATGTGTTATGTGAAAGGTTTGCTCACATATATGTATACACACACATGAATGATGATCTAGTCAATAGAGGGGCCTTGAAAGGTGTGCTCAAGTGTATCCTAAACTAGATAGTGCAAATAATATATGATATGTCCATGTTAAAGGATTTCTCACATGATGTAGGTTGATGAACTTTCTTTTATGACCTATGAGCTAAGCATATGAGGGATGACTCTCCTAAGCCTATGTTTTATAAAGAAATGATAATAAAGGCTTTTTAATTAAAAGGGAACTTAGCTTAAAACCGAGTGAACTTATATATGAGTGTGTGTCCCTTTCCAATGTGGGAAGTAAGGTCTACCATAAATCTCATGAGGTGGATAACCACAACGCCTAAATAGGCATAAATAGGTTTCCATAAGTGAATAACCATAATTCCCCATCTTGGCATAAAGAGGGTTTTCACATGTACCTCCAAGTTCCATAACTATGCTTGCCACATAGGATCTAGCAAGTGAATTCACTTAGTATGCTAGCATACCTTTGCTAGGTAAGAACACCTTCCATTAGTGTAAGGCTCTACAACACCAAATTCCATGTTTAGCACCCATGGTCTTAGTGTCCGTTAAGGCTATGGTTTCCCTAAAAAAAATGGACAATGGAAGTAAATGACTAGGACCCTAAATAAGAGTTACTTAGGATAGGTGGAAGTAATGAACCCATCTAGACATTGCACAAGTATCTCCTTAGGAAGTTCTAGGAAGGTGTTCTAAGGTGTATGATTATGATTGTATCTTTGTGCATGGCATGGTAGTATTTGTCTATTTGTAATGAAGATGTGCATGGTATGAGTCTATGTGATGTGGTCTTATTCTTATATGCACTATGTGAGTCTTAATGACTATATGATGAACATTGTTGACATGAATGAGGTTGTCTTCACTTAATATGTTGATGTATGAATTGAATGATAAGGTTTGTGGTCTCATGAAGGGTTTACTAAGTATGTGTGGGGTTATGGGGATTCACATGTACATTGCACTAGTAGGCTAAGATTGGGGTCATGAACAAGGTCTTATAATGATTTATGTGAAGTGAAGTCATTATATGTGCAAATTGATGTAGCTTACTGTAAAGGCAATAGAGACTTGACTTAAATGTGTCTTTGATAGGTTATACTTGGATGTTGGTATGTGTTGGCTTGTATAGGTTGTATGTATGGTTTTCCTTGTGGCCTTAAGGTGATGCACTGCACCAAATATCACTAGAGGGTTACTTGGGAGGTTAATGAATAAAAGAAAAGAATGCTCACTGTAAAGAAGGAAATAGTTCACTGTAAAGTGACCTAAAAAATGACTTAAATTATATATGTGTTTTTCTATGATGTTTGGACTTTGAATATGTCTATATGAAGTATGTGAATAATATAAATGTTATTGTATAAAAGTTTTATGAAGATTTACTCAAAAAGGCATGATGTATGATTTCAAGAAAATGTTCCTTTGCATGTTTTTGCATGGTTGTCATACTTAGTGCATTCTTGTACTAATCCCATTCTTCTCTACTTTTTACACAAAGTGTAGGTTATGGATTCTTAAAGGATGTTTATATGATTGAGGAGCTTCATATGTGATTCCCAAGCTCAAGGAAAGAAATCCTTAAGTCCAAGGATGTCCTAATGTTTAGTTACTGTAATGTTTTATGAATTATATAGTTATGTATTATGTTGTAAGGGTCGTGTCCCTAAAGTACTCTTATGTTGTTGAGTCTAATATGGCAAAGAGACCTAGAGTCTATGTATTATTATATTTTATATATATGAAGTGAAGTTTCTAAGCATATGATGTGCTATGAAAAGTTTTAAATTTTCTGCTAAATTTACTATGACAATGCGATGAATGATAACTATGGGCTTGTATAAGACCTCCGAGAGGTCAAGTACGACATGTTACTTCTAGGGGGTTCTCCCCGGTTGTGACATTTAGCATGAACCCTATAAGTTGAACAATCTTGAAATAAGAAGTGTCTTTGAGTCCTTTAGTTGAGTAGTTCATGCTCATAATTCCGCATGAACCCTCCAAGTTGAATATTATGAAATAATCCATAAACATGAGATCATGAACCTTGAATCCATAATACAATTCAAGGAAAGTTAAGATTATAGCCAAAGAATTTAAGAGTTAAGTCTAGAAGTTAAGAACCAAGTCAAAGTAAAGTTTCTTAAAGTTTTCAAGAGTCTTACTTAAACGTTTTAACTTTGTTTTAAGGCTCAAGTTTCTAGTTACAGTAAAGAGTAAAAGTTGAACTCTTTAATTCAAGAAATATAAGGGAACAAACTATCACCTAAGATTTGATTTAAGATCAATAGTTTCATGTTAAGCAAAGAGTAAAGAGTTGAGTTCATTTCTCAAAAGTTATAAGGGAACTAAGTATTCCCTAAGAGTTACAAATGTTATCACATTTTGTGCAAGAAAGGAAGCTAGATTCCAACAGAGACTTGGGCTAGCTTTTACTAAACAGGAAACTACGATTTCCAAGAGAGCTTTTAAAGCTAAGTTTGAGCAATTACCTCAAACCAGAGAATAAGTTGTTTTAAAAACATATGAGCTAAGTATTTTGGGAGTAGTATTGAGAACCGATATGGGGACACGAGTTCATATTAACTCAAACCTCCATAAACCATGTAGCCAACATGGACATAAGAAGGATCATACTTTTAGATGATTCCTTAGTGATTTTTAGCATAGACTAGTGGATCCACTTAGTAGTTCAGGTTCTATACTGACGGCAAGGTATAGGACGATCCTCTTTCAATGTGAGGTAAGATGTTGTACCATCTCTTAGGCTCATAGTGATGATTGTCGGTAAGAGAATCTTCCACAGAAATTATATTACTTTAATATATAAGTAAAGTTGAGTTTGTTATTCCATTTTCTTTAACGAACTAAGTTGTTTTTTATGTTTTATAAAGCTTTCTGTATATTGCATGCCTATCTTTCTTTATATTTAGTTGAGTATCCAAAGTCGAATATCATATCTTTGAGTTGAGTATCTAATCTATAGTTGAGTATCTTATCCTTGAATACTTTTGAGTTGAGTAAGTTGAGTATTGATGAGTATATTGAGTATTCCTTGAGTTGAGTAAGTTTTTAAAGAGTTAAGTATGTTTTCCTTTTTATCAAGTTTAAGCCTATGTTTTATGCTTTAGATTTCCAATTACATGCTCGTACATTCGACGTACTGATCCAATTGGCCTGCATCTGCTCATGATGCAGACACAGGTATTCAAGATTATCAAAAGAAGTTTCGTTAGTACATCCGAGAGTTTGAGTTAGATATGGTGAGCCTCTTTATTTTCGGAGCATTTCATTTACTTTTCACTTTAGTAAGGAAGTCGTGTGTCTTGTCCTGACTTCCATCTTTGTGATATAGAGGCTTCATAGATAGTCAGTTTAGTTAAGAAGTCAGTATTATTCATTTATTTTATTAAATGTTTTAAAGACTTAAGTTGGTTATTTTATGGTTAGTTTAATACATTATTTTATTCAGAGTTAATCTTTAAATTTAAAGCTTTGTATTTGATTTATTGATTTTATTCAGTTTTAAGCTTTTGCATGCTTAAGTTAGTCTTCCGCTTGTAGTCTACCAGGATAAGGGTTTGCTTGGGGACCAACAATGGTTCTTGAGTGCTGGCCACGTCCAGGGTGTAGACTCGGGTCGTGAAAACCACGGTATGTGAGCACAGAGTTTAAGTGTCCTAGGGTGTCTATGAAGTCGTGTCAATAGGATTTTTTATGGTTGTGAGGGGGCCACTTCTATGAATGAGGTACTATAGGCATTTAACAAAAGTTTCCCTTTTTTCATACTCTTAATCGTGCAAAATGGCTAAGTCATAGAGATCTATTCTAACTCGTGCTTTCTCATATTCATTTGACTACCCATCATACGAGAGGTGATTGAAAAGTAAAGTTTAAAGATCCTTACGGATGAGTTGTCCTTAGAAAGAGTATTGAGACAATCATGAGATTCCAGAGGGGCTTGAGAGGAGCCTAAGAGTAAGTTAAGTGTTCAATTTCAAAGTAATGCACCCATATTCATTTGAATCGTGTGTTTGAGCTAAAAGCGAGTTGTACTCTTTTCCTTAAGACTTGTTTCAGTTACTGTCCTTTTTAAGAAGTATCTTTAGAGCTTGGGTATGATTTTCACCCGAAATAGTAACTTGAGTTATGAGGTCATGAGTAGTAGTAGTAAGAGAGTCCACAGTTAGAGGGAAGTAGCAGAGGTTTAGTAATACTAGTAAGGGAGATGGTGTTTTGACAAGCTATGCTTCTATAGTCACGAACCTAATAAGTTATTAATGAAGAGTTTCCCTTGTGGTAGACTAAGAGGTAAAGAGTTTTAAAGAGTTTAGGATAAGAGGTAGAGTAAGTGTTGCAAGCCAATATGAGTTAGAGTATACCTTAACTAGAAAGGGGTTATGATGATGTGTCATTGTGTTAGTAATGACCAAGTGTAATTGGTGAATAGAAGATCAAGTATTTATGACGTGATAGATCTAATATAGGTTAATGATTTGTTTGAGAGGGTCATGATGTTCATAAGGTTATAGAACTAATTAAGTAATGAGGTACAACATAGCAGATGAAAGCGTGTTGATATTCGGGTTTAGTAATGAAAATTAAGCATGAATTTGAGATGGGTGTCAAGATTCAAAGAATGGCAACATGAGATTGTTGATGTTAGTCTTGTGATTTGATCTAGTAGACTTCACATATAGTAGGTGAGGTATTGAGATGTTGTTACAATGAATGTGAGTAGTGCAAGTGAGAGACCCTAACCTTTAGATAAGGGAAGCAAATTGTGTCTAAGTCACAAGACTAGCAATAGCATAAACAAGTGTATCGAGAGGGTATGTAATCAGAAGAGGTTAAGAGAAATCCCTAGAAAGAGGTCTTAGTACCTGATTATAGAGAGTTTGGTAGCCATGAGATATACTTCTCCCAAGTGTTAGTGTGATGTAGACCAGTTTAGAGATGTAGAATAGGTCCATAACATTCAAGTGTCAGCTTTAGACCTAAAGGGGAGATGACAAGATGAGAAATCAAGTTAAGTGTTTGAGAGTAAGATAGTAGTTAGTTCCAAAGAGTGGAGATATCCTTTCAGAGGCCCTTTTCTTAATGATGTGATGTTAGAAAGAGGAGGTTGATGATCTTAATGTGTTATGATGGTGTGATAATTCTATATAAGATTATTAATAAGGAGGAATAATAGGATTAAGTTTTTCTATGAGAAATAGTTAAATGAGAGCCCTTAGTTCAATTTGAAAGAGTTGGTTAGTAGGACTTCATAGAGTTGTTAGATTACTAAGGTTGAATGCGGTGTTGCTAAACATTTATTGGATTCTGAAGATGGGCAAGGTGGTGGTAAAGAGTAATAGTGTGGGGATGAGATTCCAATAGAGAGGTACAGAACCCGAACCTAAGGATTTGGGTTAATCTTGAATATATTGAAAGTGTACTATTAGAATCAGATCATGGTAAGAGTAACCCCATTCCATAAATAGTTCAGTTGTCATTCGAGGATGAATGATCCCAAGAGGGAGATATTGTAGCACCCCAAGAAGTTTTTTGAACTAAGACTCGAATCGTTCATCGTAGTGAGTGAGATTTTACGAAGAAATAAAAATTTCTTAAGTATTAAGGTCAGTTCACTAGATTTAGCACCTTGAGTTGCAAAAAGAATTAAATAAATTGGAAATGGCAAAAATCTAAAATTTTGCAAGTTAAGCTAAGTATGAGTTTTGGGTCAACATCAAATGACCATAAGTCGTAGTACAAGATGATTTAGGTGTGCTACAAGATACCATAGGAAAGATCTTTGAATTATCTTTCCAATGCCACCGAGTTTGCTATGTTTCGGGTTCAATGAGTGATATATAACCTTTTGAAGTTAGGTTGTCCAGTTAAGGAAAGTTAGCTGAAAATATGAGGGGTATTTTGGTCCTTTCCTTACCCAATCGGATTTAATTCACTTTTAGTAATATTTAGTGATCTAATCCTTTTAGGTTCAGTTTTATAATCCTAATATACACCTGGGGTTTTAGTTGAGAGTTCAAGAAGAGACAAAAAGAGAAAAGAAGAGAAAAAAGGAGAAAAGAGGAAAGGATGAAGGCGTTTGTCGACATTCTTGAGTTTGGTTAAGGATTTTTTCTATGAGTTTAATCATTAAAAGGCATATAATCTTCCTTAGTGTTTGGTTAGTTTACCCACAATTTAAGTAAGTTAAGTAATCGAATCCAAGTGATTGGGGGAAGAAACTGTTCGATTTTAGGCGAGTTAGGGTTAGAAAACAAGCAAGGATGTTTGACAGATTTTCTGGGTTGGGGCCTAGCGGGATGCGCCTGCCAGAGCGCCCCAAACCCTTCTCTGTACTTCAGGGGCTGGCGCCCCGCACCACCCATAGACCCAGGGTCGCCTACCCCATCCAGTTTGCCTCTAGTTGCTCAGTTTGAGTTCGTTTAAAGTGCACCTTCACTCCTCTTCAATTCTAGCTACTGTAAGCTACTTCTAAACACCTAAAATCGTTCCTAACATGATAATAACCTTGAATTCCTAACTCAAATTTAAGGTAGAATTGAGGATTAAGTTTGAGAATTAGTTCCAACATTCTAAGAACGACCTTTAACCTTTTGTGGAGTCTTCTACAAATTCTATTAACTTGTTTCAAGGCTCGAGAAAGTGAGTATATGAGAACGAAAAGAATATATTCATAAGTCTACCTTGTCATCATCAGATCCTCCATTTCATGAACCAAAACTCTTGAATTCATAATTCACGTTCAAGAGAAAGAGTTAAGAGTATAGTTCAAAACAACTTTTGAGTTCAATAGTGATTACTTCGAGGTAAACCATTGATTTGAACTAAGTTTTGAGGAAGTAAGTATGAGAATGATAAGATTCGTATACATGTGTTCCTTATTGATATTTTTACCCTTGAGTCGAGTTGTTCATGCCCATAACATCCGCATGAATTTTTTAGTACCTTTGATATGAGTAGAAGATTCAAGTCCTAAGTCTTGAGTAATAAGTTTCTAAACCATTTGAGTTTAGATTTCTAATCATTGGACTAATACATGTTATCCATGAACTCTTTGAGTTGAATTGTTCATGCCCACAGTTTCGTATGAACCCTATAAGTTGAACAGTCTTGAGATAAAAAGTGTCTTTGAGTCCTTGAGTTGAGTAGTTCATGCTCATAATTCCGCATGAACCCTCCAGGTTGACTATCATGAAATCATCCATAAACATTAGTCTTACTTAAATCCTTAATCCAATTCAAGGAAAGTTAAGATTAAAGTCGAAGACGTTAAGAGTTAAGTCTAGAATATCGAAGCAAATCAAAGCAAAGTTTCTTAAATTTTTCAAGAGTCTTACTTAAACATTTTAACTTTGTTTTAAGGCTAAAGTTTTGAGTTAAAGTAAAGAGTAAAAGTTGAAGTCTTTCCTTCAATAAATATAAGGGAACTAAGTATTCCCTAAGAGTTGATTTAAGATCAAAAGTTTTAAGTTAAGAAAATAGTAATGAGTTCAGTTCATTTCTCAAAAGTTAAAAGGGAACTAAGTATTCCCTAAGAGTTACAAATGTTATCACATTTTGAGCAAGAAAGGAAGCTAGAATTCCAACAGAGACTTGGGCTAGTTTTTACTAAACAAGAAACTACGATTTCCAAGAGAGCTTTCAAAGCTAAGTTTGAGCAATTACCTCAAACCAGAGAATAAGTTGTTTTAAAAACATATGAGCTAAGTATTTTGGGAGTAGTATTGAGCACCGATATGGGGACGCGAGTTCATATTAACTCAAACCTCCATAAACCATGTATTAACATGGACAAAAGAAAGGTCATACTTTTTAGATGATTACTTAGTGCTTTTTAGCATAAACTAGTGGATCCACTTAGTAGTTCAGGTTCTATACTGGCGGCAAGGTATAGGAAGGTCCTCTTGAAAAAGCCTCTTCCAAAATTTGACTTCTTAAGTCGTCCACACTCGGAACGCACAACCTACTTTTGTACATAAGTACCCCATCCCCCTTGGGAGAAAGACTCATTGAACATACTAAGAACTGATTCCTTCAACTACATCAATAGAGGATCAAGATGTTGCTTAGATTTCACCTCAACCACTAAAGATGATTCGGAGTTATGATGAACCATGAAACCCCTTTTTGGAGAAACTTCAAGTTTAATACCCAACCGGTCCAATCTATGCACATCTTTTACTAACTTCTTCTTACTATCAACAACATGGGCCACACTACCCATAGATATCTGACTCAAAGCATCCTCAACCACATTGGCTTTTCCGGGGATGTAAAGGACACTCATATCATAATCTTTCCAAAGCTATAACCACCTTCTTTGTCGGAGGTTTAACTCTTTTTGAGTGAACACACATTGGAGACTCTTGTGATCGGTGGACACATCTACATCACTCTATATATATAGTGTCTCCATATTTTCAAAGCAAACACTATGATCGCTAGTTCAAGATCATGGGTCGGATAGTTCTTCTCATGTACATTGAGCTGCCTAGAGGCATATGCTATCACCTTACCATTTTGCGTGAGGACACAACCCAAACCTACTCAAGAAGTGTCACAGTATATATCAAACCCTTCGATGTCCTTCGGTAAGGTCAACACCTACGGTAAGCTTATCTTTCAACTTTTGGAAGCCTTTCTCACAAGCTTCCGTCCAGTCAAACTTAACTTTCTTTTAGGTTAGGGTAGTCAATGGAGAAGTTATAGATACAAACATCAACATATCTCCTATAATACCCCGCTACACCCAAGAAACTTCGAATATCGGTGGGAGTTAAAGGTCTAGGTCAATTCTTAACCGCCTCCGTCTTTTTCAGATCAACTGTAATACCCACACTAGAGACAATGTAACCAAGAAAAAACACCAATCTTAGCCAAAATTCACACTTACTATATTTAGCAAAGAGTTGATGTTCCTTGAGGACTTGTAATACAACCCTCAAATGACCCACGTGTTCATCCTCACTCTTAGAGTATACCATGATAAAATCAATAAAGACAATTACAAACGAATCAAGATAATTTTGGAACACCCTATTCATAAGGTCCATGAAAGTCGTCGGGGCATTGGTTAGACCAAAGGACAAAACTAGGAACTCATAAAGACCATATCTTGTTCGTAAATCCGTTTTAGGAATGTCAACTCCTCTAACTCTAAGTTGGTGATACCCCAATCTCAAATCAATAAGTAACTCGCCCCTTGGAGTTGGTGAAACAAATCATCAATCCTAGGAAGAGAATACTTATTCTTTATAGTGACCTTTTTTAATTGTCGGTAGTCAATACAAATTCTAAGTGACGTATCTTTCTATTTCACAAATAACACTGGAGCGCCCCATGGAGATATGTTTGATTGTATAGAACCCTAATCTAGCAAATCCTTGAGTTGAGATTTTAATTCTTTCAACTCGGTCGGAGCCATTGGGTAAGCAAGAATTGATATGGGTTGAGTACTCGGCAACAAATCTATGTCAAAATCAATTTCCCATTCGGGAGGAATTCTAGGTAATTCATCAGGTAAGACTTCCAGAAAATCCTCCACTACTCGGACCAGCTCTAAAGGATGAGCCTCAGACCCAAGGTCCTTGACCCTCACAATGTGATATACACATCCCTTAGAAATCATCTTACAAGCTTTTAGACATGAAATAATTTGACTTCTAGGGATTGAGTTTCCCCCCTTCCATTCTAAAACAAGTACCTTAGGAAAATGGAATTTAACTACCCTTGTTCTACAATCAATTGAAGCAAAACAAAGATGTAACCAATCCGTCCCCAATATGACATCAAAGTCCAACATATCAAGTTCTACCAAATCGACCAATGAAAATCTATTGGACAATATTATGGGACAACTCCTATAGACTCTTTTAGCAACAACAGAGTCACCCAACGGCGTAGAAACTGAGAAAGGTTCAACTAAGACATCGGGGAGCACATCAAACTTCATAGACACTAAAGGAGTTACAAAAGATAAAGTGCCACCGAGATCTAGCAATGCATAAACATTAATTGAAAATACTTTCAACATGCTGGTACAACATCGAGAGAATCTTCTTGATCACCCCTAGATTTGAGAGCATAGGATCGGTTTTTCTTAGAAGCATCGGAATTAAGACCACGTGTTTGTGCTTGACTACTCTCCATTTCTTGAGCCTTGTCCATGGGACAATCCCTCACCATGTGACCACTCTTTCCACAACCAAAACAATTATCCATACCCATTAGACATTTACCCATATGATTCTTTCCACATTTGGCACAATAGGGTTTCTCACTTTGTGAACCATCACCTTTCCCCCCTTGAGGCTTAGGATTAGACACCCTATTCTTATTAGCCTTTGAGAAATTAGAAATAAATTGGTTGGATAATATCTTCTTAAACTTTGGTTTGTCTTGGATTTCAAACTTACCCTTAGAAGTACCTCCATCATAGGGTCTTGCCCTCTTGACCTCCCTGTTCTCCTCTTAAGCCTACTCTCTTCAACTTGTTAAGCATGCACCATCAAACGAGATAAATCCATGTCATTGTGAAGTATTGCCGCACGACACTCTTCCAAAATATCATCAGACACACCTATCACAAAGCGACTCAATTCATCGCTCAGATTAGTCACCAAAGAAGAGGCAAGTTTAGACAACTTAATGAATTTCAAAGAGTATTCTTTAACACTCATACCTCCTTAGCGAAGGTTGATGAACTCTTCCACTTTTGCCTCTGTAAAGAACATATCAAGAAATGCCCTCATAAAGACTTCCCAACTTATAGGACCCGCTCTCAAAGCCCTATTGTCCTTCCATTGAGTGTACCAAGTTTGAGCCACATGTTTGAGTTGATAAGCGGCTAACTCGGTCTTCTCATTTGAACTCACCCCCATGGCATACAAGATCTTATAAACCTTATCTATAAAGTCTTGAGGATCTTCATTTACCTTAGACCAAAAGAACATTTGAGGGTCAATCCTAGTGAAGTCCCTTAAACGTGAAACCATGGTACTAGTATTTTGATTCACACGGGGTGCAACTTCTCGATTTGCTTGTGTCGTCATAGCTTGAGCTTGAATATTTATGGCTTGAGCGTTGGTAGCCATGACTTGAGTCAAGTTTAGGAAAGTCGCCCTTATTTATCCATCAGACATTACCGGAGGATTGACCGGAACTTGGCCACCTAAAGGAACTTGCTCTTCAGGTGGATCTTGGTTGCTTTGGGGAGGAACTCTCGCATTTGCAATCTCCCCTTCAACCCTTCTTGCACCTTCCCTTCTAGTAGTCATAGCCTATACCAACAAGAAAAGGATTAGAAGAAAAGCACACATAGAGTTAAAACTCTGGAGGCACGACTCAAGAATACAAAAGTAGGTGAGAATTTCCTAAGCATCACATAGAGTATAATTCATAAGTGTGGCGCGCTTCACAATTATGAATAAGACTCTACGTATTCGTGGTTTTGTGAGACATCATTCCTAAGATTATTAAACCTCATGCTCTAATATTAAGTTTGTCATGACCGAAGAGCACCCCTTAGTTCTAACTGGCGTCTTCGTCATCGAAGAGGCTTAACAAGCCCTTAGCGTTCATCATTGCATCTTAGATAAAATAAAAGCGGAAAATTCAAAGCTTTTCATTTGAAGTTCAACTTCACTTCACATATATCAAAAATAGAATCTATACTTGTCTCATATTGTCATCTAACATAAGAGTATGAAAGTTGGAACTTAGCCCTTACATCAATAACAAGTATTATCATACGAATTACAACATAGTCTTTGAATAAGGAAAATGAAACTAGAATTAGAATCAAGCATCTCCATCCTCGGACTTGAGGACTCACCAACTGGGGAATAGAAATCCAAGTTTCTTCAAGAAAGGACTAGAATCACCTCACTCCCCGAACCTACGCTTGGGGTAGAAAATAGAAGAGATATGGGTTAGTACAAGCCACATGTACTAGGTATGGAAACATATGCAAGTAAAACATTTGAAAATATGCACAAAGAGACATTTTGTCATAAGCATATTAAGTTCACTTTAAAAGCCTTCATGCACATTCCAAGAACATATACAAGTCCATACCACAACAAGACATATCCACAAGTAACATCATAATAAAGCCATAGTCAAAATTTCATGTTTAGAGACCATTTCCTCAAATACATCACAATACCTTACTCATAACCCCAATCTAAGTCTACTAGTACAATGTGTATGTGAAGCCCCATAACCTCACATAAACCAAGTAAACCAACCAAGAGATCATAAGCATGGTCTTTAACCTCATACATCATCATAACAAGTGTAGTCAATATCATGCATAACACTTTAGACCAACATCATGAATACCAAGTGAAACCAACATCATACATATCATATAAGACCAACACCATGCATTTCATGTATCCATAAAGAACCTACCCTAGAATTCCCCTCAAGGTCCATTTGTTCAATGTATAGGTAAAGTCCCATACTCTTACCCACACTAAGTAACACCTCTTAAGTAGTCCTAGTTAATGTTCATCTTCTTACTTTTATTCATTCACTAGTGTACTTAGCCGCGCTTCGCGCGGTTATGAAATGAATTAAAATAAAATTACATATCAATATCAATAATTACTTTAATAAAAAGAATTTTTTGTTAATCGCATAATTTTATAAAAGAGAAGCTATGAAAAATATTTAGATTAAATATGAAATTATTAAGAAATCAATATATGTGAACTTCGAAAAGTTAAATATTAAAAATAAATATCATAGAGAAAAAGGGAAGGTAATAAGAATTGGGTATATTAGAACTACTTAAATGTAAACTTGTGATCGTTTTTTTCTTTTTTATTTGAGATTTTCTTAGTATAATTTATATATAATAATGTAAACTTGAAATCTGATCGTTCTTTTATGCTTATTTGTAATCTTTTTAATTATATTCTTAGTAAGTTTTTGGCAATGTGTAACTCGAATTGCTATTAATAGTTAGTATTCATGACTATATAGTTAGCCAACACTATTATAAATCATTATCCACAATTACTATTACTTGTCCTCGTCATCACCCAATCATCACATGTTTTAATTATTTTTATTATTGTACAATATTAGATTAATTTAATGTTTGTATTAATAACTTTTTAATAATTAAATTTTAAATAAAAAAAAGTTTAACAATCTTAATTAGTTAAATTTCATAGCTTATTATTATTATTATTATTATTATTATTATTATTATTATTATTATTATTATTATTATTATTATCATCATCATCATTAACATAGGTTTAGATATTCAATTATTTTTGGGACAACTTATATTGAGAAAAAAATGTAAAATTTAAAAATAACATAAAAGAGAACAAAAGAGAGAATTAACTACGCAAAAAAGATTCAAGAAAATGACACATACAAAATTCCTGTTTCTTTTAATTTTGTTTGGCTTAAACACAAAATATTAAAAAGTATATTTCACATTTTAAATAAATATTACATTTACTATAATAAATTCCTAAGAATAAAAAGTCACAGTAATTAAGTGGATTAATAATATGACTTTGAAGTTTTGTAACATAATAAGAGTAATATTTGTACATTATTACACTAATAAAGAACATTAATTATATAAAATGAAAAGACAAACAAATTAGAGTTATTGAGACAAATATTTTATTATAAGTAAATAGAAAGGTAGGAAACCAACTACATTTTTAAAATTATAAATTAATCGCAATTTTGAAATAACTTTGGAACTCCCGAAAAATAACAAATATGAAAATATAAAGACTTATTAATAAACAACTTGAAATCTTCAAAAAAAAAAAAGAATTGCAATTTTGCATATTAATAAATAATTTATTTTTAATAAAACCATGTGTATTTTCAAAATTATAAATTAACTTTACATTCTTATGTTCTATCATTTTTGTTAATAAAAATTGTTTCACCGGACTATGAAAGTATATGTACGTATTTCTTTAAGTAGCATATCGATATTCATTTACTCATTTTCTACTTCTATATTTTATAATATTATACGACACAAACACAATAAACTAATATTATCAATAAAAAAGTGAGAGATGAATTTACCTGAACAAATAATTATTTTTGAAGAGTGTTTTCATTATAATATAATTAAATTATCTAAGAATCATATAGAGGTCTAAAGAGAATTTCTTAAAAAAACTCAGAATTTCTATCTTCATGAATACAAACAAATAATATTAAATGTATGATTCAACAAAGAAAGAGTTGTAATTATATTAGACATATCAAATTATTTTTTCTTATAAACTCAAATTATGCAAGAATGTCTAACCATTTTCATTATAGATATATTTCCTATAATCGGCAAATCTGAATAAATAAGTTAAAAAATTATCTACCAAAAGAAGAAAAAGATAAAGAATAAGGAGAAAATTACATTTAAACACGTATAATCATTTTTGACAAAACATAAATAATTCAAAAGGAAATAATATAATAGAAACATTACTTCTTAAGGACCTAAAAAGATAAAGAATAATCACTATATAACTCAAAATCCATTAATCTCCATCTCTCGATATTTTCATTTCATCCTATATACAAGAGTCAAGAAAAAAAATAACAAATAAATTATTAGTCCTAAAATGAATCTCAAAGTTAACAAAATAAAATATTATATCTCATAAAGAATAAGGGAAAATTACATTTAATCATAAATTCTCC
Source organism: Solanum sitiens (assembly GCA_016801875.1). Classification (NCBI taxonomy): domain Eukaryota; kingdom Viridiplantae; phylum Streptophyta; class Magnoliopsida; order Solanales; family Solanaceae; genus Solanum; species Solanum sitiens. Next base: position 852,144 of record JABWTJ010000019.1, read on the forward strand.
TACATAATCATTTTTGACAAATAATCAATATATATATATATATATATATATATATATATATATATATATATATATATATATATATATATATATATATATAGCTCAAAATCCATTAATCTTCATCGCTTGATGTTATCATTTCATCCTATTTACAAGAGTCAAGAAAAATTATAACAAATACATTATTAGTCATATAATGAATCTCAAAGATAACAAAACAAAATAATTTATCTAGAAGAAATAAAAATATGCTGACATATTAGCCTTACTTGCTAATTAAAAGTAATATATGAAATAATATTTGAAAAAATGATGCACCTCAAAGCTTACAAATATTGTAACATGTCTTCCACTAATTCTCTAACCAAAGATGACTACAAAATAACACAAAATTTTAGTGTGATTTTATAGTGTTAATGTAACCTTTCACATTAAATAATTAGAAGTTATGAAAATGAAAGGCTTAATAGGTTATGAATATGAAAGGTTTGAGAGTTATGAATATTATTAATACTAATTTAAGAATAGAATTTATATAATTGAAGAGGTATAAGTTTCTAAGAAAAAAATAATTGAAAAAAATAAGAAAAAATGTCAAGTAAAAGAAGAGAAATAAGAAAAAATGAATGGAGGTCATAGAGAGGTGCCACATCACCTCCTCTATGATCCTCATATATATATATATATTTATATATATATATATATATATATATATATATATTGATTTTAACATTCGATAAACTTCGCCATAATCGACATAGGTCATGTGAGCTAACACGGAATCCAGTGTCATCCCCTCACAGCGAAAGGAGGGTGTCCTACTTGCCAAGGTAAGACATATACATTCATATAGCATCTAGGTAGATCCACTAGCTAAGATTCCTATGGGGCACATAGTTAAGGAATTAGGGGGTTGTTACTAGGAACCCTCTTTATGCTATCTAGTATTGTAGTTTCCACCTCATGAGAGAACATAGTGTGAACCTCCCTTTGTTTGATAAGGAACATCTCTCAATGTCAAGTTCACTCCACGTTAAGCTAAATTCCTCTTTTAAGTATCTTTATGTCTTTATTAAAATTAATTCATAACATAGGTCTTAGGAGTTTAACCCCTTCTATAACATGTTCATAGATCGTAGGTTTTAGGATGAGAAAGTCCTTTCATCACAACCCAACATCAAGTGAGAACATTACTTCATAACATAGTTATAAGATGTACATGAGAATTACCTTCAATCCCTCACATTAGCATACCTATCATCATCCCACAAACATCACATTCATATCATAATCATACACTCATAATTTCATCATTCATACTTCAATTAACCAACATTACCAAAGATAAGCCAACAATACTACAATAACATGCTCATGACCTTGAAGATCTTACCAATGGCCTCCAAGAAACCCATTCAAGACTTCATCCCAAATCCATGATATTTACCCATAAAATCAATTATAATTATCATAGAATATTCAATTATACAAGAACATACTCAATTACATCACCTCTAACTATTAATCAACATAATTCAAGAGTTAGGGTTACGAGAAGAGGGACATTCATGGGTCTTTAAGGAATTAGGTCAAAACCCTAAGGTAATACATCAATTCATTCTTAATCATTATCAATCAATTCTATACCAAATAAGTCAAGTTTAAAGGTGACCCACGAAATTGAGTGAAATCTAGAAATTTGGAAGAACATTGAAATTCAATTTGAAGGAACCTCTTTAGGAAATGAGTCCCAAGAATAAAGAGTTCCCATACCTTGTCAATCCTTAAGGATTTGTGAATAAAATACTTGTTCTTGAGCCCTACTTGAAGCTTCGACTTTGTTATTCAATGGAGTCTTTAGTTAGAGAGAGAATTTAGACAAAAGTGAGAACTTTTGGGTTTTTGGGAATTATAAGGTGTATAAATTGTTTTATGACTTAAAATACTTTAATATACCTAAAATAACCAATTAAAATCGTCCCTTCACTTAAATGGCCAAGGGTGTAATTTACCAAACCACCTCTGGCTTGGCCGTCTTGGACCAATTGGCAGGCACCAAACCATGCCCACCATTGACGGACCGTCAACACATTGACGGCTCATCCTGGCTGTCCGTGGTTTGTGTCATAGACTGGCCAAACGGATCCAAGCCCCACAATTCTAAGTGTGGACTCACAACCTCCATTGACGGGGCGTCAATTGCACTCGTGGTTTGCTTGCTGCTTTTTAAAGCTTTTGGGTCAATTGTTTGGGTCCTCCTCACAGACTTTTAGGGTGGTCCTTGTGGAATCGTGCCTAAACGTTTTGACCCTAAACACGTACTAATATGTATTCTAATCATTTTTACAATATTTAGCCCTCATACGACTCTTCAAACCCCTTGTAAGACCTAAAGGCACACTAGATCATTTGCACTAGTCTCCGGACGTCATGGTCGTTTTTTGGCACTTAGACTCTTATACCTCCTAACCATTAGGTTAGGTCTAGAAACACTATTTTAACCCTTTTTAATTTATTAAACTCCATTCAAAGATATAGCTTAAGTCATTAGATTTCCAAGGTGTAACACTCGCATTTGAGAAGCATCCTGATTTGAAAACTTAGCTCGAATTTGAAGAGCTTTGAAACTTGAGACTTCGCTCGAATTTGATGAGCTTAATGACATGAATTGACTAGTGCACCGAGAAGCATTTTGATTTGAAGATTTTGCTTGAATTAGATGAGCTTGGAAGCTTGAAGATTCAATAGAATTTGATGAACATTATGACGTGCATTTTAGGCTCGCGCGTCAAGGAGTATTTTGATTTGAAGATTTTGTTCGAATTTGATGAACTTCAAAACTTGAAGAATCAACAAAATTTGAAGAACTTTATGATATGCATTTTAGTCTCATGCTTTGAGGAGCATTTTTATTTGAAGATTTTTCTCGAATTTAATGAGTTTTAAGACTTGAAGATTCTGCTCATATTTGAGAAACTTCTTGACTTGAAAACTTAGTTCGAATTTGATGTGCTTTATGACACATTTTTTTTACTTATGCATCAATGAGCATTTTGATTTGAAAAGTTTGCTCGAATTTGATGAGCTTTGAAACTTGAAGATTTTGATCAAAATTGAGAAACCTTATGACTTGAAGACTTAGCTTGAACTTAGCGAGCTTCACGACATGAAAATTTAGTTCGGATTTGATGAGTTTTATCATGAAGACTTAGGTTGAATTTGATGAGTTTCATCACATGCATTTTAGGCTCGCGTATCGATGAACATTATGATTTGTCGTTTAGGCTCGTACATCAAGGAGCATTATGATTTGAAGTTTAAGCTAGTACATCAAGGAGCATGACAACATACATAGACTCTTTAATTTCGATTTCAGATGAAAACTTGTCCTCATCCTCAATATCAATTATATTTTCTTTGTAAGTTTCGAAGTTGGCAAACTTTTGATCTCCATTTGAAGTCATTTCAGTTCCATATTATGAGCACGTGTTGTTAGTTCTTCAAACGTTTTAGGTTTTATGCTTGCAATATGTAACAAAGATCCCAATGTATACCTTGGATGAATATTTCAACCCTAGAAGTTTCAATAAGGCGATCTTTGAAGTTAAGGCTCAAACTCCTCCAACAATTTATGAAGTCAATGACATGTTCATCATTTCTTTGACGGGCGTTTGCAAACTCTATCATGCTCACAACATGCCTTGTGCTATAGAAACGATTGAAGAATTCTTGCTCCATTTGTTTCCAACTATCAATGGAGCCAGACTCAAGGTTTATGTACCAATCGAGAGCATTGCCCTTAAAGAAGCAGACAAATTGTTTGACAGGGTAATCACCGTATGTACCAGCATTGTTTCAGGTTTAAATGAAGTGTGTTATGTGTTGTTTTGGATTTTCATTGTCGTTGAATTGTTGAAACTTCAGAGCTTGATAGCCAGTATGTATTTTTAGGACATCAATTCTTTGGAAATACGACTTTACAGATGTGAGAGAAGACTTATACGTGGACTTAGATTTATCTTTGATAGTCTCTTTGATGAAATCCTTCAATTTGTCAACGGAATCAGACCTTCGGCAGACACTTGAAACTCCTTGATGATTGTTTCTTGTTTTACGAACGACTCTCTTTTCTCCTGAGTTTCATGAAGATATTCGCATAATTGGCTTGTGATGATGAGATTCTCTAAGTATTTATGAAAGACTTCCTTTATTAAATTATTTGTGAAAATTATTAAATTCCGCACTAATTTTCATGTCTTATGTAATGAACGATAGTTAAAGGGCTTGTACGAGACTCCAAAGGGTCAAGTACGCCTTGCCACGATCCGAGGGTTATCCCTAGCTTCTAGGGGGTGCTTGAGGGTCATGACAGACTTGGTATTAGAGCATAAGGTTATGGGAAATACTTTAGGGTCTAAAAGTCTCACAAGCCACATCTAGTAGTATCTTGGGCATTGGTGTGAGTTGCGACACATCCATAGACAAGAGGCTATAGGATGATAGAAGTTTCACATTCTTCTCTATTCTAATGTCGTGCCTTAGAGTTGAGTTCTATAAGATGTCTTTTCTCAACCTCTTCTCTTTGTGTTTATAGAACATGAATACGAGGAGATCAACTGCTAGAAGGGAGGAGGGAGGTATAGCTAATGAGAGGATCCCTCCCCGTGTTGACCAAGTTCCTATTGTTGGCTTAGGGGAAGCATAATGAGGAGGTTCCTCTTCATGAACCTCAAATGCCCCTGAAACCCAAGAGCCTTAAGAGCCACAAGTGACTCCTATGCCTCAAGATCCTTTGTTGAAGGTGATATGACTAATGCGGAGTTGAGGGCTGCCCTAATTAACTTGACCTAACTCATGACGGCTCAAGCTCATGTCGTCATCAATCACTTTTTTGCCCAAGCTAACCAAGGAGTTGGACCCCAACCTAATGCTAGTACTCCTGCTTCTAGAATTCCGGATTTCATGAGGATAAACCCTCCCACTTTTCATGGCACTAAGGTGGATAAAGATCCACAAGGTTTCATAGATGAAGTTTTCAAAGTGGTAGATGTTATGGGTGTGACCCTTAGGGAGAAAGCGGAGTTAGCCGCTTACCAACTCAAGGATGTATCTCAAGTGTGGTTTGAGCAATGGAGGGTTGAGATACCCTTAGAAAGAGGTCTAGTTGATTGGGACGAATTCAAAGAGGCTTTACTAGATAGGTTCTTTCCCTTAGAGTGGAGGGAGAAGAAGATGGTTGAATTCATGAACCTTCGTCAAGGGGGAATGAGTGTGCAAGAGTACTCTCTCAAATTCACCCAACTCTCTAAGTATGCCCCAACCATGGTATCCAACCCTAGGGCTAGGATGAACAAATTTGTGATGGGAGTGTCTATCTCGGTGGAGAAAGAGTGTCGTACGGCAATGCTTCTTAATGACATGGATATTTCTAGGCTCATGGTTTATGCACAACAAATTGAGGAGTCCAAAATTAGGGAGATAAGGCAAGATGGTAAGAGGCCTAGGTCGGGTGATTCTAGTCACCAAAATCCTAAGAAGAGGTTCTATCATCAAGATTCTTCCATGGGAAACAAGGATAGGGCTCCAAACCAACGTGCCCAAGGTGGTGGCCACACTTTTGAGAGGACTAGGTGCACTACATGTGAAAAGCAACATATGGGTAGGTGTCTTGCCGGTACGGATGTGTTTTTTCCATGTGGTAATAAGGGACACAAAATGAGGGACTGCCCTAACATCAAAGCAAGGGGGAAGGAGGTCAATCAAGCTTCCCTAGATCCTAATGCTCCAAAAAAGAACCCTCCCTATGGGATGGGAGCTAGGAAGGATAACTAATCTGGATTTCCGGTAAGTCTTGACTCTTTATGATTATTGTTTTTATGTTATGAAATGAGTTTATATAGTTTTATACTTCATATGATCATGTCATCTTGATGAATTGCTCAAAGAATGAATTTTTGAAAATTTGCATGTTTAACAGTGATACAGTGAGCAGTTCACTATAAAATTTTTGCATTTTGAAAACAATTTGCCTTGCCTTGATTGGAGTTTCAATGTGTGCAAAAGTGTTGTATATGAGCATGTTTAATGTTGGATAAGGTAGTTCCTCCATAAGAGAAGGTTAAGAATGAATTTTGACTTTGTGAAGTTTGGCAAAAGTTGCTTATGTTGCAAAGTGTGTGAAAGTGTGAATTGATGCTCCTTATTAGTTGCTGCTTTGATTTTTGATGTTTTGATCATGAATATGATGTGTTATGTGATTCTAAGTGAGTCCTTGTTGTTCTTGAAGTTTTAGTGTCATTCGAGGACGAATGTTATTCTAAGTGGGGGAGAATGTAACGCCCTAAAATAAACTAAGATGAACTAGAGCTTAGTGGTAGTTTCTTGATTTAATTTAAATTTAAATTGAGTTAAATTAGTGTTATTAGGCAGTTTGTGAAGTTTGGTTAAGTTTGGAGGTCAAACGACCAAGAACGTCCATGACGTTCGGAAGGTGTGCCTTAGAAAGTACTTGTGTGTCTTGAGTGAGTTTTACGTGTTCGTTTTGCTTGAAACTTGTGTGGGATGTTCCTAAGACCTATATGACTTAGTTTAGGGGTTTAACGTTCAGGTACGACCCCACCTAGGACCCACAAAGGGGACCTAGAGAAGGGCCCAAGACTTGGACCAAACTGCCAAAACAGTGACCAAACAATGACAAAACGACGACCCAAAGGACGGTCCGTTGGTCCACCAATGGTCCGTTAACCAAGGGCGTCGATTGTCCCTGCAATTCAGGATGGCCTACTTGCAAATGGTGCTAAGTCTCAACCAACGAGACCCCACCAACGGTCCGTCCTTTGACAAACGTTCCGTTGGTTGGTCAGTTTGTGAGACTGCCCCAAAAGTTGTTAAGAGGCTGCCAAGTCTTGGGGTGTTTGGTAAATTCACCCCAAGTCTTTTATGAACCTAGGAAGTTATTTTTAGAGTTATTTAGGTATATTAAATTATTTCAAACCCTAAGACCTAATTTTAGACTTCATTTCCTAAAACCCCAAAACCTCTCTCCCTTAGAATTCTCTCTCAAAGTCTCTTTGGAAACTAGAAGTCAAGAAGAGCTAGGAGGGCTGTTGGTGGGCGTTTATTCATCAAAAATCTTTGGGATTTCTCTTATCTAAGGTATGGTATCCATACTTGAACCCTCTTCCATTCAAGGAGTCATTTCCAAAAGATTTCAAAAAGGGTTTTCAAACTCTACTCTCTTTTATCTTTGATTCTCAGCATGGGTCTTCTTGTAAAAATGTTTTAATGATTCAATTGTGTTTATTCTAGCATTAGTTGATGATTTTAATGTCAAAAACCTTATGAACTCATGTTTATGCATATTTCAAACTATTAGCTTAAGAAATGGATTATGTGAGCATGGTTGTGTAGAGAATGAGCTTTGGTTTTCTTGTGTTGTTATTTTAGTTTAGCTACTCCACTAAGGGCCTTATTTTGATGAAATATTGAGAAATTGGTTATAGGTGATGGTGGCTTGGTTAAATGGTGAGTTGCTTATATTGTATAGTTCTTATTATAAATTGTTTTTGAGTGGTATGGTCCACCTTCTTGGTGGCGGTGTTTATTTGATGAACTTGATATTACTTAGTATGGATTGTTAATGTGGTTTTGAAGGCCTAATGGGTGAAATGAAGTGATATTAAAAATGGGTCTTGTATTGTGTTTTGTGAAGCTTGAATTGTATGTTTGACCTAGATTATGTCTAAATGAAATATATGATTATGTGAAGCATGTAAAGTGTGTGATTTGATGAATAAAGGTCTAAAACATGTATAGAAGTAATGTCAATGAAATGATGTTTATGTGCAAGGTGTGCTCACATGTACACACACCACTTAATTGAATGTATGATGCTAAGTTGAGTAAAAAGGGGAGTCTTGGGGTGGACACTCTTCGTGAGTTGAGATGAAGTGTCTAGTAGCAACCTCACTACATCCTGAGAGCTTTCTAAGATAGGTCGGAGGATGAATACCACGAACTTCGGGAGTTGGGATGTGGTGTTCACTAGTTATCCTTAACCTATAGTTTATAATGTTGAGAATCCGTGAGGAGTTATGCCTAGCACCGAGAGGATATGAAGGAGAGGTGGTTACACTTCGTGAGTTGAGATGCTGTATTCCAATGTACCTCTTGAGATGAGTACTCCTCGTTAGTAGAGAATGAGTTACTTAGTAGCAATCTCCTTATCCCTTAACTATGTGCCCGCATAGGTGTAGCTATTGGAAAAGCCATGTAAAAACTAAAAAGTATGACCTTACTCTCGGCAAGTGAGGATCCCTCATCCGATAGGGGTTAATATTGGGATTCCATGTCTAGCTCTCATGGTCTATGTCGGTTAAGCTAACCCCCACAAAAGTAATGAAAGTATTAAGTCTTCTAAAAGAACGTGCTATTTATGTGAATTTAATGAACTAAGTCTTCCAAAAGAACGTGCTACTTAGGGTAGGTGGTGGTATGGGACGTTATTTATCCATTGCACTAAGTAGGACCTTCCGAAAGGGAAGACTTGGTGCCAAACCTTCTAAAAGAGTGTACTACTTAAGGTAGGTGATGGTATGGGATGCCATCTACTCATTGCACTAAGTAGGCATTCCGAAAGGGAAGTCTTTGGTGTTTTGTTGGGTGTTCTTCTAATGTCTTGTGATTGAGTGGTGACTTGTTTTCCCGAGGTGAGTAAGATCATGGTGGGTTGTTTTAAGGAACTTCTTGGTGTGTATTGAAGGAGGTGTTTAGACGTTTTCTTCATGTCATACCTTAGAGAGTCTTAGGATAGCCTCGGTTAGGAAACTCCTACGGAAATGAGTTCACTTCTTCATTGGCAATACCTTGGAAGTTCACTATTGTTGGAGTCTTTTAGTTCACTGTAATGTCCTAAAAATAGTTCACTGTAATGTTCAACTAGTTCACTGTAAGAAATTGGTAAGTTACTGTAAATGCTCCTTTTTGGTTAAAATTATGGAAATCCTTCTTTAAGTGTTAAATGATGTTTCTTATGTTGTTTCGCTTCTAAATTCATGAATGTTATAATTATTTGTCATGAAAGCTTATTTTACTAAAATATCCCTTTTTGCATGTTTTTGCATATGTCATACTTAGTACATTGTTTTGTACTAAACACATACTTTTCTATACTCTATAAGTATAGGTTTTTGGAAGCTTTTGAAGGTTTGAAGGTGAAGACTTGGGAAAGTTTCTCTCAAGACAAAGTATGTCCTCATATATTCGAGGGCATAGTTCTTTTCTTAGTTTCTTTATTTAAAGACTTATCATGTATTTCTCTTTTAATGTAAAGGGCCGTGTACCTAAGATATTATGTCGTGTCTTTAAGTTGGCTTGTGACGGTGAGATTCTCTAAGTATTTATGAAAGACTTCCTTTATTAAATTATTCGTGAAAAGTTTTAAATTCCGCACTACTTTTCATGTCTTATGTAATGAACGATAGTTAAAGGGCTTGTACGAGACCCCAAAGGGTCAAGTATGCCTTGCCACGATCCGAGGGTTATCCCTAGCTTCTAGGGGGTTCTTGAGGGTCGTGACATAAATAACCATAAAATAAACGCCCAAACACTTAACCAAGCAAAGGGAGATTTTACCAAACCACCCTTCACTTGGTCATGTGAAATTGCAGACTTGCAGGTGTGACGTACGAACCACCCACCCACGGACCGTAGGTAGGGCTAAGGGGCATACTATGCTACCGTAGTTTGGTTCAGACACTGCTCCAAAAGGGGACTGCTACTACGGACCAAGACTAGTGGTCGTAGTTGGACCTACGAGTCGTAAGTCATGGTCGTAGTTTGCCAACTTTTGGCAGCTTGGTAGTCTTTCCTTGTGGTCTTGGGGCTTTGATTTAGGGCCCTCTTCAAGGAACATTAGGGTGGTCCTTGGGGAGTCGTACCTTGATGTCTAACCCTTAAACACCTCAACCAAGTGATACACTCAAATTACACCTCCCTAAAGAAGCATAAGCGATCGTTATCAAGTAATGGACCCAACAAGTAGGTTGGAGTCGATCCCACAAGGAATATGGTTTAGACTTAACTTTAACCTACGATTATATCTTTTTAGACAAGGTATTTTCGAAACAGTGAAGTAAAGGGGGGGGGGGTTGTGAAACATAATCCTTCAGTTGTATGATTAGCAAGTGAACAAAAGTAGACTTTGATTGTTATCAAGATGAGAAAGTAACTAGGGCGTGTGTATTCCCCACAAGTTCATAACACGGTATTCCTAGTAATAGCAATCCTTTCTTAGTGTATTACATGCAAAGTTATAAGTTATGTATCTCTAAATCTTTGGTTTGACATCTAGAGAATTTAACCCCGCACCTTGGTCTAGCTACGTGTGTATAATTTACTAACCCTTACCATTACCTCATATTAGACATCACATCGATGTATGACTTAGTTTTCACCCTCGCACCAATAGACGCTAGACTATTAGATAGTATCACACTAAATCTATGTTGATAATTCTTTTATTATTAACTACCTCCTTGGTCCGGCAAGTAGCAACAAGGATATTTCTAATGTGTGCACTCGTCAAAAAGACTTCTAAGCGAAAGAATTATCAATGCATGCAAAAACACTATTCAGAAATTGCTTAATTACTAGTCATATTTTGTTAATCCCTCATGGTTCCCACAACCCTAGTCATGGATTTAGTTACTCATATTAGCAAGAACAAAATTCATATTGATAAATGAAAAATTTATGAATTTACGTAATAAAAATAGTAAACCCAGAAATTGCACTTGAATTGCAAACCAAAAGCTTCAAAACCAAATTTGGAAATCAATTATTTGCCAAAGTTGCAAAAACTAATCTCCAAAACATAAACTAGAACAATAGTAGTTGTAGCTAACCCCAAAAATGAAGTTTTATGTCTTATTTATAGAAAACGAAATCCTAATTAAAAAAGAGAATTCAAATAAGAAAAGTTTATTCAGGCACGCGGCTTAAATCTATGAGACCAACTGACGGGTAATCGATCGATCGATGGTCCACACTTAGAATCTTCAAGTATCAGGTACTAGAACCCTCGCAGTATCATACTACGGTCCGTCGATTGATCGATGGACTGTCGATGCTAGTCGTGGTTCCACACTTGGTTAGAATTCCCTGATTTCCTCCAATGCCTAGGTTGCTCATCTAAGATCCTCATCTGCGGGGCGTCAATGGATCGACGGTTCGTTGATTGCCTCCGTAGGTTCCTTTTTGTTCACTTTCTCAGTTGTCTCCTTTGTTTTATGCCTGAACATCTTTCCTGCTAAACAAGACACAATATTTATTAAAATCAATACAAAAAAAGTCTAGACACACACAACACTTAAGTGAAATGCATTAGAAATACAGTGAACTTACGGTATCACACAGCTTGAGATAACACCAACCATCAATCAATCTTCAACACACCACACTAGAACAAACTAGCACTCAAACGAATATTTTTCGAACGTCATGGACGTCTCTTGACGTTTGACCTCTAAAATCACTAACCTAACTTCTAAAGTCATTTTTAATCATTTATACAAGTTTAACAACTCATGAAACACATGTGAAGCCTTAGTTCATCTTATTTCATTTTTAGGGTTAGTACAATTCAATACCACACATGAACCAACCAACAAACCACAAAACCCTTCCTAAAGAACCAACGAACTATAAATTAAGATTGTTGAAATCATATAATATTTCAAAAAGAACAAATGCTCAAATAAAAAAGTGATAAAAACCACTAAAAATGTCCTGATTTAATATCACTAAGTATTTCAAACCCTAATTAAATTTTACATGAGAAGATATCAACGATAAAATAGAAATGATGAGGGCAATGACGTCTTGTCGTAGAAGAATATTGCAACAACTGATGTTGTAGAAAATATCGCAACAACAATCTTGATCTGTGAAAGAATAATGGAACGAGAGATAGGAAAGAAGAGAAAAGAAAACAAAAATAGCAAAAATAAATTAAATTTGAAATATGAAACGTCATTTTATAGAGGAGAGGAGAGAGGGAAAAATGAAAGGACGATTGTTTTAAACCTTTTTATTTTTTTTGAATTCAAAGTGTGACATATGTTGTCACATATCTACGTTTTGTTGGGGAACATATCTCTTTTTGTGACATATGTTACAATACAATGTTGCCACATATCTCCTTTATGTGACATATATTACCACATATCTTCTTTCTGTAACATCTTTGTCACATATATCCTTTTTATTGATGCACATGCAGATATTTCTGTGGTGTATTTTACAACTGAAGTTATATATGTAACCACATACACCACATTTCTTCATTTTCATCATAATTGACATTTGTTCCAACATAATAATAATCATTTATATTAATATTATCAGCAACAATTAACACTTCACCAATTGTTTTATACAACTTATCAACAAAAAGGTAATTCACAATGGTACACATAACCATCAATATAATCAATGGTGGTAATCATAACATTTCCATCAAACTTTGTTTTTTTAGGTGTAGGCTTCTGTGGGTCTTCATTGTTACTGACATAGCCATTCTGAGCCTTTAAAATCTCATAATTCCATAGGAGTGAAACATATCTCATGTGAAGGATTTTACAACTAATTCCATAAGATGGTACTTGTAGTCCATCAAAAACTCAGCGTATGCAGCAACAAAAATTTCACAATATCTGCATGGTATATCATCAATTAGAAATTATAATAACATCACATTTTGATAGTCGTAAGACAAAAAAATAATATGATACTTACAGACTACTGCTTGCTTGTTGGGTAATACTAGTAACATGTCTGACTTCGAATAGGTGAGATTTGTTCTTTCCTTGGTAGGATTCAAGAACTGAACAGTTGGTTCGATTTTTTTGCTCAAAAAATACGCTGACTTCAAGGTACTTTGACAACATTGTAGACAATTTTTGAATCTCGGAGCACAATTTTCTGTTAGTCCTACTTTAGGACATCGAATCATACACTTTTATGCATTGTTCCTTCAATGCAACGACTGTCAATACATAGACATAAACATCATTTTTTAGATGTTAAGGCAGTCCACCAGGTATACCAAACTATTTGATAGTTCCAACGATTTTATTCTCATATTCAGGAACACCACTAGCATTGCCAATGTATGTTTTGAAAAAACAACTAGTAGTGGTATATCGATATTTAGAATGACTCTGTTACTTTGACTTCTTCCTCAAATAGCATAAAATGACATCGACATGCTGCACAGATGGATCAACAAGTGTATTTCTATATCAATTTATTTATATGTATTCATGTCTCAATCAAAAGATAAATATGGGCATGGATTTATCTCATTAGTCCAGCACTTATTGGGTTGAGACATTACGTAGAACCAGTCCTTCTTCTTTGGATATGCAACTACAAAATTAAGTTGTTTGAAGTCAAGATTTGAGCAATTGGCTAAGTAGTGATTGTCCTTTTTTCTTCTACAATTGTGTAATCATTATAAATAATTATTTAGTGAACAACAAGAAGAAATACTAATAATAGTTGAACGACTTTACTTTTTTTGCATGATACTTGTAAAGACCCTCGTTTATCCATTGCGAGAAGGATGACATTAGTTCAGTTGGACCATCGCCATAAATGTTAAAACCTTCAAATGAATATTGTTACTTCACATCACAACTGACAAATTCGACTTTCTTCTCTTTCTTTTTCTCTTTCTCTTTCACTTTCGCTTTTTCTTTTCGCTTCTGCTTCTCCTTCTCCTTCTCTTCTTTTGCCTTCTTCTCCTTCTCTTTCTTCTCATTAATTATAGATAGTGTTTGAAAAATATATTTTTTCAACCTCCTACACTTCAAAGGCTGTGAAGTCTTCTTGGATGTATGTACATCAATATAATAATTCATTTTCTTAAAAATATCAGTGAGTTCTTTAACACGACTAGTAAAATAATTATGTTGTTGCTCACATTCTTCGCATAGACAAAAAGAGCATTTGATGTTAGAAGAGGAAGCAACACCAATAAAAGATTGGGTTGTTGTCATGGATGAAACTTCTTATATTATTTCATCTACAAGGTAAATAAAAAAAGGTTGAGAGTTTACAATTGATTATAAAATAATAATGGATAGCAATTTATACTTATGTTGACATAAATGTATATCATGTTGCCACAAATTAAAATTATATTGCCACAAAGTACCTACTGTTGCCACAAATGAATCTTCTGTTGCAACAGATGACTATTCTGTTGCCCTAATGCATAGGTGAGATGTTCCAACATATGACAACTCTGTTGGAATATGCACCAACATATCACTAAAATGTGGCAACATACAATATATCTTTCAACAAATGAAATATATGTTTGACAACTGAACTGTATTTCTAAGATCATATCAACAAAAATGACCACAAAAAGAATAACAAAAGCAACAAAAAATCACTTTTCACTGAATGTTAACAACATATACATTTCCTTTAAATTAGAGTTTTTTGGGGTTTGTTGATTTTCTTTCAAAAACAATAAATAATAGGTACCATTACATCTTTATTTAATTTTCACATTTGTAGATTGATTTATTGTTCATTAATCCAAAACAAAAAAAAATTAGTATTGTTCAAAAATTGTAAAATCTTTCAAAAAAAAAATAACTTACTCATTTTAAGTCAAACACGATTTCAGTTCAGAAAGAGGAGAGAGTCACGATCGAAGATGAGGGGAAGATAATGGAGAGAATATTTGTTTTGATAGTCAAATTTTTGGATTTCTAAGGAAGTAGAAGAACAGAAGAGAGAACGTTGGGAGAAGAGGAAGAATTTTTTTTTAAAAATGATTTGATTGAATTATAAAAGTTCAAAAATGAAGTTTTTTTTTTTTTTTTTTTTTTTTGTATTTTATAAAGATTTAGAAAATTTTAAAAATGTTAATTTGGTTTCAAATTTACTTAATTATATTTTAGAAAAGATTTCATCAATCTCTTGTATGTGACCAAAAACCAACTAAGACTTAATTGACACATTTCATTTAATTTTCTCTAGTATAATTATACCAAATCCTATTATCAAGCGGGCTGTCCAAACAGGGTATGAAATTTGCATTTATACGGTTGACTCTAGAACTTGCAAGCATAGTTCATAGTATGAGTGTGAACCGATCGGGCTGTCTGGTTTTGAAGTAAAGTATGCCATCTTGGCCGGGTCTCCGGCGATGTACACCATCGATCACAACCCAACTCCGCCATTTTAGCCATTTAAGTAGAACTGAAGTTCAGCAGGATCCAAAAAGTAGTTCAATATCTTTCCTCAAATGGATTGGTGGAATCATTACCAGTTCCACTTTAGCTTTCGCATGTTACTCCTATAACTATTCTTCACCAAATTACCCATCTTTCTCTTTTTCCCACACATCACAATCTCGACCAAGCTATCTCTTTGGAGGTAATTGATTTCACTAAAATCTTCTCAATTTCTTTCATTTGTGGGTTTGAGTATAATTAGGGTTAACTTGTATATGCAGATGCTTACAGAAGAAAAGTATTCTTTAATTATGAAAAGCGTATTAGGATGCGAAGTCCTCCTGAAAAGGTATGCTTTCACTTACTTTGTTCTATAACTAATTAATTGATTACTAGATTTAAAAAAAAAAAAAATTCGGAAGCTGTACTAAATTTTTACAATAGATATGTTGTTGGTATCATAATTTTTAAAAATGTTTTATCATCATCAATAGATAGACTAGTTTTCTTGATGTCTGGAGTTAGCGACAAGAGTTTTATCTATTAGAACTACTGACTAAATAAGTTCATGTCATCCTATCCAACTTGATCTTCTTCTATTATTCTGCTTGTGATGATCAAATTGTAGTATCTACACTCTACATATACAACTTTGGTATGAATATTTCCAATTTGATAGCTTAAATTACACCACAAGGTTCAATGCTGTAGGATTTGTACAGTAACAAGAATATTGATTGTGTACTTGTTAACAACAACATAAGTTTTGCACAACTTGTGTCGAGAAATTGCCCCAAGTCGACTTCGTCTCTCTTGGATGCAGAGTTCTGTTCATGAACTGATGTCCCTTTTAATATTTTGTGTGTGTATTGTGAAGTACAACCAAAAGAATTTTTTCCACACACCATTGAAGAATGAAGGATCATGTTTATGTAAAGGAGGAGAGACTCTACTGTTGCAAAAACTGATCAATGCATGTTTCTGGTTGGTTACTTCCCAATACCTTCTCTCTGGGAAGTTTTTTTTTAATTTTCTCTCTTACATTCGGGTCGTTTGCCCACATAGAGCGACCCACGACCCATATCGAAAATCCAAAACATCTCCTTCTTTGCTCATGGTGGGATAGACCCCAACCAATATCATGTCTATGACATATCGACACATATGCATACAAACAAATAGTTTGTGTGACTAACGAGCATCAAGAGCTATACCTATTAAGGTGATTAAAAATCTGCATGTAGGAATTCAATCACATTCACTACTAAACATAAGGATCTTATTACTCACGATGCCCTAGACATCATTTGCTAATCCAGTAGCTAGTTATCTGATCCCTCATATTCGGAAGAGGTGAGCTTGAGTTCATGTTTAACTTTATATCCACAAATATACTTGATACCCTCATGGTTACTGTAATGGTCAACCTGAGAATACAAGTTAAATTACTAAATGGGAATTTTTAATGGCTATTGTGCAAATTAGGGTTGTCTAATGGGGTGGAATGGCCCATTACGGTCCCGTCCCGTCCCGCTAACGGGACCGGTTTAGCTCATTAACATCTGGATGGGGGGGGGGGGGGGGGAAGGGTGGCCATGGAATGGGGCGCCACCCGAATGCAAAAGTTTTTTCACTAGTAGTTGGCAACGACCAAAAATAGTCTTTCAGCCTCACCCTCCCCCCCAAAAAAATTACTACCCCTGTCAATTTTTACGCTTCAGCCTAGAAATACCCCAATTCTTCTTTATTTTCTCCCCACCAGATCTTACTAGCTCTTTAGTCCCCCCCCCCCCCCCCTTTTAAATTACTAGTCAAGTGCTATTAAATTTTGTGTGAAGTTGACAACTCGTTGGAGCAAGGTTCAACTTTCAACAATAATTTATGGCTTATATTTTTCCTGCTTTTACGTAGATGTTGGTTGGCATGACCCAAAGAAGGATCATGACCGGCGCAAAGGGGGAAAATCCCAAAGCAAGCGTTATCAGAATTCTACAGAAAATCGGGGAGAGTTTTCTTTGTTTTTAGGCCTATCCTGAATCTACCTGTTTCAGAAATTCGCAGCACAACTAATAGCAGCTATAAACCACAACATAATATCCATCAATGATCTAATTGTCACGCAATAAAATCAATTCATCTCCAAATATGAAAAGAGGTTCAAACTAGTCACTTGATTATACTTCGAATGAATAATCATGACTCTAGATAAGAACCGACAAATGGAGCGACTCTAAGAGCTTAAAAGAACTAAATAAACATAGCAAATCAAATGTTCTCTTGCCACGACGAAGCAATGCGGGGCTCACCACATGTAACCAAATCTCATCTCTAGTTAATGAAATCCTCTTCAATACCACCTGAATTCTCTGTATAAACAATTAGCGAGGAGTGAGACGCTAGCTCAGTGAGTAATAATACTTAACCACAACCATTTTAAAGAGGGACAAATCAGAAAACATGTAGTGTAATAGTCATAATGATGAAATAATGCTCTTTTAGAAACAATAACAATATTCAATCTTATATGCCTCATATAAGCATAATCAATGTAAATACATAATAGCAAACTCAGTAAAAGAACATTTTCATATCAAATCTTATAGCTGTAAACTCAGAAAAACACTTTCATATCAAAGCTTATATCTAGAAGGTTTTCCAAGGATGAATCATGTAATCCGAGCGGCCTTCTCTTTAAGAAGTAACCAATAACAGTGAACTCCTCATAAAGGAGTTAAATATTCATATCAGTAGATCCCTACTCGAGGGATATCGAATACAGTATACTAGTTCCACCTTCCCACTAGCAAGGGCTTTATCAGAAATCAGTAACTACAAGGTGCACAGGTCTAACGATCCCTCCATTAGGTACGGGATTCATCAAGGTCTACTCCCATTTATATTTTTCTTCTAATTCGTAGAAGTATTTCAAAATCGAACAGAGCATATAATCTTATCAAATTATATCATTTCAAAGTTCAACAATCACCTGTCAAAATACTATTTCTCAAATAAGTGTAAAACCCTTTCAATAATAGTAATCATATCTTGTTAAAATGAGATAATCTCAAATAATCTTTTCAGTATCATATCTAGTAAAAGACTTGTCCCACATGCAAGTTCAAAACATTCAGTAACACATTTACTTATAAACCATGTAACAATCATGCAAGTTAGAAAACATCAATTGTGGTAAGATTATTACTCACAGTACTTGTGTTGAAACACCAAGCTCTTCACTCCAATGGTCCGTATGAATTCCTTTGGTCAAACTATAAACACATTCATAACAATTTTGTGTTAACTCCTTCGTTTAGGTAAATCATACTACATTAACAAAAATCCAGCCCTAGAGGTTTCATGACTGATTCAAAATCTGCCCAAATCGCTTAATTAGTGCTTTAATCACATAAAATAGTCTCTTCTTGGTCAATTCTCACCTTAAAAAGATCAATCTAACCTTACTACCCAATTACTTTTATTGCATATAAGCCCAATATCAAAGTTTTCAGTTCAAATAATTGACTATATTCACTTGGTTCATAAGAATGAAATAAATTTCCTCTATTTCTTCTAAACCCGTGTTTCTCAACTTCCCAATTCTCAATCTTATAGTCATGGAAGATACAAATTCAACCTTTAAACTAAGTTAAGAAACTTACCTTCTTCTCCTTCTTCTTGTTCTTCCACCTCTCTTTAGTTTGAGAACTAAGACTTTCAATTTTAATTAATTTTTCTTGTCCGTTCGTTTACTATAGAGCAAGAAGAGTCCTCTGATTTTTATTTTTTGATCAATGAACTGCTGCATCTGTTAGGGCTTTCAGCCCCCCCCCCCCCCCCCCCCCTTTTTTTTTTTTAAAAAAAAATTCTGATATATTTTTTTTAATTAGAGCTAAATGACATCTATGCCCTTATTTTAATAAAGGGTATTACATTGGTACACTTGCTCCATATGTTTCTCTAATTCTCATACGTATTTTTATTATTTTTTTTTTATCTATATATAGTCATTTTGTTGCTCCTAAAATGTTTTAAAATGTAAGCTTTAATTGGAGGTAAGGGTATAAGAATAGTACTAGTTCTAAATTTAGTACAATGTTTGTGTTATGAATCTTTAGGGAAGGATGGATTCACAGGGCGATATATAAATCAGTTCAGTAAAGGGATGCTGAAATCTTAAAATTCATTAAAAGAAAGAACTCTGATCTCTTCAGCTCATCAAAGCGAGACTGAAACCTTAGAGTTCAATGGAATAGAACTCTAATCTCTTGCTTTTTTGCTGAAATATGACTTACCGGTTTACTCATCAAAAGCCCCTTTAAAATAGGAGTCTTATTACATGAACAGGAAGTCTAATTCTTATGAAAGTAAGAGACCTAAATCCTATCCCAAACTAAAAATATAATTAAATACTTAAATTAATGACTTCCAACGCATCCCTAACATTACTTGCCTCACGTTTAAAGAGCTTGTCGTCAAGCTCAAGTTTCGGAGCAGTCATCCAGAAAATCTGGATCAGTATCAACTTATCCAATTTCAGCCCTAGCTTGAAGTTGGCATTGATAAATTTCGACTCTATCTGTTTGCTGAAGCATGACTAATTTGCCCATCAGGTGGCTACTTTCATGAGGTCCAAGTCGCTGATATTCTTCCCAACTCATTAAGCCTTTCGCTCGAGTTGATAATACCATAATGGTCCTAGTCCGAGCGTATGAAATCCAGTCACACCAATCTTTTTTGCTTTCGTTGTATGTTGATTTTTTTCAATAAAATGTTCACAACGATGTGCCTAAATTAATGGATTATTGGTGCCGTTATAAGTAGGTGGTGTATTGCCTTTTGTAGCAGGAATTATAGATCTACTAGTTATCTGGGCACTATTTGACTCAGGTTCGTGGGTTGCTGGTTTTGTGGAGTCAATTCCCAATCTAGACAATTGTTCTTGGATGACCTGGACAGTTCTTTCGATGAGACCTTGTTTCATTGTTGTAATTGTAGAGTCCATTAGAGTTTCTGTAATGGTATGTTCTCCTTGAAATCGAGAAGTGATCTCATTGCCCATTGTGTTAGGCTCTGATACCAAATTGTTGTTATGGATCGAACAGGGAAATCTAAATCAATTGACTTTGACTTTTCCTTGCTTTTGTTCGAATTCGTAGATCGACCTATTTTTGTATATGACTTGAGCTCATTTAAGGGGGACTGAAACCTTAGAGTTCAATGGAAGAGAGAACTCTAATCTCTTGCTTTTTGCTGAAAAATGACTTAATAATTTATTCATTAAAAGCCCTTTAAATAGGAGTCTTATTACATAAATAGGAAGTGTAATTCTTATGAAAGTAGGAGACCTAAATCCTATTCCAAACTAATAACTATAACTTAATCTAATCCTTATGAAACTTTGAAACTAAACCCTATTCTAGAGTAATAAATAAAACAACTAAAAATATGATTAAATACTTAAATTAATGACTTTCAACACATCCCTAACAGTTTACTTGCAAATTTAAGTCTGGAATAACAATTACATGTATTAGTTATACACTCTATTCAAATACTATTTTATGCATAGTAAACCATGACATGAACAATGTTGGGTACTATTCCAATTCTAATACACTTTATTCAGTACTATGCCAATTTTAATGCACTTATTCATTTAATGTCACAAACCAAATAGTCGATAAAAAATAATGTCAGCACAACTAATCCTCACATAACTAATTCTTGCATAACTAATCCAACATTACTAATCCCAGCATAACTAATTCAAACATTACTAATATACCTTATTCAGTGTCATTCTTATTCACCCTACCAAACGATGTATAAGTAATCCACCAACCCATGTTCTCCCTATTCATCAATTTTACTATGGCACTAACTCCAAAATTATTCTAAGGAAGGTTTCACGAATCACACCTATAAATGTCATTCTACCTTGTAATGGTATATTGAAAATATTTGAAGTGCATGAAAAAGTGAGGTTGTGATAAAAAAGAGGGTTTTATTTTTTTAAGGAAGGTGTCTATTTTTGTGGAGCTTTGGACTCAACAACTTGTCTAGAGTTTATTCGAGTCATACAAAGTTATCATCAGGTTATTATATCCCGGAGGGGTTAAGTCAAGAGGATTATTACTAGAAAAGTGAAGATTTTGCTGCAGTGAGTTTGAATCTGCATAATGAGAGCGAGATATTTGTGTCTCAACTTGAAGACTTTTTATCTTAATTTATTTTTTTCAGTTATTATATTTTCACCAACACTTCCCTTTCATGGGATTTTAGGTCTACCCTTTGCTTGACATGTTTGTTGCATCAAGAATTTAACAGTGTGTCCTAGAGGCCTTTTTGAACTTCTCTAACCTACTTGGCGATCCGATTGCTGACAATGTCCTTCCTTTTCCAATGATAGGTGTATTGGGATATTGATTGTAGTGTACCGTAATGATCTCAAATTTTATCTCTCTATTATAACTTGTTCTATCAAGTGTGTGATTTACATGAGGGTCCATAGTTAAAAATTGTTTTAATATTGTGTTGTTTCTTTGAAGGTGTTTGAGTACTTTGCATCTTTTGAAGCCCATGATGGAGAAATATTTATGACACCAGCAGATCTAATGAGAGCAGTTGTTCCTGTGTTCCCTCCATCTGAATCACACCTCGTGAGAGATGGATATCTCAGAGGTGAAAGAAATCCGGGTGAATTGCGATGTGCCCCATCAAATTTTTTTATGCTTTTTGACACAAATAATGATGGCCACATCTCTTTTAAAGAGTGAGTCCCAAGTTTCAATGCAGTCTCTCTTCTCTATTCAACTCATCATATTTCCATAATTAAGTGATCTCCTCCCTTGTCTTGTTTTTCTCTGTTTCTCCTGAATTTCCTCTGTATCACATTTAAATTTAGAATCATTCAGCCTGAGTTATTAGTTATACGTATGTTGACTGTAAAAGTCTTTAATTTATTGCATTTTGTACAGGTATATTTTCTTTGTCACCCTGCTGAGTATCCCTGAATCAAGTTTTTCAGTGGCATTCAAGATGTTTGACCTCGACTGTAATGGGTAGGAATCTATTTTTAACTTTTAAAGTTTTCTGTTTGTGAAGTAGGGATATGAATAAAATTATTGGTCCCCTTCTTGTACAATAGGAATGTAAGAACTAGCATATGAGGGATCTCATGTCAATTGTTGAATGCATACAAGGATATGGCAGGTACCTTCTTATATGTGCTTGTGCACTGAGCTGCAGAAGAATGAGAGAGTAGTTTCCAGTTTTGTATACTATTTTATGTAGTTGCGAGACTTGGAAAATTTATGTTTTCTGTTCTGTGATGCAAAATTGTGACTTAGAAGCTAATTCATGTTCAGAATTGTGAAGAAAAGTAGATACATCACTTTCCTGATTATATTATGGATTTTTTCTGTTTGGATATTATGGTGATTGAGTATGGAATCGTTGAGCTGTATGGCTTCTATAATGGCAACTTAACGCTTGGACTTAGCTCTTACTGTGTTAAGATTATGTCAATTGTTTATAGAGATGGCCTTTTCCAATTAATTTGCATGATTGAAAGACTACTGACTTATTTATTTGGGGAGATTTGAGAGATGACTGCCAGAAACTCAGGTTGAAAAATTATATGTTTCTTATTCATGCTGTCTTGTTTTTCATACTGTCACTGTTTCTGTCAGACTTTCAAAGAACAAACTTTGTCTGGCTTACTGAGTTAGTGCTTATATTGTGACAGAGAGATAGACATTGATGAATTCAAGAAAGTAATGACTTTGATGCGAGCTCACAACAGGCAAGGTGCTCATCACAGTGATGGACATCGAGGAGGGCATAATCTAGGTGGTCATATAGACAGTGGAGGCCTATTACAAGACTTCTTTGGTGAAGATGGGAAGAAACGCCTCCAGTATGATACATTTGTTCAATTCTTGAGAGATCTACATGAAGAAGTAAGTGAACTCTAATCATCAAATATTTTCAAGAAAAAACTCTAATGCAAAATAAGAAAACAGAAAACAAGAATCGTTTGACATTTTTGCCATTATTCAGTTCATATATTTCATGTGCATTGGTTTTTAATTATTTCCACTTGTGTTGTTGTGTATTAGAATATATGCGGGATATGTTTGGCTGGTAGCTTAGGTGGTGAAAAGGAGGGGATCATCTTACATAGCCTTTGTGTTTAGTCAGCGTTTAGAATATATGCGGCATGTTCTGCACTTGACACCCCACTAGCTAGGAATGTTAACAATTATGATAGGCCGTCATCAATGAACTAATGGAAGTGATGTTCCCTTCCCCCTCTCAGATGTGATCTTGATTTGTTAATTCTATGCTGCTGTCATGTATGTGCTTCACAGATGCTAAAATTGGAGTTTGCCCACTATGATTACAAGTTTCGGGGGACTATTTCCGCAAAGGATTTTGCCCTGTCCATGGTTGCTTCTGCTGATTTAAAGTATTTAAACAAGTTGCTTGCTCGAGTTGATGATTTAGATAATGAGCCACAACTAAGTCATATTCGTATTTCATTTGAGGAATTCAAAAGTTTTGCTGAGCTACGGAAGAAGTTGCAACCGTTTTCATTGGCACTTTTCTGTTTCGGGCAAGTGAATGGTCTTTTGACTAGAAGTGATTTTAAAAGAGCTGCTTCTCAAGTATGTACTCTTTGTTTCTCTCTTCCATCTTTCAGTCAATTTGTCCCATGTATGCATGCATGTGTTTGTATTTATCCTTTTCAACCAGGGGCGGTTCAGGATTTGAAGCTTGTGATTCCTAACATTCATTTATATTTGTATTTACATTAATGTCAAAATAAAGAGTTATTTTTATCAATGATAAGAAATGGTAAGATATACTGATTCATATATTATATTATCTTAATAGCAAATGAGTGTGTAGATTCCAGACAGAACAGCAAGAAACCAGGAATTATGTGCAAAGTGGACATTCAGAAGGCATATGACCACTTGAATTGGAATTTTCTCCTAAAGCTAATAAAGAAGATGGGGTTTGCATTTAGGTGGATCAAGTGGATAGAGCATTGCATTAGCACAGTTAAATTCTCAGTGCTAATTAACAGGGAACCGAATGGATTCTTTTCATCCCAGAGAGGTTTGAGACAGGGTGATCCCTTGTTTCCATTTTTGTTCATAATGGCAATGGAGGGCATGAGCAATCTACTGAATAAAGTAAGAGGGAAAAGGTGGATTAGAGGTTTCCAGTTGAGGGAGACAAACAGTTTAGAAGTAACACACTTACAGTATGCAGATGACACCTTAGTATTTTGTGAAACAAATGAGGAACAAGTTCTGATACTAAGGTTCATCTTCATAATTTTTGAAGCAGTATCTGGGTTACATATAAACTAAGGGAAGAGTTTTATATATCCTATCAAGTCAGTGAGATAGATGCTCTAGCAAGTAAATTAGGAGGAAGAGTAGGGGAACTTCCAACCACATACCTTGGAATGCCTTTGGGAGCTAAAAGTAAGTCCGCAACAATTTTGAACGGGGTGGTGGAAAAATGTACAAAGAGGCTTACAAATTGGAAGAGTCAACACCTCTCCAGGGGAGGCAGACTAACCCTAGTAAACAGTGTATTAGACACATTGCCTTCCTACTTGATGTCCGTTTTCCCAATGCCTGCTAGTGTCAGCAAGAAAATAGATGTCCTGAGAAGGAATTTTGTATAGCAGGGGAACGAAGATAAGAAGAAGTATCACCCACTTAAGTGGGAGGAGTTGTTAGT
Source organism: Solanum sitiens (assembly GCA_016801875.1). Classification (NCBI taxonomy): domain Eukaryota; kingdom Viridiplantae; phylum Streptophyta; class Magnoliopsida; order Solanales; family Solanaceae; genus Solanum; species Solanum sitiens. The sequence continues at coordinate 877,160 of JABWTJ010000019.1, forward strand.
GAACAAGAAAGCAGGAGGTCTAAGTATCAGGAATATGAAAAAGCAAAATGAAAGCCTGATGATGAAATGGTTGTGGAAATTTGCTACTGAAGAAGGAATGTTGTGGAAAGAAGCCATTCTTGCAAAGTATGGTATGGAAGATAATTGGATGACTAAGAATGTCATAACACCCTATGGATGTTCAGTCTGGAGAGCTATTAGGAATCTTTGGCCAAAGATGCAGATCAGAACTAAGGTGAGGATAGGAAATGGGCAGAAAACCTCTTTTTGGCATGACAAGTGGGCAGGGTTTTTAACAATAAAACAACATCCGGAGCTATACACTCTAAGCCAGCAACAAGAAGCCACAAGCCACAGTTGCCATGATGTTGACAAGGAAGGAATCTATATGTAAGGAGATATCTGAATGATTGGGAGGATAACAGAATTCTACAAGTCAGTAGCAAATTTCAACAATCTGACTGACGAAGTGGACAGACTAGAATGGAACAGAAACGGTAAAGGAATTTTTTCTGTCAAATCTGCAATGTAGAAGTGGTGAAGGAAAGAGATTGGCCTTGGAAGATGATATGGAAACCAAAAATTTCCCACAAAGTTAACTGTTTCATCTGGCTTCTGGCCAAAGAAGCAGTGTTAACTCATGATAACCTGAACAAAAGGGGTCACCAACTAACCGCTGGCTGTTCTTTATGTGGGGAACAAGCTGAGACAATCAACCATCTTTTTTTGCACCGCAAATGGACAGACCAGCTTTGGAGGATGTTCATAAGTTGGAAAGCGATTAGTTGGGTGAAACCTGGAAGCATTGCAGACGTTCTAAGATGCTGGAATATGGATGGTAATGTGAGCAAGAAGGAAGAAAAATGGAAGGTCGTCCCAGCATGTATTTGGTGTCAATTTGGATTGAGAGGAACAAAAGGTGCTTTGAGGGGACTCAAAACAACATTCAGAATCTTAAAATGAACTAGTGAATTTGGTCGCGCTTCGCGCGATCATATAAAGTTAATTAAATTTGTTATACCATCTTTTGAAAATAAAATTACTTTTAAACGATACACACACACACACACACACACACATATATATATATATATATATATATATATATATATATATATGAGTAACTGACAAATGTAAATTATATAAAAGATGGTGTCAAATTTTAAAAAAAAATGTAAAGTTACAGAAATTAAAAAAATAAAAGATCGAATTGAAGATAAAAGTACCAATAAAATGAAATATATCATTTATTTCCTATAGAAGGTACTACATCGTCACTCCTCCACAAATCAAATTATACAAATTACAAAAATCAATGAGTTTACCAAATAAAATTCATACGATATCAAAATAAATTCATTCGTCAAATTATCTAAAAATCACAAATAAAAGTATTTTTATTTATAATTTTTTTGTTACATGAATATCGTACCGATACATAGTTGATAAAGTTATGAAGTATAAGGTCTACAAATTTTAGTCTTTTAAATGCTTACTAATATTTTTAATGTATACTAACACATAACATTGATGAATTTGTGAAGTATAATAGCTACAAATTTTAGTCTTTTTAAGTGTTTACTAATATTTTTAATGTATTCAATTAACTTTTTTTTTAATCTTTTAGTTATATAATATTGATACAAAGTACTTATCAAGTTTGTGAAGTATACTTTTTGAAAACTTAATCGCCATTAATATATTTATAAGCATCTAACCCTAGGTTCTTTTATTTGAGTTTTATATTATAGAACATGAAACAAACTTTTAAAAAAAAAATGATACAATTTAGTTTCTTTTTCATTTTAGTTTCTTTTTCCTAACACGTAAGTATGCACCTTTCTTATTTATAACTTTTATTTTCAAAGTTTTCTCTCAAAATAGAAGTCATTTTCTTTCATATTCTACTTTATTTTTTGTTATTTTATACAAAAATGATTGTGTCAATTACTATTACTACTTCATTTATTTATATACAACAATATAAAAATTAAATTTCTTTATTTCATTACTCTCGTGACTTTTGATGATCATAACTCTTATAAATAAAAGCATTACAAAATTTTGTTGCAATATATTTTTAAAAATATTTTTATTATTATATTATAATAATAATAATAATAATATTGTATTATTTTTATTGTTATTATATTTTGTTACAGTATATATATACTCCAATATAGTTTTTCTTTTTCTCCATTCCATTGGTACTTTTTTCTTCCTCCCCTTTATGTACTAACTAATTAAATTAATAAATATTTTATTCTTTTGTAACAATCAATCCACGTATATTAGAGTAGAGATCTTCTAATTCTGCCTATGACTACGAATTGAATTTGCATGACGGCTTAGAAGTCATTTCCTTTCTTATTCTACTTATAATGAATTAAAATTAAAATATCCTTTTTTTTTATTTAAATAACATTTCTCGTCATTTAAATAATTTATCATTATTCTCTATAAATTTAGGGAGAATATATATGGAACATACTAAGACTTATATATGAAATAAAATAAATAGACCATTCTTTAAATATCAAATTTCAATTTGGTAATATTATACATATGGAACACACAGAGACTTATACATAAAACAAAATAAATGAATCATTCTTTGAATTTAAATTTTAGTTTGACAATATATTATATATATGGAACAGTGTAAGACTTATATATGGAACAAAACAAGACTTATATATGGAACGATATAAATGAATCATTATTTGTATATTAAATTTTAGTTTAACAATATTATATATATATATATATATATATATATATATATATATATATATATATATATATGAAGTCCTTTATTTTTCTTTTTTTTCTTGACATCTTTATTTTTCTCATATCTCTTTATTTGTTTTCAATTTTCTTTCTCTCTCGTAGTATTTTATATATTTCCTTTTTGTCTTCTCTTAATGTTAAGCAAATCCCTCAATATCAATTTTTTCTTGAAATATTAACACTTTTTTGTCATACAAATTCAAAGTATTTCAATGAAAAAGAAGAAGAGGACAAGAGAAGAAAAATAACAATATTCATACAAGGGTTTGAGTTGAAAATTATACCTACTAAATTAGTCGTAGATTCAGACTAAAATTTCGTCAAAAGTTTTAATTCTTGCATCTTTTCTTCTTCTTGCTTTACTCTCGAATGTCAGTCAAATTTAAGTGAGAATTATTTTGATCCAACAATACTACAAAAATGCAACATAGTAGTAGTGATCATGCATTGAAATTATAAAATAATCTTGAATTGCTATGGTCTTTTCTCTTGAATCCATTCTTTCTATTCTATACCTACTTTTGCAAATTTATGTTGTGCATAATAATTCATATTACTTTATGAAAAAACTAAGATGGTGAATGTATTTTGTTTATATCTTTAATTTATATAGATGTTTTCTCATTTTAACGGTACCAAAACCTTTCGAATTCTATAATTAAATAATGCGAAATTATTTTGTTGTAACTGTAAAAATAAAAATGAGGAGTTTTTTTCTTATTATAAATGGTAAGGATTGATTTTAACATTGATATCTTTTTGTAATGGTTTTTACGTTTGGACAATTGTCTACAATAATGTTCTTTTATTATTTAGTCTTTATTGATGAATTAAGAGAGGTCATAAATCATTCTTGATTATTATTACATGATTTGATTATGTATTTACTGAATGAGTCTTTTATTAGTCTATTTTATTAATAAATTGGGTATAAAAATGAATAAAAAAGTATTTAAAAAAGAAAAAAAAAAGATAAATATAAATGGTGGCCATTGAGACATGCCACATAAGCTGGCTGAAGATTCTCATTTATATATATATATTGATTGTTTAGGTCTTTATTATTTTTGGTGTGAGCAAAAACTACTAGCTCAAACAGAAGATATTTGTGATGTTTTTAACTTTTTGTAAGGCACAGAACTGAATTACAAGTTGTAAGTTGTAATACTTTTGAAGGGGTACTACACCTTGGTTATAGTATACCTGTGGATATATAGAAGTAAAGTTACCATTATCAAAAAAAATTAAAAATCGGCGGCGTGTTTTTTGGGGAAAACAAAAGTGCAGTTTATTATAAAAGGCAACCAGAAATGGATCCCTGGTCGTTGGACCGGATGAGCTCTAATAGGATCCTTCCTTTCTCCAAACCCAACAATGTGATTTGTTGCTGGGTTCCCTGCTAGCATATATTATACAATTAATAGGTTCACAATATGAATACCAGGTCTAGATAAAAGTTACTGGTTCTTGGTAACCCAGGCTAACACTGTAGATCCGCCCTTATTTTCTACTCCTTGTTTGAATAATATTTTCCCTCGTCATCTTGAAGTCATTTCAGGATTTTACTTGGCTGTAGGATGCATGGTTATATCCAGTGTAATGTTAATCCTCTTTTTTAGATCTACTTTTGTGTGTGTCATGTGTTTTAACGGGAACATTACATTATATATTTAGGTGCTCATTTAATTTTCAAGTTCCTTCTGACAAAGTATTAAACAGGTATGTGGAGTCTCTCTCACTGACAACATGATAGAACTTGTGTTCCATGTTTTTGACACAAATCGTGATGGAAGTTTAAGCTCAGATGAGTTCATTAGAGTTTTAGAGAAGCGAGCAAGGGATATTGCTGAGCCAACCGAAGCAGGTATCCTTAACTTTATGTCTTGTTGTGGGAATTGCACACGAAACTACAAATCATCCTTGCTTTCTTCATGGTCAACCTCTTGTTGACGGAATGAGGACCCAGAGGAAGTGATATCCTGGATGCTTATTTAGTTATACTGTATGAAGGGGATGATGTTTGGCACCACAACAAGTAGTGTCGTATTTAGTAGGAGGTTACAAGGTCACAATTGAAGCATTGTGCTACTTATTTCCAGAAAATTGTTCGTTTGATCCTTGGTAGTTTATAAAGGCCAAGTATGAAACTGTAGCAGGAAAGACTTGTAGGTGTATAGACTTGGAAATTGTACAGTGTAACATGCTACAAGTTTGATGTTATTCAAATATTTTAGTCTTCTGGCAGTTATTGATTTGCGTTTTACCATTTTATATTTACTTGCAAGAAAAAAGAGAATGGTGCCAATGAAAAGCAACAAATGAAATATGCAGAAGAGAGTTGGTAGGTGGCTTTTTACTTTTAATTTTAGGGCATTTTACATAAATAATATAATATACTAGTGAATCCGTCCGCGCAAGCGCAAATATATTTGAATTTAGTATACTCGCTTTTTTATGAAAATAAAATAACCTTATTTGAATTTAGTATGCTCGCTTTTTATGAAAATAAAATAACCTTTAAATAATATATATTTGAGTGAATTAGTAAATGTGATTTATTTAAAAGATATATTGTGAAATATATAGTGTATGAGGATTTTTATTACGTTTATACCTCTAGTTCCTTTTTTAATTATTTGCTATAGATCTATATCCATATGAATCATAAATATGTGAAATGAACTTACATTTTTGAACCTGTATAAGTATTTTTCTTACAATTTTGTTTAAAGAAAATACAAATGGGCTCTACAATACTTGAATTTGAATTATTCGAACTTCAATATAAGTATCAAACAAAAAAACTCATAAATTACAAAATGAAAAACGAAAAAATGATAATAACGAAAACAAAATTACCAATAAAATAAACTAAAAGTATCACTTTTATTTTGCCTATAAAAGTACTACATCACTATGAACAAATTTTATACAAATTATGCACATCAATGAATTTACTAAATAACATTGGTATTGTAAAAAATGTACGTATTCTCAACATATCCAAGAATTACAGATATAAATATTTTTATTTTTAATTTCTTGTTATATAAATAATACATATAGTATTTATTAATTTGAGAAGTATAATGTCTTCAAATTTTAGTCTTTAAATCTTTACTAATATCTTTTACATGTATTCAATCATATCTTTTATTTATTTTGTTATATAATGCTATATATAAAGTGTGTTTTCTTTTGTATGGATTTTATATAATCGTATATCATATATTATTATAAGTGGGAAGCTCCAACCTTCAAAATTGAATTATCATTTTACCCCTCCACTAAATCAAATTAAATTAACTAATTTATAAAATACTAATATTTAATTACATAATGGTAGAATATAAAGTCCAACAATGACGCTTTAATTTTTTTGGTTATGACATTATAATTATAATTAATTAGGTTAAATTAAATTAGAATAGAAAACAATAATATATGAAACTCTTCGAATTTTGTGATTCTTTGAATTTTGAAATTAACATGAATTTATCTATCATGAAACAATAATGTATGAAACTCTTCAAATTTTATGATTCTTTGAATTTTGAAACTAAAATCAATTTATCTATCATGATTCAATGTGCCCCATTAAAAAATTTTGGTAGGTGAAAAGACAATCAAATATCACTATAAATACCAGTTAATTGCTTCCTCTCTCATCACATTCTTTTCTTTTCTATCATCTACTATTCTCTTTACTTCTTCCTAGATTATGACATGAATACATATAGTCAAGAAGCTAACTGGTGAGAAGAACAAATAGCTTCATTCTGAAATTAAAAGAGAGCTTTCTTACAATATAGTTCAACTGTTAAACTTAATAGTATAAGATATGACTTATATTCCTTTAGATCTTTTTATGTTAGATTATGATTTTAAAATTTTCTTTTTCATTTTGGAGTTAAGTTATGGTTGTCCAAAATGGATTTGGTATGCAACCCATATTTTTATGTAATTATATATTATTTTGCATTGTTAAGAAAAAATATTTCTTTGTTTTTGTGTTATTATACTTTTAAGTGCTATTTAATTGACAGAACTTCTATTAACACATGACGAGTTTGATAGTTTATGCAAAATATGCTTTTGTTTAAATAGAAGTAATTTAAATAAATACATAATAGTGTAATGTTAAGGGGAAGTAATAATGATTTTAATACAACTCATACTATATATATATATATATATATATATATATATATATATATATATATATATATATATATATATATATATATCTCGTGGAACTCACTTGTAAAACACGTGTCGAGAACTAGTCTGAAATAAACTAAAAAAGGAAATAGAATAAAAAGGAATTAATACAATTAAATTTTCAAATTTTCGGTAGTCCTTTTTTTCTTTCCTTTATGCATTTCTCTTTCATTTTAGTTCCTTTTTTCTTTTTCTTAACACATTAATATGTACTTTCCTTAATTACAACTTGAATCTCCAATTTTTACTGCAAAAACTGAAGCCATTTTCTTTCTTTTTCTCCTTATAATGAATTAAAATTAAATTACCATCTCTCTTTTTGGTTATCTTTTAAAATAATATCTCCTATATTTAAATAATTTATTATTGTTATCTATAAATTTAGGCAGGATATATAGAACATAGTAAGACTTATATATGGAATAACATATAAATTTTGGAAAATCTATGGAACATATTAAGCGTTATATATGAAGAAAAAAAATTATTCTTTGTACATCAAGCTTTAATTATGGCAATATTATATCTATAGAGCCTGTTATGAAATTATATAAACAACAACAAGAATAAAGTAGGGAGAAGAGAAAAGACTTCTTATTCATCTTGAAATATATTCACAATTCATAGATCTCATTTACTATGAAGGAAAATTCTTTTATTTGTAAGGGAAACCTAACTTGATCCTCAATTAGGATTCCTAACAATATCCTAAAAGGACTCCACATGATAGACATCCACTATACTATAAATATGTTTATAACACTCTTCCTTGAATGTCGATAGATTATGTGCCTCGTTAGAACCTTACTAGATAAAATTCAGTGGGAAAACAATTCTAGTGAAGGAAAGGAGTACAAATATCTAATAATACACATTATAGATGTCTCATTAAAAACCTTACAAGGAAAATCCAATGGAACAAAACCTTGTGACAGAAGAGTACATCACGTATTAACTCTCCCTAACGTGAACATCAATTCACAGATTTGAATCTTCATTTTCCAAGCTTGTGCACCATCTGTTGCATGTTGATATCACCATTCTTGGGAGCTCATGAGTGTAGAAAAACTTTGACGAAATATGTTTCCTTTTATCTCCTTCTATGAATCTTTCCTTCAGGGTCAAAGATTTCTGCAAGTTCCTTACTTCAACTTCTTTAACCAAATAATCTATTGCCTTTTGAAAACTCTTCAAGAGTTTCAATTCTAGTCATCAACTTGCATAATAATACATGTATATGCTCTATGCATTTTAAATCTATCTAATCCTTATGAGGATGATAAACAAGTTCTCCAAAACCTTGTATATGCTTTAGATTTTGAACCCAACAGATATATTTATATAAATTTTGTCAAGTGACAACATTCAATATTAAATGTATGACACTTTTTAGTGCCTAGATTGCAAGTCAAATAAGTGTTACGCTTACCAAGATGCATCATTCTACTTTTCATTTGATAATTCACTACAAAAAAAGTCATTTTGTGGAGGTTTCTTTTAATCAATTTGTGGGAGTTTTTTAGCCACACAAAATTAATTGAGGCTGTTTTAGAAACTGCCACAATTACCTATGCCACGAGAATTTGTGACAGTTTAATAGTGTAACGATCCGAGAGCACACCCTAGAAGATATGGTATTCTCGAATCTCGACATGGCGTACTGGACCTCTCGGACGTCTTGTACAAGCCCTTTGACATCATTAATTCCATACATGTATGAAAATTAGTGCGGAATTAAAACTTTTTACACGAAATAGTAATATTTCAAAATATCTCTTTTATATAAAAACATAAGGAAAGACTAAGTATCAAAGTTGCTATCTTAGACATAGGAATATATTAGGACACGGCCCATACTTCAACATATAGAAAATAGCTAAGTCTATTACAATACTTTCAATAAGGAAATCTAAACATCATGATGTCCTCGAATCTAGTGAGGACATACCAACACTTGCTTGAATGAAATGCTAATCCAAGCTTCACTTCGAGACTCCTCTCAAATGCCACCTACACCTTTAGAGATAGACAAAATATATGGAATTAGTACATTAGAATGTTTGTATGACATAATGCAATAAAATCATAATAAAGGGACATTTGTATATAACATGCTCTTTTTGAGTAAAACTTCATAAAACAAAGTATAATAGGTCACATTAAGTCAACATAGACACATATAGTCACATTCAATCAATATACATTAATATCACTTCAATTCACATAACCACGAGACCCTCATACCAAAGGTGGTTCTAAGGCTCACTTTAGTGAGTTATAAAGCGACCGCCCATACAATCCCTTCACACACACCAAAGTGATCCTTTAGATTACCTAATAAGATTATTCCCATTTTATACATTCAACTCCCTACACAGAATTACTCTAAGACTCACCTAAGTAAGACATGAAGAGAACGCCCATACACCCTCTCCAAGCCTACCTAAGAAATCCTTAAAGCTACTCTAGATAAGTACCTTTTCATTAACATACTACTTGATTAAGTCATTATGTTCATTAAACCATTAAAGAGACATTCAACATTTAAGGACATTCACATAATGGTCTTGGAGAAGACCTAGGGAACCAACATACTAACACCTTCAAAGCCTAGTCGTGCAAGGTCTAGATAGCATCCCATTACACTATCTAAACTTCGTAGAATTTATCCAACACTAGCATGTATCCCACATGATAAGAATAGGAAATAACGAACATAGACCACACTAGCTAGGCATGAAATCCGGATTCTACCCTACTCCGATGAGGGCGTTCTACTTGCCAATGGTAGAACTAGGACACATCCCATGTAGGCACATGGTTAAGGAATATTGAGGGTTTCTTTGTACTCTAATCTCCATCTTAACTAGAGCTACTCACCAAGAATATTCTCTCGGTGCTAGTCTTTGTTCTCATAGAGTAATTCAATAAAGGAGCATATGAAGAGGTACCATATCTTGTTCATAACCAAATCACAATACACCTTACCAAAGAGGGTCCACTAGGGCTGCCTACAATGGTTAAGAGGATAGCTCAATGACTTTCCTAAGGATGATTCATGCCGTTCCAGCCAACCAACCCTAAGTCCACCATTCACACAAGAAGGATACCATTACGACTTTCGACTTCAAGGATATCATAACCTTCCATCTAGGTTGAAGGTTCCACATAAATGACCGTCTTTTCTATGTTAAAGATCACATTTTATTCACACATATACATACATGACAAAGGTGCTTTAGCCTACTAAGTCAAGAGTCCATATCCATATTCTTCATGTATCAAGTAGGGACACAAGTCTACCAAAACAATACACACATACTTTACATTATCACATATATCATATCATCAAGCAACATATAGAGACAACTAAGTACACTTGCTAGTCACCCTACACACTTCTATAAAATCAACATACTCATCATAACAATCATATAGTTAACTAGGAATATTTACACTTAAACATCAAGTGTACACATACAAGGCATCACTATAGCCTATCATGATCACCTATATTCAATTAGAAGGATACATACTTCACTTCATAGATACACATGACCCATATAGACCTTCACAATGATCACATATCAAAGATATAACCTGACAATATAATAATACATAAAGTAATGCCGACGAGGCCACATCATTCACAAGTATAACACATAAGCACCACCACCATAAGTGGACCATACCAAACATCACAATTAAAACACCTATACTACACAATATATGAAGGGTTAGGTCAACATACCACCAATCCAATCTTAACAACTCCAATCCATAGCCAATTCAACCAATCCAATACACCAAGGCTCTTACCAATAGCCATATTCACCAATTCAAACCAATACTTACAATATACAATGATCCAAGATAATACAATATGAATTTCATCATTTTAGGACAACCTACACATAATTCTAACATGATTCTTTCATAATTCAATAGCCCATAGTAAACTACACAAGAATTCAATACTATAGAAACATGATCAAATCACCCATAATATAGTCAAAATAAGGATTTCATGATTTGAATGGGTTCATAAGGAGTTTGATCTAAAATCATTCTATTAATATCAATTATATCATTAAACATTGTTTCAAATTGTTTCATGCAAGAACCCATGGCTAGAAGTTGAAATAGGAGAATTCATGTTTTTGATCATCTTTGAAAGGCATTTGAATAGAATCCTTGAAGAAAGAGGATTATAAGGATGAAGAACCATACCTTAATTGTGAATAAAATCCCACAATATTGATGGAGGAAAAACTTGGAAAAGCTGTCTTCTTCCTTGGAGCTTCAAAGCTTCATCAATGGAGGTTTTCGAGAAAGGAATGGAGATATTTTGTTTTGAGTTGTGGGTTTAGCTTTTATAGGTGAATTTAGGGGATTAAAAAGACTCAATAATCATCAATAAGTCAACCCCAAATTACCCAAAATACCCCTGCACTTATTGGACATTTTAACCAATTAAAATTTGACTTAAAAACGACGCGACCAAATCTGGCAGGTTACTGCGCGTCGCAGAGGCATTTTCAATTCTTGGTTCTGGAAAATTTTGAGACAGAATGGTTCGTGTCGGCCCCGTGTCGCAGGGAAATTTTTTTCCCTTTTCAGTGCAGGCTGAGTGACGCGAAGCCACTGCCTATTCTTGGCTGGCGCGGCAGCTTGCTTGGACCATGTTTGGGTCCTCCTTGGGACCCTTATGCTGGTCCCTAGGGCTTCGTTCTCAGACTTTTCGACCCTTTACATGTCAGTCTACACGTAGGAACCATCGGAACTGAACTTCACCCTCAAACCATACCACAAAACTCCACTACAAAACACTACGACACACTAGTTCAACTTCGACTAGTTTCCGAACGTCTTGGACGTTCTTGGATGTTTGACCTTCAAACACTTCCAAACTTTACATACTGCCTCTAAAAACCATTATTAACCATTTTAAGACTTTAAAACCTCATGACACACATGTTAGGATCTAGCACAACCTAGTTCGTTTTAGAGGGTGTAACAATACTCCCTCACTTGGAAACATTCGTCCTCGAATGACACTTGCTACTCTTTAGGCACTTTCAAGAGATAAGAAACTCAAGAATAGCAGCACATAACCATACCACACAATACATACACATATAGAGGATAACATCAATTTCACATAATTCAAGAGACTCAAGACACAACAAGAAGATATAAACTAATCTACAACTCATCATGCAATAAGCCTCACATACTTCATTTCAAATAGGAGGAACTCCTTCTTCACACATTATCATGCTTATATACATCAATTCTATACACATTATAACCATTTTTAATCAAAACACAATTTAGTCAAAATTCAAATTTCTTTACAGTGAACTACCTAACCTTACAGTGAATTATGCTAAAACATTCAAAAAATGCAACTCTTAAGCAATTTATGATGGAAGCATGACAATATGAGAGACAAAACCATATAAAATCATTTTACAACATAATCGTAATTTTATATACAGAGCACAATGCAAGGAATCACTGAAATTCAATTTCGACAAGACTCCTAAACACAATGCAACATGCAACATGCTTCTATGACTTTTTGTCTCTCAAGCTTGAATAGAATAGAAGAGAAGAGACAACAAATCAAAACTCCAGTACTCACCATAGTCCCCCACTTAGAAGGAACCCATCACAACACAAGAGATAAAACTATAACTTACCGGAATCATCATCATCATCCGGCTTTGTTCCTTTGGATCGGAGAGCATAGAAGCTGTCACGCCCCGAGCTACCCCCGAGACGCGTACACGAAACCTAGGACCACAAGTGATCCCAAGCTAACCTGTTGGCATGATCATGAGCATACTAAAGAATAATAAACTGTTGCGGAAGCTAAATCATACTTAAAATGAAAAGATGGGGAATTCTCATATGCTAAATCTGAGATATATGAACAATGATGAGTTTAATACAAAGAAAATATCAACTCAACGCTAAGCTTAAACTAATTATGTATGAAATAAGACTCTAAATTGGACTAGAAATACTGGAACAAGCCCCAGCTAAATCTAGCAAAAACTGCAACTAAATGACTAAAGACTGAAATGATACTCATGACTGTTGTCCTCGGAGAATGAGGACTCACCACTGAATCTGTTGAACTGCAGATCGGAAATCGATCTATGCATGAATGCTGAGAACCTGAACCTACATCACGAGAATATGTAGCGCACGTATGCGTCAGTACTTGAAGGTATGAGCATGTAGGATAGAGTAAAGCTGAAATAAAACATAACTGAACAGGCAAAAAAGCAAGTATAATAATCTGAAGATGATATACTGAATTTTGAGCTAACTGGATGCAATGACCAATTTATAACATGCTGAAACTGAATACTAAATATACTGATAAATGGTCAATGCAGAGAGTCTGACTGAACTGTGGTAGCTACTAATAACCGATAATAAAACCACATAAGCTAAATGTGGAGTCCGATGTATACGCCCCATCGAGAGGACCCAATATTCCCTGTCAAAGGTATAAAGGCATGCTGGCGTAATCACTAAACTGATTGCCCACAGAGGGGACTTACAACCTACTTGGCTAGTAGTTCTGGGACTAATTGGGTACGCTGAACCCTAGTCCAACTCGGTATTATGCTACTCCTAATGAATTTTGTAGTTAACTGAGTATGTCTGAATTTCTGTAAATACTGGATAGCTCTAAATTGAACATGCAAACTGAGAATGCAACATTTAATCTGATAATGATGCATTAAAAACTGAAGCATGTATATCTGCATAACTGAATTATTTGACCTAGCATGTGTAATTCAATAACTAAAGAAATACAAAGCGAGGGTTCTGAAATTCATGCGATAATCTGAGTAATAACATGATAATCTGATTTGGAACATATATTTAACTAAATCATGAAGTTCTATCAAAGGTCTAGAAACCCTAGGTTTAATCATGATAAGAGAATCAAGAACTGACTGAAAAATAGGGACCCAATGGTTGAAAGGAACCCACTAGTGAAATCCCACATACCTGGTGATGAAATTCACGGAAAATACTTAAATTTTGGTGCTGGAACTGCTGGAGCTTGTGGCGTTCTTGAACTAGGGTTCTTGAGCTTTTTCTCCTCTCTTACTTCTAATTTTCTAAATTTTGATTTAATGATTTGACTTAGATATGTTTTAATTATGTTTCTAGGCTTAAACTGACTAAAATCTGATGATTTAGGGTCAAAACGACGTATATTTTTTTATTTTATTTTTATTTGAACTACCCTTGGGTGGGTAAGGGGCTGAGCAACACCCCCAGGCCTTAACATTAATAAACAAAATAAAGTACAAAGGAGGGGGACATAAACCTAACCTCCAACCTAAGGTGGTTCAGAGTCAACTTTCCAAAAGAGGAATTCAACTCCTCCCCGTACATCAAGGATGAAACCAAAATACTAAGCACCTAAGGAGAGGACTCCTCTCATTACAAAGTATCTAGGAAGCATAAACAAGGGAGACTCTCCCTTTACAAGATAGAATAAAACTAAGCTAACCTATTCAAATGCACGGCTGATCAAGGTGGTTCCTTAATTCTTCTGGTCTTCCTTCTTCTAAAGCTAGGCATCTCCAGTAAATCCAGTTGATAGTATGATTTTGCTTCCTTAGGCATGTGCTGGCTGGTGAAGTATATATGTGGACTGGTTGTCATGTGACTGTGTTTTGAAAGAGCATCAGCCACCCAATTTGCTTCTCTAAATATATGTAAGCACTTGAATTGCTGAGTCTGAGAGATGAGATCTTGCAATCTTCCCAACTGTGTGATGATACTCCATTGAGGAGCTGTCTTCTTTAAAATCCAATGTACTACTAGTTGAGAATCAAGCTCCAAAATTATGTTTCTATATCCCAGTTCAAGTGCCCAAGTCAAACCAAATATTGCTGCCTCTATTTCCGCTTTGTTGTTTGTTCCTTCTCCGAGGGGTGTTGTGAAAGCCATCACCAATTTACCATTTTTATCCCTCAAAATGCCGCCAGCTCCCAACCTGCCAGGATTAGTGGTTGCGCTGCCATCGGTGTTTACTTTGAGCCATTGGTCAGGAGGTTTAAGCCATGCTACCAAACTCACTTTGATGTCATGCACACACTTTTCACATTTTTGAATTAAATCTGTCCATTTTGCAGGCCACTGAAGCTGAGGGAAGGCTGTGGAAAGCATTTTGTAGTTATCCTTGTATATGGCATATTTGACCCTGCTGATATTGGTTGTCTTGCCTCCATATTTAGCTGCGCACCTGTTCTTCCATAAGTTCCAACAAATGAAAATTGGGGTCGCTTGCAAAAGTAATCGGTGGGCTGCATTCTTAGGTGGGAAAGGTCCAAAAGACCCCGGGAAAGTTGCTGTCGGACCAACCTACGGCCAGGACAGACGGTCCGTAGGTGGATCCACGCTCCGTCAGTTGGTCCGTCGGTTGGGCCTGTTCGACAGGACTTTACTAAAACGGGCATAACTCTTTACTCGGAGATCTGATTTTAGCAAGGTTGGTGGATATGGAAATATAATTAAATTATATATCTGTGGGTAGGTCATGGTACACCTAATTCATTTTGTGCTAAGAGTTATGACCATTTGAAGTTGACCCAACTGCACTTCTCCTTTAACTGTCTGCTAATTCCACCCTACGGTCAGACCTATGGACCGTGGGTCCATCTAAGGACCGTGCTGGTCATCCGTGGCTCTTGTCAGAGAGTGGGTGAAGGGGGTCTTGATCGACGGTCATGGACTACGGACCGTAGTCTGACCTACGGACCGTAAGTCCGTCCGTCGACCAACACTTAACCAATTTTCCTGGGCTGAGATTTTTGGGAGTTTCTGATCCCATTGACGGTTGTGCAGGACGGATCGTGGGTCAGGCTACGGTCCGTCAATGGTCACGTCAGTTGCACTTGTAGATTTTTCTAAAAAACTGATTTTTGGTCTGTTTTGGCTACGGGGTGTTATATTATCTCCCCCTTGGGAACATTTGTCCTCAAATGAAGACTAAACTAGCTGAAATAGAGGGAGAGAGCTGCAAACCCTACTACTAATCACTGAGAACTGAGTTTCTGACTGAATTCAGTTCCGAGAACATGCAAATACGCTGAAAATGCAAGTACAAACTGAGGGAACATGATTCTAAGACTGAACTTATGCATGAATGACTGGAAAACTGAAGAGGAACTATTACCTCAAGCTGGAGTGGAATCGGAAGGAAAAAGGTGAGGATACTTGGCTTTCATGGCTGCTTCTACTTCCCAAGTAGCTCCCTCTGCAGACTGACTCCTCCACAAAACCTTGACTGAAGCGACTTCTTTGTTTCTCAATCTTCTGACTTGACTGTCAAGAATCTCAACTGGTACATCCTCATGAGAAAGACTATCTTTCACCGCCACTCTCCAATGGCACTATAGAGGCTGGATCACCCACACACTTCTTCAAGAGTGAGATGTGGAAGAACGGATGCACTGCTGCTAATTCTGCTGGCAATTCTAACTCATATGCCACCTTGCCAACCCTTTTCAAGATCTTGTAAGGGCCTACATATCTAGGACTGAGCTTCCCTTTCTTTCTAAATCTCATCACCCCTTTCATAGGTTAGACTTTCAGAAAAACTCAATCATCAACTTGAAACTCTAGTTCCCTTCTCCTTACATCTGCATAAGATTTCTAACGACTTTGGGCTGTCTTAAGTCTATCTCTAATGAGTTGCACTTTCTCCATATAAAGGATTGATTCTGGCCCTATCAAGGCTTCTTCACCTACTTCAAACCAACCAACAGGAGATCTACATCTACGGCCATATAAAGCCTCATAAGGGTCCATCTGAATGCTGAAATGGTAGCTATTGTTGTAAGCGAACTCAATAAGAGAAAGGTGATCATCCCAACTACCTTTGAAATCCATCACACAAGCCCTCAACATATCCTCTAGGGTCTGAATGGTATGCTCTGCCTGTCCATCCATCTGCGGATGAAATGCTGTGCTAAGGTTAACTTGAGTACCAAGACCCTTCTGAAATGACTTCCAGAAATGAGAGGTAAACTGAGGACCTCTATCTGAGATGATAGACAAAGGAACTCCATGTAACCTCACAATCTCATTAATGTAAAGCTTGGCATAGTCCTCTGCCGAATATGTAGTCTTGACCGCCAAAAAGCGAGAACACTTAGTCATTCTATCAACTATCACCCAAATGGAGTCATGCAGTCTGCGAGTACGCGGTAACTCTGTGATAAAATCCATATTGATTACTTCCCACTTCCAAGTAGGAATGTCGATCTCTTGAGTCATACCCCCTGGTTTCTGATGTTCTACCTTGACTTGCTGACAATTGGGGCACTTACTCACAAAATCTACAATATCCCTATTCATGCCATTCCACCAATAGACTTTCCGCAGATCGCGGTACATCTTAGTAGCACCTGGGTGAATAGAATTCCTGGAGTTATGCGCTTCTGCAAGAATATGTTGTCTCAACTCGCCCACATCAGGAACACACAATCTATCCTGGTAGCGAAGTACACCATCTCCCTCTTGGGAGAAAACCTCCACTTTCTGATTGTGGACTGCACCTTTTAGTTCAAGCAAGATTGGATCATTGTCTTGCTTTTCCTTAACCTCCACTACCAAAGAAGATTCTGCCCCATTCTGAACTGTTACACCATTGTCTGATATGCTCATAAGGCGAACTCCCATGCGATCAAGCCTGTGAACATCCTTCACTAGCTCCTTTCTTTCTTCTTCAACATGGGCTACACTATCTATATATAGTCTACTAAGAGCTTCTGCTACAACATTCGCCTTACCAGGATGACAACGCACACTCATATCATAATCCTTAAGGAACTCAAGCCATCTCCTCTGGCGAAGATTCAACTCTTTCTGGGTGAACACATACTGAAGTCTCTTATGGTTAGTGAAAACATCTACATGAACACCATACAAGTATGACGAGGAAGGCTTTTTTGTTATGCTACTAATACTTGCTCTGCTATTCTGCCCAAGCCTGGCTGAGGAAGAGTTACGGGGCGTAAAACAAAAAAATATGTAGTGTCTCCAAATCTTGAGTGCAAACACCACTGCTGCAAGCTCGAGGTTATGAGTTGGATAGTT
This sequence comes from Solanum sitiens, assembly GCA_016801875.1. Taxonomy (NCBI): domain Eukaryota; kingdom Viridiplantae; phylum Streptophyta; class Magnoliopsida; order Solanales; family Solanaceae; genus Solanum; species Solanum sitiens. Next base: position 895,313 of record JABWTJ010000019.1, read on the forward strand.
CTTCTCATGCACCTTAAGCTGTCTAGAAGCATAAGATATAACCTTATCTCGCTGCATCAATACACAACCAAGGCCAACTCTGGATGCGCCCCAATAGATCACATAACCATCTGAACCCTCTGGTAGAGTCAAAACAGGAGCTGTAGTCAATCTAGTTTTCAACTCTGCAAAACTTTTCTCACAATCATCTGACCATTGAAACTTGACCATCTTCTGTTTCAACCTAGTCAATAGTGAGGCTATGGATGAAAATCCTTCCACGAACCTTCTGTAATAACCCGCTAGACCTACGAAACTTCTGATATCTGTAGTAGATGTAGGTCTGGGACATTGTTTCACTGCTTCTATCTTCTGCGAATCCACTCGAATCCCTTCGCTAGACACAATGTGACCAAGAAAAGCAACGGATTGCAACCATAACTCACATTTGCTAAACTTAGCAAATAACTGGCGATCCTTGAGAGTCTGTAGAACAATTCTCAAATGACTTGCATGTTCTTCCTCATTCCTAGAGTAAATGAGGATATCATCAATGAAGACGATAACGAACAAGTCCAAGTACTGTTTGAACACTCTGTTCATCAAATCCATGAAAGCTGCAGGAGCATTGGTTAGTCCAAACGACATAACTACAAATTCATAATGACCATACCAAGTTTTGAAGGTTGTTTTCGGAATGTCACTATCTCTGACTCTAAGCTGATGATAACCCAATCTGTGGTCTATCTTTGAGAAATGACTAGCACCCTGAAGTTGGTCAAACAAGTCATCAATCCTGGGGATGGGATACTTATTCTTGATTGTGACCTTGTTCAACTGTCTATAGTCAATTCACATTCTTAGAGAACCATCTTTCTTCGTTACGAACAACACTGGTGCACCCCATGGTGAAATACTAGGTCTGATGAAGCCCTTATCTAGAAGGTCTTTTAACTGCTCTTTCAATTCCTTAAGCTCTACTGGAGCCATTCTGTAAGGAGGAATAGAAATAGGCTGGGTATCTGGAAGGAGATCAAGTCCAAAGTCGATTTCCCTTTCGGGAGGGACTCCGGGAAGATCTTCTGGAAACATTTCTGGAAACTCACAAACTACTGGAACTGACTTAAGAGTTGGGGTTTCAAGGCTAGAATCCTTAACCCGAACTAGATGATACAGATAACCCTTAGATATCATCTTTCTGGACTTAAGGTAAGAAATAAATCGACCTATAGGCTTGAGCTACTACCCTTCCATTCTAAGATTGGTTCGTCTGGAAAATGAAAATGAACAATCCTAGTTCTACAATCGACTGAGGCATAACATGAGTGTAACCAATCCATGCCTAGAATGACATCGAAATCTACCATTTCTAACTCTACTAGATCTGCTGAGGTGACTTTCTGAGAGACTCTGATAGGGCAATTTCTGTATACCTGTCTAGCTATAACTGGGTCACCGACTGGAGTAGAGACTGAAAAAGGTTCTGAGAGAGTTTCTGGACTAACACTGATCTGGACTGCTATAGTGAGTTATAAAAGACAAATTCGTCTCTGTTGTCTTTCCACTAAGTGAACCATATGTGAGTCACATCCTTAAGCTGGTAGAATGCCAAGTTCACCTATCACTATCAGTTACTTGCATCACACCAAATATTTTCTTGACCTCATAATGAATTTCTGTGGGTTCTTACCAAGTTGCGACCCTTGAAACTTAGGGGGATTCATCCTAATAAAATCACAAACTCTGGCCGCCATTGATCGATCATTTCTATTAGTAGGAACTAGAACCAGCTGATTGTTCTGGTTGGTTATACTCTGAGCCAAAAGCTATATTGGCGTTCTGAAACTCTGTATTAGAACTTCCTTATCTGGTACTAGAGGAACTGCGTTAACATTGCGTGCATTAGCATTCCATGCCTAAGCTCTACGAGAAGGCATGACTGTTGTCCTCGGAGAATGAGGACTCACCACTGAATCTGCTGAACTGGAGATTGGAAATCGATCTATGCGTAATCTGGATGCTGTGAACCTGAACCTACATCACGAGAAGATGTAGCGCACGTATGCGTCAGTACTTGAAGGTACTGAGCATGTAGGATAGAGTAAAACTGAAATAAAACATAACTGAACAAGCACAAAAATAAGTATAATAATATGAACATGATATACTAAATTTTGAGCTAACTGGTTGCAATGACCAATTTATAACATGCTGAAACTGAATACTAAATATACTGATAAATGGTCAATGCAGAGAGTCTGACTGAACTGTGGGAGCTACTAATACCCGATAATAAAACCACATAAGCTAAATGTGGAGTCCGATGTATACGCCTCATCAAGAGGACCCAATATACTCTGCCAAAGGTATAAAGGCATGCTGGCGTGATCACTAAACTGATTGCTTACTGAGGGGACTTACAACCTAGTTGGCTAGTAGTTCTGGGACTAATTAGGTACGCTGAACCCTAGTCCAACTCGGTATTATGCTACTCCCAATGAGTTTTGTAGTTAACTGATTATGTTTGAATTTCTGTAAATACTGGATAGCTCTAAATTGAACATGCAAACTGAGAATGCAACATTTAATCTGATAATAATGCATTAAAAACTGAAGCATGTATATCTGCATAACTGAAATATCTGACATAGCATGTGTAATTCAATAACTAAAGAAATACAAAGCGAGGGTTCTGAAATTCATGCGATAATCTGAGTAATAACATGATAATCTGATTTGGAACATATATTTAACTAAATCATGAAGTTCTATCAAAGTTCTAGAAACCCTAGGTTTAATCATGATAAGAGAATCAAGAACTGACTGAAAAATAGGGACCCAATGGTTGAAAGGAACCCACTAGTGAAATCCCACATACCTGGTGATGAAATTCACGAAAAAATACTTAAATTTAGGGGCTGGAACTGCTGGAGCTTGTGGCGTTCTTGAACTAGGGTTCTTGAGCTTTTTCTCCTCTCTTGCTTCTAATTTTCTAAGTTTTGATTTAATGATTTGACTTAGATATGTTTTAATTATGTTTCTATGCTTAAACTGACTAAAATATGATGATTTAGGGTCAAAACGACGTATATTAGGGTTTAAACGAAGTGGGATAGGTCCAAAAGACCCCGGGAAAGTTGCTGTCGGACCAACCTACGGCCAGGACAGACGGTCCATAGGTGGATCCACGCCCCGTCAGTTGGTCCGTCGGTTGGGCCTGTTCGACAGGACTTTACTAAAACGGGCATAACTCTTTACTCGGAGTCCTGATTTTAGCAAGGTTGGTGGATATGGAAATATAATTAAATTATCTATCTGTGGGTAGGTCATGGTACACCTAATTCATTTTGTGCTAAGAGTTATGACCATTTGAAGTTGACCCAACTGCACTTCTCCCTTAACTGTCTACTAATTCCACCCTACGGTCAGACCTATGGACCGTGGGTCCATCTAAGGACCGTGGGTCCATCTAAGGACCGTGGTGGTCATCCGTGGCTCTTTTCAGAGAGTGGGTGAAGGAGGTCTTGATCGACGGTCATGGACTACGGACCGTAGTCTGACCTACGGACCGTAGTCTGACCTACGGACCGTAAGTCTGTCCGTCGACCAACACTTAACCAATTTTCCTGGGCTGAGATTTTTGGGAGTTTCTGATCCCATCGACGGTTGTGCAGGATGTACCGTGGGTCAGGCTACGGTCCGTCGATGGTCACGTCAGTTGCACCTGTAGATTTTTCTGAAAAACTGATTTTTGGTCTGTTTTGGTTACGGGGTGTTATGGAAGCGATTCCTCTTTGGAGCACCACCTTCCGGAACACTAGAAGGATCTTGATTAGTTTATCTACCTCTAGCTGCAATATTAGGACAATCCCTCACCTTATGAACATCCTTACCACAACCAAAGCAATTTTCGGTACCAACTAGACACTTCCCAAAGTGTTTCTTCCCACAAGTAGAGCAAGTAGGCTTAACACCTTGAGAGCTACTACTACATTCACCCTTGACCTTAGGAGCACTAGGTCCATCATGGTTTGGAGCCCTCTTCTTAAGCCTAGGTTGATTTTTCTCATTGGATCCACCCCTCTTCAAATTTCTAGAAATCCTACTAAGCTTGGACTCTTCAATGGATTGAGCATACACCATAAGCCTAGACAAGTTGATATAATTGTGGAGCATGGCCGTACGACACTCTTCTTTCACAAGGCCGGCAACACTGTTCACAAACCTACTCATCTCATCCCTAGGGTTAGACACCAAGGATGGAGCATACCTAGACAACATGGTAAATTTCAAAGAATACTCTTCCACACTCATGTTTCCTTGCCTAAGGTTAATGAACTCCTCCACCTTCACCTCCCTCTTCTCATGGGGAAATTACTTTCTTAAGAAGGCCTCCTTAAACTCCTCCCACTCTATAGGACCCGACTCAACCGGCCTGTTATCTTTCCATTGAGTGTACCACACTTGAGCAACATCCCTCAATTGGTGTGAGGCCAACTCCGCCTTCTCCTTAGAAGTCACCCCCACAACACTCAACACCTTGTATACACCATCAAGAAACTCTTGGGGATCCTCACCCACATTAGAGCCTAGAAATATAGGAGGATTCATTGTCACAAAGTCCCTCAACCTAGAGGTCAAAGTACTCACCAAGGCATTCATCCTAGGCCCAATGTCTTGGGCTAAAGTAAATAGAGCCTCACTAATCTCCCCATTAATCATATCTGGGGGAACCACCGGAACCTTATTACCTTCACCTCCAATAGGGACTTTATCACCTTGGGGAGGAACTTGAGCATCTTGAGGAACTTGAACTCCTTGTGGAGCTAGTCCACCTTAGGGAGCTTTCTCTTACACTCCTTCTTCCGACCTTCTTGCGGCCATTCTTCTTGTAGTTATCTCCTAATATTACAAAAGAAGAGATTAGGAATAGACACTTATAACCTCAACTCTATAGGCACGACACAAGATTGATGAAGGAAGTGAAACTCTATCGTCCTATAGCCTCTCGCTCATAGATGTGTCGCGACTCACATCGATGAACAAGACTCTACTAGACGTGGATTTTGAGACTTTAGATTCCTAAGACCACTTTCATAACCTATGCTCTGATACCAAGTTTGTCACGACCCGAGAGCACACCCTAGAAGATATGGTATTCTCGAATCAAGACATGGCGTACTTGACATCTCGGAGGTCTTGTACAAGCCCGTTGACACCAATCATTGGATACATGTATGAAAAGTAGTGCGGAATTAAAACTTTTCACATGAAATAGTAATACTTCAAAATATCTCTTTTATATAAAAACATAAGGAAAGTGTAAGTCTCAAAGTTGTCATCTTAGACATACAAATATATTAGGACACAACCCATACTTCAACATATAGAAAATAGCTAAGTCTATTACAATACTTTCAATAAGGAAATCTAAGCATCATGATGCCCTCGAATCTAGTGAGGACATACCAACACTTGCTTGAATGAAATGCTAATCCAAGCTTCACTTCGACACTCCTCTTAAATTCCACCTACACATTTAGAAATAGACAAAATATATGAAATTAGTTCATTAGAATGTACTAAGTATGCCATAATGCAATAAAATCATGATAAAGGGACATCTGTATAAAACATGTTCTTTTTGAGTAAAACTTCGTAAAACAAGTATAATAGATCACATTAAGTCAACATAGACACATATAGTTACAGTAAGTCAATATACATTAATATCACTTCAATTCACATAACCATGAGACCCTCCTACCAAAGGTGATTCTAAGGCTCACTTGAGTGAGTTATGAAGCGGCCACCTAAGTAATACATTCAACTCCCTACCTAGAATTACTCTAAGACTCACCTAAGTAAGACATGAAGAGAACGCCCATACACCCTCTCCAAGCCTACCTAAGTAATCCTTAAAGCTACTCTAGATAAGTACCCTTTCATTAACATACTACTTGCTTAAGTCATTATGTTCATTAAACTATTTATGAGACATTCAAAATTTAAGGACATTCACATAATGGTCTTGGAGAAGACCTAGGGAAACTACATAGTAACATCTTTAAAGCGCAAGGACTAGATACCGTCCCATTCCACTACCTAAACTTCATTGAAATTATCTAACACTAGTATGTATCTCACATCATGAGAATAGACAATAACTGACATAGACCATACTAGCTAGGCATGGAATCCGGAGTCTACCCTACTCCGATGGAGGGTGTTCTACTTGCCAATGGTAGAACTAGGACACATCCCATGTAGGCACATGGTAAAGGAATATCGAGGGTTTCTTTGTACTCTAATCTTCATCTTAACTTGAGATACTCCCGAAGCATATTCTCTCGGTGCTAGCCTTTGTTCTCATAGAGTAATTCAATAAAGTAGCATATGAAGAGGCACCATATCTTGTTCATAACCAAATCACAATACACCTTACCAAAGAGGGTCCACTAGGTCTGCCTACAATGGTTATGAGGATAGCTCAATGACTTTCCTAAGGATGATTTCATGCCGTTCCAGACAACCCACCCTAAGTCCACCATTCACACAAGAAGGATACCATTACGACTTTTGACTTTAAGGATATCATAACCTTCCATCTAGGTTGAAGTTTCCACATAAATGACCCTTTTCTTATGTTCAAGGTCACATTTCATTCACACATATACATACATGACAAAGGTGTCAAGAGTCCATATCCATATTCTTCATGTATCAAGTAAGGGACACAAGTCTACCAAAACAAGACACACATACTTTACATTATCACATATATCATATCATTCAAGCAACATATAGAGACAACTAAGTACACTTGCTAGTCACCCTACACACTTCTATAGAATCAACATAACTCATCATAACGATCATATAGTTAACTAGGAATATTTACACTTAAACATCAAGTGTACACATACAAGGCATCACTATAGCCTATCATGATCACCTATATTCAATTAGAAGAATACATACTTCACTTCATAGATACACATGACCCATATAGACCTTTACAATGATCACATATCAAAGATATAACCTGACAATATAATAATACATAAACTAATACTGACGAGGCCACATCATTCACAAGTATAACACATAAGCACCGCCACTATAAGTGGACCATACCAAAATCACAATTGAAACACCTATACTACATAATATAATAAGGGTTAGGTCAACATACCACCTATCTAATCTTAACAACTCGAATCCATAGCCAATTCAACCAATCCAATACACCAAGGCTCTTACCAATAGCCATAAAACCAATACTTACCATATGCAATGATCCATGATAATACAATATGAATTTCATCAATTTAGGACAACCTACCCATAATTCTAACATGATTCTTTCATAATTCAATAGACCTTAGTAAACTACACAAGAATTCAATACTATAGAGACATGATCAAATCACCCATTATATAGTAAAAATAAGGATTTCATTATTTGCATGGGTTCATAAGGAATTTTATCTAAAATCATTCAATTTACATCAATTATATCATAAAATATTGTTTCAAATCATTTCATGCAAGAACCCATGGCTAGAAGTTGAAATAGGAGAATTCATGTTTTTGATCATCTTTGAAAGGCATTTGAATTGACTCCTTGAAGAAGGACGATTGAAGGATGAAGAACCATACCTTAATTTTGAAGAAAATCCCACAAGATTGATGGAGGAAAAACCTGGAAAAGTTGTCTTCTTCTTTAGAGCTTCGAAGCTTCATCAATGGAGGTTTTGGAGAAAGGAATGGAGAGTTTTGTTTTGAGTTGAGGGTTTAGATTTGATTGGTGAATTTAGAGGCTAAAAAAGACTCAATAACCGTCAATAAGTCACCCCCAAATTACCCAACATACCCCTGCGCTTCTTGGACATAAAATGTAAGACCCAAAATGAGATAGGGTGTCTAGAACCTAACATGTTCGTCTTAAGGTTATAAGGTCCTAAAATGACTTATAATATGGTTTATGCAGTGTATAAAGTTTGAGGTGATTTGGAAGTCAAACGTCAAGGGTCGATCGAAACGTTCGACGATTAAGTCACCTAAATGTGTCGTATGTGTTTCTATGTGATTATGTGTGATGCATGAGCTTATAAAGTCTTAAAATGGTTTATAATGATGTAAAAGTATAGTATATTAAGTTTCGTGAAGTTTGGAGGTCAAACGACCAAGAACGTCTAAGGCGTTCGAAAGATAGCCCTTAAGACGTTCAAAGTATGTCTTGATGGGGCTTGGCCTGTTTGGACGCCTTGTAGGTGTTTGTTTTGGACGAAATTTATGTGGAAGGTCCATAACTTGTTAGGGTTATAATCACATTTGAAACGTACGAGTACGACTTCTAAAGGGCCCCACAAGAGGCCCCACAAGAATGACCCAAGGCTGATTGCCTGGGCAGTGTCCATTGACGGACCCCAACGATGGCCTGTTGGTCCACCAACGGCCCGTTGGTCAGATCTCGTCAACTGGCACTTGCCTTGGTCAGGTATAAAGCCAATATTTGGCTAATTACCAATCGACGGAGCCCTAGGCACGGTCCGTTGGCTGGACGACGCCCCGTAGGTGCCTCCGTCGATGGTGCACTGTAATTTGCAGGCAGCGTCTGTTTCATTAAAGGGGTGAATGGGAAATTCACCCCACGTCCTAACCTGACTCTAAGGGATTAATTTAGTTAATTTTAGGTGTATATAAGTCATTAAAAACGTGATCAACCCATTCCCAAACCAACTCACACAAATTGAACCTTCTCTCCAAAAATGTTCTCTCTAAAACCACCATTGTTGGTGAAGCTCAAGAACTGCTTGGAGCTCAGATTTCTATGGGTGATTCATCAAGTTTTATAGGTCTTCATTAAGATTAAGGTATGGTGATCTTCATCTCTAGTTATCTTTTCATCTAGAGAGCCATTCTTAAAGATTTCAAAGAAGAAAATTATGATCAAACCATGTCTTCTTCAATCTGCCATGGGTTCTTTCTAAAAAGGTTTTGAACGATTGAATCATGATTAATTGAAGTTATTACAGTGTTTTTAACGTGATTTTTACTCCAATTGCATGATGAACCCATGCTCCTTCACTCAAACGTTTTAGCCTTGCATGGGCTTTGTGATCTTGAATTTCTATCGATTGAATTATGATTCTATTACGTTGAAGTGATTGTATATACTGTTATTTACATGAATTTATGTTGACTTGATGTTGAAGGATCCATGAGGATCAATGTATGAAGATTTGAGCATGTTTAGCCTAGTTTCCATAGTTCACTGTAACATTGGTTTTTAAACGAATTAATGTGGATTTCGATCATGTTAAGTTGGTTGTATCTACTGTTTTAGGTTAATATCATGTTTGAATTGTGAATAGGAATCTTGTATGATTGAAAGGATGACTTATGTGAATTGATCTAGTCTCTTCTAGCCTATCGATTGATAATACTATATGTATGATGATATCTTGAATTATAGATAGATGAAGCATGATTACTTTGATGTAGTGATATATATAGCTGCTGCCTAGCATGTACATTACTGTTAAAATATTATTGATGATCAAGGTCTTAGAGAATCAATAGTGTTGGTTAATTCCCTCTCTATACTCTAGCAAAAATTGACAAGTCTAATGCCTATGTTGTAGCTTGATCTTGAAGTGCTTTAAGCATGATTTCATTATGATTAAATGTATGATTATCTACTGCCATAGAGTGATATTATTGGTGAAATATGATTTATAATCCATGTAATGAATTGGCTAATGGTCTATGTTCTTCTACCTTCTAGTATGCTAAGGTGTTGTGTTAGTTTGTAATATGGACTTGTAGTAGCTTATGCATGACTTAGTATATGATTATTATGTCTTAGATACTGCCTTATACTTGAGATATTGATGAAACAGTAGTAAAGGTCAATGATGACCAAATGCTAAAGGGTTGGTAAGAATTGGTCTACTATTCTACTTCTCTATTCTTCTATAATAATGTTGATGAAGCCTTGCATGGCATTGTGTGGTATGGTCCACTTATGGTGGAGGTGTTTACTTTATGTAATTATATATATGTTGACCATGGTTTTGAAGTCAATTTGATGAATATATGAAGAAGTGGTTCTGATTATCTCTTTTGTGTAACTTGTGCCTAGTCTTCTATTTGAGTTGTGAATCTAGGTTATGTCACCATTGTTATGAGCATGTGAAGGGTTGTGTAATATCATGTGTAGGTGCTGCCATGTCTTAGGTGATAATAGTTGATGATCCCTACCCATGTACCCCTATGTGAATGTGTGAATAGCTAATGCTAGGAGTCTTAAAGTATTCTATGAAGTTAACTTGCCTCCTATGCTATTGTGAGTTATGTGGTCTATGTCTGAAAAGGGGTAATGTGGTCTAAGAGGGTGGCTGCCTTAATGTGTTTGTTAATAGCCATTATGTGATCATATTGACCAATGTACACACACTCACACTTCATGCATGCTTACAATGTAGTAAATGTTCATAGTGTTTAAATGAAAGGTTGTTCTCATATGCACTAGTGTCTACTACTATGCATGTAAAGTATATGTATGTAAAGTATGTTATGTATTTCCTTACTAGGATGACTTGATAGGTGTACTAGTATGGGCAAGGGTATGGGACCTTGTCTATGCATTGCACATGTGTACTTTGATAGAGTAGTTCCTAGGTTTGGTTTCTATATGCATGAATACGAATGTATGGTCATGTGTGGTCTTAATGTGTTATGTGAGGGGTTTGCTCACGTATATGTATACACACACACATGAAACATGATCTAGTTAATAGAGGGGCCTTGAAAGGTGTGGCTAAGAATACTCTAAAACTAGATAGATGTTTGAATATGCTATAAGCATATGAGGAAGGAATATTCTAAGTCTATGTTTTACAAATAAATGTAATAAAGGCTTTTTCAATAAAGGGAACTTAGCTTAGCACCGAGTTAACTTGACAATGGGAGGTGATGACTTTTCATGAGGAGGAAAGTTTCACTCTAGAGTTGCCCATGTGATGTTAAATCCCTTGCTTATGGGATATGTCATCTAAGGGATTCCCATGAGGAGCGGCCCAATTACCACATGGTATGAATAGGGATATCTACCTCTTAGTTCTTGAACTATGTTGCCATCATAGGATACTAGCTAGTGGATCCACCTAGAAAGCTATGTTTATAAGGGGTTCTACCTTGGCCGGTAAACCACCTTCTATCGGTGTAAGGTTTTGATGACACCAGATTCCATGTTTAGCATCACATGGTCTATGTCGGTTAAGGCTATAGTTTCCCTAATGGTAAAATGGACAGTGGAAGTAAATGAATAGGATCCTAACTAGGAGGACTTAAGGTAAGTTACTTAGGATAGGTGGAACTAATGAACCCATCTAGACATTGCACACGTGACTCCTTAGGAAGTCTTAGAAAGGTGACCTAATGTATATGATTATGTTATATCCATATGCATGACTCAGTAGTATTTGTATATTTGTTATGAAGATGTGCATGGTATGAATCTATATTAGGTGATATTATTTAATATATTATGAAGGTCTTGTATTGACATGAATGAGGTTATATTCACTTACTTATGTATATAAATTAAATGTTAAGGTTTGTGGTCCCATGAGGGGTTTGTTAAGAATGTATGGAGTTATGGGGCTTCATATGTTCATTGCACTAGTAGACTAAGATTGGGGTCATGACCAAGGTTTAATAATGATGTGTATGCAAAAAAGTAAAGGTATGTGTGTAAGTTGATGTAGCTTACTGTGATGTTCTTAAGGTTTTGACTTAAACGTGTTTATCATGTGCTATACCTATATGATGATGTGTGGTGATTTGTGTATGTTACATGTATATTTCCTTGTGGCCTTAAGGTGATGCATTGCACCAAGTATCACTAAAGGGTTACTTGGAAGGTTAATGAATAAAGGAGAAAAAAGTTCACTGTAAAGTGGAAAGGGGGTTACTGTAATGTGCTTTAAGAATGCATTAAATTCTATATGTAATTTTATAAAATGTTTGGCTTTTGAATATGTTTATATGATGTATGTGAATGATATAAATGCTAATGGTTAAAGGTTTTACGGAGATTTACTCAAAAAGCATGAAGTATGACTTTCAAGAAAATGTCCCTTTTAAATGCATGTTTTTGCATGGTTGCCATACTTAGTACATTCTTGTGCTAATCCCATTCTTCTCTACTTTTTACACAAAGTGTAGGTTATGGATGCTTAAAGAATGTCTTGAATGGTGAAGATCTTGCTAGATGATTCCCAAGCTCAATGAAAGGAATCCTTAAAGTTCAAGGATGTCCTACTTATGTCTTTAATGTAAAGTCTTTAAATATTGTATAGTTATGTAATGTGTCTTATGGACCGTGTCCCTAATGTACTCTAAAGTTGTTGAGTCTAATCTGACAACGAGACTTAAGGTCTATAAATGTATTACGGCTTATGTTTTATCTATATATGAGATGGAGTTTCTAGCATATGATGTGTTATGAAAAGTTTTAAATTTTTCGCTAAATTTACTATGTCAATGCGATGAATGATAACTATGGTCTTGTATAAGACTTTCGAGAGGTCAAGTACGCCGTGTTACATCTAGGGGGTGCTCCCCGGATGTGACAAACGTGGTATAGCATCAGGTTTATAAATTGGTCTTAGGTTCTAAGAGTCTCATATTTCCACGTCTAGTAGAATCTCGTAGCATTGGTGGTGAGTCGCGACACATCAAATGGTATGAGAGGCAATAGTACGATAGAGTTTCCCTTCTTCATCATTCTAATTACGTGCCATATAACTTAACTCTATAAGGTCTCTCTCTTATGTTTTCTTGTCCGGTGGTCTTTTAGATGTGATTGCTTGGATGAGATTATCTCTATATGCTTGAGGGAGAAAAGGTGAGTTTAAATGCTTATCTTGGTTTTATGATTGAATGAGTATGTGTGAAGGTGAATTTTTGAAATTTTTTGATGATGTGATGCCAATTATGGCTATATGTGAAAATTAGGTGAATAAGCATGTTATATTGAGAAATGTATGTTATGATATAGTTAAAGCATGTTAGAAGTTATTATGGTTGACATGAGTTTCTTTGAAATGATGTGGTACTATATTGTGTTGCATGATGGTAGCTTTATATTATGATTTGAGCTTGAAATGCTTAGTGACTACATATGGAAGCATGCTACCCTAAGATTTTGTGCTTAAAGGTGTTCAATGTTTCCTTTTGTGTACATGTGGTCCTTGATAAGTTGCCTAGTATGGATTGGAGTCCTTTGTATAGACTTGATCCTAGGTGTGGTGATAGTATGCTTATCTTGGTAATGTTTTGTATCTCCTATTGTCATGATTTTCCAAATTTGTATAGAATAGATTCATATGAACATGATAATGAATGTGAAAAAGAGTTTTGCTATTTCGAATGAAGAATAAGAGTCTTATGGCATGAATTTATAGAGTTATTTCTAACTTCTCATGGTATTGTATGAAAACCTTATGTGACTGAATGAGATGACCTAACTTGATAATTATGGATACATTGCCTAGGTGATAAGGCTTAGAGTACCTTGGTGTTCCTATGTTAACTTACTGTAAATCCTTCTAAAGTTGTAATCACTCTTAAGTGATGATAAATGAAGGTTGTTAAGTTAAGATCCTTTTAAGTTGGGGTAAGTTGCTCTTTGGGTTTACCCTAAGTGGGGGATGGTGATGAAATGGTAAGGTTGTAGATACTGTCTACCTTGTCCTTCTATTCTTACTTGAACTTGAAAATAATGAATTCTTAGAAAGCTTGTTTATGAATATAGTCTTGCATAAAGTATGAATTGCATGACCTTTATATGTTTGGTGTGTATTGATTGGCATCATCTTGAAGACATTATGAATGTTCCAAAGTGTATGAAAGAAAATTTTGGATAAAAATCCATGTTTTCTCATGTTGAATTACATCTTGATGCGCTAGTTGTGCATTTGACTTTATGAGATAAGACAAGGAACTTGGTAATAGTCACTTGTGAGGTAAAACTGTTTAGCCTCATGATGGAAATTGAGTCTCTTTTACAATGAAATATGTGGACTCACTTGAAAACTATGTGACTCTTATGATTTGGAATGCATAATTGTAGGCTCATTCTTGAAAATGAAAGCAGGTTTAGCTAAGTGTTCATGTGTGTGCCTATAATTTGTGTTATTTTTATAAAATGATACCTACTGTGAAGGTGAGTACTATGAAAGAAAATGAAACTTTGTGAAATGGCTTCCTAATTGTTGTGATGTATTTGGTGTGATCTACCATTTAGACTTCACTACGAAGAATAGATGATCATGTCTTGGTTTCAAAAGTTGAGAATTTCTCATTTTTAGAAGAATTGACCTTGTACCTTGCTAAGGTGTGAACTCATGATACATGTAAGGGTGTTGAGGAGAAGAAAATTCCTCCATGGACACAACTAAGCATGGTATGGTTGAGTATGACCTTCATGGCACTAGGTCTAACTACTAAAGATCTTTGTGATTCAACTAACTCAAGTTTATGTGCACTGAAGCATGAGTGCTTAAGTAACTTTGAGTATATATTGTAATATGCCTATGTGTGGTCTTTCAAGATTATCTCTTAATGAATTAAGGTGCAACGACCATGTTATGATTAGGAGAAGGGTGTTTCTCCTATGAACATGAAAAGAGCCTTTGTGTTTGATGTATTAAAGAGTGAGTGAATTTAAGTTTTTGCTTGCTTGTGTGCATTGAGTGCTAAATGATGTGAAGTTGTGTTCCTTGTAAAGTATGGTACATTATATTCTATAGGATTATGTTATGAATATGCTGAACTTCTCTATGATGCTTTGAAGTCCTCGTTGTGGTTAAAGTGTTCTAAGTGTCATTCGAGGACGAGTGTTCCCAAGTGGGGGATATTGTAAGACCCCAAAATGAGATAGGGTGTCTAGAGACTAACATGTTCGTCTTAAGGTTCTAAGGTACTAAAATGACTTATAATATGGTTTATAGGCAGTGTATAAAGTTTGAGGTAATTTGGAAGTCAAACGTCAAGGGTCGACCGAAACGTTCGACGACTAAGTCACCTAAATGCTTTGTATGTGGTTATATGTGATTATGTGTGATGCATTAGCTTATGAAGTCTCAAAATGGTTTATAATGATGTAAAATGATAGTATATTAAGTTTCGTGAAGTTTGGAGGTCAAACGACCAAGAACGTCCAAGGCGTTCGAAAGATAGCCCTTAAGACGTTCAACGTATGTCTTGATGGGGCTTGGCCTGTTTGGACGTCTTGTAGGTGTTTGTTTTGGACGAAATTTATGTTTAAGGTCTATAACTTGTTAAGGGTTATAATCACGTTTGAAACATCCGGGTACGACTTCAAAGGGCCCCACAAGAAGGACCCAAGGCTGGTCGAGACATTGCCTGGGCAGTGTCCATTGATGGACCCCAACCACGGCCTGTTGGTCCACCAACGTCCCGGTTGTCAGGTCTCGTCGACTGACACTTGACTTGGGAAGGTCTCAAGCCAATATTTGGCTAATTACCAATCGACGGAGCCCTAGGCACGGTTCGTTGGCTGGACGACGCCCCGTAGGTGCCTCCGTCGATGGTGCACTATAATTTGCAGGCAGCGTCTGTTTCATTAAAGGGGTGAATGGGAAATTCATACCACGTCCTAACCTGACTCTAAGCGATTAATTTAGTTAATTTTAGGTGTATATAAGTCATCAAAAAAGTGATCAACCCATTCCTAAGCCAACTCACACAAATTGAACCTTCTCTCCAAAAATGTTCTCTCTAAAACCACCATTGTTGGTGAAGCTCAAGAACTGCTTGGAGCTCAGATTTCTATGGGTGATTCATCAAGTTTTAGACTTCTTCATGAAGATTAAGGTATGGTGATCTTCATCTCTAGTTATCTTTTCATCTAGAGAGCCATTCTCAAAGATTTCAAAGAAGAACATTATGATCAAACCATGTCTTCTTCAATCTGCCATGGGTTCTTTCTAAAAAGATTTTGAACGATTGAATCATGATTAATTGAAGTTATTACAGTGTTTTTAACGTGATTTTTACTCCAATTGCATGATGAACCCATGCTCCTTCACTCAAACGTTTTAGCCTTGCATGGCCTTTGTGATCTTGAATTGCTATCGATTGAATTATGATTCTATTACATTGAAGTGATTGTATATACTGTTATTTACATGAATTTATGTTGAATTCATGTTGAAGTATCCATGAGGATCAATGTACGAAGATTTGAGCATGTTTAGCCGAGTTTCCATAGTTCACTGTAACATTGGTTTTTAAACGAATTAATGTGGATTTCGATCATGTTAAGTTGGTTGTATCTACTGTTTTAGGTTAATATCATGTTTGAATTATGAGTAGGAATCTTGTATGATTGAAGTAAAGATGGCTTATGTGAATTGATCTAGTCTCTTCTAGCCTATCGATTGATAATACTATATGTATGATGATATCTTGAATTATGGATAGATGAAGCATGATTACTTTGATGTAGTGATCTATCGAGTTGATGCCTAGCATATACATTATTGTTAAAATATGATTGATGATCAAGGTCTTAGAGAATCAATAGTGTTTGTTATTTCCCTCTCTATACTCTAGCAAAAATTTACAAGTCTAATTCCTATGTTGTATCTTGATCTTGAAGTGCTTTATGCATGATTTCTTTATGATTAAATGTATGATTAGCTACTGCCTTAGAGTGCTATTATTGGTGAAATATGATTTATAATCCATGTAATGAATTGGCTAATGGTCTATGTTCTTCTACCTTCTAGTATGCTAAGGTGTTGTGCTAGTTTGTAATATGAACTTGTAGTAGCTTATGCATGACTTAGTATATGATTATTATGTCTTAGATACTGCCTTATACTTAAAATATTGATAAAAGAGTAGTAAAGGTCAATGATGACCAAATGCTAAAGGGTTGGCAAGAATTGCTCTACTCTTCTACTTCTCTATTCTTCTATAATAATGTTGATGAAGCCTTGCATGGCATTGTGTGGTGTGATCCCCTTATGGTGGCGGTGTTTACTTTATGTAATTATATATATGTTGACCATGGCTGTAAAGTCAATTTGATGAATATATGAAGAAGTGGTTATGATTATCTCTTTATGTGTAACTTGTGCCTAGTCTTCTATTTGAGTTGTGAATCTAGGTTATGTCACCATTGTTATGAGCATGTGAAGGGTTGTGTAATATCACGTGTAGGTGTTGCCATGTCATAGGTGATAATGGTTGATGATCCCTACCCATGTACCCCTATGTGAATGTGTGAATAGCTAATGCTAGGAGTCTTAAAGTATTCTATGAAGTTAACTTGCCTCCTATGCTATTGTGAGTTATGTGGTCTCTGTCTGAAAGGGGTAATGTGGTCTAAGAGGGTGGATGCCTTAATGTGTTTGTTAATAGCCATTATGTGATCATATTGACCAATGTACACACACTCACACTTCATACATGCTTACAATGTAGAAATGTTCATAGTGTCTAAATGAAAGGTTGTTCTCATATGCACTAGTGTCTACTACTATGCATGTAAAGTATATGTATGTAAAGTATGTTATGTATTTCCTTACTAGGATGACTTGATAGGTGTACTAGTATGGGCAAGGGTATGGGACCTTGTCTATGCATTGCACATGTGTACTTTGATAGAGTAGTTCCTAGGTTTGGTTTCTATATGCATGAATACGAATGTATGGTCATGTGTGGTCTTAATGTGTTATGTTAGGGGTTTGCTCACGTATATGTATACACACACACATGAAAGATGATATAGTTAATAGAGGGTCCTTGAAAGGTGTGGCCAAGAATACTCTAAAACTAGATAGATGCTTGATTATGCTATAAGCATATGAGGAAGGAATATTCTAAGTCTATGTTTTATAAATAAATGTAATAAAGGCTTTTTCAATAAAGGGAACTTAGCTTAGCACCGAGTGAAATTGACAATGGGAGGTGATGACTTTTCATGAGGAGGAAAGTTTCACTCTAGAGTTGCCCATGTGATGTTAACTCCCTTGCTTATGGGATATGTCATCTAAGGGATTCCCATGAGGAGCGGCCTAATTACCACAAGGTATGAATAGGGATATCTACCTCTTAGTTCTTGAACTATGTTGCCATCATAGGATACTAGCTAGTGGATCCACCTAGAAAGCTATGTTTATAAGGGATTCTACCTTGGCCGGTAAACCACCTTCTATCGGTGTAAGGTTTTAATGACACCGGATTCCATTTTTAGCATCACATGGTCTATGTCGGTTAAGGCTATAGTCTCCCTAAAGGTAAAATAGACAATGGAAGTAAATGAATAGGATCCTAACTAGGAGGACTTAAGGTAAGTTACTTAGGATAGGTGGAAGTAATGAACCCATCTATACATTGCACAAGTGACTCCTTAGGAAGTCTTAGGAAGGTGACCTAATGTATATGATTATATTATGGCCATATGCATGACTCAGTAGTATTTGCATGTTTGTTATGAAGATGTGCATGGTATGAATCTATATGAGGTGATATTATTTAATATATGATGAAGGTCTTGTATTGACATGAATGAGGTTATATTTACTTACTTATGTATATACATTAAATGTTAAGGTTTGTGGTCCCATGAGGGGTTTGCTAAGAATGTATGGAGTTATGGGGCTTCATATGTTCATTCAGTATAATACAAATATGTTTATAACAGAGCTTTTTTTCTTCTTCTTTTATTTGATATCTTTAGTTTTCTCAACATTCTTATGTATCTTTTCATTTTTATTCCTCTCCTTCAATATTCTTTATATTTTCTTTTTGTATCTTTCTAATTTTATGCAAAAGTCTTCATAAATATCAATAATTTCTTAAAATATTATCACTTTGTTTTTATACAAATTCAAAGTATTTCAATGAAAAAAACGAGAACAAAAGAACAAAATCAACGTTCATACAAGAGTGTGGTGGGAAATTTTACCTATCAAATTAACTATTTTTAGATTTAGGCTAAAACATCTTCAAAAGTATCAAATCCTGTTTCTTTTCTTCTTCTTGCTTCACTCTCGGATGTTAGACAAATTTTGAATGCTTAGCAGCAGCCTGATGATTGTTTTTGTTAAGTCACATAAATGGTATCTTGAAAGGTAATCAATGAAGAGTTGTTCATATAATATGATGCGTTGTTCATTCAACATTTCTACAAAAAGACATAAGACATTAGTAATATTCATGGTTTGAGATTACAAAATAATCTTGAATTGTGATGGCCTTCTTTCTTGGACTTATTCTTTCTTGTCTATCTATTTTTGCAAATTTATATTACATAAATTTCATATTGATTCATGAAAAAAATGAGTTTGTGAATGTATATTGTACTCTGTTTATATAGTTGTCTTCAAATTTTTATTGTCACGCCCCGAGCTACCCCCGAGATGCGGACACGGACCTAGGATCACAAGTGATTCCGTGCTAACCTGATGGCATAATCATGAGCATACGAAAGATTATAAACTGATGCGGAAGATAAATCATAATTAAAATTAAAAGATGGGAAAACCCATATACTATAACTTAGATAAATAAAATACTGATGATTTTAATACAAAGAAGATATTAACTCAACACAAAGATGAATCTAACTATGTCTGAAATAAGCCTCAAGCTGACTAGAAATGTTGGGACATGCCCCAACTAAGTCAAGCAAAACTGAAACTAAAGGACTAAAAATACTGACAAGAAACTCATGACTATTTTCCTCGGAGAATGAGGACTCACCTCTGATTCTGCTTAATTCGAGACCGGAAACTGATTTAAACGTGATCTGGATGCTGACAACCTGAACCTACATCACAAGAAGATGTAGCGCATGTATGCGTTAGTACTTGAAAGCTACTGAGCATGCAGAATAGAGTAAAGCTGAAATAACATATAACTAAACAAGGCAATAAAACAATGAAATAGTCTGAACATGATAGAGATATTGAATTTTAAATAACTGAATGCAGTGACCAATTTAAGACATGCTGAAACTAAATAATGGATATACTGATAAAACGGTCAATGCAATAGAATCTGGTTGAATTGTGGGAGCTACTAATAACAGATAATAAAACCACGTGAGCTAAATGTGAAGTCCGATATATACGCCCCATCGAGAGGACTCAATATACCGTGTTGGAGGTACAAAGGCATGCTTGCGTGATCACTAAATGATACCCACAAAGGGGACTTACAACATACGTGGCTAGTAGTTCTGGGACTATTTGGGTATGTTGAACCCTAGTCCTACTCTGTATTATGCTACTCCCTATGAATTAAGTGGTTAACTGATTATGACTGAGATTCTATAAATACTAGATTGCTCAATTGAGCATGCAAACTGAAAATGCAACAATTAATCTGATAATTATGCATTAATAACTGCGACATGTATAATCGAATGACTGATATATCTGACCTAGTATGTGTAATTCAAGAAGTAAAGTAATACATAGCTAGAGTTCTGAAATTCATACGAGAAATGATGTAATAACATGATAATCTGATTTGAAACATGTTAATAACTAATTCATGATGATCTGTTGTAATTCTAGAAACCCTAGGTCTATTCATTATAAGGGAATCAAGAAACTGACTGAATTCTAGGAACCCAATGGGAGAAAGGAATCCACTAGTAAAATCTCACATACCTAGTGATGAATTCCACGGAGAAACCTTTCGATTTTGGGGCTGGAATTGATGGAAACTTATTGCATTCTTAAACTAGGGTTCTTTACCTTTTTCTTCTCTCTTACTTCTAATTTCTAAGTTTTGATTAAAAATGTTGACTTAGGTAAGTTCTAGTTATGTTTCTAGGCTTAAACTACTAAAACCTCATAATTTAGGGTCTAAACGACGTAGCTTAGGGGTTAAACAAAATAGGAAAAGACCAAAAGACCCCAACTTAACTGTTGTTGGAATGACCGACAACCTGTTCCACGAACTGTGGTCCTACCTACGGTCGTAAGATCTGACCATCATTTTATTTAGATAATGGGTATGTGGACAAAGATCGATCGAGCTGTTCTATGGACCGCGGTCCTACATGCAATCTGTAGGTCCTGGTCGTCCTTTGGTTCAGAGAATGCGTTTGTGGATTAAGATCGACAGACCTGGTCCACGGACCGTTGCCCTACCTACGGTCCATCGGTCCTAACCATCATTTGAGATCTTTGGACTTTTCTGTGGACCACGTTCCACGAACCTGGTCCATGGACCGTGGTCCAACCTACGTTCCGTAGGTGGCACATGCACTTCTGGAAAATTTGAATTCTAGTCTATCTAGGATACGTGTTTTTACAGAAACTATATAAACAAGATGAAGAATAAAGTAGGGAGAAGAGAAAAGACTTCTTATTCATGTTGAAGTATATTTAGGATTCATATATCTCATTTACGATGAAGGAAAAACCTTTTATTTATAGGTGAAACCTAACTTGTTCTCCAAGTAGGATTCCTAATCATATCATAAAAGGACTCCACATGATAAACATTCACTATAATACAAATATGTTTATAACAGAGTCTTTTTTCTTCTTCTTTTATTTGATATCTTTATTTTTCTCAACACTATGTATATTTTCATTTTTATTCCTCTCCTTCAATATTCTTTATATTTTCTTTTTGTATCTTTCTAATTTTATGTAAACGTCTTCATAAATATCAATAATTTCTTAAAATATTATCACTTTGTTTTTATACAAATTCAAAGTATTTCAATGAAAACAAAGTGAACAAAAGAAGAAAATCAATGTTCATACAAGACTGTGGTGGGAAATTTTACCTTTCAAATTAACTATTTTTAGATTTAGGCTAAAACTTCTTCAAAAGTATCAATTCCTGTTTCTTTTCTTCTTCTTGCTTCACTCTCGGATGTCAGACAAATTTTGAATGCTTAGCAGCAGCCTGATGATTGTTTTTGTTAAGTCACATAAATGGTATCTTGAAAGGTAATCAATGAAGAGTTGTTCATATAATATGATGCGTTATTCATTCGACATTTTTACAAAAAGACATAAGACATTAGTAATATTCATGGTTTGAGATTACAAAATAATCTTGAATTGTGATGGCCTTCTTTCTTGGACTAATTCTTTCTTGTCTATCTATTTTTGCAAATTTATATTACATAAATTTCATATTGATTCATAAAAAAATTGAGTTTGTGAATGTATATTGTATTCTGTTTATATAGTTGTCTTCAAATTTTTATTGTCACGCCCCGAGCTACCCCCGAGACGCGGACATAGGACCTAGGACCACAAGTGATTCCAAGCTAACCTGATGGCAAGATCATGAGCATACGAAAGATTATAAACTGATGCAAAATATAAATCATAATTAAAATTAAAAGATAAGGAAAACCCATATACTATAACTTAGATAAATAAAATACTGATGATTTTAATATTGGGACAGGCCCCAACTAAGTCAAGCAAAACTGAAACTAAAGGACTAAAAATACTGAAAAGAAACTCATGACTATTTTCCTTCAACTCTTTCAATTCGGCTGGAGCTATCCGATAAGGAGGAATTGAAATGGGGTTGCTATCCGCTAGCAAATCAATACCAAAATCAATTTCCCGTTCGGAAAGGATTCCAGGAAGATCATTAGGAAAGACCACTGGAAATTCCCTTACCACAGGGGACTAACTCAATGGGAGGATTTTTGGAGTCTAAATCTTTAACTCTTACAATATGATATAGACACCCCTTTGAAATCATTTTACAAGCCTTAAGACAAGAGATTATATGACCTCTAGGAATAGAATTTCCCCCCTTCCACTCTAAAACGGGCTCATTTGGAAAGTTAAACTTCACCACCCTTGTTCTACAATCTATGGAGGCAAAGCAAGCATGGAACCAATCCATCTCCAAAATGACATCAAAATCGACCATATCAAGTTCTACTAATTCAACATGAATCACTCTATTGAGCAACATTATAGGACAATTTCTATATACCCTCTTTGCAACTACCGACTCACCTACCGGGGTAGTTACTATGAAAGGTTCATTTAGAATATCGGGGAAAATATCAAACTTTCTAGCTATCAAGGGAGTAACAAAAGATAATGTAGCACCCGGATCAAGTAAAGCATACACATCAATAGAGAAGACTTTCAACATACCGGTTACCACATCGGGAGAAGTCCCTTTCTCACCTCTAGAGCGGAGAGCATAAAAGTGATTCTTCTTCGGATCATAAACATTAGAACCACTAACTTTCCCGCTACTTTTGTCTTTCCCCTTCATATTTGGGCAATCCCTAACCTTGTGGCCACTCTTGCCACTTCCAAAGCAATTGTCCTTCCCAATAAGGCAATTTCCATAATGCTTCTTGCCACACTTTCCACAAGTTGGCTTCTTGTTTGGTGAGCTAGTACCTTTTCCTTTTTGAGACTTAGGATTAGACACCCTATCATCACGAGACTTAGGGAACTTGGAAGTAACTTGATTAAAAGACCTATTCTTAAACCTAGGCTTGTCTTGAAAATTAAGGCTACCCTTTGAAGAACAACCACCAAAAGACCTTGCCCTCTTGGCATCTTGTCACGAACGGAATAGACCCCAGATGATACCGGCGTCGTTGACCTCTCAGAGGTCGCAGACAAGCCTACATACGTCATTCTTACTTCATCTAGGTTAATTTTAGCGAAAAATTTGAACTTTTTGTTTTCTTATTTCATGCTAAACATTTTAAACTTAACATCATGGGAATTCACAAATCAACCATCTAATATAGAGATAACCAAATGAAAGAAAACAGTGCAATACTGTAATAAATGTATAATTGCCAAAATGGCACTAATACGATGTCTAAAATAAAAACAGAAAGAAACACTAGTGGAACATGCTCCACTAGCTAAAGCCTATATCTAAGCTAGATAGTAACGGTAGACATCCTCGAAAGCATGAGGGCCTACCAAGTCCGGATGAAAGCTCCACGTCTGGATAGCTGCAACGTCAACCTTTACGCTCTAGCGTCCACCTGCACCTGCACCTAAAAAAATAGAGTTGTATGGGATTAGTACACACTTATACTAAGTATGGGTATATGCAAGCACACACCAAGGACATGCATGAGAAAGGATAGCTCTTTCCTAACAACATGATTATGGAAAGTCAAGTCAGTGGACCTGCCAAATTGGGATTAGGAAAGTTAGTGAACTTTCCAAATTTGGATTACGAAAGTCAGTGAGCTTTCAAAATTTGGATTAGGAAAGTCAGTGAGCTTTCCAAATTTGGATTAGGAAAGTCATGAAATGAGAGTAACATGCATCATCATACTTATCATATTGCACACAGCACATAACATCTTACACATAGCACATATCATATAGCATACAACACATACCATCTTTTATAACATTCATTCATATGACATGAGACCTTGGAATCATGGACTTGACATTAAGACTTTCCAAAATGAGGGCTCAACATATGGGACCTCAACTAGGGAGTCTTCATTAGCAAACACAGAGTCTGCTTCATTCATTCATACGTACTTCATTTCATTTCATTCATAGGCTAGTGTGAACACCAGCTATACCTAGGACGTAGTTTAAGACTTTCATCGGGTTTGCTGTGCAATGATCAAGAATAACCTAGTGTCATTACTTGAGTCTAGCTCACCTCTTGATTATCCTATCCTAACACCTTTGGTTCGTTCATTTCATTATGTGCATCATTTGAGGCTGGCCTCATTCATTCATTGGAAACTTTAACTTTAGCCGACATAGATCATGTGAGCATCATGAAATCCAGTGTCTCCCCCACACCGAAAAGAGATGGAATCACCGGCCAAGGTGACCCAAAACATGCTAGCGTACATGGGAATTTAACCCCACCAGATCCCTATATTGGCAGTATAGGTTCGAAGACTAGGAGATATAAGGAGACCCATACCCGGCAAGCCGGACAGTTTCATCTCATGAGAGTCACGTGAACCTCCGCCCTTCCCGAAAGAAGGCATCACCGCTCATAGCTAGTCTATCGGTGCTCACTATAAAGTTCCATTACATTCAACTCATACGTCATGGAAGCTGGCTTCTAGTATGAGGACATCATAGCTCAATAGATGATTTCTCATCTCATCATTAGTATTAAGTGTGTTAATCTCAATACTTTCATTAGAGTGTTCATAGAGACTGGTCTATTCATTAACTTTACACTCTCATAGGTGAGTACGTTTTGGTAACAATTACTTAGGATCATTTGAGATTGTTCTCATCTTTTACATTAGCCTCATATCATGTTGTCACCACATTTATTAACATTAGCACAATTTCTCTTCATAATTACTCACCCCATTTTACGTGAATGTTCATTTCATCATATGCCAATGCACTTGGCCATTTGTGTGTTTCACACTCTTACTTAACCCTTCTAGGGTTTCATCATTTCATTAAATAATAATCATTTCATCGTATGCCAATTCACTTGAACATTTAGTGTATTTTACACTCGCACTTAACCCTCCTAGGGTTACTTCATTTCATTACATACATCTTAGGTTCACTTACTTTTAAACGTATGTTAGACTTATGGGTCTATATATACAAGCCATGAGGCTTCATTCATAATTCGTTAAGTGACTCATATCTTCCTAAGATTATGTAGTACAAGACTTATTTATCTTGTATGTATGCCAAGATCTCGATTTAAATCTAAGTAGGTGGCATTATTCTTGAACATTTAATTCACATATGATTTATGTATCAATACGGAAATTTGGGCAAGGGAACCCAAGTTTGAATCCCTTGGACAATACTTACATTTTTCGTTGATTTTATTTTTAATCCACATGACATTGGGACCCTAGATCGATCCCCAACATCAACATTCTCTCTTTATTTTTCTCCTTGGATTCTACTCTTAGTTAGCCTAAGGGTTGTGGGATCGAACCCCCACAGCCCCTTTTATTTTTCATTTAAAATTTACTTGTCCAATTCGCATGGACCAACAGGTTGTGGGATCAAACCCCCACAGTCTCTCTTTATTTACTCTTTATTTCGCTAGGGACTGAGAGGTTGTGGGTTCGAACCCCCACAGCCTCCTTATTTTATTTTTATTTAAAAATTGACTTAGCTATGCGTTTGGCAGTGAGGTTGTGGGATCGAGCCCCCACAGCTCACTTTATTTTCTTTTTATTTCGCCCTTTCTCCTTTCCAGCCTTGAGGTCGTGGGTTCGATTCCCACGCCTCACATTTTCTTTCTTTAGTTTTCTTCTTTCACTTCATTCGCTGCCTGGAGGTCGTGGGTTCGATTCCCACGCCTCCTATTTTATTTATTTAATTTTTGCACTCTCCTTTCTCAGCCAATATACCCCATTTCGAATCCCCCTGTCCCCTTTTCTTTTTCTTGCGAATTTAAGGTATCACACGGGTGAGGTCACAGGTTCGAATCCTGGTGGCCTCATCCCTTTAAAATCAATTTAAATTTCCAGATTACTTCTCTATACTTTAGCCTAAACTAAACTTATAATTTTTTATGGAAACTTAATCATTTTCTTAGCTTATTTTCACCAATATTTCCACTTGAAAACTTAGGAAAATTCATGAATCACTTAACACTTTTTGGGGTATATTTCATGGATTCGTTTAACCAACATATTGATACTCAAATCAGCCCCACTTCCATTTTAATGAACATCACGATTTACATAGGTTAATGTACGTAAAATGACAACCAAAACAATATCAAACTTGAAGACTTAACTCGAGACCTCATTCACAGTTCATTCACAATAACATTTTTGCACATGCACACACTTGCACAAACTTTCGAATACATGGTTGTCTTTCCTACGATTTCAAGTACACAAACATAAAATCACAAAGAACATCATATTTCACACTTAGCTACCAGCAACCATACCAACAACGTGATTTCTAACCTAATTTAGATTAAAATCGGAAGGAGACTAGGGACAAGGAATTCAACAATAGAGGGGACAACCCTAGTTTCATACGTTGAATTTTGTAGAAAGAAATTTCTCTTGGAGAAAGGATTCCAAGAGAGAAAACCCATACCTTTTTGATGTTGAACCCTTGACTTGCTGCTCAATAACTCCTCCCAAGAACACATCTAAGTCAAAAAGCTTCAACACTAACTCGACGGAAAAACTCCTCTCGTTGCCTAACGTTTTTGGCTATGTTTGAATAAGTTTTTTAACGTGAAAGTTCTTCAAGTGTTAAGAACGCTTAGTTGCTGATCAGTTCTTGTATTTTTTTAGCAGAGAAAACGTGAAAAGAGTGGAGAAAACGTGAGAGAGATGAGCGTGAGAGAGAGTTAAAAGAGGTGAAGTAGTTTAGACTTAGTCAACTAGGAGACTTAGTCATAAAAACACATTAATAAATTAATAAATAATAATTAATAATAAAATCTGATTTTCCTTTTTAAATCAGCCATTAATTATTAATTTATTAAATTAATTCACCAATAAAAACAATCACATTAAATCATTGCTCTCACCTAGGTTCGAACCCGGGTGGAGCAAGACTTCCTTTCAAGGGGACAATTTCGGCCCTCTCTCCCCAAATTGCCCCTCCACTTTATTAATTAAGTAATTAATTACATATTTAGGGTAATTATGATACTACTCTTAGCCAAGAAAAAGACCATTTTACCCCTAGACCCTTCAAACCAAAGATTTCTTCTTTTTAAGTCCGGTAAAGACTCCTTCGAGTAAATCTTCGTATTCGAGAGCCCTACATGGTTGGACCCAACTTTTCCAAGCTCAACTAACTCCCCAAGTTAGTTGGCTTGGTTGTAGAAAGGGTTCCGAGGTCTGGTTCTACGCGCATCAATCCGTGTGAACCCTGGTCTAATCGTAGGCATTCTTGACACATTAAGCATTTCTTATCTTATTCATTTTTAGGGTTGTTACATTATCAACCCTTAGGAACATTCGTCCCCGAATGACACTACTACTATCTAGCGTAATGCTAGTCAGATCATAACATAATCACTATGCACAGTCAAGCAATAGCAACAAAATATGGAGAGATAAGGAAACTTAGACTTAAGAGTAGGAAGTCTAACCTCAAGAGCTGAAAAGATGAGGATAACGGGATCTTATGTCGGCCTCAGCCTCCTACGTAGCACCCTCAACAAGATGATTTCTCCACAATACCTTCACTGTGGCAATCTCATTGTTCCTCAGCCGCTTGATCTGTCTGTCTAAGATCTCAACAGGTACCTCCTCATAGGACAAGTCTTCATCGACCCCCAATCCTTCCACAGGTAGAATCGATGCTGGATCACCTAGGCACTTCTTTAACATGGATACATGAAAGACTGGATGGACAGAAGCTAGCTCCGCAGGCAATGCTAACTCATAGGCCACCTCACCCATACGCTATAGGATATCATATGGCCCAACATACCTCGGACTCAACTTCCCCTTCCTGCCAAACCTCATCACCCCCTTCACAGGTGATATCTTCAGATAGACCTGGTCATCAACATCAAACTCTAAGGGCCATTTTCTGTTATCTGCATATGACTTCTGCCGACTGTAAGCAGTAGCCAACCTGTCCCTAATCACTCTGACCTTCTCTAAGGCCTCATGAATGATCTTTGGACCCAAAATGGATGACTCTCCAACCTCAAATCACCCAACTGGGATCTACATCTCTTACCATACAGTGCCTCAAATGGTGCCATCCCAATGCTGGAGTGATAGATGTTATTATACGAGAACTATATCAAAGGCAGATGGTCATCCCAGCTACCCCTGAAGTCAATCACACACGCTCTCAACATGTCCTCCAATGTCTGAATAGTGCGCTCTGCCTGCCCATCAGTCTAAGGATGAAAGGCAGTACTAAGCTTTACCTGCGTGCCCAAGCTCTTCTGGAAAGATCTCCAGAAATGTGAAGTAAACTGAGCTCCTCTATCTGAAATGATAGACAAAGGAATCCCATGCCATCTCACAATCTCATCGATGTAGAGTCTCGCATAATCCTCGGCTCTGTAAGTAGACTTCACAGGGATGAAGTGGGCAGACTTAGTCAATCTGTCCACAATAACCCATATGGAGTCATGCTGCCTCTTAGTCCTCGGAAGACCAACCATGAAGTCCATATTAATGGCCTCCCACTTCTAAGTTGGAACCTCGATAATCTGAGTAAGACCGCTAGGCTTAAGATGTTCTGCCTTAACCTGCTGACAATTAGGAAACTTGGCCACATATTCTGCAATGTCCTTCTTCATGCCATCCCACCAATAAATCTGCTTAAGATCATGATACATCTTGTGGAATCTGGATGTATGGAATATCTGTAACCATGGGCCTCTGCAACAATCCTGGACCGCAAATCATCCATATCTGGTACACACAGCCTGTCTTGATACCTAAGTATGCCATCAGCTCCTAAAGTGAAAGACTCATTCATCTTTATCAACACTGAGTCCTTTAGCTCCATTAACAAAGGATCGAGATGCTGACCCTGCTTGACTTCAACTACCAAGGATGATTCAGAACTAGGATGAACTGAAACACCCCCACTAGTAGAGTCAACCAATCGCACACCCAGTCTGGCCAGTCTGTGTACATCTTTCGCCAACTCCTTCTTCTCATCCTCAACGTGGGTTGTACTTCCCATGCTCATCCTGCTCAAAGCATCAGCTACAAAATTAGCCTTACCTGGATGGTAGTGAACATTTATGTCATAATCCTTCAACAGCTCCAACCATCTCCGCTGACGTAGATTCAACTCCCTCTGTGTGAACACATACTGGAGACTCTTGTAGTCTGTGAACACATCCACATGCACTCCATACAAGTAGTGCCTCCACAGCTTCAGTGCAAACACCACAGCTGCTAACTCCAGGTCATGAGTGGGATAATTCTTCTAATGAATCTTGAGTTGTCTGGACGCATAGGCTATCACCTTACCAACCTGCATAAGAACACAACCAAAACCAACCCTACATGCATCCCAGTAAACAGTGTAATTCTCACCACACTTAGGCATAGTAAGCACCGGGCTGAAGTGAGTCTGTCCTTGAGCTCCTGGAAACTCTTCTCACAAGTCTCCGTCCATTCAAATTTGTCTGTCTTCTTAGTCAAAGCTGTAAGTGGGGAAGCAATGGAAGAAAAGCCCTCCACGAATCTGCGGTAATAACCAGCCAATCCAAGAAAGCTATGGATATCAGTGGGAGTAAGAGGCTTTGGCCAGTTCTTCACAGCCTCAGTCTTCCTGGGATCCACCTCCACGCCCTGATCGGACGCAACATGACCCAGGAAGGTCACTGATCTAAGCCAAAATTCACACTTGCTGAATTTGGCATACAACTGATGTTGTCTAAGTACCTGCAAGGTTAGTCTCAAATGCTGTTCATGCTCTTCCTTGGTCCTAGAGTAAATGAGGATGTCATCAATGAATACTATGACGAAAGAGTCAAGGTATTCACGGAAGACTCGGTTCATGAGGTCCATAAATGCAGCAGGTGCATTCATAAGACCAAATGACATGACTAAGAACTCATAGTGACCATAACGGGTACGAAAGGCTGTCTTTGGGATATCTCCATCCCTAACCCTAAGCTGGTGATACCCTGAACGAAGATCAATCTTAGAGAAGAAACTAGACCCTTGGAGCTGATCAAACAAATCATCTATTCTGGGAAGTGGATACTTATTCTTTATAGTGACTTTGTTGAGCTGCCGATAATCGATACACATTCTAAGGGTTCCATCTTTCTTTTTCACAAACAACACTAGATCGCCCCAAGGGGATATGCTCGGCTGAATGAAACTCTTGTCAGTGAGATCTTTTAACTGCAGCTTCAACTCTTTGAGTTCAGCTGAAGCCATTCTGTAAGGAGATATTGAAATTGGTTTAGTATCGGGTTCTAAGTCGATACCAAAATCAATCTCTCGAGGGGGAGGGACTCCAGGCAAATCGTCAGGAAATACATCTAGGAACTCATTCACTACAGGCACTGAGTCTATGGAAGGAATGTCATGATCTAAATCATTAACACTCACAAGATGACACAATAACCCCTTGGACATCATTTTATTGGCCTTAAGGTTCGAAATCAAGGGATTAGGGTGACTCGAGTTGTACCCCTCCCAGACTAGCTCCTCTTCATCAGGGAAACGAAATATCACCACTCTACTACGACAATCCAAACAAGCATAACAACTGTGAAGCCAGTCCATGCCAAGAATAACATCAAAATCATGCATGGGTAACTCAACCAAGTCTGCACACATAGTCTTACCACTTACAACTATTGGGCAATCCTTGTATATTCTATCAGTTCTTACATTTTCTCCTAAATGTGTACTAACCACTATAGGATCATGCAGAACTTTAGGTAATATCTCAAAAGTGAGAGAAAGCGAAGGAGTTACAAGGTAAAGCTTAGACCCTGGATCAAGTAAAGCATAAACAGAAGTTGAGAATACTTGCAGCATACCTGTGACCACATCAGCGGACTTCTCCTGCTCCTCCCTGCCCTTCAGGGCATAGAACCTGTTCCTCTTAGGAGGCTCAGCTGCTGCTACACCCTGTGGATTAGGCCTAGGCTGAGCATTACCTCCAGCCTGACCTCTGTTCTGTGTGCAGTCTCTAACCATGTGCCCACTCTTACCGCAACCGAAGCAGGCATTAGTGCCCTGTCTGCACTCTCCACTGTGAGCACGGCCACACTTAGCACAGTTCTTTTTGGGATACTGTATCTCACCTCCATTTCCCTTCTTGGGCTTAGGCCTGCCTCCTCTAGGTGCTGTACTCTTCTGATAATTAGAGTTCCCAGAACTCTGCTGCCCCTTCTTGAACCTGGGCTGCTCACGGACTCCAAAATTATTTCTGTGGCCTCCATGGCTGGGACCTGCCTGATCTTGAGACTTAGGCCTCCTAGCATCACGAACACCTCTCTTCTTGCGGCAGTCCTCTACCTGCTGGATATGCACCATCAACCTGGAAAGATCCATATTATCATGGAGCATCGCAGACCGACACTCCTCCTCCAGATCTCCATTGATTCCTGTGAGGAACCTGCTCATCTCATCCCTGCTGTTAGATACAAGGGAAGTAGCATACCTGGATAATTTAACAAACTCTAGTACTCATCTCATCCTTGTTGTTAGATACTAAGGAAAATAACATTCCTGGATAGTTTAACAAACTTCAGGGAATACTCCTTGACTATCATAAATCCCTTCTTAAGGTTGATAAACTCCTCAACCTTTGCCTCCCTCATCTCCCTGGGAAAGAATCTCTCCAGGAAGGCTGTCTTAAACAGCCCCCAAGTGACCGGAACTCCGCGCAAAGCTCGGCTATCCTGCCATATCTTGCACCAAGTCTGTGCAACATCCTTGAGCTGATAGGAAGCCAGCTCAGCCTTCTCAATATCTGTGTCCCCCATAGCCACAAAAATCTTATGCACCTCATCCACAAACTCCAGGGGGTCCTCTGAAGTCTTAGACCCTGTGAAAATAGGAGGATTCATCCTCGTGAAGTCTCTCAATCTGTCAGCCATGCTACAAACCGGTGGGTTCTCCCTCTGAACATCCTGACGGTTGACCTGGGCAGTCATAGCCTGGTCCTGCATAATGATGTCCTTTGCCATCTGGGCCAGGGATGCCCGCACCTACGCATCAGTCAACCCAGCTGGGTTAACCGGCATAGCTACTCCTTCAGCTGGAGCCTGGGGTGGAACCTGATTGTCTCCAGCAGCTGCACCTCCTCTCCTCTGACCAATGGTTCTCCTAGTATTCATTCTCTGAAAACAACAAAGATTGATGTTAGACATGTAACAACCCTAAAAAAAATGACTATGCTAAGTAATGTCTAATGTATCTAGAATGCCTAGATTAGATCGGGTTTACACGAATTGATGCGCGTAGAACCAGACCTCGGAACCCTTGCTACAGCCAAGCCAACTAACTTGGGGAGTTAGTTGAGCTTGGAAAGGTTGGGTCCAACCATGTACGGCTCTCGAATACGAAGATTTACTCATATTAGTCTTTACCGGACTTAAAAAGGGAAAATCATAGTTTTGGAGGGTCTAGGGGTAATATGGTCTTTTTCCAGGCTAAGGGTAGTATCGTAATTACCCTAAATATATAATTGATTATTTAATTAATAAGGTGGAGGGGCAATTTGGGGAGAGAGGGCCGAAAATTGGCTCTTGAAGTGAAGTCTTGCTCTACCCGGGTTCGAACCTAGGTGGAAGCAATGAATTAAATTTGCTTTTAATTTAAGTTGGTAAATTAATGTAATTAATTTATATTTATTATTTATTAGCTGATTAAATTAAAAGTGAAATCAGATTTTTAATATTTAATAAAAACCTTATTTGACTAAGTCCTAAACTAGACTCCGAAGCCTAAGCTAACTCTCTCCTCTCACGTCTCTATCACTCTCACTCACGATTCTCTCTGCCAAATAACCAAATAAAACAGTAGGTAAACCAAAGTTCTTCACACTTGAAGAACTCACAACAAAAAATTATAAACAAACAACTAATCAATCACGTAGGCAAAGAGAAGGTTTTCCGTCGAGTTTGGTGTTGAACTTTTGGTGTTGGACGTGTGTTTGGAGGAGTTCTTTGGGCAGCAAGTCGAGGTTTGAACGTCAAAAAGGTATGGATTCTCTTCTCTCTTGGTCCATTTTCCAAGAGACCCCTAAGGTTCAGACGAATCAATTCCGAAAACTAAGGTTGTTCCCCGTTGCATGTCCCTGTCACTAGCTCCCATTAAATCATAGGTTGGTTATGTTTTCTGGTAGAAAACTAGGGATGAAACGTGTTTTCATGATGATTATGTGTTTATATGTATGTTCGGAATTATGTGACTTATGTTGATGTTTTCCAAAAATGTAACTACGTGTGTTTATGTGTGTTGCCGTGGCTATTGTTAATGGTTTAGGACTTGAAATGGCATGATAGTTCTTTATATTTCATGTACACATGTTGATGTAAATCGTGATGTTCATATGAGTTGAAATATGGCTGATTTGAATGATAATTTCTTGGCTAAACGAATCCATGAAAAATGCACCTAAGAACGTATTAAATGATCTACGAACTACCCTATGAATTTACGTGTAAATGTTGATGAAAGTATGCTGAAAAATTAAAAGAAAATTTCCAGATTTAAGTGAGGAATTTCGGTCAAGTTAAGGGGTTTCAAAATGTTGTGAAAAATGAATTAAAACAAGTGAGGTCATGGAGGATTGAACCCGTGACCTCATCATGTTAAAAACCATGAAAATAAAGAAGTAAAAAGGAATGTGGTGAAGGGGATTTGAACCATGGTCTTGGCTGGAAAATAAGCTATGAAAAATAAGAAATGAGAGGAGTGGGATTCGAACCCACAACCTCTCAGACAACTTAAGGAAAAATGTAAAGAAAAGAAATGTGAGGTGTGGGAATCGAACCCACGACCTCTAGGCAGTAAAGGAGAAAGGAAAAATGAAAAGAAAAGAAATGTGAGGCATGGGAATCGAACCCACGACCTCTAGGCAGTAAAGGAGAAAGGAAAAATGAAAATAAAATAAATGTGAGGTGTGGGAATAGAACCCACTACCTCTTAGGCAGATTTGAGGAGAATTAAAAATGAAATTAAAAGAATGTGAGGCGTGGGAATCGAACCCACGACCTCTAGACAGTAGAGGAGAATTATAAGAAAAATAAAGTGAGGTTGTGGGGGTTTGATCCCACAACCTCATGGTCAATGCGAAATAGTCAAGGAAACAATAGATGAAAAAAATAAAAGGGGATGCGGGGATTCGAACCCACAACCTCTCGGCCAAGGGAGAGAGAGTTTAAAGAAAAGAAATTAAAAGAAAATGAGGTTGTGGGGGTTTGATCCCACATCCTCTCAATCCCATTGAGCGAAAAATGAAAAGAAAAACTAAGGGAAAAATAAAATGAAGGTGTTGGGGCTCGATCTTGGGTCCCCAAGCCGTGTGGACCAAAATAAAATAAATGAAAAATGTAAGTGTTGTCCAAGGGATTCGAAATCGGGTTCCCTTGCCCAAATTCCGTATTGATACATAAGTCATACGTGAATTAAATGTTCAAGAATAATGCCGCCTACTTAGATCGAAATCGAGATCTTGGCATATAAACAAGATGCATAAGTCTTGTACCACATAATCTTAGGAAGATATAAATCACTTAAACAAACTATGAATGAGCCTCATGGTTTGTATGTATAGACCCATAAGTCTAACATACGTTTAAAAATAAGTGAACCTAAGATGTATGTAATGAAATGATGTAACCCTAGAAGGGTTAAGTAAGAGTGTGAAACACACTAAATGGCCAAGTGCATTGGCATACGATGAAATGAATATTATGTAATGAAATGATGAAACCCTAGAAGGGTTAAGTAAGAATGTGAAACACACAGATGGCCAAGTGCATTGGCATATGATGAAATGAACATTCACGTAAAAAGGGGTGCAAATGTGCTAATGTTAATGAATGTGGTGACAACATGATATGAGGCTAATGTAAAAGATGAGAACAATCTCAAATGAGCCTAAGTAAATGTTACCAAAACGTACTCACCTATGAGAGTGTAAAGTTAATGAAGAGACCAGTCTCTATGAACACTCTAATGAAAGTATTGAGGTTAACACACTTAATACTAATGATGAGATGAGAAATCATCTATTGAGCTATGATGTCCTCATACTAGAAGCCAGCTTCCATGACGTATGAGTTGAATGTAATGGAACTTTATACTGAGCACCGATAGACTAGCAATGAGCGGTGATGCCTTCTTTCGGGAAGGGTGGAGGTTCACATAACTCTCATGAGATGCGACTGTCCGGCATGTCGGGTATGGGTCTCCTTATATCTCCTAGTCTTCGAACCTATACTGCCAATATAGGGATCTGGCAGGGTTCAATTCCCATGTACGCTAGCATGTTTTGGGTCACTTTGGCCGGTGATTCCACCTCTTTTCGGTGTGCGGGAGACACTGGATTTCATGATGCTGACATGATCTATGTTGGTTAAAGTTAAAGTTCCCAATGAATGAATGAGGCCAGCCTCAGATGATGCACATAATGAAATGAACAAACCAAAGATGTGAGGATAGGATAATCAAGAGGTGAGCTAGACACAAGTAATGACACTAGGTTATTCTTGATCATTGCACAGCAAACCCGATGAGAGTCTTAAACTACATCCTAGGTATAGCTGGTGTTTACACTAGCTTATGAATGAATGAAATGAAGTACGTATGAATGAATGAAGCAGACTCTGTGTTTGCTAAAGAAGACTCCCTAGTTGAGGTCCCATATGTTGAGCCCTCATTTTGGGAAGTCTTAATGTCAAGTCCATGATTCCAAGGTCTCATGGCATATGAATGAATGATGTGAAAGATGTTATGTGTTATATGCAATATGATATGTGCTATGTGTAAGATGTTATGTGCAATATGCAATATGATATGTGCTATGTATAAGATGTTATGTGCTGTGTGCAATATGATAAGTATGATGATGCATGTTACTCTCATAGCATGACTTTCCTAATCCAAATTTGGAAAGCTCACTAACTTTCCTAATCCAAATTTTGAAAGCTCACTAACTTTCCTAATCCCAATTTGGCAAGTCCACTGACTTGACTATCCATAATCATGTTGTTAGGAAAGAGCTATTCTTACTCATACATTTCCTTGGTGTGTGCTTGCATATACCCATACTTAGTACAAGTGTGTACTAATCCCATACAACTCTATATTTTTAGGTGCAGGCACAGGTGGACGCTAGAGCTTACAGGTTGACGTTGCAGTTATCCGAACGTGGAGCTTTCATCCGGACTTGGTAGGCCCTCATGCTTTCGAGGATGTCTACCGTTACTATCTAGCGTAGATGTAGGCTTTAGCTAGTGGAGTATGTTCCACTAGTGTTTCATT
The DNA here is from genome assembly GCA_016801875.1 of Solanum sitiens. Classification (NCBI taxonomy): domain Eukaryota; kingdom Viridiplantae; phylum Streptophyta; class Magnoliopsida; order Solanales; family Solanaceae; genus Solanum; species Solanum sitiens. The sequence continues at coordinate 932,265 of JABWTJ010000019.1, forward strand.
CCGTTTTTATTTCAAATATTGTATTGGTGCCATTTTGGCAATTATACATTTAATGCAGTATTGAACTATTTCTTTCAGTTGATAATATTAATGTTAGATGGTTGATGGTGAACACTATGAATGTAAGTAAAATAACCTTTATGCATGATAAGAAACAAAAAGTTTCAAATTTTCCGCTAAGATTAACCTAGATGAAGTAACGATGACGTATGTAGGCTTGTCTGCGACCTCTGAGAGGTCAATGACGCCGGTCTCGTCTAGGGTCTAGATTCCGGTCATGACAAGACACGCTCATAACACCAAGAAATTAGACATTAGCAAAGGCATGATAAGATCAGAAGAAGGGAAATTTTCCTACGTATCATGCAGTCTCTAATTCAGGATAGTGGTGCACTTCACTACCATGACTTAGAAGCTACTCAATGTGGTTGATATGAACTCATTATTCTCGGAATTTAACCTAGTGCTCTGATACCAACTTTGTCACGACCGGAATCTAGACCCTAGACGAGACTGGCGTCGTTGACCTCTCAGAGGTCGCAGACAAGCCTACATACGTCATTCTTACTTCATCTAGGTTAATTTTAGCGGAAAATTTGAACTTTTTGTTTTCTTATTTCATGCTAAACATTTTAAACTTAACATCATGAGTGTTCACAAATAAACCATCTAATATAGAGATAACCAAATGAAAGAAAACAGTGCAATACTGTAATAAATGTGTAATTGCCAAAATGGCACCAATACAATGTCTGAAATAAAAACGGAAAGAAACACTAGTGGAACATGCTCCACTAGCTAAAGACTATATCTAAGCCAGATAGTAATGGTAGACATCCTCGAAAGCATGAGGGCCTACCAAGTCCGAATGAAAGCTCCACGTCTGGATAGCTGCAACGTCAACCTGTACGCTCTAGCGTCCACCTGTGCCTGCACCTAAAAAGATAGAGTTGTATGGGATTAGTACACACTTGTACTAAGTATGGGTATATGCAAGCACACACCAAGGACATGCATGAGAAAGGATAGCTCTTTCCTAACAACATGATTATGGAAAGTCAAGTCAGTGGACTTGCCAAATTGGGATTAGGAAAGTTAGTGAACTTTCCAAATTTGGATTTGGAAAGTCAGTGAGCTTTACAAATTTGGATCAGGAAAGTCAGTGAGCTTTCCAAATTTGGATTAGGAAAGTCATGCCATGAGAGTAACATGCATCATCATACTTATCATATTGCACACAGCACATAACATCTTACACACAGCACATATCATATAGCATACATCACATAACATTTTTTATAACATTCATTCATAAGCCATGAGACCTTGGAATCATAGACTTGACATTAAGACTTTCCAAAATGAGGGCTCAACATATGGGACCTCAACTAGGGAGTCTTCATTAGCAAACACAGAGTCTGCTTCATTCATTCATACGTACTTCATTTCATTTCATTCATAGGCTAGTGTGAACACCAGCTATACCTAGGATGTAGTTTAAGACTTTCATCGGGTTTGCTGTGCAATGATCAAGAATAACCTAGTGTCATTACTTGAGTCTAGCTCACCTCTTGATTATCCTATCCTAACACCTTTGGTATCGTTCATTTCATTATGTGCATCATTCTCATTCATTCATTGGGAACTTTAACTTTAACCGACATAGATCATGTGAGAATCATGAAATCCAGTGTCTCCCCCACACCAAAAAGAGATGGAATCACCGGCCAAGGTGACCCAAAACATGCTAGCGTACATGGGAATTTAACCCCGCCAGATCCCTATATTGGCAGTATAGGTTCGAAGACTAGGATATATAAGGAGACCCATACCCGGCAAGCCGGATAGTCTCATCTCATGAGAGTTACGTGAACCTCCGCCCTTCCCAAAAGAAGGCATCACCGCTCATAGCTAGTCTATCGGTGCTCACTATAAAGTTCCATTACATTCAACTCATACGTCATGGAAGCTGGCTTCTAGTATGAGGACATCATAGCTCAATAGATGATTTCTCATCTCATCATTAGTATTAAGTGTGTTAATCTCAATACTTTCATTAGAGTGTTCATAGAGACTGGTCTGTTCATTAACTTTACACTCTCATAGGTGAGTACGTTTTGGTAACAATTACTTAGGGTAATTTGAGATTGTTCTCATCTTTTACATTAGCCTCATATCATGTTGTCACCACATTTATTAACATTAGCACAATTGCTCTTCATAATTACTCACCCCATTTTACGTGAATGTTCATTTCATCATGTGCCAATGCACTTGGCCATTTGTGTGTTTCACACTCTTACTTAACCCTTCTAGGGTTTCATCATTTCATTACATAATAATCATTTCATCGTATGCCAATTCACTTGGCCATTTAGTGTATTTTACGCTCGTACTTAACCCTCCTAGGGTTACTTCATTTCATTACATACATCTTAGGTTCACTTATTTTTAAACGTATGCTAGACTTATGGGTCTATACATACAAGCCATGAGGCTTCATTCATAATTCGTTAAGTGACTCATATCTTCCTAAGTTTATGTAGTACAAGATTTATTTATCTTGTATGTATGCCAAGATCTCGATTTCGATCTAAGTAGGTGTCATTATTCTTGAACATTTAATTCACGTATGATTTATGTATCAATACGGAAATTTGGGCAAGGGAACCCAAGTTCGAATCCCTTGGACAATACTTACACTTTTCCTTGATTTTATTTTTAATCCACATGACATTGGGACCCTAGATCGAGCCCCAATATCAACATTCTCTCTTACATTCTCTCTTTATTTTTCTCCTTAGATTCTACTCTTAGTTGGCCGAAGGGTTGTGGGATCGAACCGCCACAGCCCCTTTTATTTTTCATTTAAAATTTTCTTGTCCAATTCGCATGGACCAAGAGGTTGTGGGATCAAACCCGCACAGCCTCTCTTTATTTACTCTTTATTTCGCTAGGGACTGAGAGGTTGTGGGTTCGAACCCCCACAACCTCTTTATTTTATTTTTATTTAAAAATTGACTTAGCTATGCGTTTGGCAGTGAGGTTGTGGGATCGAGCCCCCACAGCCTCACTTTATTTTCTTTTTATTTCGCCCTTTCTCCTTTCCAGCCTTGAGGTCGTGGGTTCGATTCCCACGCCTCACATTTCCTTTCTTTAGTTTTCTTCTTTCACTTCATTCGCTGCCTGGAGGTCGTGGGTTCGATTCCCACGCCTCCCATTTTATTTATTTAATTTTTGCACTCTCCTTTCTCAGCCAATATACCCCATTTCAAATCCCCCTGACCCCTTTTCTTTTTCTTGCGAATTTAAGGTATCATACGGGTGAGGTCACAGGTTCGAATCCTGGTGGCCACATCCCTTTAAAATCAATTTAAATTTCCAGATTACTTCTCTATACTTTAGCCTAAACTAAACTTATAATTTTTTATGGAAACTTAATCATTTTCTTAGCTTATTTTCACCAATATTTCCACTTGAAAACTTAGGAAAATTCATGAATCATTTAACACTTTTTGGGGTGTATTTCATGGATTCGTTTAACCAACATATTGATACTCAAATCAGCCCCACTTCCATTTTAATGAACATCACGATTTACATAGGTTTATGTACGTAAAATCACAACGAAAACAATATCAAACTTGAAGCCTTAACTCGAGACCTCATTCAAAGTACATTCACAGTAACATTTTTGCACATCCACACACTTGCACAAACTTTCGAATACATGGTTATCTTTCCTACGATCTCAAATACACAAACATAAAATCACAAAGAACATCATATTTCACACTTATCTAGCAGCAACCATACCAACAACATGATTTCTAACCTAATTTAGATTGAAATCGGAAGGAGACTTGGGACAAGGAATTCAACAATAGAGGGGATAACCCTAGTTTCATACGTTGAATTTTGTAGAAAGAAATTTCTCTTGGAGAAAGGATTCCAAGAGAGAAAACCCATACCTTTTAGACGTTAAACCCTTGACTTGCTGCCCAACAACTCCTCCCAAGAACACGTCTAAGTCCAAAAGCTTCAACACTAACTCGACAAAAAAACTCCTCTCTTTGCCTAACGTTTTTGGCTATGTTTGAATAAGTTTTTTAACGTGAAAGTTCTTCTAGTGTTAAGAACGTTTAGTTGATGATCAGTTCTTGTATTTTTTTAGCAGAGAGAACGTGAAAAGAGTGGAGAAAACGTGAGAGAGATGAGCATGAGAGAGAGTTAAAAGAGGTGAAGTAGTTTAGACTTAGTCAACTAGGAGACTTAGTCATAAAAATACATTAATTAATAAATAAATAATAATTAATAACAAATCTGATTTTCCTTTTTAAATCAACCATTAATTATTAATTTATTAAATTAATTCACCAATAAAAAAATCACATTAAATCATTGCTCCCACCTAGGTTCGAACCCGGGTGGAGCAAGACTTCCTTTCAAGGGCTCAATTTCGGCCCTCTCTCCCCAAATTGCCCCTTAACTTTATTAATTAAGTAATAAATTACATATTTAGGTAATTACGATACTACCCTTAGCCAGGAAAAAGACCATTTTACCCCTAGACCCTTCAAACCTAAGATTTCTTCTTTTTAAGTCCGGTAAAGACTCCTTCGAGTAAATCTTCGTATTCGAGAGCCCCACATGGTTGGACCCAACTTTTCCAAGCTCAACTAACTCCCCAAGTTAGTTGGCTTGGTTTTACCAAGGGTTCCGAGGTCTGGTTCTACGCGCATCAATCCGTGTGAACCCTGGTCTAATCGTAGGCATTCTTGACACATTAAGCATTTCTTATCTTATTCATTTTTAGGGTTGTTACACATCTCTACTCTTTATCTTAGCCCTTGTCTCTTCCACTTGTTGACCATGAACCATGATACAAGAAATGTTCATATTGTCATGTAGCATAGCCGAATGACATTCCTCTTGCAAGTCATCCCACACTCCCGTCACAAAGCGGCTCATTTCATCTCTAGGAACGGAAACCAAAGAAGGAGCATACTTTGACAATAATTTAGTGAATTTCAAAGAGTATTAAAGTACACTCATACCTCCTTGACGAAGATTGATGAACTCCACCACTTTGGCTTCCCTCGTCTCCCTAGGAAAGAATCTATCAAGAAAATCCTTCTTGAAAATCTCCCATGTCACATGTCCACCTCTTAAAGGCCTATTGTCTCTCCATTGGACTTACCAAGTTTGGGCCACATATTCGATTTGGTAAGTGGCTAACTCGGCCTTTTCACTAGTAGTCAACCCCATAGCATAGAGGATCTTGTAGGTTTCATCAATGAACTCATGGGGGTCTTCCTCAACCTTGGACCCATAGAAAGTAGGGGGATTCATCCTAGTGAAATCCCTCAAACGGGAGGCCATGGTGCCCACATGTTGGTTTCCTCGAGGTACAACCTCCCGATTAGCTTGGGCCGTCATGGCTTTGAGCTTGAGTAGTGACGGCTTGTGCTTGAGTAGTAATGGCTTAGGCCATTTGGAGAAAGGCAGCCCTTATGTCACCATCCATTAAAGGAGGAGGATTAACCGGAGCTTGGTCATCATTAAAAACTTCTTCAAGAGGAGGGACTTGATTGCCTCGGGGAGGAGCTCTCACTTTGGCAATCTCTTCATCAAGTCTTCAAGCGGTTGTTCTTCAAGTATTCATGGCCTATAATCACAATAAAAAGATTAGATGCTAAGGTCACATAGAGTCAAGACTCTCGAGGCACGATATTGGATTTCCAAGAAAGTGAGAGTTTCCTAATCATCTTATAGTTCCCTATTCGTAAGTGTGGTGCGCTTCACAATTATGAATAATAATCTACATAGACGTGGTTAAGTGAGACATCGACTCTTAAGATATTTCTCATGCTCTGATATCAAGTTTGTCACATCAGGGGAGCACCCCCTAGATGTAACCGGCGTCGTCGTCCTCATCGAGGACTAAGACTAGCCTCTTAGCTTACATCGTTACATTCATAGGTTAAATTGCGGAAAATTTAAAAACTTTTCTATATCTATCTTGAGGTTTACATAGATCTCTCACATACACATAATATATTCATATCGAGTATACATAGAACCTTCGTATAAGAAGATTACTTAGTCTTCTACTTTTATTGCACATAGACATATAAAATATAATATAGTCTTAAAACAGGATGTCTCATCTCATAACCATCTAAATCAAGAGTATATCAATTGGGCATATCCATCCATCAAAATAATAAATCCACATATAGGCTATACAATATTTAGTACTCAAATAAAAAGGAAAGAACTAGAAGTATTATAACTAGAACAACATCGAAAGCTTGATAGTGGGATTGCCCTCGAAAAGTGAGGACCTACCCAACTTGGATAAGTGATAATTCCAATTCTTCCTTCAAAGTCTTCTCAGAAGCCCTTCAACTACCGGAACCTAAAATGTTGGGGTAAAAGGAGAAAATGGGGTTAGTACACCACTTGTACCATATGCACACACAACATAACATCATGCTAAAAAGGGACATTTCATTAAAGTATGAATTTACTTTGAAAAACCTTTATGCATATACAAGGAGACCATACCAATCAATAAGAAATATTTCATCAAGTCAAGATCATATACACCACAAGACCAACAATACTAAGTCTAGTCAAGTCAATAAGCATATCAACATACTTGAGCATACAATCAAGATAACTCTATCATCAAGTTATAATGTCAACAAGCATGGATAAGAGTTCATTTCAACATAACCAAAGCAAGACAATTTACTCATGAACCCTCATTAAGTTCACTAGTGCATTGACTAAGCAAAGCCCCATAACCTTGCTCAATCAAGTAAATCTAACAAGAACCATAACCAATGTCCAACTTCATATAGCATATCATTAAGAGTAAACATCATCATCATACTTTTAGCAATAGAGACCAAACACATATTTACAAGTAAACCAATATCATATAGTCCCATCTATATGTAAGATCATCATATGCATATCATTTTACATTTATAAGCATATACATATATAAGAACATCCTCCTAAGACTTCCCTCAAGGCTAACTAGTGAAACGTTTAGGTAGAGTCTCATACCCCTACCTAGACTAAGCTAAACCCCTTAGGTCATCCTAGTTAGAGTTCATTCCTTTAGTTCAGTTTTTTACCTTTTGGGAACATCTTGCCTTAACCTACATAGACCACATGAGCTAATGTGGAATACGATTTCATAGAACCCTACGGGGACAACATAGTTCAATAACTAGGAGATATATCTGGGACCCTCTTTACGCTACATGTATTATAGTCTCCAATCTCAAGAGTACATTAGTGATCCTACCTTCCCTATGTGGAAAGGGACACTCCTCACTCTAGTTCACTCGGTGCTAAGCTAGAGTCCATTTTGAATTATCTTTAATACCTTTATTAATTATCATAGATTAATGTAGGTCATAGGGTCTACCCTTGTATAATCATCATTGTTGACACCCAATTTTGGACCTCCACAATATAAATTAATTTTTGAGCTTCTTAATTTTCAAACGATTCAGAATAATTAGTTTTATAAAAATTCAAATGATTTTACAAGTGGTCAAATAGTTTTAGTCATTTCTATAATATTCCAAATAATAAATATGTTTTTTAACTAATTAGTATATTTTATCATATTTTAAAAAAATCATCTCAAAAGATTTTGCATTTTTCAGTTAATTATATTATTTATTAGTTTAGTTCAAATTAGGATTATAATTTTGACTATTTAGTTTATTATTGAGTTAATCATTCTGTTTCGTTAAATTTAAGAAGCTCGTTAATTGATCTTTTTAAAATTCATCATATTTATATTTAGCCGAATTCACAAACTAATTCCAATTTGGTTAAATTTGTAACCTCGATTGGCTACAATTGCAATCCATATAGTCAAAGCTTAAATTCAATTCTAACCTCATTTAATTCTAGCCTTAACTCACTTTTGGACCAGACTTTGGGCTCTTTCACTCACAAAATTCATTCCCAATTATTGAACTTGATAAGCCCACTATACTAATATTCGTAGCCCAATTATTTTCTGCCAAACAACACCCAATACTTTACAACATTACAGCTTAAATCACAATACCAAAGTAACCCATCAGAAGACTTCCAATATACGCAGACGCGTAGAGTACGCCGCCCGAACCTGTTCTTCTTCCTCGTGTGCAACGAACGACCCATGCGACCGACCCTACTTTGTTTTTTCTTTTTCACACCGAAATCTAGAAATCCCACCAAATATGGCGAGAAATAATCGTAAAATGCAGATCCGTCATATCAGTCGCATCTCCAAACAGCGCCAACAGTGCTCGCCCATACGCTTCATCTTCCTTTTCTGCTTCAACAGTATGAGTTGTTCAAATAGCACTCCCAGATGGCTTAATCTCGGCTCTTCACTGATCCTGGCATCAAGATCAATGGATACAATTCTCAATCCATTGAGAACTGGTACTATTCTAGTTCTTTCCGTCTTCCAAGATTTCGAATTTCAAAATTTGAAATTTATCTAATCCACCCGTTTTCTCCCCTCAAAAATCAGTCCTATTCTTAATCTATTTAAGATCGTTTTCTCTAACCTTTAGAAAAGGGGGAAATGGGAGGAAAACAGGGGGAAAAGGGAGGAAAATAGGAGGAAACACAATGAGATAGGTTCATAAGAAGAATTTTGATTTCGATAGTCGCTAAGTTAAAATTTTCGGATTTCGAACTCTTACCTTAAGCTCTTTGTTCTCTGTTATCGGAAACTTTCGTCGGATTTCTTTCTTTTCATGTGGTGGTGAAATAGCTTCTCAACTCGTCGTCCCAGTTAACTGCCCCACAAACGGTAATCTCATTTTCATCATCTTTTTAGATTTATCTATTGTCACTTCTCTACTAAAAGACTGCTTGTTAATTTGCTTGTTTAAACATTGTGCATCAGTGTATGTGTTTAAATATCATGTCCAAGTTAGTTAATTTGTTTGGATATTTCTGTTTTCTTTTAGCCTAATATAATGGTTTAAATATTATTCTATATGATTCATGGGAAGTCATTGTAGGTTAGTCAAAGTTCTTTTTTCCTTTCATCTATTACAGTGATTTGTCATTGCTTATTGCTTAGGGAAAAAAAGGTGCAGCTTTGTTAACTGTTCAATATCTCTTTCTAAATGGTTTGGTGCATACTTGGATGCATTTAATTATGGATGGTACAAGTTGCTTTGTTTTCGTGTTATTGAAAGCATAATTATGGGTGTTGTTGTAATCTTTGTTTTCTTATTTTGTTGTAAACATGGTTGAGAAATTAAATTATTTTTTCTCATTTTTTATTTTTCTTTCCTTTTACATGTACACTTTTCGGGAGTAAAAATAGAGTTTTCATCCGGGAACTCTAGCATATTCGAGTCATGAGACTCGACACCATCATATAAGCACATGGAGTCTATGATATCTCAAACTATCCAAGTAGCAAACCAAGCAAATTTACTTAGGGACTATTCTCTATAGTTTATATTTTTACTATTACTTATTTTCATGTGTTTTCCTTTACTTGTTTAACTAGTGTGATTCGGATATGTTTTAATTTTGTTTTCAACGTAGAAGAGATGAGCATGTTAGAAATAATCACCTAGTTATCAATATATTATTCTGTGTAACCATAGCTTTCCACTTTCAAAAGATTTTAAAAGGGAATCAACTTTTGTTTTCAAATTGATTTAAAAACATTTTTTCAAAATATACAAATCTCTGTAAGTACAAATCAGATTTTGTATTCCATTTTTTAGTCATACACTTTAGAGGCATTATGTATTTTTCAACAAACAAATTTAAATGTCTATAAAAAATATATTTTCCCTTTGTACGTTCTCACCAAGACAAATTTTCACATAGTGTTTCCAAGAAATGACTTTAAAGTTATTTGACATTTTAACAATTTTTTTTACATCTTCACACCTTAGCCTAATTAATTAATTTAAATTCGGCCGGTTAACCATTTTTAATGGATCTTAAAGGATGCCTAACCCCTTCCATTTAGATTAATTGAACCCTTATCTAGAATCTTATGTTTAGTAGACCTTAAAATGAAGTTTAACTTTAGACATAATTTTAACAATTTAGGTGCCCTAATTCACCATAATTAATTAGGTGGCGACTTCTTGACTTAGTATTACCTTTGAAATCACCAAAATGTTGTACACTATTTTGATCCGGATAAAATGGGATATAACAAAAATGGCGACTTCACTTGGGACTTTTTATGGTCTAACCATAACGGATTTAGTTTAATTAGGATTTTATGTTCGAACTAGAATTACTTTATTTGTCGTAAATTATTTGTACATGTTATAAACTGTTTGTTTGCTTTGAATTCTTTTCACATTATATGAATTATTTTACATGCTATTAATTGTTTGTTTGCTATAAAATGTATATATGTTACTGCTTTTCTTAACTGACATTTCGTTCATATTTCTCCACTTCTTGAAAATTCACACTATCACATGTACACGCGAGATGTGTTTTGCACATCCTCAAATTTCTTTCAAAATCCCCAAATTTAGGAGAATTGACATATGCGCGGGGCGGGGTGTTCGGATCTTTTTCCGCGTGACCGCGTAGCCTTCTCACTCGAGTAGTCCACTCGGGAACTTTGTGTCAATAAACCCACTCCTAGTGTACCTAGAGTAGAGCTAAACCAACACACTTGAGCATACATCATTTTATGACCTAAGAGGCTTTATACCCTTGGTGTATTAAGTCCATTAGTCGACTTTAACTTGAATGTCCAAGTGGGTTTCCAACCCCAAGTGACGACCTATCATTATTTATGTGCATATTTGAGGAATATTTATGCCAGATTATTGACCATTTGCTCTAATTAATTAAACTTTAGGGGGTGACATGACTAACGTTAAGTTGGAAGGTATAAAGACTTGACGTTGGAATACAAGAAGGATGGACACAACAAAATTTTCTTTACTTTATTTTAAAAGTAGTTTACGTTCGACATGTAATATTCTTTACTTTTGTACCTTATTTTGAAAATAATAATAATAAATTGTTTAATTACTCAAGAGTAATGGGATGACATATTATGGAAAATATATTCCTCATATTTACGTTAGGCCTACCTCCGGCAAAGAGGTCACAAGCATATTAGAGCGCATTTATATGTTATCTTTAAAATATATTTGACTTGATGGCTTGTTAACATGTTTATTCTTACAACTTATTTGACTCTACTTGATGACTTGCATACTCCGTGATTTAGTTGAATTATGTGAACATGCCTTTACTTTTTCATTAAAACTAACTTTATTTGCGTTTTTTTCTGCTATCTTTTATTTTTATTCCCTACCAAAGTTGATTCGTGTTGACAATCGAGCTGGCCGACCATCCTTACTTCACAAGGTCCAAGCCATCAGCATTACCTCGACGTAGTTGGGCTATTCAAGGAAGAAAAATCACTATGACCAATCCAACCATATCTGATCCAATTGGTCCAAGGCATATCACGGTTCCTAACGACTCTCCCGAGACTTCCGGAGATAGAACTACAATTCAACATGATGAACACATCGCCCGCTTGACTCAAGAGATTGAGGATCTACGTAGTGAACTAACTCGGGTTAGAGACTTGACCAATTTATCAATCACACTCGAAAGCCCACTTCCTAAACCTAGGAGTAATGCACCAAACCCACCTCGTTTTCCATCACTTGATTCACCAATTCCTGAACACTTTCCTCCACAGCAACCTCCACCCACCAATAGTAATATTCCTCCAACTACTCCCGCAAATCCACAAAAATTTCCACCTACCTATACTCCTCCACAAAGTCAACCACCTACCTATGCTACTCCTCCTAATCCACTACTGGTAAACTCACAAAATCAATCTACAACTTACACTCCTTACGTTTCTCTACCTGTTAACACCTATCCACAACCTACAACCACTCCTATAAACCTGTCAAATCCACCAACTCCAATACAAAGTACGCCCATTGTCCAAACTTATCCATCTCAACATATACAAGGGGCACATATTACCACTCCTTATGTGCAATATGTTCCTCATATATATGCGGTGGAAACTCAAGCCTTTACCATCCCAATATCGGTCAAGTTTCAACCAGAGGTAGATCAGTATGAGGAAATGGAGAAGGCTGCTAAGGTAAAGGATGATGATGTGTTAGCTAGAGAGATTCATGATCTTAAGGAAGCAATGAGAAATCTCCAAACTACCAGGGGAAACAAAAGTTTAGAATATGAGTATCTGTGTGTGCAACCTGACATTGACTTGCCTGTAGGGTACAAACCACCAAAGTTTGACATATTCAATAGAATCGGTGATCCTCATACACATCTAAGGGCATATTGTGACAAACTGGTAGGAGTGGGGAGAGACGAGAGAATCAGAATGAAGTTGTTCATAAAAAGTTTGTCTGGTGAAGCTCTTGCTTGGTATACACAATAAGATATCCATAGATGGCGCGGTTGGAGTGATATGGCACAAGACTTTATGGATCGATTCAATTTCAATATTGACATCATACTAGATAGGTTCTACCTGACTAAGTTAAAGAAGAAGTCAACTGAGATATTTCGTGAGTATGCTCTACGTTGGAGGTCAGAAGCAGCTAGAGTCCAACCACTGATGGGGGAAAGTGAAATGACTGTTACTTTCATTGAATCCCAAGATAGCAATCTTTACTTTGAGAAAATGATAACTATGATGGGACAAAAGTTCACAGAAGTCATTGGAATGGGAGAAATCTTGGAAGAAGGAATCAAATCAGGAAGGATCCAAGATTTTACAGCCTTGCATGCTGCAAGCAGAGAGATTCAATATGGTTCTATCGATGGGAACAAAACAAAGAGAGAAGAAGTATCTACTGTCATGATTGACCAAGGACGTAGGATAGGTCAACTTCTTCCCTACCTAAATCAACAACATCAACCCACTTACCCTTACCAATATGGTGAAGCCTCACATACTCCCTACCATTCTCCGTCAAATCCTTACCATGTCTACAACACTCAAGCAAGCTACTATCAACCTCGAGCTGATACTCACAATAAACCACATTCGTACCAACCAGTCCAAGCTTTAACTTTTCAAAATCGACCATATGCTGCTCCTAGAGCTCGTCCAAATCATGAGGTCAAAACTACTCGCAATTACACAAAAATAGTTGAAATATTGGCTGAGTTGTTTGAGAGAATGAAAACAGCAGGTTTGATACAACCAATTGAAGGGAAGATTCCTGATCCTATTCCAAAATGGTTTGATGGCTCCAAGCGTTGTTCCTATCATTCTGGAGTTGTTGGACACGACATTGAGGATTGTTATGGTCTCAAAAACAAGATTGAAGCTTTGATTAAAGAAGGAGCAATCCAACTTAGTGGACCTCAGCCCAACGTGAACAATAACCCTCTGCCTAAATATGGAAATGCTAATGTGAACATGATCGAGGAAGACTTGGATGTGAAAGGAAGTATTGTGCCCATTGGAAAAGTGGAAAATAATACCTCATTGGCCTTTGGCGCTTCTCTCATGACAACCCGAGAACAAGCATTGATATAGGTTACTGCTACAACTCCTTACATGCCTCTCTACAATTCCGAGACACCGACCATTTGGGGTGCTGAACCAGAGGATACTTTGAAGAATTGGACTTGTACTTCATCCTTGGTTCGCCGAGAGTCTTGGTAGATTGAACAAGTAGTAATACTTTTGAAATGGCACTATTTTAAAAAATCGAGGCTTAAATCGTGCCTTAAAACTTTATGTTGTTTTGCCTCATTTTTTGAAAGCTTAATTGCAATATCTATGAATGTATTTTCTATTTTCTTAATTGCTTCTTACTTATTACTTTCAAGTATTTTATTTTTATATTAATTTTCAAATTTGTCAACTTTATGATCGTGACATAATGAAACAAATGAACAAAGTTTGAAGTCAAGCAAGATTTTGAAGGATGTGAAGGTATCCTACAGTTGAAAAATTGAACAAGAAGCATGACAACATGACAATATTCGAGTATTGAAGTTTTCCATTCAAGAGAAGTCAAGATACTATACCAATGGAGACTTTAGATAGATTTTATGAATGTAGCTTCTACTTTACATGTAGTTATGAACTACGTTCATACCTGATTTCTTTGGTAGGATACATAGGCAGCTCACATAGGGTTCGGTTTTACTATAGAGCATTTCTAACATCCTTTATTTGTAATAGGAGAATTACGCCTGACTTGATTCTCTTGGTGGGATACGTAGGCCACCCACATACGGTTCAGTCACATTAAGATAGAAATAGAATCGTTGGCTATTTATGTAATTTGAACTACACATGGCCTGACTTTCTCGGTGGAATATGTAGGCAATCCAAATAGGATTCGGTCCCTTTACCAAAAAAAATCAAATCAGTTCCATGTACCATGAACTACGTTCTCACCTGATTCTCTCAGAGAGATACGTAGACAACCTATATAAGGTTTGGTCTCATCATAGCATAAATTTAGTATACTCCTTTGAAACCTACACTAGGGTAATAATTTTTTAGAATACATAGATAAGGAATGATTGGATATCTACAAGCTATATTGGATTCAAGCTACACGAAAAGAAGAAAACAAACAAAGGACGTTTCATTTTGTTTTAGAAGTGTCACAATCGAAGAAGTTGACAGAAAATATTTATTTTTTTACAACTTATAAGCATATACTTGCATATATTCTTATACATTGACAAATGTATCTTTCAAATGATAATTTTAACTTTATAATTGTTTAATATAAAAAAATATACTTTCTTATTGCTTATTTACCAAGTCTCGAACGGAGATCACAAGGTCTGAACAAACAGGATCGACGAAGGCCAAGCTTCGAGTCAACACGAATCAACACCCCCTCCCAACTAAGAATTTTTCTTTGGTGCAGGAATAATGAAGATACAAGAAGTCACTACTGAATTATATTAAAGTCATCAAATTTGCCTCCAACACCTCGCCTGAATAGGACAAATGACCCCATCTTTCACTTTATATCTGATTTTATTTGTTTTACCTCATCAAGACTTTATATTCTTTCTAACGTCTTTACCCAAAATTTGTAGGAATCAACAATAAGCTTCTAAAGAAAATTGAATACATCGCTCGGCCCCACAGTCGTCAACTACAAAACTTTATTCTCAATTACCTTTATATTTATTTTACTTTATTTATAATTTTACGCTGCATTTTCACAACAATCAACATCTAGCCCCGAATACAATCGGAGGCATCACTTCATCAAGCCCCGAAGACAACCGGAGGCAGCATTACAATTAGTCCTCGTAGACAATCGAAGGACATTCAGATATTTCTTATCATCGAGACCCCAAAGACAATCGGAAGCCTCATTTATCATTCTAGTCCCCGTAGACAATTGGAGGATATTAGACATCATTTTCCATTGGGACCCCGAAGACAATCGGTGGCCTCATTTATCATTCAATTCTCCGAAGAGAACCGGAGACATTATTACATCATCTACATAAGCCAGACGGCTACACTTTTACTTTACTCTCTACTTTACCAATTACTTTGATCTACTTTACCTACTTGAATGACTTTACCTTACACTTTACAGATATCATTCATAATCAAGTCTCTCAAAACAACCAGAGACGTCATATGTCATTATATCTCCGAAGACAAACAGAGTCTTTGTCGAGAGTATCCAAGGATGTATTCTCAAATCAAAAAACAGGTGTGAATGACATAAAAAAGGATGCAGCACAACGTGGAACTTTTCTTAGCAGCGAACTGGGACATAGTCCGAAGAGGAGTATCAAACTCTTAGGACGCGAGCTGAGGAGCGATTTCCACCACAATCAAACCACACCCCTATTAGAAGGCATGTGGGTTTTTTTTGGGTATCAATTTCAATTTCGCATCCAAAAAATTTTTCACTCTCATCGAAGACAACTTTCCAATCTGAGTGGCACTACACCAAGAGCTTTGGAAATTATGTAAGTTTAAGTTCTTAATTATGGGTGTGAAGTAAACCACATTCATGGCTAAGATATAACACATATTTTTCATATTCGACTTATTTGTCACTCCTCTAGAATTAAAGGTTATCTTGCATGATAGATTTCTTTTTTAACCGATCGAGTCAAACTATAAACAGACTGATTTCTAAGGACTAAAGGATATGCAAGCGGGCTCAATGTTGAAAAATTGAATGTACTTCAACATTCTATCTTAAATCTCATTCTCGAGCATTACGGTCTTTTTATAATTTGATATCAGAATAGCTTTTGAATTCTTCCATAATCATGCGTCAATTTAAGCATATCGAATTACAAGTGACCTGAATTATCATATAGCCTGAGATATGTAGGAAACTTGATACCGGGTTCGGCCATAATTTCTAAAGTCCATACTTTTTTCCTGAGGATGGAGACGTGGTCCGTCAAAATTCGATTCGTCAATTTCATTTGCCTCAAATTTCTTTCATCAATCCAAGTCAAACGAGGGGCAGCTGTTGACACCCAATTTTGGACCTCCATAATATAAATTAATTTTTGAGCTTCTTAATTTTCAAACGATTCAGAATAATTAGTTTTATAAAAATTCAAATGATTTTACAAGTGGTCAAATAGTTTTAGTCATTTCTATAATATTCCAAATAATACATATGTTTTTTAACTAATTAGTACATTTTATCATATTTTAAAAAAAAAATCATCTCAAAAGATTTTGCATATTTAGTTAATTATCTTATTTATTAGTTTAGTTCAAATTAGGATTATAATTTTGACTATTTAGTTTATTATTGAGTTAATCATTCTGTTTCGTTAAATTTAAGAAGCTCGTTAATTGATCTTTTTAAATTCATCATATTTATATTTAGCCGAATTCACAAACTAATTCCAATTTGGTTAAATTTGTAACCTCGATTGGCTACAATTGCAATCCATATAGCCAAAGCTTAAATTCAATTCTAACCACATTTAATTCTAGCCTTAACTCACTTTTGGACCAGACTTTGGGCTATTTCACTCACAAAATTCATTCCCAATTATTGAACTTGATAAGCCCACTATACTAATATTCGTAGCCCAATTATTTTCTGCCAAACAACACCCAATACTTTACAACATTAAAGCCGAAATAACAATACCAAAATAACCCATCAGAAGACTTCCAATATACACAGACGCGTAGAGTACGCCGCCCGACCCTGTTCTTCTTCCTCGCGTTCAACGGATGACCCATGCGACCGACCCTACTTTGTTTCTTCTTTTTCACATCGAAATCCAGAAATCCCACCAAATCTGGCGAGAAATTAGCATAAAATGCAGACCCGTCAGATCAGCCGCATCTCCAAACAGCGCCAACAATGCTCGCCCATACGCTTCGTCTTCCTTTTCTGCTTCAACAGTATGAGTTGTTCAAATAGCAGTCCCAGATGGCTTAATCTCGGCTCTTCACTGATCCTGGCATCAAGATCAATGGATACAATTCTCAATCCATTGAGAACTGGTACTATTCTAGTTGTTTCCGTCTTCCAAGATTTTGAATTTCAAAATTTGAAATTTATCTAATCCACCCGTTCCCCCCCCCCCTCAAAAATCAGTCCTATTCTTGATCTATTTAAGATCGTTTTCTCTAACCTTTAGAAAAGGAGGAAATGGGAGGAAAATAGGGGGAAAAGGGAGGAAAATAGGAGGAAAAATAATGAGATAGGTTCATAAGAAGAATTTTGATTTCGATAGTCGCTAAGTTAAAATTTTTGAATTTCGAACTCTTACCTTAAGCTCTTTGTTCTCTGTTATCGGAAACTTTCATCGGGTTTCTTTCTTTTCATGTGGTGGTGAAATAGCTCGTCTCAACTCATCGTCCCAGTTAACTGCCCCACAAACGATAATCTCAATTTCATCATCTTTTTAGATTTATCTATTGTCACTTCTCTGCTAAAAGACTGCTTAATTTGCTTGTTTAAACATTGTGCATCGGTGTATGTGTTTAAATATCATGTCCAAGTTAGTTAATTAGTTTGGATATTTCTGTTTTCTTTTAGCCTAATATTATGGTTTAAATATTATTCTATATGATTCATGGGAACTCATTGTAGGTTAGTCAAAGTTCTTTTCTTCCTTTCATCTATTACAGCGATTTGTCATTGCTTATTGCTTATGAAAAAAAAAAGGTGTTGCTTTGTTAACTGTTCAATATCTCTTCTAAATGGTTTGGTGCATACTCGGATGCATTTAATTATGGATGGTACAAGTTGCTTTGTTTTCGTGTTATTGAAAGCATAATTATGGGTGTTGTTGTAATCTTTGTTTTCTTATTTTGTTGTAAACATGGTTGAGAAATTAAATCATTTTGTCTCATTTTTTATTTTTCTTTCCTTTTACATGTACACTTTTCCGAAGCAAAAATAGAGTTTTCATCCGGGAACTCTAGCAAATTCGAGTCATGAGAATCGACACCATCATATCAGCACATGGAGTCTATGATATCTCATACTATCCAAGTAGCAAACCAAGCAAATTTACTTGGGGACTATTCTCTATAGCTTATATTTTAACATTACTTATTTTCATGTGTTTTCCTTTACATGTTTAACTTGTGTGATTCGGATACGTTTTAATTTTGTTTTCCATGGATGACTAACGTAGAAGAGATGAGCATGTTAGACATAATCACCTAGTTATCAATATATTATTCTATGTAACCATAGGTTTCCACTTTCAAAAGATTTTAAAAGGGAATCAACTTTTGTTTTCAAATTGATTTAAAAACATTTTTTCAAAATATACAAATCTCTGTAAGTATAAATCAGATTTTGTATTCCATTTTTTAGTCATACACTTTAGAGGCATTATGTATTTTTCAACAAACAAGTTTAAATGTCTATAAAAAATATATTTTCCCTTTGTACGTTCTCAACAACACAAATTTCACATAGTGTTTCCAAGAAATGACTTTAAAGTTATTTGACATTTCAACATTTTTTTACATCTTCACACCTTAGCCTAATTAATTAATTTAAGTTCGGCCGGTTAATTATTTTTAATGGATCTTAAAGGATGCCTAACCTCTTCCCTTTAGATTAATTGAACCCTTATCTAGAATCTTATGTTTAGTAGACCTTAAAATGAAGTTTAACTTTAGACATAATTTTAACAATTTAGGTGCCCTAATTCACCATAATTAATTAGGTGGCGACTTCTTAACTTAGTATTACCTTTGAAATCACCAAAATGTTGTACACTACTTTGACCAGATAAAATGGGATATAACATTCATCATCATTACTCAATAAGAATTGCATGATTATTATCCTTTCATTACAATTCACACAAGTGAGGTTATCACATTTACACATAACTTCATAATAAGGCACATTGGTAAGTTATCACCATCCTTATAACATTTACATCTTAGCCAACACCTTACAAACCATAGTCAATACATTTTAATTCAACATCATACCAACCATATCAATCTTAATATAAGGTACACTTCAATACAACATCATCACTTAATCACAAGTAACCATAATTGAAGTAAAGAATAGAGATCACAAGACTTACTCAATCTCCTTCACCATTCATCATAAAGGTCTTACCATCAACCCTCAACTCAACCCAACAATGGGTGTAATATCATCACACAATAATAATCAACATAATAACAAGTCCAATTGAATCATTATGCAACAACTCATCACTAGTTCATAGCCTAGAATTAGAGACTTAGACCAAGTTCATAGTCTACTTCACCATCTAGGTCAATTACTCATTAACTAGCATAATTGGATTACAATGTATCAAAATCTACTCATAATTAGCATAATAACAACATAGGATAGTAATTCACACACTAACCAAACCAATTAAGTCAATACTATACAATTCAATTCAAAATCACAACCTAGGGTTAAGGGGAATAGGTCATCTTTTACAATTGAGACCAATATATCAAGAAGTAACATAATTAAGCTAGAATAAACGTTAATCTACTCATAATATCCAAGAGGAATCATAAACAAAGCAATTCACAAGATCAATTTTGTATTGGAAGAAAACTCACATAGAACTCAACTTTTTTTAAATCAATTTGGAGGAACCCTTTGGGGAAAGAGATCCCAAAGGTGAAAGGAATCCCATACCTTGTTGATTGATAAAGTTCTATATGGCGTTATTCTACTTGGGAGAGAGAAAAAAGAGAGAAGGAAGAGCAATTTGGATTTGGCAAATTATGAGGGCTAGGTTAGTCTAATTAGGTTAGGGTCTTTATATAGGTCATTCACCAACTTAATTAGACCTCCCTTAACCCCTAACTAATTAACTAACTACCTAATTAATTAATTTAACTAAACTAAAAGCGAGCAGCAAAACCAGGGGTCATACAGACGAGACCACGTTGACGCCTTGTGTGTCAATCGACGACCATAGGACCCTCCATCCTGTTGGTCCGTCGTTTTGGTCAGAGACTGTCCAAACCAGGCCTCTCATGGATTTGTCTAAGTGACCATCGATGGTGGACATCGACGCCCCGACGATTGCCACACGATCCGTCGATTGCACTCGTTTGTGCAAACTGCCTTTTGGCAGCTTTTTTTTTTGCCAAATTGTAAGTGTCCTTCTCAAGGGCCCTTGGTTGGTCCTAGGGGAGTCGTACCCAGACATTTAGACTATAAACAAACTCTAATATGTGTTATACACCCTTCCACCAAAATTCATCATTTTTCGACTCGTAAATCTTAGTCAAATAGGCTAAGGCACACTAGCACATCATTAAACTAGTTTCCGGACTCATGGACGTTCCTTGACGTTTTGATTTCTAAACTTCCTAAATGACTTATATACATTAAAATTGACCTTAAAACAATGTCTAAACCTTTTGACACCTATGTTACGCTCTAGGACACGTCTTAGACTTTCGGAGTATTACAAGTATTTTCCTAAAATACTTTGTAGCCTCCCTCTCATCAGATGTGGTGCGCACTAGAGACCAATGAAAAGAACTCTACCTAGTGTGGCTTTTCATACATATGAAAATTAATCCTAGCGCTCTGATACTAAGTTTTTCACTCCCCGAAATACCCCTGAGACGAGGACTTGGTACCTAGGACCACAAGTGATCCCAAGGTAACCCTGCTGGAATGATCATTAACATACTAAAGATTATAAACTGATGTTGATGTTGAAGCTAAATCATAATTAAAATGAAAAGATGGAGAAGACTCATATACTATAACTTAGATAAATAAAATACTGATGAGTTTAATACAAAGAAAATATTAACTCAACACTAAGCTGAATCTAATTATGCCTAAAATAAGCCTCTAACTTATTAAAAATATTGGGACAGGTCCCAGCTAAGTCTAGCGAAACTAAAACTAAAGGACTAAAAATACTGAAAAGAAACTCAAGACTATTGTCCTCGTAGAATAAGGACTCACCACTAATTCTATTGAACAGGCGATCGGAAATTGATCTAAACGTGATCTTGATGCTAAGAACCTGAACCTACATCACGAGAAGATGTAGCACACGTATGCGTCAATACTTGAAATGTATTAAGCATGCACGATAGAGTAAAGCTGAAATAACATATAAATGAACAAGGAAACAAAGCAATGAAATAGTCTGAACATGATAAAGATATTGAATGCTGAGATAACTGAATGTTGTGACCAATTTATAACATGCTGAAACTGAATACTGGATATACTGATAAAAAGGTCAATGCAATATAATCTGACTGAACTGTAGGAGCTACTAATAACCGATAATAAAACCACGTGAGCTAAATGTGGAGTCCGATGTATACTCCCCATCGAGAGGATCAAATATACTCTATCTGAGGTATAAAGGCATGCTGTCATGATCACTAAAATGATGCCTACAAAGGGGACTTACAACCAACGTGGCTAGTAGTTCTGAGACTATTTGGGTATGATGAACCCTAGTCCTACTCTGTATTATGCTACTCCCAATGAATTAAGAAGTTAAATGATTATGACTGAGTTTCTGTAAGTACTGGATAGCTCAACTGAACTTGCAAACTGAGAATAAAACAATTAATCTGATAATGATCCATTTATAACTAAGGCATGTATAACTGAATGACTAATATATCTAACCTAGCATGTGTAATTCAAGAACTAAAGAAATACATATCTAGGGTTTTGAAATTCATGCGAGAAGCGACGTAATAACATGATAATCTAATTTGAAACATGTTAATAACTAATTCATGATGATCTGGTGTAATTCTAGAAACCCTTGCTTTATTTAAAATAAGGGAATCAAGAAACTGACTGAATTCTAGGGACCCAATGGGCGAACAAAATCCACTAGTGAAATCTCACATACCTGGTGACAAATTTCATGAAGAAATGTTTCGATTTCGGGGCTAGAATTGATAAAAACTTGTTGATTTCTTGAACTAGGGTTTTTGACCTTTTTCTCCTATCTTGCTTCTACTTTTCTAAGTTTTGATTAATGATTTTAACTTAGGTAAGTTCTAGTTATTTTTATAGGCTTAAACTAACAAAAACCTCATGATTTAGGGTCTAAACGATGTAGCTTAGGGGCCAAATGAACAAGGAAAAGACCCCTTACTTAAAAGTTGTTGGAATTACTAACAGAGTCTACTAATGATTGTAAGTCGATTGACGGTCCGTACTGGTCGACCGTCATTTGTGAGTGAGAGTTGAAATTCAGTTGGCGAATCGACAAAGAACCGTAAGTTGACTGACGGCCCGTACTAGTCAACCGTCATTCACGATTGAGAACGAGAAGTCAGCTGGCCTTTGACGGAGTCGACTGACAAACGTAAGTCAACTGACGGTCCATACTGATCGACCGTCGTTCATAACTGAGGACTGAAAAAAGTTAACTCGCCCATCGACGGAGTCGACTGACGGACCGTAAGTCGATTGACGGTCTGTAGTTGGCTCCTTCGCTGGCACCTGCAACTTTTAAAAATCTACATTTTTGGTGTGTTTTGGATACCGGGTGTTACATTAATGGTGTAAAAATCTTTCAAATTCTACAATTTAAATAATGCAGAAAAGCATTTACTAATATAATAATAGTGTCTTTTATTCTAAATGATAAGGATTAATCTTAACATTGAATTTTTTTAAGGTTTTAAATCAACTAAAATGGTTTTGACATTTGCTTAGATTAATATTTTTGTTATAAACATATTTGTATTATAGTGAATGTCTAATTATGTGGAGTCTTTTTAGGATATGGTTAGGAATCCTACTTGGGGACCAAGTTATGTTTCCTCAATAAATAAAGGAGTTTTTCTTCATTGTAAATAAGAGTTGTGAATCCTGAATCTACATCAAGAGGAATAAGAAGTCTTATCTCTTCTCCCTACTATTTATTTCTCATTATTTTATATAGTTTCATAACATGTTATCAGCACGATTGTTCTTTTTTTAAAGAATTATGTTAGAAGACGGGAAAAGTGCAAAAGAGATCTTGCACAAGTTATGCAATAATGTTCTCATATTTGTAAGATATGATTAATCTTTACGTAATAATTATTTATGTGACAGATCTGGAGTTACCATTTGTAGTAAGTATTTAAAAATACTTGTCGACTTTTTATACGTTTAATTTTAATCGATTGGAAAGAGAATTCCTTGATTCATTTTGATAATTAAGTAAGCACAATTTAGTGAAAGGTATGTTTTCAACTTTTATATGAAGTATGTGATCTATTAAGCTATATCTATTAACTACTAATGTTGATTATAATAAATCAATAATCTCAATTTTGTGTGTAATCATAATGTACGATCATATTAATGATCATCAAATGTGATAAAATTATAATTATTTTGAAGGCTTGAGGTTGAGCCTCATTGTGGGTAAGACGATAGATTTAAGTTTTATCGCTCCAAAAGAATAACACGATGAATTTACGTTCAATCGCACCAAGAGGGTAAGACATTGGGTTAAAGTCCTGGAGCACCACGATGAGAAGATATTAGGTTCAAGTTCCATCGATTTATGGACTAAGATACTCTTACATGGATAATACATTGAATTTTAGTGTTAATGCACCATATTGATCGATATAAAAATGACTATAGAAAAACTATTGTATTTTTTATGAGAAGTCATAAAATTTACTGAATTTTCTCCATTACTTAAATTAGATGTGGTAGTAATGCATAATATGTCTGAAAGAAGACAAGTGATTGAATAATGTACATGAACATGGAATGAGGTACTAAAGCTATCATAAGATGATACGCTCATATGATTGTGTTTCATTCATGAAAAATGAGAACTTTTTATAAAAATATGTACAAGTCCATTCTCCAAAATGGACAAGGCGTAAGCCACCATGCTAGGTGTGGAAAAGATCGCAACCTTTGGTTGTTAATATGGTATCACTAAGATTTTTTTTGGACAGACATGTGTTATTTTTTTTATTTGTATAGGACACAAATTGGTGACACATTCTATAGTAAATCAAAAGTTTCCTATTTCCAACCTTTCGTACTTTGGCATGATAATCTGGGACATCATGGGTTTATATCGTCTTAGACATCATCGGTCTATAATGATAAGGTGAATTATAGATAATTCAAATAGACATCCATTGAAGAATCTAAATATTTTTCTAACTGGTGAATTTGCTTGTACTCTTTGTTATCAAGGCAAGATAATTGTAAGACCATCATTAATGAAAGTTGAGATTGAATCCCCTGCGTTCTTGGAACGTATACATAGGGATATTTGTGGACCTATTCACTCACCTAGTGAATTGTTTAGATACTTCATGGTTCTAATAGATGATCCTTCTATATGGTCTCATGTGTGCCTATTGTTATCTCGTAACTTGATGTGCCTATTGTTATCTCGCAACTTGATGTGCCTATTGTTATCTCGCAACTTGATGTTTGCAAAAATTATTGGCACAAATAATATGATTATAAACACAATTTTCTAATAATCAGATTAGTCTACTTAGTGATGGGTTCACGACTAACCTCTAGAAGGGGTAGAATAACTGAGAAGAAATAAATCTGAAAATTACTCTCGGAGTAATAAAATTAAAATCTACTTATAGTAAATCAGAAATTTACTAAAGCAAAAGACACATGTGTAAACTTTGAGTTTACAAGTACTAATAATTTTGACGAATAAGTTGATCATTCCAAAGATGTGCATACTGAGTAATAGACATACATTGAAGAACTAGAAAATTCTTCAAGAATTCTTTTTGTTGCTTGTTCAAATGACAAGTTAATTGGATCAACTAATGTTGAGACTAAATCCCTAAATTCTGAAAAGTATTAAAGGTGAATATGGGTCCGTTCACCTATCATGTGATATGATAAAGCAATGCATCTATAAGATAATCATATGTGCGTTTGTTGTCAACCTGTAGTTTGAAATTCCCAAAATTGTTTGTACAAGATAATTGAGTTAAGGGCAAAACTTTCAGAATATGAAATCAAGATGATTCATCTTAATAATATTGATAAATATTCAAGATGTTATGACATTAAATGTCTAAAATCATTACTTATGAGAATAAAGTTTCATGTGTTGATATGAAATGTGATACTACATACAAAAATAATTGTACACATCAGATCAATAAATTATGATCAAATTTTCTTTGATTTGATTTATGGTCAGAGACAAAAAAAAAATCATTTGATTATTTTGATATGTAATATATAATCAATGAGTATACAATGATGCACAAAGATAGATTCTTCAAAAGACTGAGATATATGTTAGTTTGGCTAATATAAGGGGGAACTAAGAAGCAACACAAGAGTTGTAAATACTCCTATTGGATGTTTCTAGATGATAGAGTCTACGACATGCATGAAGCATGATAGAATAATCGATTCTAAATAAAATAATTCTTGAAAAAGGGGGAGGATCAAAGAATCAAAATAATCATAATAAGGAGACAATATGTTCTTGGAGAGCCTACGACATAACACTTTATGAAACCTCGTGAGAGGGGTAGCTATCTAATAAAAATAAAGTGATGAGATCTCAATAAGTTATGTCGTATTGTGAATCAATACAAAATGATATATCATTGACGATATCTTTGATATAATAGAGCACAATATTGTAAAAGATTATGATGATATAAATTCTACGACAATTAAAGCATGTTGTTGTAGAAATAATTATCAAGTGAAAAGTGGAATGATGCATCTTGGTAAGCGTAAAGCTTATTTGACTTGCAATCTAGACACTAGAAGATGTCATACATTTAATATTGGATGTTGTCACTTGACAAAATTGATATGTGTACTCTTTTTCCTTCACTAGATTTTTTCCCACTAATTTATCTAGTAAGGTTTTAACCATGCACATAATCTACCGACATTCAAGGGTGAGTGTTATAAGCATATTTGTATTATATTGAATGTCTAATTATGTGGAGTCCTTTTATGATATGGTTAGGAATCCAACTTGGGGACCAAGTAAGGTTTCTCCTATAAATAAAGAGGTTTTTCTTCATTGTAAATAAGATTTGTGAATCCTGAATATACATCAAGATGAATAAGAAGTCTTCTCTCTTCTCCCTACTATTTATTTCTCATTATTTTGTATAGTTTCATAATAGTTCTTTCATTATTGTCTTTTTAATGGTGTATTCAGAGTGGTCATAAAAATCAATGGTGGTTACTATGTAGGCTTGATTATATATTTATTGCATTAACATTTTATTAATTTATTTGATTAGTAAATTATGTATAAATATGAAATTAAAATGTTAAAAAAAGAGAGGAGAAAATAGATAATAGAAATTGTGGTTATTGAAAGGTGTCACATCAGCCTGGTCTACACTCAGCTTTATATATATATACATATATATATATATATATATATATATATATATGTATATATGTATATACGCCCATTATCTTTGAGTTTAGACTGAAAATAGTCCTATTTCTTTTTAGTGGAGCATTAATCCCGATTCTTTGATAATATGGTGCATTTTCAGCCATGAGTTTTTGAATAGAGGAGTAGCTTAATTGAAAACTAAAATCTGAAATGAATCAGACTATTAACAATTCATTCACAAGGTGCTAAGACATATTAACAATTGAAATGGAGGTAAAGCTGTTATTTTTGTTTGTCACAACTTAGGAGGTTTATATGTCGATGAACTACTTGTTTGGAATTTGAAAGTGGAATGCTACTCTTTTATTCCTTGAAATAACATATGAATTCTCAAAATATTTAAAAATATACTCCCTCCGTCCACTTTTATTTATCATGGTGTGCTTTTGAAAATCAATTTAACTAATTTTCAAAGTCAAATTAGATTATATTAATTTGATATTTCAAACAAAAAATTTAGATATTCAAAAAAAATATACGAAAAGCACTATACTTGCAATTTTTTACATGTCAATATGATGAAAAAATATATAGTAAAAGTTTAGTTAAAGTTTTTAGAGGGAGTATTATATTAGGTTTGTATTAAAAATGTCTATGCATAAAATTTGAGATATTATTGAAGTCTGTATTTGAGTTAAGGCACAACTGAATTAAATATGTATTATAAATAATATATTAAAAGAGTATTATTTGTGCATAAAATTTGAGGTATTATTGACAGTTTGTATTTTGAGTTAAAGATAATTGAATTAAATGTGTATTATAAATATTTAAAATTTTAAAAGCATTAAATCAACTATGTTTTAAAAAGTTTTGTGCATATAATTTGTCTTAAGACACAAAATGAATGAAATTTGTATTAATAAATTATTTGTATTAAAAACATATTAAATAAGTTTTATATATATATATATATATATATATATATATATATAGATAGATAGATAGATAGATAGATAGATAGATAGATAGATTAGTATTATATACAGATTGTATTAAAAAGGTATTAAATAATGTATTATATATGTATTAAATATGCATTAGAATAAGTCTTATCCATTTTGTATATTATTAAATATATGTTATCAAAGAATGTTTGTGTATTAAAATTGTATTGTGCATAAGATGTTGGTGCATTTTGTAGCGTCAAATCCTTAATGACACATCATATATCAAAATGTATTACAATCATATTAAAAAAGGAATTAAAAAATATACATTCAATCAGCTACGTGTCAAAAAATTTGAGCATAGAATTCGGATGCTATAGATAGTTTGTATTTTGAATTAATGCACAAATGTTTTAAATCAATATTATAGAAATTTTGTATTAAAAAGGTATTAAATTACCTATGAGTTAAGAAAGTTTGTGCATGCAATTTGTGTTAAGACACGAATGAATGAAAAATATATTATAAATAGTTTGTAATTAAAAAGATGTAAATCGGGTATGTATTAAATTAGTATGATACATATGACATACCTTGCATATCAAAATGTATTACAATCATATTAAATAGCAATTTCAGGCTATGAATACGTTTACAACAAATTGTGTATTTTCTGGGTGTATTCAACTCAAAGCACCACATCATATTCACAACAAAAATAAAAAAATTGTTGTTGACGTGCTTAAGAGAATAATTTTTCAACTGTGTGTGCATGTGCTGTGATCAAAGGAAATATTTTTTCTACTACTTGTGGTATCATTTTTACATGTAATACACACAATTAACTATTCATTAGGTCCCTTTCCTATTATAAACCTTCCATGTTTTCTCTTCAATATCTCCACTTTCTTGTTTCTTCATTGTATAGTTAGAAAAAAAAATCATATTACCATTTGGGTCATACTTGTTCTTCTTTCAAATTGGATTATTTATGTATTATTTTTCATCGTACTATTCTAAAAAATTTGTTTGACTTTTGAGTGGCAATCATTTCATCGACATGGAAACAACACTCGTATATCCATATCTCGAGAGCTAGAGGCAACTAACATTATCTAACAATTCATGAAACTGTCCGACCTAGGGGTACCCCTAGACATAACACGGCGTACTCGACCTCGAAGGGGTCTCATACAAGCCCTTAGCATATCATAAAAACATAAGTACAAGAAATGATGCGAAATGAAAACATTTTACAATCGAAGTCTTTTCAAGAAAATCAAGGAAGTCTAGACATTGTCTCATTAACCATCTAATACAATTGAGTATCAATGAGGGTCACAACCCTTTACAACATTATATCAAAAGAGAAAGTAAGGAAGAAACTAGAAA
Source organism: Solanum sitiens (assembly GCA_016801875.1). Taxonomy (NCBI): domain Eukaryota; kingdom Viridiplantae; phylum Streptophyta; class Magnoliopsida; order Solanales; family Solanaceae; genus Solanum; species Solanum sitiens. Next base: position 961,469 of record JABWTJ010000019.1, read on the forward strand.
TCAACAACTCTCGTCCTCGAACCATGAGGACTCACCAAAAGCGTGGAGAGAATCAATCTAAGCTTTGATCAAGAAGGAAGCATACCTCAACAACTGGGCCCTACACTTGTAGAAAATGTAGAAGAAATATAGGTTAGTACAAAAATTGCACTAAATATCCATGCAAGAAATCATTGAAATATTCTAAAAGGGACATTTTGGTTGAAAATCATGCATTTTACCAAGTTAGAACTCATTGGGCATACAATGGAAATCATAAGTCATAGACCATATCAAAAGGGATAAATCACCATCTCATAGCATCAACATATCATAAATACCCTCAAAGTCTACTTGTGCAATGCATGAGTAAATTCTCATACCCCTACTCATACAAAGTTAAACTTCTTGAGTAGTTATGGTCTATAATTTCATCTTCTTGTTCATATTAAGTTGTTATTGAATTTGCCTTAACCGACATAGACCTCATGAGTCAACATGGAATCCAGTGTCTATCCCACACTGAAAAGGGGTTTTCCTACTTGCCTAAGGTAGAATCATACTCTTAGCTTATGTGGATCCACTAGCTAAACACCTATGTGGGCACATAGTTTATGGGATAAGGGGATTGCTTCTAGAAGCCCAGACTCTACTAAGGTATAAGGTTTCCATCTCATAAGATAACTACTTTGGGAACCCAGACTCAACTAGTGTAAAAGGAACCTATTTAGGAATCTGTAACCCAACTATCATATAAGCTTCCATCTCATATTCATATCCTCTCGGTGCTAAGCATTGATTCCCACTATTTACATATTAACTCTTGACTTAAGTTCATAATCATGGAAGAATGTCTTGACAATCTTTCCAACATATTCATACTATAGATCCTAGATTCATAAGGTGAGACTAATCTTCAAACCTTAGAACCATCACACGGACAAACCTTTCACATCATATCATATTCATACATAAATGTGTTCGTGAGGAAATCAACCCAACACAACATCAACTAGATCATGATTATATTCACTTTAATTTCAAAGTTTTCTTATGGACCTTACTTAGCCCTCTAAATCATACATAATTAACATATCTTGCCTTTCAAGGCCACAAGCCATCAGCATATCCAAAACTACTAACATAGACATAATTGATAGCATGATTCAAGTAACCCAACTGTAACAAGCATAATCTCATATAATTCCTTTTAAAATCAACAATTCATATCATATGATCCAAATTTGGGGGAAATAGGGATTGCATGGGTACTTGAGGTAATTCACCATAAATAAATAATAAATCATCAATTCAATCATAATTCATTATAAATCAACCATTAAAAACGTTTTGAGAAAGAACCCACAAGATTGAAAACAAACCCTAAATTTGGGGAAATCATTAGTTTTGAAATTGGATTTGAAGGACTCCTTGGATGAAAATTGTCCAAGAATGAAGACTACCATGCCTTGATAATGATTTCTTCATCTCCTTGAATCTTCAAGCCCTAGCTTCAATTATACTCTTCTTCTTCTTCTTTGAGTTTTAGAGAGAGAAATTCTTGTGGAGAAGATGAAGTTTTGGATTTTCTTTTTTATTCTATAAAAGTGACTTCATATGGGGAATTTGAGCCTAAAAAGCTTATATACTTATTAGGAAAAGAGTAAAACATTGTGGGATCAATTTTGGAAGAATAACTAGAGACCCCTAGAATTTTAACTTAAACTCCCTAATATGTGCGACTTAGCTCGCCAAGGGCACTAGGCGACACGTCTAATGGTCTTTTGGCTCGCCTAATTTTTGAGAATGTCTTCCTAATAAGGCAACCTATTAGGCGATGGATAGGTACCTTGGGTGATGTGCAAACCAAGTAGGCGAGCCCTGACCTAGCTCACCTAATATTCCACTAGCTAGGTCATGGGGACAGCCCACTAGGCGACCCTAAGTGGACATGGGCGACTCGCCAAGTCCCTTGGGTTTCCATGATGTCCCTTCGCCAAAATGTCTAAAGAAAAAAAAATTCCTTTACTCTTTCTTGAAATAGTTTAGGCCCCTGCCCTCTTCATAGACTTTTACCCTTTTCAGTTAAGTTCTAGTTTAGCCTAAAATTTTCGGAATGTTACACTAACCCTCATGTTTAGCTCTAGGGTAGCCTACTAGATTCCGGAGTGTCTCTCCCCCTTGGGAACATTCATCCTCGAATGATGACCTAGGCACCTTATGGAATTTGAAGACTCAAGATTAGCAGCCCATCATGCATGAAACATCAAAATAATGCACAACTCAAAGGAGGAAACATCAACTTCATCTCAAAACATATTCAATGCAAATTTAAGGGAGTAGGAGCTACATCTACCAACCCGCTTGTGCATGAACTCAATATTCTTATATTCATAGGAGGAACTACCTTCTACAACTAATTAATGCTCAACACAACATCATGGAGCCTATATGCCAATACTCTCAAAATCATACTAAAGCATGTTGATTATAACATCTCATGAAGTCAAATAGGTAACTAATACTATTATGCACAACAACATGAGGAACATAAATCATGAAGACTTATTTTCTTACTAAACATGATTTTCATCAAGGACATGCATAACATAAGGAAATCATGGAATAGCTCATATAACACACATGACTCCCAAAACAAGGAAATTCTAGAGAAACTACTTACCTCAAGCTTGAATAGGAGTAGAACGAGAGAGATGAGGATATCAGGATTTCATATCGGCCTCGGCCTTCAAGCAGCACCCTCAACTAAATGGTTTCTCCATAAAACCTTCACGAAAGCGACTTCCTTGTTTCTCAACCTCTTGACTTTCCGATCAAGGATCTCTACCTAAAACTTTTCATAGGAAAGACTTTCATAAACTCCCACCCTTCTAAAGGAAATGGACACCATATCCTTAATACACTTTCTAAGCATACAAACATGAAATATCGGGTGAACCGGAGCCAAATCATTCGGCAAGTCAAACTCATATGCAAATTTCCCAATACGCTTCAAAATTTGATAGGGGCCTACCTACCGGGGACTAAGTTTCCCCTTTTTGCCAAACCACATCACACCCTTCATGGGTGAGATTTTCAAATAGAACCAATCACCAACTACGAATTCTAGGTCCCTCCTCCTCACATCGGGATATGATTTTTGCCTACTTTGAGACATTCTCAACCTCTCTATAATGAGTCGAACCTTCTCAAAGCTTCAAGAACCAATTCAAGACCAATAAGGGCAGTCCCGCTTATCTCAAACCAACCAACCGAAGGCCTACATGTCCTACCATACAAAGCTTTGAAAGGATCCATCCCGATACTTGAGTGGTGGTTATTGTTGTAGGCAAAGTCTACCAAGGGCAAGTGGTCATCCCAATTACCTTTAAATTCTATAACACACACCCTCAATATGTAATTTAGGGTTTGAATGGTATGTTCTGCTTGACCATCCGTTTGAGGGTGGAAAGGCGGTGCTAAGCTTCATCTTAGTGTCATGTTCTTTTTTAAAGGACTTCGAAAAGTGAGATGTAAATTAATTAAGTACCTCAATCCTAAATGATAGATAAAGGAACTCCATGTAACTTAACTATCTTTCTTATATACAACTTAGCATAGTCTTCTGGGGAGTGACATACTTTAACCGAAATGATGTGGGATAATTTTGTCATCCTATAAACAATGACCCAAATAGAACCATGTTGCCTTCGTGTACGAGGTAAACCTACAATAAAATCCATATTGATCTATTCCTACTTCCAAGTGGGAATTGGCATATTTTTCAAAAAGCCTCCCCACCTTTGGTGCTCAACGTTACCATTCCACCAATAGACTTCCCTTAGATCACGGTACATCTTGGTGGCTCCTGGATGAATAGAATATCTAGAACCATGAGTCACTTCAAAAATTTTCTCCCTTAACCTATCAACATCCGAAACACATAATTTACCTTGGTACCTAAGTACCCCATCTCCCCCTTGGGAGAAAGCCTCAACGGACTTATTGAGTACCGACTCTTTTAACTCTATTGGTATAGGATCAATCTCTTGTTTAGACCTTACATCCACCACAAAGGACTATTCGCAACCATTATGAACCATGACACCACCCTTAGTGGAATCCACTAGTTGAAAACCTAGTTGAGCCAACCTATGTACATCACAGACTAACTCTTTCTTTTCATCCTCTATGAGAGACACGCTACCGATGGACAATCTATTAAGTGCATCCGCTACAATATTAGCTTTGTCGGGGTAGTAAAGGACAGTCATGTCATAATTCTTCAAAAGTTCTAACCACCTTCTTCTAAGATTCAAGTCTTTTTGTTTAAACACGTATTGAAGACTCTTGTGATCAGTGAAAACATCCACATGAACCCCATAATAGTATGTCTCTATGTTTTCAAAGCAAACACAATCGCCGCTACTTCAAGATCATGAGTCAGGTAATTCTTCTCATGTACCTTGTGTTTCCTTAAAGAACAAGCAATCATCTTGCCATGTTTAATGAGAATGCACCGCAATCCCACTCTAGATGTGTCAGAATAAACAACAGACCCATCGGTACCCTCCGGTAAGGTCAACACCAGAGCAGAAGTAAGTATATACTTCAACTCTTGGAAGTTTTTCTCACAAGCATCCAATCACTCAAACTTAGCTTTCTTTTGAGTCAAAGTCTTCATTGGAGAAGCAATGGAGGAAAAAAAACTCAAAAAACCTCCTATAGTAACAAGCTAAACCCAAAAAGCTTCTAATGCTGCAAGGAGTTAAAGGTCTAGGCCAACTCTTGACCGCATCTGTCTTCTTCGGATCAACCGCAATACCCTTGATCAACACTATATGACCAAGGAAGTCTACAGACCTCAACCAAAACTCGCATTTACTAAACTTCGCAAATAATTGGTTGTCCTTAAGTACTTGCAATACAATCCTCAAATGGTCCATATAATCACTCTCACTTCTTGAACAAATCAAGATATCATCAATAAATATGATTACAAACATATCTAGGTAGTGTCTAAACACCCTATTCATTAGATACATGAATGTAGTTGGGGAATTAGTTAAGCCAAATGACATCACAAGAAACTCATAGTGCCATACCTAGTTCCAAAAGTCGTCTTGGGTATAGCATTCCCATGCATCCTAAGTTGGTGGTAGCCCGAACGAAGGTCAATTTTTGAGAAGTAACTAGCCCCTTAGAGTTGATCAAACAAGTCATCAATTCTCTGAAGGGGATATTTATTCTTAACAGTTACCTTGTTCAATTGGCGGTAGTCGATACACATTCCAAGAGACCCATCTTTCTTTCTAATAAACAACACCAGAGCACCCCACGTAGAGATACTCGGTCGAATAAATCCCTTGTCTAATAAATCTCTTAGTTGCTCTTTCAACTCATTCTACTCGGCCGAAGCCATTCTATAAGGAGGAAACAAGATAGGTTGTGTATACCGCAAAATATCAATGTCAAAATCTATTTCCCGTTCAGGAGGAATGCCGAAAAGTCATCGGGAAAGATTTCTAAAAATTCATTCACCATGGGGACTAACTCTAGAGAAGTGGTTTCAGACTCAACATCCATAACCCTAACAAGATGGTAAATTCACCCTTTGGATTTCATTTTCCTAGCTTTGAGACAAGAAACAAATTTACCTCTAAGGATAGAATTCCCCCCTTATATTCGAAAATAGACTCATTCGGAAATTGAAATATAACCACCCAAGTCCTGTAATCTATAGAGGCATAGAATGCATGCAACCAATCCATAACCAAAATTGCAACCAATCCATACCCAGAATTACATCAAAATCTAACATGTTTAACTCTACCAAATCTACCAAAGTAACTTTGTAAGACAAAGAAATAAGAACAACTTCTATAGATTCTTTTTGCCACTACCGAGTCACTAACATGGGTAGAGAGAGAAAAGGTTCTACTAATACTTTAGGGAGTATTTCAAACTTCATAGCCACAAGAGGTGTAACAATGGACAAAGTGGCACCATGTTCTATAAAAGCATATACATCAATAGAAACGACTTGTAACATTCTGGTCACCACATCCGGGGAGCTCTCTTGGTCACCTTGGGATTGGAGGGCATAAATGTGGTTATGCTTTTGGGCATTGGATTTGGAACCATTAGGAGGAGAATGCTTATATTCTCTCCCCTTGGCCTTGAGCATGGGACAATCTCTCATCTTGTGACCACTCTTTCCACAACCATAGCACCCATCTAAACCAACTAAGCATTTGCCCTCATGTTTTCTACCACATTTTGCACAATTAGGCCTATAAACATACGAACCACCACTATTGCCTCCTTGAGGTCTATCATTGTTGGTCCTTAGGGAAGAACTAGAGAATCCTTGGTTGGAGAACCTTTGCCGACCTTGAACATCGGATTTAGCATTGAAGAAGTTCCCTTCACCGGTTCTAGCACTCTTTACCTCCCTATTAATATTTTTGAGATTTTGCTCCTCAATTTGTTCAGCATGAACCATAAGACTAGAAATATTCATACTTAGGATAAAAATTGCCAAAACGACATTCATTGACTACCAAGTCGGACACTCTCATCACAAATATATTCATTCTATTCCTTCAGTCTGCCACCATGGTTGGAGCATACTTTGATAGTTGGGTGAACTTAAGAGCATACTCTTTCACACTCATACCCCCTTATTGAAGGTTTATAAACTTTTGCATTTTTCGTTCTCTCAACTCTAAAGGAAAAAATCTCTCAAGAAATACTTTCTTAATTTATGGACCCGCTCTTATTAGCCTCTCACCTTTCCATTGTTTATACTAAACTTGATATACATCTTTTAGTTGGAAGGCGGCTAGCTCCACCTTCTACTCCAGAGACACCCCCATAACATCAAGTTTCTTGCAAACCTCATCAATAAACCTTTGGTGGTCCTCTTCCATCTTGGAACCAAGAAACACACAGGATTCATTCTTGTAAAATCCCTCAATCTAGAAGCCACGGTACTCCCACTTGGATTAGCCGGAGCAACAACTCCCCTAGTATCTTGGTTTGTCATGGATTGAGTCAATATTTGGAGAGCCAACCTTATCTTCATATTTTTCATAGCTCTCATATCAATAGGAGATTACGGAACTTGAGGATCTTGAGGACCTTGGGGACGAACTATCTCATCTTCATCTTCTCTCCCCTTCTTCTAGCATTCTTCCTTATTGTATTCATTTCCTGGAAACACAAGAGAAGGGTTAGGGAAAAGACATTATATAATTAATACTTTAAGGCATGACTAAGGAGTAATGGAAGAAGTAAAATTTCTTAAAACATCTTATAGCCTATTATTCATAAATGTGTCGTGCTTCACCCATAAATAAGACTCTACTAAACATGGCTTATGAGACATCATCCTAGAATCATTCTAAACTTTTTGCTCTAATTACCAAGTTTCTCACAACCCACGAGTACCCCCTAGATGTAACACGGTGTACTCGAACCCGAAGGGGTATCTTACAATCCCTTAGCCTATCATAAACATAAGTAATATAAATGATCCATAATTAAAACTTTTTACAATGGGAGTCTTTTCATAAAATCAAGGAAGTCCAGACATTGTCTCATTAATCATCAATACAATTGAGTACTAATAAGGGTCACAACCCTTTACAATATAGTCTATAAAGATAAAGTAAAGAAGAAAGTAGAAATGAACAACTCTCGTCCTCGAAACATGAGGACTCACCAAAAGCGTGGAGAGAATCAATCCAAGCTTTGATCAATAAGGAAGCACACCTCAACAACCAAGCTGTACACTTATAGAAAATGTAGAAGAAATATGGGTTAGTACAAAAATTGCACTAAGTATGATAGTCATGCAAGAAATCATTGAAATATGGCTAAAAAGGACATTTTGGTTGAAACTCATGCATTTTTTCAAGTTTGAACTCATTGGGCATACAATGGAAATCATAAGTCATAAACCATATCAAAATGCATAAATCACCATCTCATAGCTGCAACATATCATAAATACCTTTAAAAAGTCTACTTGTGCAATGCATAAGTAAAGTCTTATACCCCTACTCATACTAAGTAAAGCTTCTTAAGTAGTTATGGTCTATAATTTCATCTTCTTGTTCATATTAAGTTATTAGGGAATTAGCCTTTACCGATACAGACCATGTGAGCTAACATGAAATCTGGTGTCTATCCCACAACGAAAAGGTGTTGTCCTACTTGCTTAAGGTAGAACCATACTCTTAGCTTAAGTGGATCCATTAGTTAAAGACCTATGTGGGCACATAGTTTATGGGACAAGGATATTGCTTCTAGAAACCCAGACTCTACTAAGGTATAAGGTTTCCATCTCATGACATAACTAATTTGGGAATCCGGACTCAACTAGTGTAAAAGGAACCCATTTGGGAAGCTAGACTCAACTATCGTATAAGCTTCCATCTCATATTATCTTGGTGCTAATAATTTATTCCCACTATTTACATATTAAGTCTTGACTTAAGTTCATAATCATGGAAGAATGTCTTGACAATCTATACAACATAATAATACTAGAGCTCCTAGATTCATAAGGTGAGACTACTCTTCAAACCTTAGAACCATCACATGTAACAAACTTTTTACACCATATCATATACATACATCAATGTGTTCGTGAGGAAATCAACCCAACACAACCTCAACTAGATCAAGATCATATTCACTTTACTCTCAAAGTGTTCTTATAGCCCTTAGCCCTTTAAATCATGCAATATTAACATATCTTGCCTTTCAAGGCCACAAGACATCAACATATCCAAAACTACTAAAACAAACATAATTGATGCCATGATTCAAGTAACCCAACTATAACAACCATAATCTCATATAATTCCTTTTAAAATCAACAATTCATGCCATAAGATCCAAATTTTAGGGAAATAGGGATTACATGGATTCTTGAGGTAATTTATCATAAATCAACAATAAATCATCAGTTCAATCATAATTCATCATAAATCAGCCAATAAAACGTTTTGAGAAAGAACCCACAAGATTGAAACCAAACCTTAACTTTGGGGAAATTACTAGTTTTGAAATAGGATTTGAAGGGACTCCTTGGATGGAAATTATCCAAGAATGAAGACTATCATACCTTTATAATGAGTTCTTCAAAGAATTTTAGTGAAATCTCCTTGAGTCTTAAGCCCTATCTCCAGTTTTATTCTTCTTCTTCTTTGAGTTTTAGAGAGAGAAATTCTTGCAGAGAAGATGAAGTTTTTTTTTTATTTTTAATTCTAGAAAAGTGACTTCATAGGGGGAATTTCAGTCTAAAAGGCTTATATACTCATTAGGAAAAGAGTGAAACATTGTGGGATCAATTTTGGAAGAATAACTAGAGACTCCAAAAGTTTAAGCTCAAACTCCCTAAAATGCGCGACTTGGCTCGCCAACGGTACTAGGCGACACACCTAATGGTCCCTTGGCTCGCCTAGTTTTCCAGAAAGCCTACCCCAATGAGGCAGCCTATTAGGTGCTGGGGAGAGCCCTTGGGCGATGCGCCAACCAAGTAGGCAAGCCCCGACCTAGCTCTCCTAATATTCTAGTAGCTAGGTTGGGAGACAACCTACTAGGCGACCCCAAGTGGACATGGGCGACTCGCCAAGTCCCTTGGGCGACCATGATTCCCCTTCCCCAAAAGGTCCAAAGAAAAACGAGTTTTCCTTCACTCTTTCTTGATAATTTAGGCCCTTGACATCTACCTACACTAACCCTCACGTTTAGCTCTAGAGTAGCCTACTAGATTCCGAAGTGTCACGAGAACACATCAATTCATGATGAATATTCATTGAAAAAGTTAGACTCAATCAAATGAAAATCTTTTTAGAAATATCCGCTCACTATTCTTGTAAGAGAAAAAAACTCTTCAGTAAAATACAAAACAATAAATTTCACAACATTAGGGTTTTTAAGTCTGTTGTTATGTTAAAATAGGCGTCTAACATGAGTCTTTTCAATAGATAATTCTCCTACGAAGTAAACTGTCATGAACTCAGATGGACCCTCGAGATCATCTGTAATGTCACTATACAAACACATTTCAAGCTAGAACCAATACCCTATTTTCTTAACCAATAAATATTTTTCTCCATTTACTTCAATAAGAAAAATATCTTCGGGGGTTGATTTAACTCTTTATTCATTAAACAATGAACCAATTGCAATTGGGTATTGACTATAGGAAGATCAACAAGATATCTAAACATGTCCTTTCAAGCACTTCAAATTGGACAAAAGAAACTTATTTTTTAGTGTCTCGATCACCATTTGTATAAGCCTTCAATAATTACATGATCAGCCAATTTTTAAAAAGTTCAACTCTTCATTCAAAATAAATAATACATGTTTATATATATATACATAACAAGTAACATTCGTATAAAAAAATTACATAGTTGAACAAAAACAATTAGACAACCTTGTCAAACTCATCCATATTGTTGACGTATTTTACAAGCTTTTTCTCCTTTGTATCTTGTTGTCAAAATATATAACCTTAGATGTTGACGTTGGAATAGGAACCTCATCCATGAAATCGTCGACGTTATCTGTCACGATTGAAAGTACCAATGCTAAATTTCAGCCAAAAAAAATTTCAATCATTATTGAAATATCATAATTGAATCTTAAAAGAGAAAATTAGAAGCACATAAGAAACAAGTGGAACATCATCACCAACACACATTAAAATTAATAGAAGTTCCAACTTAGTAAAAAAAATATAACAAAAGATTAATCACAAACATCTAGGGTGCATAATTTTGCATTTGTGTGAATAACTTATGAAGAAAAGAGAAAATAATCAAAGTAAATAAGAAGAAAGAACATGCATGTCTTTACTCCATCCGAATTCATCTATTAAGATCACAAATTCAACTTCACGAGCAGATATAGACTAGCAGAACAAGAAACCCCGAATGATTGAAAGCAATTTCATGCGGTTGTTCTCCCGAAACTAAGAAAACCCACATGACCATGTTGCCATGAAAAATGCCTCAGCTTTGATTTCTTAGTTAAACTAATTTTCAATAGTCATCAAATTTAGTGCTTAATTTTCTCAATTTTTTACTTTGGTCTTCCTCTTAATTGTTTAATCATCACATCAATTTAGAATAGGCTTTGTGTGAGTTGATCAAGATTAGGGCTTCAAATCTAATAGAAAAGCGTTAGAGATAAATTGTCGTCTTTATTTCTCAAGAGAGAAAGAGTATATGAAGAATGGTAATACGTGCTCTACACCCAGGTGGTACAGAATTTGATGTATGGCTCTTCGTTTTCAACTTAACAGACATGTAGCATAAATATTCAACTCAAAAGTGTATAATGTCCTTGATATCAATTTAAGTAGACATGTTGAAATAAGCTCTTTCTACTATAGTAGAAAAGAAATGTATTATTACTTTGAATGAAGAGACCAAAATATTAAAAGTTAGCTGGTAAAAATTATTCAAATAGTCACTGAATGGTGCGGTGATCGACACAAATAAAAATTAGCTGTCTTATGTTCAATTTGAAGCGTTTAAAAACACATATTTTGGATATCTTGTTGATCTTTTGAAAGTCAATACTTTGTTGCAATTTATGCATTATTATTAATGAATATGGAGTTAAATCTACCTTCGACCATGTTTTTACCATTGAAGTAAATCTATTTTTTGAATTGAGAGAATTTGATGTTGTTTTTGGCTTGACAAGTGTTGGTACTAGTGACGTTGGGTATTATATCCGGATGGTCCATATACGTTTTACAAGTAAAATGATACACAAAATGATTAAATAACATATTTTGGACACTTTTGACTTAGTAGATTGTTGTAGACTAGTGATTTTAGACATTTTTTATGGATTTCAAGGCCTAGACTAGTGGTTTTAGACATTTTTAATGGGTTTCAAACGGACTTGAATGACCTAGTGATCGCGTGTTCGAATAACACTAGCAAACCTTTTGTTATGCAATTCCTGGACACCCTGAATCGCTCTTTGTATCAAAGAGTAACTGTAACACTTCAAAAATCCAAGACGTGTCTTAAAGCCTAACATAAGTGTCATAAGGTCTAGACACTGTTTTAAGGCCTATTTTAATGTTTACAAGTCATTTATGAAGTCTAGAAACTAAAACGTCTAAGAACGCCCATGACGTCCGGAAACTAGTTCTAGGAGGTACTAGCGTGCCTAAGCCTATTTGACTAGCTTTTAATTTTAGGAGTCGAAAAATCATAAAAATTGGTGGAAGGGTGTCTAACATGTGTTTAAGTTAATTCATGGTCGAAACATTCGGGTACGACTCCCCAAGGACCAACCAAGGGCCCTTGAGGATGGCCCTTGCAAGTGGAGTCAAACACTGCCTGGGCAGTGTGCACCCACGAGAGGGCATCGATGATATGTGCTCTTAAATGCTATGTTATGTGAAGTAGGATGTTAGTCATTATTCTTGTTGGGTTACTTGATTTAGTAAGATTATGGGGCTTTACTTGGTCATTGCACTTGTTGACTTGATAGGGGTTCATGGGTAATTGACTTGCTTTGGTTATGTTGATATGTACTCTTATTCATGCTTATTGTTAATATGACTTGATGATAAAGTTACATTGAGTATGTACTTACTTATATGATATGTATGGTTGACTTGACTAGACTTGATGTTGTAGTCTTTGTAATGTACATGCCTATGACTTAATGAATATGCAATATTGATTGGTATGGTCTTGTTGAAATGTGCATAAAGGTTTTTAAATGAAAAGTGCATACTTTATAAAATGTCCTTTTTCTTAGCATGATTTCAAAGTATGTGTGCATATGGTCTCATACTTAGTGCAAGTGGCGTACTAACCCCATTTCTTCCTTCCACAATATTTTAGGTTCCGGTCGTTGAAGTGTTTGGAAGGCGACTTGAAGAAGGCTTGGATCTCTTATTCATCCAAGTAGGGTAGGTCCTCATTTCCCGAGGGCGATGCCACTATCTAGCTTATGGAGTTTTCTTTTTAGTTAAAGACTATTATGGTTCTTTCTTTCCATTTAGTATGAAACATTGTATAGCCCATGTGAGGCTATGCCCAAGTTATTACAATCTTATTAGATGGTTATGAGATGAGACAACTATTACGACTATTATGTCTATGTTATCTTTTATATACTTATGTGCAATAAAAGTAGAAGGCTATGTAACCTTTCTATACGAAGGGTCTATGTATACTCGATATATATATGTTATGTGTATGTAGAGGTCTATGTAAACCTCCAAGTAGAATTAATGAAAAGTTTTAAATTTTCCGCAAAATTTGACCCATGAATGTAATGATGTAAACTAAGAGGCTAGTCTTAGTCCTCAAAGAGGACGACGACACCGGTTACGTCTAGGGGTAAACCCGGATGTGACAAACTTGGTATCAGAGCATGAGGTTGAATTATCTTAGAGTCAATGTCTCTCTCAACAACGTCTATGTAAGTTCGTATTCATAATTGTGAAGCACGCCACACTTATTAATAGGAACCTACGTGATGCCTAGGAAACTCTCACTTTCTTGGAAATCTAATATCGTGTCATTAGAGTATACTTATGGTGTGATTTTGCATCTAATCCTATTGTTGTGATTTTAGGAAATGAACACTCAAAGGAATACGGCACGAAGGCTTGAAGAGGAGATTGCCAATGCGGGATCTCGTTCCCATGGTGATCAAGTTCCTCCTCTCGAAGAAGATGCTAATATTGAACAAGCTCTGGTCAATCCTCCACCCTTGACGGATGGTGATATAAGGGTTGTCCTTATCCAATTGGCACAAGCCGTCACTACACAAGCCCAAACTATGACGGCCCAAGCTAACCAAGAGATTGTACCCCGTCCAAATCAACAAATTGCTACCATGGCCTCCCGTCTAAGGGACTTCACTAGGATGAACCCTCCTACATTCTATGGGTCTAAGGTTGAAGAAGAGCCCCAAGAGTTCATTGATGAAGTCTATAAGATACTCTTGGCTATGGGGTTATCCAATAGTTATAAGGATGAGTTAGACACTTATCAACTCAAGGATGTGGCCCAAGCATTGTATATCCAATGGAGGGATAATAGGCCATTAAGAGGTGGTCCGGCGACTTGGGAGATCTTCAAGAAGGCTTTTCTTGATCGGTTCTTTCCTAGGGAGATGAGGGAAGCTAAATTGGTAGAGTTCATCAACCATCGCCAAGGAGGTATGAGTGTTCATGAATACTCCTTGAAATTCACTAAATTGTCAAAATATGCTCCTTCTTTGGTTTCAGATCCTAGAGATGAAATGAGTCGCTTTGTGACGGGGGTGTCAGATGATTTGCAAGAGGAGTGTCATTAGGTTATGCTACATGACAACATGAAAATTTCTCATCTTATGGTGCATGCCAAACATGTGGAAGATTCAAGGGCTAAGAGGAAGAGTAGAGATGCTAAGAGGACAAGATCTTTTGATCGAGGTTCTTCAAAGAATAGGCTTGAGATACAAGACAAGCCTAGATTTAAGAAGCGGGTTTCTAATCAATTTCCTTCCAAGTTCCCTAAGGCTAGTGGTGATAGGGTGGCTAACCCTAAGCCTAAGAAGGGAAAAGGCATTAGTTAACCAACCGAGAAGCCAACTTGTGGAAAGTATGGCAAGAAGCACTATGGTGATTGTCTTAAGGGGACGGACAATTGTTTTGGTTGTGGTAAAAGTGGGCATAAGGTTAGGGATTGTCCCAATGTGAGGGGTCAAGACAAGGGTAGTAGTCAAACTCAAGCAAGTGGTTCAAATGAGGCTAAAAAAAAGAACCGCTTTTATGCTCTCCGCTCTAGGGTGAGCAAGAGACTTCTTCCGACGTGGTGACCGGTATGTTGAAATTTTTCTCTATTGATGTCTATGCCTTACTTGATCCCGGTGCTACTTTATCATTTGTTACACCTTCAGTTGCTAAAAAGTTTGACATTTTTCCTGATATTTTGCATGAACCTTTTATAGTGTCTACTCCGGTGGGTGAGTCGGTTGTTGCAAAAAGGGTGTATAGAAATATTTCTATAATGTTGCCCAATAGAGTTTCGTATGATGAACTAGTAAAGCTTGATATGCTTGATTTTGATGTCATTTTGGGTATGGATTGGTTGCATGCTTGCTTTGCCTCTATTGATTGTAGGACAAGGGTGGTGAAGTTTAACTTTCCAAATGAACTCGTTGTAGAGTGGAAGGGGGGAAATTCTATTCCTAGAGGTCGTATAATCTCTTGTCTAAAAGCATGAAAATTGATCTATAAAGGTTGTCTATACCATATTGTAAGAGTCCAAGATCTAGACTCTGAAATTTCTCCCATTGAGTTGGTCCCCGTAGTGAATGAATTTTCGGAGGTCTGTCCTAATGATCTTCCCGGTATTCCTCCCGAACGGAAATTGATTTTGGTATCGATTTGCTACCGGATAAAAATCTCATTTAAATTCCTCCTTATCGGATCGCTCCGGCCAAATTGAAAGAGTTGAAGGCACAACTCAAAGATTTACTAGACAAAGGCTTCATAAGACCTAGTATTTCTCCATGGGGTGCTCCGGTTTTGTTTGTGAAGAAGAAGGATGGGTCCTTAAGAATGTGTATTGATTACCGCCAACTCAATAAAGTCACAATCAAGAACAAGTATCCTCTCCCTCGGATTGACAACTTGTTTGATCAACTCCAAGGGGCAAGCTACTTTTTTAAGATTGACTTGAGGTCGGGTATCACCAAATTAGGGTGAGAGGTGAGGATATACCAAAGACGGCATTTTGGACTAGATATGGTCATTATAAGTTCTTAGTAATGTCCTTTGGTCTCACTAATGCTCCGGTGGCGTTTATGGACCTAATGAATAGGGTGTTTCGAAGTTACCTAGATTCATTTGTCATTGTCTTCATTAACGACATCTTGGTATATTCGAAAAATGAGGGTGATCACATGAACCATTTGAGGGTGGTGTTGCAAGTACTTAAAGAACATCAATTGTTTGCCAAGTATAGCAAATATGAGTTTTGGTTGAGGTCGGTGACATTTCTTGGTCATATCATCTCTAGTAAAGGAGTTGAGGTTGATCCAAGGAAAATGGAGGCGGTGAAAAATTGGCCTAGACCATTAACTCCAACTGACATTAGGAGTTTCTTGGGTTTAGCGGGTTATTATCGGAGATTTGTGGATGGTTTTGCGTCCATTGCATCTACCTTGACTACTTTGACCCAAAAGTGTAAGAAATTTGAGTGGTCGGAGGCATGTGAGAGAAGCTTCCAAATATTGAAAGATAGGCTTACTTCTGCTCCGGTGTTGACTTTACAGGAGGGTTCAAAGGGGTTTGTCGTGTATTGTGATGCATCCCGAGTGGGTTTGGGGTGTGTGCTTATGCAACATGAGAAGGTGATAGTCTATGCTTCTAGGCAACTTAAGGTACATGAGCGAAACTATCCAACTCATGACCTTGAGTTAGCGGCCGTGGTATTTACCTTGACAATATGGAGGCATTACTTGTATGGTGTCCATGTCGATGTCTATACCGACCATAAGAGTCTCCAATATGTGTTTACCCAAAATGAGTTGAATCTCCGACAAAGAAGGTGGTTAGAATTGTTGAAAGATTACAACATGAGTGTCCTCTATCACCCCAGCAAGGCCAATGTGGTTGCGCATGCTCTAAGCCGTATGACTATGGGTAGTGTGTCACACATAGATGAAGACAAGAAAGACCTAGTGAAAGATGTTCATAGGTTGGCTAGGTTGGGTGTGAGGTTGGAAGATTCTCCGAATGGTGGTTTCATGGTTCATAATAACTCCGAGTCATCATTGGTAGTTGAGGTGAAGTCCAGTCCAAACAACACCTTGATAAATCATTGATGGAGTTGAAGGAATCGGTCCTTGGCAAGCTTAATGAGGCATTCTCCCTATGGGGGTGGTATTTTGAGGTACCAAGGATATTGTGTGTTCCCAAGGTAGATGAGTTGAGGAACCGGATCCTTGAGGAAGCCCATGAGTCCTGCTACTCCATTCATCCAGGTTCGACAAAAATGTACCATGACCTTAGGGAAATATATTGGTGGAAAGGTATGAAGAAGGACATAGCGGAGTTTGTTGCTAAGTGTCCAAATCACCAACAATTAAAATCCGAACATCAAAAGTCGGGTGGCTTACTACAAGAAATCCAAGTTCCTACTTGGAAGTGGGAAGACATCAATATGGATTTTGTAGTGGGTTTGACTCAGACTCAAAGGCAATATGACTCTATATGGGTGGTTGTGGATAGGTTGACCAAGTCCGCTCACTTTATTCCCGTCAAGTCTACTTATTCGGCGGAAGATTATGCTAGGATCTTCACAGATGAGATTGTGTGTCGCCATGGTATTCCGTTATCCATCATATCGGATCGGGGTGCACAATTCACATCTAGGTTTTGGAGGACTTTCCAAGAATGGTTGGGTACTAAGGTGAAGTTGAGTACCGCTTTTCATCCCCAAACGGATGGTCAAGCGGAGCGTACTATTCAAACCCTTGAGGATATGCTTAGGGCTTGTATTATTGATTTCACGGGAAATTGGGATAAGCATTTGCCTTTGGTGGAGTTTGCATATATAATAGTTTTCATTCATCCATTTCCATGGCTCCCTATGAAGCCTTGTATGGTAGGAGGTATAGGTCACCTATTAGATGGTTTGAAGTGGGAGAGCCTTCGCTTCTTGGTCCTAATTTGATTTATAAGACTTTGGAAAAAGTTCATATCATAAGGAACCGGTTGCAAACGGCCTATAGTCGGCAAAAGTATTATGCCGATCATAGTAGAAGGGATTTGGAGTTTGAAGAAGGTGATAAAGTGTATTTGAAAATCTCACCTATGAAAGGGGTGGTTAAATTTGGCAAGAAAGGGAAGTTGAGTCCTCGTTATGTGGGTCCCTATGAAATCTTGCAAAGGGTTGGTAAGGTTGCCTATGAATTGAAACTTCCTAGTGAATTGGCTTCGGTTCATCCGGTTTTCCATGTTTCCATGCTTAAAAAGTGTATTGGTGATCCCGAGTCTATTCTTCCTATTGAGGATCTTGTGTGAAGGATAACCTCTATTATGAGAAAGTTCCGGTTCAAATTCTTGATAAGCAAGTCAAGAAGTTAAGGAATAAAGAGGTGGCTTCCGTAAAGGTGTTATGGAAAAATTACCTAGTTGAGGGTGCAACATGGGAGGCCGAGGCTGACATGAAGTCCTGTTACCCTCATCTATTTGATAACTAAGGTTAGTAGTTCTTACTAATAATGACAATAATGAAAAAAAATTGAAGTTGTTTTGATTTTGGTGAAGTCCTGCAAAATGTGCATTTTGAGTAGCTTTATAGTGACTTACAGTGAACTTGTACATTTGAACTTGAAATTTTTGCTCTTTGGATTGTTTGAGTTATCTTGTGCATTTTGATATGATGAGACTTTATGAAATGATATGTATCATGTTGGTAAGTTGAACTTTGACATAATTGACTCATAAATGCTATGTTGAGATCTTGATTGTTGTGAGAAGAATATTCCTCATAATGTAATGTTGAGTCTTATGTGTGGTATTTGAAGTTTTGAATTGCCTTGTGTAAGAAATATGGTTGATGGAGTTATGTATTGTTGTTGGTTAGGCAGCTAGTCTTGAGTCTATTCCCTCCTTCTAAAGATTTTTTTAGTGTCATTCAGGGACGAATGTTCCTAAGGGGGGGATAATGTAACACTTCGAAAATCTAAGAGGTGTCTTAAAGCCTAACATAAGTGCCATAAGGTCTAGACACTGTTTTAAGGCCTATTTTAATGTTTACAAGTCATTTATGAAGTCTATAAACCAAAACATCTAAGAACACCCATGACATCCGGAAATTAGTTCTAGGAGGTACTAGCGTGCCTAAGCCTATTTGACTAGCTTTTAATTTTAGGAGTCGAAAAATCGTAAAAATTGATGGAAGGGTGTCTAACATGTGTTTAAGTTAACTCGTGGTCGAAACGTTCGGGTACGACTCCCCAAGGACCAACCAAGGGCCCTTGAGGATGGCCCTTGCAAGTGGAGTCAAACACTGCCTGGGCAGTGTGCACCCACGAGAGGGCATCGATGATATGTGCTCTTAAATGCTATGTTATGTGAAGTAGGATGTTAGTCATGATTCTTGTTGGGTTACTTGATTTAGTAAGGTTATGGGGCTTTACTTGGTCATTGCACTTGTTGACTTGATAGGGGTTCATGGGTAATTGACTTGCTTTGGTTATGTTGAAATGTACTCTTATTCATGCTTATTGTTAATATGACTTGATGATAAAGTTACATTGAGTATGTATTTACTGATATGATATGTATGGTTGACTTGACTAGACTTGATGTTGTAGTCTTTGTAATGTACATGCATATGACTTAATGAATATGCAATATTGATTGGTATGGTCTTGTTGAAATGTGCATAAGGTTTTTAAATGAAAAGTGCATACTTTATAAAATGTCCCTTTTCTTAGCATGATTTCAAAGTATGTGTGCATATGGTCTCATACTTAGTACAAGTGGCGCACTAACCCCATTTCTTTCTTTTCCCCAACATTTTAGGTTCCGGTCGTTGAAGTGTTTGGAAGGCAACTTGAAGAAGGCTTGGACCTCTTATTCATCCAAGTAGGGTAGGTCCTCATTTTCGAGGGCGATGCCACTATCTAGCTTATGGAGTTTGTTTTTTAGTTAAAGACTATTATGATTCTTTCTTTCCATTTAGTATGAAACATTTTATAGCCCATGTGAGGCATTTTTACTTGATGTATGGGCTATGCCCAAGTTCTTACAATCTTATTAGATGGCTATGAGATGAGACGACTATTACAACTATTATGTTTCTGTTATCTTGTATATACTTATGTGCAATAAAAGTAGAGGGCTGTGTAACCTTCCTATACGAAGGGTCTGTGTATACTCGATATATATATATATTATGTGTATGTAGAGGTCTATGTAAACCTCCAAGTAGATGAAAAGTTTTAAATTTTCCGCTAAATTTGACTCATGAATGTAATGATGAAAACTAAGAGGCTAGTCTTAGTCCTCATAGAGGACGACGACGCCGGTTACGTCTAGGGGGTAAACCCGGATGTGACAATAACTTAGTAATATTTTCACTGAAGTGACTTTTTCTTCCTTGATACCATCAGAGTGTATATGTACTTCGATGGTATCAACTATCAAAGGATTATTGTAGACAGTGAAATTTTATTGATAAATTTATACTAAATTAATTAAATCTTAAATTCATGATACGTTGATCAAGTCAAATTATTTGTTAATAAAGTTGGATTAATATTTAAGTCAAAGTTAAATAACTTAAATCAAATCCAATTACATTTGGGCCAAGTCCATTAAATTGACAAGATGAGCTCACCTCAAGTTATTCAGGCCCAGGGGTCAAAATTGGTCGGACCAAAATACCCTTAAAGCCCTAGCTTCAAACCAATATAAAGATGTCTTCATAAGATCAAAAGACATAGGCATAAACACATGAATACACATAATTGCTCTTTAGTGGTGATCTGCAAGTCTTCCGCATACAAAGAAGTCTTCGCTCCAAGTGTTGAGCCGCAAGTATTCCGCCAAATCAAGAACATCTGTGAAGAGAAGAATCAGGGGATTATAAATCTTTTTAAGATATTTCTTAAAGAATGTAACTTTTGCGTTAATTCAAATACAAAAATTATTGTTTGCTTGCTATTTTTCGTCTTCTGTTTACTGTATTTCAGGATTGAAATTTTAGACGCATACAAATTATTAAAGTTAAAGTTATGTTATAAAAAGTATAATGAATAAAGTAACATTAAAAAGATGATTAATCAAATAAAATACATTATTTAAATAAAAATTCCTTAAAATAATTACCCATATCAGCCCCTACTTAAACTAATTATCGCAAGTACATTCGTCAGTAAATAATTACCGCATATCTTTTTGATGAATCTCCACTATTGCTTTATTGTTTAGCTTCTTTTTTTTTTTTGTCATTTCTTTGTATCTCTCTATGATGTTGATTTTTGTGTTTCATTACGTTAAACTAGTTTAATTATTTTATCCTTTAGTCTCCTTTTTTCATTAATCATTTTTAAAATCTATTTTATTTTATCAAACATAAAATAAAAGATAGAAAAAATATGCTAATTAAGTTTAGACTAATAAATAATAAAAAATAATTAGACTATTTCAAGAAATAATTAAAAAATACAAAAAAAAACAATGAAACATCTAGAAGTAATTAAGAAAAGCATTTCTCTATTTTTTTTTTATTTTTTTTTCTCATTTTTCATTTTATTCTTGTGTCTCTTTTGGCAGTACTTTTATTATTTATTTTCTTATTTTTATCAATTTTCTCTTAATTTCCTTTTCTCCTTTTCTTTAGTTTATCTTTTTTTATATATTATTTTTTCTATATTTCTGGTTTTAAAATATTACCTAACTACTTTAGGATTAAATAAAGATATACATATATCTAGACTATAATAAGAAATAAAATAAAAACAAAAAAAATAAAAGGAATCAATAAAGGAGAAAAATAAAAAAGATTTTTTTAGGAAATATGTGTGTAATTAGTTTGTTATTATGGGGGCATAAACTTAACTTTTATGGTATATATTATATGATAATAAAATATAGGCAAAAGGATCAAAAAATACCCCTTAACTTTGTTTTATTGGTTGACTATGCTTTTACTATTAAAACGAAGTTAGTTTTACCCCTGCCGTCTACAAACTTATCATGTGTACTTCTAAACTAACGATTTTCCCCAAATCAATCTCAACTCCCAATTTCGACCCGAATTACCCATTTAGAACTCATTTAAAATGAAATTCTTTTCTTATCCAATCCGACCCATATTAAACTCACCACCATTATAAACAAAATTCAATTTAATTTTCAATTTTCTCAAGTCCACCAAAACTAAAAAGAATGGATTTCTCCCTTGTCATTGAATTTGTTGTATTGTTACTCATTCTGTAAATATCTTCAAAACAATTGTTAAAAGCTTTTAAGTGTATTAGTTTTTCAATTTAAGCCTGAAACTTGAAGAAACAACCATGGAAACTTGGGCCTTTGAATTATAGGTGACATTAAGGTGTAAAAATAAAGGAGCAGTGGTATAAGTCTTAAGTATAGAGTGTATGTGACAATTATGTGATTAATGATTAAGGATTTTGAAGTTGCCCTCAAGTTTATAAGCAGTTTGGTCCATTGAATTAAATGAAGAGTAAAAGGGTAAATCACTAAAAACTAATTTAACCAATTTTGGTGGGAACCAAAATTGAGGGGAAGCCACCAGGGAGATCTACCAAAAGGGAAAATAAGATTTTTCTCCCGCCTCCAGTCGTATTCCTCCTCCTCCTCCTCCTCCTCCTCTTCTTCTTCTTCTTCTTCGTTCTTGTTTCCTTGCTTGCCTTTCTTCCCGTTCCCTTCATCTTCTTCTTTTTTTTGTACATTTTTGGTCTTGGATGCTAGCCCTTGAGCTTTCTTCTTGTTGTTTTCTTCTTCTTGAATCAGATTTAGCTAATCTAATCAGTGGACCAGATTTTGTTCTGTATCAATTGGAATTACTTCATAAGTGATTGGGATCACACGCTATTGTTTTGGTAAGTAAAATTAATAGTTCTTTGAAATCATTCATCATCATCTAGGTAGCTGCAATTTTTTCAATATTTTGCATTCGCGTTTCCAATAGATGGTTATATATGTTGCAATAGATTGGTTATTTTAATCGCAACAAAATAGACATATGTTACAACATATGACTTAAACATTTTGTCACAACATGTGATTTTTGTTTTGCAACGGAATAGTTATATGTAGCAACATATTTATATTTCACAACAGAAAAGTCATATGTGACAACATATAAACTACAATTGTTGTCATATGTGATTTATTTTTCAAAACATAACAGTTTATGTAGCAATATATGACTTACATCTCGCCACAGAATAGTCATATGTTGCAATATTTTACTTATAAATGTTGTCCCATGTGATGTATTTGTCACAACATAACAGTTATATGTAGCAACATATGACTTACATCTCGCCACATAATAGTCAGATGTAGCAATATATGACTTACACATTTCTTAATTCATACTAATTGTTTTTTAATTAATTTCTTTAGGTACAATAAATGGAGAAATTATTTGTAGGTATAGATAGTCGTGGTGAATGGGTCGAGAAGAAAAATCGATAAATTTAACGTTGGAAGAATAATAAGAAACTGAGAGGGTCGGTAGGAATGACTATCGAAAGAAATATCATGTATGATGATTTTATTTGGAAGGGTGTCAAAACCTCATTTGTTGAGAGAAAGACCAATTTGTTGCATTGTTCATCAATTATATCACTTTGTTGTGAATGATGTAGTCATGATTTAGAAATAGATGAAGTAGTTAAATTTCTATATTAATTAAAATTTCATGTGTGGCAACATGTATACATTACTTGCAAAATGGGGAAAAAGTGATATTTTTGTGTTTTGTACTAATTTTTGAATCTGTTCTTTATAAAATGTTTAAACTAAAAATGACATTTTTTCATTGCTAAATCGCTTAATTATCGATTAACTCATCCTTGAAGTGACATATGTGGCAACTAGGGGTGTACAAAACCGAACTAAAAATCGAATCAAATCGCAAAATGGAAAAAAAACCCGACTATATGGTTTGGTTTGACTTGGTTTGGTGTTGGAAAAAAATCCGACTATATTTGTGTTGGTGTGGTTTCAACTAAAAAAAATCAACTCAAGACCAAACCAACCCGACATTATGTATATAGTTTAAAATTTTATTTTATACGTTAAAATACTTACTTTGATATTTAAATATCTCTTATACTTTTTCATAGTTTTTGTCTTTTAGTATATTTATTTCATGTTTGAAAGTTAGAATTCTTACACTATGTTTGGATCATTGTTATCCATTGTATTGTTGTATCGTTACTATACCTACAATGTTTGTTTTGATTGTTATTTAAAATGTATTGTATTGTATTGTATTGTTAAATTTGATTGTTACGTAACAATGAAACCCCTATTTATGGAACAACCGATTTGATGTGTTCCCATTGTTACTTAATTTATTTTTTTAATTATATCTTTACATAATATTTCAAAATACTATTTTACCTTTTACCTTAATTATGTAAATTTAGTCAAACCTCCTACCCTAGAATAATTAAGGATATTATAGTAAATTTATAAATGACAATACAATACTACAGTACTACACTACCAAACCAAACCATTAAAATGTTATTAAACAACAACAAACAATACAGTCTAACCAAACATTGTATCTACCATACAATACAGTACAATACAATACATTATAAACCAATGGATAACAATAATTCAAATAACGTGTTAATGATCTAATAAATATTATCGTCCATATATGTTGGTAATTATAATAAAGTTTAAATAAAAATCAAATTAATAGAAATGCAAAAAGAAAATCAATTCAACACTAAGAATGACAATAATATTGAATATTTGTTTTTTAGTTTTACATAGATTTAGACAATTAAAATACATGATTTAATTTTACTTTCTTTTAATATTTAGTCATGTAACTAATACTTACTAAACTTATTTTAGCATGATTTAGTACTTTAAATTATGATCAATTTCATTATGACTTATAATTTGCAATATTTGTTTTACGTGATATTATTATTTATTTTTTGTTGGATATTTTAGTGTCATTAATCATATCATAATTTGTGTTATTTTCTTGAGAAATAACTTAGAAAGTTGCATTTTGGTAGGAGTAAAGAAATATTTGAAGTACAAGTAAATAATATATTTGTATGAATACTTTATCGAAAAAACCCAAAAATCCGAAAAACCCTGAAAAACACGAAGAAACCCGAAAAAACCCGAAGTTAAAAACCGCGAGTTTTATTGATTTGATTTGGTTTGTAAATTTAAAAATTCGACACAAATTGTTTGATTTGATATTTGAAAAACCCAAACCAATCCGGCCATGTACACCCCTAGTGACAACATATGCACGTTGTGTTGGAAAAATTGCAATAGACATGTCATATGTGGCGACATATGTATATCATAAAATGACCTTTTGAGGATTAATTCAATTAAATTGTCACCTAATTCAATATGTAACATTAATATATAGTCCTACAACATGTATAAGTACAAAATTATGGTCTATTACAACAATCTTCATCAATTCTATCAGTTATTTTTACAAATACTATCATACCACTAGTTCATCATACAATGACACTTCATATGATTGTTATATAACACCCTGATAAATCGTTGTTTCAAGTGTTATATCATTTTTATTGCTTAATTATGGTCAAATTTACTAAAATTTGGTCCAATTTGACATTTTTTCATTTTCAAATCGCTCAACTTATTGATTAACCCATCTTTGAAGTGACATATATGGCAACATATGCACGTTCTGTTGGAAAAATTGTAACATACAATTCAGATGTTGCAACATATGTATATCTTACAATGTATTTTTTGGGGTTAATTCAATTAAATTATCACCTAATTCAACATATGACACTAATATATAGTCCTACAACATGTCTAAGTACAAATTATGGTCTAATACAACAACCTTCGTCAATTCTATCAATTATTCTTACAAAGACTATCATACCACCAGTTCATCATACAATAATCAAGTAACTCCACAATATAGTTATATAACACCCTTGTAAATTGTTGTTTCAAGTGTTATAACATATTTTTATTGCTTAATTATGGTTCAACGTACTAAAATTTGGTCCAATTGACATTTTCTCATTCCTAAATCACTCAATTTATGGGTTAAGTCATCCTTTAAGTGAATATGTGGCAACATATATGCACCATCTGTTGGAAAAATTACAACAAACATGTCATATGTGGTTACATATGTATATCCTAAAATGGTCTTTTGAAGGTTAATTCAATTAAATTGTCACCTAATTCAATATGTAACACTAACATAGAGTTTTACAACATGTCTAAGTACAAAATTATGATATAATGCAACAACTTTCATCAATTCTATCAATTACTTTTACAAAGACTATCATATCACTAGTTATTGTACAATGATCAAGTAACTTCATATAATAGTTATATAACATTCTTGTAAATCGTTGTTCCAAGTATTAAAGCATATTTTTAGTACTTAATTATGGTCCAACGCACTAAAATTTGATCCAATTTGATACTTTTCATTCTAAATCTCTCAATTTATTGATTAACCCATACTTGAAGTGATATATGTGACAACATATGCACGTTCTATTGGGAAAATTGCAATACACATGTCATATGTGACAACATATGTATATCCTAAAATTATTTTTTGGAGGTTAATTCAGTTAAATTGTCACCTAATTCAACATGTAACACTAATATATAATCTTACAACATGTCAAAGTACAAAATTATGATCTAATACAACAACCTTCATCAATTTTATCAATTATTTTTACAAAGAATATCATACCACTAGTTCATCATACCATGACCAAGTAAGTCCATATGATAGTTATATAACACCCTTGTAAATTGTTGTTTCAAGTGTTATATCATATTTTTATTGTTTAATTATGGTTCAAAGTACTAAAATTTGGTCCAATTTGACATTTTTCATTCCTTAATGCCCCAATTTATGAACTAATCCATCCTTCAAGTGACATATGTGGCAACATATGCACGTTTGGTTGGAAAAATTGTAACAGACATATCATATGTGTCAACATATGTATGTCCTAAAATGTGTGTTTGGGGTTAATTCAATTAAATTGTCACCTAATTCAATATGTAACACTAATATATAGTCCTACAACATGTCTAAGTACAAAATTATCGTCCAATACAACAACCTTCATCAATTATATCAATTATTTTTACAAAGACTATCATAGAATTAGTTCATCATACAATGACCAAGTAACTCAATATAATAGTTATATAACACCCTTGTAATCGTTGTTTCAAATGTTGTAACATATTTTTATTGATTAATTATGGTTCAATATACTAAAATTTGGTCCAATTGACATTTTTCCATCCCTAAATCGCTCAATTTATTGATTAGCTCATCCTTGAAGCGTCATCTATGGCATTATATGCACGTTCTATTGAAAAAATTGCAAACAAACATGTCATATATGGCAACATATGTGTATCCTGAAATGTGATTTTTGAGGTTAAGCTTTTTGAAATCAGATAATATTCAAAAGGAATAATAACTCCAACAAATAAGTGATAAAACCACTTAAAGTCTTGATTAATACCAGTAAGTATTTCAAAACCCTAATTAAATTTTACCTCAGAAGATATCAATGATAAACTAGAAATGATTAGGACAACGACGCCTTGTTGTAGAAGAGGATCACAACAAATTACCACAAATATTGTAGAAAATATCGCAACAATTTGATTTGTGAATGAATAATGAAACGAGAGAAAGGAAAGAAGATAAAAGAAAATAAAAATTAGTAATAATAAATTAAATTTGGAATATGAAACAAAATGACATTTTATAGAGAATGATGAGAGAGAGAAGAATAAAGGGACGATTATTTTAAATCTTTTCAATTAGTTTTTTGAATTTTGACAATTCAAAGTGTGACATATGTTGCCACATATATCCTTTATGTTGGGGCACATATAAATAATTCTGTGTTTTTTTTTACAAAGAGGTTATATATGTTGCCACATAGACCACTCTTTCTTTCCGTTATAATTGACATTTGTTCTAACAAAATAAAAAAAAATCAGAATACTAATATTAACAGCAAAAATGAACAATTGATGACAATCTAATGTTGCCACATATCTCCTTTCTGTGACAAATGTTATCACATATCTTCTTTATGTGACATATGTTGTCACATATATCCTTTCTGTTAGGGCACATACAAATAATTCTGTGATATTTTTTACAACATATGTTATATATGTTGTCACATACACCACATTTCTTCCTTTCCATCATAATTGACATTTGTTCCAACAGAATAAAATAATAAGAATAATCATTAATATCAATATTATTAGCAAAAAGGAACAATTGGTGACAATATAATGTTGTCATATATCTCTTTTTTGTGACATACCACACATCTTCTTTCTGTGACATATGTTGCTACATATATCCTTTTTGTTGGGGCACGTGCATATAATTATGTGGTGTTTTTAACAATAAAGGTTATATATGTTGTCACTTATACCACATTTCTTTCTTTCTATCATAATCGAAATTTGTTCCAACAAAATAAAAATAAGGATAATAATCATTAATATTAATATTATCAACAAAAATGAACACTTCACCAATTTTTTTATACAACTTATCAACAAAAAGGTAATTCACAATGGTAAACATAGCCATCAACATTTTCATCGAACTTTGCATTTTTAGTTCTAGGTCTCTGTGGGTCTTCATTGTTACTAACATAGTCACTTTGAGCCTTTAAAATTTTATAATTCCATAGGAGTGAAACATATCTCATGCGAAGGGTTTCAGAACTAATTTCATAAGATGATATTTGTAGTCCATCACTCAAAAACTCAGCTTTAGCAACAAAAAGTCAACAATCTCTGTATGGTATATCATCACTTAGAAAATAAAATAATATCACTTTTCAATAGTGGTAAGATAAAAATAATGTGATATTTACAGACTATTTCTAGCTTGTTGGGCAATACCAGTAATATATCTAACTTTGCATGAGTGATATTTGTTCTTTCCTTGGTAAGATTTAAGAAATGACCAGTTGGTTTGGTCTTTTTGATAAAAAAAAAAAATCAAGGTTCTTTGGCAATAATGTAGACAATTTTTGAATCTCGAAGCACAGTTTTCTGTTAGTCCTTGATGAGGTGCCAAGGCAGTCCACCAGGTATACTAAATGGCGAGTCACTAGATGTATATAATTTTAATTCGCATTGTGTCAAATAATAGTCTAGAAAGATGTAGAACGCACAGGGATTGGTTTGTCTATTCTACAGATGTTTCTTGTTTTAATTACTTTTTAAGAAAATCAAGAATAGTTGAATGGTGAATTAATTAATTAATAATACAAAAAGTAGAGAAAATATTTTAGTTTTCACAATATATTAAAAGGTGTTGGGGATCTTGACTTCACTCAATATTTCTATATAAAGTAAATTATTTATTCCTAAATTTATATTTCTCATAAAGTATAAATACCTCTCACGATTATATTTATATATTATTACTAAAATTAAACAATCAAATGCACTCCTCTTGGTTATACAATTTAATTGCTAAAATAGTAATATTTAAGAACGGGAAATGTGTAGTTAAACTAAAACATATTCTTCTAAGTAAGTCTCTTTCGATTAACTTACTTATTATAACTAATTATTACACTATTCGCCTCTTTCGATTACAAATAAGTGTAGATTAATTATAACATAAAATAAATAGATGTCACTACAATATTAACAATATACCAATACTCCAATTAACAATATTACTTTTTCCACCTCTCTCCATTACAAAATTAGTAATATGTTAATACGTAGTAATCAATGGATATATGTTAATAAATAAAATAACGTTTAACTATAAAATAAATAAAAATATATATAGCTTAAGTTCACACACATAAAATTTAGATATAATAACTACTATTATATAGCAATATCAAGATCCGTCAATTTCGCAACACAAAAGAAAATTACTCCATAATAGAAATAGTACTACTAATAAAAATATTCATCTCCATTAAATAAGAAAATAGAAGAAATATTCAAGAAGAATAATTTCATTATTTAATTAAAAGCAGGAACTAGAATAATTTTCAACGTCAAATACTTAAAAGAAAAAGTTATACAAGAAGAACTTAAAGAAATATATGGATTGTTTTGTTTTTGGCCCTCTCTACTCTCTGCTATATCAACTCATTTCTCGTACAATTTATAGCAATTCTCTGAAGAAGAAAATCATCATTTTCTCTCAATTTTCCACTTTATAGTTGATAATTTTAACAAAATTAAAATGGTAGGTCAAAAGTAAACCAACATTTGACAACGTTTTCCATTTAACTTGTCTTATGCTTGTTTTCCATTTTGGTGGCTATCATGCTATCATATTTTCCAATTTTTATTTTTCATATTTGCTGCATAATTCTTTCATTTCTTTCTTTCTTATTTATTCTTCTTTTCATTTTTAGCTTGTGGGTTCTACACAAAAAAAAATATGTCCAACTCATTGTCATATTTGCTCAACTTCCATTCCTCTCTTTCATAATTCTTTAATATCTCCATTTGTGTTGGATAATTCCTTGTAAATCAACATTTGTGTTTCTTTTGCCACATATCTACTTAGTTGATATTTTCTTATTACATTGCAACATTTCTGAAAAGAAAGACGAAAAATATTAGTATTATAATTAAATAACAACCTAATATATATATATATGATATTTTTCTCTTATCACTAAACCCTTTGATATTACCAACGATTTTATTCTGTTTTTATTTAGCTTTCTTTTCACTTTATTCTGCTCCTTCTCCTTTTCCTTCTCTTCCTCCTTCTTCTTGCCTTTTGGGTTTAAGTGTGATACTGAATCAATAGTTATCGATTTTTTTCTTTCACTAATTATAGATAGTGATTGAGAAATAGATTTTTTCAACCTCAAATACTTTAAAGGTTGTGTAAACTTCTTAGATGTATAACCATCAATATTATAAGTCATTTGCTTAAAAATATCAGTGAGTTCTTTAACACGACTAATAAAATAATCATGTTGCTGCTCACAATTTTCGCATAGACAAAAAGAACATTTGATGTTAGAAGAGAAAGCAACACCAATGAAAGAATGAGTTGTTATCATGGATGAAGTTTCGTGTATCATTTCATCTATAAGGTAAATACAAAAAGGTTGAGAGTTTACAATTGATAATAAAATAATAATGGGTAGCAATTTATACTTATGTTGACACAGATGGATATTATGTTGTCACATATGTAAATTATGTTGCCATGAATGAATCTTTTATGGCCACACGTGAATCTTCATGTGCCACAGATGAATCTTCTATTACTATATATTACTATTTTGTTGTCCTAACACATAGGTGATATGTTCCAACATATGACAACTTTGTTGAAATATATATCAACATATCACTAAAATGTAGCAACATATTATCACATTCGGAGAGCACACCCTAGAAGTAACCGGTGTCTTCGTCCTTGAAGAGGACTAAGACTAACCTCTTAGCATTCGTCATTACATTTCATAGGTTAAAAAGTGATGAAAATTTAAAAAATTTCATCTACATCTACTTCATGAGGTTTACTTAGACCTCTTGCTTACACATAATATATTAGTAGCGAGTATACATAGACTCCTCGTATAAGAAGATTACATTGTCTTCTACTTTTATGCCACATATAGACAACACACATAATATAGTATTAAAAAGGAATGTCTCATATTAAACCATCTAAACAAAATAGAACAATATAGAATAGCCCTTACACAAATGTAAAAGTTCCACTTAGGGCTTACAACAATGTCTTGAAACAACATGAGTGATATGAGCGTCTTTAGACTATAACAAAGTAACATAGGTAGAGTGATATAAAGGCATCATCCTCGAAACATGAGGACATACCTACACTTGGAGAAATGATCCAAGCCTTCCTTCAAAGTGGTCACGAACCCTTCAACGACCGGAACCTAAAATGTTGGGGAAAAGGGGAGAAATGGGGTTAGCACATCACTTGTACTAAGTATGGAATCAAATGCACATGCAACGTAGAAATCATGCTAAAAAGGGACATTTCATTAAAGCATGCTAATTTACTTTGAAAAGTCTTATGTACAATCAAGAACCAATACAATTCAATAGTACATATTCCTCAAGTTAAGACCATGTACATCACAAGACCAACAATACTAATTCTAGTCAAGTCAACATGCATATCAACATAATTGAGCACAAACTCAACATAACTCTATCATCAAGTTATAATATCAACAAGCATGTATAAGAATTCATGGCATCATATAACCAAAAAAAAGACCATTACTCATTAACCCCTATTAAGTCCACTAGTTCAATGACTAAGTAAGACCCCATAACCACACTCAACCAAGTAAACGTAACAAGAACCATAAGCAATTCCCACTTCACATACTAAATCATTAAGAGTAAACATCATCATACTTTAACAATAGAGATCAACCACATGTTCATAAGTGAAACCAACATCACATAGTGTCATTAATATGTAATATCAACATATACATATCATTTACATTTATAATCATATAATCATATAAGAACATCCTTCTAAGACTCCCCTCAAGGATAACTAGTGCAAATGTATAGGTAGAGTCTCATACCCCTACCTAGATGAAGTCAAACCCCTCAAGTCATCCTAGTTAGAGTCCACTTTATTATTTCATTTTACTTTCGGGAAAATCTTTCCATAACCGACATAGACCACATGAGCCAATGTGGAATTCGGTGTCCATGGAATCCTACACCGAAAGAAGGTGGAGTACTTGCCAAGGTAGTACCGAAATATGAACATAGTATCTACGTGGATCCACTAGCTAGTATTCCTATGGGGAAACATAGTTCAAGAACTAGGAGATATAGTTGGTACCCTCTTTATGCTACATGCATTATAGTCTCCAATCTCACGAGTACATTAGTGATCCTACCTTCCCTATGTGGGAAGCGACACTCCTCACTACTAGTTCACTCGGTGCTAAGCTAGAGTCCCTTTTGAAATGTATTTCATTAATAATCATATCTTAGATTAGGTCATAGGGTCTACCCATTGTATAGTCATAGTCATAGCTACATAGGAATTGCATGAGAACACCTTTCATTACAACCCTCAAATGGGAGATTAGCACATTAATATCATTATATCATAGTAAGGCACTTAGGTACTTCATCACCAACCTTATATCATTACATCTTAAGCATAATCTCACAATCACATAATCAAGACATTTCAATTCAACATCATACCAACCCTAATCAATCTTATCATAAGGTATAATTCAATATCACTTCATCACTAAACACACGAAATCATAATTGAAGTAAAGGTTTGAGATCACAAGACTTACCCCAATCTCCTTCACAAGCCATCATCAAGGTTTTACCATCAACCATCCAATTCAACCCAACAATATGTTTAATATCATCACACAAAAGTAATTAACACAATAATGAAGTCAATTGAATCACTATACAATAATTCATCACTAGTTCATAGCCTAGGGTTAGGGACTTAGGTCAAATTCATGATCTACTTCACAACCTAGGTTAATTAATCAAGAAATAGCATAATTGAATTACAAGACATCATAATCTACTCATAATTATCTAAAGAAATCATAAACAAATCCATTTAGAAGATTCAAATTCGTAACTAATCTTTTTGAAATCAATTTGGTGGAACCCTTTGAGGAAAGAATCCCAAAGGTGAAAGGAATCCCATACCTTGTTAATTGATGAAGATTTATGGAGAAAAATAGTCTTCTTGTTGCCCTAGAACCCTCCTTTGCTTGGTCTTCTATGGAGTTTCTTTGGGAGAGAAAAAGAAGAAAGAAGGAAGAGCAATTGGGTTTTGGGAATTATGAGAGTTTGGGTTTAGTTTAATTAGGATAGGGTCTTTATATAGGTCATTAACTAACTTAATTAGATACCCCTTACCCCTAAATAATTAACTAACCACCTAATTAATTAATTAATTGAACTAAGCTAAAACGTGGCAGCAAAACAGTGACCTGGCCTATGACACCCCGACCTACGGGTTGTAGGTCAGTTGACGGCTAAGCCCTCCTCCGTGCTGCACATCCGTCGTTCTGGTCAGAGACTTTCCAATTGACCCCTTCAAGAAAATGAATAAGTGTCCATCGACGGTGGCAATCGATGCCCCGTCGAATGGACCACGCCTCGTAGCCTGCAAGTCATCGATGGCTACTGTCCAAGACAACTTTTAGCCACAATGCAAGGGTCCTCCTCAAGGACCCTTTGGTTGGTCGTTGGAGAGTCGTACCCAGACGTTTTGACTATAAAATAACTCTAATATGTGTTAGACACCTTCCAACCAAATTTCATCCTTTTCCGACTCTTAAAACCTTGTCAAATAAGCTAAGGCACGCTAGCACCTCTTGAACTAGTTTCTGAACGTCATGGACGTTCCTTGACGTTTTAATTCAAAAACTTCCTAAATGACTTATATGCATTATATTTGACCTTAAAACAGTGTTACAACTCTTAACTCTCAGTTAGGCTCTAGATTAGGCTTTAGACTTCCGGAGTATTATATTATCCCCCTTAGGAACATTTGTCCCCGAATGACACTAAAATTCTTTGAAAGGGAGGGATAGACTCAAGACTAGCAGCCCAACCAACAACAACATGTCAAAACATGAGTGATAATTCATATCAACATAACCACATGACCTTTTTCACAATTCAACTCAAAACATCATTTTCAACTCATAAGATCGTTCAACATTCACTGCATGCTTATTCACTATGCCAAAGCTTTCTTCAACACATATCATCATAATCAATACAACTCATGAAGGCACAACATACCAAACTACATCACATAAGTTCAAATCAAGTAAAAGAGCATTTTCTTAGAAGCTTTTATTTCAATAGGCACAAATCACTGTAATAAAGCATAAACTTCACTATTTGACCAAAAATCAAGGCAACTTCAAATAAACTCATTACTTTCATTATAAATAGGAACAACTAACCTTAGTTATCAAGTAGGTGAGGGTAACAGGACTTCATGTTGGCCTCGGCCTCCCATGTTGCACCCTCAACTAGGTGGTTCTTCCATAACACCTTTACGGAAGCCACATCCTTGTTCCTTAACTTCTTTACTTGTCTATCAAGGATTTCAACCGGAACCTCCTCATATGAGAGGTTCTCCTGCACACCTAGACCCTCAATAGGAAGAATGAACTCGGGATCAACGATACACTTCTTAAGCATGGAGATATGGAACACCCGATGAACCGAAGCCAATTCACTAGGTGACTTTAACTCTTATGCAACCTTACCAACCCTTTGCGAAATTTCATAGGGACCCACATAACGAGGACTCAACTTCCCTTTCTTGCCAAATCTCACCATCCCTTTCATAGGTAAAATTTTTAGATACACCTTGTCACCTTCTTCAAACTCTAACTCCCTTCTCCTATGGTCGGCATAAGGCTTTTGCCGGATATAGGCTGTTTTCAAGCGATTTCTTATTATATGAACTTTCTCCAAAGTCTTATAAATTAATTCGGGACTCACAGTGACCATATCTAGTCCAAAATGTCGTTTTTGGTATATCTTCACCTCTCACCCTAAGTTGGTGATACCCCGATCTCAAGTCAATCTTAGAAAAGTAGCTTGCCCCTTGGAGTTGATCAAACAATTCGTCAATCCGAGGGAGAGGATACTTATTCTTAATAGTGACTTTATTGAGTTGGCGATAATCAATGCACATTCTAAGGGACCCATCCTTCTTCTTCACAAACAATACCGGCGCACCCCATGGAGAAATATTAGGTCTAATGAAGCCTTTGTCTAGTAAGTCTTGAGTTGAGCCTTTTACTCTTTCAATTCGGCCGGAGCCATCCGATTGAAATGGGGTTGGTATCTGGTAGTAAGTCAATACCAAAATCAATTTCCCGTTCGGGAGGAATTCTGGGAAGATCATTAGGAAAAGACCTCCAGAAATTCCCTTACTACGGGGACTAACTCAATGGGAGGACTTTCAGAGTCTAAATCTTTGACTCTTACAATATGATATAAGCACCTCTTTGAGATTATTTTACAAGCCTTAAGACAAGAGATGATACGACCTCTAGGAATAGAATTTTCCCCCTTCCACTCTAAAACGGGTTCATTTCAAAAATTGAACTTAACAATTCTTGTTCTACAATCGATGGAAGCAAAACAATCATGCAACCAATCCATCCCCAAAATGACATCAAAATCGACCATATCAAGTTCTACTAATTCAACATGAGTAACTCTATTGGGCAACATTATAGGACAATTTCTATATACCCTCTTTGCAACCACTGACTCTCCTACCGGGGTAGTTACCATAAAAGGTTCATGTAGGATATCGGGCAAAATGTCAAACTTTCTAGCTATCAAGGGAGTAACAAAGGATAATGTAGCACCCGGATCAAGTAAAACATAAACATCAATAGAGAAGACTCGTAACATACCGGTCATCACATCGGGAGAACTCTCTTGTTCACCCCTAGTGCGAAGAGCATAAAAGCGATTCTTCTTTGGAGCATCCACATTAGAACCACTAGCTTGAGCTTTCCCGCTTCCCTTGTGTTGCCCCTTCAAATTAGGGCAATCCTTAACCTTGTGGCCACTTTTGCCCCACCCAAAGCAATTGTCCGTCCCAACTAAGCAATCACCATAATGCTTCTTGCAACACTTTCCACAAGTTGACTTCTTGCTTGGTGAACTAGTACCTCTTCCCTTTTGAGACTTAGGGTTAGACATTATATTATCACGAGCCTTCGGAAATTTGGAAGAAACTTGATTAGAAAACCTCTTCTTGAACATAGGCTTGTCTTGAATGTCAAGCCTACCCTTAGAGGAACCACCTTCATAAGACTTAGCCTTCTTGGCCTCCCTACTCTTTCTCCTTAACCTAGTTTCTTCCACTTGTTGAGCATGAACCATGAGACGAGAGATATTCATATTATCATGAAGCATAGCCGAACGACATTCTTCAACCAAGTCATCGGACACCCCCGTAAGGAAGCGACTCATCTCATCCCTTGGGTTTGAAACCAAGAATGGAGCATACTTGGACAACTTAGTAAACTTTAAAGAGTAGTCAAGTACACTCATACCTCCTTGACGAAGGTTGATGAATTCTTCCACCTTATCTTCCCTCATCTCTATAGGAAATAACCTATCAAGGAAAGCCCTCATGAAGATCTCCCAA
This sequence comes from Solanum sitiens, assembly GCA_016801875.1. Lineage (NCBI taxonomy): Eukaryota > Viridiplantae > Streptophyta > Magnoliopsida > Solanales > Solanaceae > Solanum > Solanum sitiens. Next base: position 998,470 of record JABWTJ010000019.1, read on the forward strand.
GTCACTGGACCACCCCTTAGTGCCCTATTATCTCTCTATTGCACATACCAAGTTTGGGCCACACCTTTGAGTTGATAGGACGCCAACTCGGCCTTCTCAATTGAGGTCACACCCATAGCATAGATAATCTTATAAACCTCATCAAGGAAATCTTGTGGGTCCTCATCCGACTTCGACCCGAAGAATATAGGTGGATTCATTCTAGTAAAGTCTATCAAACGAGAGGCCATAGTGTTAGCATGTTGAGGCACTCGAGGTCCACTGAAGTGACGGCATTAGCTTGAGAGGTCATGGCTTGGGTTAAAGTGAGAAAAGTTGCCCTTATATCTCCATCAGTCATCGGTGGAGGAGCATCTGGAACTTGATCACCCATAGCAACTTCTTCAAGTGGAGGCACTTGGTTGTCTTATAGAGGCACTTGGTTGTCTTGTGCTCCCATATTTGCTATTTTTTCTTCGGCCCTTCTAGCAGCTGCTCTTCGAGTAATCATACCTATAACCACGATACAAGGTTTAGGTGAAATCACATAACAAACTCTAGAGGCACGACATAGGAATACAAGAAGATGAGAATTTCTAAGCATCACATAGTCTCTCATTCATAAGTGTAGCGCGCTTCACAATCATGAATAAGAATCTACATAGACGTAGTTTAATGAGACATCATTTCTAGGGATATTCAACCTTATGCTCTGATATCAAGTTTGTCACATCCGAGGAGCACCCCCTAGAAGTAACCGGTGTCGTCGTCCTTGAAGAGGACTAAGACTAACCTCTTAGCATTCGTCATTACATTTCATAGGTTAAAAAGTGCGGAAAATTTAAAACTTTTTATCTAAATCTACTTCATGAGGTTTACTTAGACCTCTCTCTTACACATAATATATTAGTAGCGAGTATACATAGACTCCTCGTATAAGAAGATTACATAATCTTCTACTTTTATGCCATATATAGACAACACACATAATATAGTCTTAAAAAGAGATGTCTCATATTAAACAATCTAAACGGAATAGAACAATATAGGCATAGCCCTTACACAAATGTAAAAGTGCCACTTAGGGCTTTACAACAATGTCTTTAAACAACATGAGTGAAATGAGCATCTTTAGACTATAACAAAGTAACATAGGTAGATGATAGAAAGACATCATCCTCGGAACATGATGACATACCCAGACTTGGATAAATGATTCAAGCCTTCCTTCAAAATGGTCACGAACCCTTCAACCACTGTAACCTAAAATGTTGGGGAAAAAGGAAGAAATGGGGTTAGCACATCAATTGTACTAAGTATGGAATCATATGCACATACAACGTAGAAATCAAGCTAAAAAGGACATTTCATTAAAGCATGCTAATTTACTTTGAAAAGCATTATGCACAATCAAGAACCAATATAACTCAATAGTACATATTCCTCAAAGTAAGACCATGTACATCACAAGACCAACAATACTAAGTCCAGTCAAGTCAACATGCATATCAACATAATTGAGCACATACTCAAGACAACTATATCATCAAGTTATAATATCAACAAGCATTTATAAGAGTTCATGACATCATAACCAAAACAAGACTATTACTCATGAACCCTTATTAAGTCCACTAGTGCAATGACTAAGTAAGGCCCCATAACCTCACTCAACCAAGTAAACCTAACAAGAACCATAAGCAATTCCCACTTCACATACTATATCGTTAAGAGTAAACATCATCAACTTTAACAATAAAGACCAACCACATGTTCATAAGTGAAACCAACACCACATAGTGTCATTAACATGTAAGATCAACATATACATATTATTTACATTTATAAGCATATAAGCATATAAGAACATCCTTCTAAGACTCCTCTCAAAGCTAACTAGTGCAATGTATAGGTAGAATCTCATACCCCTACCTAGATGAAGTCAAACCCCTCAAGTCATCCTAGTTAGAGTCCACTTTATTATTTCAGTTTACTTTTGGGAACTTCTTGCCTTAACCGACATAGACCATATGAGCCAATGTGGAATCCGGTTTTCCCCTACACCAAAAGAAGGTGGACTACTTGCCAAGGTAGTACCGAAACATGAACATAGCATCTACGTGGATCCACTATCTAGTATTCCTATGGGGGCAACATAGTTCAAGAACTAGGAGATATAGTTGGGACCCTCTTTATTATATGCATTATAGTCTCCAATCTCATGAGTACATTAGTGATCCTACCTTCCTATGTGGGAAGCGACACTCCTCACTACTAGTTCACTCGGTGTTAAGCTAGAGTCCCTTTTGAAATATCTTTCATTAGTAATCATATCTTATATTAGGTCATAGGGTCTACCCCTTATATAGTCATAGTCATAGATAGGAATTGCATGAGAACACCTTTCATTACAACCCTCAAATGTGAGATTAGCACATTAACATCATTATATCATAGTAAGGCACTTAGGTACTTCATCACCAACCTTATATCATTACATCTTAAGCATAATCTCACAATCACATAATCAAGACATTTCAATTCAACATCATACCAACCCTAATCAATCTTATCATAAGGTATACTTCAAATACACTTCATCACTAAACACAAGTAATCATAATTGAAGTAAAGGTTTGAGATAACAAGACTTACCCCAATCTCCTTCACAAGCCATCATCAAGGTTTTACCATCAACCATCCAATTCAACCCAACAATGGGTGTAATATCATCAAAAAATAGTAATTAACACAATAATGAAGTCAATTGAATTACTACACACCAATTCATCACTAGTTCATAGCCTAGGGTTAGGGACTTATGTCAAATTTATGATCTACTTCACAACCTAGGTTAATTAATCAAGAACTAGCATAATTGAATTACAAGACATCATAATCTACTCATAATTATCTAAAGAAATCATAAACAAATCCATTTAGAAGATTCAAATTCGTAACTAATCTTTTTGAAATCAATTTGGTGGAACCCTTTGAGGAAAGAATCTCAAAGGTGAAAGGAATCCCATACCTTGTTAATTGATGAAGATTGATGGAGAAAAGTAGTCTTCTTGCTTCCCTAGAACCCTCCTTTGCTTGGTCTTCTATGGAGTTTCTTTAGGAGAGAGAAAGAAGAGAGAAGGAAGAGCAATTGGGTTTTGGAAATTATGAGAGTTTGGGTTTAGTTTAATTAGGATAGGGTCTTTATATAGGTCATTAACTAACTTAATTAGACCTACCTTAACCCCTAACTAATTAACTAACCACCTAATTAATTAATTGAACTAGCCTAAAATGTGGCAGCAAAACAGTGACCTGACCTACAAGACCCCGACCTATGGGCCGTAGGTCAGTCGACAACCAAGCCCCCCTCCGTGCTGCATATTCATCGTTCTGGTCAGAGACTTGCCAATTGACCCCTTCACGAAATTGAATAAGTGTCCATCGACGGTGGAAATCGACGCCCTGTCGATTGGACCACGCCTCGTCGCCTGCAAGTCGTCGATGGCTACTATCCAAGACAACTTTTAGCCACAATGCAAGGTCGTCCTCAAGGACCCTTTGGTTGGTCCTTGGGAGTTGTACACGGAATTTTAGACTAAAAACCAACTCTAATACGTGTTAGACACCTTTCCACTTTTCCGACTCTTAAAACCTTGTCAAATAGACTAAGGCATGCTAGCACCTCTTGAACTAGTTTCCGAACGTCATGGACGTTCCTTGACGTTTTGATTCTAAAACTTCCTAAATGACTTATATACATTATAGTTGACCTTAAAACAGTGTTACAACTCTTAGACTCTCATGTTAGGCTTTAGATTAGGCGTTAGACTTCCGGAGTATTACACATACGACACATCTTTCAACAAAAGAAATATATGTTGGATAAATGAACAAGACTATATTTCTAAAATCATATGAACAAGACGATCACCAAAAAAAAAGCAACAAAAAACGAATTTTCACTGAATGTTAACAATATATATACATTTTCTCAAAATTAGGGCTTTTTTGGGTTTGTTGATTTTATTTTAAAAACAATAAATAATAGGTATCAATATACTATTATTTAATTTTTACATCTATAAAACGATGTATTGTTTATTAACCCAAGAAAAACCCTTAGTATGGTTCGAAAATTGTAAAATTTTTCAAATAATAACTTAACCATTTTAAGTCTAACACAATCTTTATTTCAAAAAAAAAAAAAAGAGTCACGCCGGAGATGAGGATGAAGATAAGATAATGGGGGAGAATATTTGTCTTGATATTCAAATTTTTGGATTTTATAAGGAAGAAGAAGAAAAGAAAGAACGTTGGGATAAGAAAAAGAGAAAATTCTATTTTCTTTTACTTTTTTTTAAATGGCTTAGATAGAATTATAAAAGTTAAAAAATGAAGTGTTTTTTTGTATTTTATGAAAGATTAGAAAGTTTTGAAAATGTTAATTTGGTTCAGATTTACTTAATTACATTTTAGGTGAATTTGACCCTATCTTGGTCAAAGTATCACCAAAAAGAAAACTCAAACTTAATTGACACCTTTCATTTAATTTTCTCCAGAACCAGCGAGTTCCAACTTCAAAAAATCAATAATTTCAACTTCTTCCCCAAAATATCAAATCGAAAACAACACATCCATTTCTTCACAACTGAAATCACATATATTGATTTGTGTAATTAAACAATTCCCACCCAAAATTGCATCAACATGAACTTTTTAGTTTCTTTCTTCTTGTTGTTTTCTGGTGGAATTTGACCGCCTCATACTGTCTTTCGTCGTCGTGTGTGACGAATTTGAAGAACTACTGAATACATCTATACTCGTGACTTTTGGGGAAGAAGGTTATTGGATTATTTCAATAGCAATATTGTTTATATTTTTGTGTATGAACATATGGATGACATGTCTTCTTCCTCTACTTTTGCTCCTTACATTGCTTCTTAAAAACTCATTAATGGTTGGGAATTTATTTGTTCTTTAGGAATTGAAATGGCTTGGTGAATTTATTACTTTTTTTTAGGGAAAAAACATGGATTCCCCCCTAAATTTATCTCGAAAAGTCAGTTACACACTTTAACTATCTAAACGATCTATTACACACCTGATCTTGTTTAAAGTGATATTAATTCCTCCTTCCACAGACAACCTCAGTTTTTGTGTGAGAAACTGTTGAACACGAGTTTTGAAAACGAAAATTATATTATTTTAACCTCTTTCCTTTAATATTTTTCCACACTTTCTTAAAATAGTACTTCCTACTCTCTTATTGTCTTCCTCCCTCACCATACATCTCTTTGTATTCAAAAATCTACTCCCTCCGTTTTAAAAAGAATGACCTGATTTGACTTGGCACGGAGTTTAAGAGTATAAAGAAGACTTTTGTATCTTGTGGTTCTAAATTAAAGTTAGGTTAAATGTACAAAATTGCCCTTTGATCTTGTGGCCTTAAACATTCCACGTGGAAAGCTGAAAGTAAAATGTTATAAAAATTAGAAAGAGGTCATTCTTTTTTAAACAGACTAAAAAGGAAAGGAGGTCATTCTTTTTGAAACGGAGGGAGTATTTTTTTTTCTTCCTTCTTCATAATTAGAAGGGGAAAAGAGAAATTTGAAGAAATAATAGGAAGTAGTTAGACGATTATGAAGTATAGAGAAGTTGACGACGGTGATACGTTGGTGGGCAACACCATTGTTGTCGTTGAAACAAATAAAAACTTTAAGATCTATAAAATAACTTTCAGATCTGTAATTTTCTTTTAAAATATTGATAATTATGGTTGAAATTAAGCATTTTATATGTATTATTTGTGCATAATGAATAATCAAATATGTTATTGATGGCGGCTTGAGACAAAATGACATTGTGATGGTTGTAGGTGGTGTACCGACAAAAATAGAGAAGACAAAGATAAAATAATTATTTTCATTTTATTTCTTTTTAAAGTTCTTCTGTATGAGTTATTTTTTAAAAAAAATTCTTTTGTATGAGTTTGAAATGCTTCCATGAAAATAAGTGAAGAACTAATTAATGGTGAAAAAGAGAAGAACTGTTGAAGACAAAAAAGTCAAAATTAAAAAAAATGTATAAGCTTTAAAAGAAATTGAAGGCCACCAATAAAAAGACAGAAAAAAACATTATTGATATAATTAATATATTAGAAATTATAATACTTAATTATATAATGACCAATAAGATAGTGTCATGTGTTTAAATTTAACATTTTAACATCTTAACATATTTTCCTTCTTCTCAGGCAGCTTAAGGAAGGTGAAAACACTTTCTCTCCCATGTCACAAGATCAGGTGTGTAATAGATTGTTGAGATAGTTAAAGTGTGTAACTGATTTTTCGATATAAGTTTAGAGGGAAACTATGCCTTTTCCTTTTTTATTTTTATACATTTGGTATGTAAGATCAGATTAAATGAATTATGAGTAGAATTTAATTAATAATTTATTTCAAATAAATAATTCGGATCGAAATTGAGAGTTGGAGATTGATTTGGGGAAACCATTAATTTGAAGGGTACAAATAATAAGTTTCTAGACTACATGAATAAAACTAACTTTATTTTAACAGTAGCATATAATCAATAAATAAAATAAAATTTGAGAATTATATTTGACACTTCTTCCTAATATATATATATTGTTAATTTTTTCTCAACTATATCGAAAAGAGCTCCCAAATACACGAGTAAAACTCCAGTGAGGGCACTTGGCTGAGCCGCCAACATTGGCCTCTTTCTCTTCACCGAACCAAACCCAGTCAACTACTGTGGTAATGTTATTCTACCATTACATTTTTCTTATTTGTGCCTGTAGGCTTTCATGTTAGTGATAAGAAGGTATAAAAGAGTTAATTTGGTTTCCATGGGAGTATTGATTGAGTTACTCAGAGACCTGAATTGAGCAGCATTCATTTCACATTTACTGATTTGGTATCAAGCAAATGAGTGTTGTTGTGTTTCCTAAACATGTTGCCGCTGTATTAAAATGTCAAAAGAAGCCATTAAGGGCACTAGAAATATTCAATTCAGTGAAAAAGGAACATGGGTTTAGCCATAATTTGTTTACATACAAATGTATTGTTGAAAAACTTAGCTATTATGGAGAGTTCAAGGCAATGGAAGGTGTCATTGAAGAAGCCAGGAAGAATATTGATAATAGGTTGTTAGAAGGGGTGTACATTACTGCTATTAGAGGTTATGGAAAGAAGGGGAAAGTATGTGTTTGAGAAGATGGATTTTTTCAATTGTGACCCGTCTGTTCATTCGTTTAACACAATCATGAATATATTGGTTGAACATGGTTATTTTAAACAAGCCCATAAAGTTTATATGAAAATGCTGGAAAATGGTATTTCTCCTGATGTATATACCTTTACTATTAGAATAAAGTCATTTTGTAGGACAAATCGGCCTCAGGTTGCTTTAAGGCTTTTGAATAACATGCTTGATCAAGGATGTGAATTTAATGCAGTTGCATGTTGTACAGTAATTGCTGGATTTTATGAAGTGAATTGTCGAGTTGAGGCTTGTGAATTGTTTGATGAAATGCTTAGGCTCAGAATAACTCCTAATGTTACTATGTTTAATAAGCTTATATGTACACTTTGTAAGAAAGGGGACGTCCAAGAAAGTGAAAGGCTTCTTAACAAGATACTGAAAAGAGGGGTGTTTCCAAATTTGTTTACATGTAATCTCTTAATACAAGGTCTTTCTGTAAACGGCCAGCTACATGAAGCTGCTAGGATGTTGGAAGCTTTGAGGAAAAAAGGTTTAAATGCTGATGTAGTCACTTATAACACTCTCATATGTGGTTTATGCAAACACTCAAAGGTTGTTGAAGCTGAGTCTTACTTGCATAAAATGGTGAACCACAGGGTTCGATCCTGATGCGTTCACCTATAACACAATCATTGGCGCATATTGCAAATTGGGTATGATACAGAAAGCTGACAGAATCCTTAATAATGCAGTTTTTAAAGGTTTTGTTCCTGATGTGTTTACTTTCTGCTCCCTTATTTACGGATTATGCCAGGATGGTGACTTCAACAGAGCCAAGAGTTTATTTAATGAACCCATAGGTAAAGGTATGGAGTCTAATATAATCCTCTATAACACCTTAATTAAGGGAATGTGTCAGCAAGGACTTATCTTAGAAGCATTGAGATTGATTTCTGAAATACCTGAGAAAAGTTGCAGGCCTAATACATGGACATATAATCTGATCATCAATGGGTTGTGCAAGATGGGTTGTGTATCTGATGCTAGTAATATCTTGAATGTTGCCGTGACCAAAGGCATCCTTCCTGATATTTTTACCTTCAACACCTTGATTGATGGTTATTGCAAACAGTCAAAGTTGGCTGATGCAATCGAGATTCTAAATACAATGTGGCATCATGATGTTGTTCCAGATGTGATAACCTATAACACAATGTTGAATGGACTTAGCTTAAAACTTCTGATGATGTGATGGAAACCTTCAAAGTCATGGTGGAGAAAGGGTGTGTCCCAAATATAATCACATATAATATACTCATTGAGAGCCTCTGTAAATCTAGAAAGCTTATGAAAGCTTTAGAATTACTTGAGGATATTCAAAGCAGGGGTCTTATTCCTGATACAGTGAGTTTTGGCACTCTGATAAATGGGTTTTGTGAGAATGAGGATTTGGATGGAGCTTATGAGCTATTCAAAAGAATGAAAAGGCAATATAAATATTCTCATACTACTGCAACATACAATATATTAATCAGTGCATTTGCTAAAAAGCTGAAAATGGACATGGCAGAGAAGCTTTTACTTGAGATGAATGAATGTGGCTGTCCTCCTGACAACTACACATACCGTTGTATGATAGATGGTTTCTGCAAGGTCGACAACACTGAATTTGGATACAAGTTTTTGCTTGAAAACTTTTCGAAAGAATTTCTTCCATCAAAAGAAACAGTGGGACGTGTGATCAATTGCCTATGTGTGAAGAACAGGTTACTCGATGCAGTTGGTATCATTCATCTCATGGTGCAGAAGGGTGTTGTCCCTGATGTGGTCAACACAATTTTTGAAGCAGATAAGAAGGATGTGGCGGCTCCTAAGATTGTTTTGGAAGACTTGCTGAAGAAGAATCATATCACCTATTATGCCTATGAACTTTTATACGATGGGATAAGAGACAAAAAGATTTTGAAGAAATTATCAATGAAGGTTTGTCCTATTTAAAGAATCTGTTTTCTCAAATACTAGAGTGCACAAAAACACTGCAGACTAAAAAGACTTGCTTGGATACAAAAGTTTGTATTAATAATGTACAAATAACTTAGGCCATTAGTAATGAATTGGTAATAGATAATGGTAAATGGACCGTTTACAAGTAAAATTTCAACAGGTTAGGGTGTTTTTTGGGTAAGATTGCCAGTTGTTTGGTAAATGAATATTCTTTCGATTCTCTTACTGTTTCCTTTTTCCTTTTGTGGTTAAAATGTTAGTGAAGTGTGTTTGTGATTTCTGGAACAAAAAGGCGACACATTTGTTTTGAAAGACCTGATTAAGTGGTTCTTATCATTAAAAGTTGGATCTATGAAAAATTATGGGAATAAACTGATCTGGAAGATAATCTTGTCTGATGAGATGTTGTATTTCTGATGAAGGAAAATTATTGATAAATTCCTTATTGACTAACACCCTGTCCAATCTTTTAAAAATACACGCTTCTTCTATTCTACCATTCCTCCTGGTGAACTTGCTTCCCATAGTTTTTAATTCTAAAAGAGCACGATTACTGATGCAACTAGCAAAATCTATTGCCTCGCGTTGAGTGAAATCTAAACCACCTAGCTTCTCTTCTTCATTGATGATCACATTAAAGTCCCCTCCTATTACCCAAGGTAAAAGAATTCCTTGAGTTAATTCCTTGAGTGAAATCTAAACCACCTAGCCTCTGAGATTAAGGAAAATCTGCCACAGTTGCCCAGTAAAGTTGCAGTGTAAGAAGAGATGTCTCACTGTCTCATTAGCCTTCCCACACAAGGAACATCTGTTGCATAGAGAGATTCCTCTCTTGGCCACATTATCCGATGTCAAAACTGCTTCCTTGGCTAGTAGCCATGTAAATCATGCTACTTTGATCCTCCAGATTTGCTTCCAAGGCCATTTGAAGTCTTGAATGCCACCAGTACTTAACTGTTTGTATCCTTCTTTCGCCTTGTAACTACCTTTGTTGTGCCCCTGCCACCATGCATAATCCTTGCCTGTTTGTATACCTTGAAAACTCTCCAGAACCTTAAACAATTCAAGTATTCTGGGAATTTCCCAGTCATTCAGATTTCTTCTGAAAATCAGATCCCAGCCTTGTTGTGTCCAAATTTCAGTGACAGTCTTCTGTTGGTGTTGAGCCAGTGTAAAGATGTCAGGAAAACGATCTTTGAGGCTCATACCACCCAACCATTTATCAATGTTCCTTCAATTCGTATTGAGGAATTGAATGACACTTTACTTTGCAATAGGAGGTCTGGACCAGGAACAATAAAAAGCAAGTGTATTTTCACTTTTAAAGAAAAAGCAAGTGTATAATTTTATGTAAAAGTTTTGAAGACAAAGCAAGTGCATTTTCACTTTCTTTTTCTTTTACCATATTATGAAGACCAGAGTTGGAAATGCCTGTCATTTCTTCTGGTTTGACTTTTTTTATTCTTGTTTTATGACTGCAGTTATGAATCCAGCCCTCCATGAGTGTTATCAAAGGCGAAAAGCGCAAAAAAGCTATAAGGTCCTTCGGGGCTTTAAGCGTAAAGCGCAAATAAAGCGTGGGCTTTAATGAAAAAAGGCGTAAAGGGACGAAAAAATATGAATATATATGTTTAGTCCAAGACTATTAATTATAAACATGAATGTCAAATATATGACCAATGAAATTGAGTTTTTTTAATTATAAAGTGAAATATCAATTGTTTAGTGTCAGTTCTTTATAAGAGGCTCATTGGCAAGCAAGGTTCTAAAACAAACTTTTTTTTTTCTTTATAAAAAAAAAGTTTGTCTTAGAACCTTGCTGACGACACTGAAACGCACATAAAGCGAGGGGAAGCGTTCAACACGTTTTGAGCCTCGCGTCAGGTCTTAAGCGCACTTTTGATAACACCGGGCTCCACCTTGTCTTGTCAAGGGTAAGCTACTCAGTTTGTCACTGGCTCAAGATTAACATAAGCTGATTATAATGATGTATCATTGTTGTAGGTTGTGAAATTCTTAAATGGAATTTCCTAATCGGTTTCTGTATGCTTCTCTTCAAAATCAAGCATAGCTATCATTTTGCATCTTGGTTTTTTCCTTCTCCATTTCTTTTGAAGTTTGTCCAAAGGTTGTGCTTTGTTTTGATGCTTCTTATTTGTTTTTTTCTTTTTCTAGGATGTATCTGTAAATGCCTTTTCTTTATACCCCTATGCATTAGATTTTATGTATATAAATTCGTTAATAGGTTTAGAGCACTAATTTCTTTATAGGAGTACTCTTTCTAATACTTTCAGAACAAATTAATCAACTGAGGGAGGTTGGAATGCTCCTATAGTTGCAGTTCTCAGGCTGCAGAGTAGTGCTTGCTAAGCCTATTATTGTTGCTGTACTCCCCACCTAGACTGGTCCACCTCCTAGTTAGTTTTGAAAGATCTTATAGCTGGGGGGGAAATGAACCTAGATCTTTCCTACTTTGCACCTTTATAATTCTTGTTTAATAGAAGGCTCAACAGATAGCTCTGTGATACCTGCTGTCCTAAGATCAACATAGATATTAAATGGACAATACAATTGTGAAGCTTTTGAACTAGTCTTTTTTAAATGATTTCTTATTCTTGCAGAATTAGAAGCGAAAAATCTGGGGTTCTGCTGCATATTATCCATTGGCTAAAATTTATGTGTTTGACTGCTAGAACAGATTACCATGGACATGACCTTAGATAGGAAGGTGTGGAGGACACATATTAGGGTAGAAGGTTAACATGTAGTGTAGTGTTGTCTTGCTCAGGGTGGTTGGTACTGCAGTTCTTATTTTTATATCCATCATTATTTATTATTGTTTTTCAATAATCTATCCTAGTATGTTGTTTATTGTGTTGCGGTTAGTGCACTATTTTGTTGTTATTGTTGCTGTTGGTTGTAACTAGCTATATTTTCTTCTTTGTATCTAGAATTGCTGCATTTGAGCCGAGGGTCTTTTGGAAACAACCTTTCTACCTCCACGAGGTAGTGGTAAGGTCTACGTACATTCTACCCTCCTAGACCCCACTTGTAGGATTTCACTAGGTATGTTGTTGTTTGACTGCTAGAACATTAAACGTCAAAGTTGAAATTTTCATATAGAATTGGATTTCACCACATTTACAAATGCTACCAACAAATATGTTTGATACTTTAGATTGGTCTAAAGGGTGGGTCACAGATGGATTTCTCGGTTATCAAAAAAAAAATCTATGTTTGATATTTTATGTATTATTGTAGGTATTGTCTGCTAAGAAGGGACACTCAGGGAATCCACTACTTTCTGCTGTGGCTGCTGTAACTCATCGAAGAGCCATGTTCCATGGTAATTGTGTGCCCCATCAAAGTCATTTTTCTGGAGCTTCTTTAATAGATCCTAGTGACTTTTGAGGCCTTTAGGTTAAGATCCCTTATCACTTACATCCATCTTGTGAGTCAAGAGATGTTATCTGCAATCAGTAGTCTTTTTAACAAAAGCTTATTGGTTAGTGAGGAGGACTAACATGTAAAGAGCTAGGCGAAATTTCTGTTCCCGAATGAGGGAAGTGGAAACAGTTAGGGAGAGGGCTATACTTCTTTTTAGAATCGTCGAAATTTTATGGCAAACCCTTTTCTTCTCAGTTTCTTTAGAACCAAACAAGAAAAGAGTATAAGATCAGACTAAAGGAGATTTCACTTGTATGATTCAATTTGACTTTTCTATCCGGTTCGGAACTGGACATAGATGTCTTTGTTTGGATGAAATAAAGCATATTTAGAGAAGAAAAGGCAATTGTGACTCCAAATATCATTGAAAGCAGATAACAAAGCTGCAGGTTGTTTGTTGTGTTCTTGCTGCTTTCTTGACTGGCCTACTCGACCCAGTTGAGTCCTGCAAGGATTTGTCCAACTCAGTCTGGTGGTTGATTGGCCGATACTGATCCTTACTCTGGCATTGTAGGTTCTCCAAAGAGGTCAAACACAGCGATGGAAGCCCTCGGGGAGACCAAAAGGGGTGAAAAACTATGTTGAAGTCCCTGGTGCTGCTCTGCCCCAAGCGGAGAGATCATTGAGTTTGGTGCAGATCACCTTTCAGGTTTCTGCAAAAGATATTTGAGCTATAATCCTATGATGGTCGTCAAATCAAGTCCTCGATACTTAATTGATGAAGGGTCAGTGGCTTAAAGACATCTAGGTTCTACCACTTTGAGTCCATCCTCAGAAAAGAGAGTTGCGTAGGAGTACCATTGTAAGACTTGGTACATTTTAAATCTCAAAAATGAATATTTTGGTGATATGACTCAAAATGATTTCTTTTTGAAACTTTTAAGTAACCCTTCGTAGGAAGTTAGGGTAGCAATATGTATAGTTTCACAATTTTCAGAGTCCATTTTGGATATTTAGAGGCCAATTTACAAGAATTAGACAAATTTATCTGTTCGAAAATTAATAACTGCAATCACGAAACAAATATAAAGAAAAATGATTTTCTTAATCAAACTTGTGAGTACAACTCAGCGTATCCTCTGATTCTTGTCTCTAATTAATAGATAAGAGGTGCACTATACTTGTGTAACTTTGCAGGGATATTATGAGCTAATAAGTAGTCTAGTTGATCTTTAGGGGCTTGAAATAATTGAGGCGACCCATGTAATTGAAAGTATAGATAATAATAGTATATATGGAAGTGAAACATGTCTAATTATGCATTATTCCTATTTTATTTCCTTGAAAAGGCATTTCGAATATCCTGTAGATTCTTGGGATATCTATTAAGAGATCAAGATATGTCGGACTGTTCTTCATAATCAAATACTTCAAGAAGATCACACATCATTTCATGGAGATCAAGTCCAAATCATCTTAGTTCGAGAAATACACCAGTAAAAACCCTCGAAGAATAAAAAAGACGTTGCAAACAATAACATAAAGTTAAAAGTTCATATTATAAGAAAACTGTGTTTCGCCTATAAATGAGGAAAGTCATTTTTCTCCAACTATTTGATAAAACATCAAAAAATAACTTGTTCATGAAAAATGTAAGAAACTTTAGAAATTCAATGGCCATAAGGCTTATTATAGAGAGCAAAATACATGACTAGAGATAGAGATGGACATAAACACAAGGCTTAACTGATTGGAGCTTTGAAGAACTGGGTTTCAGCTGCATTGTCAAGCTATGACTCGTGGGCTTGATGCCCATCTTTGTGTTGGGACTACAATGATTAGTATGTATGCGGAATGTGGGTTTGTTGAGTGTTCTTGGAAGGTGTTTGTTCAAATACCTCAACCAAATGTTGTGGCGTGGAATGCAATACTTACAACATGTTTTCGTGGGAGTGATGTGAGTGGTGCAGATTAAGTGTTTGGTTTAATGCCGTTTAGGAACTTGACTACTTGGAATGTGATGCTGGCAGGGTATACTAAAGCCGAGGAGCTTGAGCGTGCAGAGGGGTTGTTCTTGCAGATGCCAAGTAGAGATGATGTTTCCTGGAGTACTATGATTGCTGGATTTTCTCATAACGGAAAAGGGCCTAAAATACCCTTGAACTATTAGAAATGGTACAAAATTACCCTCTATCCATCTATTAGTCCTAAAATACCCCTGCTGTCTACCTTTAGGTCCTATATTGCCCTTTATTTTTAACGGTCACAATTTAAACCCAATTAATAAATTCATTAATGACGTGACGATTTTCTATTGGCCAGATTTTAAATAACCTAAATTAATTTTAAAACCCACCCATTCCCAAATTATACCCGCCCCAAATTCATTTAACCCATCTTTAATCATCGTCTTCCTCACAGCAAAATGGCAAATCATAGAGCATAAAAGCTACTCCCTCCGTTTCACAAAGAATGACCTAGTTTGACTTGACACGGAGTTTAAGAAAATAAAGAAGACTTTTGATCATGTGGTCCTAAATTAAAGTTATATCAAATGTACAAAATTGCCCTTTAATCTTGTGGCCTTAAACATGCCACTTAAACATGCCACGTGGAAAGTTATTACCAAAAAAAGAAAGAGGTCATTCTTTTTGAAACATACTAAAAAGGAAAGGAGGTCATTCTTTTTGAAATGGAGGGAGTACAACCTTTTCTTTTTCTTATTTTCATTCCACCTACATTCTTTGAAAAAGAAATAAAACCTAGATGATTTACATAAAGGAGATTATGATATTTCTTGAGCAAATTTTTGAGTAGAATCTATCTAATGTATCCAAAAGATTTAGTTTCATTCTCATCAAATATAAGTGGGCAATGGTGATGAGAATTTCGTGTCATTGACTGAATTCGATTTTCTATTTATTTATGCAATCGTTGTCCAAAAGTACAGAATATATACCACTTTCTTAGACTTCCAAAACAAGTAACTAAGATCTGCGCAATGTGCTTAATTAAATAGTTAGAGGTAAACAACAAAACTATATAACAATATCGTTGTCTGAAAAAGCTAAAACCGAAACTCCCATTTCACAGCATATACAGAGTCTACCATAAATTAGAGTTCCTCCAAACTAGCATAAAAAGAAAATGCAAGAACTCAAAACTTGTGTCAACATCTTTATGATCAACCAATGTTTGTATCATCACCATGTCTAATAACAGTAACCTTTACAAAATGATCAAGTTATGCACATCTTTATAATCAACCAATGATTTGATTTGGGTGGATATTTTAAAATGAATTCTATTTGTGCAGGAACCGGGGCTTCTGAGAATGGATGCGGAGAGAATTTGGAGGCAGATGCAAGGAATGCCGTTGGAAACTACTGTGCCTTCATTTCTGCTGCTGATGCACTACATGCGATTCGGGAGAAGTTTCTTCTGTTGATAAGCATCTTGGTTCAATTCAAAAAAGTCTGTGAGGAAGATGGGTTAAATGAACTTGGGTCGGGTAGATTTAATTTGGGTCTAATTTGGAAATGGGTGAGTTTTTAAATTAACTTAGGTTATTTAAAATCTGGCCAATAGAAAATTGCCACGTCATTAATGAATTTATTAATTGGGTTTAAATTGGGACAATTAAAAATAAAGGGCAATATAGGACCTAAAGGTAGACATCAAGGGTATTTTAGGACTAATAGGTGGATGGAGGGTAATTTTGTACTATTTCTAATAGTTCAAGGGTATTTTAGGCCCTTTTCCGTTCTCATAATGGTTGCTTTGATGAGGCGCTAGGGGCTTTCAGGGAGTCGGTTGGGTGTGGAAGTAAGCCGAATGAGGTGAGCTTGACGGGTGCTTTATCTGCGTGTGCTCAAGCTGGGGCGTTTAAGTTTGGGATGGTATTGCATGCATTTATAGAGAAAGTGGGGTTGGTTTGGATAAGTTCCGTGAACAATGCACTTTTGGATACTTACTCCAAGTGTGGAAATGTGTTGATGACTCGTCTTGTCTTTGAGAGAATGCTTGGGAAGAAAACCATTGCTTCTTGAACTTCTATGATTGCAGGGTTTGCAATGCAAGGATATGGTGAAGAGGTGATAAAATATTTTCATGAGATTGAAGAATCTGGGACCAGACCTGATGGGGGGATCACTTTTATTTCGGTACTTTATGCATGTAGTCATGCTGGTTTAGTTGAACAAGGTCATGAGCTATTCAGTAAAAATGACAGAAACTTATGACATTGAACCAACTATTGAGCATTATGGTTGTATGGTTGATTTGTATGATAGGGCTGGTCTGCTTCGTAAGGCATATAATTTTGTGGTTCAAATGCCAGTACCACCCAATGCCGTTATCTGGCGAACACTTCTTGGGGCTTGCAGTTTTTTTGGCGACATTGAAATGGCTGAGCAAGTTAATAAAACTCTCTGAGCTGGAACCAGACAATTGTGGTGACCATGTTTTGCTGTCCAACATTTATGCATTTGCTGGGAAATGGAAGGATGTTGCCATGGTGAGGAGATCAATGGCTGAGAAAAATATGAAGAAAATACCAGGTTGGAGCATGCTTGAAATAGACAAGGTCATGTACAGTTTTGTAGCAGGTGATAGACGAAATGAGATTACTGAAGAGGCTTATAATAAGCTAAGTGAGCTAATTTTAAAGCTTAAAGTAAAAGGTGGTTATATTCCAGAGTTAGGCAGTGTTTTACATGATATAGAAGAGGAGGAAAAGGAAGATACTGTGTCTAAGCACAGCGAGAAACTTGCTGTTACTTTTGGTATGGCAAGGTTATGTAAGGGAAGCACCATACGAATTGTAAATAATTTGAGGGTGTGCAAAGATTGTCATAGTTTTATGAAGTTGATATCTGAAGTCTACGGATTAGAGATTGTGGTTAGAGACAGAAGTAGGTTTCATTCTTTTAAAGAAGGTTCGTGCTCTTGCAGAGATTATTGGTGAGGGATGATTTATGGTCCAATCAAATTGGCAATGTTCTCATTTTCAGGAAAACATGTTGACTGCAAACAGAAGACCCACATTTTGGATGACATGTCCATCGAAATGAAAGAAAATTTAAAAGAAGTAGTCAAACATGTCTGTCAACTGATAGACTTGGAAAAGGCTACTGCATCAAGCTCCTTACAGATCTTCAGGTCTGTTATATGTAGACTCTGGTTATTTAATAACTAAAGCATAATGGCCCTGAACAATATTGCAAACATTAATTTGACTTTTGCTTGATACAGAAGGTCTGTTCACTTCCAGAGCCTCTGGGAATGTTGTTCAAGTTATTTTAACATGCTAGTCTTTTTAATTAGGAAGCAGATGCAAATGAAAATAGTGTGAGGCCGACAAATTAACCTTACAGCATTGTCGATAGTAATAGATTGGTAAGCCTTACATATTATGACTGAAAGAAACAAGTGTTTCTTCTTTAAACTGCAAAGTGTCAGGAAAAGAGGATTAGAACAAAAGTGTGTCATGGGTTATAATCTTCTGTTCTGCAAATTTTTCTTGTTTGTATGCCCAAGGTCACTGCTGTTAATGTTCCTTCCATTCTTATTGAGGAATTGAATGACACTGTACTGTGCAATAGGTGGTCTGGACCAGGAACAATAAAAACCATAGTTGAGAGACTGTCCATAGGTACAATTTTATGCAAAAGAAATTAAAGACAATGCAAGTGCATTTCACTTTCTTTTATCTTTTACCATAATATGAAGACCCGAGTTGGAAATTCTTGTCCTTTCTTCTGATTTGTCTTTTTTTATTCTTGTTTATTACTCATGAACAATATGACTGCAGTTATGAATCCACCTCTCCATCTTGTCTTGTCAAGGGTAAGTTACCCATTTTGTCAGTGCCTGAAGACTAACATAAGCCGATCTATAATGATGTATCATTGTTGTAGGTTGTGCAATCTTAAATGCAATATCCTAATCGGTTTCTGTATGCTTCTCGTCGAAATCAAGCATAGCTATCATTTTGCATCTTGGTTTTCCTTCTCCATTTTCTTTTGAAGTTTGTCCAAAAGTTGTGCTTTGTTTTGATGCTAATTCTTTGTTTTTTCTGTTTCTAGGATGCAGCTTTTAATGCCTTTTCTCTATGCCCCTCTGCATTAAATTATGTATCAAAATTCAATAATAGTGTTAGAATAAGAAAGATTTTGATAATTGACAAATATAGGAACAGATGAAAGAAACAGGTTGTGCGACGTGTTCCTTACAGACCGAATCTGACTTGGATAAGGAGAACGTCAACCTCGCGAATTAGAAGATATAAAGCTGTGGAATTATTGTTTTTTTGACAAGCAACCAGTACAGAAAGTTTCCTTTTATAAAGGAGTTCGCAACCAAGTTGAAAAAGGAATTAGCGATCACTAATGTTTTCTTATTTAATTAAGGAAAGTTTTGTGGAAGATTTTCTTATTTTGATTAAGGAAATTTTGTGGAAGGTTTTCTTATTTAATTAAGGAAAATTGAGTGTAAGTTTTCCTGGCAACTTATTTAAGGAAAACTTGAGGCGGCAGCATAAGTTGAAATAGGTTTGAAGAAGTGGTTGCGGCAAAGACAAATAGTGATAAAGAATCCAAGTTGAACTTAGTAGAGGCGAAGACAAAGTTGATTCAGACAAGGAGTTGAAGATACGGCGAAGACAAGTTTGAGTTGAACTAGGAGTTTCAAACAAAAGAGGAGTCCTACATGAAGTAGGATTTCTAGTTGAAATAGGTTTTGGATTCAAGTCCAACTCTATAAAAAGGGGATTGTTTCGCTTGAGAAAAATGGCGCACATACATAGAGAGAAGATCAAAACACGATCAAAAGTTTGAGAGAGTTTTGAGATTTATTGGGGAGTGTTGCAAATTTGTGAGGAAAAAGTTGTAAGATTGTAATTAAGAGTTTTAATTACAATCGCGTGTGTGTAGGATTCGTCTAACAAGTTTGAGAAACTTGACGGACGGTAGAAGACTTAAATTTTGGTTTTTTTGTCTTGGGTAGCTAGGAATTAGAGTTTATAATTTCTTAGCTAGGAATTAGAGTTTATAATTTCTCTAGGAATTAGAGTTTATAATTCCTTAGGTTACATAGGTTTGTAATCTGTTGTTGATGTTCAAAATTTAATAAAGTGGAGTTAAATCCTACAGAGGTGTAGGTCGTGGTTTTTACCCTTGTATGTTGGGGTTTTCCGCGATAAAAAATTGTGTCATTATTTTATTTGCTTCACAAAACGTAACTGATGTAATCTGCAAAGGAACATATAGAATAAACCTGTTCCTTAGGCGAATTTGGGGGTCAGAATTCCAACAATTGGCATCAGAGCAGGTAATTTTTGAAGAGTCTAATAACTCAAGATAAGATCATTATGAATTCTGCACCTCATCTCGGACACGGTGAATGTCAACACATCAACATACCACCACTATTCAATGGGCATGACTATGCATGGTGGAAGGCGAGAATGGAGAATTTTCTACAAGCCCAAGACTATGAAATAATGGATGACAGTTATTAATGGTCCCCTTATTCCTATGATGAAGGATGATGAAGGGAAAGTCATTCCAAAGCCCAACGCACAATATGGAGAAGCTGATTATAGAATGCTCGCAAAGAATGCTAAAGCTAAGTACATTCTTGTATGTGGACTTGGACCAAACGAGTTTAATCGCATCTGTGGTTGTACTACAGCGAAACAAATTTGGGATACATTGGTCAATGCACATGAAGGAACTTCCCCGAGCAAAGAAAAAGAATCTGACATTGCTATTGATTGGGGAACATGTTTAGACAACTCAATTGAAGATGACACAGAAGATGTTGCTTTGATGGCCATGGAGGAATCTGAACCAGAATCTGAATCAGACATTGAGAAAAGGGAGGTAAATATTTTTGACCTTAAAAATAAACTAAAATGTTTTTCAAAGAAAAAATTATCTTCCTTTATTCTAACTTTCATGGATAATCTTCAAGAGTTGAATGAAAATAGAGATCAACTACTGACTTCCTTGGTCAGTTTAAAATTTGAATATATTGATCTTGAAAAAATTAATTTTAATCTCAAGAAAGAAAATCAACTCCTAAAGAAACAGGTACAACAACTTGATTCCTGCACTTTGGCTCTCAAATCTGAAATTTTGAAACAAAGTGTTATTGGGAATGTAAAAGAAAAAATTAATGGTGACCAAGATCTAATGAGGTTAAACAATGAACTATCTTCTGAAAGAGAAAATTCTAGGAGAATGAATCTTGAATTGTTTAGGATAAAAACTGATCTGGAAAGAGCTAATAAATGGACAAAATCTTCCATGATAGTAACACATCTAGGTAACAATACTCGGAACATAAGAACTGGGATAGGATATGAACAATCTATGATTGGAAATTTTTTGTTATGTATTATTTGTGGTAACTCAGGCCACTCTAAGGAAAATTGTCTGAAATACAGATTTACTACAGAAAATAAAGCAAGCGGAACTTATAAAACTATTCAAAGGAACATGTATACTCGAAGGAAAACTAATCTGCCCAAGTGGGCTCATAGAGATTTTATTCATCCTTTTTATCAATTCAAAGGACTCAAGCTAGTCTGGGTTCCTAAATCTAACCTTTGACTTTGCAGGAAAAGTGAGAGGAAGAAGACAACATTCACCAATTGAACATGTTGCTACAGATGCATGATTGAAACTAGAAGAAATTCCTCTCACTTGAGAAAAAAAAGAATGGATAAATAACATTGACTGGAAAAAAAAAGGTTGAAACAGAAAAAAAAGAAAAGGGAAAGACTGAAGAAGCATGTGAAAGGAACAGGTCCAACCTTTGCAGTATCTAACAGTTATGCGCACTCAGATGATCAATCAATCAAAAATATGATCAGCCAAGGAAAACACTTTCAAAAGGAAAAATTTGGAACTTGGGTACGATTAAGGTCACATGAGTGTTCCTCAATGACTAATGAATATTGCGCATACTGCCCTCTAATCTTGAATTCTATGCTCAATTTTGTACATTAAGTTATATGTCTCTATACTACTTTTAAGTCATGTTACTCATGCACTATTACATTGTATATGCATCTGGCATAGGAGAGAGGCTTAGTAAAATTGAGGCAATATTCAGCATTATTCAGAGATATAAGGTATGTGCACTACAATTATTCATGATTAAATATAAAGTCAATGCACTTGAACCTATTTCTTCCACTTGTTCCAAAAGATATTCATGCCCTAAATACTACCAAAACAAATACCTTCTTAAAAAGCCTTATTCCAAAGTGATGGTCTATGGTTGAGATGAATTTGGTGGAGGACACCTCTACTTTAGTTCCTTATAAAATATAGATTGAGAAAGTAGAGTGTGATGGTTCTTAGGGGGAATCATTAGTATTGGAGGATTTACCTTGTGAGGGTGAATATTTTAGGGACCGTACACTTGAACAAAGTTCACTTTTTAGGCTCAATTTGGATGCATCTAGTGAGGGGGAATCGGTGGAAGACCCATCTTTCGAACCTAGTTCTTCTATTAGGAATCATATAAACTGGGAATTCGGATTGATGTCAAAAAGTATTGTAGTTGGTGCTGCACCTGATAGTACCACGTCCAGGAAACAGATTGAGAGAACATGTTCCTTTACAAATGATATTCAAGAAAATTTGTTCCTCTTACTCACTCTATTGAAATTAAAGATGAGTTATTGTTTCTGCAGATGGTACGTTATTGATTGAACAAGTTCCTTAAAAGTGATATAAAAAGAAAAAAAAGATTGAGCATGCATAGACCAAGACTACCTTTGAAATTGAGAAGACTGCTAATTTTTTTTAATCCAAAAGATATCTTTTTGCTGCTGAAAAAATCACTTCTATTTACCATCACATGCCCGATCTTTTGATATTAGCTAGCCACTTTAGCCTTTGACCTCCCAATCTTTTTCACATCACAAGTGCTTGATTCTATCTTTAATTTTGATAGCAGTTGTGGTGTATATGCTTTTTGATTAATCCTAATGTTGGGTTTGAGTTTCAGGTTCATGTCTATCTCATGTGGTGCAAATTCTTTGCTATAGCTAACTAAGTTCTTGATTTTCTAAGTGTGTGATAGGCAGTGGCCATGAGTATCAAATTTGCTTCTCTTAGTATGGTGTATGCCTTCACAGTGTTTCATTTTTGCCTAATGTCAAAAGGGGGAAGCAACTGCATATGAGTTATGTGTACCTATTCAATGCAAGCAGATTAAATTTTTTCATAATCAAAAAGGGGGAATTTGTTAAAGTGTCGTTGTTTTGAAGTATGACAAAGATAAGGAGTTGTAGCAGTAACATGGCAAAAGGGGGAAGATGTGTGTCTTATTTGCTGAGTTCGTAATGTATGATTGTCATCATCAAAAAGGGGGAATTTGTTTGAATGAGAAAGATTTTGATAATTGACAAATACATGAACAGATGAAAGAAACAGGTTGTGCGACGTGTTTCATACAGACCGAATCCGACTTGGATAAGGAGAACGTTAACCTCGCGAATTAGAAGATATAAAGCTGTGGAATTATTGTTTTTTCGACAAGCAACCAATACAGAAAGTTTCCTTTTATAAAGGAGTTCGCAACCAAGTTGAAAAAGGAATTAGCGATCAATAATGTTTTCTTATTTAATTAAGGAAAGTTTTGTGGAAGGTTTTCTTATTTAATTAAGGAAAATTGAGTGTAAGTTTTCCTGGCAACTTATTTAAGGAAAACTTGAGTCGGCAGCATAAGTTGAAATAGGTTTGAAGAAGTGGTTGCGGCAAAGACAAATAGTGATAAAGAATCCAAGTTGAACTTAACAAGGTTTTGTAGAGGCAAAGACAAAGTTGATTCAGACAAGGAGTTGAAGATGCGGCGAAGACAAGTTTGAGTTGAACTAGGAGTTTCACACAAAAGAGGAGTCCTACATGAAGTAGGATTTCTAGTTGAAATAGGTTTTGGATTCAAGTCCAAATCTATAAATAGGGCGATAGTTTCGCTTGAGAAAAATGGCGCACTTGCATAGAGAGAAGATCAAAACACAATCAAGAGTTTGAGAGAGTTTTGAGATTTATTGGGGATTGTTACAAATTTGTGAGGAAAAAGTTGTAAGATTGTAATTAAGAGTTTTGATTACAATCGAGTGTGTGTGTAGGATTCGTCTAACAAGTTTGAGAAACTTGACGGACGGTAGAAAACTTAAACCTTGGGGTTTTTGTCTTGGGTAGGTAGGAATTAGAGTTTATAATTTCTTAGCTAGGAATTAGAGTTTATAATTCCTTAGGTTACATAGGCTTGTAATCTGTTGCTGATGTTCAAAATTTAATGAAGTGGAGTTAAATCCTACAGAGGTGTAGGTCGTGGTTTTTACCCTTGTGAGTTGGGGTTTTCCGCGATAAAGTATTTTGTCATTATTTAATTTGTTTCACAAAACGTAACTGATGTAATCTGCAAAAGAACATATAGAATAAATCTGTTCCTTAGGCGAATTTGGGGGTCAGAATTCCAACAAATAGGTTTAGAGCACTAATTTCTTTATAGGAGTACTCTTCCTAATACTTTCAAAGACAAATGAATCAGCTAAGGGAGGGTGGAATGATGCTATAGTAGCAGTTCTCAGGCTGCAAAGAAGTGCTTGCTAAGCCTATTATTATTGTTGTACTCCCCGCTTAGACTGCTCCACCTACTATTGGTTTTGAAAGATCTTATAGCGGGGGGGGGGGGGGGGGGGGAATAAACCTAGATCTTTCCTACTTTGCACCTTCATAGTTATTGTTTAATAGAGGCTCAACAGCTAGCTCTTTGATACCTGCTGGCCTAAGATCGACATAGATGTTAAATGGACAACACAATTGCAAAGCTTTTGATCTAGTCTTTCTTGAATAATTTCTTATTCTTGCAGAATTAGATGCTAAAATCTGGGGTTCTGCTGCATATTATCCATTGGCTAAAATTTATATGTTTGACTGCTAGAACAGATAACCAAGGATATGACCTTACATAGGAAGGTGTGGAGGACACGTATCAGCGTAGAAGGTTAATGTGTCGTGTATTGTTGTCTTGTCTAGGGTGGTTGGTACTGTAGTTCTTTTTTTTTTTATCCATCATTATTTATTATTGTTTTCAATAATCTATCCTATTTATTATGTTGTGGGTATTGCTGTATTTTGTTGTTGCTTGTAACTGACTATATTTTGTTCTTTGTATCTAGAATTGCTGCATTTGAGTTGAGGGTCTTCTGGACACAACCTTTCTACCTCCACAAGGTAGTAGTAAGGTCTACGTACATTTTACTCTCCCAGACCTCACTTGTAGGATTTTATTAGGTAAGTTATTGTTTGACTGCTAGTACATCAAACTTCAGAGTTAGAAATTATCATATAGAATTGGATTTCACCACATTTGCAAATGCTACGAACAAATATGTTTGATATTTTATGTATCATTGTAGGTATTGTCTGCTAAGAAGGGACACTCAGGAAATCCACTACTTTCTTTTGTGGCTGCTGTAACTCATCGAAGAGCCATGTTCCATGGTAATTGTGTGCCCCATCAGGTCATTTTTCTGGATCTTGCTTAATAGATCCTTGTGACTTTTGAGGTATTTAGGTTAAGATCCCTTATCACTTACATACATCTTGTGAGTCGAGATATATTATCTGCAATAGGTAGTCTTTGTAGAAAAGCTTATTGGTTAGTGAGGAAGACCAACATGCAAAAGGCGAAATTTCTGTTCCCGAATGAGGGAAGTGGAAAGACAGCTAGGGAGAGGGATATACTTCTTTTTAGAATCGTCGAAATTTTATGGCAAACCCTTTTCTTCTCAATTTCTTTAGAACCAAACAAGAAAATAGTAGAAGATCAGACTAAAGGAGATTTCACTTATATGATTTGATTTGACTATTCGATCCAGATCAAAACTGGACATATATATCTTTGTTTGTATAAAATAAAGCATATTTTAGATAAGAAAAGGCAATTGTGACTCCAAATATCATTGAGAGCAGATTACAAAGTTGCAGGTTGTTTGTTGTATTCTTGCTGCTTTCTTGACTAGTCTACTCGACCCAGTAAAGTCCTGCAAATATTTGTCCAACTCAGTCTGGTGGTTGATTGGCCAATACTGATCCTTACTTTGGCATTGAGGTTCTCCAAAGAGGTCAAAAGCAGCGATGAAAGCCCTCGGGGAGACCCAAAGGGGTGAGCAACTATGTTGAAGTCACTGGTGCTGCTCTGCCCCAAGAGGAAGATCATTGAGATTGGTGCAGATCACCTTTCAGGTTTCTGCAAAAGATATTTGAGCTATAATCCTATGATGGTTGTCGAATCAAGTCCTCAACACTTTATTGGTGAAGGGTCAGTGGCTTACGTGACATTTCTTTTGATTTTGAGCAATATACAAAGACACTTTGAGTCCATCATAAGAAAAGAGAGTTGCGTAGGAATGACATTGTAAGACTTGGTACATTTAAAATCTCAAAAATGAATATTTTGGTGATATGACTCCTAATGATTTCTTTGTGAAACCTTTAATGAACCCTTCCTAGGAAGTTGGGGTAGCAATGTGTACAATTTGACAATTTTCACAGCCCATTTTGGACATTTAGGGGTCAATTTACAAGAATTAGACAAATTTATCAGTTCAAAAATTAATAACTGCAATCACAAAACAAATATAAAGAAAGATGATTTAATCAAACTTGTGAGTACAACTTAGTGTATCCCCTGATTCTTGTCTCTAATTAATAGATTAAAAAATCCACTATACTTGTGTAACTTTGTAGGGATATTATGAGGTAATAAGTAGTCTAGTTGATCTTTAGGGGCTTGAAATAATTGAGGTCGCTCATATAATTGAATATATAGATAATAATATTATACATGGAAGTATAGTATGTCTAATTATGTTGTTTTCCTATTATATTTTCTTGAAAAGACATTTCGAATATCCTATAAATTTTTGAGATATCTATTAAGAGATCAAGCAGCAGGGTTCTCCGTAGATATTGTCATTAGTTTTGTGGGATTTTGCTAGTGGGTTCCTTTCATCCATTATGTCTCAAAATTCAGGCAGTTTCTTGATTCTCCATATCTTGTTTAGAGCTGAGGTTTCTAAAACTTTAGATATTTATTGTGATTTAGCTGTTGTATAATCCTAAATCAAAATGGCTTGTTTCTTTGAAAGTTTATTTAATTCCTTTTATGAAACTCATAATCGTAGTTTGTATAAATTTCTCTTAGTTCACGAATTATACTTGTTAGGCAGTTAAACAGATTGCTTCATATTTTGAATGTCATATTATTATAATAGAAATGTTGCATTCTAAGATTGCAGTATTTTGAGTTATTTAGAAATTTAGCATTTCAATTATATTTGTGTCATATACATATTCAGTTGGGATTAGACTTAGAACTAAGGTGGACTAGGGTTCAACGTATCCTCATAGTCTAGAATTACGTGCCTCCGTAGGAGTATAAGTCCCCTCTGTTGGGCATTAGATTTAGTGATCACGCCAGTCATGTCTTTATACCCCTGACAAGGTATATTGGGTCCTCTCGATGGAGTGTATACATCGGACTCCACGTTTAGCTCACGTGGTTTATGTCAGTTAATATTAGCTCCCACAGTCAGACTCTTAGTGCATTTGAGCAGGTTTTCAGTATATACTTCAACATTAAGTTGAACATGTTATTTTCATGATGAGTACTTGATCATTGCATTGAGCTTAGCTTTTTAGTTATGTTCTAGTATTTACATTCTTGCTTAGTTATGCTTTGTTCAACTTATATATATTTGTTCATCTTAATATCTTGATTTAACATTTCAAGCACACCCCATTCAATACTAGGTGTTCAACGATTGTAAATTAGTATAGAACTCAACTAAATGAGTAGGGGTCGAATCCTACAGGGAGTAGTACATTTTTCAAATTCAATTGGGAAGTATAAATATGGTCAAATCAGTCATAGGAATAAAAATTATCGAATAAAGAAACCATTCAAATTAAGGGATATCATGAATGTCAAATGGGAGGGGGGGGGGGAGGTTGGTTTTGATTATCAACTACAAACGGTCACAAAACTACGAATTAACAATATACAAACATATTCTTGGATTGTGATAGATTATAGGCAATTATAGGCATACGGGTAATTGCAACTATTAGTAAAATAGCTAGATATTAGTGAGTAGGCTAGACTATGCGGGATGTAATTTTCTCTTGGACAAATACCCCGAATCAGGTGATTTCTTTCGAACATCAACAAGCATGCAAAATAAGAGCAGCCTGTTAGAACAAAAATACTCAAGAAACTGATTTGAAAAAGTAAAAATAGAGTGAACTTATGAAATTTCTTGTGTATATTAATCTGCAGAAAGTCTGAATTTATACAAAGAAAAAACATAAACATTAAAACTAAAATAAGAACACGTGCCACTAACTACCATGAAAGAGGCCACTAACAGCCATAATGGGGTCAATAATGGGGCCACTAACTTCAAAAAGTTGAGCAATTAAAGTTGACTAAGTCTAGCTAGAAAATAGGATGCACTAACTGAAATAAGTAAAAACAGTAAAAATAATAATAAGCTGAAAAAATGCCAATTGTCTAACACTCCTCCTTGGCATTTTTGTGGCAAACACCAATTCTTTGCCTCAGATCTTCAAACCTTTCCTTTGGCAATGACTTGGTGAAAATGTCAGCTAGCTGGTTCTCAGATGAACAATGAACAAGCAACACTTCATTAGATTGTTGGACTTCTCTAATAAAATGAAACTTGTTCGTGATATGTTTAGTTCGACCATGAAACACTGGATTTTTTGAGATTGAAACTGCTGAACTGTTGTCACACATGATCTTGGTAGCTTCTGTTTGTTCATGGCCTAAGTCCTTCATCATCTTCCTTAGCCAGATAACTTGATTCACAGCAGATGCAGCAGCTATGTACTCAGCTTCTGCTGTTGATTGAGCTGTAGTTTCTTGTTTTCTAGAGCTCCAACTAAAACAACTTGTCCCCAAACAGAAAAGATATGCAGAGGTGCTTCTGGAATCATCAACTCCACCACCCCAATCACTATCAGAGTATCCGATCAGGTTCATAGTTACTTCGGCAGATGTTGGGAAAAAAATTCCAAACTTGCTGGTTCCTTTAATATACCTTAACACTCTTTTAGCCGCTGTGAGGTGTGTGTCTCTAGGCGAATGCATGAACCTAGAGAGCAAACTAACAACAAATAGAATGTCAGGCCTGCTTGCGGTTAGATATAGAAGACTGCCAATTAAGCTTCTATACATACTATCATCCACTTTTTTGGAATCCTCATCCTTGCCAAGCTTCACACCAGTAGATATTAGAGTACTCACAGGTTTGCAGTCTTGCATTTTGAACCTGTTTAGAATATCCGAAATGTATTTCTGCTGGCATATGAAAATTCCATCACTGGACTGCAACACTTCCATGCCGAGAAAGTACTTCATGACTCCAAGATCAGTCATTTCAAAGATTTTCTCCATTTCATCCTTGAACCTTTGGATTAGTTCAATTTTGCTTCCTGTCACAAGCATGTCATCCACATAAATTGAGACAATTAAGGACTCACCTGCAGCATTGACTTTCACATACAAAGTAGCTTCACTTTGACTTCTACTAAAGCCAAGTTGGATGAGATGATTGTCCATCCTCTCATACCATGCCCTTGGGGCTTGTTTTAGGCCATACAAGGCCTTTGTTAAGAGATAAACTTGATCCTCTTTTTCAGGAGTTGAGAAACCATCAGGTTGCTCTACATAGATCTCTTCAGCAAGCAAACCATTCAAGAAAGCCGATTTGACATCAAGTTGATGAATCTGCCAGGAACTATGAGATGCAAATGCAAGAATAAGCTTGATTGTGTCATACCATGCTACAGGAGCAAATGTTTCCTGGTAATCCACACCATATTGTTGTGCGTATCCCTTCACCACCAATCTAGCCTTATGTTTGCAAATTGTTCCATCAGGATTGAGTTTTGTCTTGAAAATCCATTTTACACCAATTACCTTGCGATTTCTAGGTCTGTCAACAAGCTGCCAGGTTCCATTCTTCTCGATCATGTCTAGTTCTTATTGCATAGCTCTCCTCCATGCCTGAGAGTCTTGTGCTTCAGCATAGCTTGTTGGTTCAGAGCTAACCAAGTTACACCGCTGATAGACATCTTTTAAGGATCGAGTTCCCCTCACTGGTACATCATCCACTAGTTCATCTTCTGAAAGTTGAGGCTGCTCTATTGAAAATAAATCAGAATAAGAGGTCTTCTGATTTTTCCAATCCCAACCAGCTGCTTCATCAAACTTCACTTCTCGGCTGAGAATTAATTTGTCTGATTTCAAACAGAAAATCCTGTAACCTTTGGATGAACTATAGCCCATAAATATTCCTTTATGAGCCTTGTTGTCCAGCTTACTCCTTTTTGTTTTTGGAACTCGATAATAACATATACACCCAAAGATTCTGAGATGGTGTACTGATGGTTTGTTCCCACACCAAGCTTCATATGGAGTCATGTCCTGCAAGGCCTTAGTAGGCAATCTGTTCAGCAAATATACAGAGGTATTGACTGCCTCAGCCCAAAACTGATTTGGGATCTTTCTTTCGAGCAAAAGACATCTGGCCATCTCCATTACAGTCCTGTTCTTTCTTTCAGACACGCCATTTTGTTGTGAGTGTATGGTAATGTCAATTGGCGTTCAATACCTGTGCTATTACAAAACTCCACAAATTGAGAAGAAGTATATTCTTCTCCATTGTCAGACCTTAAAGCCTTAATACTAAGATTACATTGATTTTCTACTAAAGCTTTAAATTGTTTAAAAACATCAAAGACTTCACTCTTCAGTCTTATGAAATAAACCCAACACATTCTGGTGTAGTCATCAATAAAGAGGAGAAAGTATTTGTTACCACTCAGCGAATCTGTTTTCATTGGGCCGCAAACATCCGTATGAATGAGCTGAAGTTTCTGGTTAGCTCTCCGTATTTGATTTGCTTGAAATGGCAATTTTGTTTGCTTTCCCTGTTGGAAAGTTTCACAAACTTGAGCATTAGAAAGAAATTCAGGCATATTTTCCACTAGCTCCTTTTTTTTCATCTCGGCGATGCTTCTCAGATTGAAGTGACCAAACCTTTTGTGCCATAGGTTTGTACATGTTTGTAAAGTAATAGTGCAAGCCTGCTCAGTTATTTTCTCCCAATCAACTGAAAACATTCTGTTGCTCATCTTGACATAAAATAACTCTACTCCAGAAGGGTCAGAAACAACACATTCACGATCCTTAAAATGCAGAGAATAATTATTTTCAAGCATTTGTCCAACACTCAACAAATTTTGACTCATATAGGTGTGTACAAAACATCAGAAATAGTTTTGATACCTGATATTGTTGAGATAGACACTGTACCTCTGCCTTTGACTTCTACTGCCTCACCGTTTCCCACTTTTACTTTAGATTTGTAAGTATCACCGAGGAATTTGAACAGTTCAACATCATTGCACAAGTGATGTGTGCAACCACTGTCAAGAAGCCATGAATCAGAGGATTCACTGATTGAAAAGTATGAAACTGCAAAGAGTTGCTCTTCATGTGCATCGGCAACTTCTGCTACTTGTGCTTGCAAAGCACTAGAGGCCTTTCCTCTTGATTTGCAGACCTTGGATACGTGTCCCGTCTACTTACAGTTGCCGCATATAGCATCGACTCTCCACCAACAATACTTCTCCAGATGTGTATTTCTTTTACAATGTTTGCAAGGAGGGAACTTCTGCTTCACATCTCCACTATTGTTTCCTCCATCATGCTTGCCTTTATTCTTTTGGTGGAATTGTTGCTTTCCTTTTTGCTTTTGTTTAGAGAAAGCTCCTTCACTGAACTTTTCCCGTCTCATAGTCCTCCTTTGCTCTTGTGCTTGAAGAGCACTCATTAGTTCACCTAATGAAAGTTTGCTCAGGTCCTTGGATTCTTCAAGAGAGGAAATCTTAGATTCAAACCTCTCAGGAAGAGTCACAAGAACTTTCTCCACAATTCGTTTATCTGTAAATTCTTCACCAAGAAGTCTAATGTTATTAACAATTAAGGAGATTCGATCAGCATACTTACTGATAGTTTCATCCTCCTGCATATTCAAGGACTCAAACTCTCTTTTCAGGTTCAACACTTGCATTTAACGTGTTCTATCGCTGCCTTGATATTCTTCTTTCAACCTATCCCAAGCCTCTTTTGCAGTTTTGCAAGCCATGATTCTGTAAAACACAGAATCTGCCATAGCATTCTGCATAAGCGACTTGGCTTTAGATTTCTTTGCCTTCTCTTCGTTGTTGGATTTGATCTGAGCCAAGGTAGGATTTGCTGGTAGAGCAGCAAGTGGTTTATCTTCCGTCACAGTTTCCCAAAGTTCATAGGCTTCCAAAAAAGCTTGCATCTTCACAGACCAGATTTGGTAATTTTCACCAGTGAAAGTGAATGGTGGATTTAAAGGTAGGTTGTTGGATGCCATTTGTGTTGTAGGTTAAAACTTTTTTTGTCCTGTAAGATCAACTAGAGGCTCTGATACCACTGTTAGAACAAAAATACTCAAGAAACTGATTTGAAAAAGTAAAAATAGAGTGAACTTATGAAATTTCTTGTGTATATTAATCTGCAGAAAGTCTGAATTTATACAAAGAAAAAACATAAATATTAAAACTAAAATAAGAACATGTGCCACTAACTACCATAAAAGAGGCCACTAACAGCCATAATGGGGCCAATAATGGGGCCACTAACTTCAGAAAGTTGAGCAATTAAAGTTGACTAAGTCTAGCTAGAAAATAGGATGCACTAACTGAAATAAGTAAAAACAGTAAAAATAATAATAAGCTGAAAAAATGCCAATTGTCTAACACAGCCCACACCTTAATCCATTCACTCTCTCAAGTTGAATGTGTGGGATTGGGTTTAGGATTCACTTTCTTGAGCTAAAGCAAAGTCAACTCAATACCCACAAACCATCGATCAATAATCTTAGCTCTAAAACTTCCCTCTCGAGCAAGCCAAGAACACAATCATAGAACTGCATTTGCAACTACGATTCTTAAATTAAACCACAATTAATTATTGAACTCACTTTAAAATAATATTTAAACTAACAGTTAGGAATATTATTAACTAAATCAGCCCATAACCACATGATTACACCCCAAGAACTAGGATTTTATCTAGACATCATAAAATCATAAAAACAGTTACCAAATTGATTATCTAGCAACTGAGTAAGAGTAATTTCGTCCATATAATGCTCCAATTTGATGAATCTCAAAGACCCACTTCCAAATTCTCAAAAGTGAAGTTCTTCAATCCTTCAAAGCTAAGGAAAAATTGTAACAACTCCCAACTAGGAAGAACTAGAAATGAGTATAAAATATGGAAATATTTATTTTTGGAAAGTATAAGGAAATCTGGAAATTTTAAGTAAATTAAAAGTGAGTTTTAGGTCAACTTCAAATGGTCATAACTCCTAGATCATGATGAGTTAAGAGTAGTTCCATATATAATTGGAAATCCCTTGGAATGATCTTTCTAGCGCTGCCGAGTTTTCGCGATTTCGAGTTAGGACGGGTGAGGTATGCCCTTTGGAAGTTGGGCTGTTGGATTAAGGAAATGTCCAATTCTGGGATTTAAAGGGTATTTTAGTCTTTTCACTATCCTATTAATTTAATTTATTTTTAGGAGTTTAATAAGGGTCAAGACTGAATTTCGTCAGTTTTAGAAGTTGGGAATTTTCACTCTAGGGCTAAGGAGAAAGGAGAAGAGAAGAGAAGAAGAAAGAGGGCAAGATTCGCCAAGATCGTCGAATTAACTTGTGGATTTCGTCGGGGGTGATCGCTAGAAAGGTATGTGAGTCTTTCATAACGTTGGGTTTGTTCACCCACGTGCCAAGCATGTTTTATTCAGCGTGATTTAATCCTAAAAGATTGGATTTTGAATGTTCTTGAATATTGTTCTTGAATTGCTTCCGTTCTTGAACATGAGTTGAAGTTTATGAATTTCTTGAGGTAGAAAGTGTTGTTTCTTGAGTTCTTTGGTTAGATCTTTGTATATATGAATTGGGTAGATAGATCTAAGGTTAATTTGAGAAAAGAATCGAATTAGAACGATTTAAGGTAAGGAAAATGAGATGGAAATTTGTCAGGCGTCACTTGGACAGATCCATTATTCAGCGTGATTTAATCCTAAAAGATTGGATTTTGAATGTTCTTGAATATTGTTCTTGAATTGCTTCCGTTCTTGAACATGAGTTGAAGTTTATGAATTTCTTGAGGTAGAAAGTGTTGTTTCTTGAGTTCTTTGGTTAGATCCTTGTATATATGAATTGGGTAGATAGATCTAAGGTTAATTTGAGAAAAGAATCCAATTAGAACGATTTAAGGTCAGGAAAATGAGATAGAAATTTGTCAGGCGTCACTTGGACAGATCCAGGCGCGACGCACCTCATCTGCGCCCCAGGGCCGGGGCGGCGCGCTTGCAGTGCGTCAGAATGAGGCCTGGCGTAGCGTGCCCAGAACGCGCTCGAATCGGCGTTTTTCGCTCAATTTTCGTAATTCAGTGGAATAAGCTTGTCTAAAGTGTTGTAACACTTCCTAATCATTCTAACTACTCCAAATGACTTGTAATCATATAGAAATCATGCAGAAACATGAATTACAACCTTGAATCCATAACTTCAAATTCAAGGAAAGTTTAGAGTCAAGCCTAGAAAGTTCTTAGAGTCCATTCAAGAAGTATTTTACAAATACTTTCTAAGCTTTCTTTTAAGACTTAAAGATCAGGTTGAGTAAAGAGTAAAGATAAGAAGAGGATAATAATTTCAAGTTTCATACGTCTTTCAAAAATGTTTTAATGTTGTTTTAAGACTTAAGTTTGAGTTCAGTTCAGAGTAAGGTGAAGTCCTTTCTTCAAAACAGTATATGAGGACTAAGTATTCACAAAGAAGTATAAAAATATTTTCACATTTAAAAAGAAGGGAAACTGAGATTTCCAAAGAGCCTTTGGGCTAATAGCTTTCTAAATGAAGCAAGCAGGAAAACTGAGATTTTCAAGATAGGCCTTAGGTTAAGTTTTTGAGCACTAATCTCAATCACAGAAGAAGTATGTCTTAAAACATAAGAGCCAGTATATTTTGGGAATAATATTGAGCATCGATATGGGGGAGAGTTCAGACAACTCACAACCCCCATAAACCATATAGCCACCACGGGTAGAAAATGATCATACTTTTTAGATGATTCCTTTAGTGCTTTTTAGCATAGACTATTGGATTCACTTAGTAATTCAGGTTCTATATTTATGGAAAGGTATAGAACGGCCCTGACAGCGTGAGACAAAATGATGTATCATCACAATAGCTCTTCAGTGATGGTTGTCGGTTAGAGAAACTCCCACAGAAGTCAATTTGTATTTTATATACAGTATTTGTATTTTTCTATACATCTCAGAGTTATATTGTATCTTTGCATACATACAAAATTGACATCATGTTTTAAACATTTTTCTTTATATTGCATTTGTTTTAAAACTGCTTTATATTGAAATGAGTTCAGTCATGTTTAGTTCAGTTGAACCAAGTAAGTTCTTCAGATTCCTTTCAAGTATATGTTGTGTTTCACATTCCAACTCGCATACTCGTACATTCAATGTACTGATGCCAGTTTGCCTGCATCTTATTATGATGTAGACGCAGGTAACTAGGATCAACACCCAGCACATCGTTGATCTAGTGAGCAGTTCAAACTCTGTTGGTGAGACTCCTTGCATTCCGGAGGATCTCTTTTATTGCTTTAAATTCTTTTTAGTATTTCATTTGTTAGGATGATCGGGGGTCCTGTCCTGTCATCCCTCTAAGTTGTCTAGAGGCCTTATAGATAGACAGTCAGATGTTAATTTTTTAGTCTTTTCATTGTCATTTTCTATGTTATGACTTGAGTTGCCATTTTGGCCAAGTTGAATGTTTGACTTTTAAGCATTCTCGGTATTTTATTATTCAAGTGAGTATAGTGCTATTGATCATTATAAATATGCATATAACTTCCATTGAGTAAGTAAGTTAGGCCAAGGGTTCGCTTGGGATCAACAATGGTCTTTGAGTGTTAGTCCCGCCCAGGGTGTAGGCTCAGGGCATGACAGGTTGTAGATAGACATCAATCAAACTTTTTGGATTACGGGGACCTAAAATAACACAACTTAGAAAAATGTAGGTACTGTTTATGCACATTTCAGAAGGAAGATTATATGCAGATAGAAATATCGGCCAACATGAATATGGCAAAGAAACATTAGAGAATGGTGTGAAGCCGTCTACACAACCACCATCTAACATTTTTTGGTTCACTAGCGAAATCAGGATATACATTATCAAAATGCTTCCATGTTTCACCATCAGATCGATGAGACAAGACATCCTTCAACTTTCTATATTCACGATGTCATCTCATATGTGGGGAAGACCTTATTGAGGCATACAACCTCTTAAAATCAGGAATAAGAGGTAGATAATGCATTGCCTTAGTTGGGACCATCTTTCAACCGGATCCTCTTATAACGAGCATGTCCACAAAACTTACAATTTTCTAATTCACTACCAGTCTTGTAAAACAACATGCAACCATTAACACAACAATGAATTCTATCATACGTCAATCCTAACTTGGAGACCAAACACTTTACCTGATAGAAGTTCTTAAGTATGTTAAACTCTGGATTAACTAGTTCACCCAAAAGATCAACCATTGAGTCCATAGACACATTAGGAACATTCCAATCTAATTTAATATTCATTAATCTAATTGCAACTAACAAACCAGAATGCGGACTCCTTTCACATTGTGGACGACTAGACTCTTCTAATGTATCATAGAAGCGCCATGCAAAAATAATTCTTAAAACTGACATTTTATTTGTA
Organism: Solanum sitiens; assembly: GCA_016801875.1. Classification (NCBI taxonomy): domain Eukaryota; kingdom Viridiplantae; phylum Streptophyta; class Magnoliopsida; order Solanales; family Solanaceae; genus Solanum; species Solanum sitiens. Next base: position 1,035,035 of record JABWTJ010000019.1, read on the forward strand.
AGTCATGATAAATGCCAATTTGACAAAACTTGATGAACATAGGTAAGAAATCTCAAGCCATACTTTATGCAATGTATGAATAGCATCCCATACCACCATCCACACTAAGTACCACATCAAGGCCACCAAAAGTGAACATACCATTCATCCTTTCCATGTTTACAAATTACTCACACATAAGATACATACACATTTTATAAGACATGACAAGGAAGTAACACATAATATACTCCAACTAAAGCATGCATCATAATCATCTAAGCAATTAAGTCATCATTCTTCATTAGCTTCCTTTTGAGCACATTCTTTCATTAACATGATTAGAGAATCACACCATAGCCTCTCAAAGCCTACTCGTGCAATGCATGGATGACATCCCATACTACCACCCACACTTCGTAGAGCCTCTCAAGTAACTGAGGTATGTATCTCAGATGATGAGAATAAATATTAACCGACATAGACCATGAGAGCTAACAATGGAATCCGGTGTCATAAAGCCCCACACCGTAAAGAGGTGGTTTACTTGACTAAGGTAGGACCGGTAATATATAGCTTAGGTGGATCCACTAGCTAGACCTATGCGGGAACATAGTTATGGGATAAGAAGATGATCATTGAAACTCAGCCTAAAAATTGGGAGGGTTTCCATCTAACCAAATCCAATTGATGCTTAGCCTCCATTCCCATAGAGTATTCATTACTTAAACATTATTACACATGAGAGGGTGTCATTGGCCTACCGACCCAAAGTACATTGATTAACACATGAAAGGGTTCCATAAGACTACATATTCAAGGTTCATTAGTAAGGAAAGCTCATTTGAATCCTCATGAAAGGGTGTCATATGCCTACTAATTCAAGGTTCATCGTTAACATTCATGGAAGGGTTCCATAAGCCCACGATCCAAAAGTTTATTAACATCATTTATGGAAGGGTTCCATAAGCCTACCGATCCCAAGGTTCATTATGAACATGTGTGGAAGATGCCATTCGCCTACCAATTCAATATTCAATAATCAACCATACTTTCATTTATACAAGAAGAGGATGCATACAAATTCAAGATTGACATTGCATTAAAGAACCATTCATATTCTATCATCAACATTCATGAGTGCATAATCGAGAATGACCGTTCAATAATAGCACATTTTCATTCTAAAGATGATCACCATACTATCACAAAATTCCCATGCATATCCTTCACATCATAATTATACATTAACCTTCATACTATGACTTTCAAGGCCATGGATCACATTCACCCACACACCTTTAAATGCTACAATTAAGCATGAGAAAAACATAATTTCAACTCTCTAAATCAATATAACAATAATCAATTCAACATACATGATCAATCAATTGCCAATCACATATCACAATATAGGGTTTTAGGGGGAAAACATGGGTTCAAGGGGAAAATTATTAAATCATCATATATTCATCAATTCATTAATAAATCATCAAATATGAACCCTTAAAATCATTTTGTAATTGAACCCATGCTTAGATTGAAAACCCTTCTATTCTGGGAAATAAGTAACTTGAAATTCATCTTTGAAATTGGCTCCTTGAAATAAACTAAGTCAAGGATGAAGACTACCATATTGTTTGTAATAATCCCCAAGAAATTTGAGGAAGAAACACCTTGAATCCACAACACCCTAGCTTCAATGACTCCTTCTTCTTCCTTGAGTTATAGAGAGAGAAATTTTGGGAGGGAGAAAAACTTTTGATTTGATTTGGTTTGGAGTAGATGAAGTTTTTTAATATATATATATATATATATATATATATATATATATATATATATATATATATATATATATATATATATATATATATATATATATATATATATATATATATATACATATGTGTGTGTGAGAGAGAGAGATATAAAACAAAAATTTAAAAATGACCTCATACAATAATTAATTTAAAGGAGATTACCTCTTAACCCTCAATTTGAGCAGTCCTCGTCAAAGACCATGCCCACTTGGACAGCTCGTGAAGGGGACCACGGCTCGTGGTTGGACCCGTGGTCCCTTGGGCAGTAGCCTCCTCAACTTTCCATGCCCCCCATAAGGCCAATGCATGACCACGAGACCTCCCAAGGATCGTGATCAAGACCACGAGTAGTGGTGAAGGTCGTGGTCTTGAGGCAGTGTCAAGTATTTGAAGCCTTGCCTCCCTTGAGCCTAAGTTGTCTTCACGACCACCCTCAGGCCTCGTCAAGGGCACCACGTACCGTCGTGGAGCCTGTGTGCCCTTGACCAATAGCTCCCGCATCTTGATATAACTCCCACAAAGCAAAGTCAACCCCACGAGCCTTCCCATTGCCCGTGGTTATGACCATGAGCCGTGAAGTGGCTCGTGAAGGGGAGCCTTGGCTTAGCACCTTATTAGGGCACACTTCCTTGCCAACCATTGGTGCCACCACGACTCGTGGTGGCCACCACGGGTCGTTAAGACCCTCGTGGTCATGGTAGGCAGTGACTAGGCCTAGTTTTAGAAAGCCTTGACCCCCTAACCATGTCCTTCACCAAAATCCTTAGCCCTTGACGTTAACCCTCACGTTTAGGCTCTAGTTCAACCTATCATTTTCCGAGGTGTTACATTATCTCCCCCTTCGGAGTATTCGTCCTCGAATGACACTATAAACAGTCTAGGAAAAATGACGACTCAAGACTAGCAACCCAACAAGCATGACACATCAATATAATGCATAATCACAGGAGGAAACAACAAATCCATCTCAAACATACTCCATGCAACACAAGAAAGTATGAACTGCATCTACAAACTCATTATGCATGAAAACTTCAAAAATTTTCATTTCATTGGAGGAATTTCCTTCTCAAACTCACACCATGTTCATCATAACATCATTAAGCACATTATGCAATTACTCTCAAGAGAACATTTAAGCATGTTCAACAAGTCAACTCATGAAGCATTTAGGCAACTCATTATAGATGCACATCAATATGAGGAACATAAATCATAAAAACTTATTTTCTCATTTAAACATAAATTTCATCAAAACATGTATAACATAAGGAGATCAAGGAAACACATAATCAGACATGACTCCAAAAACATTAAACAAGCTACAAGGAACTCTTGGTCTCAAGCTTGAATAGAAATAGAAGGAAGTGATAAGGATATCAGAACTCTCAACAATCATGCTATTCAACATACCATCTACCCCTTAAGAGTAAACCCATTCTAAGGAAAACATGAAAACAACATAGGGACCTTAACAAGACATTCACAATAAACCCATTCTAAGGAAAACATGAAAACAACATAGGGACCTTAACAAGACATTCACAACCATGAGGAAATATCACATACGGTGCCTTCATCCGGTAGAACTCCTTTGTCCTTGTTAGATTGAAGCATATAGAAACAATTCTTCCTTGGAGCATCAAGATCCGGGCCATTAAGAAAAGCTTGTTTATCCTCTCTTCCTTTGTACGCAAGAGTAGGGCAATCTTTCACTTGGTGATCATTCTTCCCATAACCATAGCACCCATTAGAAACGGCTAGGCACTTCCCATAGTGCCTCTTGCCATTAGTGGTGTAAGTAGGTTTAGAAATTAGAGGTCCACCACCTTTATCTTAGTTAACCTTAGGAGTGCTTCAAGAATCTTGGTTTGTAGCTCTCTTTTTGAACCTTGGTTGACCTTGCTCATCGGATCTAACTCTCTTCATCTCCCCATTTTTCCTCTTAAGTTTGGACTCCTCAATAGAATGAGCATACACCATGAGTCTAAAAATATTCATATCATCATGGAGCATTGTCAGACGACACTCTTCCTCAACTAGGTCGTATATACCTGAACAAATCTACTCATCTCATTTCTAGGGTTTGACACCAAAGATGGGGCATACTTAGACAATTGGGTAAATTTCAAAATGTACTCTTGAACATACATGTTACCTTGCCTAAGGTTGATAAACTCCTCCACCTTAACCTTCCTCTTCTTACGGGGAAATTACCTATCAAGGATCACTTTCTTAAACTCCTCTCGTTCTATATGACCCGATCCTATAGGCCATTTGCTCATTCATTGAGTAAACTAAATTTGGGCAACATCCTTCAATTGATATGCGACTAGTTCTGCTTTTTTCTATAGAAGTCACCCCATAGCATTAACAACCTTATACACCTCATTCAAAAACTCTTGAGGATCCTCTCCCACCTTGGAACCAAGAAATACCAGAAGACTCATCCTCACAAAGTCTCTCAACCTAGAAGCCATAGTTCTCACATTGGGGCTCACATGAGTCTCAACACCTCTATTAGCTTGAGACGTCATGGCTTGGGCTTGAGTAGTTACGACTTGAGCCATCATCAAAAGAGCTAACCTAACTTCTTCATTGGTCAGAGCTGGAGAATCAACCAACACTTGATTGCCTTGTGGAACTTGGTCACCTTGAGGACTTTGGGGAGGAACTCCCTCATTCATAATCTCCTCTTCCACTCTTCTTGTGGTCACCCTTATTATATTCATATCCTATAAACACAATAGAAGGGTTAGGAAAAGGATATTTATAGAGCTAGACTCTATGGCATGACTTCAAGAATATTGAAAGAAGTGTAGCTTCCTAATGTCCTATAGCCTATCATTCATAAAATGTGTCGCAAATCACACCCATGAACAAGATTCTACTAGACGTGGCTTGTGAGACATCAATCCTAAAAACCATTCCCAAAACCTTGTGCTTTGATATTATATCTGTCATGACCTAAGGCTAGCCCCTATATGCGACACGATGTACAACACTCAAAAAGTCTCATACAAGCCTCATAGCATGTCATTGAATAATATAATTGAAATAGTGCGGAATTTAAAACTTTTAAATCTATACAATTGAAAAAACCTTTAAAACAACGGAAGTCTATTGTCTCACATGGCCATTTAAAACAATAATTGAAACAAAAGTAGGGTCACGACCCTTTACAATAGAAAGTCTATCAAATGTCTATTAAATGAAAAAAATATGAACACCAATGAAACATTTGTCCTCGAAAGTATGAGGACATACCAATATCCTTGGAAGAACTCAATACAAGCACTTGAACGAGATAGATAGCAACTCACTTGCCGGAACCTACACTTGTAGTAAAATAATAGAAATATGGGTTAGCACAATTAAGTACTTAGTATGATAGCCATGCAAAAACAATTCTTAAAATGGACATTTTATTTGTAAGTAATGATATATGCCAATTTGAGAAAACTTCATGAACATATGTAAAATAGGTGTAAGATACAATCACAACCAACACATAAGTCATTTTATCACATTAAGCTTTCACCTTAAGAAACCCCAAGCCATACTTTGTGCAATGTATGAACAGCTTACCATACCACTATCCACACTAAGTACCACATCAAAGCCACATAAAGTGAACGTACCATTTATCATTTCCATGTTTACACAATACTCACGCATAAAAGACGTACACATTTTATAAGACATGACGAGGAAGTAACACATAATATAATCCAAGTAAAGAATGCATCATAATCATTTAAGCATTTAATTCATCATTCTTCATTATCTCCTTTTGAGCAGATTCTTTCATTAACATATGTGATTAGAGAATAACAACATAGCATCTCAAAGCCTACTCGTGCAACACATGGATTGGATCCCATACTACCACCCACACTTCGTAGAACCTCTCAAGTAACTAAGGTACATATCTCATATGGTGGGAATAAACATTAACCCATATAGACCATGAGATCTAACCATGGAATCTGTTGTCATAAAGCCCCACACCGCAAAGAGGTGGTCTACTTGATTAAGGTAGGACCGATAACATATAGCTTAGGTGGATCCACTAGATAGACCTATGCAGGAACATAGATATGGGATAAGCAAGATAATCATTGAAACCCGGCCTTAACATTGAAAGAGTTTCCATCTAACCAAATCCAGTCGGTGCTTAGCCTCCATTCCCATAGAGTATTTCATTACTTTAACATTATTACACATGAGAGGGTGCCTTTATCCTAACGACCCAAAGTACATTTATTAACACATGAAAGAGTGTCATAAGACTATCGATTCAAGGTTCATTAGTTAGGAAAGCTCATTTGAATTCTCATGAAAGGGTGCCATAGGCATACCGATTCAAGGTTCATCATTAACATTCATAGAAGGGTGCCATAAGCCTACTGATCCCAAAGTTTATTCACATAATTTATGGAAGGGTGCCATAAGCCTACCCATCCCAAGGTTCATTAGTAACATGTGTGGACGGGTTCCATTAGCCTACTGATCTAGTATTCAACAGTGCATAATCGAGAATGACCTTTCAATAATAGCACATTTATATTCTAAACATAATCACCATACTATCATAGAATGCCCATGCATCCTTCACATCATAATTATACATTAACCTTCATACTATGCCTTTCAAGGCCATGGATCACATTCACCCACACACCTTGAAATTATACAATTAAGCATGATAACTAACATAATTCAACAATCTAAATCAATATAACCATAAACAATTCAACATACTTCCATGATCAATCAATTCCCAAGCAAAAATCACACACAGGGTTTTGGGGGGAAAACATGTGTTCAAGGGGAAAATCATTAAAATCATAATATATTCATCAATTCAATCATAAATCATCAAATATGAACTCTTAAAAACGTTTTGGAATTGATCCCATGCTTAGATTGAAAACCCTACTATTTGTGGAAATTTGGAACTTGAAAATCATCTTTGAAATTGGCTCCTTGAAAGAAACTAAGTCAAGGATGAAGACCGCTATACCTTTAGTAAAAATCCCCAAGAAATTTGAGGAAGGAACACCTTGAATCCACAAACCCTAGGTTCAATGGCTCCCTTCTTCTTCCTACAGTTTTTGAGAGAGAAATTTTGTGAGGGAGAAAAACTATTGATTTGATTTGGGTATTGCAAAATATAGGAGCAAATGAAGTGTTTTAATACTTAAAACTATACATATATAAGATATAAAAAATTAAAAACGACCCCACATTATATTAACTGAAACAAAATTACCTCAAAACCCTCAATTTGAGCAGCCCCTGTTGGGGACCACGCCCACTTGGACGGCTCGTGAGGGGACCATGACTCGTGGTGGTGTCTGTGGTTCCTTGGGCAGTAGCCTCCTAGACTTGCCATGCATCCCATGAGGCCAATGCATGACAACGATATTTCCCACATCCGTGGTCAAAACCACGAGTCGTGGTGAAGGTCGTGGTATTGAGGCAGTGTCAAGGCTTTGAAGCCTTGCATCCCTTGCGCCTAAGTGTTATTCACGACACCTTTACACTTCGTCAAGGGCACCACGACTCGTGGTGGTGCCTGTGGTCCCTTGACTAGTAGCTCCCTCATCTTAAAATACCTCCCACAAAGCTAAGGCAACCCCACGAGCCTCCCCATGGCTCGTGGTCATGACCACGAGCCGTGAAGTGGATCGTGAAGGGGAGCCTGGCGTGGCACCTTTCGAGGGCACATTGCCTTGCCAACTACGGGTTGAACCACGACTCGTGGTGGCCATAATGGGTTGTGAAGACCCTTTTGGTCATGGAAGGCAGTGGCTACACCTTGTTTTAGGCAGCCTTGGTCCCCTAACAATGGCTTTAACCCAAAACCCTTAGCCGTTGCCCTTAACCCTTGACGTTAACCCTAACGTTTAGGCTTTAGTTCAACCTATCATTTTCCGAGGTGTTACAATATATAACAAATCACATGTTTTTATCCTTATTAAATATCTCATAACTCTTGTTATAACATGTCAATGTGTATTACTTGGCTTACTTGGAAACCTGCTAAGTATTCGTACTGCATATGCAATAACAGGTCTAGAAAAATCACTCACATATCTAATACTTCCAATTAAGCTAGCATATTTTTTATTTTTCACATCCTTGTCACTTTGGACTTGATATCATTTTGTTAATGATAAGTTCCAATAACTTCATCAGCAAGATTCACAAACGACATGCTAAGAACTCATTACAAGCATAATGTACCTGGAGGCAGTTAAAACTTAAGTTTTATTATAATATCTTCAGTTGTTTTGCTTTTGATGGGCTTTGCACAACATCTTTTGGTTGACGAAAGGTCTCATCATCGTCCTTGGCAGGATGCACACAGACAATTTATTCATATAATAAAAGTTGAGGGTGATGTGGAATGCAAAGTATATGCAGGTTACTGATTATAGGGAAAAAAAGGTAGAAAAACACACTTACTTCATCAACACTTTTAGATCCATAAGCTAGACATATCCTAGCATTGTCATCAATGTTATATATAGTTGCTCCAGGTTTAGCAGCTTCTATCTTTAGCCAGAGTTCACTAAATTTTGTAAAATAACATAATATATTTATGTGAAGTAGGCGTTTTAGAATATGCCTCTACCACCTCTATTTTTCATTCCTTTTAGGAATTTCGTTTTTCAACTGTAGTTAATTTTATTTTACTGCTTTATATTAGATAAGACTTAGTCAAATTGTTGATAGCCATCTATTCATATAATATGAAGACATTGATAAAAATGTTCTTCTACCGGTATTCCTCTTGACTTCTCTGCTATCTAATAACTCATACTTCTGAAATTTACCAACAATTTCATCTGAGCTTTTATATTGCGGGATTTGTGGGTATTTCTTAGAGTAATTTTTTCAAGTGACTCAAGAACCAAAAGCAGAAAAAACAAAATATAAAGCATGGAAAAAAACTCAAGTTTCCCAGAAATGGCACCTCCTGTATTCAAAGGTGAAAATTTTCAGATGTGGCTAGTGAGGATGGAAGCTTATCTCGAATCTTTATATCTTTGGGAGGCAATCGAGGAAGACTATGAAGTTCTTCCGCTACACGGAAACCCAACAATAACTCAAATAAAAAATCAGAAGGACAAGAAAACAAGAAAGTCTAAGGCAAAGACATGTCGATTTTCAGAAGTCTCTTCAACAATTTTCACTTGTATCATGTCTCTACAATCAGCAAAAGCTATGTGGGATTATCTAAAGGCAATATATGAAGGAGATGACCGTATCAAAGGTATGCAAGTGTTGAATATCATTAGAGACTTCGAGTTACAGAAGATGAAAGAATGGAAACCATCAAAGAAATACTCTGACATGATTATGAGCATAACAAACAGAGTAAGATTACTTTAATTTAAAGACTCGCGTATTGTTGAAATGATTCTGGTTACTGTACCTGAAATATTTGAAGACTCCTTACCACTTTGGAGAACACCAAGGATCTGCCAAAAATAACGTTGGTGGAATTATGAATTCCTTGCAGGCTTAAGGACAAAGAAGGGTTAAGAGAGAAAATGGAATTAGAGAGGGAACATTGGCGGCCAAACATGAAGTTTCACATTATATCTATTGGAGGAAGAAATGAATTTAAAGACTCGCGTATTGTTGAAAAGATTCTTGTTACTGTACCTGAAATACTTTAAGCCACCATTACCACTGTGGAGAACAACAATGATCTGTCAAAAATCACTTTGGCGGAATTATTGAATTTCTTGCAAGCTAAAGAACAAACAATCGTTATGAGAGAAGATTGAATTAGAGAGGGAGCATTGGAGGCCAAACATGAAGTTCTCATTAAATCCATTGGAGGAAGAACAAATGGTGTATTCGACAAGAGAAAATGCTACCGAGTTGTGGCTTAAGATACTTGGACACTATTATTATGTAGGGCTTCTCAAAATGCAAGAATTGGTGATAGTCTATAACCTTTCTAAACTGGGAGCAAGTTCTACAAATTTTCGGGATTGTCAATTTGGAAAATAAAGTAGACATCTATTCCCAAAAGTAAATTGGAGAGCAACAAGAAAGTTGCAGCTGGTTCACACCATATTGGAGGGCCCCAAAGTTCTCCTTCACTTATAGGTAGTATTTATTATGTTATTTTAATTGATATCTGACCTGAATGTGCTGAATTTATTTTTTAAAGTACAAATCAGAGGTCAAGATCATTTTCTGGAAGTTGAAAGCAAAGTAGGGAAATGAAAGTTGTTGCAAAATTCAGATTTTACGATCTACAATGGCAAGGGGTACACTTCTCATCAGTTTGGTCTATTTTGTGAGGAAGCAGGGATTGAACGTCTAATTACTGCTCTTTATACTCCAGAACAAAATGGAGTTAATGAAAGAAGAAAAATATTTATCATGGAGATGTCTAGTTGTATATTGCACGGAAAGAATTTGCCAAAGATATAATGGGCAGAGGCAACAAATACAACTGGTTCCTACAAAATTGACTTCCCTTAAAAGTTGTGAAAGATCAAACTCCTTTGGAAGCATGGTATGGATACATGCCTCCGTTGAATTTTCTTAGAGTGTTTTGTTGTCTTTGTTTTACCTATGTTCCTGAGGTCAAACATGATAAACTAGATAAGAAGGCTGCCCGAGCATTTTTATTAGGTACAATAATGTTTCAAAAGCGTAAAAATCTTTCAACCTGAGGGTGAGAAGACAGTTATTAGGAGAGATGTCCATTTCATGAATAACAAAATATGGGATTAGGATGACTCAAGGAATTCTGTCCAGCAAACAAGCTCGTTGTTAAATGAAAGGGATGATGATCCACCAGTTAGGGGAACTCGATTTCTCTCTAATATATCTGAGAGATGAAATGCTACGATTTGTGAGCCTGATAAACCTAAAGATGCTCTCAAAGACCCCAAGTGGAGAAATGCAATGGAGGAGGAGCTGTTTATGATTGAAAAAATGATATGTGGCAGCTTGTTGACGATCCTCGAGGCATAAAAGTAATTAGGGTAAAGTGGGTGTTTCGAACCAAGCTAAATGTTAATTGTTCAATCAACAAGCATAAAACAAGGCTTGTAGTTAAGGGTTATGCACAATTTTTTGGTGTAGATTATTCTAACACTTTTACTCTAGTTGTTAGGCTCGACATGATCAAATTGCTCATAATTTTTTCTGCACACTGTGGCTAGAAAGTGCATCAGATGAATGTCAAATCAACATTTCTTAATGGAATTCTTGAAGAAGAAATTTATATTGAGCAACCTGAAGGGTTTGTCATAGATGAAAAGGAACATAAAGTCTATCGATTACATAAATATCTTTGTGGTTTAAAATAGGCACAAGACCTTGGTATAGTCGAATAGATGATTATTTGTTCGGTCTCGATTTTGAAAAGAGTCTTTGAGAATTCACAATGTATGTTAAACATAATAGCAGTGATATTCTTGTTGTTTCTTTTTATGTGGATGACCTTTTGACTACAAAGAGTAGTGAAAAACTAATTGATAAGTTTAAGCAAAATATGATGCAAGCTTTTGAAATGTCTAATCTTGGTCTTTTGACATATTTCCTTGGAATTGAGATTACACACAGATAGGATGAGTTTTTCTTTAGCCAAAAAAGTAGGGAAAAAGCATAGATTCCCCCCTGAACTTGTCACGAAAAGTCAGTTACACGCTTAAACTATCATGATGACCTATTACACACCTTAACTACTCAAAAGTGAATTTATTACCATTCTGAGACGTGTAACACATTTCTCACATTATGTGATTTATTACACTAGCTGCCACATCAGTGCTACATAAGTGTCATGTCATACATTATTTTTTTTGTTTTCTATTCTTTATTAATTAACTTTTCTTTTGTTAACTATATTTAACTCTAACTAATTCCTAATTAATCATTTTAATTCTCTAAAAATTATATCTTCTTCATAACTACTCCCACCCATTTTCAATTCTCATTTCATCGAAAAACCATATCCAGCCCCATCTTCGCTATTGATTTTGTTCTTCACCACAACTATATCACCTTCAATTCCTTCTTTGTCATCCAACACCAAATATCTCCACCAACATTACGTCATGTAATGTTTGTCACCCGCCACCGTCACCACCAAACCCATAAAGTTGCTATTACCACCAAATCCAAAAAATAATTTACCACCAAGAATTCTTTAACAAAGTTAAAAAGATGCAAAAGATAGAAACAATAAGTCAAAATTTTTCTAGATAAAATACAATTATTCACTAAAAAAATCTATGAGAATTAATCTAATTGCAAATAAATAAAATTGGGCTTTAAGATTGTGATAAAAAATAAAGAAGTGTGAAGATAATAAAAAATGAAGAAGAAGAACAGGACAATGGCGGGGTTTGACGAAGAAGAGGCGTGGGGGGTGGAAGTAGAAAAGAGGATTCTACCTTTTTTTTACTTTAATTTCAAAATGACACGGCTATTTTTTATTTTTATTTTATTTTTTTGCCACTTCAGTTTTAGGGGGTAAGAAAAATCACTTTTGAATAGTATAGGTGTGTAATAGGTCAATATGATAGTTTAAGTGTGTAACTGACTTTATGGGACAAGTTCAAGGGGAAATTTATGTCTTTTCCCAAGACAGTACGCAAAGGAAATTCTCAAGAAATTTAAAATAGAAAATTGCAAAGAGATTAGTACTCCCATGAACCAAGAAGAGAAACTAAGTAAAGATAATGGAGCCGAAAAGGTGAACGAGACATACTTCAGAAGTTTCATTGGGTGTTTAATGTATCTTACAACAACAAGACCAGGTAAATTGTATGTTGTAAGTGTTTTATCAAGGTTCATGCATTGTCCTAGTGAAACACATTTGCAGGCAGCAAAAAGAGTTGTGTGATATATCAAAGGAACCATCACCTATGTAGTCAAGTTTTTGAAGAATCAACCTCTGAATCTTTGTGGGTATTCCTATAGTGATTTGGGCGGTTTCGATGATGATGCAAAGAGTACTTCAGGGTACTGTTTTAGTCTTGGTTCTAGAATTTTCTCAAGGAGTTGTAAAAAACAAGATATTGTGGTTCAATCTACTGCCGAAGTTGAGTTTGTGGCAGCAACAACTGCGGTAAATCAAGCATTGTGGCTTAAAAAAACTCTTGTTGATTTGCATATGGAACTTACTAGAAGCATCAAAGTGTTGTGGATAATGAAGCAGCAATACCTATATCTCACAATCGTGTGTTTCATGGAAGAACTAAGCACTTCAAAATCAAGTTTTTTTCTTGAGAGAAGTGCAAAAGGATGGAGATATAACTCTTGTCTACTGCAAGACAGAAGACCAATTGGTTGATATATTCACTATGGCTTTACCCGTCAACAAATTTGAGCTTCTTAGACAGGAAATTGGAGTTTGTAGTTTCCAAAGGTAGGAAGAGTGTTAGAAATTTTCTTTTTCAACTGTAATTAATTTTACTTTTACTGCTTTATATTATATAAGACTTAGTCAATTAGTTATTAACCATCTATTCCTATTATTTAGGAGTAAGTTAGTGAGTTAGAAATCTGCTAGTTGTGGGTTTACTGCTTTCTATTTTTCATTCCAATCTTATATATATAATCTGAAGAGAACAATAAAAATGTTCTTCGACCAATATTCTTCTTGAGTTATAATAACTCATACTTTTGAAATTTACCAACAATTCCTCATTCCATAATAATATACCTCATCCACAAAGAAAATTAGAAAACTAATATAAGCATGTAAGATGTATAGTTTCTAATCAATCACCATTTATGCATTTTTTCTGTTCTTTGTCAAGTAGTGTCTTCTCAACAAAGTCATAATGGCCCTTTCTCTTTTTTTTTACTAGTCCTGGACACGTGCTTTGCAAGTGAGTCCCACAAAAATATTATATATGGTAAGAGTTATATTAAAATCACATTAAACAAAAATGAAATTTTAACAAAAAATGTTAAAATCACATTTTGAAGAATTTCAAAAATGACTTACCGAAAAAATATAAATGAAATAAATAGACAATCAACCTATATAAATGACTTCTTTATTGTAGAATGTAAATGTCAAATAATTAAATATTTTGATAACCTGTCAAATTTGGACAACAAAATTTAATGCGATAAATAATTTACCTTAGTATGTTATTAGGTCTAAACCTATAATATATTAGTTTGTTACTTTTCTAAGAAAGGGACAATACATACATAACACACCTTCTCAATTTGTACCAAAGTTTGAATTACCGTATGTACTTGTAACAACTATATATGTTGTCTCCATATTACATTCAAATGACCTAGTAAGTTTATTGTTCTTTGTAGCATGAACAAAAAATTTCAATAGTTTGTTCATGGTTATTTTTCATACTTATTATATTTTAATATTTTTATCCTTTTTTTTTCTCTTACTTTATTATTCATATTTGACTTTTAAGTACTCCTTCATATTAAATTAAATTACTTCATTTGTTAGAATATGTCTTCTTCAGAGATTTTCTCGATTTCTTTTGCTCTATGTTGTTGAGGGAGAAACATTACTTATCCTTTTTCCCTCGGAAGCTAGGATATTGAAGAAAAATAAATTTCAATAAGTCATTGTCACACTAAAGTTATCAAGGAGGCTCTACTTTGTAAAATACACATGCATTAAGTTATGATAATTCAATTAAAAACACAATAATCGTATGTATGTCAAATTTATTAAAAAGTAATCATGCAAAAAATAGCAAAATTATTGGAGAGACATGCCACATACCTCATTTTTATTGACACAATTTCTACTAAAAGTTCTATTCAATGTCTGTAAATTAAAAGAATCACCTCTGGATTATACCTGAGAAAAAATTACATCATAAGTTCATAAAACAAAATTTTAGTAACATATTTTCATGTGAGAGATCAAACACTTAAATATCAATTTAAGAATATAATTTGAATGATAGCAAAAAATGAAAAATCTAAATGTAAAGAAAGGCTTGAAAAAATATAGTATGATAAAGAGATTTATGCTCTCTAAACCAAATTCAAATGTACAATATTGTCATTAGAAGACAAAGTGTAAGAAACTTATTTATAGTGATTTCTTGAATAGTTAAAAAGTCATTCAACTTTAATGGGGATTTCTTAAAGTGTTAAAAGGTCATTCAACGTTAATGATAATTTCTTGTAGAATTATAAAGTCATTCAACTTTAATGGTGATTTCTTGTAGAATTAAAAAGTTATTCAACTTTAATGGTGATTTCTTGAAGAGTTAAAAAGTCATTCAACTTTAATAGTTTCACACTTATAGAATAATAATTAATCATTATTTATAATAATAATATGATAATGATAATTAAAAAGTTGAAGTGTCTTTTCTTAATCCAGCTTTAGACTAAGCATCTTCTCACTTATAATATAAAATATAATAACATTATATAATATGATATGATGATATATGATAATAAAAAATAAAATAATAATAATATAATATATGAATGATATGAAATGATTATGTATACATTATTTTTATCTATCATAACTTTTCAAATTCCTCCGAGAATTATGATTAAGATTAAAAAATATATCAATGTACCCGTTTATCAAGAAAATAATAATTTAATTATTAAAGGACTAAAGGACTTAAATTCTGTCATTATGTAATTAAAATATGTATTTAATTAAATGATTAATCCAATTTTGATTTAGTAAAAGAGCAAAATGGTAATTCAACTTTTTACTTTGGAGTTTCCCACTTATAATAATATATATGATATGATATATGATTATTGTCTACATCAGAGTTTTGGTCCTATTTCATCTTCTCATGGTCCTCCTTTTATTTTTTTCATTCCAGTTCATGCCAAAGAAATTGTAGAGTTATATAAAAATTTCATTCACCGAATTAAATAGCTATATTTAAGAATTCATTTTGACAGAATAGTTAAACCTTCCCTTGATAGTACTAATGTATTCAAAGTAGGTATTATAATGAGAACGAAGAGTATAAGAAAAAAAAACATGATTAGAAAAAAATCTGAAAAAACATGAATTCTTTAGTACTCTTTGTTCTCATTCTAATACTTTGTTTTCAAACTTTGAACCCATTACTATCAAGGGAAGAATTAGCCTTTCCGTCAACATGACTTTTTAAATTTAGATATATAATTCAGTGAATTTGTTTTTTTATGCAATTCTAAGTATATTTGGCATGAATATGATATGAGAAGGATAGAAAATGAGGAACGTAAGAAGATGAAGCAGAACAAAAAATTTGATGTATACAATGACGGGAAAAAAGGACAAACATGGCGATGTTGAGAAGACAATACTTGACAAAAACAGAAAAATGACCTCAATGGTAATTCATTAGAAATTAAACACTCTATAGACTTATATTAGTTATGATTTTTCTTTGTGGATAACATATGTTATTAGTGAATGAGGAGAGAAAAATTAGTGGTGGTAGACGCATACCCTAAAACTCTTACTTAACATAAGTATATTATGTTATTTTACAAGGTTTGGTGAACTCCAGGTAAAGAAGGAAGTTGTTAAACCTTGAGCGTTGATGATAATTTTGGGATCGGTGTATCTTATGAACCTACAAGTGTTCATGAAGTAAGAATATTTTTGTCCACCTTTTAAATTTCTCTATAATTAAGTAACTTGCGTACCTTTGTATTCCACGTCACCATCAACTATTATTATGAGAATCAATTTTGTGTGTGAAGACTTCCAAGGAACATGACGAGACCTCTCGTCAACCAAATGATGTTATGCAATTCCCATCACAAGAAAAAAAAAGCAATATAATAAAATTTAAGTTAACTACATTCTATTATGTTATGCTTGTAGTGAGTTCTCAGGATGTTGTTTGTGTATCTTTCCGATGAAGATGTTTCGACTTCGCATTAACAAAATGATATTCCACAAGCAAAATGGAAGAAGGTACACTACTTATCCCATTTACGAGAATTGTCCACCGTTGGGCTTAGATCTTTACCTAAGTGTGTAATGACTTTCACATAGGATTGTGTAATTAATCAATCATTGCTAGTGCTCACATGGTTACTACGACCAGTGTAAAATGTAAAATAATATACTAAAGTAGATAAAAACCCAGGTGAAAAAAAATCTTTATGAGTAGCCTCTAGAGTGACTGCAACATGTTTTTAAATAGAAAACCACTTTCATGCTAGCACTAAGAACAAATTACTCATACATTAGACTAGTATGATGATGTTTCTGATAAAAAAAATCTTTTTTATGCAGATGGAGTTATCTTTTTCTCGAAACTTAGCTTCGCGGATGGAAGGAAGTAGAGAGCTGGTGAATAAATGTTACCTAATACAGTTTCATTTAGTTTCTTCTGCTTTGAGTTGTTAGCTTCTTTTGTGTTTTTTTTACAATCTTTTACTAGATCGTATGCTTATTGGTGTTTTTTCATAGTTTGGTGTTACATATATTGCATACCTTTGAGATTATAAGTGTTTCATAGAAGTCCTTCTAATAAGTAAATTTCAGGAGCAATTAACTGGTAGGTGTATATCTGAAAGATCTTTTCTTCAATAAATATAATGCTTATGAGTTGAAATGGTCTCCATCACAAACTCAGCTGTTGTAAATATGTAGGATTATGTGATGATCTCCGCAACATCTGTAAGGAAGAATTTGTTTCAGCAGAACTCAAGATCTCAAGAAGAGTAGGATCATGCGAAACCCAGTGATAACTATCCCCTCCACCTGGTAATGATGTTGGGATTGAAATTGAAAGACTAGAGATAATCAAGAATTTGGATGCACCGATTTGTTGTTTGAAATTTCACCTTTCACCAAATATATTTATTTCCTCTCCACCAATGTCTACAGCTTCCCCAAGCCGTAGAAATGATTTCACTACGGATACTGATGCAGGATTTGAGTTTTTTGGATCAAGAAGACAAGACTCCGATTGGTGAGCAAGGGGTATCTAAGGAGTGAAATCATCTCTACGAATTGGGGAAGACGTTGACATTGGTGGAGAGGAAATGAACATATTTGGTGAAGGTAAAATTTCAGACAACAAATCGGTGCATCCAAATTCTTGTTTATAATGTAGTAATTCAATTTCAATACTAACATCATTTCCATGTAGAAGGGAATAGTTATTACTGGGTTCCACATGATTCTCCTCTTCTTGTGAGGAATCCATATTGAGTTTTGTTGAAACGAAGTCTTCCTTATTGTTGTTGCGTAGATCATCACATAATCTTACAAATTTACAACAACTAAGTTTCTGATGGAGACCATTTCAACTGATAAACATTAGATTTATTTTTAAAAAGCTCTTTGAGATATACACATACCTCAGTCATTGCACTCTAGACTTTTACGTCAATTGTTCTCCTAAATATTTACTTATTTTTTCAAAAATTCTTGGCAGTATTTTTCTATTACAAATAACCCGGGCAAGTGGTTAGGCCTTCTTATCTTCTTCTTTTTTTGTCCATATGTTGTTTTCATATTCTCCACCTTATCTAAATACCCTTTAGACTGCATGATCTTCATGGAATCCTTGACAAATTTCAACTTGGACCATACTCTAATCACAAGTTGACCTTGGATTTCTATTTCCCAAACTGCACTAACTGTCTAGAGAAAGTCTTTTTGCTTAGCAAGGTGGTTTTGAAACGTATACGGTTTGGATCCATGTGGCCTATTGATTGTGTAAGGTTGATGTACCAAGGATTGTGGTCAGATATAAATGGGTCAATGATCATAACCTGAAGGTAAGGCCACTTAGTCATCCATAAGGAATTTACAAATGCCCTATCAATCTTTCTATGAACATGACTATTTTACAATATATAGAATCTCCCCACACTTTTGTTCCGTCAAACTTATATCCATGAGAAGGTTTGGTAAATCTCGAGATTCTCTGTCATTTATAGGAGCCCCTCTTTTTCTATCTTAAGGCTTTAGCACAACACTCAAGTCTCCCATTATCAACCAGGAGTTTGATGACTAGCTAGAATAAAACATTTTAGACCATCACAAAGACTCCTCCTAAGATCTATATTATGCAGTCCGTAAATGATCTTAAAGTCAAAACTAGTATCCAGCTCAAGTACGTTGATTCAACAATGTATAAATTGAGAATAAGTTTCACGATCACAGTTTTTAGGGTATTCTCATCAAGTGGGTTATAACCATTTTTAGTCTCCACTACAAATACCTACAATCCTCCTTTTTTTTACCGTTGAATTGAGCTTTACTTGCTTCCATCCTTCCGGTGAGATCTATTAACTTTGAGTCTCTATCCCCAGAATATCAATTTTATCCAGTTGCGTTGGCACATCATTGTTTGTCTTAGCCTGAGCTTTATATTGCTAAACTTGCTTGGCAATTTGATTTTAGCTTGTACATTTCTTTTATTTGGTCTCTTTGAATATTGTCCCCTCCACTTGCTATTTTGTAGTTCCTCCTAACTATTTCTGATTTTTTAGTTGGTATTGGTGTCTTATCTGGAAGCACTTATAGCATAACACAAGCCACCATTTATAGGTGATTGCCTCTAGTTATAGTTGATTGCCTACACAAATATATTGCCATTTGGCCCTACTATGTTAATCTTCTCAAGGAGGGTTTGTATTACATTCATCTCAATTAGAACCAAGGCATATGATATCCTCTTAAAATTTGAAGTGAACTTATATGTAAACAAAGGGTTTCCCAATCTACTGTTGATCCTCCTAAATGTTTCCACTACAATCCATTAAGTAGGAGATCATGTTACTTTACCCAGAATGGGATAGTCTTTGGGATCTCTCCCAAGGCTTCACAATGATTGGTTTAATATTGATAAGACGTGTCCCTAATAGAAATACCTCATCTATAATTAGAACATCTCTGATTTTGAGGATAAAGTATTGAGACTTTTTAATGATATCTAACTTTGATATAAAGTATATAAACTAGTGTATTTATAGGACTACACACTCAGTATTCACATATTTAAGTGTGAGCGTAAGACTCTTCATAAAGAATTTCGTAAGGCTAATTCTCAACACACTTATGAACTAAGAAGTGTTTCTGGCAGAAACAAACAAGACAATGGATATCAAAAATAGCTAAAGGGTTGCCTATGTGACTTATGTTGTCTAGGTATACACCAAAACTAAACGGTTCACGGAAATCAAATCTACTGATTAATCGAGTATATCCGGTATATGTTCACTATGAAAAGTTCAAATGAAAACATACTTATCTAGATGCAATTAATCCTTACTTGCGAATCACACAGTTTTTTCATGCATATATTTAAACAATACTCATTCCCCATTAATTTAGGAATTTTTTGGTTTAAGTAAGGTGTAAATTGTAAATGTGGGAAAACTAATTGAAGGAAAAATGAAAATTCAATTCTCCCTCATTGGTAGAATAGAGGAAAAGTTGTCTTGTATTTGGAATGACTTTATGTAGCTCTTAAAGGGTTAAGAAGTCAACTCCCTCTCTTGTTGTTGTCTTTGTTGCTCGTACGACACAATTTCGACTTTGACTACGACAATTGATGTGATTGACTGATAATTTTTTGATAAAGTTTATTTATCAATCTCATTAATTAATTTATTTTCCTAATATTAATTAATTGAATTATTAATCGATTAATTAATAGTTCACAGGAAAAAGTTATTTGAAAATCATGAAATTGTTTCGGAAATGACCCAGTCCTTCCAAACAAACATTTCCTCCCAAAAAAGACCATACCCTATTTTGAATAGATGCGTCTGTTCTGAATGTGTGAGTTCACACCTATTCAACGCAAATAACTAGCTATAAATATTGAGGTGTCTCCTTAGTTATTGTATTGACTTTTTTCTTCTTCTGCATATATTTTCTTATAAACAAAGTCGAGTCTTTGAGTGATTTCACTGCAGACTTTTGAGTTAGCCGCACTTTGAGGTGTCACTACTTCTTTAATAATATATCTCTTTAATACCATAAGGAAAGAATTCACAATCTTTGGTACAGTGAAGGGATTAGATATCTTAAGGACACACATGAATCTTGTGTCCTCGGATATTTCTTTTTCATTCTAAAAGTATTTCTAATTAACTATTTTAAATACAATAGAAAAAAAATTCTAGATCCCGGACTTTATACTTTTGGGACACAAACAACTGATCTTGTGGTTCACTATATGGGTGTTTCACCATTGTCATTTCTTTATCCTCATCCTAGATCGAGGTCTTTAGACTTTTAGGACACAACCAACTGATCTTATGGCCCACTATATTGGTGTTTCACCATTATCATATATTTCTCCCCATCCTATCTGTTGGACTCTTATGTGTCACGATCCGAAAGCACCCCTTAGAAGTTAGGGAAAACCTTCGAATCATGATCGGGCGTACTTGACCCTTTGGGGTCTCGTACAAGCCCTCTAACTAGCATTCATAACATAAAGCATGAAAAGTAGTGCGGAATTAAAACTTTTCACGATAATAATAATAAAAGAAGTCTTTTCATAAATACTAGGAAATCTTATCGTCACAAGACAACTTAAAGACACAACTTAGAATCTTAGAGACACGACCCTTTATAATAAAAGTAAATACATTTTAAGTCTTAATAAAGAAAATAAGAAACATAAAACTATGTCCTCGAATATATGAGGACATACCCAATTCTTGAGAGATAGAATTCCCAAGCTTCAACTCCGATCCTCCCAAAAAGGCTTCCAACCTATACTCATAAGGTATATAAAAGTATGGGGTTAGTACAACAATGTACTAAGTATGGCATATGCAAAAACATACGAAAAGGGACATTTTAGTAAAATAACTTTTCATGCAATTTAAATATAATATTCATGAATTTAGAAACAATCCAACATAAGAATCGTCATTTAACACCTAAGCAAGGACTCACATAATTTTTGAACCAAAAGAACACTTTACAGTAACTTTACTAAAACTTACAGTAAACTAAAAGGAACATTACAGTGAACTTACTAAACTTACAGTAAAATTGAATAAAGCATTACAGTGAACATTTTGAATTCTTACAATGAAGACCTTACAGTGGATGGCACGGTCCAAGTCATATGAACTTTTTTTTCCTTTGAAGTTGCCCTAACCCAAGGTTATCCTAAGATTCCCTAAGGTGAGCCAAGAAGGGATCTTCATTACACCTCCCTTCAAAGCACACCAAAGCGACCCTTAAAATCACCAAATCTTAGGCTTACTTCGTTGGAAATCAAATCCACGCCCTTGGCTAACATATGCAAAACACTCATGAAATATAGGTCACACTAAGTGCAATGTGAGAGTAGCATCCCATACTACCACTCCCACTTAGTGCTCCTAATGGATTCCATTTACTCAAGTACTCCACAATAATCATCCATAACACCACACCATAGTACTCATTCACACGGATTTCATGAAAGTACTCTTCTCCTATAGTAGGTATAGGTCACACCAAGTGCAATGTGAGAATAGCATCCCATACTACTACTCCCACTTAGTGCTCCTGCTGGGTAATTAATGTGGATCGAGCACTTCACGACATACATACACAATATCAACAATATACTAGTTAAATAGTTTCAAATCAATTCTTTTGTGGGATTTAGCTTAACCGACAAAGACCATGAGAGCTAGACATGGAATCCCGATATCAACCCCTATCGGATGAGGGATCCCTTGCCTAGTGTAAGGTCATGCTTCTTAGCGTTTACATGGCTTTTCCAATAGCTACACCTATGCGGGCAAATAGTTAAGGGATAAGGAGATTGTTACTAAGTAACTCACTCTCTACTAACGAGGAGTACTCATCTCAAGAGGTACTTTGGATTACAACATCTCAATTCACGAAGTGTAATCCACCTCCCCTTCATATCCTCTCGGTGCTAGGCATAACTCCCCACGGATTTCTCAACATAATAGTCTATCTTAGAAATCTCACTAGGAATGGAGAGATTGCTACTAGACACTACATCTCAACTCACGAAGTGTGTCCACCTCAAGATTCCCCTTTTTACTCAACTTGGCATAATACATTCTTTAAAGTGTTATTGCAACATCCATTATCCGAAAGCATAAAAATGGGGAATACCTTAAAGGAAAAGCAACTTACAAATCTTACATGTTATTGCAACATTCATTAATGGTTGAATCAACATTTACACAGACCCCTATTTCTGCATCACTTTCCTTTTCCTTTAAATGTTGAAAGACTACATCAACAAGTGAAGATAGGTAAAATAAAAGTTCAAAAGTTATGTATAGAAAATCAAAAGAAATGAAAAAGACATTCCCCAAACTATAGATCTATTTTTTTTTACAGACAAATGAGTTTCTCAAGTAAATAAAAAGAAGAGGAAGCTTCGCAAGGAAAGAAGAATTACAACCGAAAATATAGCACAACTATAAAGCTAGATCGAAACCTTACATATGAGAAATTTTTCATAATACACGTTTATTTAGAAAAGCAGGCCATTAACATAAATGAAATTGGTCAAGTATCCTGCATGAACATTTAAAAAAGATCAAAGTTTTTGCTATGGTTGCTCAAAAAATGTCTCCTAAGTGATGAAATTGAAGAAAACGTCCAATTGAATAAATTACTATGATATATTATTATAGAGAACATTCAATCTGCAAAAAAATAATACAAGTATTTTGGGAAAAGGTCTTAGTTTGACAATATATATAGAGGATACATGACATAGGGAAAAATGTATTATTAAAAGTCAATAAATAGATGTGAACGATATAAAGAAGTAAATCTTGTTTTTTTTTATAGATTTTTAAGAAATAAAATAATTGCATTTAACAAAAAATGTATCTTTGATAAATAAAAAGTTGGCTAGTCTTAAACTACTTTCTCTGAATCTAGATTATATCATTGACATGGCGTAATCCATGACGTAACCATATTTTTTTGAAGGGTGTTCCAACTTTGAATAAGTAAATATTTTTATGTTATGTGAAAGGTTTAAGGTAATATAGTGATCCTCATAGTCATTGTGTTTTTTCTTCTTGTTTTGCTTTTTTGGTACTTCTCCCAATTTCATTATTTCTATTATTACTTGGACAGATGGATGAGGTAATTCTGAGGTGATATCACTAGTGTATGGGGAGAGTTCCTAGTTTTGAGTTTTGAATTGTGAAATTGACCAAAGTCAATAATTAAGGTTAACAATCTCCGATTTGGTTTTAGATTATTCCACTAGATCTGGGGTTATTTATATTTAGTTAAATATTCTACATGGATTACGAGGCATCCAAGAGTGAATAGTGACATTGAGTTGATTTTTAGTTTTTTCGTAAAGTTTAGATCTGGCCCCAATAAATTTTTGGTCAAGTCGACATCACATTAGTGATTTGATTATTCCACCAAGCTAGATATGTAGGTTTGGTCTTTTTCTGGGAGGTTCCACATATATTCCTCTTTTATAAGTTGAAGGGGATTGGGGTAGGCTGCTTTTTGCGGTTCTACTCCTAAATGGGTGTTTGTACTATATGTGGCTATACACAGAAGGCTATATACCAAAGACAAAATGAGCAACTTGGGAATTATTGATTAAGATATATGTTCATTACGCAAGGTAGGATACGACAAAAGGTTCCTAGTTGGTTACTCATCACAAGGAGTAGCACTGGATGGAATGAGGAGCTGAAATCGGTCACATGTCATGCTACTAGTAAATCTACTATGGCAGGTGTATACAGAATTGCAGCAGCAGCAACTATTTATCATATATAGCAGGAGAGGAACACTAGGATATTCCGATATAAGGAGAGGACTATAGACATGATCAGCCGACTAATTATCCAAGATATAAATCAAAGAGTTAGCATGATACCTAGGGCAGCGGGATATATGCAGTTTTATTTCTATCTTTAGAATAGTATACTAGTGTGACGAAGATTTAGAAGTTGTAGGGCTCTAAGATTGGAACAGGTCCATATCCAGAGTTCCAAATTGAACACAATGACACATCTAGTAATAAGATTTACCGTCACCAAAAATAAATTTGTGTGTGGATTGCGGAAATGTAGTTTAAGTCTCTAAGGTAAATTACAAGTAATTTATTTATTTGAGAATCAATTAATGATCGAATTTATCTGGTTTTTGGCGCATGAGCTTTTCACACTATGGCTAATCTAATTCTAAAATAAATTTTTAGTTTTTGAAATTAGGGGCTCAGGGTTGTCTTTGTATGTCGAGTTTTTAGTAGAGATTATATATAAACATGGTTGTTGATATACCTCAAGCCTCGAGAAAGAGTTTCATGGTTAAATCCAACAAAAAGTTCATCTTGAACTCCAAACACCTCCATCAGATTTCACGTCTGCAAACAGAAAAAGTAAAATCAACAGTAGTTGGGAATGGATAAAAAATAAGGCTGATTTACCTTTGCAAGGTGATATATCTCCTTCTTTTCCATCGATTAAGAATGTTAATGACTGAGGGATGAAGCCCGAGCAAACAAAGGGTGAAGGGAGTCAGAAATATGAAAGCGACAGAGTACAAGAAAGTGAGAAATGGAGAGCTTTCTTTAGAAATCCCTATTTTAGGGAATGGCAATTTCTTGGTCATCAAGACCAAGACCGAGTAGTCCTTTTATTTACTTATTTGGGTTTTTAGTTAATTGGTCTAGATTGGGCTATTATTTGGCATGTTTGTGTGTGATACATCTTTATCAGAAATAAACAAACCATTGTTCCACCAAAAAAATAAAAATAAAAATGTTGTTGTATATAGACTCATATACTTATATAGACTAGTTTCAGGGCACGTGCAGTGCACATGTGTCCCAATTCTTCTAGCATATATATATTTTTTAAAATAATAAGATAATATTAAACATGTGTGGAAAGAGTAATATAAATTTGAAGAAAGAACAAATTGAATTTGACAAATAATTAAGCTACTTAAATGACTTAATTGTTCAATACAAAATACTAAGGATTGCCTAAACTTAGAAAAAAACAATTAAATTTAGTTATATAGGTGCAATGCGTAATCAAATAATAAATATGTGGCTATTTGTACAACTACAACATGACATGATAAAATATTAGTTGTACCAAAATTTCCAAAATTAATGTTACTACAAATAGCTCTAAAGAATATTACCCCAAATTAAGCACAAATTCAATACGTATACACATTTTAAAATGTAAGCATATAACTAAACCTTTTTTTTAGTAATACAATTGTAGGAATAATTTTATAAAGTTAGTGTCCTAAATCAACATTTTAAACATCATAACATACAATTAAAAAACAATTATTTATATAGAAGAAAATAAATATCCACCTCAGTATCATATTCTTCCTATTCTAGGAGAAAAGGATGATG
The DNA here is from genome assembly GCA_016801875.1 of Solanum sitiens. NCBI lineage: Eukaryota > Viridiplantae > Streptophyta > Magnoliopsida > Solanales > Solanaceae > Solanum > Solanum sitiens. The sequence continues at coordinate 1,061,178 of JABWTJ010000019.1, forward strand.
TTGTATTCTTATGTAAATATGTCATATTTCTATGATTATTGTGAAGTTGGGAGTGTGATGAAATGAAGCATAAGTATCCTATTTATCGCTCTTTTGTAAGTAAAATTTATATAAAAATTCATATTAAATGTGAGTCCTTATAATTCATAAGAATGTGAATGGTCAAATTTTCATTTTTTTAAGCAGAAAAATCTACTATTAGGTTGATTGTCATAACCATTACCTAGTATTTATTAAGAATATATTAATAAATCAAATACACTTTGACATTCCTTATTCTCCTTATCCATTATTTAGGCATTATTGCATTAAAGTAAATAATGCATCATCAACTTGAAAATTAGGGGCAAAATGATAATTCAACTTTAAGATTAGGATCTTCCCCCTCTCTCTATATATAGAGAGATACTTTCTCTTTCTTTATCATAAGTATTTGAAATCCAATGTAATATAGTGTAGTATCTCCTACCATCTAAAATAGTCATTTTACATCTATAAAAAATAATATTATATTTGAATCCACACTAAAATTATAAGCCTGTCATATACTAAAAGATCAGTAACAATGTATACATATGTTATTTTATTCTCAAGATCTTTGAGGGTAAACTCCTCTCTGTATGACATCATCGTCATCTATCAGCAAATCAAAATCATTAAAGTTCAAACTGAATAAAAGAGATTCAACTACATTATTCCAAAAAAAAATACCTCAAAAGATTCTTACCTCTATTTTATAATATTTCATAGTTTTACATGATTTAGCCTCCGACTCAAACTACAAGTATTTTTTATCTACATCTTAAAATACATAAAATTTGTATTCAAGAAAATAAACTTATAATTAGCACTCAAAAATCTCACCATAGGATTAGTTAGAGAAGAGCTAAAGACGGAAGTGCAAAAAAGAATATGTAATAGAGCAAAAATACCAAAAACTGTTAAAGGTAATAAAAAGAAAAGTAAAAAAAAAGACTACCTAATTTTGAAATGAGAAGACGAAAATTAACTTGAATATGCAATGAAACATCATGCTTTAGTATTTATATTTATATTTATAATAAGTAGTACAATTTGTAACTTGCATAGAAATAATAATATATTGTAATATATAAGTATTGAGTGTTTAAATTGTCAGTGGTTTTTTTTTTGATAAAGTTGTGATGAACTTTTATTGTTAATTTCTAGAAAACTCACATAATTAATAACTCTTAATTATATTAATTATGAAGAACATAAAAATAAAGTTTTTTTTGTCTATCCCTTTGAATTACAAGAAACAAGAAACAAAAAATAAGAAACAAAGGATTAATAGCTATTAAATATAGTGATGGTTAGACTACTAAATTCATTTTGCCTTTTGGTGATTCATTAGAATTTGATAAAAAAAATTATTATAATTAAATGGTATATAGTTGGAATATTTTTTTTATAATTTTGTACATGAATATAAAGAAAATTGTTCATGATTAAAGGATAAAATGTCCTACAATTTTTAATCGGCATTTTGATAATTGAACTTTCAATCTATAATTTTTCCAGAATAGAAATATAACATATGTACTAATTGAATATTCAGAAATTGATATAACTGAAAATGAAAATTATGTTTTGTAGATTTAAGTACAATAAATATGAATTTACTATTATGTTATTCTATAGATAATATTTATTATTAAAAGTAATACTATGTTAACATAATAATACTCTTTAGAGACTTTTAAAATGTAAAACAATTGATAAGTAAAAAAATAGAAAAAAATGAAGGCAACCAGAAAAAAAAAAGTTTTGCTAGTTCATAAGGTGTTTTGTAAACATTTCCACCCAAAAACAAAATGCAAAGTATAATTCTATAATGAAATAACGATTATCATGAGAAGGAAATAAACTATTACCAAAAGAAAGGAAAGAAATTGTTTATTGTCAGTACTTTAATCGTATAGAACCTGCACAAATAAAAAAAGTATAATCACATGGTTCTTCAAAGTTAAGTGGGCATAAGATTATTCCAAATAATCTAAATATTGTTAGGGTTTTGTCCTGATTTTCTTACATTATTTAAAATTTATATTTTTCTAAAAGAAAAGACAAAACATTACCATTAATGTTTTTACTTTTCATGAAAGGAAAATATAAAAGAATTGAGATCTTCAATTTATAGTATTAAAAGAATTATATTTTCCTTTCATATAATAATATTATGTCTTTTAGTACAAGTTTTTGTTGTCTAATTTATCAACCATAAGATTTGCAAATTATAAGCTTTCGCATGACGTGCTAATCACTCCTTTAGAACCCAACAAATACAACAAAAGAATATAACCATGTATATAAGGGCGGACCCACGTTGGGTCCAGGGTGTTCACCCGAACACCCTCGGCAAAAAAAATACACTATATATATAAGGTAAATTTTATGTATTTCTGTAGATGATATATTTTGAACCCCCTCAATAACAAATAAAAATAGATGGCTCAATGGTAAGATCCCTGACTATTATGCTACACACCCCAAGTTCGAATCACTGCAACAACATTTATTTATTTTCGTTTATAGTGTCAATTTATTTTTGTTTCAAAAAATCAAATCTGATTTTAAGAATTTTTTATTTTAAAAACATGTCAAAAGTGTGGTTTTAAACCCAAAAAAATTCAAAGGGCCCATTTCGAAAGACTTATTTACACGTTTATATTTTTATTTTTTGAACCTCCTGAAAGAAAATCCTGGGTCCGCCACTGCATGTATATGAAAAAGTCTTTCAATTTTAAGATATTGATATTAAAAAATGCAAAAGTTGATCAATATTAAAAAACAAATCTATCTTTCATTTTTGAAAATTTTAAAGAAAAAACTTACATGGGTCATCTCTCATGGAAGTATAGTTATATATCAATATAGTCATTGAAAAATTCTTACAGAAGACATGGTTATTTATTAGAAAGTTATGACCTTTGGATTTTTTTTACTCAAATTCCAAAAAAAATATAAAATAGAAATCTAAAAGTGCAAAATAGTAATCTAACTTTGAAGTTAAGATCTTCCCACTTATAATAATATATGATAATTATATTTTTGATAAAATAAGAGAGCTTCAAGGCTATTCAAAAAGGGAAGTAATTTTTTAAGAGTTCATGATATGTATACTTGACTTTCAACATAGATTATGATTACTCTCTTAGTCTTTGCTCTAGAGATGATTATTAGTTTATTCGGTGTTGAAATTAATGACTTATTGATGTGCATTCTAAGTAAGGACACCTCTTGACACATAAATCAAGCCACAAGGTTCGAGATAAAACAAGTCTGTTATTCCAGTCTACAAGGATCTAGTCTTTTCCAATTGTTGTTTGAGATAAACCAAGCCAAAAGGTTCGAGAGTCTAAGGAAAAACTAGCCTATCCTAGGCTAAGGCAAATCATGAATTAGAAAACAAATAAAACTCAAGTAATTTCACATAGCATGCAAGCCACACAACCAACCCGGCTAGACTGGTGCTACCCTCGATACAGTAGTAATCAACCCTATATCATGGGTTTTAAGAGGAAAAGTTGAAATATTTAGGTATCACGCCCTAATTTACATTGATAATCATAAACTTACACATTCATGCTCAATCTAAGAAGAAAGAAAGTCGTAGCTGTGGGACCTACACAGTAATTTTGGAGTTGACTCCATCTAAAGTTCCTAAACTACACCTCGAATATGTGTTCCAAAACTGGACATTTTTGAGGCTCGGAAGCAGCCACATGAACAGCATGCAATAAAAGCGCATTTCAAGGAAACATTATAGAGAGGGAAGCAGCTAAAACAAGAAATTCACCTCAAACGGGGATTCCTCAACAGATTTCTAATCACAAACTCAAGTATTCATTTATTCAACGATAACATGGGACTTCGAATCACTTAAATCAGAGCTCGGATGAGGGATAAATCCCCTTTTTGGAAATAAGAAGTGGGGCTGCAAATTCTCTTCATAAATAGCCGAGATTTAGTCGCTAAATGTACAATTCTAGTCGCTGAAAGCCTGATTTCTGATTGCTAAAAGCCTGCACCAGATATCAGCACTTCAACTAGTTTGCTTAAACTCTGAATTCTCAGATGAGGTGCTTTGGATTCTTTAGGAACCCCGTGCATGCAAACGAGATAAGAAACCATACCAAAATAGATGTTCCGAACTCAACTGAGCAGTCAAAATACCCACATGAACCATCTCGGCACATCCCTCCACGTGATCATCCACAACCATAAGAAACATCATGTCTGAAAGGAAACGAACCAAATAAATTCTCACAAAGATCTTCAACAAGGTTGAACAATCCGTTAAGGTGTTCAATGAATTGTAGAATGACTTCTCCACCTTATCTCACATATTGTCCTCTCATTTGGTGCTATCAAATAGTTGGAAACTCAGAAGTGCCAGACTGTCACTTATCTCACTCAAAGAAAAAATGGAGCATTGCGTAGTGACACCATCTCGAATCCCAAATATGAACAATTAGGAAATGAGAACAATGTTGTGCCACGATATTAAATAAGACACTTTGGGAGGCACCACAGGTCTTTATTGTTATTTATTACTTTATATAACGTGTACTGTGAGTGAATGTTGAAAAAAAGTCAAAATGTAGCAAGAGAACAATGGGTGATGACAAAAGCATAACGTGATTCACCGAAGGTGTAGTGATGACTCATTCTTGTCAACCTTTTGACCTAGAAGTTTTTTAAAAATATACTATAAATTTAGGCAATCTGAGCTCCAAAAGGCAATTCGCTGAAGTACACTATCTGAATTCCATCATGCCCGCTGAATCAACCTTCAAGTTTTGTTTTTGTTCATGCATCTTTGGCGAGCTTCACCTCCAGTTTACGGTCCGCCAAATACAATCAGCAATATTAGTCGTTAGCACCGAATGTTTCTGGTATAAAAAGGCCAAATGTCTTTTCCTTTTCAAAAAGAAATACTCTTTTCTATCTCTTAGCTCTTTTCCACCCATTAACTTGTAATAGCATATTTGAGTGTTGGTATCCTTATTATGCGATTATCGAGTGCGTGGAATGCATATTTGTCTTGACCAGTCTACTCCAAATCCTTAAATCCCTCGTTTTAGCATTTTTGTTCTCTTTGAGGTTGATGTTCGACTTCTATTTTGTGATTTGAGCTTAAAAGTGTGTTTTGTGTATGGTATTAAGGCCATTTTATTGTTGTTGTTAAGTAATTTTATTGGGTACTCCTATATAGTTGATATTAAATGATGACCATGTATTAGATAGTTGAAATTATGGGTAAATTGCTAAAATTTAATGTGTTGATTATTTATTGACATTGAATGATGAATATTGCTAGGTCTAATTTAAATTTTATATGGGTAAAGTATGATTAGCCTAATGTTTATCCAATTGCATGATTTTCCCAAATGATAGATTGAGTGACGACTTTCAGAAGGGCAAATCATCAATTAGAGAAATGCTTAATGATATTTGGAATCTTAGTACCCATGGGGGATAAGAATGTGGGTAGATTTTAAAGTTGGGGGGTGGGGGGAGACTAGATATTATTGTGTATGTTGGTTCAATCGGTGAAAATAAGCATTGATCAGAATCCTACATGTTCGGCAGGCTTGTCTTAGCTTTTCAAGGCTGATCTCACCTTCTTGAGTGAATATGTGACCTTGGGTACTATTTCATTTGGAGAACTTGTCTTAGTTCACCAAACCCACTAGGTGAATAGCCAAGTGGGAGTAAACATCAACCTTTATGTTTGTTTGTGTTCATTTTGCATTATCAGTTTTTGCAGACTTGTCTTAGCCTGCCAAAACAAACTCGGTGATTGATTTGGTATTGACTCCGCCCATTATGCATGAGTTCTTAGATTTTGTGGCACATTATGATTTGGAGAGCTCACCAAAATCCCGCATAGCCTATTAGGCAGTCCACCATCCCATTAGGGGAGCCTCAAAACTATTGTTGAACTGTGTTTTCAATGAGTTTGATTTCAACTAATATCCACCGATTCTTTGTTTGTAAATGATGGATTTTTCAGGAGATGAGTAAAGCACTTGGAAAGAGATCATTGACCTCTAGCTCGGAGCATGACAATGCTCCTCTTCCAAAGAGACAATAGGGGATAGTCTTTAACGAGCCATTTAAGGCTCTGATCTTGGGCATATTTTATATGCCCAACTCTTGTGATTTACTAATCATTAACATAAGTTTTAGCATCACAAGCACAACAATGGTGCTACGCGCATGACCCAGTTTGACGGAAGCCTGTTTTTGGCGCACTAGCAGCGCGACGCGCCAGCCTGCCAGGCGTGATCAGGGCGCATTGTCCCATAGTTTTGCGTACGTTTGAGTAAAATTTGATCTAAAAAGGAGTCATTATTGAAGTGTATGTAGACTCTATTTCCTCAAATGTTATTGTTAGGGTTCAACTTTTTTATGGGTGTAAAAGAGAATGTTTCATTATTTGTAGTAGGTTTCGATCTTCTAACTCTTCTACTTTCCAGAAATAGCATGAACAATTGTATTTTGCGGTTTTCTAATAGTATGAGTGGTTAAACACTTTATTCTGGGGTTGTAGCTATGAATCAAATGTTGAATATTTAAGGTTTATGAATTAATTATTGGTTGTCAATATAAGTTACATATATATTCTTCTTTTAGTATTTTATGCTTGACTACCATAAGGTAAATCTATTGTCTAATATTAAAATCGAGAGAGGAGGGATTAGATAGACCAGAGAATATAGAGAGCTCGATCAACCCATTAGTTGAGGTCATGTGTGTTCCGAAGTGATGCCTGGACAAACAACTTCCTTGATTACAAAACATGATAAAATATGAATGCTCGTCATTTAGGCTTGTGTATCCCCACTCAATGATGTAGTTAGACAACTAACTAGAGTAGGCGAGTAGAGGTTTGATACCCGACTCATACGATTAACCCTGTAAACCAGTAACTTGAAAACTAAAAAATTAGTTCCTAGACGAGAATATGATAAATGAGATTCATTGCATGACGCATCCTTTGAATTCTCTTTCACCTGCTTGAAACATCATCTTAAAGTCGTTCACAATTAGTTACTTTTATTTATTGCTTAATTAGTAGAAGTCATAAACAATCATCACCAATTCTGAAAATGGTTACTTTTATTTTATTTGTAGGATTAATTGTTAAATATAAGTCGAGCATAAGTACCTTGGGAATGATAACTCGTTTCGTCAAGAATATATATTACTTGAGAGACTACGTTCACTTGCGTGTATACCGGGGATAAATAAGTTTTGGCGCCACTGCCGGGGACTTAGAAATTCATTATATTCAATCATCTTAAGTCTATAATTAGAATATTCATGTGTTAATTACTTGATCAAAGTTTTTTTATCGTAGGCAGTGCACTCTCAAATCTGGCTCAAAAAGGAGAACTTGTCGAACCAGACAGCGAACCCGAAATAGCTTTACACCAACGCATGAAAATGGCTAATCAAGGTCATCATGGAGAATTGAGGTTTGGTATTCATGAAGACAATGAGGATAATAACCAAGACAACGTGAACAACCAAGAGAACTTGAATAACCAAGAGGTACCCCCTGTCGTACCAGCAACCAGTCCATGATGTCCCAGTCCCACTCCCAGCTAAGGTGGCGTCTAGCATTAAGAAACCTCCACCAGGGGGTAGTTTTGAACTTAAACAGGGCATGGTACAACTCATCCATGCTAGTAGGCAATTCACCAGTCTCCCCCACGAGGATCCCCAAATCAATCTTAGGAACTTTATAGAGATTAGTGATACATACATTCCAAATGGACTTTCATCGGATTATGAAAGGCTGACGTTATTCCTATATTAATTGTTAGGAGCCGCAAGGCGTTGGTTAGATTCTGAGCCACAAAACTCCATCACTACGTAGGATTATCTAGCAAAAAAATTCTTCAGTCGATCCTTTTCATCAAAGAAAACTGCACAGTTGAGGAGTGAGATATTAAGCTTTAAGAAAAACAGGGGAGGACATGTACCAAGCATGGGCTTGTTTTAAACAAATGTTGAATGTCCGCCCTCACCACATGCAAACTAAAGAGGCACTTGCTCACACTTTCTTTGAGGGTTTAGATTATAATGCACGTGTAATTCTTAATAGTGCAATAGGTGGACAAGCCCTAGCAATAACTTGTGAAGAGTTATTCGACCAAATCGATAGACTCTAAGAAGGAAACCCACGGTATGAGGGGGGAAATGCGTAGAACCACAACCCAAAGGGCCGTGAGAATCTTAGATGCAGATCAAGCCACCACCATAAATTCAAAATTGGATGTGATGCAACATAATATTTCCATGCATTTCAAATAGATGTCCTTAAACCAAGCATCGGTCTACATGGTACAACATGCATCATGGGGTATGTGGTAGTGGATCCTATGAAACCGACCAATGTGAGGCAAACCCGAATTTCGCAAACTATATGGGTAATGCGCAAATGGGTGGAGGTCATAAAAATTATGGTAATACCCACAACTCTAGTTGGAGGAACCATCCTAACTTCTTATGGGGTGGGAACCAAAACCAAAATCATGTGCAAGGGGCTAACCAATACTGTTCTTAAGGGGATGGGCAACAATACAAAAATCCTAACCAAGGTGCAAATCCGAATGCACCAAAAAGAGGGATGAACAATGAGGAGTTACTCCAAAATCTCACGGTTGAACTAGGGAAAAAGATCAATGCTAGGATAGATAAGCAAGAGGAGAACATCAGAAACATCCAAATGTCCCAAATGATTATAGAGAAGCAAGTAGCCAGTTCTCTGAACTTGCATCCCTAAGGTGGGTTGCCCGGTGATACTAAACCTAACCCCAAGCAACTGAATGTGTTAAGTACTATAAGTGGGTTATATCTAGAGGAACTAGCTCCAAAGAAGAGAGATGTTGAGGGAGGTACTAAATAAAAGAATGTGGGAGAGGTAGTAAAGAGCTCCAATGTTGTGACAGTTGTTCGTCAAAATAAACCACCCGTCCGTTTTCACAAATGCTCAAAAAGAAGAATGAGGAAGAATTCTTCAGTAAGTCTCTCTCTCATTAAACAAGTTCACATTAATCTACCTTTGGTTGACATTTTGCACGATATCCCGAAGTATACTAAATACATGAAGGAGATAGTTGCTAACTAGAGAAGGATCACAGAGTATGAAATTGTAGCACTTACTGAGGAGTGCCACTCCAGAATCCAAAATAAACTATACAAAAAGTTAAAAGATCTGAGTAGTTTTACTATGGAGATTACAATTGGGAAAAGTGTTCATGCCCGAGGGTTGTGTGATTTCGAGGTAGGTATAAATCTTATACCCATGTTGTTGTATCAAAATCTTGGGTAGGGTAGTCCAAAATGAAGCACTGACATTCTCCCACTCACTCATAGATCCATTCCTAGGCCAGAAGGTGTGTGTGTGTGTATGTGTGTGAAGATGTGTTAGTTCAAATGGGTTCCTTGATTTTTCTGGTGGATTTTGTGGTCTTATATTTTGCACCCGATCGTAAGTTCCATTCATTTTGGAACGTCCATTCTTGTCCACTAGTAGGGCATTGACTGATGTAGCAGGTTTGAAATTAACTATGAGGGCACATGATAAGGTTGAGATATTTGATGTTTATCGCGCTTTAAAATTGCCTTCTAGCTATGAAGAGTTGTCTGCTATTACAATGGTAGATGACATAGTAGAATCACAACTAGTTGTGCCCAAAGATCCCTTAGAGAGAGTGTTAGTGGGACATGAGGTGGATGGAGATACTGAGGCCCAAGAGATAGAGACATGTTGGAATTTGGAACTCGTATAGATTCAGAGGTATAGAGTGGAGCCATTATATCGTGAGTTAGGGCCTCCAATCAACCCTTTATTGAAGAAGCTCCCAAGTTCGAATTGAAAACGGTGCCTTCTCACCTAAGGTATGCTTATTTGGGTACTAATGGATACTTGCTTCTTATACTATCTACAGAATTGCCTTAAATACAGTTTGAGGCGGCATTGAGGATCTTAAGGTAGAGAAAGAAAGCAATTTGATGGCAGAGGGCTGATATTTAGGAGCTTAGTCCGGTATTATTTATGCACATAATCTACATGAAAGATAAGAACAAACCAAGTGCACAACATCAACATAGGTTAAATCCTTTGATGAAAGTAGTGGTGAGAAAGAAAGTAATAAAATAGCTAGATGCTGGAATTATGTACCCGATCTCTGGTAGTAAGTAGGTAAGCCCGGTGCAATGTGTTCCGAAGAAGGAAGGTATGACAGTGGTAAGGAACGAAAAGAATAAGTTGATTCCATCTAGAATAGTGACCGAATGAAGAATTTATATGGATTACCGAAAACTTAATGATGCCACCCCGAAAGATCACTACCCGGTTCCCTTCATTGATCATATGCTTGACCGACTAGCCAGGCCAAAGTACTATTTTTTCTTATATTGGTATTCCGGGTGCAACCATATCTTAATTGCATCTGAGGATCAAGAAAATACCACATTCACTTGTCCTTACAATACATATGCTTTCAAATGCATGTCATTCGAACTTTGCAATGCACTGGCGACTTTTCAAAGGTGTATGATGACCCTTTTTCATGATATGGTGAAAGTGTTTCTAAAGGTGTTCATGGCTTATTTCTCCGTCTTCGGGAAGTCTTTTGAGATATGTCTCCGTAATCTTGATAAGATACTTGCTAAGTGTGAGGACACTAACTTAATGTTAAACTGGGAAAAGTGTCATTTTTTGGTTAGTGAGGGGATAGTATTATGACATAAGGTGTATAAGTCGGGTTTAGAGGTTGATAAAGCCAAGGTTGAAGTTATTGAAAAATTGCCCCCTCCCATTTTGTAAAAAGGGGTGCGAAGCTTCCTTGGTTATGCAGGTTTTTACCAGAGAGTCATTAAGGATTTCTCCAAGATTGCAAGAGCTTTGTGCAATCTTTTAGAGGAAGAGGTGAAATTTGATTTTGATTAGATGTGCTTGAAAGCTTTTGAGATGTTTAAGAGGAACTTAATTGAGGTTCCCATCTTAATTGCTCCTAATTGGGAGATACCATTTGAACTCATGGGTGATGCAAGTGACGTAGCAGTGGTTGCAGTGTTGGGAAAAATAAAAGATAAAATGTTCCACTCGATCTATTATGCAAGCAAGAACCTGGATTCTGCAAAAGCTCATTACACAGTGACTCAGAAGAAAGATGCTAGCTTTAGTGTTTGCCTTCGACAAGTTCATATCGTATTTGGTAGGTAGTAAGGTGATTGTTTGTATTGACCATGCAGCTATTAGGTACCTATTTTTTACATCCCTATTTTATTCGAATAAGGAGAAACGTCGCAGTGACTCGAAAAATAATTAAGTCAATTTTAAAAGAAGTTCGAAGAATAAATGAATTTTAAAGGAATCGCCACCTAATTTTAGGATAAAACTAGGAAAACATTAAGTGATCTACGAAACCATTAGATTCTAAGTGTTCATGTTATTCCGAAGGAAAGGTGTTAGACACCCTTTGAAATCCACAATTGTGGGTCCCGACTGAATTCATTTTTTCAAATTGAGGAGAAAATAAAATTATACACAAGTATAATAGGCATGCAATATACATAAATAATAAAATAAAACAATAATAAGAAACGTCCTAAGTTTGCCTAGCGCCCATAATAAATAATATTACAATTCGAATTTTATTCTAATAACTTCGATGGAAAGCAACGCGGTGTACCCGTAAATACTTTGTAAAAGAGTTAGTACTAAATAAATATAAATAAAAATGAATAAATCAAATAATAACTTAAAAATAAAAACCCGTCTTATTAATATGGGAGGCCTTGGAAATCGAGGTTAATTTTTTCATTGGCCATTTAACATAACAACAATAATTTATTAATAGGTAAAATATTAAAATAACAGCACACAACCACATAAATTAAATAGCCAAATAGAAACAATATAACCAATGACTCAATTAACAACGGTATAATTAACAACAAATAAAGATTTTGGCCAACAAAGTGATTTGTATAAAGAAAATAAAAAATTAACATAAAAATCAACAAGAGATATAAAATAGTAAAACAATGGCGACCAAACGCATATTGGAACATTAAATAAAACAAAATAAAAAAAATAGATAAACAATCCAAAAGTGCTATCAAATTCTCATTGCAACAGTAATAAAAACCAAAATAAGATAATATTAAAATAAATACATAATTATGAAACAAACCATAGGAATCATATGCAGCAAGCTGCCAAAATTTTAGCAAAAATCGATAAAGAAATGACAGTAAAAAAATACATTAGTAACAAATATAAAAAATAAAACAATAATCATAACAATGTAAAGCTCACATGAACAAATTTATTTATCAAAATAATTGTAGAATTTAGCAACTAAATGCAATAAAATAATCATTAAGTCAAGTAGTCAACTACAAAGTAATGATAAAAAAAATCATCATACTGCTAACATACAGATTAACCCCAAATAAACTAACAACAAAATAGACTAAAAATAACAGAGATCTACAACAATTTTCTAAAGCTTATGCTTTCATATGAGACCCAAAAATGCAATAACATCAAAGAAAACAAAAATAAAGGAAACATGGTCTTACTGGTGTGACCATGACACTTATCGGAATACCAAAGCGGATTTGTTATGATATAGAGCTTGGCGGTGGCTTATCTCTGCTATTTCTGGCGACAACCGGTGTGGTCTGGTGGCCCACGCTCGGATTCCGATGGCGGAGCTTCTTCGCCGGACAGTGGGTGGTGTTGAGATGGTAACCCCGAACTGCTGGTGACCTACAAAAAAAACAAAAAAAAACATAAACTCGAAAAGGGGAAAAATGGAAGGGGCTGACATCGTTTTGGTTTGAAAGAGGGGTCTAGTTTGTGGTGCTCCGGCTAGATTTCGCCGGAGAGATGGGAAGAGGGAGATGGGTGTGTTTGGTTTGCTGGTCCTTTGGAGCTGCGACGGGTCTGGTTTGAGAAGAGAAAATGGAGGACTGTTTGGTGTTGGGTTTGCCGGAGCTTGAAGCTCGTGGGTGTGTGTTGAACTGGTGGAAAAGGGTTTTGGTGGCTGGAAGTGGTTGTTTGTAGGCTGGTTGGGTGGTGGAAGCTCACCGGAAATTGGTTCGGAAAGGTGGAGGAGATGGAGTTTTTATGGCTGTTGCTAGGTCGGAGCTTTGGATTGGTTTCTGGTCCATTTCGGGTGGATATCTAGTGGTCGGAAAATGGGTTGTTAGGAGGTGGAAGGTGGTGATCTGGTGGTTTCTTATTTCGCCGAAAAAAATGAAAAGACGAGTGGGGTTTTGGGTTGTCGGATTTCGGGGTCGTGGCAGCCGAAAAATATTGACTAGTGAAATCATTTTGTGGATAAAGATCTGAAAATTTACAATCCTAAAATAAATTACCACCCTCATTTTGACCTAATTAATAACTTAAATAGGAAAACACAAAATGGGCTCAAATGATGGACTTTTGTGGCCCAAAATTATATGAATAGAATCCCTAATTTTTTTTCGTATTTGGATAAATTTTAGACTATGCTAAATATCAACATAATATTAATAAATGTAACAAATAAAATGAATATTAAAAAAATATAATGAACGTAACTAATGACATGTAAAAATATGATTTTAAAATTAACTGATAAAAATTCCTAAATTTTGATAAATAAAGATAGTTATCGATAAACTTATTTCAAATTATAAAAAATCATTTTGAGCTATTAAATAAATAAAATTTAAAAGTTACGAATTTTGAAAATGTTAGGTCAAAATTGGGTTCAACACCTATTCAACAAGAAGGATGCTAAACCAAGCTTATTTGGTGGATATTGCTTCTCCAAGAATTTGACCTTGAGATTAAGGATAGAAAAGGTATTGAAAATCAAATTACTGAACACTTGTCTAGGTTGGAGAATTTTTCCCACGTGCATGAAGGATAACAAATCCGGGAAGAGTTTCTAAATGAACAGATGATGGTACTAGATATTCCTCAAGTGCCTTGGTATGTAAATATTGTGATTTGATAGTAAGTGTAGATTACCCTCTGGGTGCAACAACTCAACAAAGAAAAAGCTCAATCATGAATATGCTAAGTTTTATGTCTGGGATGAACAATTCTTGTTCAAGCAAGGTGTGGATCGGGTGGTGAGAAGATGCATTCCAGAGTTTGAGGTTCAAAAAGTGCTCAAAAGTTATCATGCTAGCCGATAGACCCAAAGTACATTGATTCACACATTAAAGGGTGTCATAATCCTACCGATTCAATGTTCATTCGTTAGGGAAGCTCATTTGAAACCTCATGAAAGAGTGCCATATGTCTACCAATTCAAGGTTCATCATTAACATTCATGGAAGGGTGCTATAAGCCTACTGATCCAAAGGGTTATTTACATCATTTATGGAAGGGTTCCATAAGCCTACAGATCCCAAGGTTCATTATTAACATGTGGGAAGGGTGACATTAGCCTACCGATCCAATATTCAACGATAAATCATACTTTCATTTATACAAGAAGAGGATGCATACCAATTCAAGATTCACATTACATTAAGGAACCCTTCACATTCTATCATCAACATTCATGAGTACATAATCGAGAATAACCTTTCAATAATAGTACATTTACATTCTAAACATGTTCACCATAATATCATAGAATTTCCATGCATATCCTTCACATCATAATTATACATTAACCTTCATACTATGTCTTTGAAGGCCATGGATCACATTTACCCACACACCTTGAAATGCTAAAATTAAGCATGAGAACTTATATAATTTCAACAATATAAATCAATATAACCATAAAAAATTCAACATACTTCCACGATCAATCAATTCCCAATCACAAATCAGAACATAGGGGTTTGCGGGAAAACATGGTTTCAAGGGGAAAATCATTAAAATCATCATATATTCATCAATTCATTCATAAATCATCAATTATGAACCCTTAATTTTTTTTTGGAATTGAACCCATGCTTAGTTTAAAAACCATATTATTTGGGGAAATTTGGTACTTGAACATCATCTTAGAAATTGACTCCTTGAAAGAAACTAAGTCAATGATGAAGACTACCATACCTTTAGTAAATATCCCCAAGAAATTTGAGGAAGAAACACCTTGAATCCACAAACCCTAGCTTCAATGTGTGTGTGTGTATATATATATATATATATATATATATATATGTATAGTTTTAAGTATTAAAACACTTCATTTACTCCTTTATTTTCCAATACCCAAATCATATCAATAGTTCTTCTCCCTCCCAAAATTTCTCTCTCAAAAACTCTAGGAAGAAGAAGGGAGACATTGAAGCTAGGGTTTGTGGATTCAAGGTGTTTCTTCCTCAAATTTCTTGGGGATTTTTACTAAAGGTATGGTAGTCTTCATCATTGACTTAGTTTCTTTCAAGGAGCCAATTTCTAAGATGAGCCAATTTATATATATATATGATATAAAACAATTTAAAATGACCCCACACAATAATTAATTAAATGGAAATTTCCTCTTAACCTTAAATTTGAGGAGCCGCCATTAGCGACCACACCCACTTGGACGGCTCGTGAAGGGGACCACGACTCATGGTTGTGCCCGTGGACCCTAGGGTAGTAGCCTCCTCTACTTCCATGCCTCTCATGAGCCCAATGCATGACCACGAGATCTCACACAATCCGTGGTCAAGACCACGAGTGTGGTGAAGGTCGTGGTCTTGAGGTAGTGTCAAGGATTTGAAGCCTTCCCTCCCTTACTCCTAAGTGGTCTTCACGACACCATCACGCCTCTTCAAGGGTACCATATCCCAGTGGCGCCCGTGGTCCCTTGACCAGTAGCTTCCTCATCCTAACATAACTCCCAAAGCTAAGGCAACCCCACGAGCCTTCCCATGGCCCGTGGTCATGACCACTAGTCGTGAAGTGGCTCATGAAGGGGAGCCTTGACATGGCACCTTTCGAGAGCACACTGCCTTGACAACCACGGGTGGCACCACAGCTCATGGGGGAAACCACGGGTCATGAAGATCCTTGTGGTCATGGTATGCAGTGGCGAGGCCTAGTTTTAGGCAGCCTTGGCCCCCTAACCATGGCCTTCAACCAAAACCCTTAGCCCTTGCCCTTAACCCTTGACGTTAACCCTCACATTTAGGATCTAGTTCAACCTATGATTTTCTGAGGGGTTACAATATAGAACAAATCACATGTTTTTATCCCAATTAAATATCTCACAACTCTTGTTATAACATGTCAATGTGCATTACTTGGATTACTTGGAAACCTGCTAAGTATTCTTACTGCATATGCAATAACATGCCTAGAACGATCACTCACATACCTAAAACTTCCAATTAAGCTAGCATTCTTTTTTATTTTTCACATCCTTATCACTTTTAACATGATATCAGTTTATTAATGAGAAGTTCCAACATCTTAATCGGTAAGATTCAAAAACAACATGCGCTACAAGCATCATGTAACAGGAGGTAGTTAAAACTTAAGTTTTATTATAATATCTTCTGTTGTTTTGCTTGTGATGGGCTTTGCACAACATCTTTTGGTTGATGAAAGGTCTCGTCATCTTCCTTGGCAGGATTCCCACAGATAATTGATTCTTATGATAAAAGTTGAGGGTGATGTGGAATGCAAAGTATATGCAGGTTACTGATTATAGGGAAAAAAGGGAGAAAAACACACTTACTTCATCAATACTTTTAGGTCCATAAGATACAGAGATCTTAGCATTGTTATCAATGTTATATATAGTTACTCCAGGTTTAGCAGCTTCCATCTTTAGCCGGGGTTCAACAAATTTTGTAAAATAACATAATATATTTATGTGAAGTATGTGTTCTTGGGTATGTCTGTACCACCTCTATTTTTCATTCCTTTAAGGAATTTTGTTTTTTCAAATGTAGTGAATTTTACTATTACCGTTTTATATTAGATAATACTTAGTCAATTAGTTGTTAGCCATCTATTCCTATTATGTAGGAGTTAGTTAGTGACTTAGGAATCAACTAGTCGTGGGTTTACTACTTTTTATTTTTCATTCTAGTCTTATAAATATAATATGAAGACATCAATACAAATGTTCTTTCACCGATATTCCTCTTGACTTCTCTGCATTCTAATAACTCATACTTTGAAATTTACCAACAATTGGTATCTGAGATTTTTATACTGTGGGATTTTTGGGTATTTCATGGAGTGATTGCTTCAAGTGACTCCAGCACCACAACCAAAAACAACAAAAGATAAAGCATGGAAAAAGCTCAAGCTTCTCGACAATGGCACCTCCTGTCTTCAATGGTGAAAATTTTCACATGTGGCCAGTGAGGATGGAAGCTTATCTCGAATCTTTGTATCTTTGGGAGGCAATCGAGGAAGACTATGAAGTTTTTCCGCTACACGGAAACCCAACAATGTCTCAAATAAAAAATCACAAGAACAAGAAAACCAGAAAGTCGAAGGCAAATGCATGTCATTTTTCAGCAGTCTCTTCAACAATTTTCACTCGTATCATGTCTGTACAAACAACAAAAGCTTTGTGGGATTATCTAAATGCAAAATATGAAGGATATGATCGTATCAAAGGTATGCAAGTGTTGAATCTCATTAGAGACTTTGACTTACAAAAGATGAAAGACTCGGAAACAATTACAGAATACTCTAACAGGCTTATGAGCATAGTAAACAGATTAAGATTACTTTTTTCTGAATTTAATTAAAGACTCGCGTATTGTTGAAAAGATTCTGGTTACTGTACCTGAAGATTTGAAGCCAACATTACCACTTTAAAGAACACCAAGGATTGTCGAAAATCACTTTGGCGGAAGTTTTGAATTCCTCGCAGGCTTAAGAACAAAAAAGGGTTATGAGAGAAAATGAAATTAGAGAGGGAACATTGGCGGCCAAACATGAAGTTTCTTATTAAATCCATTGGAGGAAGAACTGAATTTAAAGACTCGCATATTGTTGGTGAATGATTTGAAGCCACCATTACAACTTTGGAGAACACCAAGGATCTGTCAAAAATTACTTTGGCGGAATTATAGAATTCTTTGTAGCCTCAAGAACAAAGAAGGATTATGAGAGAAGATGGAATTAGAGAGGGAGCATTGGAGGCCAAACATGAAGTTTCTCATTAAATCCATTGGAGGAAGAACAAATGGTGTATTCTGTAAGAGAAAATTATTCCGAGTTGTTGCTTAAGATACAATGACACTATCATTATTAAGGGCTTCTCAAAATGCAAGAATTGGTGTTAGTCTAGAACCTTTCTAAACTGGGAGCAAGTTCTAAAAATTTTTTAGGCTTGTCAATTTGGAAAACAAAGTAGACATCCATTCCCAAATGGAAAATTGGAGAGAACCAAGAAAGTTGCAGCTGGTTCACACCGATATTTGAGGACCCCAAAGTTCTCCTTCACTTATAGGTAGTATTTATAATGTTATGTTAATTGATGATCTTACCCGAATGTGCTGGATTTATTTTTTAAAGTACAAATTAGAGGTCAAGATCAATTTCTGGAAGTTGAAAGCAAAGTAGGAAAATGAAAGTTGTTGCAAAATTAAGATTTTACGATCTGACAATGGAAAAGGAGTACACTTCTCATCAGTTTGGTCTATTTTGTGAGGAATCGGGGATCGAACGTCAACTTAATTCTCCTTATACTCCAGAAAAAAATGGAGTTAGTGAGTGAAGAAACATATTTTTCATGGAGATGTCTCGATGTATGTTGCATGAAAAGAAATACCCAGAGATATTTTGGGCAGAGGAAACAAATACAAGTGGGTTCCTACAAAATCGACTTCCCTTAAAAACGGTGAAAGATCACACTCCTTTTGAAGCACGGTATGGATACAAAACTACATTGAATTTTATTAAAGTGTTTTGTTTTCATTTTCTTACCTATGTTCCTTAGGTCAAACATGATAAACTACATAAATAGGTTGCCTCGAGCATTTTTATTGGGTACAATAATGTTTCAAAATCATACAAAATTTGTCAACCTGAAGGTGAGAAGATAGTTATTAGCAGAGATGTCCATTTCACGGATAACGAAGAATGGTTTTAGGATTATTCAAGGAATTCCGTCAAGCAAACAAGCTCATTGTTAAATGAAAGAGACGATGATCCACCAGTAAGGGGAACTCAGTTTCTCTCTGATATATTTGAGAGATACAATGTTGCTATTTGTGAGCCTGATAACCCTAAAGATGCTCTCAAAGACCCCAAGTGGAGAAATGCAATGGAAGAGGATTTGTTTATGATAGAAAAACAATATGTTGTAACATGTTGATGAACCTCAAGGCCGAAAAGTAATTTAGATAAAGTGGGTGTTTCGAACAAAGATAAATGTTTATTGTTCAATCAACAAGCATAAACCAAGGCTAGTAGTTAAGGGTTATGCACAGATTTTTGGTGTATATTATTCTAACACTCTTTCTCTAGTTGCTAGGCTCGACATGATCAAATTGCTTATAATTGTTTCTGTGCTACGTGTCTGGAAAGTGCATCAGATGGATGTACAATCAACATTTCTTAATGGAATTCTTGAAGTAGAAATTTCTGTTGAGCAACCTGAAAGTTTTGTTATAGTTGGAAAGGAAGAAAAAGTCTTTCGACTACATAAAGATCTTTGTGGATTAAAATAGGCACAAGACCTTGGTATAGTCGAATAGATGATTATTTGCTCGGTCTCGATTTTGAAAAGAGTCTTTCAAAATCCACAATGTATGTTAAACATAATAGAAGTGAGATTCTTGTTGTTTCTCTTTATGTGGATGACCCTTTGATTACAAAGAGCAGTGAAACGCTAATTGATGAGTTCAAGCAATATATGATGCAAGCTTTTGAAATGTATGATCTTGGTCTTACGAAATAATTCCATGGAATGGAGATTGCACACAGAACATGTGAGTATTTCATTTGCCAAAAAAGTAGAGAAAATGCATAGATTCCCCTCCTGAACTTGTCTCAAAAAGTCAGTTACACGCTTAAACTACCATGATGACCTATTGCACACCTTAACTACTCAAAAGTGAATTTATTACCACTTTGAGACGTATTACACTACTCTCACATTATGTGGTTTATTACACTCGCTGTCACATCAACGCTACCTGAGTGTCATGTCATAAATTATAATCTTTTTCCTTTTCTTTTTGAATTAACTTTTCTTTTGTTAACTATATTTAACTCAAACTAATTCCTAATTAATTTTTTTAATTCTCTAATAATTATATCTTCTTCATCACTACTCCCACCCATTTTCAATTCTCATTTCATGGAAAACCCATATCCAGCCACATCTTCACTGTTGATTTTGTTCTTCACCACAACTATACCCCCTTCAATTCTTCTTCTTCTTATTCATCTTCTTCTTCTTCTTCTTCTTTGTCACCCAACACCCAACACCAAACATCACCATCACCATTACCAATATCAGTTTTTTCTTCTTCACCACCTTCAATTACCTCTTTTAATATTTGTCACCCGCCACCCATCACCACCAAAACCATAAAGTTGTTATTACCACCAAACCCAAAAAATGATTGACAAGCAAGAATTCTTTAACAAAGTTAAAAAAATGCAAAAGATAGAAACAATTAGTCAAAATGCTTCTAGATAAAATACAATTATTAACTATCAAATCTATGGGAATTAACCTACTTGCTAATAAAAAAATTGTGCATTAAGATTTTAATAAAAAAAGAAAAGAAGTGTGATGATAATAAAGAATGAAGAAGAAGAGGACACTGGGTGGGGTTTGAAGAAGAAGAGGCGTGGGGGTGGAAGTGGAAAAGAGGATTCTAACTTTTTATTTTACTTTAATTTCAAAATGACATGCCCATTTTTTATATTTTTTATTTTTTTTTCCATGTCAGTTTTAGGGGTAAGAAAATTCACTTTTGAATAGTATAGGTGTGTAATAGGTCACTATGATAGCTTAAGTATGAAATTGACTTTTTGGGACAAGTTCAAGGGGGAATTTTTGTCTTTTCCTAAGACAGTACGCTAAGGAAATTCTCAAGAAATTCAAAATCGAAAATTGCAAAGAGATTAATACTCTCATGAACCAAAAAGAGAAATTAAGTAAAGATCATGGAGCCGAAAAGGATGATGAGACATACCGAAAAGGATGATGAGACATACTTCAGAAGTTTCATTAGGTGTTTAACGTATCTTACAACAATAAGACCAGGTATACTGTATGCTCTCAGTGTTTTATCAAGGTCCATGCATTGTCAAGTGAAATACATTTGCAGGAAGCCAAAAAAGTTGTGTGATACATCAATGAAACCATCACATATGGAGTCAAGTTTTAGAAAAGTCAACTTGTGAAACTTTGTGGGTATTCCGATAATGATTGGGGTAATTATAAGGATGATGCAAAGAGTACTTCAGGAACTGTTTTAGTCTTGGTTCTGAAATTTTCTCATGGAGTTGTAAAAAACAAGATATTTTGGTTCAATCTACTAGCAAAGATGAGCTTATGACAGCGACAACTGCGGTAAATCAAGCATTGTGGCTGAAGAAAATTCTATTTGATTTGCATATGAAATCGACTGGAAGCATCAAAGTGTTGTGGACAATGAAATAACAATAGTTATATCTCACAATCCTTTGTTTCATGGAAGAACTAAGCACTTCAAAATCAAGCTTTTTTTTGAGAGAAGTGCAAAAGGATGGAGATATAACTCTTGTCTACTGCAAGATGGAATAATAATTGACTGATATATTCACTAAGTCTTTACCCGTCAACAAGTTTGAACTTCTTAGACAAAAAAATTGAGTTTGTAGTTTCCAAAAGTAGGAGGAGTGTTAGGAATTTTCTTTTTCAACTGTAGGTAATTTTTACCTTTACTGCTTTATATTATGTAAGACTTAGTCAATTAGTTGTTAGCCATCTATTCTTATTATTTAGGAATAAGTTAGTGAGTTAGAAATCTTCTAGTCATGGATTTACTACTCTCTGATTTTCATTCCAATCTTATAAATATAATCCGAAGACAACAATTAAAATGTTCTTTGACCAATATTCTTCTTGAGTTCTAATAACTCATTCTTCTGAAATTTACCAACAATTCCTCATTCCATAATAATATATGTCATCTACAAAGAAAAAATAGAAAACTAATATAAGCGTGTAAGATGTATAGTGTATAATTAATTAACATTGATGCCTTTTTTCTGTTCATTGTCAGGTAGTGTCTTCTCAACAGAGTCATAATGGTCCTTTCCCTTTTTCCGATCATTGTCTACATCAGATTTTTGGTCCTGTTTCAAATTCTTATGGTCCTCCTTTCTTTTTTTTTCATTCCAGTTTGTTGCCAAAGATATTGTAGAGTTATATAAGAACTAGGTAAATTGTCCGCGCTTCGCGTGGTAGTGAACTACGTCAATAATATACTTGTGAACATCTGATAATACATGTATTTTTGAGTGGGTACAACCCTACGATAAATTGTCAAGAATATTTTATCCAAAGAAGAAATGAAGTGTTTTTTTAATCTTAAAACGAAAAAGATTTGATTCTAAGTGTTTACGAATAATGTTATTAATTCTTCATTTTACTGTAGTTGTTCATCACCAAAGTCTTTACAAAAGATATGTAATTGTTCCACTGTCTATATTTGTATTCTCAAAAAGTTGTACAAACATTATATTCATCAATTGCGAGAGTTTTTCTCGTACTCAAGGCTGCTACATACAAAATCTAAATATTATACATCTTATACAATTAGTTGTGTACTTGATAGGTTTATTAAAATATAAAAACACATCTCTTGGAGTTCAATGAAATAGCGTATGTTGCTCAAATAATTTAGATTAAATGATGTCTTGGCAAGTCCATTATTCAAAATCATACGCAGTCGATGACACTACTTTGATAGCCAAAAGACATATTTTATTGTTTATGTTTCTATCAATATGGTTAACTTTATCCTTTTCGGGAATTTTAATCTAAAGTTTATACGGAGGTAATTATTTCATTAATATTTGATTAATATAGATTCATCCTACTTTGTGGGGTAATTCATTAACTCCAACCCAACATTTGAACCCCATTGATTAAGGTTGAGTGCAGTACTTACCATCCCACTAAATTCCTTTATTTTTTGAATGTCACTAATCGATTGAATATCTTGATAAGATAGAAAGTTGAATAAATAAAACTCCAAGGTAGTGTGGAACCATCATAACTTTTGAACACTTAAAGTCCTTTCTTGCACATCCCATGTATCTTTTAGACATTGAAAACTCTATAAAGATTAAAGTAATTTATTTTACAAGTTTAAGAATCATATATACATATAAAAGAGAACTCTAGGCCCGCCTACGTGGCGCCATCAGAAACAAGGATTCCCCTTTAAATTTATATATTACCAAAACTAGCCTTCCCCTTTTAATGAAAAGTTGTGACATTTATGAAAAGTTGTGATTTATGAAAAGTTGCGACCTTTAGGGAGAGTTACAACTTTTATGAAGAATTGTTATTTTTATGAAAAGTTGTGAATTTTATGAAAGTTGCGACTTTTATGTAAGGTTGTGACCTTTTCGAAGGGTTGTAACTTTTCCAAAGGGTTGTGACCTACACTTCGCTTAATATAAAAAGTCACAACTTTTCCTGAAAGAAAAGGCTAATTATGGAAATAAATAAGTTAAAAGAGAATCCTGACTTGTGGTTACGCCACATAGGCGGGCCTAAGGTTCTCTTTTATATAAATATATGATATGATTAAGTTCACCAAATTATATAGCTAATTTTAAGAATTCATTTTGACAGAAAAGTTAAACCTTCCCTTGATAGTACTAATGTATTCAAAGTAAATATTATACTTAGAACGGAGAATATAAGAAAAAGAAACCATGATTAGCAAAAAAAATCTGAAAAACATGAATTCGTTAGTACTCTTTGTTCTAATTATAGTACTTTTTTTCCCTAACTTTGAACCAATTACTATCAAGGGAAGAATTAGCTTTTCTGGCAACATGAATTTTTAAATTTAGATATATAATTCAGTGAACTTGTTTTCTTTAAATAATTCGAAGTATCTTTGGCATGAAACTGAGATGAGAAGGAGAGAAAATGAGGAACGTAAGAAGATGAAGCAGAACCAAAATCTGATGTATACAATGACAAAAAAAAGGACACATGGCTATGTTGAGAATATTGAACTTTGTGACCATCTTATATAAAAGCTTAAGCTATTAGAGAGAGAACACTTTTTATCATTTAATTATATTTTCAACACGCCTCTCAATGCAGGCCTGGTCTGTTTTCTTGGGCCAAGCACGTGGAAATTCTTTTTAATTTTGGGTGGCGGTGAGATTCGATCTCAGAACTTTTGTCTGCTATGATACCACATTAAATTAGGTCTTGGGCCTAAATCACACACAAAAAGCTAGTTCAAAGGGAGAAGGACTGTCCAATCCTTATAAGTGTAACATCTCGTAACTTGAAATAACTAAGAGTAAGCTAAGGAACCAAGAATAATCATTTTTGGAAATAAATAGGAAATCTGAAGATTTTCCTAAATTTTAAAGAGTGAGTTTTAGTCATTTTCAAATGGCCATAACTCCCATCTCAGAAGGAGTTAGGGTGAGTTCTTTATACGGTTGGAAAACCCTTGGGAAGATATTTCCTATAGCGTCGAGTTTGCGCATTTTCAGTTTTATATGATGGAGATATGCCTTTCGGAAGTTGGGCTGTTGGACTAAAGAAAGTCCAATCCGAATTTTAGTAAGGGTAAACTAGTCTTTTCACCCTAGTATTGCCTAATTCGTTTTAGGGGTTTATTAGGGGTAAAACCAAATCCCAATTCAGTTTTAGAAAATTTGAGAAATCTTAGCGCTTGGGGAGAATAGAGAAGAGAAGAGGAAGATAAAAATTCTTCAAGAACGCTAAGGTTTCGCTAGTGGAATTCGTCGGGGGTGATCCTTATCGAGGTATGTGAGATCTTTTTGTGTTGGGTTCATTCACCCACACATCAATATGTTTAATTCAGCAAGTTTTGTGTTGATTGAATGGTAAATCTATAAGTTTTTGATGAACAATTGGTTATATCTTGTTGGTAGAGCTGTAGTCTACCTTTAGTGGTTTTGATGTATGTTTCTGAACTGTTTTACGAGTCTTAACTATTGGGTATTGAGGATATTAGTGATACTAAGTGTTTGGGGGAAGATCCATGGAAGTTTGGGAGGTTTAGAGTTGAAAATTGGAAAATAAAAGTCGAAAACCCGTCTGACAGTCTCTGGGGCGCCGCACCTACCAGAGCCCCTCAGGACAGACTCTATCTGTCAAGCTCTGGCGTGCCGCGCCAGCCAGAGCGCCAGGGTCACCTAGAGTTTCCATTTCTCCCTCATCTTATCGTACTAGTTCCTAAGTGATGTACCTATCATTCCGAGTTGATTCCAACACTCTAAGTGCATCTAAACATCATGAAATCATCCATAAAAATGACATCATGATCCTTGAATCCATGATCCAATTCAAGGAAAGTTAAGATTAAAGTCAAAGAAGTTAAAAGTCAAGTCTAAAAGTTAAGAAGCAAGTCAAAGTAAGTTCTTAAAGATTTCTAGAGTCTTAAACAATATTTTAACTTTGTTTTAAGTCTAAAACTATAAGTTGAGCAACGAGTAAAGAGTTAAGTTGAAATTCCATTCTTCAAGAGTATATGGGGACTAAGTATCCCCAAAGAGAAGTAAGAATGTTTTCACATTTAAACAAGCACAGAGACTATGATTTCCAGGAGAGTTTTATAAATCTAAGTTTTGAGCACTAATCTCGAATCACATAATCAATATGTTTTAAAAACATAAGAGCCAGTATATATTTTTGGGAGTAGTATTAAGCAGCGATATGGGGATGCGAGTTCATATTAACTCAAGTCTCCATGTAAACCTTGTAGCTATCATAGGTAGCAGAGGGTCATACTTTTTAGATGAACCATTTTCATAGCATACTAGTGGATCCATTAGTCAGTTCAGATCCTATACTCTGTTAAGGTTAGAATGGCCTGGCAGTGCGGGCCGAGTAAAGTTGTATCATCACTTTAGGTCTTAAGTGATGATTGTAAGTTAGAGAAGCTCCCACAGAAGCATTGTGTTTTCATATCGAACAGTTATTTGTATTTTTACAAACATCTTAGATATTATTTGTATACCTCTATACATTCAAAGTTTACATCATGTTTCAGTCAATTTTTCTTTATATTGCATTTACTTTTAAATTACATATATTGAAGGAAAATTACATAAATTGGTACATTTTAATAAATAATTACTGATTTTAACAATACTTTTTATTTATTACCATTTATAGCAATACTATGTCAAATCTCCAATATGTACTAAAAGTGAATTATGTATGCAATATATATGAATTATATATGAATTATAATTGTTTTTTAAAATATATTATGTTTGTTTTATAAATATTTGACATATTGTATTATAAGTGTATTAAAATGTGTGATAAATGAATTATCTATCATTAAGATTTGTATTATATGTGAATAAAAAAAAATTCTTTGTAATATGAATTAAACTTGTATTATAAATGAATTAAAAGTGATCAAGTGAAAAAGAAATATTATTGCTATAAATGGTAAATATTTTTTTATTATAGTATATTTATGTAAGTTTCCCTATATTGAATAAGATTTAGTATATCATGAGTTGAAAAGAGCTAAGGTAAGTATTCTTTCTTACTCCTTTTCAAGTTTAAGTGTCGTTTAGCATTCCAACTCGCATACTCGTACATTCAATGTACATGCCAGTTGGACTACATCGTATTATGATGCAGACATAGGTAACGAGGATTGACATCCAGCGCACCGTTGATCCAGTAGAGTATCCCAGAGTCAGTTGGTGAGCCTCCTTGCATTCCAGAGGACATATTTTATTGCTTTATATCTAGTTCAATAGTATGTTGTGGGGTTTGTCCCAACATTCATCTCAGTCAGTTTAGAGGCTTTATAGACAGTTAGTAGTTCAGTAGTCTTTACATTTTCATTCTTATGTTAAAGACTTGTTTTGCCATTTTGGCCAAGCTGAATGTTTAAACTTTTAAAACATTCCAGATAGTATTACTATTCAGTTAAGTTAAGTTCTATTACCCTTATAAGTGTGATTGTGGTCTTCCACTGAGTTAAGTAAGCCAGGACAAGGGTTTGCTTGAGGCCAAAAATGGTCCGCGAGTGCCAGTCCCGCCAGGGTGTAGGCTCGATGCATGAAAATTTTGGTATCAGAGCACAGAGTTCAAGAGTTAGCCCATTTCTTGCTAGTAAAGACTACATGTTCGGCCAAGGATTATGCTAAGTTGTGCCTTCAAAAGTTGTAAGACTGCATGGAGTTCCGATCTCCATTATTTCAGATAGAGGTGCACAATTTACTGCACGGTTATGGAAATCTTTCCAAAAAGGCTTGGGTTCAAAGGTGAACGTAAGCACTTGCTTTTCATCCTCAAACGAATGGACAAGCAGAACGTACTATCCAAACTTTGGAGGATATGTTGAGAGCTTGTGTGATTGATTTCAAAGGGAGTAGGGATGACCACATACCCTCTCATTGAGTTTGCTTACAACAATAGTTACCATTCGAGCATCCAAATGGCTCCATATGAAGCTCTTTATGGGAGAAGATACAGATCTCCTATTGGGTGGTTCAAAGTTGGTGAAGCAGAGTTAATAGGAACAGATCTAGTTCACCAGGCTATGGAGAAGGTGAAGTTGATTTAAGAGAGATTGAAAATGACACTGAGTTGCCAAAAGTCCTACACACATGTTAGGAGAACGCCGTTAGCATATGAGGTGGATGATTGGGTATATCTGAAAGTTTCACCCATGAAGGGTGTTATAAGGTTTGGTAAGAAGGGGAAACTTAGTCCCCAATATATTGGACCTTATAAATCTCCAAGAGAGTGGACAATGTGACTTATGAGTTGGAGCTACCTCAAGGATTAGCGGCGGTTCATCCGGTATTCCATATTTCTATGTTGAAGAAGTGCTTGGGTGATCCTTCATTGATTGTACCAACTGAGAATGTTGGGATTAAGGATAACTTATCGTATGAAGAATTTCCGGTTCAGATTTTGGATCGTCAAGTTCGCAAGTTGAGAACAAAGGAAGTTGCATCAATCAAGGTCCTTTGGAGGAACCAATTCGTTGAAGAATCAACTTGGGAAGTTGAGGAGGATATGAAGAAGATATATTGTCATCTCTTTGAATCCGGAGAGAATGCATATCAAGGTATTAAATTCTCTTCTTAGAGTTTTATAATGACTATGTGTAGTTGTTATTTGCATTTGTTGTTGAGAGTTGAAATGATGTTACTACCCTTAGCTTAGAGAAAGAGTTCTCATTCGAGGATGAATATTCCCAAGAGGAGATATTGTAACATCTTGTAACTTAAAATAACTAAGAGTAAGCTAAGGAACCAAGAACAATCATTTTTGGAAATAAATAGGAAATTTCCTAAATTTTAAAGAGTGAGTTTTGATCATTTTCAAAAAGCCGTAACTCCTAGCTCAGAAGGATTTAGGGTGAGCTCTTAATATAGTTGAAATGCCCTTGGGAAACTCTTTCCAATAGCACCAAGTTTGCACATTTTCAATGTCGTATGAGGGAGATATGCCTTTCGGAAGTTGGGCTATTGGACTGAGGGAAGTCCAATCCGGATTTTTGTAAGGGTATAGTAGTCTTTTCACCCTAATATTGCCTAATTCGTTTTAGGGGTTTATTAGGGGTAAAACCAAGTCCCAATTCAGTTTTAGAAAAGTTGAGAACGCTTAGGGCTTGGGAGAAGAGAGAAGAGAAGAGGAATATCAACAATTCTTCAAGAATGCTAAGGTTTCGCTAGTGGAATTCGTCGGGGTGATCCCTATTATGTGTTGGGTTTGTTTACCCACACACAAATATTTTTAATTCAGCAAGTTTTCGATTGATTGAATGGTAAATCTTGAAGTTCTTGATGAACAATTGTTGAAATCTTGTTGGTAGAGTTGTAGTATACCTTTAGTGGTTTTGATTCAAATTTCTCGGCTGTTTTACGAGTCTAAACTATTGGGTATTGAAGATATTAGTGATCCTAAGTGTTTGGGGGAATATCCATGGAATTTTGCGAGGTTTAGAGTTGAAAATCAGAGAAAAAAAGTTGGAATACCTGTGTGACAGGCCCTAGGCGCCGCACCTACCGTAGCCCATCAGGACAGACTCTATCCGTCAGGCTTTGGCGCGCCGGGATAGCCAAAGCACTTGAGGACAGTGTCTGTTTGTCAGGATCTGGTGCCCCGTTCCTCTCAGAGCCCCAGGGTAACCTGGAGTTCCCATATTTCCCCCATCTTTTTGTACTAGTTCCTAAGTGATGTACCTGTCATTCCGAGTTGATTCCAAAACTCTAAGTACATCTAAACATCATGAAATCATCCATAAAAATGAGATTATGATCCTTGAATCCATAATCTAATTCCATGAAAGGTAATATCAAATTCGAAGAAGTTAAGAGTCAAGTCTAAAAGTTAAGAATCAAGTCAAAGTAAGTTCTAAAAGATTTCTTGTCTCAAATAACATTTTAACTTTGTTTTAAGGCTCAAGCTATATGTTGAGCAACGAATAATGAATTAAGCTGAAATTTCTTTCTTCAAGAGTATATGGGGACTAAGTATCCCCAAAGAGAAGTAAGAACGTTTTCACATTTAAACAAACAGGGAAAATATGATTTCCAAGAGAGCTTTATAAAGCTAAGTTTTGAGAACTAATCTCAAATCACAAAATAAGTATATTTTGAAAACATAAGGGCCAATATATATTTTTGGGAGTGGTATTGAGCACCGATGTGGGGATGCGAGTTCATATTAACTCAAATCTCCATGTAAACCATGTAGCTATCATGGGTAGAAGAGGGTCATACTTTTTAGATGAACTTTTTTCATAACATACTAGTGGATCCATTTTCACCAAGATGTATGTTTAAACTTTTAAAACATTCCACATAGTATTACTAATCAGTTCAGTTAAGTTCTTTTACATTTATAAGTGTGACTGTTGTCTTCCACTGAGTTAAGTAAGTCAGGCCAAGGGTTCACTTGAGGCCAGCATGGTCACCGAGTGCCAGTCCCGCCCAGGGTGTAGGCTTGGGGCGTGACAATAAGGAGTCCACCCATGAAGTAAGTGTATTTTTGTCCATCTTTTAAATTTCTCTATAATTAACTAACTTGCATACACTTTGTATCCCACGTTACCATCAACTATTATTATGAGAATCAATTTTGTGTTTGAAGCTTTCCAAGGAAAATAACGAGGTCAACCAAATGATGTTATGCAAATCCCATCACAAAGAAAAAACAAAAAGTAATATAATAATATTTAAGTTTTAACTACATTATGTTATGTTATGCTTGTAGTGAGTTCTCATGATGTTGTTTGTTCATCTTGCCGATGAAGATGTTTGGACTTCGCATTAACAAAATGATATTCCACAAGAAAAATGGAAGAAGGTACACTACTCATCCCGGTTACAAGAATTGTCCCCCATCGGGCTTAGCTCTTCACCTAACTTTGAAATTACTTTCACATAGGATTGCACAATTGAACAATCACTGCTAGTGCTAACATGGTTACTACGACCAGTGTAAAATATAAACAATATAATAAGGTAGATACAAACCTAGGTGAAAAAAATCTTTATGAGTAACCTCTAGAGTGACTACAACATGTTTTTAAATAGAAAACTACTTACATGCTAGCACTAAGAACAAATTACTCATACGTTTAGACTAGTATAATGATGTTTCTGATTAAAAAAAATAGTTTTTACACAGATGGAGTTATATTTTTCTCCCAACTTAGCTTCGCGGGTGGAAGGAAGTAGAGAGTTGGTGAATAAATGTTACCAAATACAATTTCACTTGATTTTTTCATTTAGTTTCTTCAGCTTTGAGAACATTGTTGTTAGTTTCTTGTGTTTTTTTTGTGAAAAATATTTTACGAGATCATATATTGCATACCTTTGAGATTATAAGTGTTTCATATAAGTCCTTCAAATAAGTAAATCTCAGGAGCAATTTACGGGTAGGTGTATGATGTACCGTGGTTTCACGGTACTTTCAATGCTTTTTCCTTAAGTTTAGTGTGTGTCTAAAGCCTTTTTGTATTGATTTTTGATGTAGTTTTCTCTTTATTTGCAGGAAATCTGTCCAAGGGAGAACGCGGAAAATTTGAGCTGAAATTGCAGAAGTGACCACCTACGGAGCCCACGACGGTCCATCGTGACTGTGACGGTCCATAGGTGGCACCCGTCGTGAGAAGAAAATGGCTGCTGAAGGAAGTTGGGGAATTCTGACCAAATGTGGGACTACGGAAGCTCACGACGGACCGTCATAGCCACGACGGTCCGTCCTGCACATTCGTCAATACTAACAGAGAGTAGTCCTAGTACCCAACTTCAGAAGATTCTAAGTGTTGTGGAACGGAACCCCTTGACGGACCGTCGTGCTTATAACGGTCCGTCATACCTGTCCGTCATGGGTAACAGAGAGTTGATGAAGAAAGCAGCAGAGATTTGTGCTAAGTATGGAATGACGGAAGCCACGACGGTCCTCGTGGCCACGACGGTCCTCGTGGCCACGACGGTCCTCGTGACCACGACGGTCCGTCACAAGGGTCGTCGACTCAGACGTGTTTTGGGCAGATTTTCCTGAAATAGATTTCCCTCTTTTATTAGGTTTTGTTTAATATAAATAGTTCGAAAAACCTCATTTTTGGGGTTAGACTTTTGGATATTTTTCAGTTTTATTGTTTAAGTGTTGAACTCTTGATTTTGGGATTTTATAATAATTTCCCGGAATCGATTGTTAGTGTTTTTGTGATTTATTCAAGTGAATTTCTGGATTTTCTTTATTCTCATAAAAGTAAGTGCATGAATTCTTATATTATCAATATGAATTGTGTGATTATTATCATGGGTAACTAAACTCCATAACTAGGGTTGTGGGAACCATGGGTAAATAACAAGGTAAAATCTAACTAAAATAACAATTCTCGAATAATGTCTTGCATGTATTGATAATTCTTTCGTTTAGAAGTCGTTTTAACGGATGGCCAATGTTAGAACTCGCCTTATTGCTACTTGTCGGACCAAGGAGGTAGATGATAAGAAAAGAATTATTAACATAGACTTAGTGTTTACTATCTAATAAGCTAGTGTTGGTTGGTGCAAAGTAACAACTAAGCCAAATATCGATCATGATGCTTAATATGAGGTAAATTTAAGGTTTAGTAAAGTATACACACGTAGCCGGACCAAGGTGCGGGGTGAATTTCCTAGTTGCCGGACCAAGGGATTAGGGATACATAAGTTATCACTTTGCATGCA
This sequence comes from Solanum sitiens, assembly GCA_016801875.1. Taxonomy (NCBI): domain Eukaryota; kingdom Viridiplantae; phylum Streptophyta; class Magnoliopsida; order Solanales; family Solanaceae; genus Solanum; species Solanum sitiens. The sequence continues at coordinate 1,093,597 of JABWTJ010000019.1, forward strand.
AGATATTAGGAAGGGATTGTTATAGTTAGAATTACCGAGTTATGAACCTATGGGGAACACTTACGCCCTAGTTACTTTAATTACTTGATAAAAATCCAATCTTTGAACTTGTTATTTATTTACATAGAATTAGTTAATTATAGTTGTTAATCAAAACCCCCTTTAGTTATTTGTTTTCGGGAAATAATTGAATAAATAGAAGTAATAATAGAATAAAGTTATGTCTGAACCATTTTCCTTGTGGGATCGACCCCAACCTCACTACTTGGGTTCTTTACTTGATACGACCGCTTTACTTCTTTTCGAGAAGTAAATTTGAGTGTATCAAATTTTGGCTCCGCTGCCGGGGAAAGTGGCTTTTAGATTAACTTAAAACTTATTACCAAAGTTTAGTCAATATTTTCCTAATTTTACTTTTTCTTGTTGTTTTTGTCTCTTGCAGATCTAACTTCCGTGTATGCCAGTTACGTGAAGTAGAAGAGAACCCTTGCTTCCATACGACCACGAATTAGAGCGTACACTACGCAGGATGAATCAAAACTTGGGTATTAACGATGATGATCCCAACCAGGACATTCCAGCTCCGGTTGATGCTCATGGTCGGTTATTACCTGAAAATCGTGGGGAAGATGAACTAAGGGGACAACATCCCGCTCCACGTCCCCAATAGTACTATAGGGGATATGAAAACATTACTGATTCAGACGGGCCACTTGTCTTGCCCCCCCTACCACACGGCCATACATTCGTGGTAACTAGTAGCCTGATGAAAATGCTCACCGCTAGAGGTTTGTTTTCGGGGTTACCTTCTGAAGATCCACATGCTCACATCGCAAAAGTAAGGTCGATGTGTAAGAGTTGTGTAGGGAGACCTAATTTGAATATGGATGTAATTGGCTTAAGAGTGTTTCCTCTCTCACTGACGGGAGAAGCTGCTATATGGTTTACTGAGCTACCCTATAACTCAATCTACACTTGGAATCAACTGAGGGATGTGTTCTTAGCACGCTATTACCCGGTATCTAAGAAGCTAAACCACAAAGATAGGGTGAACAACTTTGTGGCTCTACCGGGTGAATCAGTCAGTAGTTCTTGGGATAGGTTCACATATTTCTTGAGGAGTGTCCCCAATCACCGCATCGATGATGAGTCACTGAAAGAATACTTCTATCGGGGACAAGATGATAATAATAAAGCAGTACTGGATACGATAGCGAGTGGTTCTTATGGGAAGTGTCCTTATGCTGAGATCGCTGAGAAGTTAGAGAACATCTTCCGAAATAATAAAACATGGAGTACTAGGAAGTCATATACTGGGAGAAACACCTTTGCAGTGCAATCTGCACACAACCCATCCACATACGAGATTCGTGAAGAGATGGCTCAGATGAGAACTGAGCTTGGGTTGGTGTTAAAACATGTCATTGGGGGTGCAAAAAAGGTAAATGCGGTGAACTATTTGTCTAAACCATCACCGCCGAATGATGAGTATTACTATGAGGAGGACTCTTATGCGGTAGCTGAGCAGACGGGGGGTTTCCGACCAAACGTCCAAGGCTCCAATCAGGAGAATTGACGCCAAGGTCAAGGAAACCAAGGTCGGAACTATGGTAATTACAACCAAGAGGGTTATTATGTCCGAGATGGGAATTACAACCGTGACAACAACTTCAACTGGGGTAACTATGGTAACAGAAATGATAGGAGTGGTCCCTATGTTCCACCTCAAAATCATGAAGTTAATCCTAGGGACGGTGGAGGTAGTATGGCGCGAGTTGAGGATATGTTGCAGAAAATGATGAGGAGGTTCGACGCTTGTGATGAGCACACCAAAGAGTTGAGGAGTGACTTAGCGAGTTTTGGGCAAAAAGTTGATGCACATGCAGTCTCGATCAAGCACCTTGAGTTTCAAATGGCTCAATTATCTTCGACTGTGAACCCACGTCAACCGGGTACTCTTCCAAGCAACACTGTCCAAAATTTGAAAAATGATGGACATTGTATGGAAATCACAACTCGAGGTGGTAAACAAACCATTGACCCACCAATGCCGTCTGGAGTAGAAAAGGTGATAAGAGGAGATGATGAGTTAGTGGAGGTTAGTGGTTAGTTAGGAGACAAAATGGAGAAAGAAACTGAGGTACCCCAAAAGGTGACCCCCATGCCTAGTCCACCACCTCCATTCCCACAAAGGTTAGTGAAAAAGACCGAGGATGGTAAATACGGCGTTTTATAACGATGTTGAAACAGCTTTCCATCAATGTCCCTTTGGTAGAAGCTCTGGAACAAATGCCCGGTTATGCCAAGTTTATGAAAGATCTGGTTACGAAGAAAAGATCGGTCACTTTTGAGGATGATGATAGAATGCAGCACTGTAGTGCTATTGCTACAAGATCTCTAGTGCAAAAGAAAGAAGATCCGGGTGCTTTCACTATTCCTTGTACAATCGGGTTATTACATTTTGCGAAAGCATTATGTGATCTTAGGGCAAGCATAAATCTCATGCCCCTCTCGATTTACAAGAAGTTGGGTTTGGGTGACCCAAAGCCCACTGCGATGCGGCTATTGATGGATGATCAAACGGTAAAAAGGCCTATTGGGATACTCCATGATGTGCTAGTAAAAGTGGAGTCGTTCATATTTCCAGCCGATTTTGTTATTCTTGATTATGAGGTCGATTTTGAGGTGCCTATTATTCTTGGGAGGCCATTCCTTGCTACGGGTAGAGCCTTGGTGGATATGGAAAAAGGGCAGATGAAATTTCGGTTGAACAATGAAGAAGTGACCTTCAACATTTGTAGGTCCATGAGGCAGAGTGGTGAGCTCCAATCGGTATCTGCCATATCCTACAAAGTTGAAGAGTCATCTGTGGTACAAATTGAAGAGCGTCTGGGTGTAGAAGCATTAGCAGCAGTGATTATGAATTTTAATAGTGATTGCATTGAAGAGTATGGGTCATTGGTCGCAGCACTTGATCGAGGTATTGTTCATTTTAAACCCAAGAAATTTGAGTTAGATATAAAGAATCGCGAGTCTCCACCCGCAAAACCATCTATAGAGGAGGCTCCAAAATTAGAACTAAAGGCTCTACCACCTCATCTGAGGTATGTATTCTTAGGAAATGATGACACTTTGCCGGTAATCATTGCATCAGATCTAAATGTACAACAAGTTGAGAGTTTGGTGAAAGTGTTAAAAAGGTTCAAAAGAGCTATTGGTTGGACTATTGCGGATATTATTAGGATTCCGCACGGTATTTTTTTGCATAAAATCCAACTCATGCCCGATCATAAACCAAGTATTGAGCACCAAAGACGTTTAAATCCACCTATGCAAGAGGTGGTGAAGAAATAAATCATTAAGTGGTTGGATGCTGGAGTGATATATCCAATTTCTTATAGTAGTTGGGTATGGCCTGTTCAGTGTCTACCTAAGAAAGGGGGAATGACTGTGGTCCCCAATGAGAAAAATGAGCTTGTTCCGATGAGATAACTGGATGGAGGGTGTGTATGGATTACCGGAAATTAAATGCATGGACCAAAAAAGACCATTTTCCTATGTCCTTCATGGATCAGATATTGGATAAACTTGCCGGAAAAGGGTGGTACTATTTTCTTGATGGTTATTCGAGGTATAATCAGATTTCTATTGCACCAGAAGATCAAGAGAAATCACCTTTACTTGTCCATATGGGACCTTCGCGTTCAAGAGAACGCCGTTTGGGTTGTGCAATGCACCTGCCACATTTTAGAGATGTATGATGTCGATATTCTCCGATATGGTGGAGGACACTATTGAGGTATTTATGAATGATTTTTCTGTGGTTGGTGATCCTTTGAGCGGTGTTTGAGTCATTTGTCGGAGGTTCTTGAGATGTGTGAAGACTGCAATCTAGTACTAAATTGAGAAAAATGTCACTTCATGGTGAAAGAGGGTATTGTATTGGGTCATCGCATTTCAGAGAAGGGTATAGAGGTTGATCGAGCTAAAGTCGAGGTAATAGAGAGACTTCCCCCACCTATCTCTGTAAAAGGTGTGAGAATCTTTCTTGGGCATGCAGGTTTTTACCGGAGGTTCATCAAGGATTTTTCAAAAATTGCGCATGCTTTGTGCAAGTTGCTTGAGAAAGAGTGTAAATTTTATTTTGATGAATCCTGTCTTAAGACATTTGGTGAGTTGAAAGAAAAGTTGGTGTCTGCACCTATCATTATTTCTCCGGATTTGAGCAAACCATTTGAGGTGATGTGTGATGCTAGTGGGGTTGTTCTTGGTGTGGTATTGGGACAAAGAAGGGACAAAATCCTTCACCCCATTTACTATGCTAGTAAAGCCCTCAATGAAGCCCAAAAGAACTACACCGTGACTGAGCAAGAGCTCCTTGCAGTAGTCTTTGCTTTTGAGAAATTTCTCTCCTATTTGCTTGGCACTCGGGTTGTAGTGCATAATGATCATTCTGCTTTAAGATATTTGATGGCAAAGAAGGATGCAAAACCAAGATTGATTCGTTGGGTATTACTACTGCAAGAATTTGACTTTAAGGTGAAAGACAGAAAAGGGACCGAAAATCAAGTTGCTGATCACTTGTCCCGATTAGAAGATGAAGCAATGAGGGAGTTAGGTGTAAAGGCTGAAATTGATGATACTTTCCCTGATGAGCATGTATTGGCTGCCTCCCAAGACTTGATTCCATGGTTCGCAGATTTTGCGAATTATCTGGCTAGTGATATTGTCCCACCGGACTTGTCCTTTCATCAAAGGAAAAAGTTCATGCATGATGTTAAAAAATTCTTTTGGGATGAACATACTTGTATAGGAGTTGTGCCGATGGACTAATTCGGTGTTGTGTGCCGGAAGTTGAGATGTTGAGTGTTTTGGAGGCGTGCCATTCTTCGCCTGTAGGTGGGCATCATAGTGGTATCCGGACAGCCCACAAAATCTTACAATGTGGCTACTATTGGCCAACTATCCACCAAGATGCTCATGAGTTTGCCAAGGCCTGTGATAGATGCCAAAGAGATGGTGGCATTTCGAGGAAGCAAGAGCTACCTTTAAATCCCATTCTTGTGATCGAATTGTTTGATGTGTGGGGTATTGACTTTATGGGCCCTTTTGTGAGTTCTCATGGGATGAAGTACATTCTAGTAGCGGTTGATTATGTGTCTAAATGGGTGGAAGCTATCGCACTCGCAAATAATGAAGGGAAGAGTGTCACCGCGTTCTTGAAAAAAATTATATTTTCCCAATTTGGCACCCCAAGGGCTATTATTAGTGATGGGGGATCCCACTTTTGCAACAAATTGTTTAAAGGATTATTGGAGAAATATGGGGTTCGCAATGTGGCCACTCCTTACCATCCTCGAACTAGTGGGCAAGTTGAGGTGTCAAATAGGGAGATTAAACAGATTTTGTCGAAAACGGTGAATGCTAGTAGAACGGATTGGTCAAGGAGGCTTGATGATGCTCTTTGGGCCTACCGGACAGCATACAAGACTCTCATAGGTATGTCCCCATACCAACTTGTATATGGGAAGGCTTGTCACTTACCGGTTTAATTAGAGCATAAAGCCATGTGGGCAATGAAGAAGTTGAAAATGGATTGGAATGAGGCTGCAGAACAGAGGTTAAATGGGTTAAATGAGCTCGATGAATTTCGCCTAAAAGCTTATGAAAGCTCAGCCCTCTACAAAGAAAGGATGAAGAAGTACCATGACCAAAAGATTGAGAAACGCGATTTTTTGGTTGGAGATTTGGTGCTTTTATTCAATTCTAGGTTGCGCTTGTTTCCGGGCAAACTCAAGTCCAAATAGACTGGCCCTTACTTGATCACCCAAGTATTCCCTCACGGAGCGGTTGAGTTGGAGAACAAGGAGGGTATGCGGTTTAAGGTGAACGGACAGCGAATCAAAATCCATCTGGGGCATGCTGAAACGACGAATGAAGTGATCGAGGCATATCATTTTGATGAAGTCTGAGTAATCAAGTGTCCTCCGTCGTGCCGCGACTTAAATCAAGCGTTGGTTTGGAGGCAACCAAATATGTATCCTCTAAGCGAACTATATGTTTTTCATGACTTTCTAGTAATAGTTGCATTTTCGTTGCTTTTCTTTTTGTTAGAAGTGTTGGCTAGAGCGTAGTTTAGGGTCCGTGTCCAAAAAGTGTCCACAAAATACAAAAAGAATAGCTTAATGGGTGTTAAATTTACAGGTATCACATCACCAGAAAATCTGCAGAAAATTGGTCTGCATTACCCATCGACGGACCGTCACGCTTGCGACGGACCGTCGCAAGCAACCGTCGTGCCCAGGTATGTTTTTCAATTTTTCTAAGTTAGGGCACCCATGATAAACCCCCACGACGGACCGTCAAGCCTGCGACGGACCATCGACAGGGACTCGTTGGATCTAAACCTGTAAACCAAACCCGACCCCACCGGCGAATATTAAAAGTTTTTAAACCTTTTAAACTTCCATCCTCTTCATTCAAACCGTTTCTTTCCCTCATTTCCTCCATTTACTCCCTCTTCAACTCCCTAGAACTCTCATCCTCTCCCCAAACTTCTGATTTCCCATCCCTTCCCATAATCCCCAAATCTTTCCTCTCACAAACTCCCTAGTTCTTCAAGTTATCTGCCGGTCGGAGTCCTGCGTTCGTGTGCTGATCATCAAGTGTTGTGCCTTACTCCTCTTTCATCTTCTCCAAGTATCAGGTATGTGCTTCTGATCTCTAAATCATCTACAGTTCATTTTTGTTTTCCCATGCTAAATACATGTTTCTGAATGTGTGGGTCTTCAAAATTTGACCCCTATTGCATGCTAAGAACTCACCCCGATAATCCTAAGTACCTTTAGACCCTTAATATTGTAAAAAGAATAGGGGTGTTGTTTTAACCAAATCAAATGGGGGTTGTATGTTTCTGATAATTGTTTCTAACCTAGGTTGATAGTTTTCCAAAATTGCATGCTAAAACTCGAGAAATTATTGCCTTAGGAATGCTAGATGCTGGGTAAATTGGTTAGGAATTGTGGGTTGATAAGTATAGTTCATATTAGCAATTTAGGGGACGATTGAGGCATGCTCAATTATGTCACTGAAGGAAAGAACGAGACCCCGTCGACAGGCCGTCGTTCCCACGATGGACCATCGTGGGGTCTGTCCCACCTATCCCTCATTTTTTGTTTCCAAGTGTCCCTCAACGGACCTCTACGACGGACCATTATGCCCTCGACGGTCCGTCCTGCACAATCGTCATGGTTGTCAGAGACTTTCTTTCTGAGAGTATCAAAATTTTTTCTAAGTGTCCCTTAACGGACCTCTACGACGGACCGTCATGCCCTCGACGGTCCGTCCTGCACAACCGTCGTGGATGTCAGAGACTTTATTTCTGAGAGTCTCAAAATTTCTTCCAAGTGTCCCTCAACGGACCTCTACGACGGACCGTCATTCCCTCGACGGTCCGTATTGCACAACCGTTGTCGTTGTCAGAGACTTTCTTTCTGAGCATCTCAAAATTTCTTCTAAGTGTCCCTCAACGGACCTCTACGACGGACCGTCGTGCCCACGACGGTCCGTCCTGCACAACCATCATGGTTGTCAAAGACTTTCTTTCTGAGAGTAAAAAAACAATATTTTCCTAAGTATTTCATGACGGACCGTCGTACTAACGACGGACCGTCAATGGGTCCGTCGCGCAGCACAACAACTACAGCACTGCCATTTCAGTTTTGGTTTTACGTTTTTTTTTCTTCTATACATGTCTTGTTTGCTTCTACTGGTACTCATTGTTGTTCTTTTCAGGTACTAACACTAAATGGCACCAAAGCAAGATCGCATGTACTCACGAGGGTGTTCAAAGTCCGTCGCCCCATCTGCCCGACTAGTCATTGGCTCTGACGATGAGCGTGACCCGAATACGTGCCCCCAGGCACTGTCAATCCTGCACGGGCTGCACGTACCACCAGAGCCACGCCCACGAAGGGGGCGCCCGACGTAGTCACTGCCTCCCAGTCTGAAGAGGAGCGCATACTGACCGTCACGCCTTCTGGGTCTGCTGCACACTCCATGGATGCTTCCGGTTCTGAGGAAGTATCGGGTTCAGAAGAAGTCTCCGGGTCTGAGGAGGCTTCTCCTCCAGCCAGCGCATCCCAGTCCGCCTCGTCTGACGAGGCCGATAGTGCTGATTCCACTCCAGCACCACAAACTGGAGTCCCCGCCCCGGTTGCCGACCAGCCCAACCGATGGTGTGTTGAGGGACAGTTTCAGGTGTACACCGATGCCAAGCTGCCGAATGATAAAGGGGTCATGACCCGGACCCTTACACTTGAGAGATGGGTCCTTACGGGGAGTCTCCCTACCATGCCGGCACTCCATGCCCTCTTCACCAGGCACCGGCTAGAATGGACGGCTCGTGATATGGGCCGATACAGTGAGGAGCTGGTCAGAGAGTTCTACGCCTCGTATGTGGCGACTCTCCCATCTCAGATAGACAAGCGGGTTGCCCCTGCCAAACATGCCCCGCTAGATCACATTCGAATCCGCGGCGAGAGGGTAGACATCTCTTTACCAGCCATCCACCGGTATCTATATGGCGAGGATGTTGATGCCACCCGGACTCCTCTCACCGCCGAGTTTGACTACCGGTGGAAACTGGTTAAAGATGGACGGTCATGCGTGAGCCAGAGTTGAGAGAGACCACCAAGAGGTGGATTGCCTAGTACTTGTCCGTTGATGGAGAGGCTGCTGACTGGTTACTTAAGCCGAAGGGAGCCATCAAGAAGGCTAACCTGACCTTCACGGCCAAGTTTTTGTGGTTGATAGTCCACCACTGCTTTTCCCCCACTGCTGCAGATAATATTGTCACATGGGATCGCGCAGTTCTGATGGCGGCGATGATAGCGGGGTTCGAGGTGGACTTCGCTTGGCTTCTTCAGGCGGTCATGCACGAGAGGGCCTTCAAGGTCACTACTACTTACCCATTTCCGTGCATGGTGTTTTCTTTGTGCAGGTCCGCAGGTGTGCCCATTTGGCACATAGATCAGATGAAGACCCCACCGGGCAATGTTGATATCGTCCTCATCAGGGATGAGGCCAATGAGTTGGCTCCACACAGAGGGCCCCGCCCGGAGGTGCCTCCGCTTGGTGAGAACCTGGCGGATACAGTAGAGCAAGCCCAAGCGGATACCCAGGCTACATCTGAGCCTACTGATACCACCCCAGTCGAGTCTATCCCGGGTGGTAGCACCGCCCCGAGCTCCTCTTGCTTGACCTTACGCTACTCTGGTCCCACTTGCTAGGGTCCAGAAACTCGAGGCCCAAATGGCCACACTTCTGCATCACATCCAGCCTTGGATGCAAAGGTCTATTGCTGAGGCGGAGGAGCGCATGGAGCGGAAGATGGCCCAGCACACGGAGAGGAAGATCATGGAGGTTCATCAGCGCCTGGACGCTTTTGAGTTGCGGGTGCTAGCCCGGCCAGCCCCTCCGGTGGACGTGTCGACCCTTCAGGCTGCTGTAGAGAGTCTGAGAGCAGACCTGGACACGATTCTAGAGGCTAGGATGCCCGAGTCTGAGGCCCCTTCCGCAGAGCCCGCCGAGGATACTGTTATGGAGGCCTTGTTCTCCACAGCTATAGTGCCACAACCTCCCCCACGAGAGCATGCCAAGAGGCTTAGAGGTCAAGATGATGATGAGGCTACGGCGCGGAAGAAGGAGCACCGAGAGTTGGAGGCTGCGAGGAGAGCCTCGATTGTTGATGAGGACGCCCGTCAGTTGAGGGCCATAGAGTTGGTTGCTGGGGCGTCTAGCTCCAGAATTGTTGAGGCGGAGAAGAGCACTACTGATGGTGCTGTGATTGTTGCGAGAGGCACTACTGATGGTGCTGTTGATCTAAAGACACTACTGAGGTTGTCCAGACTACAGAGGGAGTGGGTTCCGGGACACCGGACCCACCAGCTTGTTGATCGTCGGCGCTTTGCGCCTCAGGTTTGCTTCACCTACCACTCGATTATTTTAGATTCTTTTATGTATTGGGGACAATTGCATATTTGTTTTTGCTGGGGGTGGGGTAAATAAAAACTGAGTGCTAGGGTGAAGTTTGAGTAGCCCAATTCACGATCCTCTCTTGGGGTTTTCTTGCCTGTGTTCTTTTTCCCCAAGAGACTGATTACTTTTATTGTTGAACCGGCATGTTTATATCTTGTGTACATAGTATAACTCTGAAGCATGATGGCTAAAACAGAAATGATATCCTGATGTAATAAAAATGATGCATGACTAGGCATAGTAATTGATAAATGTGTGGCTCTAAGCATGACATAGAAATACACTGCTGCATGACCCTAAATCTAAGATTTGAACTAGGTGTCTGATAATCTGGTAGAGTAATGAGATGTCAAGTGAGTGTGAGGAAAAGTCGAATGGTCCACCATTGGTACTGAGCTAGAACTTGCCTGTTTAGTCCTGCTAAAAGTAAGTCGTAATAAACAATTAGGAAAGGATCATAGGCCCTTGTTCGAAATAGTCAATCTTGAGCCTAAAATAACAGAAAACCAAATGAAGTTAATCCCTTATTGATCCAAATGATTTGAGCTTAAAATAGATCTTTCTTTTTCACCCCAATTGATCTTCTCTGGGAACAATGTGTTAGCCCTGGTCCCTCCTTGGACATGTGCACCTCAGCTTACGCCAAAAGCATAAGTTGAGGGTGGCTAATGCAGAAAGCAACCTTGTCGTGGCCCCTGACCCAATCTTGGGTATTGTGAACCTTGACTCATGGCAAAATCATGAGTTGAGGGTGGCTGTTATAAGAAATACTCCGGAAAGTGGGGTTGAAAGAGTAAAGAGAAAGAAAGAACAAAACAAAGGTAACTTAAAAATAATAATAACAATAATAATATTAATAAACACAAGAAAAGAGAAGAGTCACTTACACATAAGGAGAAGAAAGGGAGAATAGCAAGGTGAAAAAAAATTGAGAAATAGGGCGAAATAAAATGATAAAAAGGTAGTACGCTTAGCCGATATGTCAAGGAGGGCAACAAGTCACTAAAGTATACCTAAATATACCCTACCTGACCCTGAGCCTATGCTACAAGCTAAGAAAGTCCTATCGTGATCCTAAGAGTTGTTATGGCAAACTTAAAGCAGTGAAAATAAGGGCAAGCCTATGGCAATATGTATAAATGAGTTGTGAAGTTGTTCTGAGAGCGAGTGTTGAAAAGTAATCCTTATACTCAAACTGAAGTCATTGTGTTAAAAATGAGGATGTTATTTTGAAGTGAGGACACTAGTCACAATACCGGAAAAATTAGCACCTTGGTGAGAAATCAAAGAGGATAGGTGTCAGTGTGTAGTGAGTCTGTGTCATGGTCTGATCCATATAATTCAAGCCTAATAGTGATAGCATGCATGAACATAATGAGAATAATCGGGATTGATAGACAAATGATTGCGAAAGCTAAAATACGGATACTCTTGTACAAAGATTTTGTAGTGAGTCATAGTGCGTCGCTTGAGGACAAACAACGAATTTAAGTTGAGGGTGTTGATGTACCGTGGTTTCACGGTACTCTCAATGCTTTTTCCTTAAGTTTAGTATGTGTTTAAAGCCTTTTTGTATTGATTTTTGATGTAGTTTTCTCTTTATTTGCAGGAAATCTGTCCAAGGGAGAACGCGGAGAATTTGAGCTGAAATTGCAGAAGTGACCACCTACGGAGCCCACGATGGTCCGTCGTGACTGTGACGGTCCGTAGGTGGCACCCGTCGTGAGAAGAAAATGGCTGCTGAAGGAAGTTGGGGAATTCTGACAAAGTGTGGGACTACAGAAGCTCACGACGGACCGTCATAGCCACGACAGTCCGTCCTGCACATTCGTCAATACTAATAGAGAGTAGTCCCAGTACCCAACTTCAGAAAATTCTAAGTGTTGTGGAACGGAACCCCTTGACGGACCGTCATGCTTACAACGGTCCGTCATACCTGTCCGTCAAGGGTAACAGAGAGTTGATGAAGAAAGAAGCAGATATTTGTGCTAAGTATGGAACGTCGGAAGCCACGATGGTCCGTCGTGGCCACGACGGTCCGTCACAAGGGTCATCGACTCAGACGCGTTTTGGGCAGATTTTCCTTAAATAGATTTCCCTCTTTTATTAGGTTTTGTTTATTATAAATAGTTCGAAAAACCTCGTTTTTGGGGTTAGACTTTTGGATATTTATCTGTTTTATTGTTTAAGTATCGAACTCTTGATTTTGGGATTTTATCATACTTTACCGGAATCGATTGTTAGTGTTTTGTGATTTATTCAAGTGAATTTCTGGATTTTCTTCATTCTCATAACAGTAAGTGCATGAATTCTTATATTATCAATATGAATTGTGTGATTATTAGCATGGGTAACTAAACTCCATAACTAGGGTTGTGGGAACCATGAGTAAATAACAAGGTAAAATCTAACTAAAATAACAATTCTCGAATAATGTCTTGCATATATTGATAATTCTTTCGTTTAGAAGTCTTTTTAACGGATGGCCAACGTTAGAACTCGCCTTATTGCTACTTGCTGGACCAAGGAGGTAGATGATAAGAAAAGAATTATTAACATAGATTTAGTGTTTACTATCTAATAAGCTAGTGTTGGTTGGTGCTAAGTAACAACTAAGCCAAATATCGATCATGATGCTTAATATGAGGTAAAGTTAAGGCTTAGTAAAGTATACACACGTAGCCGGACCAAGGTGCGGGGTGAAATTTCCTAGTTGCCAGACCAAGGAATTAGCGATACATAACTTATCACTTTGCATGCAAGATATTAGGAAGGGATTGTTATAGTTAGAATTACCGAGTTATGAACCTATGGGGAACACTTACGCCCTAGTTACTTTAATTACTTGATAAAAATCCAATCTTTGAACTTGTCATTTATTTACATAGAATTAGTTAATTATAGTTGTTAATAAAAAAAAACCTTTAGTTATTTGTTTTCGGGAAATAATTGACTAAATAGAAGTAATAATAGAATAAAGTTAAGTCTGAACCATTTTCATCGTGGGATCGACCCCAACCTCACTAGTTGGGTTCTTTACTTGATACGACCGCTTTACTTCTCTTCGAGAAGTAAATTTGAGCGTATCAGTGTATATCTGAAAGATCTTTTCTTAATAAATCTAATGTTTATGAGTTGAAATGGTCTCCATCGGAAACTCAGTTGTTGTAAATTTGGAGGATTATGTGATAATCTATGCAACATCTATAAGGAAGACTTCGTTTCAACAAAACACAAGATGACTTTCCCAAAGGAAGAGGAGGATCATGCGGAACCTAGTGATAACTATTCCCCTCCATCCAGAAATGATGTTGGGATTGAAATTGAAAGACTATGTGATAATCAAGAATTTAGATGCACCAATTTGTTTTTTGAAATTTCACCTTCACCAAATATATTTGTTTCCTCTCCACCAATGCCAACGGCTTCCCCAAACCGTAGAGATGATTTCACTACGGATACTTATGTAGGATTTGAGTTTTCTTGATTAAAAAGATAGGACTCCTATTGGTGAGCAAGGGGTATCTAAGGAGTGAAATTATCTCTACGGCATGGGGAGTCGTTAACATTAGTGGAGAGGAAATGAACATATTTGGTGATGGTAAAATTTCATACAACAAATCGGTGCATCCAAATTCTTGTTTATCACGTAGTCTTTTAATTTCAATCCCAACATCATTTCCAGCTGAGGGGAATAGTTATCAATGGGTTCCGCATGATCCTTCTCTTCCTCTAAGGAAGCCATCTTGAGTTTTGTTGAAAGGAAGTCTTCCTTATAGCTGTTGCGGATATCATCACAGAATCCTACAAATTTACAACACCTCAGTTTCCGATGGACACCATTTCAACTTATAAACTTTTGATTTATTTTCAAAAAATCTCTTTTAGATATACAAGCACCTCAGTCATTGCACTCTAGACTTTTGTGTCAGTTGCTCTCCTAAATATTTACTTATTTTTTCAACGTTTCTTGGCATTATTTTTCTTTTACAAATAACTCGGGCAAGTGGTTAGGCCTTTTCATCTGTTTTTTTGCTTCATAAGTTGTTCTCGTATTCTTCCCTTATTTAAATATCCTTTAGATTTCATGATTTTCATGGAATCCTTGACAAATTTCAACTTGGACCATTCTCTAATCATAAGTTGAACTTGGATTTCTATTTCCCAAACTGTACTAACTATCTAGAGAAAGTCTTTATGCTTAGCAAGGTGGTTTTGAAACCTATAAATTGGATTTGTATTTCCCAAACTGGCCTATTGATTGTGTAAGGTTGATGTACAAAGGATTGTGGTCAGATATAAATGGGTCAATGATCATAACCTAAAGGTAAGGCCATTAAGTCATCCATAAGGAATTGACAAATGCCCAATCAATCTTTCTATGAACATGACTATTTTTCCATATATAAAATCTCCCCACACTTTTGTTCTGTAAAACTAGTATCCATAAGAAGGTTTGTGAAATCCTTAGTTTCTCTGTCATGTATAGGAGCCCCTCTTATTATGTCTTAGGGCTTTAGCACAACACTCAAGTTAAAGAAACAAGATAAGTTGCAGAAGAAGAATAATTTCTTATTTCTAGAATGGATATACATATACACGATGGTCTAACTATTTCCTAATCTAACTCCACAAAATGGGGAGATAATCCTAAGCCTAAAGACTGTAAGAGACCTAGTCAAATTAGAAGAGCAGTAGTGAACTAATGGTAAAACTCAACAGTAACTAATGAATAATATTCTATCTGACAGTTGTACAAAGCAACTTATGCGCTGATGTGTCCCCCTCAAGCTAGGTAGTGTGCAACAACACCTAGCTTGAACATGCGTCTGTCGAAGGCTAATTTGGAAAGGGCCTTGGTTAGAGTATCTGCAATTTAGTCTGCGGATTGTATATGGACAACTTGAACTTGCTTGAGCTGAATTTGATTCCACACAAAATAGAAGTCCACCGCAATGTGTTTCATGCGATTGTGAAAAATAGGAGTTGCACATAAATACGTTGCACCAACATTATCACAGTAGATAGTTGGGACGTTTTGAAATGTAAGTCTCAGTTCTGTGAGAATATTTGTAACCCATTTTGTTTCCGCAAAAGCACTTGCAACTGCCCGATATTCAACTTTAGTGGAAGAGCGAGCAATCGTTCTTTGCTTTTTGGAGGACAAACTAACAATGTTTTGGCCAATAAACAGAAGGTATCCATTAGTAGAAGCTCGATCATTGGCGTCTCCAGCCCAATCTGGATCAGAGTACATATGTAAAGAGAAATCATTATGGCACATCAACCGTAAGCCAAAATGATCAGTCCCTTGAAGATATCTTAGTACCCGTTTGACAGCTTTCCAGTGGATCTCGGAGGGAGTCTGCATAAATTGTGATAGTTTGTTTACTGCAAAAGAAATGTCTGGACGAGTGAAAGACAAATATTGGAGCTTTTCTATCACTGTAACAACCCTAAAAATAGATATGCTAAGTAATGCTTAATGTGCCAAGAATGCCTACGATTAGACCAGGGTTCACACGGATTGATGCGCGTAGAACCAGACCTTGGAACCCTTGGTACAGCCAAGCCAACTAACTTTGGGAGTTAGTTGAGCTAGGAAAGGTTGGGTCCAACCATGTAGGGCACTCGAATACGAAGATTTACTCGAAAGTGTCTTTACCGGACTTTAAAAGAAGAAATCTTAGGTTTGAAGGGTCTAGGGGTAAAATGGTCTTTTTTCAAGGCTAAGGGTAGTATCGTAATTATCCTAAATATATAATTAATTAATTATTTATTAAGGTGGAGGGGCAAATTGGGGAGAGAGAAACGAAATGGAGCTCTTGAAGTTAAGTCTTGCTCCACCAGGGTTCGAACCTAGGTGGAAGCAATGAATTGAATTGTTTTTAATTTAAGTTGGTAAATTAATGTAATTAATTTATATTTTTTATTTATTAGCTGATTTAAAATAAAAGGAAATCAGATTTTTAATAATTAAATAAAATCTTATTTGACTAAGTCCTAAACTAGACTCCTAAGCCTAAGAAAACTCTCCTCTCCCACACTTACCTCTCTCTCTCTCTCACGTCTCTATCACCCTCATTCACGTTTTTTATGCCAAAATAACTTCAAAAAACAGTAGGTAAACCAAAGTTCTTCATGCTTAAAGAACTCACAACGAAAATTACAAACAAACAACTAATCAAAAATGTTACGCAAGGGGGAGGATTATTCCGTCGAATTGGTGTTGAAGTTGACGGGATTTGGACGTGATTTTTGGAGAAAGTTTTGGGAAGCAAGTCAAGGTTTGAACTACATAAAAGGTATGGCTTTTCTTACTCTTGGTCCCTTTCCCAAGAGACCCCTAGGATTCAATCGATTCTAATCCAAAAACAAGGATTGTTTCCCCGTTTCATGTCCCTGTCACTAGCTCCTATTGATAGTTGTAGGTTGGTATGTCTGCTGGTAGATATTAGGCATGTAATGTGTTTTTTCGTGATGAATATGTTCATGAATGTGTATTTGGAATCGTAAGAATGATAACCTATGCTTTCCGAAAATATGTGGTTATGTGAGTGCAATGTGTAGTCGTGACTTTGAACACGGATTGAAGTATGAAAATGACTTGTTTTATGGTTGTATTTCACGTGCACAAACTTGTATTAATCGTGATGTTCATATGAAGTATAATGTGGCTGATTTGAGTGAAAAAGTATTTGCTAAATGATTCACGAAATGCCCAAAGAATTAACTCTAAATGTTGATGAAAAGAAGCTGAAAAATGTATCTCAAATTTTCAGCACATTGTTGGTTAATTTCAGGCAAGTAAAGTTCTTTAATAAGCTATGAAAAATAAAGAAAAATAAGTGAGGTCACTGAGGATCTAACCCGTGACCTCACCATGTTAAAAATCAATGAAATAAGGTGAGAAAAAGGAAATGTGGAGAGTGGGGATTGAACCCCCAACCTCTTGAATGGATGACAGAGTTAGGAGAAAAATAAAGGATAAAAATAAATGTGGAGAGTGGGGATTGAACCCCCAACCTCTTGAATGGATGAGAGAGTTAGGAGAAAAATAAAGGAGAAAAATAAATGTGGAGAGTGGGGATTGAACCCCCAACCTCTTGAATGGATGAGAAAGTTAGGAGAATAATAAAGGAGAAAAATAAATGTGGAGAGTGGGGATTAAACCCCCAACCTCTTGAATAGATGAGAGAGTTAAGAGAAAAATAAAGGAGAAAATAAATATAGAGAGTGGGGATTGAACCCACAACCTCTTGGATAGGTGAGAAACTTAAGAGATAAATTAAAATAAAAATAATGAGCTTGTGGGGGATTGAACCCACAACCTCCTTGACTTAAACGAAAAAAAGAGAGGAGAAAAAGAAAGGAAATATTATGGGGTTGATGGGAATCGAACTAGGGTATCCCAAATCTGAAAAATGCAATTATCAAGTTTAAAATAAGATTAAGTGTTGTCCAAGGGATTCGAACTTGGGTTCCCTTGCCCAAATTCCGTATTGATACATAAGTCATACGTGAATTAAATGTTCAAGAATAATGCCACCTACTTAGATCGAAATCGAGATCTTGGCAAACATACAAGATACATAAGTCTTGTACTACATAATCTTAGGAAGATATGAGTCACTTAACGAACTATGAATGAAGCCTCATGGCTTGTATGTATAGACCCATAAGTCTAGCATACGTTTAAAAATAAGTGAACCTAAGATGTATGAAATGAAATGATGAAACCCTAGAAGGGTTAAGTAAGAGTGTGAAACACACTAAATGGCCAAGTGCATTGACATATGATGAAATGAACAATAAAATGATGAAATGAACAATGATATGATGAAATGAACAATGAAATGACAAAATGAACAATGAAATGATGAAATGAACAATGAAATGATGAAATGAGAAATGAAATGATGAAACCCTAGAAGAGTTAAGTAAGAGTGTGAAACACACTAAATGGCCAAGTGCATTGGCATATGATAAAATGAACAGTGAAATGAATAAATGAACAATGAAATGAATAAATGAACAATGATATGATGAAATGAACAATGAAATGATGAAATGAATAATGAAATGATGAAATGAAAAATGATATGATGAAATGAACAATGAAATGATGAAATGAACAATGAAATGACGAAATGAACAATGAAATGATGAAATGAACAATGAAATGATGAAATGAGAAATGAAATGATGAAACCCTAGAAGGGTTAAGTAAAAGTGAGAAACACACTAAATGACCAAGTGCATTGGCATATGATGAAGTGAACATTCACGTAATAAGGGGTGAGTAATTATGAAGAGCACATGTGCTAATGTTAATGAATGTGGTGACAACATGATACGAGGCTAATGTAAAAGATGAGAACAATCTCAAATGAGCCTAAGTATATGTTACCAAAACGTACTCACCTATGAGAGTGTAAAGTTAATGAAGAGACCACTCTATATGAACACTCTAATGAAAGTATTGAGTTTAACACACTTAATACTAATGATGAGATGAGAAATCATCTATTGAGCTATGATGTCCTCATACTAGAAGCCAACTTCCATGACGTATGAGATGAATGTAATGGAAC
Source organism: Solanum sitiens (assembly GCA_016801875.1). Classification (NCBI taxonomy): domain Eukaryota; kingdom Viridiplantae; phylum Streptophyta; class Magnoliopsida; order Solanales; family Solanaceae; genus Solanum; species Solanum sitiens. The sequence continues at coordinate 1,112,229 of JABWTJ010000019.1, forward strand.
TTTATACTGAGCACCGATAGACTAGCTATGAGCGGTGATGCCTTCTTTCGGGAAGGGCGGAGGTTCACGTAACTCTCATGAGATGAGACTGTCCGGCATGCCGGGTATGGGTCTCCTTATATCTCCTAGTCTTCGAACCTATACTGCCAATATAGGGATCTGGCGGGGTTCAAATCCCATGTACGCTAGCATGTTTTGGGTCACTTTGGCCGGTGATTCCACCTCTTTTCGGTGTGGGGGAGACACTGGATTTCATGATGCTCACATGATCTATGTCGGTTAAAGTTAAAGTTCCCAATGAATGAATGGGGCCAGCCTCAAATGATGCACATAATGAAATGAATGATACCAAAGGTGTTAGGATAGAATAATCAAAAGGTGAGTTAGATTCAAGTAATGACATTAGGTCATTCTTGGTCATTGCACAACAAACCTAATGAAAGTCTTAAACTACATCTTAGGTATAGCTGGTGTTTACACTGGCGTATGAATGAAATGAAATGGAGTACGTATGAATGAACGAAGCAGACTCTGTGTTTGCTAATGAAGACTCCCTAGTTGAGGTCCCATCTGTTGAGCCCTCATTTCTGGGATGTCTTAATGTCAAGTCCATGATTCCAAGGTCTCATGGCATATGAATGAATGATATGAAAGAAGTTATGTGCTACATGCAAAATGTACTGTATGCTATATGATATGTGCTATGCGTAAATGTTATGTGCTGTGTGCAAATGTGAAAAGTATGATGATGTATGTTATTCTCATGGCATAACTTTCCTATTTCAAATCTGGAAAGCTCACTGACTTTCCTAATCCAAATTAGGAAAGCTCATTTACTTTCCTAATTCAAATTTGGAAACTTTTCTAATCTCAATTTGGCAAGTCCACTGACTTGACTTCCAAAAATCATGTTGTTAGGAAAGAGCTATTCTTTCTCATGAATGTCCTTGGTGTGTGCTTGCATATACCCATACTTAGTACAAATGTGTATTAACCATATACAAACTCTACTATTTTAGGTGCAGGCACAAGTGGATGATAGAGCTACAGGATCATCGTTGCAGTTATCCGGACGTCCAACATTCATCTGGAGTTGGTAGGTCCTCATGCTTTCGAGGATGCTACTATTTATATTCTAGCTTAGTTTTAGAGTTGAGCTAGTGGAGAATGTTCCACTAGCGTTTCTTTCCTATTTTTATTCAGACTATGTATTGGTGTCATTTTGGCAATTATACACTTAATAAGAATTGAACTATTTCTTTCAGTTGCTTATCTCTTAATGTTAGATGGTTGATGGTGAACAATTACGTATTAATGAGAATGTTTTTATAAGTATGTTAGGAAACAAAAAGTTTTAAATTTTCCGCTAAAATTAACCTATATAAAGTAAGAATGATGTAAGTAGGCTTGCTGCGACCTCTGAGAGGTCAACGACGCCGGTCTCGTCTGGGGTCTAGATTCCAGTCGTGACAATCACCCTTTTGTATCTGGTTGCATCAGCTAATAATCCTCCATCATTGACCTTTAATACTGCAGTAGTACTCATTGGAGTTGTAGCAGGTTTGCAATTAGCCATATTCTGCTATCGCAATATATCACTTTTATAGGTACTCTGAGTCATAATAATACCATCCATACTCCGAATGACTTCAATACCTAAAAAGTGGGTGAGAGCTTCAAGATCTTTAACAAAAAAATTATCTGCAAGGGAAGAAATAACTTGATTAACAACTGAATTTTTGCTGCCAGTTACAATAATGTCATCCACATAAACCAGTAGGTACACTGTGGCATGAGAATGATGACGAACAAAGAGGGAGCTGTAAAAGTCAGACTTTATGAAACCTAACAGGAGCAAATGAGCTTGATTTCATTGTACCATGCTCGAGGAGCTTGTTCGAGTCCATATATAGCTTTATGTAGACGACAAATATGGGTTAGACAAGTCTTGTCTTCAAATCTCTGAGGTTGTTCCATATAAACCTCTTTATCCAAACGTCCTTGAAGAAATGCATTATTAACGTCAAGTTGACGCAGAGGCCAATCAAATTTAATTGCAATGGACATGACCACACGAATAGCAGTTGGTTTGACTACTCGGCTAAACATTTCATGAAAATCAACATCGGGACGTTGGGTAAATCCCTTTGCGACCAACCTGGCTTTATACATTAAAACATAAAAGTGAGGTAAAAGAACTTTTACAAAACCTTTACATTTTAATGGAACGTCATTTCAATACAAAATTCTTTACTTATATACTGATGGTGGTGGATAATATAAAAGTCTTGATCCATACCTCGTGCGAGAAGGGGAGGGAGAAGACCCATCGAGATGGCCATATAGATCATGACCATGCATAAGCATTGAGAATTGTGCCTTCCCGTGGAAAAGTTTTGGATGCAAAGTAATTTGATAGGCAATTGGGATGCCGGATTGAATTGAACGATTGTCACTCAAATGTTTGTAGCGGCAATGAGAACTTGAGAAGTGTCGCCCATTCATTAAGGGCAGGACAGAAAGAAAAATTGAATCTTACTCGTTAGAGTTTGTTATGGCTCTGATACCATAAAGCAACAATATAAGCTGCAGAAGAACAATAATTTCTTATTTCTGGAATGGAAATGCATATACACGATGGTCTAACTATTTCCTAAGCTAACCCCACAAAATGGGGAGATAATCCTAAGCCTAAACACTATTATAGACCTAGTCAAATTAGAAGAGCAGTAGTGAACTAATGGTAAAACTCAACAGTACCTAATGAATAATAAAACAATAATTAACTAATTCTATCTAACACTTGTACAAAGCAACTTATTCCCTGATACAAGTCACCCATTATAAACCTGGAGTTTGACTAGCTAGAGTAAAACATTTTAGACCTCATATCTTATGCTCTATATTTATGCAGTCCGTAAATGATATTGAAGTCAAGTATCCAACTCAAGTACATTGATTGAACAATGTATGAATTGGGAATAAATTTCATGATCATAGTTTGTAATGTATTCTCATCAAGTTGGTTATAACCACATATAGACTCCGCTACAAATACATACACTCCTCCATCCTTCTGGTGAGATCTTTTAACTTTGAGTATCTATCCCTAGAATATTAATTTTATCCAGTTGTGTTGGCACATCATTGTTTTTCTTAGACTGAGCTTTGTTTTGCTAAACTTGCTTGGCCATAGGATATTTAGCTTCTACATTTATTTTATTTGATCTCTTTGGTTATTGTACCCTGCACTTCCTGTTTTGTAGTTCCTCCTAACCATTTCTGAATTTTTAGTTGGTATTGGTGTCTTATCTGGAGACACTTATAGAAGAACACAAGCCACAATTTATAGATGATTGCCTCTAGTTATAGTTGATTTCCTACTAAAACATCTTTCCATCTGACCCTACTAAGTTAATCTTCTGAAGAAGGGCTTGTGTTTCATTCATCTCAATTAGAACCCATGCATATGATATACTCTTAAAATTTGAACTGCACTTATATGTAAGCAGAGGGTTCCCCAATCTACTGTTGATCCTCCTAAGTGTTTCCACTACCATTCATTGAATGGGAGATCGTGTTACTTTATCTACAATGGGATAGTCTTGAGCATCTCTCCCAAGGCTTCACAATGATTGGTTTGATATTGATAAGATGTGTCCCTAATAGTAATACCTCATTTATATTTCTAGCATTGTGGAAAAACATCTCTTATTTTGTGGATAAAGTAGTGAGACTATTTAATGATATATAACTTTGATATAAGGTATATAAACTAGTGTATTTATAAGACAACAAACTTAGTATTCATCTATGAAATTGTGGTTTAAGCCTTTTCAAGAAGAATTTCGTAAGGCCAATTCTCAACGCACTTATGAACCAAGAATTATTTCTGGCAGAGACAAACAAGACAATGAATATAAAAAATAGTTAAATGGTTACCTATGTGACTTATGTTGTCTACGTATACACTAAAACTAGACGGTTCACAAATATCAAATCTACTGATTGATCGGGTATATCCGGTATATGTTCACTATAAAAATTTCAAAGGGTAACATACTTATCTAGATGCAATTAATCCTTACTTACAAATCACACCTTTTTTATGCATATATTTTAAGAATAATCATTCCACATTAATGTGGGGGATTGTTGTATTTAAGTAAGGTGTAAATTGGAAATGTGGGAAAACTAATTGAAGGAAAAATGGAAATTCAATTCTCCGTCATTGGTAGAATAGAGGAAAAGTTTTGTCCTTGTATTTGGCAAGACTTTATGTAGCTCTTAAAGGGTTAAGAAGTCAGGTCCCTCTCGTGTTGTGGTCTTCGTTGCTCATACAACTCACTTTCGACTTTGAGTACGACAATTGATGGGATTGACTGATAAAGTTTATTTATCAATATCATTAATTAATTCTTTTCCTAATATTAATTCATTGAATTATTAATCGATTAATTGATTAGTTCACAGAACAAAGCTATTTGAAAATCATGAAATTGTTTCAGAAATGACCTATACCTTCTGAACAAACATTTCCTTCCAACAAACGCCATACCGATTTGGAATAGATGAGTCTGTTCTGACCATGTGAGTTCACACTTATTCAACGCAAATAACTAGCTATAAATATTGAGGTGTTTCCTTAGTTTTTGCATTGCTATTTTTCTTCTTCTGCATATATTTTCTTATAAACAAAGTCGAGTATTTGAGTGATTTCGTTTCTTACTTTTCAGTTCGCTGCAGTTTGAGGTGCCACTACTTCTTTAAAAATATCTCTCTTTAATCATGGAAGGAAAGAATTCACAACCTTTAGTATTGTGAAGTGATTAAATTTCTTAAGGACACACATCAATTTTGTGACCTCAGATATTTCTTCCTTTCGTTTTAAAAGTATTTTTAATTTACTATTTTAAACACAATATATAAAATTTCTAGATCCAAGACTTTAGACTTTTTGTACACAACCAAATAATCTTGTAGGTCACTATATGGGTGTTTCACCATTATCATATCTTTCTCCCCATCCGAGATCAAGGCCTTTAGACGGTTAGGACACAACCAACTGATCTGATGGCCCACTATATTGGTGTTTCACCATTATCATGTATTTCTCCCCATCCTATCTATAGGACTGTTATTCTTTAGGAGGATAAAAATATATTTTATATATTTATCATGATGTGTCCTACTCGTTTCACTAGAGATTCGAACCAAAGTACTTTCGAGTTCTAGGTTCGATGTGATGAAAGGTTGCATAACCTTGGTTGGTGGAGCAACACGATGTGGATTATACTACTTTACATATAGTAAGAATTTTTAAGCATTTTCGGTTGGCCTATATCGATTCTATTCGAGGTGGGTCACCTTCTTTTAATTGGACTCAATTTTTTAGCGGCCCTCTTAGAGAAACTTATTCTTGCAGCATAATAAAGAGAAAGAGGGACAGTTTTTGAGGGGCTTCCACATTAGGGCATGGTGATTATCAAGTATAAGGGGATATTTAATTCCTTATACAATCATGCACTAATGATAATTCCCAAGGAGGTAGCGAAGATTTAGAGATTAGTTAGATGTTTGATAACTCTAATTCATATGGCTGGCTACGAGTCAGTTAGTTTCTTTTATTTCAATTGGTGATACATCATGTTAAGGATATTTGGATGATTCCTATGGAATCTTATCGAGGGAATGATAAGAGAGTTTGTAGGTCTTACAATTTCAATGGTATTTCATCCAGAGTTTGAAGTTTCTTGGCTAGAGGTTATTCTTCTCAGTAAAGTCGACCAATCCATACAACAATTCACTCAGGACAAGTTTATTGAGACTTGTATGTTAGATATTCTTTTTGTAGTGGGTATTTGAGTTCTTATAGGTCATATTAACAACCTATGACTAGAAGATGATCTTATGAGTGTGGAGTTGTGTCCCACTTTGTATAAGATTATTCCAAACTTAATCATGATAGAGCCTTGTAGATTTTTCAAGTACAGACATCCAAAGCAGCTGCACTGGAGGTTGAGGTGGCTTAAACCTATGTAGAGGTGGTGCACAAACATGAAGGTTTGGTAGTAAAAGAGTCATTAGACTAGAGGCAACTATTGCCATTGATACTACTTCACTATTAAATCCAAGGCTAAGGCCTTTTGATAATTTGATTATAAGTATTGTTTTAGTACACCATCAATGTGCTACAATTGTGTTTGATCCTTGATTTATGTTCCCTATGTGTCTTTATACTTGTGTTAGGTTTATATATGTTCGATGAGTCTGTATCTATGACTATAATATGTTTCTACTCTCATTGGTGATTCTTTAGTAGTTGTTTAGCTGTACGAATCATGTGTAGTCTCATTGATAGGGAACAATATGAGGGTTTACTTGATTATAATAGAGTTGGTTGATTTCAACATTATCTTCGTTATGTATTGTTTTTATCCTTATCATGAGATTTTATAATGCCACTCTAAGATAGTTACCTTAGCAATGTCGGGTATCCTTAGGTTAAAATGGAAGGGTATATTGTGTCATTTTTAAAAGGCTCACCGGTTGGTTGAGAAGGTGTCTTTTTTATTAGGCTTATGTTCTTAATACTAATGTCGACACTTCCTCATTGGGGTCAGATCCTGTACTGAGAGATTTCTCGGAGGATTTATGATAGATCTTCAAAATGTTCTACTTCCATGATATTGATTTTGGCATTTGGCTTGGAGTTGGGAACTTATTTCATTTATATTCTCTCTGATAAAGTTCAAGAAACTTTAGCGCATTAACAATTTAACAAGGATATGGAAGAAAAAGTGAAAATAATTCTTCTCATCAATTAAGACTTCACTGTGTTAAAACTTAACAGAGCAATTAAAATTTTCACTCAAATCTTAATGCAAACATTAAAAACAACTTCCATTATCCGAAAGCATAAAAATGGGGAATACCTTAAAGGAAAAGCAACTTACAAATCTTACATGTTATTGCAACATCCATTAATGGTTGAATCAGCATTTACACAGACCCATATTTCTGCATCACTTTCCTTTTCCTTTAAATGTTGAAAGACTACATCAACAAGTGAAGATAAGTGAAACAAACGATCAAAAGTTATTTATACAAAATCAAAAGAAAAGAAAAAGACATTCCCCAAACTATAGATCTAAATTTTTTTAATGACATATGAGTTTCTCAATTAAGTAAAAATAAGAGGAAGCTTCGCAAGGAAAGGAGAATTACAACCGAAAATATACCACAACTATACAGCTAGATCGAAACCATACATATGAGAAATGTTTCATAAAGACGTTTTTATTTAGAAGTGTAGGAGACTAAAATAAATGAAATTGGTCAAGTATCCTACACGAACATTAAAATAGATCAAATTGTTTGCTATGTTTGCTCAAAAATGTCTCCTAAGTGATGAAATTGAAGAAAAGAGCCAATTGAATAAGTTACTATGATATATTATTACAGAGAATAATCAATCTTCAAAAACTTAAAACCAGTATTTTGGGAAAAAGGTCTTAGCTTGTCGATTTATATAGAGGATACATGACAGGGAAAAAACTATTATTAAAAGTCGATAAATAGATATGCATGATCTAATGAAGTAAATCTTGTTTGTTTTTTTAGATTTTTAAGAAAGAAAGTAATTCTATTTAACAAAAAATGCATATTTGATAAATAATGGCTAGTGTTAAACTACTTTCTCTACATCTATATTATATATTAAAATATTATAAAAAGTTTGATTATATCTTGACGTAATCCATGACGTAATCAGAAATTTTCTGAAGGGTGTTCAAACTTTGGATAAGTAAATATTTTTATGTTATGTGAATGGTTTAAGGTAATATAGTGATCCTTATAGTCATTGTGTTTTTTCTTCTTGTTTTGGTTTTCTGGCCCTTCTCCCAGTTTCATTATTTCTATTATTTCTTGTAGAGATGGGTGACATAATTCTAGAGGTGATCTCACTAGTTTATGGGTAGAGTTCCTATTTTAGAGTTTTGAATTGTGAAATTGACCAAAGTCAATAATTTAGGTTAATGAGCTCCGATTTGAATTTTGATGATCCCACTAGATCTAGGGTGATTTATGATTTAGTTAGATATTTTACATGGATAACGTGGCATCCAAGAGCAAATAGTGTCACTGAGTTGATTTCAAGTTTTTTGCTAAAGTTTAGAGCTGGCCCCAACAAATATTTGGTCAAGTCGACATCACATTAGTCATTTGAAATTGCACCAAGCTATATATGTAGGTTTGGTCTTTTTTCGGAGGTTCCAGTTAAATTCCTTTTTTATGAGCTTAAAGGGATTGGGGTAGGCTTCTTTTTGCGGCTCTACTCCTAAATGGGTGTTTGCACTATATGTGGCTATACACAAAAGGCTATATACCAAAGACAAACTGAGCAACTTGGGAATTATTGATTAAGATATATGTTCATTATGCAAGGTAGGATTGAAACACAATAAAACCTATTATTTACATGTTCACTCTCAAAATAGATATGGCAAAAGATGCTTAGCTGGTTACTCATCACAAGGACTAGCACTGGATGTAATGAGGATCTGAAATCGGTCACATGTCATGCTACTAGTATATCATATATGGCAGGAAAGGAACAATAGGATATTCCAGTATAAGTACAGGACTACAAACATTATCAGCCGACTAATTATCCAAGATCTACATCATAGAGCTAGCATGATCCATAGGCCAACAGGATATATACATGGTCTTGATTTCTATCTTTAGAATAGCATACAAGTGTGAGGAAGATTTAGAAGTTGTAGGGATCTAAGATTGGAACATGTCCATATCCAGAGTTCCAAATTGTAGACAATGACATATCTACTAATAAGATTTACTGTTATCAAAAATAAATTTGTGCTTGGATTGCGTAAATGTAGTTTAAGTCTCTAAGGTAAATTAGAAGTAATTTTTTTATTTGAGAATCAATTAATGATCGAATTAATTTGGTTTTTGGCGCATGAACTTTTCACACGATGGATAATCTAATTCTAAAATAAATTTTAAGTTTTTGAACATAGGTGCTCAGGGTTATCTTTGTATGTCAGTTTTTGACTAGAGTTTATGTATAAATTACATGGGTGTTGATATACCTCAAGCCTCCACAAAGAGTTTCATGGTTAAATCCAACAAAATATTCATCTTGAACTCCAAACACCTCCACCAGATTTCACATCTACAAAAGAAAAGTGTAAAGTCAACAGTAGTTGGTAATGGATAAAAATATAAGGTTGATTTACCTTTGCGAGCTTATATATCTCCTTCTTTTCCATCGATTAGGAATGTTAACGGCCGAGGGATGAAGCTCGAGAAAATAAGGGGTGAAGGGAGCAAGAAACATGGAAGAAGCGAAGTACAAGAAAGTGAGAAATGTGGAGCTTTTTTTAGAAAACCCTATTTTAGGGAATGGCAAGTTCTTGGTCTTCAAAAACAAGATCCTGAGAAGTCCTTTTCTTTACTTATTTGGGCTTTTTTCAACCGGTCAAGATTGGGCAATTATTTGGCATGTTTGTGTATGATACATCTTTACGTGAAATAAACAGACCATTGTTCCACAAAAAATTCAAAATAAAATATTGTTGTAGATAGACTCGTATACTTATATAGATTATATTTTTGATAAAATAAGAGATTTCCAAGGTTATTCAAAAAGGGAGGTAATTTTTTAAGAGTTCATGATATCTATACTCGGCTTTCAAGGTATATTATGATTACTCTCTTAGACTTTGCTCTAGAGATGATTTATTAGTTTATTCGGTGTTGAAATGAATGACTTATTGGTGTGCATTCTAAGTAAGGAAAACTCTTGACACAAAAAGGAAGCCACATGGTTCGAGATAAAACAAGGCCGCTATTCCAGTCTACAAAGATCTTGTTTGTTCGAAATGATGTTAGAGATAAAGCATGCCAAACGGTTCGAGAGTCTAAGGCAAAACTAACCTATCCTAGGCTTAGTCCAAGCATGAATAAGAAAACAAATAAACCTCAAGTAATTTCACATATCATGCAAGTCACACAACCAACACTGCTAGCCTGGTGCGACCCTCAATACTGTAGTAGTCAACCCTATATCATGGTTGTTAAGAGGAAAAGTTGAAATAACTAGGTATCCGGCCCTAATTAACATTGATCATCATGAACTTACACATTCATGCTCAATCTAAATAAAAAGAATGTCGTAGCCTATCTACAGGTCGACCACGCGCACTGTAAATCACAAGGCCAGAGATTTTTCCTTTCGAATTATCTCTGAATGTTGCCGCACTATTAAAAATGAGATCGAAACATCAATACGATCATTTAGATACTGAAATCACCCAAAATGGAGTCACACCAATTTTTCGAGTCAAACAGGAACTATGGGACCCGTACAATAATTTTGGTACTTACTCCGTCTAAAGGTCCTAAACTACACCTCGAATATGTGTTCCAAAACTAGACATATTTCAAGGCTCGGAAGAAGCCAGATAAACAACATGCAATAAAGACACACTTCAAGCAAAAAATAAAGAGAGGGCAGCAGCTAAAACAAGAAATTCACCTCAAAAGGGGATTCCTCAACAGATTCTAAGCACAACCCAAGTATTCACGCATACAACGATCACATAGGACTTCAAATCACTTAAATTAGAGCTCGGATGAGGGATAAGTCCCCTTTTTTTGAAATAAGAAGTGGAGCTGCAAATTATCTCTATAAATAGCCAAGAACTAGTCGCTAAATGTACAATTATAGTCACTGAAAGCCTGATTTCTGGTTACTAAAAGCCTGCACTAGATATCAGGACTTCAGCTAGTTTGCTTAAACTATGAATTCACTGATGGGGTGCTTTGGATTCTTTCGGAACCCCGTGCATGCAAACGAGATAAGCCATACAAAATTAGATGTTCCAGACTCAACAGAGCAGTCAAAATACCCATATGAGATCATATCGGCACATCCCTCCCCGTGATCATCCACGACCATAAGAAACAACATATCTGAAAGGAAATCGAACCAAATAAATTCTCACAAAGATCTTCAACAAGGTTGAACAATCCGTTAAGGTGTTGAAAGAATTGAAGAATGACTTCTTCACCTTATCTCAAAAATAATCCTCTCAGTTGGTGTCTATAAAATAGTTCAAAACTCAGATGTTCCAGATCGTCACTTATTTTACTCAAAGGAAAAATGGAACGTTACCTAGTGACACCATCTCGAATCCCAAATATGAATAATTAGGAAATGAGAACAATATTATGCTACTATTATTTAAATAAGAAGCTTTTTGGGAGTCACCCCAAGTCTTTATCGTTATTTATTACTTTAAATAATATGTATTGTGAGTGAATGTTGAAAAAAAGTTAAAATGTTGCGAGGAGAAAAATAGGCGATGACAAAAGCGTAACGGCGATTCACCAAGATGTAGTGCTGACTCATTCTTGTCCGCCTTTTGACCGAATTTTTTTTAATAATATATACAGTCAATTTAGGCGATTTGAGCTCCAAAAGGCGATTCGCTGAAATACACTATGTGAATTTCATCATGTCCGCTGAATCAGCCTTTAGGTTTTGGTTTTGCTCAGGCGTCTTTAGCGTGCTTCACCTCCAGTTTGTGGTCCACTGAATACAATCATCAACATTAGTCGTTACCACCGAATGTGCCTGGCATGAAAAGGCCAACTGTCTTTTCCTTTTCAAAAAGAAAAACACTTTTCTATCTCTTAGCTTTTTTCCATCCATTAACTTGCAATAGCATATTCGAGTGTTAGTGTCTTTATTATGTGATTAACGAGTGCATGGAGTGCATATTTGTCTTGATCAGTCGACCCCAAATCCTCAACTCCCTCATTTTTTGCATTTTTCTTCTCTTTGAGGTGGATGTTCGACTTCTATTTTGTGATTTGAGCTTAAAAGTATGTTTTCTGTATGGTATTAAGGCCATTTTATTGTTGTTGTTAAGTAATTTTGTTGGGTATTGCTATATAGTTGATATTGACTGATTCCCATGTATTAGAGTTGAAATTGTGGGTAAATTTCTAAAATTTAATGTGTTGATAATGTATTGAAATCGAATGATGAATCTTTCTAGTTTTGATTTAAATTTTATATGGGTAAAGTCTGATTAGCCTATTGTTTACTCAATTGTATGATTTTTCCAAATGATAGATTGAGTAACGACTTTCATAAGGGCAAATCATCATTTAGATCAATGCTCTGTGATATTTGGGAGACATCTTAGTACCCATGGGGGATAAGCACGTGGGTATAGATTTTAAAGTTGACGGAGAACTAGATATTATTGTGTACGTTGGTTCAATCTTGAAAATAGGTATTGATCTGAACGCTACCTGTTTGGCAGGCTTGTCCTAGCTTTCCATGGATGTTCGTCGAATCTCTAAGTAAGCCTTATCCCACCTTCTTGAGTGAATATGTGACCTTGGGTACTATTTCATTTGACGAACTTGTATTAGTTCACCGAACCAACTAGGTGAATATCCAAGTGGGAGTAGACATCACCCTTTATGCTTGTTTCTTTTCATTTTGGATTTTTAGTTTCAGCAAACTTGTCTTAGTCTGCCAAAACCAACTCGGTGATTGAGTTGGTATTGACTCCACCCATTATGCATGAGTTCTTAGATTTTTTGGTACATTCTGATTTGGCGAGCTCACCAAATCTCCCTCAGCCTATTAGGCAGACCACCATCCCACTAGGGCAGCCCCAAAACTATTGTTGAACTATGTGTTTTCAATTGAGTTTGATTTCAACTAATCTTCACTGATTCTTTGAGTGTAAATGATGGATTTTGCAGTAAATGAGTAAAGCACTTGGAAAATTAGCATTGGACTCTATCTCGGAGCTTGACAATCCTCCTTTTCCAAAGAGACAACAGGGGATTATCGTTAACGAGCTATTTTAAAGCTCGGATCTTGGGAATATTTATATGTCCAACTCTTTTGAATTACCCATCTTTAACGTAAGTTTTAGCATCACTGGCACAAAAAGGGCGCGGCGCGCCAAACCCTATTTGATTGAAGCCTGTTTTTGGCACAATGGCAGCGTGACATACCAGCCTGTCAGGTGCGATCAGGGAGCGATGTCTCATAGTTGTGCGGATGTTTGAGTGAAATTTTATTTAAAAAGGAGTGCTTGTTGAAGTACATCTAGACTCTAGTTTTCCAAAATATTACGGTTAGGGTTCGACTTTTTTATTGGTGTGCAAGAGAAAGTTTCTTCTTTTCTAATAGGTTTCAATCTTCTGACTCTTTTATTTTTCAGAAATCGTATGACCAATTGTATTTTTTTGGTTTTCTAATGCTATGAGTGGCTAAGCGCCTTTGTTTTGGGATTGTAGCTACAAATCAATTGTTGAATATTTAAGGTTTATAAATTAATTATTGGTTGTTATTAAAAGTTACTTATATATTCTTTTTTTAGTATTTTATGCTTGACCACTATAAGATAAAACTATTGTCTAATCTTAAAATCGAGAGAAGATGGGTTAGATATATTAGAGAATATAGAGAGATCGATGGAACCATTTAGTTGAGGTGATTTGTGTTCCGGAATAGCGCCCAGACAAGCAACTTGCTTCATTACGAAATAAGATGAAAAATAAATGCTCGCCAGTTAGGCTTGTGTACCTCTGCTCAATGATGTAGTTAGACAGCTAACTAGAGTAGGTGACTAGAGGTTTGATACCCGTATAATACGATTAACCCTATAAACTAGTAACTTGACAACTAAAATTAGTTCTAACCCAAGAATATGATACATGAGATTCATTGCATGCTGCATTCCTGGAATTATCTTTCACTTGCTTGAAACATCATCTTAAAGTCGTTCACTATTGGTTACTTTTATTAATTTCATAATTAGTAGTACTGGTAAAGAATCATCACCATTTCTAAAAACAGTTACTTTTATTTTATTTGTAGAATTAAGTGTTAAATATAAGTCGATCATAAGTCCCTTGGGAATTATAACTCATTTTGTAAAGAATCTATATTATTTGAGCGACCACGTACACTTGCGTGTATACTGGGGAGCAGTAAGTTTTTGGCGCCGTTGTTGGGGAATTAGAAATTGATTTATATTCGATCTTCTAAAGTCTACAATTAGAATATTCATGTGTTAATTACTTGATCATAGCTTTTTTATTGCAGGTAGTGGACTCCCAAGTCTGGCTCGGAAAGGATAACTTGTCGAACCAGACAGTGAACCCGAAAGAGCTTTACACCGACAAAAGAAAATGGCCAATCCAAGTCATCATGGATAATTGGATTTAGGTCTTCATGGAGACAATGAGGATAATAAACAAGACAACATGAACAACCAAGAGAACTGAATAACCAAGAGGTACCCCCGTACATACTACCAAGACCAGCCCGTGATGTGGCAGTCCCACTCATAGCCAATGTGGTGTCTAGCATTAGGAAACCTCTACCGGGGGTAGATTTGAACTAAAATAGGGCATGCTACAACTCATCCATGCTAGTGGAAAATTCACCGGTCTGCCCCACTAGGATCCCCAAATCAACCTTAGGAACTTTATAGAGATTAGTGATACATAAATCCCAAATGAAGTCTCTTGGACTATGTTAGGCTGACGTTGTCTCCATACTCATTGTTAGGAGACGCAAGGCATTGGCTAGATTCTGAGCCACCAAACTCCATCACTACCTAGGATTAACTAGCAAAAAAGTTCTTGAGTCGATTCTTTCCATCCAAGAAAACCACACGGTTGAGGAGTGAGATATTAAGCCTTAAGCAAAACCAGGGGAGTACATGTACCAAGCATGGGCTCATTTTAAATAAATGTAGAATGCTTGCCCTCACCATATGCAAACTAATGAGGTACTTTCTCACACTTTCTTTGAGGATTTAGATTATAATGCACATGTACTTCTTAATAGTGCAACAGGTGGATAATCCCTAGCAAAAACTTGTGAAGCGTTATTCGACCTAATTGATAGAATCTCAGAGGGAAACCCACGGTATGAGGGGAAAATGCCTAGAACCACGACCCAAAGGGCCGCGGAAATCTTAGATGCGATATAGCTTAATATATCCATGAATTCAAACAGGCATTCTTAAACCAAGCATCGGTTAACATGGTACAACAAACATCTAATTGGTGTGGGGTATGTGATAGTGGAGCTTATGAAACTGAGCAATTTGAGGCAAACTTGGATTCCGTAAACTATGTAGGTAATGCGCAAAGGGGTGGAGGTCAACAAAATTATGGTAATACCTACAACTATAGTTGAGGAACCATACTAACTTTACATAGGGTGGGAACCAAAACCAAAATCAAGTGCAAGGGTCTAACCACTACTATCCTCAAGGGGCAGAGAAACAATACAAAAATCCTAACCAAGGCGCAAATCTGAATGCACCGAAAAGGGGGATGACTAGGAGGAGTTACTCCGAAAGCTCATGGTTGAACTAGGTACAAAGATCAATGTTAGAATAGATAAGCAGGACGAGAACATCAGAATCATTCAAAATGTCCCAAATGAGTTTAGAGAAACAAGTTGTGCAACTAGCAAATTCTCTGGACTTGCATCCCAAAGGTGGAGCCTAGTGATACTAAACCTAACCCCAAGCAACCGTTGCGGTAAGTACTAGAAATGGGTTACAACTAGAGGAACTATCTCTGAAGAATAGATATGTTGAGGCAGGTACTAAAGAAAATAATGTGGAAAGGTAGTAAAGAGCTTCAATGTTGAGACACCCGTTCCTTAAAATAAACAGTACACCATTTTAGGCCTACGGCCACACTAAATCTGGACAATGCTTGTAAAGTGTTGCCTAAAATACTTTTGGGGACGCTTTTAAAGTGTAGCCCAAGTTTTTAACTTTTAGCTACACTAAATTAGCAACACTTCTAAAGCGTAATCTTTAATGGGATAAGCTACACTTTATGAGTGTTGTTATAGTTGGCAACAACTATTTACATAAATGGCCACACTTTTAAAGTGTGCTATTTTTATAATTGCAAAAAAAACACATTACAAATGGGCCTTAGTGTTATCACCAAAATTTCATATTCCCTCCAACATTTTTAACATCAAAATTTGTTCTCCCTCCCATTTTTATTGGGCAAAAAATAAAACATTAAAAATTATTATTTTCAGCTAAATAAAAATAAACATAACATTTCCTAAAACATATCATTTCCCTAAAACTTCAGCTGAAGTTTCCACTTTTAGCTGAAGAACCCAATTCGCATGAACTGAAGAATATGATTGAAGAATTGAAGAGCACGGTCGATTTGCAGAACGATTTTCCTCAAAATTTCCGTCAAGATTCAGCTGAAGAACTAAATAGAAATACGATTTCTCTAAAAAAGAAGTGAAGAAGACGATTTTCCTCTCACAGCTTCCTTGTTGAAGATTGAAGAGCTGAAGAACACGATTTTCTTCAAAGATTTCTCATTGACGAATTGTTCCATCAGATTTCCGGTTGAAAATTGAAAGAAAATGTTTCACAAATGAACTTGCCTCATGTCTTAAAGCTTTAGGGTTGTTGGAATAGAGTTTATCCGGTAAGAATTTTTATCTTCAAAAGTCTAAATTCTAGCTTTATGATTTTGATATTCTTGTATGTCAGTCTAAATTTTAACTTAGGGGTTTTATGTTGTGGTGTTGTTGATAGGAATTTTGTTGATTTTTGGGAGTTTATCTTGTAGTTGTATTACGTATAAAGGGGTTGATTGATCTTTGACAATCTAGTTTTTATTCTCTTGAATGTTGAATGTACTAGCGGAAACTAAGTCGTCTTTCTCTGAAGAACTGAGCAGAAGCTAAGTCATATTTCTTTGAAGAACTAAAGTGTTGAAGATGATGATACCTACGATATTTTGTCCCTAATACAGATTTCTTCAAGCGTAAGTAGCTACTCTACAGGAATTTTGAAAGGTTTTAATGCTTGTTTTAATCTGTTGTCACTGTTTGTTTTAGTCAACCTGAGTTCATTGTTGTGCTCGCCTTAAGCTTGGTTTGTTCGTTTGTTAACCACAATAATTATGTCTTGTCTCTATTTGCTGGAACAATTTTCTTGTTTTCAACTATATGTATTGAAGTTTCAAGAAGTCATTTCGTTGTTTCTCTAGTGCATTTTCAACTATAGATCAGTAACTTTGTTCGATATTGCTTACTTGTGTTGGATCAACTCGTTTAGTAGTACTTGATTACTACATGTTGCTTGGACTCTATCGTTCATCCTAGCTATTTCAGTCGTTTTGGTCATAAGCGCAAAAGGGAACCATTTTACAGCCATGGCTTACTTTTAGTTTCCCATGTATATATTTTAAAGAATTTTGTTGTCATGCCAAGATCTATCTCTGATTTAATAGCGTCTTAAGAGCCAGTAGTACCATTTGCAATATATTAGGAGACATACAAACACTTTCGGCATTTTAACAATTAGATTCAGGTTCACATATGAAACAAAGTCTCCAACAGTCTCACTGCCAATGTAAAAAGTGTTAATGAAGGGTTTACATGGTTGTTACTAATGGGAATTATTATTATAACCTGGACCAGGGATGTGAAATGGCATTCTCCACAGGCATGAGATTTTGGTACATGAACAATTAACCTATAGTTCTGTTCAGTGTCCATCAAGCAAGAAATTGACAAGAATACACGAACAATCCTATTTCTCAGGATTTGAAATCTTTACTTTTCCTTGTTGCTGTACACATCTTCTTTTTATTTCCCAGGCCTCTAGGAAAACACGAACAATCCAAAATTATTATGAATAATGCTAGAAGTCATGAATCATCTGAAAAAGTTTGCATAGTTCTTATTGATCATATTTTTACAACAGTATATGTTTCTTTTCTCATTTATTATATTATTCTGCAAGGTAGAAAGGGTACTGCTAAAAGACAGTTTTTTAAGCCTTAGATGTGAAGTTGAAATTGGCACATGTAGTTTGATGTGACAAAAGGGATGAGCTAAAACCAAGTGTTGATCTAGAAAAATCAAACTATAGAAGATTATCCTCAAGTTGATATCCTCCTATAACTATTGAAGTAGTAGGTTTATTCCCTCCATTCACAAATCTTAAGCAGAGAACATCTTGGCTAACTTTAACCATTGAATTCGCGCCAAAAATCCTCCAATATACTCGTATAGTCTGCAACACAAGATCAATGGTAGGAACAACTGGTCCAACCCTCGTGCTACCAATGCTCTTTGAGCTGAAAAAGTTTCATCTTGTTAACATTCTTTTATTTTGTAAAAGTTTCCTTAGTTGCAGTCCTTGTTTTATATTTTAAATCGTCTGTAGTTGTTACTTCTTCTGCTAATCAATTTGTCAAGAAAAATGAAAGTTTGTTGGAAGCATAGGTTTAAGTTGAAAAATCTTACTACCATGGCTTACTTTTAGATCCCTGTCATGTCTTTGAATTACGCATTGTTGTGACTGAAATAATGAGTTTCTAGTTAGTATCAGTTTCTTACTTCTCCTGAATGTCTTCTTCTCTTTCCACTAATTCTCAAGGAGTTCTCCAGTTTCTTACCAATATGTTTTTCAAAGGTAGAAAGTGCTGAAGATAGTGAATCCTAGGCATAAGCAGCAGTCAAAATAGAGGGAATTACTACTCGGAATCATTTGAGTGAGGTAGTATTTATCTTTAATAGCTTGTTTTAACTGTCGATATAAACTTCTCTAAGATAATTCCAAAGCATATTGTACAATTGTAGTATCAACTATGAAGTACCTGAACTTTTCTATTATGCTCTCAATATGTCTCAGTCATATTGTACTCATGTTCAAGCTCATATGCTCTTTCAATGTTTCAACATCGTTGTTGTATGAATGTATTGGATAGAATTGTGATTATTGTGTCCCTTTCTCCACATCCTTCATCACCCCAACAAATGATTCGTTCAACACAATCCCACAATCCGCTGCACAAAATCTCAGATGATTACTTCCTTCTGTTCCTAAACCTCAACTTATTTTCACACCATTTGCAAAATCAGCTTATGGATTTATTTTTTCTCTTTTTCTATTTTTTGCTTGTTGCTTCTCTTTTATTGTATATTTGGTTGGTGATAGTTGAGGTATTTTGTTTGTTACTTAAGGCTTTTTTCTCCTTTTCTCTCTTCTGGAACCCCTCGAATGTATTTTCCTCAACTTTGTCTAGTTGTTCTTCATTCAAATCATCCTTTATTTTGTTTGTTGATGTATTTCCTTTATTAATGTCTCAAATTGTGAAGGTGGTTTTCTTGTTCTAGTTGGTTGTTGGTTTGATCCTGCACAACAAGATCAGTATAGTTATTATGAATAGAAATAGTAGAGTTATGTGTCTTACCTGACTGTTTCTTTCCAAAGTGTGTCGAATCTTCCTATAGTTCTCCTTCTTTCAAACTTGCCACTGCTCATCTCATATCTTATTTGCCTTCTCCTGAATTGGTTGTTGATTTGTGTGTGTAGTTGTGGCTCCAGCCGGCAGTACTTGCTTGGTAGTGATAATAGGAGTCGCCAGGTCAATAGGGATATCATTTTTAGCCTGATTTTTTCTTAGTCGAGCAGCAAATGATTGGATAATAGAGTAGGAAGCTGGTTGAGGGACTATGTCTTTATTAGCCTTGTGAGTAGACACATGATTCATCATGTTTCTATCTTTTTGTAAATTTGGAGTAGTCTAATCAATGTGTGTCATCTTCCCATTTTTCCACCTTGAGATTGGAGATCACTAACCCGCAACTTGGTGTGAGCTTGTAATCCTGAGAACGGATGAATGGATCAAAACATTAGTTTACTTGAAAGACTTTGGTACAACTATCAAATGAAAACTTCAGACATGTTATTTAGCTAGGAACACAAACTGTTTCAGTTCATTAGTCATCATTATATGTCTTATAAGTTCTCCTTTCTGATATTGGCTTGTGAAAGATTGTGAACCTGAGTAGATGAAACATCAATTTAGTTCATGAACTTTTGTACAACTATCCAATTAAAATTGAAAAGGCATTTCTATAAAAAAGTGATTATTTTAGTCCTAAACAGTCTCATTTTGTCTTCTTATAAAGAAAGAAACTTCCTCATTTTGTTTATCCTTATTAGCTTAATTTATATGATTAGATATGTTCCTGCTTTTTATGTTTTGAAGCATATCCTATGTGCTCTCGATTAATAGATATACTTCACTGAAATCTGCAATCTGCTAGAATACACAATAAAAGGCATGTTTTTCCACAAATTTATGCAATAATAGCATGCTACACTTTGTATTTTTCGTGTAAAAAGAAATAAGATGTCCTGTTGCATGTATAAAGCTATTACTTCTGTAGTTTTATACCTTTGCATATGCATGCAAAACATGCTTTAAAGAGGACATTTAGTTAGAAACCATGCATCATGTCTTTATAGTAAAACTTAATCAGGATTTGATACAATAAAATATAGCTCACATACATCATATAGACATGGATATCACTCATAACAACACATGAAACCATTTATCACAATTGAGGTACATTCAATACACACCACACATTACCTCCCTTTTTATCTTAACTCTTTCCCTTCCCTTAAGCAACCCTTAATTAATAATTAGTACAATGTATCACCTTAAGGTCACCAAAGATGATCTTTCATATATAGGCTTCATCAATACAACCCCATATATTCATAAAGTCATAATCACATCATAGGGCATAATATACACATAAGAACCATCACCTAAGATAAATCGCAAGTCACACTAGTGCAATGTACAAGTAGCATCCCATAATACTACTCACACCAAGTGATCCTAGGAGGTCACCCTAGACTTAGGCACATAACATTCAATAAGATACAACACATACATTAAATCATAAGACATAAGACCAACATAGTTCATTAATGGTCACATAAGAACTCTTTCATTTATTACATCTTAGTCATGACCTATTTAGTTCATATCATAAGTAAACCACCCTCACATCCCCTTCACAAGCTTACTTACACAATGTACATATGGAGTCCCATACCCCCACATATACTAAGCAAACCCATTTAGAAGACATAACTGTAATTCACATGCATAATCATAATTAATATCTTGACAATAAGTAAGGTCAACCTTAACATGCATTCATATCAACATACACGAACCATAATACTTATTTCATAAAGGAACCTAATAATAACTTCCCCTAAAATCGACTTGTGCAATGCATAACTAGGGTCCATAGTCCTACCTACACTAAGTAACTCTTCAAGGATTCATGACTAATTTTCATAATCTTATCTTAGTTTATTTCTTAACTTTTGGGTGACTTAGCCATAACCAACATAGACCATGTGAGCTACATGGGATCCAGTGTCATAAAACCCCACACCGAAGGAAGGTGTTCTACTTGCCAAGGTAGAACCTACATAATAGCTATATAAGTGGAACCATTAGCTAGAAGCTACGAGGTAACGTAGTTAAGAGATAGTGAGATTGCTTATAGAAACCCAACTTATTGCATTAGCGGAGAGGCTTCCATCTCATAAGTATCACGTAGATGACCCAACCTGTTGCATTAGCGGAGGGGTATTTTCCTCATTGTACTCGATTCGGTGCTAAGCTTGAACTCCCTCTTTAATATCTTTAAGCCTTTACTTATCATTAGTTCATAAAGTAGGATTCATGGACTTACTCCCTCATACATCATATAACTCAAAGGTCTAAGATGAGAATGACCTTTCATAATAGGACCTACATTATGTGAGAGTGTTCGGTTCACATAATCATAACATTCATATATAACATAGTCTAGTTTAGAGTACAATTGAGGAAACCTTTCAAAAGACTCAACACATGTTCATACTTTATTAATAAGATATAAAGGTGCATATGCGAATTCTTCTTTCAATTGACACCATAAACATATCATACTCATAGTTATGCATGGAGTGTGTGTACATATTGGTCCTCATGATCACATAATAGAAACATCATAGTTATTGAGGAAACCTCCCCTCAAAGGATCACAACACATTTACAACATCCCTCAAGTCATGAACCACTCACATATAGAGCATTAGGGACTATAGACCACACACCCACATTTCATCATAGGAGACAAGAGCGCATTCAACATGTGGATAGAAGACTCCTAATATGCATAAGATGACACATTCATATAGGGTTATATGGGTATGGGCCATTCTACAATAGTACTTATCAAAATTAAGCATGTAGACCATACATTATCCTAACATCCTTATTCACATTATACTTCACATTATCAGTAACCTTAATCATGATACTAGTATTGAGGACTGCATACAAAAACTTCATACTCATGAACATCACAATATCAATTCACTTTTCATCTATTACCCTCAAGGCCATGATCACAACATGTATAGATAGACAAGAAGTAAACACCGCCACCATAAGTGGACCAAACAATACAACATCAATTCCAATAATATAGACTAGAAATTAGGTCAACTTACTAAATTCTCCAAACCATGATCATCATAGATCAATCCTCAAAAAATTTTAATCAATAGATATAGGTAGAAATATCATTCAACAATACATCACAATCTAAAGATAATTCCATTAACATCCAATCAAGATTAAAACACCCACTTTATAGGCTACATTGAGAGATTAAGGAGATCATGGGTTCTTCAAGAAATTACATTGAAAATCATCTTAAAACCCTTGATTAAACATCAATTTATAATTACAATGACTTTGAAAACCATTTGACAATGAACCCATGTTTAGATTGAAAATTGGGAATTTTGGTCATAGAAACTCTTTGGAATATCATTGATAGAACTCCTTGGATGAAAGGTTATCCAAAGATCAAGTGTTACCATACCTTAATAGAAGAAAAGCCCACAAAATTTAAAGAAGAAAGCTCTAGAAAATCCATCTTCTTGATTGATCTTGAGCTTGGTCTCCAATGGAATTCTAAAGAGAGTCTTATTTGAGAGAGATGGTTAATTTGAAGAGCGATTTCTAATTTGAGGTTTTAATGTTTTAATTAACTTAAAATACCCAAAATAGGTAAAATAACCGTCCACCCTTTAATTAGAACGTGGACTGAATTTACCAATTCACCCCTTGGATGGCCGAAACTTTGGCAGTGTTGCAGGTGGCCATTGAAGCCATCATTGACGGAGCATCAATCCATTGATAGATCGTCCTGTTCATCCGTCAATGGTGACTGAGGCACCTCCATTTGGATGCTAATCTCCCACAACTAAGTGTGGAGCCACGCCCCGTTTTGACGGGGCGTTAACTGGTCCAAGGGGCGTCAACCATGGGCGTCAATGAAGCTGTTTTGGCAGCCTCTTGGCAAACACTTGGGTCCTTATCAAGGACAATTATGGTGGTCCTTGGGGAGTCGTACCCAAATATTTCGACCCTAAACATGAACATGTAGATACTATGGTCCCTTTATATCATTTTAGACTCCAATTACAACACTTCAAAACAAGGCAAACATGCAAAGGCACACTAGCCCCCAAAAGACTAGTTTTCGAACGTCTTGGTCGTCCTTTGACATTTAACCTCAAATCTTTTCAAACCAACCATTACATGCTGTGGCACTCCTTATAAAAAAGTTATTAACTCTTAAAACACACGTGAGGCTCTAGTTATTCCTATTTCATTTTGAGGGTAGTTACACCTAACTTCAATGGCTCCTTTCTTCTTCTTTTGAGTTTTAGAGATATCAATTTTGGGAGGGAGAAGAACTTTTGATTTGATTTATGTTTTGGAGAATAAAGGAGTAAATAAGTTTTTAAGACTTAGAATTATATATATATATATATATATATATATATATATATATATATGTTGGAATTCTGACCCCCAAATTTGCCTTAGGAACAGGTTTATTCTATATGTTCCTTTGCAGAATTACAACAGTTACGTTTTGTGAAGCAAATAAAATAATGACACAATATTTTATCGCGGAAAACCCCGACTCACAAGGGTAAAAAACCACGACCTACACATCTGTAGGATTTAACTCCACTTTATTAAACTTCAAGTCTCAACAAAAGATTACAAAGCTATGTAACCTAAGGAATTATAAACTCTAATTCCTAGAGGAATTATAAACTCTAATTCCTAGAGGAATTATAAACTCTAATTCCTAGCTAAGAAATTATAAACTCTAATTTCTAGCTACCCAAATTCACAAAATCCCCGGTTTTGTATCTTCTAATGTTGTTCAAGTTCTAAAGCTTGTCGAACAACTCCTACTCACAAAACTCAGATTGTAAACAAGACTCTTGAATACAATCTTACAATGTTTCATCACAAATTGGCAACACTCCCAATAAATCTCAAAACTCTCTCAAATCTCTTGATTGTGTTTTGATCTTCTCTCTATGTAAGTGCGCAATTTTTTCTGATGAAAATAGCTCCCTATTTATAGATCAGAACTTCAACTAATCCTTGTAGAATTCAACTTGTATTTGCCATCTCCAAATCCTTGTTGACTTCTACTTGATATTGTTTGAACGAAATACTACATATCAATTTCAACAAATCTTTGTTGAACTCAACTTTAACAACTTCTCCTTAAATAAATAATAAGGCACACTTTCCTTGTTTAATAAGAAAACATAATTTCCTTAAATAAATAAGAAATCACACTTTCCTTATTTAAATAAGAAAACATATTTCCTTAAATAGATTTCTGCGTTGTTGAACTTGTACTAAGCCGTCAATTCGAACTTTTGTCTTCGCCGCAACCGCTTCTTCGTTCTTCTTAAACTATGTCGCCTCAAGCTATTTCCTTAAACAAGTTTGCTGAAAACCTGTTGAAAATAGAATTGCTGAATTGCTGGACCACGTTTTACTACCAGTTCTTCTTATTTGTTACCATAGTCAAAACAATGAGATTTAACAAATTCCCCCTTGTTGACTATGGCAAATAATTCAACTGCTACTAACAGGTAAGTAATCCCAATTAATATACAAAATCTGATGTTGTCTGATGTTGCATGTTCTTCCCCCTTTTGACATTAGACAAAAAGCAGAAATATCCACAAGCTTGCTTGAGTCTGAGCTATCTCCTCTTTGAGTCTGGAAATTTCAGCAGCATGGCACTCCCTTAACTTAACAATATCTTCATCCTTAACTTTTAACAAAGCTTTCAATCGCTGTAGAAGTGCATCTGGATTTTCTTTGAAAGTGGCGGAAATATAGCAAGATCAACCTCACCCACAACATTTTTAACAGTCTGTTCTTGCCACATCTTAATTGGAACTTGAAAATACTCAAAGATACATCTCAACCAAAAATCATAGCACCTTTGTCTACTTTGGTAGAGTTTCTTAATGTAAGATCATTTGCAAATCGATGTGAATGTTGATTGGAGATGAATTATCCTCTAAACTCGGCCAGCAACGTTTGACATATTGACACCAACCTACATTTGGCACACCCAATATCTGTCCTAACACTTACATGTTTTACATTTTCCCTGTGAGACTATTCAAGTATCTATCATTACACTATACCAACTCCATTAACAGGGGATCACCTGCTGCCATAACTCTGATCAGCTTTATAAACTCTTGCTCACTTGACACTTTCCATGGGTGAATTGCAGGTGCCTCAGCTGAATAGAATGACGTTAAATTGCCAGGAGGCTTCTTCTTGTAAATTATTGGATTCAATACTGAATCACACAAACCTTCTTTGTTTTCAGGAAGAATCATGGCCAATGGTTTGGTAGTCTTGGCACGAAGTCTTGAACGAAGTTTTCTTGGAATCATTTGTATAATAAGAAAATCTTCATATTTAGATCGAGAAGAGATATGTTCCTTTGAAACTATTTGTTCCCCCTTACTTTGTGCCATCGTTGGGTCCTCAGAAACTCCATAATTCTGATTTTCCTCTTCCCCCTGAACTGATGCATCTTCCATAAGAGAGTGTCGATTTATACCGTACGAATCAATGTATAGTACAGTGGGTAGAATAACTAAGCTTTCTTGATTATCAAAGGGAATTATAGCAAGGTGGGGATTTGAGGAGGATGCCATTGTTCTAGAAAACTTTCAGCATGGAATGATGATTTTGTAAGTCCAATTCCTTTAGCTTCTAATTACTTAGTTGATCTTCATCATTCCTCGTTCCAGATTATTCCCTTTTTTTTTCAACCTTTCTTTTTCATTGTCAATGTTACTCATCCATTCTTTTCTTTACAAGTGAGAGGAATTTCTTCTAGTTTCAATGATGCATCTGGAGCAACATGTTCTTTGGTGAATGTTGCCTGCCTCCTCTCACTTTTCCTGCAGATTCAAAGGTTAGATTTAGGAACCCAGACTAGCTTGGGTAGGTATTGATAAAAAGGATGAATCAGATCCCTATGAGCCCATTTGGGCAGATTGGTTTTCCTACGAATGTACCTGTTCCTTCGAACAGTTTCATAAGTTCCTTTTGTTTTATTTTCTGCAGTAGTTTTGTATTTAGGATAGTTTTGTTTAGAGTGGTCTGAGTTACCCCAAATAATACACAACAGTAGATTCCCAATCATAGGTTGTTCATACCCTATCCCGGTTTTTATGCTCCGAGTATTGTTACCAAGATGGGTTACTATCATGGAAGATTTTGTCCATTTATTAGCTCTTTCCAGATCACGTTTTATCCTAGATAATTCAAGATTTATTCTCCTAGAATTTTCCCTTTCAGAAGATAGTTCACTGTTTAACCTCATTAGATCTTGGTCACAACTGATTTGGTCACCACTAATTTTTTCTTTTTCATTCCCAGTACCATTTTGTTTCAAAATTTCAGATTTGAGAGCCAAAGTGCAGGAATCAAGTTGTTGTACCTGTTCCTTTAAGAGTTGATTTTCTTTCTTGAGATCATAATTAACTTTTTCAAGATCAATATACTCAAACTTTACTCTAGTCATGGAAGCAAGCAATTGATTTTTGATTTTAACTAGTTCTTGAATTGTATCCATGGAAGTGAGTAATAAGAAGGATAGCTTTTTCTTAGAGAACTTCACTAGTTTATCTTTTAAATAAAAAATATTTACCTCCATTCCTTCAGAGTCTGATTCAGGTTCAGTTTCTGATTCTTCTATGGCCATCAAAGCGAGGTCCTCCTCATCTTTGTTATACATGCCCGAACCTGTTCCCCAAGATGCATACATTGCTTTTTCCTTTTCTTTATTTTTCTTTTTGTTGAGAAGTTCCTTCTTCTCTTTTTCGGCTCTTCCCTTTTCCCATTCTACTTCCCACATAGGATAATCCTTAATCTGATGATTTATTTGACCACATTTGAAACAACCTCCATCTTGTGGTTTCTCACAATATTTTCTTTCGTAGGTGTTGTTTTCTTTCCAAAATTCAATCCCCTTTTTAAGAATTTCTTGACGTTTCTTCTTATCAGTGCCAAATCATCATCATCTATATCTGATTCATCACTTTCAGTTGCTTTAAATCCAAGAATTTTCTCTTTGTTTCCTTCACCTCTTTTGTCAACATTCATCTCATGGGTTTTGAGATTTCCTACTAATTCATCCAAAGTCATATTGGTTAGATCCTTGGCTTCTCTGATTGCAGTAACTTTTATTTCCCATGATCTAGGCAGAGTTCTTAGTACTTTATCCTTAGTGGTGTATACTGTTCCCAAGGATATTAACTCGTTTACAATAGTGGTAAATCTAGTGATCATATCTTGATGTGATTCTCCGGATTTCATCTTGAAGGCTTCATATTCAGAACAAAGTCTGGCAATTCTGAATTTACGAACTTGAGTTGTACCTTCGTGAGCATTTTTTAAATTGTCCCATATTTATTTTGCAGAGGTACAACTAGAGATGCGGTTAAACTCATCAGGTCCTAGTCCACATATGAGAATGCACTTAGCTTTTGCATTCTTCCTTAGCATCTTGTAGTCATCTTCTCCGTAATTTTCTGTTGGTTTAGGTACCTTATTCCCTTCACTATCAGTAATAGTAGGATTTAATGGTCCATTAGTAATTCTAACCCATAGTTCGTAATCTTCAGGTTGAATGAAGTCTTTCATCCTTGTCTTCCACCAAAAGTAGTATTCTCCATTAAATAATGGTGGTCTGTTGATGTGTTGCCCTTTACCATGCCCAAGAGGAGGTGCAGAATTCATAATGATCTTATCTTGAGTTGTTAAACTCTTCAAAGATAACCTGCTCTGATACCAATTGTTGGAATTCTGACCCCCAAATTCGCCTTAGGAACAGGTTCATTATATATGTTCCTTTGCAGAATTACAGCAGTTACGTTTTGTGAAGCAAATAAAATAATGACACAATATTTTATCGCGAAAAACCCCAACTCACAAGGGTAAAAAACCACGACCTACACCTCTGTAGGATTTAACTCCACTTTATTAAACTTCAAGTCTCAACAAAATATTACAAAGCTATGTAACCTAAGGAATTATAAACTCTAATTCCTAGAGGAATTATAAACTCTAATTCCTAGCTAAGAAATTATAAACTCTAATTTATAGCTAACCAAAGACACAAAACCCCCGATTTTATATCTTCTAATGTTGTTCAAGTTCTACAACTTGTCGAACAACTCCTACTCACAAAACTCAGATTGTAAACAAGACTCTTGAATATAATCTTACAATGTTCCCTCACAAATTGTCAACACTCCCAATAAATCTCAAAACTCTCTCAAACCTCTTGATTGTGTTTTGATCTTCTCTCTATGTAAGTGCGCAATTTTTTCTGATGAAAATAGCTCCCTATTTATATATCAGAACTTCAACTAATCCTTGTAGAATTCAACTTGTATTTGCCATCTCCAAATCCTTGTTGACTTCTACTTGATATTGTTTGAACGAAATACTACATATCAATTTCAACAAATCTTTGTTGAACTCAACTTTAACAACTTCTCCTTAAATAAATAATAAGGCACACTTTCCTTGTTTAATAAGAAAACATAATTTCCTTAAATAAATAAGAAATCACACTTTCCTTATTTAAATAAGAAAACATATTTCCTTAAATAGATTTCTGCGTTGTTGAACTTGTACTAAGCCGCCAATTCGAACTTTTGTCTTCGCCGCAACCGCTTCTTCGTTCTTCTTAAACTATGTCGCCTCAAGCTATTTCCTTAAACAAGTTTGCTGAAAACCTGTTGAAAACAGAATTGCTGAATTGCTGGACCACGTTTTTACTACCTGTTCTTCTTATTTGTTACCATAGTCAAAACAATGAGATTTAATATATATATATATATATATATATATATATATATATATATATATATATATATATATATATCTTTGTGTGATATACAACAATTAAAAAACATGACCCCACACAATAATTAATTAAAAGGAAATTACCTCTTAACCTTCAATTTGAGGAACCCGCGTCAGGGACCACGACTCATGGTGGTGCTCGTGGTCCCTTGGGAAGTAGCCTCCTAAAATTTCCATTCCTCCCATGATGCCAAGGTTTGACCATGAGATCTCCCACGATCCGTGGTCAAGACCATGAGTCGTGGCGAAGGTCATGGTCTTGAGGAAGTGTCAAGGCTTTGAAACTGCCTCCCTTGCGCTTAAGTGGTCTTCACGACACCCTAACGCCTCGTCAAGTGCATCACAACCGGTGATGGCGCCCGTGGTCCCTTGAACTGTAGCTCCCTCATCTTGACATAACTCCTAAAGCTAAGGCAATCCCACGAGCCTTCCCATGGCCCGTGGTCCTGACCACGTGTCATGAACTTGCTCGTGATGGGGAACCTTAGTTTGGCACCTTTCTAGGGTACACCGCCTTCCCAACCACGGGTGGCAGCATGACTCGAGGTGGCCATCACGGGTTGTAAAGACCCTCGTGGTTATGGTAGGAAGTGGTTAGGCCTAGTTTTAGGCAGCCTTGGCCCCTTAACCATGTCCTTCACCCACAACCTTTAGCCCTTGCCCTTAACCCTTGACGTTAACCCTGACATTTAGTCTCTAGTTCAACCTATCATTTTCCAAGTTTTTACAATATAGAACGAATCACATATTTTTATCCCAATTAAATTTCTCATAACTTTTGTTATAAAATGTCATTGTGTATTACTTGGCTGACTTGAAACCTGCTAAGTATCCTTACTGCATATGCAATAACACGCCTAGAACAATCACTCACATACCTAAAACTTCCAATTAAGATAGCATATTCTTTTTGATTTTTCACATCCTTGTCACTTTAAACATGATATCATTTTGTTAATGAGAAGTTCCAACATCTTCATCGGCAAGATTCACAAACAACATGCTAAGAACTCAGTACAAGCATAATGTAACAGGAGGTAGTTAAAACTTAAGTTTTATTATAATGCTTCTATTGTTTTGGTTGTGATAAGATTTGCACTACATCTTTTGGTTGACAAAAGGTTTCGTCATCTTCCCTGGCAGGATGCCCACAAATAATATATTCTTATAATAAAAGTTTAGGGTGATGTGGAATGCAAAGTATATGAAGGTTACTGATTATAGGGAAAAAAGTGAGTAAAACACACTTACTTCATCAACACTTTTAGATCCATGAGATACAAAGATCATAGCATTGTCATAAATGTTATATTTAGTCGCTCCAGGTGTAGTAGCTTCCATCTTAGCCGTAGTTCACCAGATTTTGTAAAATAACATAATATATTTATGTGAAGTAGGTGTTTTAAGGTATGCCTCTACCACCTCTATTTTTCAGTCCTTTTAGGAATTTTGTTTTTCAACTATAGTTAATTGTACTTTTACTACTTTATATTAGATAAGACTTACTCAGTTAGTTGTTAGTCATATATTTCAATTATTTAGGAGTAAGTTAGAGACTTAGGAACCTACTAGTTGTGGGTTTACTACTTTCTATTTTTCATTCCAGTCTTATATAAATATAATATGAAGACATCAACAAAATGTTCTTCTACCGATATTCCTCTTCACTTCTCTGCTTTTTAATTAACTCATACTTCTGAAATTTACCAACAATTGGTATCTGAGCTTTCTATACTGCGGGATTTGTGCGTATTTATTAGAGTGATTGTTTCAAGTGACTCAAGCACCACAACCAGAAACAAAAAAAGATAAAGCATGGAAAAAGATCAAGTTTCTCGGCAATGGCATCTCCTGTCATCAATGCTGAAAATTTTCACATGTGGCCAGTGAGGATGGAAGCTTATCTCGAATCTTTATATCCTTGGGAGGCAATCGAAGAATAATATGATGTTATTCCTCTACATGGAAACCCAACAATGGCTCAAATAAAAAATCAGACTGAAAAGAAAACCTGAAAGTCTATGGCAAAGGCATGTCCTTTTTCAGTAGTCTCTTCAACAGTTTTCACTCATATCATGTCTCTACAATCAAAAAAAGCTATGTGGGATTATCTAAAGGCGAAATATGAAGGATATGATCGTATCAAAGGTATGCAAGTGTTGAATCTCATTAGAGACTTTGAGTTACAGAAGATGAAAGAATAGGAAACCATCAAAGAATACTATGACATGCTTATGAGCATAGGAAACAGAGTAAGATTACTTTTTTTTTGAATTTAAAGACTCACGTATTGTTGAAAATATTCTGGTTACTCTACCTAAAAGATTTGAATCCACCATTACCACTTCGGAGAACACCAAGGATTTGTCAAACATCACGTTGGCGGAATTATTGAATTCCTTGTAGGATTAAGAACAAAGAAGGGTTATGAGAGAAAATGGATTTAGAGAAGGAACATTGACGGCCAAACATGAAGTTTCACATTAAATCCATTGGAGGAAGAACTGAATTCAAAGCATGCATTGTTGAAAAGATTCTTTTACTGTAATTGAAAGATTTGAAGCCACCATTACAACTTTGGAGAAGACCAAGGATCTGTCAAAAATTACTTGCCAAAATTATTGAATTCCTTGCAGACTTAAGAACAAAGAAGGGTTATGAGAGAAGATGGAATTAGAAAGGCAGTATTGGAGGCCAAACATCAAGTTTCTCATTAAATCCATTGGATGAAGAACAAATGGTGCATTCGGCAAGAGAAAATGTTTCAGAGTTGTGGCTTAAGATACTCGGACACTATCATTATTAAGGGCTTCTCAAAATGAAATAATTTGTGATAATCTATATCCTTCCTACACTTGGAGAAAGTTCTAAAACAATTTGGGCTTGTCAATTTGGAAAACAAAGTAGACATCCTTTCCCAAAGGCAAATTGGAGAGCAACAAGAAAGTTGTAGCTGGTTTACACCGATATTGGAGGAACCCAAAGTTCTATTTCACTTTTAGGTAGTATTATTACTATGTTTTAATTGATGATCTGACCCGAATGTGCTGAATTTATTTTTTAAAGTACAAATGAGAGGTCAAGATCATTTTCTGGAAGTTGAAAGCAAAGTAGGAAAATGAAAGTTGTTGCAAAATTAAGATTTTTCGATGTGACAATGTGAAGGAGTACACTTCTAATCGGTTTGGTCTATTTTTTGAGGAAGCAGGGATTTAATGTCAACTTACTTCTCCTTATACTCTTGAACAAAACAGAGTTAGTGAGAGAAGAAACATATTTGTCATGGAGATGTCAGGACGTATGTTGTACGAAAAGAATTTGCCAAAGATATTTTTAGCAGAGACAACAAATACAATTGGGTTCCTACAAAATCGACTTTCCTTAAAATTTGTGAAAGATCAAACTCCTTTGGAAGCATGGTATGGATACAAGCCTCCGTTGGATTTTTTTAGAGTGTTTTGTTGTCTTTGTTTAACATATGTTCATCATGTCAAACATGATCAACTAGATAATAAGGATGCTCCGAGCATTTTTATTCGGTACAATAATGTTTCGAAAGCATACAAAATTTTTCAACCTGATGGTTAGAAGATAGTTATTAGTAGAAATTTCCATGTCATGGATAATGAAGAATGGGATTAGGATGACTCGAGGAATTCTGTCCAGCAAACAAGCTCATTGTTAAATGAAAGGGACGATGTACCACCAGTTAGGGGAACTCGGCTTCTCTCATATATATGTGAGAGATGCAATGTTGCAATTTGTGATCCTGATAACCCTAAAGATGCTGTCAAAGACTCCAAGGTAATAAATGTAATGGAGGAGGATCTGTTTATGATCGAAAAAATGATATGTGGCACCTTGTTGATGAACCTCAAGGCAGAAAAGTAATTGGGGTCAAGTTGGTGTTTCGAACCAAGCTAGTGTTGATTGTTCAATCAACTAGAATAAATCAAGGCTTGTAGTTAAGTGTTATGCACAAATTTTTTGTGTAGATTATTATAACACTTTTGGTCTAGTTTCTAGGCTCGACATGATCAATTTGCTTATAATTGTTTCTGCACAACGCGGCTGAAAAGTGCATCAGATGGATGTAAAATCAACATTTCTTAATGGCATTCTTGAAGAAGAAATTTATGTTGAGAAACCTGAAGTATTTGTTATATATGAAAAGGAAGATAATGTATATCGACTACATAAAGATCTTTGTGGCTTAAAATAGGCACAAGACCATGGTATAGTCGAATACATGATTATTTTTTCGGTCACGATTTTTAAAAGAGTCTTTTAGAATTCACAATGTATGTTAAATGTAATAGCAGTGAGATTCTTGTTACTTCTCTTTATGTGGATGACCTTTTGATGACAAAGAGCAGTGAAACACTAATTGATATGTTCAAGCAATATATGATGCAAGATTTTGAAATGACTAATATTGATCTTATGACATATTTCATTGGAATTGAGATTACACAAAGAAAAGATGAGTTTTTCGTTTGCCAAAAAAAGTAGGGAAGATGCATAGATTCCCCATGAACTTGTTACGAAAAGTCAGTTACACACTTAAACTTTCATGGTGACTTATTACACACCTTAACTACTCAAAAGTTAATTTATTACCACCCGAAGACGTATAACACCACTCTCACATTATGTGATGTATTACACTCGCTGCCACATCAGCGCTACGTGAGTGTCATGTCAGAAAATATTTTTTTTTCTTTTCTTTATTAATGAACTTTTCTTTTGTTAACTATATAACTCTAACTAATTCCTAATTAATTGTTTTAATTTTCTATTAAGTATATCGTCTTCATCACTGCTCCCACCCATATTCAATTCTCATTTCATCGAAAAATCATATCTTTTCGCATCTTCACTATTGATTTTGTTCTTCACCATAACTATATCACCTTCAATTCTTCTTCTTCTTTTTCACCCAATAATGTGCCATGAATTCTTGGCACATTTGATACTTAAATAGTAAGTATTAATACTAAAATTGAGTTTTTTTTAACGGTTTAATTTGTTTGTTGATTATGTAGAAAAAAAATGGCATATGTAGAAAAGTGGGAAAAGAAGCTGAAATTGATGATGATCAAGTGAAGATCACTGCCAACTTCACGGACCGTGCCTGTCTTAACTCTACTTCGTTAATCCCTTTTAACTAAACCAGTGTGATGACCTCAAGAGGAGCTGAAGAGTAAGGCAACAAGTAATGACCATAGCCAACGTCATGGGCCGTGGTCCTCTCCACGGTCCGTCGTTCGTGTCGTGTTAGAAATTCCAGAGAATAGTGTTGAAGAATAAAGCTTTAAGAAAAATTCCAAGTAAATACTACAGATGTCTTCACGGTCCATGGTACCTTTGATGGTCTGTAGTCCAGATCGTGATGAAACTTCCAATGAGTACTGTTGAGGACCCAAGTTTGGGGAAATTCCAAAACAAAAGAGCACGGACGTCTTCACGGGCCGTGTTCCCTTTCACGGTCTGTGGTCCAGATCGTGATATAGATTTCAGTAACTACCATTGAAGACATAATTTTGGGACGCTCCAAGGAAAGACCATGAAGGGCTTCACAGACCGTGAATCCCTTGACAGGTCGAGATCATGGCCGTGAAAGGGCCCGATATTTTAGTCCTAGTTTGATTTTGACTCTTGTTGAACATTTTATTTTGAATTATTAGGGTGTTTAGGGGATATTATCAACTATTTTATGTTTTGGATGAGGAGATAAAATATCAAGCTTTGTTCTTGAAACTTTGGTGTACTTTGATTCTAGGTATTATTTTCAGACGATCAATTTACAGACAAAATTGTTTTTTTTCTATTTGTCCTAGTAAGTAATTTTTAGTATGTTTTCATCATTTATTACTGTTTCTTTACGTGAGAATATGTGTAGCTAAATACCACGATTGGGGTTGTGGGATCTATGACTGATATAATTGAAATTATGTAAGACGAGTAGAAGGCAGTCTCTGTTTAGAACCTGTACTTACAGCTTTCAATCGCATTATAGTCTATTGAGTGCATGCTATAGACAAGCCTATATTTGTTGTTTCTTCGAGATAAAAACATCAATTAGAAAAAAGCTGGACTAAGTTAACAATTTGGTGCTAAACGTGGAGTTCGAGAGAAAATATGCTTAGCACCATACCAATATAAACGAGATTTAACATTGTTAGCACTTTAAATTTGAGAGGATAAAAATGTTCATTATCTAAGTAGGTTGAGAAGTATTAGATAAATTCAGCTCGCAATGGTTACACAAACAGTGATTACTCAGACACTCGAGTTACAGAAGAGTATTAATATTCATGTCACAATGAACATATCCTAGTTTCTTTAACTTAATAGAACCAATTCTACAAAAAGATCATTTGGAAACTATAACTTTGAAGGTTTATTGTACATTTTGTTTACTAGAACTTTCCAACTAAATCCAATTTTTCTGTTATTATTTGTATAGGAGATAATAACCGCATTCGAATAAATGCGATAGTGAACCCTTATCTATAAGGAAATTCTCTGTGGGATCAACCTCAATTCTAATTGAGTTACATTAATTGACAACGACCATTTATATTTCTTATTTGAAGTGTAAGTTTGAAAGTATCAAATTTTGGCGCCGTTGCTGGCGAATTTCAAATAAGAAGTGATTTACTAGCTTTTATTAGATTTGTTGTTATATTTCCTAAATTATACATTTTTTTTTGTTTCTCTTAGGTGAGCTTATTTGTGCATGCCTAACACTAGAAGTAAAAGAACCACATTGCTTCCTTATGACCATGAATTTCAAAAACCTTTTCGCAATATGGTTAATGCACAAGAACTAGAGGCTCAGAGACATAGACTGGATTGGAGGCTGACATAGATGCTGCTAGGAATGTCCAGTAGACTACTGGCATCAATCAACCTAGGCCAGGTACCCCTCAAAATGCTGGGATCAACCAACCTAAAGATGTAGATGACAACAGAGGGGTAGAAGGATTAATCCCTCCACAACGCCAACCAGTAGCTCCAAGGGGTAGAACTCCTCTTCCCGGCCACATGATGTATGAAGAAGATGATGCTGATTTGGATGGAACGGGAGCCGTGAGAGCTATTGTGTTGCGTGCATTGCCTCCAATGTTAAGTTTACAATCACCAGCACTATGATCCAATTGCTGAACCTGAAAAGTATGTTTAGAGGTGCAACTGGTGATGATGCAAACCAACACTTACTGAATTTTGTGGCAATTTGTAAGTCACATGAAATCTCTGGAGTAAGTTAGACAACCATGAGGTTGAGGTTATTTCCTTTGTCTCTGACTGGAGAGGTAACTAACTGGTTGAATGAGATGCCAGATTACTCCATTCAAACTTGGAATGAGTTGAAAGAAGCATTCCTGGAGCGATTTTTCCCATAATCAAAGGAGTTGCATATGAAAGATGAGATTAGTTCCCATAAGCAGCTACCAGGCGAGGTAATTCATGATACTTTGTGGAGATTCAACCAAAATTTGAAAAAAATATCCCAACCATGATCTTACCGAAAGGCATCTTAAACATGCCTTCTATAGGTCTCTTATCCATGTTACTAAACCTGTTGTTGATGTAATTTATGGAGGCTCATT
Source organism: Solanum sitiens (assembly GCA_016801875.1). Lineage (NCBI taxonomy): Eukaryota > Viridiplantae > Streptophyta > Magnoliopsida > Solanales > Solanaceae > Solanum > Solanum sitiens. Next base: position 1,149,092 of record JABWTJ010000019.1, read on the forward strand.
TATGAAGTAGTCATTTGCAGAACGCATGCAATTATTAGATAATTATTAGATGAGGTCTCCAAGAACAAAAGAGCATGGTACACTAGAGATGAAGATGTAAGGGAGATTGGGTATACATTTGAGATGTCAGTTGAGCAGAGAAAGAGAGAAGAAGAAAGAGATCAAGACATGGCACATATGAGGACTCAAATATATTTGCTCACAAAGCACATTGTAGACAAATCTGATAAGGTCAATGCGTGGGAAAACAAAATAGGTATGAAGATCAGGATATTGACCTTGATGAGAAAGCTAACTACTTGGGAAACCAAAGAGTTTTCCGTAATTATAACTCTGAAAAATCAGGGTTACAATTCTAGAAAAGTATGTCAGAACTATGCTAGGGATGACCAGTATGATAGGCCAACAAATAGAGATCAAGGGAACTAGAAAGGCAGAGAGGGGTACAAGAATGATCGCCGGAGTATGTATTCTCCCCCAGGTAGAAGAGATCGAGCAAGTAGTAGTTCCAGAGGAACTAAGATGGAAGACATGATGGCCAGAGTATTCGAAAAGGTTGAATCAGCTGATGCAGGGGTAAAAAAGATGATGGTTGATTTCTCGAGCGTGAGTTAGTTTGTAGACTCTCACACCACCTCCATTAAAAATATAGAGCAACAGTAGGAGCAAGTCTAAGCCTCCTTAAATCAGAGGAAGAATGATTCACTACCAAGTGATAACATTCTAAATCCTAAGAAGGATGGACATTGCATGGCCATCACCACCACGAGTGGTAAAGTTCTTTGTAACCCTATCTCTGCAGGTACAAAAAATGAATAGGTCAATGAACAAGCTGGCAGAGAGGTGGATGACATCACACATGTAGATGACTTGGAGAAGGCTCAGCTTAAGGCACAACCTGCGAGAGGAAAAGAGAAAGATGTTCAGGAAATTCTGCCTTTACAGCAGATTCACAGACCACCTCCACCTTTCCCTCAAAGGCTAAAAAAGAAAGATAAAGATGGAAAGTTCACGAAATTCATCACCATGCTGAAAAAACATTCAGTAAACATCCCACTTGTGGAGGATCTTGAGCGGATGCTAGGATATGCCAAGTTCGTGAAAGACTTGGTTCCAAGAAGAGAGTTGAAAGTCTTGATTTTTCTAACGATGTGCATCATTGCATTGCTATTTCTACCAGATATCTGACTCAGAAAATTCATAATCCCATGCACCATTGGGTCAATCAAGTTTGCAAAGGTTCTATGTGATTTAGGAGCAAGCATTCACCTGATGCTGCTATCCATATATGAAAAGTTAGGTTTGGGAGTACCAATACCTACAACAAATGAGGTGTGTGATATGCTGGTAAAGGTGGACATTTTCATCTTTCTAGAAGATTTTGTAATTCTTGATTGTGAAGTATACTTTGAAGTTCCCGTAATTTTGGGGAGACCATTTTTGGCTATGGGAAGAGCTCTGGTGGATGTTTAGAGAGGAGAAATGAAATTTAGAATCTACACAGAGGATGTTAAGTTCAACATATGCAGTTCAATGAAACAGTCACGAGAGATAAATGTGGTATCTGCAATAGAAGTAGTCTACGATGAAGATATGATGGTACCAATAGAAGTGATAATGGCTTTTGAAACATTAGAAGCAGTGTCCGGTCAGACTATATAAAGACCGTGAATGTTTTGCAGGGTATGGGAGCACACTCATATTCTCCAAAGAAATTTGGACTTGGACTTCAAAAACAGGCCAAGCCCTGCAGCAAAGCCATACATTGAGGAGCCACCAATATTAGAACTAAAACAGTTGCCCAATCATCTTAGTTATGTATTTTTGGGTATTAACAACATTTTAACTATGATAATTGCTTCATATTTAAATGAAGAATAGGTGCAAGAGGTGATCAAAGTGCTACAAAGATACAAAAGAGCCATTGGCTGGATCATTGTTGATATAATTGGAATACCTCCAGGTATTTGTGCACATAAAATTCAGCTTGAGAAACACTGTAGTCCCTGTATTGAACACCAACAGAGGTTTACCCCACCTATACAAGAGGTGGTTAAGAAGGAAATAATCAATTGGTTAGATGCTGGGTCAGTCCAGTGCAATGTGTGCCCAAAAATGGAGGCATGACTGTGGTGGCAAATTCCAAGAATGAACTGGTCCCACAGAGACCAGTCACTGGATGATGAGTATGCACGGACTACAGGAAGCTGAACAAGTGGGTTTTGAGGGACCATTTCCCTATGCCTTTCATGGACCAAATGCTTGAAAGGTTAGCATGTTAAGGTTTATACTATTTCTTAGATGGATACACTAGCTGTAACAAGATATCTATTAATCCTAAAGATCAGGAAAAGACTACCTGCATATGTCCTTATGGAAGCTTTGCGTTTAAGCACATGCCATTTGGATTATGTAACGCACCAGCCACATTTCAAAGGTGCATGATGTCCATCTTTTTAGATATGGTTGAGGATACTCTAGAGGTATTCATGAATTACTTTTCTATGGTGGGCGATACTTTTGATGATTGTTTGCTAAATATTAGCAGGGCTTTACGCAGATGTTACAAAGCTAACCTTGTTCTAAACGGGAAGAAGTGTCACTTTATGGTTAAAGAAGGCATAGTCCTTGGGCATAAGGTATCACATAAAGGAATGGAGGTCTACAAGGACAAGATTTAGGTGATTGATATATTACCCCCGCTTTTCTGTGTGAAGGGTTTTTGAAGCTTTCTAGGACATGCCGGATTTTATATTCATGAAGGACTTCTCAAAAATTGCACACCCCATGTGCAAGCTTTTACAGAAGGAGGTGAAATTTGTTTTTGATGAAGGTTTCCTAAATGCTTTGGAGTTCCTAAAATAAAAATTGATTTCAACACCAGTGATTATGGTCTCAGACTGGGCAGAGCCATTTAAAGTGATGTGTGATGCTAATGGGACTGCATTAGGTGTTGTCTTGGGTCAAAAACGCAACAAGATGTTCCCTCTGATTTACTATGCTAGTAAATCACTAAATGGATCATAGTGAAACTACACAATCACTGAGCAGGAACTATTGGCCGTAGTATATGCTTTTGAGAAATTCAAAGCTTATCTGCTGAGCAACAAGGTGATAGTACACACAGATCATGTTGGCTTGAGATATCTAATGACAAAGAAAGATGTTAAACCAAGTCTAATCTGATAGGTGTTGATGCTTCAAGAGCTTGATTTTGAAGTAAAAGACAAAAGAGGTTATGAGAACCAAGTAGCAGACTACCTTTCTAGGCTGGATGCTGCAAAGAAGGAAGAAAGTGAGCTTGAAATAGAGGACACATTCCCTGTATTGGCTGCTAATCTTGATCTTATTTCCTGGTTTGCTTATTATGCTAATTTTATTATAATGCGTGAGGGGCTGATATATTAGAAAAGGAAAAAGTTCTTACGTTATGTTGGTAGGTACTTTTGGGATGAACCGTATCTGTGTAGAGTGGGTGCTGATAACATAATTAGGTGTTGTATTCCAAAAGATGAAATGTTACACATTTTGGAAGCCTGTCACTCATCCCCAGTGGGTGGTCACCATGGTGAAGCTCGAACAACTCACAAGATACACCAGTGTGGGTAGTACTGGCCAACAATTCATCAAGATGTAGTTGATATAGTAAAGAGTTGTGATGTGTGCAAGAGGCAAGGAGCTATCTCTATGCGCCATGAGCTGCCCATGACACCCATTTTAGAGGTGGAGTTGTTTGATGTATGGGGTATTGACTTCATGGGCCCCTTTGTGAATTCATATGGGAATAAACATCTACTGGTAGGAGTGGATTATGTGTCCAAATGGGTTGAAGCTATTGCATTACCTGAGAATGATTGAAAAAGTATTGTTGCATTCCTGAAAAAGAAAATCTTCTCAAGGTTTCGAACACCTCGAGCCATTATCAGCGATGGTGGTTCTCACTTTTGCAACAAGGTTTTCAGTGCACTTCTGACAAAGTATGGGGTGAAACAACACAAGGTGGTAAGACCTTATAACCCACAAAATAGTGGAAATGTTGAAGTGTCCAACAGGGAGATAAAAGCAATCTTCGCAAAAATAGTAAAATGCCAATAGGACAGATTCGACAAGAAAGCTAGATGATGCTCTTTGGGTATATCGAACAACTTTCAAGACACCTATTGGTATGTCTCCATATTAATAAGTCTTTGGAAAATCATGTCATTTGTCGGTTGAGCATGAGCATCGAGCAGTCTGGTCATTCAAGAAGCTAAAACTCAGCTGAAGTGAAACAACTAATTTCAGGTTAGATCAAATAAATGAGATTTATGAGTTTCGTCTGAGAGCTTAGGAGAGATCAACATTATATAAGGAGAGGATGAAGCTATATCATGATAAGCATATTGAGAATAGAAGCTTCACTCCTCGTGACCTTGTGTTACCTTTCAACTCCATACTGCGTCTATTTCCGGGAAAACAAAGGTCCAAAATGGTCTTGACCTTTTAAGGTCATACATGCATTTCAATCTGGCGCTGTTGAGTTAGAAAATGATAAAGGTGAGAGATTCAAAGCTAATGGCTAGATAATCAAAGAAAATCTGGGTATCCCAAAAGAGGTTAAGATTTTGGAGGAATGCAAACTTGATGAAGTCTGAGTAATCAAGTAAGTTGTGTCGTGCCACGACGTTAAACTGTGCGCTTCTTGGGAGGCAACCCAAGGTATAATTACTTTAGGTATTTTCATTTTTTTATGTTTATTTGTTTTTACGGATTCAGTGCGTGCTGATGTGTGCAGGATGGATTAGGTGAAAATGTGCAGAAAACCGGTGCAAGTTGCACCATACGGACAACCTCACGGACCGTGGTGACCTTCACGGGCACTTTCACGGTCTGTCATCTGGAGGACCAAGTGAGGAGGATATTTTATATTGTGTAAAAATGGTTCACGGTCCGTTATTGATTTTACGAACCTCCTATCCTCTCATGAACCAAAGGTACGATAATCCTATTTCGAAGATAATATCACGAACCACTTAACGAACCACGCTAGAAACTTCACGATCCACCGTTAGCTGCAGGTAATAAATTTGTTGAAAGTCAGGTTCACGGACTCTTTCACGAATTGTCGTGTGCTACACGGGCATATTCACGGTCCGTAGTCTTAGACTAATCTTCCTATGAAATTTACCCGACCCGCGCACAATCCTATCCAAATTAGAACGTATTTAGTCCCATAAACATGCAAAGGGTCATTTTTTCCTCCTTTCACTATCCCATAACAGCTCTTTCACGATTTCCAATGGTTCCATTGCAATGTTTCATATGATTCCATGGAGCAGAAAACCCTACTCACATTGGTTCCACGAATCAAGGTCACCCAGTCCCCGGTGTTGCATCGCTTAATCATTTGTCTGAATTTGATATCAGTTCACTCCTAACCTAAAATTAATTTCTTATTATTGTTAAGCAGGGGTTAATTTGCTTAAGCATAGTCGACACTAAATGAATAATAAAAGTATTGAAATTGCAACTCATTTATGGTTGGGAAATAGAATTAGGGAGCTTTGGTTAAATCATTGTATGGGTTTATATGGATATGCTTCTACGCATCATTGTTTGTGTAGGTGAAGCTAAGACTTAGGGATTTAGACACTGACGTGACTAGTTTAGATATGGTGAGAGTTTGTTTTTGTGCATAATTATGGTAATATGTCTTTGATAGTTGTTTACGGACGAAGTTAGTTTGATCACTGGTCATGTGTAAGAACGAAACAGACTTCATGGACCGTGGAAGACTCCACGGGCCGCGAACTTTGTCGTGGACCACACTTAGAGCCAACCCAGCCCTCTGATAACGTTAACGTGCATGATCATGCACCGTGGTGACTTCCACGGGCCGTGAAAGTGTCCATGAACATGCCTTGGTTAAAAAGATATGTCATCCCCATATACAGTGATTCTGTTCCAAACTCCACGAGGGACTTCACGGTGCTTGGTACACACCACAATCCGTGAACCCTTTCGTTGAAATGATTGTCATGAAAAGTTGTTATGAGTTTCCTGTTCCAAATTTTTGTTTGTTTTGGTTCCGTGAGCATTCTTGATGATAGATTGGGTGACGTCATTCTTAAGGCAAGGCATCACGATGATTTTAAAGACAGGGAAAGTTTGACTACCCGTTAGTGTGTCATTTCATTGAATGAATTCTAATAATTGTCCATTTTTCTCAAGTACAATGCCTCTAAGAAGAAAGAACACATGCCCCCCCCCCTCCCGCATAACTTCTCAATCAGAAGTACATGATAATTCTAAAGCTAGTGGCTCTGGTTGCACCTGGAATCACTCACCTCCGACTACTAGTTCATTAGACAAAAGACGCCTTCTCCAGGACACTACTTCTCAGCTGATAAAGAAGGCAGTGGTTCTGGGAACGAGGATAATGCAGGTAGTGAATCTGAGGCTACGGCTGGCAGCAAATTTGATGATAACTCAAGAGATAGTGCAAACGCTAACTCGGGGGCAGTGCTGCATCTCAAAGCGGTTCTCATGATTATTCACATAGTTCTTGTTTTGGGACGCATACCAGAGCTGAAACTACTGCTCAAGCAGCTGCATATCGGAGGGATCTTGATAAGGTGATAACTTATGATGACATCTTTGTTCGATATGTGCTCATCCATGAACCAAACTCCACCCTAAGGGACCAACTGATTGCCTGTTAGCATACCATGTGGACTGTAGACCAGGCTGAAGAGCTTTTCCATAGAGGAATTATAAACAAGAGAGGTAGATTCAAGAGCCGAGCAATCACACTCGAGTCTAGAGTGGTAGTAGCTGATATCAAGACATTTACTGACATCTATTGGATTTTTTAGTTTCATAAATTTGAATGGATGGACAATGCTCCGAGAAAATGCTCCAGCCACCTGATCAAAGAGCTTTATACTTCTTATGTAGCTTCCTTGATGAATCTTGCTGCCGACACAGAGACCTAGAAACAAGGACTGAAAGAATTAACTCTTACATTGGGTCAACTCGACTCAGTTATAGTCCGGGGAAAGTCCATAGATATTCTGAAAGCATCAATCAACCGAATGTTGCATGGCCCGGATACTCTGCCCCAGCATTAGTTGGTATTTTGGAGGGCAAACACTATGAAGTCACCAGTACAGCTTCTATGGAAGAGAAGACTTCTCGAGAAATGGTGTTAAGCTGGAATGCGAAGCATATTGTCATTGATGGGGAAAATTCAAGTTGGGTCACCACCATGCCGTTCGCCATCACTAAGGCTTTGTTGACTTTTCCGGCTAAGGTGTGGTGGGATGTCATCTGAGCACAATTGCGACAGAAATCTAATGACAACACGCTATCACTTTCCCTGGCCTTGTTAGTGTCCTGTCTACTGATTGGTTACCTGCTCAATACGAGGCGGATTATAGCGACTGAAATGGAAGACATGGCTCTAAATGAGAGGGCCACATTTCCTTTTCCCTATCTGATAATGGAAATTATGTCAACAAGCAGACATTTCTCCTAACAGATTAGCTGACGGATGGGGTGAGGCATCTAGAGTCACTTAGATTTCTAAAATTAATGATGTAGCAAACCATCTCTTTGGTGCTAAATCATTAACCGTGGGTACTCTTGTTGTTGTTCCTCACGCCCCAATTGAAATGCCTGACATAGTTCCTGAGCAGGGTGAGTCATCCCAGCTCTCCACAGAGGCAAAACCATCAGCCTCAACTTCCCATACTTCAGGTACTCTTGTGACTATCCCTCTACTTGATATTTAGAAATTTATTGCATATCAGAGCCAAACCAGAACATTGGCGGAGCAAATTGTAGCCAGGATGCCTACCCTAATTGAGTCCAAAGTAGTAGCTGCTAAAAAGGAATTTCAAGTTGAAATAAGGAAGAAACTGGTTGTTTTAAAGGACAGAATGGATGAACTGGAAAATCTTGTCCAAGATCGTTTACAAGCTGCAGGTTTAACAGAGAAGGATGAGTTCCAAACACAACTGTCTGAGTGGAAAGATCAAATTGCTCAACTGGCTAAACATCCTGTCAAGGCACCCACTGCGGTAGTGCCAGAACCTTTAATGCAAAGGCTTTCAGTCAATTGATGAACTTTTGGGTAAACTCCCCAAAGCTAAGTCCAACAAGAGGAAGCACAGAGCTCGAGAAATTGAAGAGGAAACCCCTCTTAATCCAGTACAAGAAGCACAGAGGGAAGAAAAGAAAACTCAAAAAGAATACCGGAGGCTAGAAAGAGAAAAAGCAGCCCCTGAGCAACAACAAAATGACGCTTTGTTAGCTATTGCTTCTAGGAGTGGAGCACCTACCCCTGTGACTGATGAATTATCCACTCAGGTACTGAATGCTGAAAGTGCAGCTGCTGAAAAGGGTGCAATTGCTGATACAAAGACCGGTGCCTAGAGCGTCGTAGGTATGACCCCTCCTCATAGCCCTATATGTTTTACTATTCTGTATTGACTTTGAGGGAAAAGTCCTTTATTTTGGGGAGGGGGTGGTGAAAAACCTTTTATAGGTTTTAGAAAATGGAGTTTGTCTCTATGTTACTATGTTGTGACATCATGTATTTTGAGATATGCACCAACTAATCGGTAAAGAAAATGAACACTTGAATCAGAGTTTGACTTATAGGATCTTCATATGACATTTTTGATACTGACTTGTTGAGCATTGCTAGTTTGATTGATTAATTGGTGAACTAAGAAACTAAATGATGGAATCTTGTGTTAGGAGTGTTGAGTAATGTCTAGCACTAGGAGAAGAAACTAAAACTTGCCTAAGTAGTCTTGCTTGAAGCTGAGGATGGCCGGATAGGAAAGGATCAGTAGGCCATTTTTGTATAAACCACTAAAGGCCAAAACCCAAAAACAAATGAAAAACTTACCACTTGAACCCAATTTGAGCCTTAAATATATCTTTGTTCTTATCCAAAATATATCACACCCTTGGTTTCCCCGAAGGTAAGATATCACAACTCAAGCCAAATGCCTAAGTTGAGGGTAATTGCAATTCAAACAAAAAAGTAAAAGAAAAAAAAACTAAGGTTCGACCAGTGAGATTAAATGCCTACCAAAAAGTGCAAAAAAGAAAAGAAAATAAAAGAATAGCGACTCGGTTGGCTTGAAACAAAGAAAATGAAGGATTCAGTTAGAATAGGATTTGTGAAAACAAAACTTTGAAAACCAAGGGATTAGTCACTCACGAAACCAAACATCCATTCCCTAGTATCGGACTTATCTTACAAGCCAATAATGTCCTTCACTGATCCTATTCTGGCTTTCTAATATATAAAGCGTCGAAAGTAAGGGCAAGCCAATGGTAGTCTGTTGTTAGTGCTAGAAGTTCTTTCAGAGTGTAAGCGTAGTATTCAGTCCCAACAATTTTGAGTGAGGGACTTCTTTGGTGTGAGGACATAGTGGTAGCATTTGAAAGTGAATTTTGTGAGCTAATGATTAGCAAACATAAGCATGATTAACCGTAAGTAATGAGATTTCATATATTGATCCTTAGATGTTGAAATCATGGTTTTGAGGTACAATTTGTGTGTGAAATAGGCCCGGTACTAGGGTTCATATATTGATCCTTACATGGTGTCAAAAGTTTGAAAAGATTTTGGGGGTTTGGTTGTATTGTTTTTCTCATCACTTGCGGACAAGAAATGGTTCTATGTTGAGGGCGTTGATGCTCCCCGAAATCTTGGCAGATTAGATACTTAAATACTAAGGATTAATACTAGAATTGAGTGTATTTTTGTATTGTTTAATGTGTTTGTTGATTGAGTGGGAAAATCTTGGCATATGTAGAAAAGTGCGAAAAGAAGCTGAAATTAATGATGATCAAGTGAAGATCACGGCCAACTTCACGGACCGTTCTTGTCTTAACGATCCGTGGTTAAGACCATTGAACTAAACCAGTGTGATGACCTCAAGATGAGCTGTAGAAGAAGGGAATACGTAAAGACCACGACCAACTTCACGGGCCGTGGTCCTCTTCATGGTCTATCATGCGTGTCGTGGTGAAAATTCCAGTGAGTCTCGAAACTCGACCTTTGGGAAAATTCCAAGTTAAGATTGCGGACGTCTTCACGGTCCGTGGTCCCCTTGACGGTCCGTGGTCCAGGTTGTAATGAAACTTCTAGTGAGTAGTGTTGAGGACCGAAGTTATTGGAAATTCCAAGTAAAGACCACACACGTCTTCTTGAGCCGTGGTCCCTTTCACGACCCACGGTCCAGCTCGTGATATAGATTCCACTAACTACCTCTGAAAACATACTTTTAGGATGCTCCAAGGAAAGACCACAGAGGGCTTCACAGACCGTGAATCCCTTGAGGGGTCGTGATCATGGTCGTGAAAGGGCCCGACAGTTCAGTCCTTGTTTGATTAGGACTGTTTTTAAACATTTTATTTTGAATTATTAGGGCGTTAAGGGGATATTATTGAGTATCTTATGTTTTGGATGAGGAGATACGATATCAAGCTTTGTTCTTGCAACTTTTGTGTTCTTCGATTCTGGTATTATGGTATTATTTTTCAGACAACCACTTTACAGAAGAAATTATTGTTTTGCTATTTGTCCTAGTAAGCAATTTTAAGCATCTTTCATCATTTATTACTATTTATTTACGTGAGAACATGAGTAGCTAAATACCATGATTGGGGTTATGGGATCTATGACTATTATATTATCGAAATTTTGTAAGACGAGTAGAAGGATATCTCTGTTTACAACCTGTTGTTACAACTTTCAATCACATTTTACTCTATTGAGTGCACGCTTTACACAAGTCTGTATTTGTTGTTTGGTCGAGAGAAAAACCTAAATTAGGAAAAATCTTGACTAAGTTAACAATTTGGTGCTAAAGCTGGAGTTCGAGAGAAGATATCCATAACACCATACCAATAGAAGCGAGATTCAACATTGTTAACACTTTATGTTCGAGAGAATAAAAGTGTTCATTATCTAAGTAGGTTGAGAAGCGATAGATAAATTCAGCTCACAATGGTTACACAAACATTGATTTTTCGGAAACTTGAATTATAGAAAAGTATTAAGATTCATGTCATAGTGAACACAATCCTAGTTTTTTAAACTTAACTGAATCAATTCTAGAACAAGATCATTTGGAAACTGTAACTCTGAAGGTTTACTGTACATTTTTGTAACTCGAACTTTCCAACCAAACCCAATTTTACTTTCAGTTATTATTTGTTTAGGAGGTAATAACCGCATTTGAATAAACGCGATACTGAAACCTTATCTGTAAGGATATTCTTTGTGGGATCGACCTCAACTCTAGTTTAGCTTTATGAATTGACAACGACCGTTTATACTCCTTATTTGAAGTGTAAGTTTGGGCGTATCACCCAACACGAAATATCACCACCACCATTACCAATATCAAATTTTTCTTCTTCACCACCTTCAATTACCTCTTTTAATGTTTGTCACACGCCACTCATCACCACCAAATCCATAAAGTTGTTATTACCGCCAAGCCCAAAAAATAATTGACAACCAAGAATTCTTTAACAAAGTTTAAAAAATGCAAAAGATAGAAACAAATGGTAAAAACTTTTCTAGATAAAATAGAATTTTTCACTAACAAATATATGGGAATTAACCTAATTGCGAATCAAAAAAAATTGTGCTTTAAGATTGTGATAAAAAAAAAAAAGAAGTGTGATGATAATAAAGAAAGAAGAAGAAGAGGACAATGGGTGGGGTTTGAAGAAGAAGGGCGAGGGGGTGGAAGTGAAAAAGAGGATTCTAACTTCTTTTTTTACTTTAATTTCAAAATGACGCACCTATTTTTTATTTTTGTTTTATTTTTTTTTGCCACGTCAGTTTTAGGGGGTAAGAAAATTTACTTTTGAATAGTATATGTGTGTAATAGATTACTATGATAATTTAAGCGTGTAACTGACTTTTTGGGACAAGTTCAATGGGGATTTGTATCTTTTCCCAAGACAGTACGCAAAGGAAGTTCTCAAGAAATTCAAAATGGAAAATTGCAAAGAGATTTGTACTCCCATGAACCAAAAGAGGAACTAAGTAAAGATCATGGAGCCGAAAATGTGAATGAGACATATTTCAGAAGTTTCATTAGGTGTTTAATGTATCTTACAACAACAATACCAGGTATACCGTATGTTGCAAGTGATTTACCAAGGTACATGCATTGTCCCAGTCAAATACGTTTGCAGGCAACCAAAATAGTTGTGCGATACATCAATGAAACCATCACCTATGAAGTCAAGTTTCAGAAGAGTCAACCTGTGAAGCTTTGTGCGTATTCTGATAGTGATTGGGGTGGTTCTGAAGATGATTCAAAGAGTACTTTAGGGTATTGTTTTAGTCTTGGTTCTGGAATTTTCTGGTGGAGTTGTAAAAAACATGATAGTGTGGTCCAACCTACTGTTGGAGCTGAGTTTGTGGCAGCTACAGCTGTAGTAAATCAAGCACTGTGGTTGAGGAAAATTCTGGTTGATTTGCATGTGGAACCAACCGGAAGCATCAAAGTGTTGTGGACAATGAAGCAACAATAGTTATATCTCACAATCCTGTGTTTCATGGAAGAACTAAGCACTTCAAAATCAAGTTTTTTCTTGAGATAAGTTCAAAAAGATGGAGATATAACTCTTTTCTACTGCAAGACGGAAGAATAATTGGTTGATATATTCACTAAGTCTTTACCTGTCAACAAGTTTGAGCTTCTCAAACAGAAAATTGGAGTTTGTAGTTTCTAAAGGTAGGAGGAGTGTTAGGAATTTTCTTTTTCAACTGTAGTTAATTTTACTTTCACTGATTTATATTATATAAGACTTAGTCAATTAGTTGTTAGTCATCTATTCCTATTATCTAGGAGTAAGTTAGTGAGTTAGAAATTTTAGTCGTGGGTATACTGCATTCTGTTTTTCATTCCAATCTTATAAATGTAATCAAAAGACAACAGTAAAAATGTTCTTCGACCAATATTTTTCTTAAGTCCTAATAATTCAAACTTCTGAAATTTACCAACAATTCCTCATTCCATTATAATATATGTCATACACAAAGAAAAATTAGAAAACTGATATAAGCGTGTAAGATGTATAGTTTCTAATTAATTAATATTGATGCCTTTTTTCTGTTCTTTGTCAAGTAGTGTCTTCTTAACAGAGTCATAATGGCCCTTTCCCTTTTTCCGATCATTGTCAACATCAGATTTTTGGTCTGTTCCATCTTCTTATGGTCCTTTTTTTTGTTTTTCATTCCAGTTTCATGCCAATGATATTGTATAGTTATCTAAAAATTAAGTTCACCGAATTATAGCTAAATTTAAGAATTTTGATAGAAAATTTAAACCATCCCTTGATAGTACTAATGTATTCAAAGTAAGTATTATAATGAGAACGAAGAGTATAAGAAAAATAAACCATGATTAGAAAAAAAAATCTAAAAAAACATAAATTCGTTAGTACTCTTTGTTCTCATTCTAATACATTGTTTTCTAACTTTGAACCCATTACTATCAAGGGAGGAATTAGCCTTTCTGTCAACACGAATTTTTAAATTTAGATATATAATTCAGTGAACTTGGTTTTTAAATAACTCTAATTATCTTTAGCATGAAACCGAGACGATTAGGAAAGAAAATGAGGAACATAAGAAGATGAAGCAGAACCAAAGATCTTATGTATACAATGACGGAAAAAAAGGACTAACATGGCTATGTTGAGAATATTGAAGTGTGTGACTATCTCATCTAAAAGTTTAAGTTGTTAGAAAGAGCACATTTTTTATTGTTGAATTATATTTTTAACATGCCACCTCACGTGCGGGCCTAATTTTTTTTCTTTGGCCAAGGACGTGGAAATTCTTTTTAATTTTGGGTGGCGGTGAAATTCGATCTCAGGATCTTTGCCTGCTCTGATACCATGTTAAATTAGGTTTTGGTCCTAACTCACACCCCAAAAGCTAGTTCAAAGGGAGGAGGATTGTCCAAGCCTTATAAGGAGTTCACTCATCTCATTAACAACCGACGTGAGACTTTTGTCATTTTTAACACCCCACCTCACGCTAAGTGCGTAGCATTTGGTGGGTGGGCAATTTTGTTTTGGGGGGCCCCAACATCGGGTGACATGGGCCCTGCTCTGATACTATATTGAAGTGTGTGACTATCTCATCTAAAAGTTTAAGCTGTTAGAGAGAGTACACTTTTTATTATTTAATTATATTTTCAATAGAAAAGACAATACTTGACAAGAAATAAAAAAAAAAGATGTCAGTGGTAATTAATTAGAAATTAACACCTTACATACTTATATTAGTTTTTATTTTTCTCTGTAGATAACATATGTTATTACTGAATGAGGAGGGAAGATTAGTGGTGGTAGAGGCTTACCCTAAAAAACTTACTCAACATAAGTATATTATGTTATTTTACAAGGTTTGGTGAACTCTGGGTGAAGAAGGAAGTTGTTAAACCTCCAGTGTTGATGACAATGTTGGGATCAGTGTATCTTATGAACCTACAAGTGTTCATGAACTGTATTTTTGGGCATCTTTTAAATTTCTCTATAATTAAGTAACTTGCATACACTTTGTATTCCACGTCACCATCAACAATTATTATGAGAATCAATTTTGTGTGGGAAGCATTCCAAGGAAGATGACGAGACCTCTCGTCAACCAAATGATGTTATGCAAATCCCATCACAAGAAAAAAAAGTACTCCCTCCATTTAAAAAAGGATACTCTAGTTTGACTTGGAACGGAGTTTAAGAAAAGAAAGAAGACTTTTTAATCTTGTGGTTCTAAATTAAAGTTATATCAAATGTATGAAAATACCCTTTAATCTTGTGGTCGTAAATATGCTACGTGGAAAGTTAAAGTTAAAGTGTTGCCAAAAAAGGAAAGGGGTCATTCTTTTTTAAACAAACTAAAAAGGAAATAAGGACATTCTTTTTTGAAACGGAGGGAGTAATATAATAAAATTTAAGTTTTAACTACATGTTGTTATGTTATGCTTGTAGTGAGATCTCAGGATGTTGTTTCTGCATCTTGCCGATGAAGATGTTGGGACTTCGCATTAACAAAATGATATTCCACAAGCAAAATGGAAGAAGGTACACTATTTATCCCAGTTACGAGAATTGTCCCCAGTTGGTCTTAGCTCTTCATCTTACTGTGAAATGACTTTCACATAGGATTGCATAATTGAACAATCATACATGGTTACTACGACCAGTGTAAAATGTAAAATAATACTCCCTCCGTTTAAAAAAGAATGACTCTATTTCCTTTTTAGTCTGTTTCAAAAAGAATGACCCCTTTTCTTTTTTGGCAACACTTTAACTTTAACTTTCCACGTGGTATGTTTAAGACCACAAGATTAAAGGGTATTTTGGTATATTTGACATAACTTTAAATTAGAACCACAAGATTAAAAAGTCTTCTCTTTTTTCTTAAACTCTGTTCCAAGTCAAACTAGGCCAATCTTTTTGAAATGGAGGGAGTATATAAAGTAGATACAAACCTAGGTGAAAAAAATTCTTTATGAGTAACCTCTGGAATGATTGCAACATGTTTTATAATAGAAAACTACTCTCATGCCAGCACTAAGAACAAATTACTCATACGTTTAGACTAGTATGATGATGTTTCTGATAAAATAAATCTTTTTTACACAAATGGAGATATCTTTTCTCCCAACTTAGCTTCGCGGAAGTAGAGAGCTGGTGAATACATGTTACCAAATACAGTTTTATTTGACTGTTTCAATTAGTTTCTTCAGCT
Source organism: Solanum sitiens (assembly GCA_016801875.1). Lineage (NCBI taxonomy): Eukaryota > Viridiplantae > Streptophyta > Magnoliopsida > Solanales > Solanaceae > Solanum > Solanum sitiens. The sequence goes on from JABWTJ010000019.1 coordinate 1,164,882, forward strand.
TTGAGAACACTGGTGTTAGTTTCTTGTGTGTTTTCTGTGACAATCTTTTACTAGATCATATGCTTATTGGTGTTTCTTCATAGTGTGATATTATATATAGTGCATTCCTTTGAGATTATATGTGTTTCATATAAGCCCTTCTAATAACTAAATTTCAGGAATTAACTGGTAGGTGTATATCTGGAAGATCTTTTCTTAAATAAATCTAATGTTTTTGAGTTGAAATGATCTCCATCAGAAATTCAGCTGTTGTGAATTGGTAGGATAATGTGATGATCTCCGCAACAACTATAAGGAAGACTTCGTTTCAACAAAACTCAAGATGGCTTCCTCACAGGAAGAGGAGGATCATGTGGAACCCAGTGCTAACTATTCCCCTCTACCTGGAATGATGTTGGGATTGAAATTGAAAGACTAAGTGATAATCAAGAATTTGTATGCACCAATTTTTTGTTTGAAATGTCACCTTCACCAAATATATTCATTTCCTCTCCTTCAATGTCAACGACTTCCTCAAGCCGTAGAGATGATTTCACTACGGATACTGATGTAGGATTTGAGTTTACTTGATCGAGAAGACAGGACTCCTATTGGTGAGCAAGGGGTATCTAAGTAGTGAAATCATCTCTACAGCTTGGGGAGTCGTTGACATTGGTGGAGAGGAAATTAACATATTTGGTGAAGGTAAAATTCCAGACCACAAATTGGGGCATCCAAATTCTTGTTTATCCCGTAGTCTTTCAATTTAAATCCCAACATCCTCTCCAAGTGGAGGGGAATAGTTATCACTGGGTTTCGCATGATCCTCCTCTTCCTGTGTGGAAGTCATCTTGAGTTTTGTTGAAACGAAGTCTTACTTATAGATGTTGCGGAGATCATCACATAATCCAACAAATTTACAAAAACTTAATTTCCGATGGAGACCATTCTAACTCATAAAAATTAGACTTATTTTTTAAAAATCTCTTTCGTATATACACATACCTCAGTCATTGCACTCTAGACTTTTGTGTCAATTGCTCTCCTAAACATTTACTTATTTTTTTCAATGCTTCTTGGCAAAAATTTTCTTTTACAAATAACTCGGGAAAGTGGTTAGGCCTTCTCATCTTTTTTATTGCTCCATAAGTAGTTTTCGTATTCTCTCCCTTATTTAAATACCATTTAGACTACATGATCTTCATGAAATCCTTGACAATTTCAACTTGTACCATACTCTTTTCACAAACTGCACTAACTCTCTAGAGAAAGTCTTTATGCTTAGCAAGGTGGTTTTGAGACCTATAAGGTTTGGCTCCATGTGGCCTACTGATTGTGTAAGGTTGATGTACAAAGGATTGTGTTCAGATATAAAAGGGTCAATGATCATTACCTGAAGGTAAGGCCATTTAGTCATCCATAAGGAATTGACAAATGCCCTCAATATTTCTATGAACATGACTATTTTTCATATATAGAATCTCCTACACTTTTGTTCTGTCAAACTAGTATCCATGAGAAGGTTTGAGAAATCCCAAGTTTCGTTGTCATGTAAAGAGGCCCCTCTTATTCTATTTTAAGGCTTTAGAACAACATTCAAGTCACCCATTATCAACCAAGAATTTGACTAGCTAGAATAAAACATTTTAGACCATCACAAAGACTCCTCGTATGCTCTATATTATGCATTCCATAAATGATATTGAAGTCAAAACTAGTATCCAGCTCAAGTACATTGATTGAGCATTGTATAAATTGGGAATAAGTTTCACGATCACAGTTTGTAGGGTATTCTCATCAAGTGGGTTATAACCATTTTTAGTATCCGCTACAAATACATACACTCCTCCTTTTTTTACTGTTGACTTGAGTTTTACCTGCTTCCATCCTTCCGGTGAGATCTGTTAACTTTGAATCTCTATCCCCAAAATATAAATTATATCCAGTTGTGTTGGCACATCACTGTTTGTCTTAGCCTGAGCTTTATTTTTCAAAACTTGCTTGGCCATATGATTTTTAGCATGTACATTTATTCTATTTGTTCTCTTTGGATATTTCCCTTGCACTTGCTATTTTGTAGTTCCTCCTAATTATTTCTAAATTTTTAGTTGGTATTGGTGTCTTATCTTGAGGCACTTGTAGCAAAACTAAGCCACCATTTATAGGTGATTGCCTCTAGTTATAGTTGATTCCCTACTCAAACATCTTTCCATCTGGCCCTACTATGGCAATGTCAATTAGAACTGAGGCATATGTTATCCTCTTAAAATTTGAAGTGCACTTATATGTAAACATAGGGTTTCCCAATATACTGTTGATCCTCCTAAGTGTCTCCACTACCATCCATTGAGTGGGATATCATGTTACTTTACCCACAATGGGATAGTCTTAAGCATATCTCCCAAAGTCTTCACAATGATTTATTTGATATTGATAAGATGTGTCCCTAATAGCAATACCTCATCTATTTTTCTAGCATTGTGGAAGAACATCCCTGATTTTGTGGATAATGTACCCAGACTTTTTAATGGTATGTAACTTTGATATAAGGTATATAAACTAGTGTATTTATAAGACTACACACTTAGTATTCACCAATGAAAGTGTGAGTGTAAGACTCTTCAAGAAGAATTTCGTAAGGCCAATTCTCAACACACTTATGAACCAAGAAGTGTTTCTGGCAGAAACAAACAACACATTATATATCAAAAATAGTTAAAGGGTTACCTATGTGACTTATGTTGTCTAGGTATACACCAAAACTAGACGGTTCACAAAGGAAAACATACATATCTAGATGCAATTAATCCTTACTTACAAATCACACAGTTTTTTCATGCATATATTTTAATAATACTCATTCCCTATTAATTTGGCGGATTGTTGGGTTTAAGTAAGGTGTAAACTGGAAATGTGGGAAAACTAATTGAAGGAAAAGTGAAAATTCAATTCTCCCTCATTGGTAGAATAGAGGAAAAGTTGTGTCCTTGTATCTGGAAAGACTTTATGTAGCTCTTAAGGGTTGAGAAATCAGCTCCCTCTCGTGTTGTTGTGTTCGTTGCTCATACGACTCAGTTTTGACTTTGACTACGACAATTGATGGGATTGACTGATAAAATTTATTTATCAATATCATTAATTAATTCTTTTCCTAATATTAATTCATTGAATTATTAATCGATTAATTAATTAGTTCACAGAACAAATTTATTTGAAAATCATGAAATTGTTTCGTAAATGACCTATTCCTTCCGAACAAACATTTCCTCCCAACAAACGCCATACCTATTTGGAATAGATGAGTCTATTCTGACCGTGTGAGTTCACACCTATTGAACGCAAATAACTAGCTATAAATTTTGAGGTGTTAGTTTTTGCATTGATTTTTTTCTTCTTCTGCATATATTTTCTTATAAAAAAAGTCGACTCTTTGAGTGATTTCATTTCTTAGTTTTGAGTTCGCTACAGTTTGAGGTGTCTCTACTTCTTTAAAAATATATCTCTTTCATCATGGTATAAAAGAATTCACATCCTTTAGTACTGTGAAGGGATTAAATTTCTTAAGGACACACATCAATCTTGTGGCCTTAGATATTTCTTCGTTTCATTTTTAAAGTATTTCTAATTTAATATTTTAAACACAATACATAAAATATCTAGATCCAGGACTTTAGACTTTTGGTAAACAACCAAATAATCTTGTGGCTCACTATATGGGTGTCTCACCATTATCATATCTTTCTCCCCATCCTAGATCGAGGCTTTTAGAGTTTTAGGACACAAACCAACTGATCTTATGGCCCACTATATTGGTGTTTCACCATTATCATGTATTTCTCCCCATCCTATCTGTAGGACTGTTATGCTTTAGGAGGATAAAAGTATGTTTGATATATTTATCATGATGTGCCCTACTTGTTTCACTAGAGATTTGAAACAAAGTGCATTCGAGTTCTAGGTTCGATATGATGAAAGGTTGCATACCATTGGTTGGTGGAGCAACACGATGTGGATTATACTACTTTACATATAGTCAGACTAGTTAAGCATTGTTGGTTGGCCTATATCGATTCTATACAAGGTGGTTCACCTTCTTTGAATTGGACTCAATATTTTAACGGCCCTCTTAGAGAAACTTATTCTTGCAGCCTAAGAAAGAGAAAGAGGGACAAATTTTGAGGGGCTTCCACATTAGGGCGTGATGATTATCAAGTACAAAGGTGAAATTTCATTCCTTATACAACCATGCACTATGATACTTGCCAAGGAGGTAGCGAAGATTTAGAGATTAGTTAGATGTTTGATAACTCTAATTCATATGGCTAGCTACCACTTAGTTAGTTTCTTTTATTTCAATTGGTGATACATCATGTTAAGGATATTGGGACGATTCCTACGGCAACCTATCGAGGAAATGATAAGAGAGTTTGTAGGTGTTATAATATCAGTGGTATTTCATCAAGAGTTGAAAGTTTCTTGGCTAGAGGTTGTTCTTCTCAGTAAAGTCGACCAATCCATACAATAATTCACTCAGGACAAGTTTCTTGAGACTTGTATGTTAGATATTCTTTTTGTAGTGGGTGTTTGAGTTCTTACAGGTCATATCAACAACCTATGAATAGAAGGTGATCTTATGAGTGTGGAGTTGTGTTCCACTTTGTATAAGATTATTCCAGACTTAATCATGGTAGAGCCTTGCAGATTTTTCAAGTACAGACATCCAAAGCACCTGCACTGGAGGTTGTGGTGGCTTACACCTATGTAGAGGTGGCGCACAAACGTGAAGGTTTTGTATTAAAAGAGTCATCAGAGTAGGGGCAACTATTCCCATTGATACTAATTCACGATTAAATCCAAGGCTAAGGCCTTTGATAATTTGGTTATAAGTATTGTTTTAGTACACCATCAATATGATACAATTGTGTTTGATCCTTGATTTATGTTTTTTATGTGTCTTTATATTTGTGTTAGGTTTAGATATGTTCGATGAGTCTCTATATATCACTAAAATATGTTTCTACTCTCATGGGTGATTCTTTAGTAGTTGTTTAGGTGTACGAATCATGTGTAGTCACATTGATAGGGAACAATATGTGGGTTTACTTGATTATAATGGAGTTGGTTGATTTCAACATCATCTTGGTTATGTATTGTCTTTATCCTTATCATGAGATTTATAATGCCACTCTAAGATAGTTACTTTAGCAATGTCGGTTATCCTTAGGTTAAAATGGAAGGGTATATTGTGTCATTTTTAAAAGGCTCAACGGTTGGTTGAGAATTTGTCGTTTTTATTAGGCTTATGTTATTAATACTAATGCTGACACTTGCTCATTGGGGTCAGATCATGTACTAAGAGATTTCTTAGAGGATTTCTGATAGATGTTCCAAATGTTCTACTTCCATGATACTAATTTTGGCATTTGGCTTGGAGTTGGGCACTCATTTCATTTATATTCTCTCCGACAGAGTTCAAGGAACTTTAGCACATTAACAATTTAACAAGGTTATGCGCAGTACAAGTTAAAATAATTCTTCTCATCAATTAGACTTCACTGTATTAAAAGCTTAAGAGAGAGTAATTACAATTTCACTCAAATCTGAATCCAAACATTAAAAACAACTTGCATTATCCAAAAGCACAAAAATAGGGAATACACCAAAGGAAAGGTAACTTAGAAATCTTACATGTTCTTGCAACATCCATTAATGGTTGAATCGACATTTTCACAGACCCCTGTTTCTGAATCACTTTCCTTTTCCTTTAAATGTTGAAAGACTACATCAAAAAGTGAAGATAAGTAAAACAAAAGCTCAAAAATTATTTATACAAAATCAAAAGAAAATAAAAAGACATTCCCCAAACTATATATCTAAATTATTTTTAAAAACATGAGTTTCTCAATCAAGTAAAGAGGAGAGGAAGCTTCGCAAGGGAAGGAGAATTACAACAGAAAATATACCACAAATATAAAGCTAGATCGAAACCATACATATGAGAAAGTTTTTATAGCAAACATTTATTTAGAAGTGCTGGCCATTAACATAAATTAAATTGGTCAAGTATCCTACATGAACATTAAAAAAGATCAAAATTATTGCTATGGTTGCTCAAAAAATGACTCCTAAATGATGAAATTGAAGAAAAGAGCCAATTAGATAAATTATTATGATATATTATTATAAAGAATAATCAATCGGCAAAAACATAAAACCGATGTTTTGGGAAAAGGTCTTAGCTAGTCGATTTATGTAGAGGATACATGACATAGGGAAAAGCTATTATTAAAAGTCATTAAATAGATGTGAATGATCTGAAGAAGTAAATCTTGTTTTTTCTTTTAGATTTTTAAGAAAGAAAATAATTGTATTTAATAAAAAATGCATATTTAATAAATTAAAAGTTGACTAGTGTTAAACTACTTTCTCTGCATCTAGATTATCTATTGAAATATTATAATTTTGCATTGACATGGCGTAATCTGTGACGTTATCTATGACATAACCAGAAATTTTCTGAAGGGTGTTTCAATTTTGGATAAGTAAATATTTTTATGTTATGTGAATGGTTTAAGGTAATATAGTGATCCTCATTGTCATTGTGTTTTTTCTTCTTGTTTTGCTTTTTTGTCCCTTCTCCAAATTTCATTATTTCTACCATTACTTGTAGAGATGGATGATATAATTCTCGAGGTGATCTCACTAGTTTATGGGGAGAGTTCGTATTTTAGAGTTTTGAATTGTGAAATTTATCAAAGTCAATAATTTATGTTAACGGGATCCGATTTTGAATTTTGATTATTCCACTAGATTGGGCTGATTTATGATTTAGTTAAATATTTTACATGGATCACGAGGCATCCAAGAGTGAATAGTGTCATTGAGTTGATTTGTAGTTTTTTCCTCAAGTTTAAAGCTGGCCCCAATAAATATTTGGTCAAGTTGACATCACATTAGTGATTTCATTATTCCACCAAGCTAGATATGTAGGTTTGGTATTTTTCCCGGAGGTTCTAAATAAGTTCCTCTTTTATGAGATTAAGGGGATTGGGGTAGGCTTCTTTTTGCGGCTCCACTTCTAAGTGGGTGTTTGCACTATATGTGGCTATACACAGAAGGCTATATACCAAGACAAACTGAGCAACTTTGCAGGTTTATACAGAATTGCAGCATCAGGAGCTTAAATTGGTCACATGTCATTCCCCTAGTAAATCTACAATGGATGGTGTTTACAGAATTGCAGCATCAGCAGTTGTATACCATAGGTGGCAGGAGATGAACAATAGGATATTCCAATATAAGGAGGGGACTACATACATGATCAGTCGACTAATTATCAAATATATACATCATAGAGCTAGCATGATACCTAGGCCAAAAATATATATACATGTGTGAGGAACATTTAGAAGTTGTAGGACTGTAAGATTGGAACATGTCCATATCAGAAGTTCAAAATTGTACACAATGACACATCTAGAAATAAGCTTTACTGTTACCAAAAATAAATTTGTGTTTGGATTGTGGAAATGTAGTTTAAGTCTCTACGGTAAATTAGAAGTAATTTCTTTATTTGAGAAACAATTTTTGATCAAATTTATCTTGTTTTTGGCGCATGAGCTTTTCACACGATGGCTAATCTAATTCTAAAATAAGTTTCAGTTTTTTAACTTACGGGTGCAGGGTTGTCTTTGTATGTCAGCTTTTGACTAGAGTTTATATATAAATTACATGGGTGTTGATATACCTCAAGCCTCCGGAAGGAGTTTCATGGTTAAATCCAACAAAAAGTTCATCTTGAACTCCAAACACCTCCACCAGATTTCACATCTACAAAAGGAAAGATAAAGTCAACAGTAGTTGGGAATGGATAAAAAATAAGGTTGATTTACCATTGCGAGCTGATATCTCTCTCTCTTTTCCATCGAATAAGAGTGTTAGTGACCGAGGGATGAAGCCCGAGCAAATAAAGGGTGAACAAAAACATGGAAGCAGTGGAGTACAAGAAAGTGAGAAATGGAGAGCTTTCTTTAGAAAACCCTATTTTAGGGAATGGAAAGTTCTTGGTCATCAAGAACAAGACTGAGTAGACTGAGTAGTCCTTTTATTTACTTATTTGGGCTTTTTAAAATTGTTCTAGATTGGGCTACTATTTGGCATGTTTGTGTATGATACATCTTTATGAGAAATAAACAGACCATTGTTCCACAAAAAATTCAAAATAAAAATATTGTTGTAGATAGAATCATATACTATATAGATTATATTTTTATAAAATAAGAGAGTTCCAAGTCTATTAAAAAAGGGAAGTAATTTTTTAAGAGTTCATGATATGCATACTCGGCTTTTCAATGTAGGTTATGATTACTCTCTTAGACTTTGCTCTAGATATTATTTATTAGTTTATTCGGTATTGAAATGAATGACTTATTGATGTGCATTCTAATTAGGGACACCTCTTGACACATAAAGCAAGCAAAACAAGTTTGCTATTCCAGTCTACAAGGATCCAGTATGTCTGAAATGATGTTAGAGATAAACCAAGCCAAACGGTTCTAGAGTCTAAGTCAAAACTAGCCTATCCTAGGCTTAGTCCAATCATGAATAATAAAACAAAAAAAAACCTCAAATAATTTCAAATAGCATGCAAGTCACACAACCAACCCTGCTAGCTTGGTGCTACCCTCGATACAATAGTAATCAACCCTATATCATGGTTTTTAAGAGAAAAAGTTTAAATAACTAGGTATCAGGCCCTAATTAACATTGATCATCATGAACTTACACATTCATGCTCAATCTAAATATAAAGAAAGTTGTAGCCTACCTATAGGTCGACCACGGACGCTCTAAATCACAAGGCCAGAGCTTTTTTCTTTTGATTTACCTCTGAATGTTGCCGCACTATTTAAAATAGGAATGAAACGTCAATACGGTCATTTAGACCCAAAAATCACCCAAAGTAGAGTCCGACAAATTTTTCGAGTCAAATAGGAACTGTGGGACTCACATAGTAATTTTGGAATTGACTCCGTCTAAAGGTCCTAAACTACACCTCAAATATGTTCTAAAAAATGGACATATTTCGAGGCTTGGAAGAAACCACATGAACAACATGCAATAAAAACACACTTCAAGCAAAAATTAAAGAGAGGGCAGAAGCTAAAACAAGAAATTCACCTCAAATGGGGATTTCTCAACAGATTCTAATGACAAACCCAAGTATTCACGCATTCAACTATCACATAGAACTTTGAATCACTTAAATCTGAGCTCAGATGAGGGATAAATTCCCTTTTTGGAAATAAGAAGTGGGGCTGCAAATTCTCTTTATAAATAGACGAGATCTAGTCATTAAATGTACAATTCTAGTCGCTGAAAGCGTAATTCTCTTGCTGCTAAAAGCCTACAAAAGATATCAGCACTTCAGCTAGTTTTCATACACTCTGAATTATTTGATGGGTTGCTTTGGATTCTTTCGAAACCCTGTGCATGAAAACGAGATAAGAAACCATAGCAAATTAGATGTTCCAAACTCAACGGAGAAGTCAAAATACCAACATGAGGTCATCTCGGCACATCCCTCCTAGTGATCATCCATGACCATAAGAAACAACATATCTTAAAGGAAACCAAACCAAATAAATTATCACAAAGATCTTTAACAAGGTTGAACAATGCCTTAAGGTGTTAAACAAATTGAAGCATGACTTTTCCACCTTATCTCACATATTGTCCTCTCATTTGGTGTGTATCAAATAGTTAGAAACTCAAATGTGCCAGATCGTCACTTATCTCACTCAAAAGAAAAATGGAACGTTGCCTAGTGACACCATCTCGAATCCCAAATTGAACAATTAGGAAATGAGAACAATGTCATGCCACGATATTAAATAAATTGCTTTTTGGGAGGCACCCCAAGTCTTTATTGTTAAGTATTACTTTCTATAATGTGTATTGTGAGTGAATGTTGAAATAAAAAAGTTAAAATGTTGCGAGGGGAACAATAGGCAATGAAAAAAGCATAACGGCGATTCACCAAAGGTGTAGTGCTGTTCTTGTCCGCCTTTGACCAAGAACTTTTTTAAAAAATATACTGTGAATTTCATCATGTCTACTGAATTAGCCTTCAAGTTTTGTTTTTGTTCACGCGTCTTTGGCGAGCTTCACCTCCAATTTGTTTCCACCACATTCAATCAGTGACATTAGTCATTACCACCAAATGTGCCTGGTATAAAAATCCCAAAGGTCTTTACTTTTTCAAAAAGAAAAACGCTTGTCTATCTCTTAGCTCTTTTCCATACTTTAACTTGCAGTATCATATTCGAGTATTAGTGTCCTTATTATGTGATCATACAATTTTGGGAATGCATATTTGTATTGATCAGTCGACCCCGAATCCTTAACTCACTCGTTGCATTTATCTTCTCTTTGAGGTTGATGTTCGACTTCTATTTTGTGATTTAAAATAAAAAGTGTTTTTTGTGTATGGTATTAAGGCCATTTTATTGTTGTTTTTAAGTAATTTTTTTGGGTACTTCTATATAGTTGATATTGAATGATGCCCATGTATTACATAGTTAAAATTGTGGGTAAATTGCTAAAGTTAAAAACGATGATTGTTCATTGAAATTGAATGATGAATATTGCTAGGTCTGATTTAAATTTTATGTGGGTAAAGTCTGATTAGCCTAATGTTTACTCAATTCCATGATTTTCAAAATAATAGATTGAGTGACAACTCTCATCAGGGAAAATCATCAATTAAATAAATGCTTTGTGATATTTGGGAGAAATCTTAGTACCCATGGGGGTACGCATGTGGGTAGATTTTAAAGTTGAGGGTGAACTAGATATTATTGTACTTGTTGGTTCAATCTGTGAAAATATGCATTGATCTGAATGCCACCTGTTTAGGAGGCTTGTCTTAGCTTTCTAAGGTTGTTAGGCGAATTGCTAAGTAAGACCCATCTCACCTTATTAAGTGAATATGTGACCTTGGGTACTATTTCATTTGGAGAACTTGTCTTAGTTCACCGAACCCACTAGGTATAGCCAAGTGGGAGTAGACATCACCCTTATGCTTCTTTATTTTCATTTTGCATTGTCAGTTTCAGCAGACTTGTCTTAGCCAGCCAAAACCAACTTGGTGATTGATTTGGTATTGACTCCGCCCATTACGCATGAGTTCATAGATTTTTTGGTACATTCTGATTTTGCGAGCTCACCAAATCTCACTAAGCCTATTAGGCAGACAACTGTTCTATTAGGGGCGCCTGAAACTATTGTTGAACTTTGTTTTCAATTTAATTTGATTTCAACTAATATTCACCAATTCTATGTTTGTAAATTGTGTATTTTCTAGGAAATTAGTATATCACTTGAAAAAAGAGAATTAACCTCTACCTCGGAGCATGACAATCCTCCTCTTCCAAAGATACAATAGGGGATAGTCTTTAACGAGCCATTTAAGGCTCTGATCTTGGGCATATTTATATGCCCAATTCTTATGAATTAACCATATTTAATGTAAGTTTTAGTATCACTGGCTCAACAAGGGCGCGACGCGCCTGGCCTTGTTTGACTGAAGCCTATTTTTGGCACACTGACAGCGTGGCGCGCCAGCCTTCAAGCACGATCAGGGTGAGATGTCCCATAGTTTTGTGGACGTCTGAGTGAAATTTGATTTAAAAAGGAGTCCTTGTTGAAGAAGATCTAGACTCTATTTTCCCCAAATATTATTGTTAGGGTTTGACTTTTTTATTGGTGTGCAAGAGCAAGTTTCATCATTTGTAATAGTTTTCAATCTTCCAACTCTTCTATTTCTGAAAATCGCATGAACAATTGTATTTTGTGGTTTTCTAATAGTATGATTGGCTAAACGTCTTTGTTCTAGAGTTGTAGCTACATATCAAATGTTGATTATTTAAGGTTTATTAATTAATTATTGGTTTTCATTATAAGTTACTTATATATTCTTGTTGTAGTATTTTATAAATGCTTGATCACCATAAGATAAATCTATTGTCTAATATTAAAATCAAGAGAGGAGGGGTTAAATAGACGAGAGAATATAGAGAGCTTGATCGACCCATTTAGTTGAGGTGATTTGTGTTCCGGAATGATTCCCGGACAAACAACTTGCTTGATTATGAAACAGGATGAAATATAAATGCTCGCTAGTTAGTCTTATGTATCCCTGCTCAACGATGTTGTTAGACAACTAACTGGAGAAAGAAACTAGAGGTTTGATATCTAACTCATATGATTTACCCGGTAAACCAGTAACTTGACAACTCAAAATTGTTCCAAGACGAGAATATGATACATGAGATTCATTGCATGTTGCAGCCCTAGTCTTGTCTTTTACTTGGTTGAAACATCATCTTAAAGTTGTTCACAATTAGTTACTATTATTTACTGCATAATTAGTAGTAGTAGTAAACAATCATCACCACATCTGAAAATGGTTACTTTTATTTTATTTGTACGAATAACTTTTAAATATAAGCCGATCATAAGTCCTTTGTGAATGATGATTCATTTTGTTAAGAGTCTATATTACTTGAGCGACCATGTACACTAGCATATATACTGGGGAGCAACAGGTTTTTGGCGCCGCTGCCGGAGACTTAGAAATTGATTTATATCCGAACTTCTTAATTCTGCAATTAGAATATTCATGTGTTAATTACTTGATAATAGAGCAGACAGTGGACTCTAAAGTCTGGCTCGGAAAGGAGAACTAGTCGAACCAAATAGAGAATCCAAAAGAGCTTTATACCGACGCATGAAAATAGCTAATCAAGGTCATCATGGAGAATTGGGGTTTGGTCTTCATAAAGACAATGATGATAATAACCAAGACAACATGAAACACCTAGAAAACTTCAATAACCAAGAGGTACCCCCTGTTATACAAGCAATACCAGTTATGTGGCAGTCCCACTCACTACCAATGTGACATCTAGAATTAGGGAACCTCCACCAGGGGGTAGAATTGAACTAAAACAGGGCATGGTAAAACTCATCTATGCTTGAGGAAAATTCACCGGTCTCCCCCACGAGGATCCCTAAATCCACCGTAGGAACTTTATAGAGATTAGTGACATATACATCCCAAATGGAGTCTCATCCGACTATGTGAGGTTGACATTGTTTCCATACTCATTGTTAGGAGTCGCAAGACATTTGTTAGATTGTAATCCACCAAACTCTATCACTACATGGGATTATCTAGCAAAGAAGTTCTTGAATCGTTTCTTTCCATCCAAGAAAACCGCACAGTTGAGGAGTGAGTTATTAAGATTTAAGCAAAACCAAACGGGAGTACCAAGCATGGGCTCATTTTAAACAAATGTTGAATGCCTTCCCTCACCACATGCAGACTAATGAGGTACTTTCTCACACTTTCTTTGAGAGTTTAGATTATAATACATGTGTACTTTTTAATAATTCAACATCTGGAAAAGGCTTAGCAAAAAACTTGTGAAGATTTATTCGACCTACTGGATAGACTATCTAAAGGAAACCTATGGTATGAGGGGGAAATTCCTAGAACCAAACCCAAAGGGCTGCGAGAATCTTAGATGTAGATCAAGTCACCGCCATTAATGCGAAACTAGATGCGATGCAACATAATATAGCCATGCATTTCAAACATATGTCCTTAAACCAAACATCAGTTAACATGGTAAAATAGGGAATCCAATTTGTGTAGGGTATGTGGTAGTGAAGCTCGTGAAACCGAGCAGTGTGAGGAAAACCCAGATTCCATAAACTATGTGGGTAATGTGCAACGGGGTGGAGGTCAGAAAAATTATGGTAATATCTAAAAATTCAGTTGGAGGAACCATCCTAACTTCTCATGGGGTGGGAACCAAAACTAAAATCAGGTGCAAGGGGCTAACCAATATTGTTCTCAAGGGACTGGGCAACAATACCAAAATCCTAACCAAGGTGCAAATCCGAACGCACCAAAAGGGGGATGAAAAATGAGGAGTTAGTCCAAAATCTCATGGTTGAACTAGGGACAAATATTAATGCTAGGACAGATAAGGAGGATAAGAACATCAAAAACATCCAAATGTCCCAAATGAGTTTACAAAAGCAAGTTGCACAAGTAGCCCATTTTCTGAACTTGAGTCACATAAATGGGCTGCCCAGTGATACTGAACCTAACCCCAAGTAACTCAATGTGGTAAGTATAAGAAGTGGGTTACAACTAGAGGAACTAGCTCCAAAGAAGAGAGATTTTGTGGCAGGTACTAATGAAAAGAATGTGGAAGAGGTAGTAAAGAGCTCAAATGTTGAGACACCAGTTCCTCAAAAGAAACCACCTCTTTGTTTCCACAGAGGCTCAGAAAGCAGATGACAATGAATTCTTCGGTAATTTTCTCTTTCTTTTTAATCATGTTTACATTAATCTTTCTTTAGTTGACATTTTGCAGGTTATCCTGAAGTATGCTAAATGCATGAAGGAGATAGTGGTTGACAAGAGAAGTCTCACGGAGTATGAAACTGTAGCACTTACAAAGGAGTGCAACTCTAGAATCTACAATAAACTGCCCAAAAAGTTAAAAGATGCGGGTAGTTTCACTTCGCAGATTACAATTGGGCAAAGTGCTCATGCCCGGGAGTTGTGTGATTTGGGGGAAATTATAAATATTATGACCATGTAGTTGTATCAAAATCTTGGGTTAGGTAGTAGGAAACGAACCCTGTCATTCTCCAACTCTCTTATAGATCCACTCCTAGGCCAGAAGGGGTGGTTGAAGATGTGTTAGTTCAAGTAGGTTCCTAGATTTTCTTGTAGATTTTGTGGTCTTAGATTTTGAACCGGATTCTGAAGTTCCAATCATTTGGGACTTCTGTTCTTGGACACGGGTATGGAATTAATTGATGTAGCAGTTGGGCAATTAACTATAAGGGGACATGATAAGGTTGAGGTATTTGATGTTTACCGCGCTTTAAAATTAACTTCTAGCTATGAAGAGTTGTATGCTATTACGGTGGTAGATCACATAGTAGAATCGAAGTTAGTTGTGCCAAAATAGCTTTTAGAAAGAGTGTTAGTGGGCCATGGGGTGGATGGAGATACTCAGGCCCAAGAGATAGAGACATGTTTGAATTTGGCACTAGTGGAGACTCACAAGTATAGAGTGGAGCCATTAGATCGTGAGTAAGGGCCTCCACCCAAACCCTCAATTGAAGAAGCTCCCAATTTTGAATTGAAAATGATTTCTTCTCACCTAAGGTATGCTTATTTGGGTACTAACGAAACTTTGCTTGTTATACTTTCTGCAAAGTTGTCCGAAATACAGTTTGATGCGACATTGAGGATCTTGAAGCTGAGAAAGAAAGAAATTGGATGGCTGATGGTTGATATTCATGGGATTAGTCCAGCATTATGTATGCACATAATCTACATGGAAGATGATCATAAAGCAAGTGCACAACATCAACGTAGGATAAATCCTTTGATGAAAGAAGTGGTGACAAAGGAAGTAATAAAATGGCTAGATACTGGAATTGTGTACCCGATCTCTTATAGTAAGTGGGTAAGTCTAGTACAATGTGTTCCCATGAAGGGAGGATGAAATTGATAAGGAACTAAATGAATGAGTTGATTTTTACTAGAACAGTGACCGTATGAATAATTTTTATGGATTATCGAAAACTAAATGATGCGACCCAAAAAGATCACTATCTGGTTTCCTTCATTGATCAGTAGCTTGACCGACTAGCAGGGAAATAGTACTATTTTTTCTTAGATGGGTATTACAGGTGCAACCAGATCTTAATTGCCCTGAGGATCAAGAAAAGACCACATTCACTTATCCTTATTCAAACTTTGCAATAAACCGGCGACTTTTCAAAGGTGTATGATGGTCATTTTTCATGATATGGTGGAAGACTTTGTAGAGGTTTTCACGGATTATTTTTCCATCTTTGGGAATTCTTTTGAGGTATGTCTCCGAAATATTGATAAGGTACTTGCTCTGTGTGAGGACACTAACATAGTGCTTAACTGGGAAAAATGTCATTTTTTTGTTAGAGAGGGGATAGTATTGGGACATAAGGTGTGTAAGTCGGGCTTAGAGGTTGATAAAGCCATGTCTTAATGTATTGAAAAATTGCCCCCTCCCATTTCTGCAAAAGGGGTGTGAAGTTTCCTTTGTTATGCAGGTCTTTACCGGAGAGTAATCAAGGATTTATCCAAGATTGCAAGACCTTTGTGCAGTCTTTTGGAGAAGGAGGTGAAATTTGATTTTAATGATATGTGCTTCAAAGCTTTTGAGATTTTGAATAGGAAATTAATTGAGGCTTCCATCATAATTGCTCCTTATTAGGAAGTACCATTTGAACTCTTGTGTGATGCAAGCGACGTAGCAGTGGGTGCAGTGTTGGGAAATAGAAAATATCAAGTGTTCTACTCGATCTATTATGCAAGCAAGACCCTGGATTCTCCACAAGCTAATTACACAGAAGGAGATGCTAGCTCTAGTGTTTGTATTCGACAAGTTCATATTGCATTTTAGGTACTAAGGTGATTGTTTGTTCTGACCATGCAACTATTATGTACCTACTAAACAAGAAGGATGCTAAACAAAGTTTGATTCGGTGGATATTGCTTCTCCGAGAATTTGTCCTTGAGATTGAGGATAGAAAAGGTACTGAAAATCAAATAGCTGATCACTTGTCTAGGTTGGAGGATGTCACATCCCGAAACCACACCCTAGAAGATATGGCATTTTCGGAATGAAACTGGCGTACTTGACCTATCGGAGGTCTTGTACAAGCCCTTCCGTATCGTTCATTACATCTAAATAGTGAAAAGTAGTGCGGAATTAAAAAATTTCACAAAACATTAAAATATCTTTAATAACATCTTTTATTCGAAATCATAGGAAATACTAAATCTCAATCTCATTAAAGCTTAGACACGAGAATACTTGGGAAACGGCCCATACTTCAAAATATAAAAATACTTAGTCTATTACAATACTTTGAAATAAAAGACATAAAAGACATCTATATATGCTCTCGAGTCAATTGAGGACATACTTCAACTTTGCTTGAATGACTCAAGAATCCAAGATCTCCTTCACGATCCTTCTCACCTTTCACCTACACCTTTAGAGATAACAAAATGTATGGAATTAGTACAAACACTTGTACTAAGTATGACATTACGCATAAAATCATGAAAATGGACATTTATTAGAAATATGCATCTTTTCATTTAAAAATCATATCATAATCATAAGAATAACATTTAACACCTTAGAAACACATAAGAAATCACTTAGACCATTTGTCATATTTTTAAGGTCACTTTACAGTGAACTAACTCACTGTTACAGTGAAGTTCCTTCACTGTGCAGTGAAGTGCCTTACCTTCGTCTTAGACACTTTCTAGCATGTAGTCCTTCCACTAGAAGCTATCCTAAGACTCATTTAAGTAAGACAGAGAGAACGTCCATACAACCTCTCTAGGCACACCTAAATGATCCTTAAGACCACCTATAATGAGTTACACACACACTCATAATACATCAACACATAGGTAATATAACATTAACCTTCCAAAGGCTATCAAAAGGCTTACTTAAGTAAATCAAGAAAATAACGTCCAAAATTAAACTCTTCAAGATTACCTAAATAATCCTTAAGACACCTAAGGTTTAGATCATGTCCACATAATCAACATCTTCCCTAACTAGAGTCATTCTTAAGACTTATCTAGGTAAGATACGAAGTGACCATTCATATGCCCCCTTCACACCTTAACTAGACAACCCTTAACTACTCTAGAGAAGTACTTATTCATTTAACATTCTTTCTTAACTTAAGCCATTACATTCATTAGTTCATTTAAGACTCATTCATCACATAAGGACATTCAAGGAATGGTATTGGACAAGACCTAGGGATTCTAACTAACACCTTCAAAGCCTATTGTGCAATGTGTAGATACTGTCCCATACCACCACCTAAACTTCATAGAACTTCTATAATGCTAGTAGGTATCCCATATGATGAGAATGGACAATAAACGACATAGACCATGATAGCTAAACATGGAATTCGGAGTTCTAACCTACTCCGATGAGGGTGTTCTACTTGCCAATGGTAGAACTTGGACACATCCCATGTAGGCACATGGTTAAGGAATATGAAGGGCGTACTTTGTACTCTTGTCTCATTCTTTAACTAGATCTACTTCCCTTAATATACTCACTCAGTGCTAGCCTTTGTTCTCAAAGAGTAATTTACATCAAAGGTTCATATAAAGGGGTTCCATATCTAGTTCATAACCCAATCACATTTACCCTACCAAATAGGTCCACTAGGTCTACCTTTCAATGGCGACAAGAAACTCATAATGAATTTCCTAAGGATTTATATGATGTCGTTCCATCCAACCAACCTTAAGTTTATCATTCCTTTACTTGAAGGATATCATTACGGCTTTCGACTTCAACATTCATAACCTTACCACTAGGTTCAAGGTTTCACAATAAGGACCCTCTTAACATCATTTAAGGTCTCATGTCATTCATACATACAAGACTAACAGGATTTATCATCCTAAGTCAAGACATCTCATATTCACATTCATACATGCATCAACTAAGGGACACAAGTCAACAAAGACAAGACACAACATAATTCGCTTTAACACATATTACATGTCATTCTACAAGCACATCGAAATAACCATTATCAGCTTTAAGTTATCCTATAAACTACCATATCATAATTAATATGACCATCATAGACTCATATAGTCAAGTAGGAATAAACATGCATCAACCCTAAGACTATACACATAAAGACACAGTCATAGTCTAACATGATCACCTAAATAACATCAATAGAAGAACACATATACTTTCACATTACTTATCATGTATATAGATATTATCAAACTTCACATAATCAACTACAAAAATCATCATAATACTTCAAGTAGTGCCGACAAGGCCATGATCATCATAATACATAAAGTAACGCCGACAAGGCCCCATCAATTACAATTAAAGCACATAACACTGCCACCATAAGTGGAACATACCAATCACAACATAATTGAAGTCTAGTTAACATAAAATAAAAGGAATTAGGGCAGCGTACTACCACTCCATCCTCAACACTTCAATCCAATGCTAAACCATCCAATCCAATATCATAAGGCTCTTACCCATGTCCATGAACATCAATTCAATATAAAAACAATGATACTCAATGAAACAAGGTCAATTCAACAAATAATCATCAATCTAAGACAACCTAGATATCAATTCAATACAATTATTACATCAATCAATAGCCCATAAAAAACTACACTAGAATTCATAAGCATTAAGTCCAAATCACTTAACCCATAAAGTAGTCAATAACTAGGGTTCATCAATTACATGGGTTCATAGGTTAATTGAGTTAAATTCATCTAATTAATAAAAATTCAATCAATATTCAATGCTTTAAAAACCTTTAATGCAAGAACCCATGGATAGATCATGAAATTAGACAATTCACCTTTGAAAAGTTTAGAAAACTTCTTTGAAAGTTGGGCTCCTTGATGAATAGAGTTTCAAGGATCAAAAATCATACCTCACTGAAGCTAATCCACCAATTCGATGAAGAATCTCCACTTAAATCTCCAATCCAAGACCTTCCTTGAGTTTTGCCTCCAATGGTGTTCTAGAGAATTTCTAAGGGAATTTGGGTTTTGATTTTGAATAATGAAATCTTCTAAGTGTTTTACGCTTATAAACATATTCAAAATACCCAAATACCCCTAAGTAACCTCCCTTTCTCTTATTGGGACGTGGGGTGAATTTACAACTTCACCCCTTAAACTTACAGTGACTTCACGCAGGAATGCAGACCTATCGACGACCCGTCCCTTGAGCAACGGACCGTTCTGTTGGTCCGTGGTTTGGGACTGAGGCTGGTATTTGGCTCCTCCTTCCCTACGCCTAAGTATCCACCAACGACCCCTCACCTATGGGCGTCGACTGACCCACTGGGCGTCGATTGCCTCCGTAGGTTGGGCTGTCTTCGGCAGTCTAGGCTCAATGAAAAGGGTCCTTCCTCTAGGACCCTTTGATGGTCCTTGGGGATGTTTTCCCAGAATTTTCCAACCCAAATATGCTTTTATACGAGTTTAGGACCTCTCACATGAATTTCATCCAAAACGAACATGTAAAACTCGACGAAACATGCATAGACAAACAAGGTCGTTTCAAGGCAAACCTTTCGAACGTCATGGATGTTTGACCTCCAAACTTCACGACACTGTACACACTGCATATAAACACTATAATAACTCATATAATGACCTCATTAACTCATGAAACACTCATATATGCACATAACCACATATGAGGAACATAGGTGACTTAGTCGTCGAACGTTTTAGTCGTCCCTTGACGTTCCACTTCCAAATCACCTTAAACTCTAGACACTGCCCCAATACCACATTATAGAACATTTTAGGACCTTATACCATCATTAAAATCATTTTAGGATCTATCTTCACCTAAGTCATTTGAAGGGTGTTATAGAGGATTTTTCCCATGTTAGGGTGAACAAATCCGGGAAGAGTTTCGGATTAACAGTTGATGGCACTAGATATCCCTCAAGTACCTTGGTATGCAGATATTGTGAATTTTATAGTAAGTGTAGATTATCCTCCGGGTCCAACCACCCAACAAAGAAAAATCTTAATCATGATGCTAAGTTTTATATTTGGGATGAACCATTCTTGTTCAAGCAAGGTGTGGATCGGGTGTGGATCGGATGGTGAGAAGATGTATTCCAGAGTCTGAGGTTCAGAAAGTACTCAAAAGTTGTCATGCTAGCCCATACGGATGATACCATGAAGGAGAGCGCACAATGCAAGGTACTACAATCTTATTTCTTTTGTCCCTCGTTATTTAAAGATTTTAGTGCTTTTGTGAAGGGTTTTGTTACTTTAGGCGATCAAACTTTTTGTCGTTGATCCATTTGGTGGTTCACTGAATGTCCAAATAAATCTCCAATTTCACTTATCCCTAGGGCTAGAAGTCTTGAACTTTAGGCAAGATGAAGTACCACTCGGCGAGTTGCCGAGTGGCCTTGGCGATTTTCAGCTTTTCTTATCTTCAACCTTTTCATCTTTTTCGCTCCTTTTTGACCGTTAATGTACTTGACTTGCTCCTTTGCCTTCATTGATGAAAATTAACACTTAAAGATCAGTTTAAAGCATAAATTAGGCATTGATGAGAATAAAACTATGAAAACCAGTCCCTAAATGAGTCGAGATGTCATACTCATCAACCTTCCAATCTTATTAAGTTTCCTTACTTCTTTGTTGTAGAAATAATTCAGCTAAGATGAACTCTTGACTTTCTCTTTGTTGACAGCCTATGCTAAGGATTTCTCTCTAGTTGCATTTGTGCCTGCTTCAACTTCCCATTGTCTGCATTTTCCTCACTCACCATGTTCTGGAACTCTTCTACATGCAACACCTTCAAATACTTCTTTAGAAGCTTTAATTTTCTTACTACATGGTACATCATACAACCCTCTATTCCTTCCATCCTTCTTGCACAATAGGTAGAAACTTTGAGTGTTTTTTTCCATACATTACAGAACTAAAAATCTATTCTGGTTTTATACTCCTCATTAAGAACTATTTTTGCAACTAGGCATTGTGTCCATCCATTCTCTGTTCATGAATATCCAGTCAATTTTGGATAATATTTTGTTTTCTTCATGTTTGTCAGTCCAAGTTTTTTGTTCCCATGAGTAGGAAATTCCAACAATTCTCTTTCCTTCACACATTTATTGAAGTTCATCATTTCTGCCCATGTTATTTTATGTTATTTTGCCATCCCTTCTAATTACTCGTTTCCACCTTTCCCCTGTTGAGTTTGTAGTTGTTGTGCCACTTGAGTCCATGCTTCTACTTGCCACTTTTTGAGTGTTTCGTTCCCTCTGTCCATCTCCTTTTTTAGGAGGTATATTAACAGGGTTAGGACCTCTCTTTATAAGTCTGGACACCTCCTCTTCAAGCCCATATTTTTTTTAAAAACTTGCGTAGTGTTGGTTTCCAGCCTCACTTTACATGCTGCTCAATCAAGCTACCTTCTTCATTCTTTAATTTCACCACATTTGGCTGTTGTGTTCCCATCTCAACTTCAACCAAAATTCGCGCAAAATTCAGGACTTTCCTTTCCTATGTGTTGTGGTCCACATTCATAGGTTGCCCTATTAAGCGAACTATTTTACTCAGCGTTACCCTGCTCCAATACTTGAAATATAGACCTGGGAATTTAACCTAGATTTGGACTATTTGTAGTTCCTCCTTGGTGAATTTTGACTCTTGTGTCCATACCTTAACAACGAAGGGTTTATTATCGAAATCAAAAATGCCACCCTGTAATGCCTCATGTTCTCCAATCACAATTGCAAATCTGACCACTAGTACCCAATTTTTGACATGGACACCTTATCTATACCATACTTCACCAATAACCTCTATATGTATCCTTGTATCTCTGTAAAATGAAGGTGTGCAACCAGCACAGAACACACCATAACGTTTCCCGAGTATGTAAATTCTGATCTTATATCCTCCATTTCGATTTCTACTATCTGCCCATACTTTGTTGGAGTTACATACTCCAATTCGTATCACGTATTAGCCAATTTCGCTATATCAAAGTCATCCCATATTGATTTCTTCATACCTAGTGTGTTAGCCTCATCTTTAATTTCATCCACCCATGAGTTCTTACTCTTACTTTATTCCACAGAGTTTTCATATTCAGTGGTTTGAATAACCCTATCCTAGTTGGCTATTACTTGGTCTCGCGGCTTTTGTATTGCTTCTTTGTTGCATGACACTATTCTACTGAACTAGGCTTGCCCTTTCTCATTCAATATATCTTTCCCAGTGTTACCTTTAATTTTCAGCTGATTTGAAGTTAGATCTACATTCTTTTTTTGCAAATCCTATGTTTCTCTAGATTTACCTCATTTTGTACTTGACTCAGCTACTCTTTGACTCGAGTCAATTGATTTCCTTTGCCCCATATCTTGTTCCCGTCTTCGCTAAGAGTTCGTCTGCATGTATAAATATTCCTTAGCCATTATTTCCTTTTGATTGGATATACAAAGTCACTTACCTATGGTGGGTCAAGTTATGCTAACGTGCACCGAGAGAGAAAGCATACCCGAAATAAAATATTAAGTGTGTAAGTACGTTATATAAGATACAATTCACATTTTATACAATGTACAAAAAATGCTAGAAATATAGTTAAATTACGTGGGCGTTCTGTTATGAAAATAAAAAAATAATTATGTTATTTGAAATTTTTGAAGTTTTTTTTATTAAAATAGTACAAATACCAAACACAAAAGTGAGTCGGATCAAATTAAATATCTAATTATCAAACAAAAAAAGGAAATAAACCAAAGCAAAAAGGTCAAGAACTTCTGGGAGTTTGTAAAACCCTAAATAAAGTTGCCTTTTCGATCTACCTCACCAAAGCTTTGCAACCATGGCTTCCTCAACACTACCTCACCCATACATGCATCTTTTTTACAAACAATATAATGTCCGACTTGTAATCACTTCTTGGACACCAAAAATCTCACTGATGTTATGATTCATTACCAATGAAGACTTCTACAACATGAATTTGGTAGATCTAAGCTAGATCAGAAGGTATGTGATTGTGAAATTCGCCCCCAATAGGAATGAAACGAGATAGCCAATAAATCAAAAAAATATGATGACCTAATGTGCCTTTTACCTTACTTTCCAACTTTTATTTTATATTCTCAAAATATTGAACACCCAAAAGGTTTTATACCATTGTTTAAAAAAGAATAATTCAAAGTGGAGAATAAAGTAGCTTACTAAATGAAGCATAGAAATTGTAGTTTTAATTGCTGTTCGCTCAACATTAACTTAGCTTCTTGAAACCTGTGTTCTATATTTTCCTTATTCTCAGATTTGGTGTGTTGTCCATTTCCAGATGAATAGTTATTTGTACTTGTTGAGGTGTTTTGTTTATGCTAAAAAATTGTTTCATGTGTTTACCTGCAAAATCAAAAGAAATGTTAGGAAAAAATCTGCTACTTCGCTTTTTGATATGTATGCATCACTTCCATACTGATATCCATCATTGATAGATTAGTGTAGCCTAAATCCTGAGATATTAACCAAGGGACCTCCCAACTTCCGCATAGGATTTTTTGAGCCATTAAGCAATTTGTTTCAATGATCAAGGGTACTAGGTTTTCTTCAATACATATGCTATACCGATTTTGATGGCATTTATTTCTACATCAATAACATACACATTATCCATAACCCTTGATTCAACATCTATCATCTTCCCTTCTTCATCATTTATATCGAAAGCAATTGATCATTTTTCATCCTTTAAAGCTCCATCAGTATTGCACTTGAATTTATCCTAGGAGAGTGTAACCATCGAACAATGTTAGTTTTGATCAGAGGAGTATAATCTTTCGGGAACTTCACAATCAGTGTCCAATTCTTTGGAACGTATTTTAACCATGGGTATCTGTACTTAGAAACCATGTCTACATTTTTGTGAGTCTCCAGTATCATGTTTTTTCTATTCATGCTACTCCTATGCTTGATCACATTCCTTTACTTCCAAATTTTCCATATAATAATAGCAAGAAATGCTTTGAATGATGTCTTTAATTTAGTAGCATAATCAGTCTTCCTTTATTCCCCATTGTTTGTTTGATCTGTACAACCTGAAACTGAAGACATGCTGCCTCATTGATTAACCTTGGAATATGATATGACAAAGGATATTCAATGAAAAAATGTACATAGATCTCTTGTATATTGTTGTTACAACTATAACATATCTTAGAATTAGAAATGCCTCTTCTAATAGGAACTCACCCTATAGGAATTCTTCTAAACCACAACCTCCATACATGAATGACACTTTAAAAGGTAATCCTTTCACTGATGTGTTCAATGTCTTCTTAATAGGCTCCTTTCTATTTCTACACAACTCCCAAGCCGGTTTAACCTTAAATTTTTTACATCCACTTGGCATCCATCTAGGTTTGTCTCTTCCTTGTGATGGTTTTAGGCTTACCAAGATTCTGGTAAAGTGATTACAAGTATCCTCATCAATATTATCTTATAGTACTTTATGATCCAATCTATTCTCATTAAACAACTGAATAACATATTCCATTTGAGTTTTATCGTAGTCCAGGTTCATATGGTAGTGTAAGCTCCTAGTTGACTCCAATTATTAAACCATACACTATCATGTTCTGCCTTTGGTTCCAACTATATTTCATGATCAAAGGAAATCTCTTGCCAATAACCTATTCTTACATACTTGAGAGTCCCATTTCCATTCTACTTTCTATGGTCTTTGCCTCTTATAGCACTTGTTCCATATATAGTTAGATCACATTATGTTAGTTTTCCTAAATTCCACTATAACTTAGAAAATAAATCGTTATAGAGGTCAAATAAACATCTAACCCCAGTCCTCCATCTTCTTATGGCACACAAACATCCTTCCAAGCAATCCAGTGTGTAGATCTTCCCTCCTCTTTGAAGTTCCATATAAATTTAGCAACATCTAATGAATGTCATGTATTACAAACTTGGAAGGGCTAATAACATATGAAAGATAAATCAAGATTCTCTAAAGCACTCTTTTGATTAACATTGTTTATCCCAGAAAAGTCAAAATCTTTCCCTCCCACATTTGTAGCTTGTCTTTGATCTTCTTTATCAATACTACGATATGTACTTTCTTCTTCTTATCATGACCAATAGGGAATCCAAGGTATGTAAAAGGAAATAAACCTCTTGAGAAAACACTGGTCACCTCTTCCCACACTGTCAAGAAACATGTACTGCCTTATAATGTACATAATATGAGTTGTTATCTTTATTAAACAGTTGTCTTGATTTCTCCTCATGCTTTTTCAAAACTCCTATTATAAATTGTGAAGATATTTTGTCTGCAACCACAAAACTTACTATATTTATCTTCATCGGAGAATGATTTAATTTATCAGTCATTTAGGCAATACATAATTTTATAATCACATCTCTCGAATAATCAATTCATAGCTCTAAATAACACCTCTGAAGAAAATATAAAAAGAGCATGTGATAAAGAATCTCCTTGCTTTACCCCTGTTGTAGAGTGGAAGAAGCCATGAGCTTGCCCATTAATAAGAACAAAATACAAATTATTTGCAATGGGTCTCCAAATCCTTTCTAGAATCTTAGAAGCAAAACCCATCTCTCCTAGATAGGCGTTGTAATCCAATGTTGACATATACATCCATTAATGAATCATTGAACACAACCCTATCTAGTCTTTTGAAAATACATACCTCATCAACTCTGACATTCCACCAAGTAAAACGACTTCCTTAGAAATAAACATAAGACAAAACTCATGAGTTATGACATAGGAAAAAACCCTCATATTCTTGTGGATGCACGGACAATCCACAAATATTTTCCTCATCTTCAAGGATCACAGTGAAATCACCACCCACCATCCAAGGCATATTGAAATGCTTATTTACTAAGGATATGTCTTCCAATAGAGTTAATCACTCAACATTAGAGCATATAGCATTAACCACCTTAATTAAAATCTTATTTGCATCTTCTAGTTTGTGTAGTGAAGTCAACTGCTGCTCTGAGTTTGCTACAATACCCACATGAATATGTGGACTGATAAACACCCAAATCATCCCATTATTATTATAATTAGTATATTGCATCCCAAATCATCTTTGGTATCTTCGAATTCGTCTACTACTTCAAAATGGTTCCCTAAAAGCAATCATACATATTTGTGATGTTTATGTAGCATTTCTATCCTATGAAAGGCATGTTGTGTTATAACAGACCTAATGTTCTAGAATAAAGCTTTGAAACTCATTTGGAAATTGATTTTTACCCCTGTCTCCTTGTTTGTATTCTTGTAGGCACTAACCTATTACTATCTCCTTTGCCCTTGACTTCCCTTCATTTTAGGACATCTGTGGTGATAGCCCTGCCTCTTTAATCTGATGTTTTGCATATTGGAGACATTTATTTCTTTTTAATCTTCCACTTCTTTTCTCTTATGTGAAATTTTCATGTTTACAAGTTCCTTAAACAAGTTATTGTGTGTGACTAGTCCATACACCTTTCTATTGAAGTTTACTTTTCAGTGATGGCATGAAGTAATGTTTAAACAGCTGAGTGACATGACTCCAACAACTCCAGGTGATGTTGAGACCCATCTAGTGCACTTGAGTCTGTAGAGGAACATGATATTCAACATTTTCCAACTCCTTTAATAAGATCATATCCCTTCCACTTTCTTGTATAACTATAATTAATAAGCCCCTAATCTGATTAGTTGATTTTTTTCATGCAATCCTGCCCAATTCAGTATGTTGTACCTCATCTAAATCTGCATAGCCTATTTGCCCATGAGCCTTAAAATGTCTGCCATCTTCTTCTATTTAGGCATAAACTCCTCCTCACTGCAACTCTGCAATTCAACCTGTGTTATCTCGTGCCTACAGAATATTTTTGATTGAGTTTCCTGTGATTTTGCAAGGACATTCTCCTTCTCATCATCAATAATCTCCCCGTTTATCTATTTTGTATTTTTATTTTCTTGCGCTTCCTATATAACATTTATAGAAGTGATGTCTTTATTATCTTCATTTATCTTATCCTCCATGATTGCATTATCTGTACTACTTTCTTCGTCGCGAACTTTATTATTTTGGACTGGAAATGGATTGCATGTGCGAACATCCTCATCTTCTACCTTTCGATTATTCTCTTCATGCCTGGGATTATTTTATTTGTAGGATTCCATTACTTAAACTGCATTCCCACTCTTATTAGGGCTACCTCTTGTTGTGTATTGTCAACAATCTTTTAATTATCTTTATGCCCTTATTCCTGCTTGTGAGCCTTGAGTTCTTGATGTGGAACCCTACATTCTATTCTGTCTGCCCATATAGTTTATTTTACTTATA
The DNA here is from genome assembly GCA_016801875.1 of Solanum sitiens. Taxonomy (NCBI): domain Eukaryota; kingdom Viridiplantae; phylum Streptophyta; class Magnoliopsida; order Solanales; family Solanaceae; genus Solanum; species Solanum sitiens. Next base: position 1,192,944 of record JABWTJ010000019.1, read on the forward strand.
GTATTTCGGAACTATGTCATATCGAATCCGAATTCTCTCCACCCTAGAAGTCTTAGTGTCCTCATTCACGACTTCTAACATGACAACGTTGAGGAAATTATCTAGTAGATCCACCTGCATCTTTATCCTAGTACAACTGTGTCAAGTCTGAGTAATCGTCACCATGTCTAGGTTTAAAGGTTATCATATTGCTGATGCTAACAATTTGCAAGAAAATTGATTCTTTAACAAAAGGAAGTTAGTTTCAAAGTCCAGAAAGGAGATCCATGTCATTACATGAGTTGTTTCATCCTAGATCATAAACATAGTATCATAAATCAAAGGTCACATCATATAAGAATAACCATACCTTGATAATATATACTCCCTCTGTCCCAATTTATGTGACACATTTCGCTTTTCGAGAGTCAAACAGTTAATGTCTGACAGAAAATTTGCTAATGAAATTTTCAATTTTTTTAGAATGAAATTTATATATTTGTAAACTACATAAAAAGTACTATAAGTCTCAATAATTGATGATTCAAAATATTTAAAACATATAAGAAAAATTTACGATCAAAGATAGACTTGTTTGAATTTCAAAATCTGAAATGTGTCACATAAATTGGGAGTTAGGGAGTAGTAATTAGGTTTAGACATCATATTGATGAAATCTTCCTGTCTAGAGAACCTCATTAATATGTGTCTATTCCGTAATAAACCAACCTGGCACTCCCCTTTCACGTTGCATTGCTTAAGAATTTTAATGCGAAACTCTTCTATACCTGACAATCTGTAGGAAAATTTACCAATTACTGCATATTGACGATTCTCTATAATATTCATTAGGTTCACCTCTTTTTTCGTACAAACCACTTGTGGGATTTCTTTATTATATCTGACATTTTGGATTGTTATTGGCTTAACTATTGGTGAAAGACTAGTTGAACCTTTATTTAACATATCAACAGATTGAACTGGTTAAAACTCCTTACAAATCTTCTCGGTAGGTAAACTCATATGATCAATAGGCAAAATGGTGTTAGGAATCATCAAACTATTATTCATCTAGGCAGGGGATGGTTTAGAATAGGGAAGAACATATCAAAAGAAATAAAACATGATAGACCAGGACCAGAAGAAGGCTGGACGACGGCCATGTTGGTCATTCCTGTGGGATTGTTCAATAAATATTAGGGTTTTTTCCTGAGAGAGAAGAGAGCATTACGATCTAATGCCTAACCTTAAGATTTTAAATTTTTTGAAGTTAGAGTTGTATTTGTCTATACTTTTGACAAAGAATATTTGGAATTTTAACATTTTTTGTCTGAAAACGATTTAAACCCTCAATTTCTAAATATTAGAAAAATCACCAACTTGACTAGCTTAACCATGTGTACATATATTCATTCGACTTGACGATTTTTTTATTGGTGCAGTGAGTTTCCTGAAACAAAAAATATAAGGATGAATATGTCAACTTTTTGTATAGTGCAAGGTTATTTTTTGTTTATTTATATAACACAAGGATGTACTTTAGTTTTAAGTAATACTTCAGGGATGATTTAAGCAAAAAAATCTAATTGTTTTCACTAATTAGATTTGTCTTAGCGACATGTTATTGTACTTTTAACAACTAAAAATTATCTCCTCATTAATGTAGGTTAAAATTACCTTTAACCTCCAAAAAATAAATTTCTCTACAGATACACTTATAACAACACGAATTAGGTGCCTTGATTAAGAAGTAGTCAATAACGATCAAGTTTCTTGTAGTAAAATGAGTCTTTCTAATGTCCTATAGCCTCCTGAAGAAAAGTAAAGATGTCGTTGGACTATTTCGCAAGACTCTACTAAACATGTCCTTTGGTGATGATATCACCAAACCCTGACTCTAATACCAAGCTTGTCACAATCCAAAACGAGTCATGAATTGCACCAGTTTAACCTCCTTGTTGGGCGAACCAACGGATTCAAATCCCAACTTATATTAAGTTTATTTCTTACAAATACAACCATAATGTGGAAGCTGAGATCTTATTAATGTAAGAAACATAAATCCACCAGAGCCTATGACATATTATTCCTAAAACCTAAACATCTTCACAACAAGGACATCTAATCCTTAATTACAAAGTCTAAGAGTATCAAAGACACCTGAATTAATAAAAACTAGGTAATTTGATCGCGCTTCGCGCGGATAAATTAAAAATTGCATTGAATTTGCAATTAATTGTTTTACTAATATCCATACATTAAAAAAAGCGGGAAAATAGATTCTTAAAAAATATTAGCAATATTCAATATGAATTTGGTTATTTGTCATTATCACATAATTCAAGAACCTCTAATGAATGAATTATACACGAAATAATAAATCATTGAATCTTTAATCAACATTAAAACGAAAATAATGAAAAAAACAAGAATATATATATATATATATATATATACATATATAAAGGCATTTACTAATATAAAGAAATATTTAAGTTGCATAAATTATACAATTGTGATATATGTCTAGGGAGAAAATCCCAAAAATCGTTAAGATATTCAAAAAGAAAAATACGCTTCAACATAAAAACAATTATAACTTTTGAACTTGCATAATGAATTGCTTCAATTGATAAGTGAGAAATTTCACATCTATGTAAAATAGACAATATGCAAGCTTATATATAGTACTTTTAAGTTATAAAATTTAATATAGAATATCAAAACATTAATTCTTTGAACTGAGTACAAGAATTATTTTCTTTATAAACATATATTCTTTAAAATGAATACAAGAATTATTTTCTTTATAATGAATATACATAATATATGTGTATATGTTCAATATAACCAGAGACAATAACTTTGACGTACTCAAAAACAACAATTAGTATCATAAGTATAAATTAATGAGTGTAAAAGAATACACCAGAAAATGTAAAAATACAATGAAATAGAAAGGTAAATTGATTTAACTAAATGGACAATGTCCCTTTAAGAAAACTATTCCCCTCCAATACCATAGGTTTAAAGAATTACATCCTCTAAGGATGAAAATATTTTATTCACTGTCACTCAATAGGAGCATATTACACAAATATTTAATTTTGTGAAAGTAGAAGAAGATCATTAGACTTTTTATTATTTTAAAATGAGAGGAAGTCCATCTATTTATAGAAAATAAAGGGTAGTGTGAACAACTATTTATTGTGCCTTACCAGAAAGGTTAAAACTATTTGGAAAAGTTGCAACCCTTCAAAAAGTTCACAACCTTTCCTAAAAGTCACAACTTTTAATTCGATCGCAACTCTTCATTAAAGTCGCAACTTCTTATAGAAGTTACAACTTTTTATAAAAGTCACAACTCTTCATTAAAGTCATAACTTTTCATAAAAGTCACAGTTTTCATAAATGTTACAACTCTTTATTAAAGTTACAACTTTTCATAAAAGTCACATCTTTTCATGAATGAGGAAGGATAGTTTTGAAAATAAATAAATTTAAAAAGAATTCTTGTTTGTGCGGTGCCACATAGGCGGACCTATAGTTTTCTTTTATATAAATACTAGTAAAATTACCCGCGCTTCGTGCGGGAATTTAATGTCACAGAATTTATAAAATAATATTTTAAACCTATCGGTCATTAAAACTAAAACTCTATATTATCTTACATACAAGATTATGTGGTAAAAACATTAATAATGTAAAGAAAAATGAAATTTATTTCCATCTTATAATTTATCCTTAATAACATAAGCATAAATTAGTGACCGTAAAAATACATACCAAGATCTTTAACATAAGAAATGGTGTATGTGAGCCACTCAACAGGGACAAAGTAGATAAATATTTAGTTGTGAAGAAGAAGAAGAGGTTTAGAATTTTCGCATTTATAAAATGAGAGAAAATTCCTCTATGTATAGACAACAAAGGGTTGCGTGCACAAATGTTTATTGTGTCTTATAAAAAATATTACAACTATTTGGATAAGTCGCAACCAATCGGAAAGGTCACAATCTTTCATAAAAGTCACAACTTTTCATAAAAGTCGCAACTCTTCATTAAAGTCGCAACTTTTCTTAAAAGTAACAATTTTTCATAAAAGTCGCAACTCTTCATAAAAGTCGTAACTCCTTATAGAAGTCACAACTTTTCATAGAAGTTACAACTCTTCATTACAATCACAACTCTTATTAAAGTCACAACTCTTCGTAAAAGTCAAAACTTTTCATGAAAGGGGAAGACTAGTTTTGGAAATAAATAAATTTAAAAGGGAATTCTAGTTTGTGATTGCACCACGTAGGCGGGCCTAAAGTTTTCTTTTATATGAACATATGATATGATAGTTTGTGTCTTAATACTAACGGCATCATTTCATGGCAGAGAAAATAAAAAAACGAGCTAGATAGTTTGTGCCTTAATACTTACATTTGAGTACTGTTCATCTGTTATGAACTTATGATTAATGCAAATATTCTTTTTGATAAGAAAACTAAGTGGACCATAAGAAAATTTCCCTAGTAAAAATTTATGGAATCTTATCTTTTAGCTTAATAGTTAGAGTATTGGCTATATATATAATTAGTCAATAATTCAATAATTATTTTTTCAAATGTAATAATTAGTGGACCAAATTATATGTATCCTTTGAGAACTATATAAATCACTTTTCCTCTTTTGGGTGATTAGTTAGAGGAAGAGTGATTTATATAGCTGTTTTTAAATGATACATTTAATTTGGTCAAGTAATTATTAACTTCATTTGAAAAAATAATTATTGAATTATTAACTAATAATATATATATATATATATAGTCAATACTCTAACTAGTTAGCTAAAAGCTAAAATTCCATGAATTTTTACTAGGAAAATTTTCTTATGGTTCCACTAAGTTAACTTATCACAAAGAATATTTGCATCAATTATAAGTTCATAACCAATCAACAATACTCAACGGTAGGAATTTATTAGTTTAGTTACAATATGTATATTCTTTAGTATCAATGATATTTTAAAAAAATAAGGAAGGTGAAATGTGGTGATTGCCTTGTACCTTCAAGTTCTCTTTTGGACTAAAGTTCTCTTTTCTCTGTCTTTCCAATTTCTTGCTTGGATTAATGACATATGATTTAAATTCAATTGAACGACTAAGGTTTAATTTATGAAAGTGAATTCTTAATCATATTTTATGTAATAAATACATTATATGTTAGGAAAAATAATTTATCTTTTTTTTATCTCTTACGCAAAATATTTATCTTTCATTCTCATTTTAAGTGAATTTTTTATTGCATTTTTATTTGTAACCTTCACTTTAAAATTTATTGGATTTAAATATACACTAACACAGACCGTTTTTTAAATAAATAAATAAAATATATTAATATAAAATGAGAAAAGAGGTGGACTTATTGATTCCTACCTGTCATGTTTACAGTATTGGACCCAAATCATTTTTATATAAAAATCCTAATATGGAGACCCACTTTGTGTTTTGGGTTCTATACAAGGATAATGAGGAAGAGGTACCTCCTACGAAGCCTTAGAAAATATAATTAGGGAGACTCATATACGACTAGGTGTCTATAAGAAAAACAATAATCTCTAAGATCCTGACACATAACTAGACCTACTAAATAAAAGGTTATTTATTAGTTAACTTTAAAATTTAATTGGCTAAAAAAGTTAATTGACTTTCATCAATATATCGATATATTCGAGATTAGTTTCTCAAATTGTCACAATACACGAGGATATATTATTAAAGTTAATTTTTATGACAATGAGTCATAAAAATATTTTCTTTATTTTTATAGGCATATTTTGTCCTATCATGCCCCTATTCTAATTTATTGTTTAATCGTGGAAGGAGATTGAGTTGGGATATGAATCCTGGATTACAAATTAACCCTTTTTACATATTTTCCCCTTTCATTCTTCTTCATCCTCTCCATGATCCATGACATCACAACTCACCAGTTGTTCACCCCCCACCACCCACCCCCATTTAATTTTGGCAATGCAATCCTTCCTCACCCGACTGATTTGCCTTCCACTAGGCAAAAACCTTTGCCTGCCTACCAAGGTTTCTGTAGATTGGAAGAAATAATCTAAAGTTTTTTCATCCTTTCTAATATGTAAACTCTAGTCGCTATGATTGTTACTCACTTCATTTCTTGCTAGTTTACAACCTTGGGTGCATTCGGGCTGACTTACCTCTGAAGTTTCTAGTACAATGTTGTTAAAGGTGTTCTTAAAGCCCCAATGAATTTTAAAGCCTCAAGAGTTGAGTTCCAAAATTTGGAATGATTACACTTTATCTTGTAATTCCCAATGCGAGTCAAAATAATCTTGAGAGATAAAAGAAATTGCAATTTTAATGTGTGTTGATTGAATGTATTGCACCTAAAATTTTTATTTCTTTGAGCTTAGTTGTTTTGTTTCATTCTTTGGCTGCGTAATGCGTCATTTGACTCTTCTATGAAGCTATGGGAGGTTGAACAGGGGAATCTTCATCACAGCTTTAACGATGACACATGTAATGGGTGTGAACTCATTATGTCCACTTGGACATAATATATATGTAGACAGTGACAATAAAATTAAATTTTTTAACTGTTCGTCTGTACGACCTTGTAAGTTGCTAACTTAACTTTTAGGTTAAATGTGAAACACTTGCCTAACGTGTTCCATAAAAGTAGTAAGACCAGTGAGTAACAACATAATATTTTATGTGGAAAACACTCGGCTCAAAATGTGTAAAAAAAATGACATGTACCACTTTAGGATTTAACTCCAACTTCACTAAGCCTCATTTATTTTCATTAACATTAAGATTTTTCAATCTGAATGCATGTTGAATAATTACGATGTTGTCTCTAGATCTGACCATTGAATGATTAAGACTGGTTTTTTTTTGCTTCTGAATGCACGTCTAAATTAATAATTAATATTTTCGTGCATGTGGGTAAATACTTGATTTTAGGATACTAATTTTATTGAGATATTCTTGACACATTCTTGGCAGACATTTAAAAACATATAAGAATAAAAAAAAAGGAAACCCAAACAAATGCCTAACATCTTATTAACTATAACTTATTCTTAATCTTATAAATATTAATATTACGTGAAGTTAAATTCTAAGTGTGTTATGTAAATAAAAACTAAAAAACAAGTAGTATGTGAGAATATAAAAAAGCAACCCTTCATTAATACTCCCCCTATCAAGTTTATAAGACTTACTTTCTTTTTCAGTCGATCCCAGAAAGAATGACATATTATTATATAACGTAATAATTTAACATTAACATGTCCATTTTACCCTTAATTAAATAATTTATAGCTACACAAATTTATATCATTCATTTTACACTTCCTTTCTTTAACTATGTGCAGAGGCAAAGTACCTCACATAAAATGGGATGGAGGGAGTAGTATTTTTTTTTGCATGCCTCTTGTTATAATTTTGTTTTAGGCTACTAATTTTATTGATACATTCTTGGCAATTTCAAAAATTACGTAAAAATAGAAAAGGTAATACAAACAAATTCTTAAACTTATTAACTAGAACAAGTTAGTTTTATAAATAACTAGTCTTACGGCATGTGCGTTGCACATGTATATCATATTAACATTATACAATATTGTAAAATAGAATAAATATTACTAAATTAAAGTTTTTTAGTAAGGGAAAATGGATAAATATACCCCCGAACTTTCATAAATGATATGCGTATACCCTTCGTTATACTTTTAGGACGCCCGTCCAAATTTTGGTGCATATATACCCTTTAATTTAACGGTGGTACACGAGTCTCGATCTTAACCACTGATAACGTTTGATACAAGATTTGTGCACCTTTGGCTGTTGCAGCGGAATGAAAATACACAAACTGAATGATTTTCTCCAAATCCTTCTTTGAATCACTAGGAAACAGAAATAGTTTCACAAACTAAATGTTTTATTGTGTCTTTAATCTAAATCTTTAGAGTTTTTGTTGCTCTTTTTGTTTTTCCTTTCTGAAGCATTAAAGAAAAGAAAAGAAAATAATTAATTTAAAAAGGTGTGATTATTAACGTTCAAACAGTTACATAGTAATTGTTCCCACCCCATTTTAAAATCAATACTTATCTTTTTCTCCTTTCTTCTTTTTTTTAATTCAAAAAAGAATTCTTGGGTTGGTTCGGGTCGATCCACATGTGCAACCCAAACCCAAAACTTACATCTCCCATTTCTCAGATGGTGGACAAGACCCAAGCCAATATAACATCAACTAAACACACAATTCATACGAATAATAGTTCGTGCGACCTGTGAGCATCACGAGCTTACCTTTAAGGTTTTACAAGCCCTACATATGAATTCAATCACATGTGGAAATAATTCATTATTATTTAAAAGGACATAATTACACACAATACCCCAGACTTCATTCACTACTTCAATAGTTTTTTATTCGATCCCTCATATTCTTAATGAGGTTAACTCGAGTTCATATTTAACTTTATACACACAATTACACTCAATGCCAATATGGTTAGTGCAATAGCCGGCTTGTGTATATAAGTTTATTATTCATTTAGTGTCTTTCCTTTCTATTTGAATTTATCTGCTCCTATTCAACTGCTTTCCTATACATGTGTTGCATTGCCAAATCATTCATGGATATTAGTAACATTCTAAAGTAGCAGCATCGATTAAAACTCCAAGAAACAACAAAAGGTCAAATGTTATTTCATTGAAAAGTCTTAACTTTTTTGGGTCTCACACAATGAAGAAGTACGGAATATTCTTTCATTGACCCGTTGATGGCTAGACACACGTGGTATCAAACACGTGCTACGATGTTTTCACCTTATACTGATGTATGTGTCTCATCATCCAGATTATCCAACATCGTACAGATCTCGGTCTAAACACCTCAAGATGTTTAACCCAAGTTTCTCTTTTCAAGAAATCTTTAAACTCATTTTCTTCGAGAAACATTTGTCTGGCTCATAAAACAAGTCTTAATATGGTGGTGAAACTCATCTATTCACTTTCCTCAACGTAAGAGGTGATTGCTAGTGTGAGAGAGTCAATCCTGCGACTTTTTCGACACACTTTATTTCAAAAGAAAAAAAGACATGCATACTACATTTGAATGTAAATTGAATTGTTTTAAATATAGAAGAGAATATTATAACATCCAATTCATTTTTACAACACTGAAATATCATCATAATTTACGTAAACCTAGAGCCTTAACATGTTTTTCAAACAAATCTCTAGAGATGGCCTTCGTAAAAGGATGAGCTATCATTTCACGTGTAGGAATGTTTTGCAAAGTTATTTCTATATTTGCCACTACGTCTCTCACAAAGTTATACTTGATGTCGATGTGTTTGGTTTTATATGATACTTAGGATCCTTTGTGTATGCGATAGCCGCTTGACTATCACAATATAGAATCATGGGACTCTTACATTTCTTTGCAATACTCAAATGCTCAAAAAATCTCTTTAACCAAACAACTTCTTCTACTGTAGATGCACAAGCCACAAATTCAGATTCCATTGTTGAAAGAGCTGTGCAAGTTTGCTTCTTACTTTTCCATGAAATTGCACCACCATTTAGTAAAAAAGCATAACCGGATGTTGATTTTCTATCATCCCGGTCACCAGCCCAATCAGCATTGGTATAACCTCTTATGAGTAAATCAGATCCATTATAACACAGTGTATGATCTGTAGTTCCCTTCAGGTATCTGAATATTCTTTTTACTGCTTTCCAATGATCTCTTCCAGGATTGGATTGATACCTGCTAACTAGACTTACAACATAACAAATGTCTGGGCGAGTACACATCATATCATAAATCAAACTCCCGACAACACTAGAATAAGGAACTCGAGACATGTCTTCCTTTTCTTTTTCAGTCTTTGGACACATTTCAAGGCTTAAAGTTTCACCCCTTGTTACAGGAGTATCCATAGATTTGCAACTATTCATTCGAAAACATTTAAATATTTTCTTTATATAAGTTTCTTGACATAAACTTATAAATTTCCTAGAACGATCTCTTTGGATCTTAACACCCAATATATAGTCTGCTTCACCCATTTCTTTCATATTAAATGATTTTGAAAGCCATGACTTGACAGTTTTCACATACTCCAAATTATTTCCAGCTAATAAAATATCATCTACGTAAAGAGAAAGAATTACAAATTTTCCGTTGGACTTTTTCACATAGATGCAATGGTCTTGATCGATCATGGTGAAATCAAATGACATCACCTCCTCATGAAATCTCAGATACCACTGCCTTGAAGATTTCTTTAGGCCATAAATTGATCTTTTCAATTTACAAACTTTCTTTTCTTGACCTTTAAGAACGAAACCAACTGGTTGTTACATGTAGATTTCTTAGTTTAATTCTCCATTACGAAAAGCGTTCTTCACATCCATTTGGTGTAATTCTAGATCTAAACATGCACAATAGCTAAAAGTAATCGTATGGATGTAAACTTCACAACTGGTGAAAAAGTTTCCTCATAGTCTATTCCAACTTCTTGAGTAAAACCTTTTGCAACCAATCGTGCTTTATGTCTTTCTATTGACCCATCATATTTACGTTTAACTTTAAGAATCCATTTATTCCTAATAGCTTTACGTTCCTTAAGAAGGTCAACTAGATCCCAGACTCTGTTGGTTTTCATGGACTCTAATTCTTCTTTCATGAATTTTAACCATTCTTCCATTTCAGGTCTTGATAATGCCTCAGTTACATAATTAGGTTCATCCAGTTCTGTGGGAGATACCAGAAAAGCATAATTCTCAATCTCATAAGATCGTTTAGGTACACCTTTTCTTGTACTCTTACGTATTTGAAGTTCAGATTCCTCTATAGGATTTTGAAATTCATAACTCCTACTCGGACCAGGAATCATTTCTTCATCCATTAAATTATCAAGTATCTCTGACAACATTACCTGATCTTCCGAATTTAATATTTCGTGCAGAGGCTCAACTTCACCTATTTCACCCTTTTTGGGAAAATCATTTTCCAAAAATCTGACATCTCGTGATACAATTTCGGTAATACTTCCATCCTCCAGTTCATCAATAAACACATATCATTTAGAGCGTTCAGAGTACCTTATAAAGATACATTTCTTTCCTTTTGGACTTAGTTTACCAAACTCACATAAATGATCTTTAATATATGCCGCACAACCTTACGGTCGTAGATCATTCAGGTTTGTTTTATGACCAGTCCAAAGTTCATAAGAAGTGGAAGACACTGACATAGAAGGAACTTTGTTCAATATGTAAGCCGTAGTCAATAAAGCATCTCCCCAGAAAGAGATAGACCAATTTGTCTGCGCCATCATTGATCTTGTCATCTCTAATAATGTTCTATTCCTTCTTTCAGCTACACCATTTTGTTGAGGTGTATAAGGAGTAGTTAACTGTTTACTATGTTTATGAATTCTAGTGTAGTTTTCTATGGGCTATTAAATGATGTAATAGTTGTTTCAATTGATGTCTAATTGGTCTTAGATTGATAAATCTATATTGAATTGACTTAGATTCATTGAGTATTATAGTTTATGTGTTGAATTGATGTTCATGGCCATAGGTAAGGGCCTTATGATATTGAATTGGATGATTTAAACATGGATTGAAGTGGAGAGAATGGATTGGTGGTACGCTGCCCTAATTCTCTTTATTTTATGTTAATTAGATTTCAATTATGTTATGATTTGTATGGTCCACTTATGGTGGCGGTGCTATGTGCTTTACTTGCAATTGATGTGCCCTTGTCGGTGTTACTTTATGTATTATGATGATCATGGCCTTGTCGGCACTACTTGAAATATTATGATGATTTATGTAGTTGATTTATGTGAAGTATGAGCATATCTATCTACATGTGATTAAGTGAAAGTATGACTTCTTCTATTGTTGTTAGGTGATCATGTTATACTATGACTATGTCTTATGTGTGTAGTCTTAGAGTTGATGCATGATTATTCCTAAATGACTATATGACTCTATGATGGTCATATTAATGATGATTTGGTAATGTATAGGATGACATAAAGATGATAAGGTTCATTCCTAAGTGCTTCAAAGAATGATATGCTATATGTAATAAAGTAAAGTATGTTGTGTCTTGTCTTGGTAGACTTGTGTCGTCCCTTACTTGATAAATGTATGAATTTTACGTGAATATGAGATGTCTTGACTAGGTAAGCTTATTGCACCCTTGTCATGTATGAATGAATGATATGTGAGACCTTAAATGATGTTAAGAAGGTCATGTAGGTGGAACCTTAAACCTAGTGGTAAGGTTATGTTATGAACTCGGAGTCGAGAGCCGTAATGGTATCCTTTTTGTAATGAATGATGGACTTAGGGTTTATTGGCTGGAACGACATCATATCATCTTTTGGACAGCCATGATGAGCTATCTTTGTCGCCATTCAAAGGTATCCCTAGTGGACCTCTTTGGTAGGGTGAATGTGATTGGGTTATGAACAAGATAAGGAACCCCTTCATGTGATCCTTTGATGTAAATTACTCTATGAGAACAAAGGCTAGCACCGAGTGATTATGTTATGGGAAGTAGCTCTACTTGAGACGGAGACTAGAGTACAATGTACCTCTACTTGAGAATGAGACTAGAATACATAAAATCCCTTCATATTCTTTAACCATGTGCCTACATGGGATGTGTCCTAGTTCTACCCTTGGCAAGTAGAACACCCTCATCGGAGTAGGTTAAAACTCTGGATTCCATGTTTAGCTATTATGGTCTATGTCAGTTATTGCCTATTCTCATCATGTGGGATACCTACTAGCATTAGAGAAGTTCTATGAAATTTAGGTGGTGGTATGGGACGCTATCTAGACATTGCACAATAGGCTTTGAAGGTGTTAGTTAGAGTCCCTAAGTCTTGTCCAAGACCATTACGTGAATGTCCTTATGTGTGATGAATGAGTCTTAAATGAACTAATGAATGTAATGACATAAGTTAAGAAAGCATGTAAATGAAGAAGTACTTATATAGAGTAGTTAAGGGTTGTCTAGTTAAGGTGTAAAGGGGGCATAGGAATGGTCACTTCATATCTTACCTAGATAAGTCTTAAAGAATGACTCTAGTTAGGGAAGATGGTTGATTATGTATACATGATCTAAGCCTTAGGTAGTCTTAAGGATTATTTAGGTAATCTTGAACAGGTCAATCATGGACGTTATCTTCTTGATTTACTTAAGTAAGTATTTTGATAGCCTTTGGAAGGAGAATGTCATATCATCTATATGTTGTTATATTAAGTGAGAAGGATTCTATCTTAGGTAGTTTATAGGATCTCTTAAGTGTGTGTGTAAGGGATTGTATGGGCGGTCACTTCAAAACTCACTCAAGGGAGACTTAGAATCACCTTTGGTAGGAGAATCTCATGTTCATATGTTTGGTGTCTTGTAAGTGTGTGTATATCATTATAGGTGGTCTTAAGGATCATTTAGGTGTGCCTAGAGAGGGTGTATGGGCGGTCTGTCTTTGTCTTACTTAAGTGAGTCTTAGGATAGATTTTAGTGAGAAGATTACATGCTAGAGAGTGTTCTATATGAAGTTGATAGGCTTCACTGTAACATGAAAAATAGTCACTGTAAGGCTAAGGTAGTTCACTGTAAAATTGGCTAAGCTTACTGTAACATTTCCTAAAATGTGCTAAATTGATTAAGTGTTATATTATGTGTTTCTAAGGTGTTAAATATTGTTCTTATGCTTATATTATGATATTTGAACAAAAAAGATGCATATTTCTAATAAATATCCGTTTTCATGATTTTATGCATTATGCCATACTTAGTACAAGTGTTTGTACTAATTCCATAAATTTTGTTATATCTAAAGGTGTAGGTGAAAGTTGACAAGGATCGTGAAGGAAATCTTGGATTCTAGAGTCGTTCAAGCAAAGTTGAAGTATGTCCTCGATTGACTCGAGGGCATATATATGTCTTTTATTTCAAAGTATTGTAATAGACTTAGTAGTACTTATTCCTATTGGGTACGGGCCGTGTCCCAAAGTATTCTTGTGTCTAAGATTTGATGAAATGAGACTTAGTATTTCCTATGAGTTTTATATGAAAGATATTTTAGAGACTTATAGAATGTTTAAGAAAAGTTTTAATTCCGCACTACTTTTCATATGTTTTATATGCGATGAAGATAGGGATGGGCTTGTACAAGACCTCCGAGAGGTCAAGTACGCCGGTTGCACTCCGAGAGTGCCATATCTTCTAGGGTGTGAAAGATAACCTCTCTTATGAGGAGGTTCCGGTTCAAATCCTTGATAGGCAAGTAAAAGAATTTAAGGAATAAAGAGGTGGCTTCCGTAAAGGTGTTATGGAAGAATCACCTAGTTGAGGGTGCAACATGGGAGGCCGAGGCCCACATGAAGTCCCGTTACCCTCATCTATTTGATAACTAAGGTTAATAGTTCTTACTAATAATAAAAATAATGACTAAAAATTGAATTTGTTTTTTGATTTTTGCTGAAGTTTTGCAAAATGTGCATTTTTGATGTCATCATAGTGAATTACTGTGAAATTGTGCATTTGTACTTGAAATTTTGTAATTTTTGTTATTTTGAGTCATGTTGTGCATTTTGATATGGTGAGTCGTTATGAAATGATATGTAGCATGTTGATAAGTTATGATATGACATAAGACTCATATATAATATGTTGAGCTCAAGTAGTTGTTGTGAGAAGGAAATTCCTCATAATGTGATTTGAGCCTTATGTGTGGTAATTGATGTTTTGAATTGCCTTGTGTAAATGATATGATTGATGTTGTTAAGTATTGATTGTTGGTTGTTCTTCTAGTCTTGAGTCTATTCCTTCCTTCAAAAGATTTTTAGTGTCATTCGGGGATGAATGTTCCTAAGGGGGGGATAATGTAACACTTCGAAAATCAAAGACATGTTCTAGAGCCTAACTTGAGTGTCATAAGGTTTAGACACTTCTTTAAGTGAGTTAACACCCTATATAAAGCCCTAACCTAATTAGCCTAACCAAAACTCACATAATTCCCGAACCCAAAACTCTCTTCCTTTTCTCTTCTTTCTCTCTCTAGTGAAGAACTCCATTAAAGACCAAGCTAGGGGAGGGTTTAAGGATGCAAAGTGTCAATTTTCACCATCAATCTTCATCAATTAGTAAGGTATGAGATCTCTTTCACCTTTGAGACCTCTTTCCTCAAAGGGTTCCATCAAATTGATTTCAAAAAGTTGAGTTTTCAAGTGGGTTTCATCCAATCTCGAAATTGATGTTGTGAATTGATTTGTTTATGATTTATTTTGAATATTATGAATAGATTAACATGTATTTTAACTCAATTTTGATATATCTTGATGGATTGGTCTAGTTTGTAGAAGATGACCTTTACCCTTAACCCTAGGTTGTGATCTTGATATGAATTGTATTATATTGGTTCAATTGAATTGGTTATTGGTTGAATTACTATTAGATGATGTTTTTATATAAATCATGACTAAATTAGGATGAATTATAGTCTAATCATGCTAGTTCTTGAGAAGTTGATCTAAGTTATGAAGTATGTTGTGAATTGACCTAAGTATCTTATCTTAAGCTATGAACTAGTGATAAATTGTGATATAGTGATTCAATTGTATTTGTTATAATGTTGGTTATGGTTATATAATGATACTACACCCTAATTGGGTTGAGTAAGGGTTGATGGTAAGACCTTGATGATGAATCATGAATGACACTTGGTAAGTCTTGTGATCCCTATTCTTTACTTCAATTATGATTAATTGTGATTAAGTCATGATGTTCTATTGAAGTATGCCTTGTATTAGGACTGATAGGGTTGATATGCTGTTGAATTGAAATGTCTTGACTATGGGTGTGAGGTGTTGGCTAAGATGTAAATGTTATAAGGATCGTGAATGATTTACCAATGTGCCTTATTATGAAGTGATATGTAAATGTGCTAACCTCACTTATATGAATTGTAATGAAAGGATTATACTCATGCAAATCTTATTGAGATATGATGATGATGATGTTATACAAGGGTTAGACCCTATGACCTACAATAATCTATGATTTATAAAGACATTAAAGACATTTCAAAAAGTGACTCTAGCTTAGCACCGAGTGAACTAGAGTGAGGAGTGTCCCTTCCCACATAGGGAAGGTAGGATCAATATTGTAATCTTGAGATTGGATACTACAATGCATGTAGCATAAAAAGGGTCCCAACTATATCTCCTAGTTATTGAACTATGTTTCCCCCATAGGAATACTAGCTAGTGGATCCACGTAGTTGCTATGTTCATGTTTTGGTACTACCTTGGCAAGTAGCCCGCCTTCTTTCGGTGTAGGATTCCATGACACTGGATTCCATATTAGCTCATGTAGTCTATGTCGGTTAGGGCAAGATGTTCCGAAAAGGTAAAATGAATTAAAGGAGTTAACTCTAACTAAGATAACATAAGGGTTTAGCTTAGTCTAGGTAGGGGTATGAGACTCTACCTAAACATTGCACTAGTTAGCCTTGAAGGAAGTCTTACGAGGATGTTCTTATGTATGAATATGGTTATAATGGTACATGATATGTATATGATGAATTTGCATATTATTGATACTATATGTTGATTGGTGTCACTTATGAATATTTTTTGGTCTATATTGTTAAAATATGATGATATGTACTCTTAAATTCCATGCTATGCAAAGTAGGAGGTTGGTCATGATTCTTGTTGAGTTACGTGATTGAGTAAGGTTATGGGGCTTTGCTTGGTCATTACACTTATAGACTTGATAGGGGTTCATGGGTAATTGTCTTACTTTGGTTATGTTATAATGAACTCTTATTTATGCTTGTGGTTATTTATGACTTTATGGTAGAGTTACTTGACTGTGTATTCAATTACATGACATACATGTTGACTTGACTAGTTTTGATGTTATTGGTATTGTGATGTACATGCCTATGACTTAATGAATATGCCTAATTGATTTGGTATAGTCTTGTTGTATGTGCATAAAGGTTTTCAAAGTAAATTGCATACTTAATGGAATGTCCTCTTTTAGCATGTTTTCATGATATGTGTGCATATGGTCTCATACTTAGTACAAGTGGTGTACTAACCCCATTTCTTCCTTTTCCCCAACATTTTAGGTTCTGGTCGTTGAAGGGATTTTGGAGACGACTTGAAGAAGACTTGGATTTCTTAATCATCCAAGTAGGGTAGGTCCTCACTTTCCGAGGGCGATACCACTATCAAGCCTATGATATTGTTTTAGTGTTCAAGACTCTTATGTTTCTTTCCTTTTCATTTGGATATTAAACGTTCTGTGACCTATATGTGGTCTCGTTTCATTGATGTATGGGCTAAGCCCAATTTGATATAGTCTTACTAGATGGTTATGAGATGAGACGACTTTTTGAGACTATGTTATGTTCTATATATTTATGTGCAATAAAAGTAGAAGACTAAGTAATCTTCCTATACAAAGGGTCTATGTATACTCGATGTATATATATATGTTTATGTAGAGGTCTATGTAAACCTCAATGTAGAAGTAGTGAAAAGTTTTAAATTTCTGCTAAATTTGACCTATGAATGTAATGATGTAAGCTAAGAGGCTAGTCTTAGTCCTCAAAGAGGACGACGACGTCGGTTACGTATAGGGGGTATTAACGGATGTGATAAACACGACCCGATGGGTTAGGTCATGACAATTATGTGTGATATTTAATAATTTGTGTATTTAGTGTTTTACAAATGCAAACTTAAAAACAAGGTAATGCTGGTATGTGATTAATATCAAATAGAAAAATTAAGTCAAGTCTTAGTATGAAATTTCTATACATTTGGTATCCAACTGACGTCCCAGTGGTAAAATTTTAAAAAAAAACATGTATTTGATATTTCAACTAAAATAGCGAACCTAAAACTAGTTAATATTGAATCTAATTTGTATAAATTTGATATCCCATTAGAAAATTGAAAAACTAACATGTAGTTGAGATCCCTCGCTTTCCCATATTGACATTAGACGAGATATGACCTATTTGGGTCTCTAACCGCTGATTGAAACTGAATGAGAGATGAATGTATTACTAAGGGTGGATACATCTTCTTTCATGCCTTTCAGCATCTTGTCCAACCCTTCAACTTTTTTTAGGATATGCGCTACCGCCTTCAAAATCTTTGGGATTTTGTCTCTCATGGGGAGGTACATATCTATCCTTCTCCCCATTCTTATAGGATTCCGATCTCTCCATTCACTTTCTCGATATTTCCATCCTTCTTCTCTAGCCGAACCTTGGTTACCACCCTGCCTTGGGTAGTTTGAACGATAACCACCACTTTGGTTTGCTAGAAAATTAACCTCCTCACTATATAGAGCTTCAAACTTTATCTCATCAGGATTTGTATTCCCAACTCCTACGGCATTGACACCACGGGTCCCTACCTCCATAACATTCTTCGAAAGAATATCAATTTGTGTCATAATCTTAGCCATATTTGGGTCACTCTCATTGTGCTTTTGGATTTGCTCCTTAGATAGGTGAAAGATGACCAGGGAAACGTGGTCCTCACGAGTCTACCATGCTCTTTTGATGGTTGTCATTCCATATAAAAGCTGGCTACCACTACGCATGGTTGCGTCATGCGACCCTCGGGTGAGAGTTTGTCAGTAATGCCTTTGTTGACTGAGTCTAAACACCTGTAAAAGTATTGAAGGAACACCTTATCAGGAAGACCATGTGTTGGGCATTGTATCACCAATGTTTTAAACTGGGCCCATGTTTCATGTAGAGGCTCTCCATTCAAGTGCTTGAAGCTTTCGATGATGTCCCGGATTGTCATCATATTCGAGGGAGTGAATAAATGCACATTGAAAGGCGTAACCATTTTTTCTCATTAGGATATTGAGTTTCTTGGCAACTCAGCTTGTCACTAGCATGCCTCGCCCATTAATGAGAAAGAAAAAGCCTCAATCTAACTTATTCCTGAGAGATGATTTTGAACGAGAATAGTCTGAACACATCTACAAAATTTCGAAGGAGCTCGTGTGGGTCCTCGTGAGCTAATATACTAAGAATTCCCTCTAGTTGCAAGAGTTTCAACATGGTGCTTGTTATGTGGAATAGTACATTTTCCTCTGCTAGGGGTAAACGAATGGCCCGAACACCTCCATGAGATGCGGATCATTGATATTGTGCTCTTGGACATCGTTGAGGTTGCCAATATCGTCTTGATGGCCCACCTGGATCCCGTTAGTACCATTAACACTCATGCTTTCTGAAATGTTTACACAATTAACAAAATAAAACTAAAAATTAAATAAGTAGTCATTAAACTAAAAAAAACTAAAAACTCTAAGTGAACTGCATTACACTTGACACCACTCCCCGGCAGCGGCGCCATTTTGATGCTTTGTGAACTTCGTGAACTTCGTGATCAATGACACTAGCCTACTGTCTGAGTGTCTACGAATCAAAGCGAGTATAGTAGCCCAACCAACTAAGGGTTAGGGTCGTGTCCCAAGGGAGTGGTTGAGAAAATAGTAGTTAAACTTGAATTTCGTTCTTGTTAGTAGTAGTTTAAGATATTATAGAATAAAACAAATTAAATTCAATTTGTGACACTAGAGTGTAAAGTATCGTAAAGGGGTTTTCTCAGAAGTAGTAGAAAAGAGTAAAATAAAGAGGAATCGAGTATGGGGGAATGTTTTTGGGGTGTGACCGCAATATATGTTGACGTAAATTAATGGGTACATGCTTTCGATAGGAAAATTTGTAAAATAACAGTAACTACGCTAAGCTTTAGGTGAAAGTAAATTCCCTCATGGGAAACTTACCCCATATCAAATAGGTTCCTCTCGGACACCCACTCGTCTAATAAAGACTAGCCTATGCCTCATCCACACCCACTCTTTCGATGAAAATTACTTGGATATGGGACTAGTGCTCGCCATGTCGGACTGGGCCTCATGTCGCCCCACTTCTTAGGACATCAATCTAGTAGTCTTAGTTTCGCGACCACTCTCTCTCTTAAGCTGAAAAAACATGGGTAGTTTTATATTTTCAACTACAAACCAATTAAATAAAACTACAACCACTAGGTGAAATCACCTTTAAAATGTATCTAATTCTATCAGTAAGAAAGACCCAACAATAATATCAGCAGATATTTTCTAAATTACACCCCAAGAATGTGGGGTTTTATCCACACATCAAGAAATACCAAAATACAACTAAAATGATAAATAAATCAAATCGGTATAAGAATTAAACCTTAATATAAGCAACGGAGGAAGAATGGAGAAGACCCACTTCTGATATCAGGAAAACGAACATCTTTCTTCAAGTCTCCTTCAAAACCCTCTCCCAACTTGAGAGAGAATACAAAAACTAAAGTTCTAATAGTGAAAATTGATAATAATGTTTCGGCTCCTAAAAATAATAAATATTTTTGTATATATAGACTTTAGATTAACTTCTGGCGAATCAGTTCGGTGATTTTAGTCATGAATCTTCGAGTAGTTCGGAGATTTTCCCTTCTTCTAGTTTGTCGTCGTTTGTGCTTTGCATTCATCTTCTATGAGTAATGTGTCATTGGGCGGAATAAATTTGCTCTTAACAAACTTTCTTTAGGGCCTTGCATGTTGGAACAAGCGCGAAATGTAGCCCTTCGGCAGATGGCCATGTATACTTGTAGATGCTCAGGCTTAGATTGCCATCTCTTTTTCATCCTTTTTTCTTCCCATTTTGCGCATAAGTGTCCATGCTTACGCTAAAACTTTAATTACCTGAAACTTATGAGTTTGTATCATATATTAAGATAGAGCGAACATTTGATGACACTATTTATAATAAAAAAACCTAAGTGAGTCAAATTTGAGGACTCATCAACTAAGTCAACCAATTTTATTCTAGCAAGGATTGATTTTAATGTTGACCATTTGGCTAAGGTGTATGTGAATGAGATAGTGACACTGCATGGAGTGCCCCTTTCTATCATCTGAGATCGTGGTACCCAATTCAACTCCAAGTTTTGGAGGAAATTTCCTGATGAATTGGGCACCCAATTAACTTTTAGTAGAACTTTTCATGCATAGACGGATGGACAATCTGGAAGGGCTATTCAAGTGTTGGAAGACACGTTGAGATCATGTGTGATTGATTTTGGAGGACATTGGAATAAATTCTTACCTTTGTTTGAATTCCTTTATAATAATAGTTATCGCTCCAGCATTGATATGGTAGCATTTTAGGCATTATATGGGAGGGGATGTAGATCACCCATAGGTTTTCATGAGGCTAGAGATGTGAAACCCTTGGGGGTTGATTTGGTGAAGGATCCTCAAGAAAAGGTTAGGAGTATTAAAGTTGTGTGATTGATGTTGGAGATGTTGAGAGCACGTGTGTTAGATTTTGGAGGACATTGGGATAAATTATTACCTTTGTGCGAATTCTCTCATAATAATTGTTATCGCTCCAACATTGATATGACAACATTTGAGACATTATATGGGAAGGGATGTAGATCACCGATAGGTTTTCTTGAGTCTGGAGATGTGAAAGACTTGGGAGTTGATTTGTTGAAGGATGCTCAAGTTAAGGTTAGGAGTATTGAAGCTATTCTTTTAGCAACCCATAATAGACAAAAAAGGTATACGGATCATAAGTTAAGAGACATGAAATTTCAGACTAGACAAAATGTTCTTCTTAAGGTATCACCCATGAAAAGGGTGATGAGATTTCATAAGAAGCGTAATCTAAGTCCTAGATACATCGGTCCATTTTATGTTCTTAAATGTGTGGGACATGTAGCATATAGGTTGTCCTTACCTACTAATTTATCAAGTGTTTCTCCGGTACTCCATATATGCATGTTGAAGAGGTATTATGGTGACAGGGATTATATCATTAAGTGAGACTCAATTGTGTTAGATAGGGGCCTTAAATATTAGGAAAAACCATTTGCAGCTTCCTGATCGTGATTTGAGCAAGTTAAGGACCAAGGAAATTAAGTCCGTGAAAGTTTAATAGAAGCATCATCAAGTCGAGGAATTTATTTGGGGGACCTAGAAGGACTTGCGATACAATTATCCCCAATAGTTCGTCAAATTAGGTACTACCTCTTTCTTTCCTTAGCCTATTTTCCTATTTTTGTCACTCAGGGGCGAGTGATGGGAAAATGGGTATCTAATGTAACGACCTGATCCCGTCCTTATAGAAATTCCAATGGGGGAAAATTGGGGTCGAAAGTTTTTTTTAGTAGTATTTGAATCTTCCCATTGGAACTTTTTAGTAGTATTTGGAGGAAATTGGACTCACTAAAGTGTAGAGAAATCTTGTAGAAATTGGTTGAACAATTTATGATTTTGATTATATGAGTAGTTAGATAACTTATTAACAAACCCGTAGGACTTTTATGAAATTGAGTTTAGTGAGTAGATCTCTGGGAATAGAACTTAGTGTAAAGGGTATTTTCTTAGTGTCATGGTATAGAGGTGTGTTCTAAAATAGGGTTTTGGAAATTGTGAGATAGCTCACTTGTTCGACAATCCCGCCCAAGCTGGTGATTTTGCTACTATGGTGTGTCTGTTGTGGCAAGATGGGTGTCGTTGTGGCTGGCAAGACGCAAGTTGAAGTCGTTAATAAAGCCCAAAACAACCTCATTATGCAATTTTTGACTTTTAGAGCTAAGGAATGACCCCAACCGATTTTTGCTCATTTTTTCCATTCCTGAGGCTAAAGGTGAGCTTTTCATACTTTGAATTAGTTTTTTAATCCGTAAAACGTAATTAAATGAGTGAATAATTATGGGGAAGGGTTTTGTACTGGATTATACGGTGGAGACAACCCTAAATTGGTTAGTTGGGATCATGAGTTTTATCTACGATTCATAGAATTGTTCTAGTTTCGGGTAATTAACTAATGTATATTGATTCCAGTGTTATTGTGATTGTTTATAGACTAAGAACACGCGGAACGAATCCGGACAGGGAAGGATCAAGTTTCTTTGGGTTTCTATCTTGTTTCGAGGTAGGAGATGGTTTTGATTTTATGTTTGTGTGATGTATCGATGTTCTTGCTTCATCGTGATACTTGTATATGTATGGATGTTGCAATATTGATCACACTTGTTGTAAATGAGACAAATGAATGATGCTGCCATGAAATCATGATGTCAATGTATGATCTTGATGATATACTTGTGATTGTGATTGTGGTGTGTGTTTGGGAACGGTTGCCACGTTCCGACATAACTAACTTGGATCGAAATGCCAAGTTCCGGCATAAATTTGGATCGGATTGCCACATTCCGGCAGAAATATGGGATCAGATTACCACGTTCCAACAAGATACGTATTTGGGTTTGGGTTCCGCGAGTGGACCAATGATGTGATAATAAATGTTATATGTGTTGTTAATTATTCATGTTGATAATGTTGTATGCATTTATATATATATGCATGTGATTATAATGTAGTTTGAATTGTTTAGGTTACTCGAGTGGGATAGCCGCGTGTTTCTACCAGTACACTAAAGTTGTGTACGAATACTGCACTTGCTCTTATTTTTGTTGAGTACATGGTAAATTCATGCGACTATTGACAGACCTCGCTAAGAAGATCAGTGTTCGTTCCTTAAAATTAAAGAGTAGGCCGATTCTTCAGGGCTCCCATATGATTCTTTTTCTTCTATGTCCACCATATCCGAACTTAGACATTTGTTCTAGATAGTTGAATAGTTTATTTGTGTGGGAGTGTATCTCTTCTTGTTTAGATTTTTTTTGTCTTGTTAGGTGTTTTGGTACATTGACTTTAAGATTCTAGGTATTTAAATTCCGTATTTGTTAATTAATACATTGTGTTCATACTTGTGAGTGTGAGCGTTGAAATTGATTCTAAGACTTTACCTTTTGAACCATTGAGTGCGAATGTGGAATCATTCTTTATGTAAGGGAATTTGATCAGCTTTGTTGAACTTTAACTTGCATTTGAAATAAGTATCGTGACCTTGAAATTCATTAATAATGGTGTGTCACAACTTGAGTTTTTGAGTGCAAAATTGATCCCTTCATGAGTAAGTTGAGTCTTATTGTGTACATTCATAATTGATTCTTATTCAGCATAGTTTGAGACATTCTTTTTGAACTTTTAAACTTGAGTTTTACTTGTGGACAAGAAAATGTTGAAGCGGGGGTGTTGATGAGTCCACAATTTGGACACATTTAGGTCTATATTTTGATAGGTTTAGTGCCCTCAAATGCATATTTTGTCTCAGTAACTAATTAAAAACCTTAAGTTTCAGGTATCTCGAGTTGGAGACAAAGCATGGACACAACTAAGCAAAAAGGAACAAGGCAGCTGAAAGAACGAAGAAATGAAGGCATGAAGATTACGTAATACGTTAGACGAGTCGCCGAATAGACTTAATCTCGGATAATGTTCTAGAGTACTAAGCCTTGATTGAAAGGATCAAAATGTCAGTGAAAATGTGTAGGTTGCATGTCAGCAAACAGTTCTGCGAAGCAATACTATATCGCTCGATGTTACAGAATGCGAAGATGTTGAAGTAAAAAGCAATATGGCGATAAAATATACCCAAGGGCGGATCGCAAAGTTGACCGGCGATCCCGACGAACTCTGCCGAGTGATCCTTCACTGCACAAATCAAATAACAAATACTCGTTGACAGTTGTAGCTTAGTATCAAATTTTTGGCTTTAACATCAGATTTTTTAGACTTTGATTCTAATTTAGAGTTTTTAAGAGACATTGTTCTTGAGCCTTGAATATTTGAAGGTTCCCAACTTCAAGAAATTCGAAGTGGGTCTTGAAAAATCTTCGTCCTAAATGTGTGTAAAGACACTATCACACCCAAACGATGGAAACACTTTTCGGTAACGATTTCTATCTCTTTATATGCATAGCTAAAAAGCCAATTCTTGGGGTGTGATTATGTGAATATGGGTTGAATTTACTGTTGGGTCTTGATAATTAGTTGTTAATTTGGTTTTTAAATGTGATTTCGCTTAGTAGTTGTGAATAAACTTAATGGAATTGTAGTTGCAAGTATGATTTCATCTTCGTGTCTTAGTCTTGCTCGAGAGAGAGGTCTTAAGACCAAAACTAGTAAATCTATAGCCGGTGGTTATTGGGTTGTTGTGGGTTCAACATGAGTGAGTTAATCCTAAACCCTCTAACACACTTCGAGCTCGAGAAAGTTAATGGTCTAAGGCAAAGGCTGGGCATAAATGCGACATTTCAGTGTTCGAGATAAATCGATTTGATTCGAGATAAGTTGCTCGAGACAGAATTTACCCCACTAAAGTCTAGCTTAGTTACTAATTTACAACGATTTTCTATAAATAGCATGTACCGAGTAGCTTATTTAAGCCCATATTCCTATCATCCCAAGAATCCTGCCTCCCTATTCGTTTCTTTTTTATTTTGCTGTTTTATTTGCTAATTTGTCTACAAACCCCCATTGTTAATTGACATTTGTGTCACCCCTTTGGTTTATTATGTTTTTACTCGATAATTTCTTTTAGCTAAGACTAGCGCAAACTAATTTGTACTTAAGTTGATATGTGATACGTTAAAAAATTCCTTAAAAGGTGTAACAGATAATTACAAATTGATTATCTCTCATTAATATTATTTCTGTTACGTATAAATTATATAACATTATATAAAATATCTCATTTTTGGAGGTCTTTCCAAAAGGGGCTAGGTGCGCAAGTGAAACTTAGAACCGCTTTTCATCCTCAAACGAATTGCCAAGCAGAGCGCACCATCCAAACCCTAGAAGATATGTTAAGGGCTTGTGTCATTGACTTCAAGGGTAATTGGGACGATGACCTACCATTGATAGAGTTCTCCTATAATATTAACTATCATTTGAGTATTTCTATGGCACCATTTGAAGTACTCTATGGTAGGAGATGTAGGTCTCCGGTTGGGTGGTTTGAGGTAGGTGAGTCGTCACTCCTTGGTTCCGAGATAATCTATGAATACTTGGAAAAAGTTCGGATGATAAGGGATAGGTTGAAAACAGCCTATAGTCGGCAAAATCTTATGCCGACCATAGAAGGACAGACCTTGAGTTTGAAGTAGGTGATTGGGTCTACTTGAAGATTTCACCCATGAAAGGGGTGATGAGATTTGGTAATAAGGGGAAGATTAGTCCCCGGTATGTGGTCCCTTAGGAGGTATTGAAACGGGTCGGTAAAGTCCCTTATGAGTTGAAGTTACCAAGTGAATTAGCCCTAATTCACCCGGTATATCATGTCTCTATGCCTATGAAATGTATAGGCGACCCAGTTTCCATTCTCCCGATTGAAGGGTTAGGGGTGAATGAGAACCTTTCTTATGAAGAGGTTCCGTTTGAGATCCTAGATCGCCAAGTCAAAAAGTTAAGGAATAAAGAGGTTGCCTCCGTAAAAGTCCTCTGCAGAAACAATCTAGTTGAGGGTGCAACATGGGAGGCTGTGGCCGACATGAAGTCCTGCTATCCTCATCTTTTTCCACTTACTCCTAGTCAAAGTTGAGGTTAGTAGTTCCTATTGAAAATAAAATTATGAATAAAAATGTGAACTTGGCTTATTTACTAAAGTATGTGCATATCTTTGTAAAGGTTCACGCTAAAGTGAGTTTTAAGAAAAATGCTCTTTTGTTTAATTGCACTTATATGTTATGTGTATTTTTGGTTTCATGAGAATTGTAGTAAGCATGTTTAATGTTGCTTGAAAAGAAGAATTGCATGGTAACTCTTGATGTTCATGTTGAGCTCATGGTGAAATTGAGAAGGTAGTTCTGCATTATGTGATATGAAATATTGAGCTCTTATATGTGGGGAATTGTGAATTGAGTTGCTATGTGTAATTCCATAATTATGTGTGGAATGGAGTTGAAAAGTACTCCTATGAGCTGGGACTCATGTTGATATATTCATGTTGTTTTTGTTATTGGTTGGGTTGCTAGTATTGAGTCTCTTTCTCTCCCTATAAAAAGATTAAGGTGTCATTCGGGGATGAATGTTTCTAAGGGGGGGATAATATAACACTCTGAAAGTTCCATGACCTAGTCTACAACCTCGATGAATTATGCCTTAAAACAGTATTTCTAAGCTTATACAAAAGTAATCAACTTAATTAGGAAGTATTAGAACAAAAACGTCAATGGACGACCATGACGTACGGATATTTGTGAAAACGACCTAGAATGATTTCATGTGTTTCAAGGGTTTTAAAGAGTCATATTTATGTCAAATTTGCTGAAAAGGTTGGGAATACATTTTAGAGTGTGTTTGGGGTCAAAACGTCCAGGTACGACTCCCTAAGGACCACCCTAAGGTTCCTCAAGGAGGACCCAACATTTGACCCTCAAAAGCTTTCAAAAATAGTGTGAACCACGAGGGACAAACGACGGACCGTTGATGGGTTGACACCCCGTCTATTGGTCTCGTTGGTCCATACTTAGAAACCTCACAAAATGGTCTCAAAAACAAGTCTGTGAACCAAACCACGATGACAGTACAGACCGTGGTCTGGTCGACTCACCGTGGACGGGGTTCCGTTGATTGGACCCTTGCTCACTGCCACGTTTTGGATAAGGTTAGGGAAATTAATTAATGACTGATTGAAGGGTAGTTTAATTAGTTAGTTGGGGACTATAAAAGGATCATAACTCATTAAACTAACCTTACACCTCATAATTTCCCAAACCCAAATCACTCTCACTTCTCTCTACTTTCGCTCACTACCCCAAAGACCCCCATTGAAGAACAAAGTCAAGTTCATCCTAGGGCTTCAAGATTCAAGATTTCCTCCATCATTCTTCAAGTATTAACAGGGTATGGAAGCTATTCACTCTTGGGACTCCTTTCCGCAAGAGGCTCTTCAAATATTTGATTTCAAATATGTCTAAAACTATGGTTTTCATCCAATTTCATGGGTTATCTTTCAAATCGGTTTAATGTTATATTGCTTTGATTTATATTGATAGATTATGATTCTTTATTGGTTAATTGTTGTAGTTCCTTATACTTTGACCTAGTGTCCCTAATAGATTCATGATTGTCCCTTTCCTTCTAACCCTAGGTTATGAACTAGGTTGATTCGTGATTAGGGATGATATAAGTGATGGAGTTCTTGTATAATTTACTATCATATGATGATGATGATTGAAATTATGTATAAGTATTGTGGAATTGATGGTGAAGTCTTGAAGGAGATTCATGGAAGGTATTGGTAAGATTCTCAATGTTTATGAATACTTTATTGATGTAATGTTGGTCCATTCTTGATGATGATGTTCAATTGAAGTATGATTTTGTTAATAAATTAGGAAGATGATGATATGATAAATATGATGGCATGTTATGAGTCTGTTTAATGTGAGATCTTGATAGGGGAATGATCATACAAGGTTAAAAGTGATTCTCTTGTGTGCCTTATTATGATATAACTATAATGTGATGATCTCACTAAATGATGGGTTATGATGAAAGGAAGTTCTCATTCTTACCTAAAGAGATATGATAAAATTATACAAGGGGTTAGTCCCTAAGGCCTATATTGAAACTAATGTTAAGGATGACTTAAAGACATTTCAAAAATTTAGCTTAGCACCAAGCGAACTAGATATGAGATGTGTCATTTCCCAATGAGGGAAGGTAGGTTCACTATAGTTCTCATGAGATGGAGACTATAATGAAAATGTGCATAAAGAGGGTTTCCAATACTAATCTCCTAGTTCCTTAACTATGTGCCCCCATAGGAAGACAAGCTAGTGGATCCACCTAGAATGTTATGTTCATATATAGTTATACTTTAGCAAGTAGAGAACCATCTTTCGGTGTAGGGTTTTTATGAAACCGGATTCAATGTTTAGCTTGTCACACTCGGGTCATAGACCCCGATGAGACCAGCGTCGTTAACCTCTCAGAGGTCGCATATAAGACTCTTCTTAGCTTTCATCACAATCATACAATTAAATTTAGCGGAAATTTTAAAACTTTTTAAGTTACTGAAGTGTACTTAGACTTCATATAATTCTGCATAAGAGTGATATACTAATAGCTCAAACTAAACAACCATCTATTAACATATTGAACAATTGAAATGAAGTATTCATAATATCATTAATAGTTGCCAAACCGGACTTAATACAAACGATTGAACAAATGTTTGAAAGGAAACGCTAGGGAAAACATCCACTAGCTATGTCTAATCTACTAACGCTAGAATATAAAGCGTAGGCATCCTCGAACTCAAGAGGACCTACCAAAGTCTGGAGGTACTAGTCCAAACAAATTCAAATGATCTTCAATATTCTTCAAGCACCTGCACCTATAAAAATAGTATTTGTATATGGGTTAGTACACACATGTACTAAGTATGGGTATATGCACATAAACACATAAGGACTATGCATGATCAAGGAAAGCTCTTCCTATAGCAACATGCCGTTTCTAGAAAGTGAAGTCACTTCACTTTCCTAATTCGTTATTTATGAATCATGCTATGAATATGACATACTTTTATGCGTTTAAATCACACAACTCATTTTCTATATGATCATAAGACCTTGGAATCATGAAAACAATTTTAGAACAACTCAAGCAAAATTTAATACTTTTGCTCCCCTTAGGCCGAGAGCTCCCTCTCCCAGCCTTAGTTTATTTTTCAGTCTTTTTTTCTTTTTGTTGTATGGTTCAATTATATCCTTTGATCCTATGTTTTACTTACGAGTGCAATTATTCATTGTAGTCCCATACCTACAATGAATCAGTTAAGTAATTCAAAAGACTAAGGAAATGATTTGACTACCCTACTTACAAGTTATTCTTTTCATTCTTGTTAAATTGGGCATGAAGTCTTTATAAGCCAATCTTTATTGGCTATGCACATTCTTTGATTAGTTGCATAATATATAGTTGCTGGGGCATATATTCATACTCCAATTGATGAGTCATTATGTTTTGCTCCCTTTATTGGCATAAACCAATAACTGTTAAAACTTCATTCTTATCAAACACTGATGATTTGATATACTTATGCTTTTGCTTACTTAGTTCACTCTGAACTTACATTTCTTCTTCTTTGATTCACGTTCACTTTGAACATGCTAGGTTGACTTAGGATATTCTTTTAATACTTCCATTGGGATGTTTCTATACAATGACTAAGAATGACTTACATCATTACTTAGCCTAACCTCACCCTTTGGTCATCCTATCCGAACACCCCTCATCTTCCTAGTTCTTTTCTTTCTTTCTTTCTTACTTTCTTACTGAAATCATAAGAATTAACCGACATAGATCATGTGATCTAACATGAAATCCAATGTCTTCCCCACACCGAAAAGAGGTGTTTCACCGACCAAAGTGAAACCGAATACTACCTAGCTTTCTTAGGTGGAATCCACTAGCTAGTAACCTATGCTGGCAACATAGTTCAAAGACTAGGAGACCTTGGAGACCCTGATCCACCTTGGTGGTAGTCTCGTCTCATGAGGCTTACATGTTCTTGCACAAGATCATTGCTAGTCTATCGGTGCTTAGCTCAGATTTATTATACTTTACAACTTTTAGAGTTGACTCATACATTGTGGAAGCTTGCTTCTAGTATGAGGTATGCTTAGCTCAATGGATGACTGGTCATCCCTTTCTATACTTGATGAATGTGAACTTAAATCTTACATTATCATCATGGTGTGAGTAAGAATTGTCTCACGATTTCTAACACCCTCTTATGTGAGTATCTTTGACAAAATTGTTTAGTTGCAAGTGAGACTTGTCTCACTTCCTTTAACACCCCATTCTAGGTCAATTACATAACTCATAAGCTTTTAGTTATATCATTACTCACCTTATCTTGTTCAATGTTACTTGGTAGTCTTGTACCATTCTTTATGAAAGTTATAAGGACTTATTCAATGTGCTACTATGTTCACAAGTTCATTTAGATAGGGTATGTTGGGACTTGTCCTAATCATTGGCATACCCAAGGTTATGAGTTTATTGATTTACATCTTGTCAAGTCAATCTTTAACATGTATTTGGCTTAAAAGAAACATCATAATTTACATTGGCCATATAAGATTGGTATGATTTAGTCATTGGCCAATTATATTACATATTTTGGAAATAATATTGCTGGCCAATTTATTGGCATAAACCAAACTTTCACTAAACATTTTTCATGATATTATCACTAGCCAAGTCAATTAATTTCGTGTATATACTATAGTAATCTCATCATTTTAAGCAAGCCAACTTTTAGCCTTTGATTAGCCTATAAGAACAATTCAGTGCTTAGTTTGACCAAGCTATTACGTTGATTTGGAATTGAAGATTCATTAATTAGATTTGATTCTCATTCTTATTTCTTCTTAGAAATATTGCATTCCAAACACTTACAAACATATCTGCTGTAAACACACACAGTAATCGAAACTTTCATCCCTTTCAACAGTAAACTGAGTTTCATAAATGACTTATAACAATTTCATCCTCTCGAACACAATTAGGCATTACATATTTCTAATCTCATGTATATGATATTCTAATCATACGGATCTAACCTATAGGTCTCATTCGACATTACCAAATCACAGAAACCTACACATAATGATCAGTTAGCACCACATACTAACAACATGCTCGAGATTTGCATTATACTTAATACTAGGATCGGAAATAGGGGGAACTAGGGAGATGAACATTCGACGATTTCATTGGGAACAACACTAGTTTCGGTTTTCTTGAATTTAAAGCATTTGAAAAGCCTCCGGGGGAAAGGAATCCAAGAGATAAAACCCATACCTTACTGTAGAATTGAATCTACGAAGATTGCCCTGTTCTTTGCACGAAATCTTGAAGCATTGCCTTGAAATCGCCTAAGGTTTGTCTTACGTTTGCTCACTGTTTTTCATTCGTAGGTTTCTACTGGTTAAACGTGAGTCTAAGTCTTAGGAACTGAAAATTGACTAATTCTACTTAGGCTAATTAACTTAATTAAATAAATCAATTAGCTAATTACCAAAACGCCCCTCCTAAATTGACTAAAAATAGGAGAGCATTTGACTTAGCCAAAATATGAAAATTTGCTAAGGGTCTTTGTTTGACCATGAATTTAAATTAATTAATTGAGTTGTTAATTTAATTAATTAAGTGACCTAGGGACATTACTAAAGTACCCCTAAGTCACTAGGACCATAACCAACCCCTTTGGACCATCCTAGGTATGTACTAGGATGTTTCTTTAGTTAGCTACTCGGCTAGTGTCACCTGGTTAGGTCTTAGGATGTCGGGCACACTAGTTAGTTAATTTAGTTAGTCCTAGGTTAGTTAGCAAGTTAGGTAAGTTAGTTAGAGCCTAGGACTGGTTAGGAAGCTCGGCCCCACGTGGCTTGACCCGACGCATGCCGTCCCCCTAACCGCCCTAACCGAATCGGTTGGGCTTGGTCTCTCGGCCGGTAGCACATGTGCTTGCACATGTGTTGCCATGCACTTTCCTAACCGTGCACTCTGTAGTTGCACTTGGAAAGTTCACTTCTTGTCCCCAAGAATCCTCACTATGTCCTTGAGCACTGCTTAATCTACATGATCATTTTAAATGATTATGTGCTATGGTTCCTATGCTTGACACTTGGATGCCTCGTACCTAATGTGAGTAAGCGAAGAATATAAGAATTTAAGCTTAGGGTCTTCATTGCAGGTACAGTTCCTAAACAAGCTTGGATTGGAGTATTTGAACATCAAAGTGTATTTTAACTTACTTGTTAATACATAGAAATTGGCTAACACCCTTAAGCCAATATTCTCTAACATGTCCAATGTTACTCAATATTGGGCATTGGGATGCCTATGTACCCCAATACATATTCTTAAAACCTAATAAACTCTTCACTAGAAAAGTACATTTTTTGCAATGTTACATTATCCCCCCCTTAGGAACATTCATCCCCGAATGACACTACACATCATTTTGAATCAAAGAGGGTATTTTTGAAAAACACATCAACATACTTGAAACTTTACTCTTTGTGAATATTTAATTCAAAACTTACTCTGCATAATGCACATCACTGAAAGCTTATCTGAAGCTTCATATCCGAGATTGAGGAACTTCCTTCTCAATCTCACTTTAACTCAATGCACATCACAACTCATGTGACACAAAAATCATGTCAACGCTATACAAAAATAGCAACATGAATGCAAGCATGAACTCATATTAACTCATATAGTGCAAGTATAAAACACACAGTCATGGACTTAAAACACCAAAGCCGACTAATGCACTAAAATTTAGAGTTTCCTAAACAAAATCAGACTTAGGAAGAGTATATCCAACTCAAGAACTGAACAAGTGAGGGTAACGGGATCTCATGTCGGCCTCAGACTCCCATGTTGCTCCCTCAACAAGGTGGTTCCTCCATAACACCTTTACGGTGGCAACCTCCTTGTTCCTCAGCTGTTTCACTTGGAAATCTAAAATTTCAACTGGAACCTCTTCATATGAGAGGTTCTCATCGACTCCTAACCCCTCAACAGGCAGGATAGATGATGGATCACCTAGATACTTTTTAAGCATCGAAACGTGAAACACTGGATAAACATAAGCCAAGTCATTTGGTAACTTCAGTTCATAGGCAACAATTCCTACTCGCTGTAAGACCTCATAAGGACGTATATACCTCAGACTCAACTTCCCTTTCTTACCAAACCTCATCACCCCTTTCATGGGTGATATCTTCAGGTAGACTTGATCACCTACCTCGAATTCAACATCCCTCTTCGTGTTATCAACATAGGATTTTTGATGACTGTAAGCAGTAGCCAATCTATCCCTGATCATTCTCACCTTTTCCATAGCCTCATGTATGATCTAAGGGCCAAGGATGACAGACTATCCTACCTCAAACCACCAAACTGGGGACCTACATCTCCTGACATACAGTGCTTCAAAAGGTGCCATCCCAATACTGGAATGGTAGCTATTATTATAAGAGAACTCAATCAGTGGCAAGTGATCATCCCAACTCCCCTTGAAGTCAATAACACATGCTCTCAGCATGTCTTCAAGGGTCTGAATGGTCGCTCTGCTTGTTCATCCGTCTGAG
This sequence comes from Solanum sitiens, assembly GCA_016801875.1. NCBI lineage: Eukaryota > Viridiplantae > Streptophyta > Magnoliopsida > Solanales > Solanaceae > Solanum > Solanum sitiens. The sequence goes on from JABWTJ010000019.1 coordinate 1,227,116, forward strand.
GATGAAAAGCAGTACTGAGCTTCACCTGTGTACCCAAGCTCTTTTGGAAAGATCTCCAAAAGTGAGAAGTGAACTGGGCTCCCCTATCCGAAATGATAGATAAAGGGATCCTATGCCACCTCACTATCTCATCAATATACAACTTGGCATAATCTTCGGCCCTGTAAGAAGACTTCACAGGAATGAAGTGAGCAGACTTAGTCATCCTGTCAACAATGACCCAAATGGAATCATGCAGTTTCTTGGTCCTGGGCAGACCAACCACAAAGTCCATATTAATAGCCTCCCACTTCCATGTTGGGATCTCAATTGACTTGGTAAGACCTCCAGGCTTAAGGTGTTCGGCCTTAACCTGTTGGCAATTGGGGCACTCCTCCACAAACTTCGAGATATCTCGCTTTATACCTTCCCACCAATAGATCTCCTTGAGATCATGATACATCTTGGAACCTGGATGAATGGAATACCTGGAGCCATGAGCCTCTACGATAATATTAGGTCTCATATTATCAATATTGGGCACACACAATCTTCCCTGGTATCTAAGCACAACATCCCCCTAGGGAGAATGATTTATTCAGCTTACTCAACACTGAGTCTTTCAATTCCATGAGTACTGGATCGAGATGCTTCTTAGCTTTAACATCTACAACAAATGATGATTCAGAACTGGAACGAACTGAAACACCCCCACTTGGTGTATCTACCATCCATACACCTAACCTAGCCAATTGGTGTACATCTTTAACGAGCTCCTTCTTCTAATCATCAATATGAGACATACTGCCCATGCTCAATTGGCTCAAAGCATTGGCCACTACATTGGCCTTACCTAGGTGATTGTGGACACTCATGTTATAATCCTTGAGCAGCTCTAGCCATCTTCTCTGACGAAGATTCAATTCTCTCTGTGTAAAAACATACTGAAGACTTTTATGCTCAGTAAATACATCAACATGTACACCATATAAGTAATGTCTCCAAAGTCTTAACGCAAATACTACAACAGCTAACTCAAGATAATGGGTAGGATAATTTTTCTCGTGGATTTTCAACTGTCTTGATGCATATGCAATCACCTTGCCATCCTTCATAAGAACACATCCCAAACCTACTCGGGAAGCATCATAGTACACCACATACCCTTTACCACTCCTCGGAAATGTGAGAATTGGGGCTGAAGTGAGTCGGTCTTTGAGCTCTTGGAATCTCTTTTCACAAGTTTCAGACCACTCAAATTTCGCCTCCTTCTTTGTTAAAGTTGTCAATGGAGAAATAATAGCGGAAAAGCTCTCAACAAACCTGCGATAGTAACCAGCCAAACCCAAGAAACTCCGGATGTCTGTAGGAGTGAGGGGTCTCGGCGGATTCTTTACTGACTCAATCTTTTTCGGATCAACCTCTACACCCTGATCGGACACAACATGACCAAGGAAGGTCACTAATCTCAGCCAAAACTCACACTTGCTGAATTTTGCATACAATTGATGTTCCCTGAGTACTTGCAATGTCATTCTCAAATGCTGTTCATGCTCTTCTATGGTCTTTAGTATATGAGGATGTCATCTATGAATACTATGACAAAAGAATCAAGATATTCACGGAATACCCTATTCATAAGGTCCATAAACGCGGCTGGTGCATTAGTGAGACCAAATGACATGACAAGAAACTCGTAATGACCATACCTAGTACGGAAGGCAGTCCTAGGAATGTCCTCTTGTCTCACTCTAACCTGGTGATACCCTGATCGGAGATCTATTTTAGAAAAGAAACTTTAACCTTGGATCTGATCAAATAGATCATTAATTCTGGGAAGAGTGTATTTGTTCTTTATAGTGACTTTGTTGAGTTGCCGATAATCGATACACATTCTAAGGGTTTCATCCTTTTTCTTAACGAACAACACTGGAGCACCCCATGAGGATATGCTCGGCTGGATGAAGCCCTTATTAAGTAGATCTTTTAACTGCAACTTCAACTCTTTGAGTTCAGCTGGAGCCATTCTATAGGGAGGAATGGAAATTGGTTTGGTGTTGGGATCTAAGTCAACACCAAAGTCAATTTCGCGTTCAGGAGGGATTCCTGGTAAATCATCTCGAAAGACATCTTGAAACTCATTCACTATGGACACAGAGTCTATGGAAGGAACTTCATGGTCTAAGTCATTGACTCTGACTAAGTGGTATAAATACCCCTTAGATAACATCTTATTGGCTTTAAGATGGGAAACTATTTGGCCTGTTGGATTTGAACTACGCCCTTCCCATTCCATCTCTAACTCATTAGGAAACTGAAACCTTACTACCCTGTTTCGACAATCTATAGTAGCATATCATTTATGGAGCCAATGCATACCCAAAATTATATCAAAGTCAAGCATGGTTAATTCTATTAGGTTAGCATAGGTAACTCTATCGAGAACAGTTATTGGGAAATCTCTATATAACCTCTAATGTTGTCTCCTATGGGAGTACTAACTAGAAAAGTTTCATGCAAGATCTCAGGAAGCAAGTCAAATTTACTAGCAACTAAAGGAGTAACAAAAGACAAGGTGGATCCTGGATCTAACAATGCATACACAGTAAAATAAAAGACATGCAAGGTACCTGTGACCACATCAGCTGACTTCTCCCGCTTTATTCTTCCTTTCAAAGCATAGAACCTGTTCCTCTTAGGAGGCTCGGCTGCATCAATAGGATTAGGCCGAGGCTGAGTATCTGCCTTGGCCTAATTCTTGACATGTGGGCAGCCCCTGATCATATGCGCACTCTTGTCGTACCCATAGCAGGCATTAGAACCTACCATGCAAGCACCTCTATGCGAACGACCACACTTACCACATGACTTTCTGTCACGCTTGGCATTTCTATCATTGCCCATGGCATTAGTGTTCCTGGAAGGAGTAGGATTACCTGAGTGCTGGTGCCCCTTCTTGAACTTGGGCCTGTCCTGGACTCCAAACGAACTCCTACCAGTGCTAGATACAGCCTGATCCGGGGGCCTAGGCTTCTTGCCTTCTCGGCCTTTCTTCCTCCGACGAATCTCCTCCACCTGCTGTTCATGAACCATCAACCTAGCAAGGTACATGTTATCATGCTACATGGATGCCCGACATTCCTCCTCCAGATCCTCCGATACACCAGTCACAAAGCTACTCATCTCATCCCTGCTACTGACACCAGGGAAGAAGCATATTTGGAAAGTTTATCAAACTTCAAGGAGTATTACTTGACTAACATACCTCCATGACGTAGTTGATGAACTCCTCAACCTTAGCCTCTCTCTTCTCTATGGGAAAGAACCTCTCCAGGAATGCAGTCTTGAGAATGTCCCAAGTGATTGGGACTTCTCCTGGTGATCGGCCATCTACCCACATCTTGTACCATACCTGAGACACATCCTTGAGCTGGTATGCAGCCAACTTAGCCTTCTCCTCTTCATTAACACCCATAGAACGGAGAATCTTGTGGACCTCATCGACAAACTCCTGGGGATCCTCATGGGTTCTAGACCCGAAGTAGACTGGAGGATTCATCTTGGTGAAATCTCTCAGTCTGCTAGCCATGGTGCTAGCATATGGGTTCTCCCTGGGAGCACCCTCTCTAGTGGCCTGGGCTGTGATAGCATGTGCCTGAGCAGTGATGGCTTGAGCCATCTGAACCATTGCTGCTCTCACCTCTCCGTCCGTCAACGCAGCTGGGTTGACAGGCACTTGCACTCCAGCAACTGGGGCTTGAGGAGGAGCTTGGTTTCCCCAGCAGCTGCTTCTCCAACTCTCCTGCCTGTGTTTCTTCTTGTGTTCATGTTTCTACACACACACACAAGCAGGAAGTTAGATGCTAGAATGACACAAAATGTCAAAACTCTACACAGCACGATAAACAATAGAAGAAGGGAAGATTCTTAACATCACTAAGTCTCTAAGTCATGGTTGTAGTGCACTTCACAACCATAGGCTACAAACTACGCAACGTGGTTGTTTTGAGCCTTAGTTCCTAGGTAATTTAACCTCATGCTCTGATACCAAGTTTGTCACACCCGGGTCCTAGACCCCAGATGATATCTGCGTCGTTAACCTCTCAGAGCTCGCAGATAAGCCTCTTCTTAGTTTTCATCACAATCATACAGTTAAATTTAGCGGAAAATTTAAAACTTTTTAAGTTTATTGAAGTGTACTTATGTAACAACCCTAAAAATGGATATGCTAAGTAATGCTTAATGTGTCTAGAATGCCTACGATTAGACCGGGTTCACACGGAATGATGCGCGTAGAACCAGACCTCTGAACCCTTGCGACAGCCAATACAACTAACTTGGGGAGTTAGTTGAGCTAGGAAAGGTTGGGTCCATCCATGTAGGGCTCCCGAATATGAAGATTTACTCGGATGAGTCTTTACCGGACTTAAAAAGGGGAAATCTTAAGTTTGGAGGGTCTAGGGGTAAAATGGTCTTTTTCCAGGCTAAGGGTAGTATCGTAATTACCCTAAATATGTAATTAATTATTTAATTAATAAGGTGGAGGGGCATTTTGGGTAGAGAGGGCCGAAATTGCCCTTTTAGCAAAATCTTGCTCCACCCGGGTTCGAACCTGGGTGGGAGCAATTATTTAATTTGTTTTATTTAAATTGGTATATTAATTTAATAAATTAATAATTAATGGCTGATTTAAAAAAAAAAGGGAAAATCAGATTTTATTTATTAATTATTAATTATTAATTAATTTGACTAAGTCTTGCCAACATGTCCTAGTTCTAAGGGGACACTACCTCACACTTCTCTCTTTCACGCCTATCTATCTATCTCTCACGTCTTCCTCTCTCTCAACTTCACGTTTTCTCTCTACTTTGCAAAACAGAAAACAATACAAAAGTTCTTCACACTTGAAGAACTTACAAAAATATAAACGAACAAGCTAATCTAAGAAACGAAAAATTAACGAAATTTCTAGTCGGGTAAGGTGTGAGATTTGTTGGTGGACGTGAATTGGTGGTGGGTTTTGGGCAGCAAGTTCAAGTGTTGAACAACGTTAAAATCAGGTATGGGTTTCTCTCCTGGACTCCTTTCTCCAAGAGAATTTTCTTTCCCATGAATTCAACGAATCTTGTAACTAGGGTTGTTCCCGTTCTTGTCGAAGTCCTTGTCCCTAGTATCCCTTTGATGTCAATGTGAAATAGGTTAGAGATCATGTTGTTGGTATGTTTGGTAGTAGTTTAAGTATGAAGTGTGATTTTCGTGATAATATGTTCATGATTATGTGTTTGGAATTGTAAGCATGTTAAGTTATGTCAACCGAAAGTATGTGAAAAATGATATGTTTTTATGGTTGAATTTTATGTGCGAATGTTTGTGTAAATCATGAGGTGTAAAAGTGGTGTAATGTTGCTGGATGTAATGGTAACTCTTGGCTGAATATAATCCTAAAAAGATTAGACTTAAATATGCACGAAATGATCCACGAAATGCCTTAAGAATTAACGTATGAATGATGATAAAAAGAAGCTGAAAATAGTGAACAAATTTCCAGCATTTGGTAGGTTGGGTTTGGCCAAACAAAGTGGTACAAAATGCAATGAAAAATGAATTTAAAATAAGTGAAATCACTAAGGATTGAACCCAAGACATCATTACATGAAACCTACAAAAAAAATCAACAAAAGATAAAGACAAAAATGGATTGGAAGAGACTAAATTTCCAGCCTGCTGGAAATTTTAGTCTCGGCCAACTTTTTAAAAAAATGAACTTCGTTTAAATTTTTTTTAAAATGTGAGGTCATTGGGGATTGAACCCATGACCTCACTAAATGAAAATTTCATAAAAAATTCGTGAGAAAAATGCAAGGAAAAAAAGATGTGGTGAGTGGGGATTGAACCCACAACCTCTTGAATGGATGAGAGTGTTAGGAGAAAAATAAAGGAGAAAATAAATGTGGAGAGTGGGGAGTGAACCCACAACCTCTTGGATAGGTGAGAAAGTTAAGAGATAAATTAAAAGAAAAATAATGAGCTTGTGGGGGATTGAACCCACAACCTCCTTGACTTAAACGAAAAAGGAGAGGAGAAGAAGAAAGGAAATATTATGGGGTTGATGGGGATCGAACTAGGGTCCCCCAAATCTGAAAAATGCAATTATCAAATTTAAAATAAGATTAAGTGTTATCCAAGGGATTCAAAATCGGGTTCCCTTGCCCAATTCCGTATTGACACATAAGTCATACGTAAGTAAATATTTAATGAATGCTGCCTCTAAAGATCGAAATTAATATCTTGGCATATCTACAAGATGCATAAGTCTTGTACCACATAATCTTGGGTAAACATGAATCACTTAGACAAACTATGAATAAAGCCTTATGTCTTGTATGTGTGGACTCATAAGTCTAGAATATGTTTAAAAGTAGGTGAGCCTAAGATGTATGTGATAAAATAATGTATTCCTAGAAGGGTTAAGCAAGAGTGTGAAACACACTAAATGGCCAAGTGCATTGGCATATGATTAAATGAACATTCACGAGAAGGGGTGAGTAATTATGAAAAGCAAATGTGTTAAAGTTAATGAATGAGGTGACAATATGATAAGAGGCTAATGTGAAAGATGAGAGCAATCTCAAATGAGCCTAAGTAAATGTTACCAAAAAGTACTCACCTATGAGAGTGTAAAGCAAATGAAGAGACCAGTCTCTATGAACACTCTAATGAAAGTATTGAAGTTAATGCATACTTAGTACTAATGATGAGATGAGAAATCATCTAATGAGCTATGATGTCCTCATGCTAGAAGCCAGCTTCCATGATGTATGAGTTGAATGTAATGGAACTTTATACTGAGCACCGATAGGCTAGCTATGAGCGGTGATGCCTTCCTTCGGGAAGGGCGGAGGTTCACGTAACTCTCATGAGATGAGCTGTCCGGCATGCGGGTATGGGTCTCCTTATATCTCCTAGTCTTTGTACCTATACTGCCAATATAGGGACCTAGCAGGGTTCGATTCCCTATATACGCTAGCATGTTTTGGTTCACTTTAGCCGGTGATTCCACCTCTTTTCGGTGTGGGGATTACACACTGGATTTCATGATGCTCACATGATCTATGTCGGTTAAGGTTAAAGTTCCCAAAGAAAGAATGAGGCCAGCCTCAACGAATACATATAATGAAATAAACGATACCAAAGGTGTTAGGATAGGATTATCAAGAGGTGAGCTAGACTCAAGTAATGACACTAGGTTATTCTTGGTCATTGCACAACAAACCCGATGAGAGTCTTAAAATACATCCTAGGTATGACTAGTGATTGCACTAGTATATGAATGAATGAAAACGAAGTACATATGAATAAATGAAACAAACTTTGTGTTTGATAAAGAAGGCTCCCTAGTTGAGGTCCCATATGCTTAGCCCTCATTTTGGGAAGTCCTAATGTCAAGTCCATAATTCCAGGGTCTCATGGCATATGAAAGAATCATGTGAACTACGTGATATGATATGTGTAATACGTTATGTGCTGCTTGCAAAATGAACAGTATGATGATGCATGTTACTCTCATGGCATGACTTTCCTAATCCAAATTTGGCAAGTCCACTGACTTTCCTAATCCAAATTTGGCAAGTCCACTGACTTTCCTAATCCAAATTTGGCAAGTCCACTCACTTGACTTTCCATAAATCATGTTGTTAGGAAATAGCTATTCTTACTCATGCATGTCCTTGGTGTGTGCTTGAATATACCCATACTTAGTACAAGTGTGTACTAATCCCATACAAATATCTACTTTTAGGTGCAGGCACAGGTGGACGTTAGATCTTACAGTACGACATTGCAGTTATCCGGACGTGGAGCTTTCATCCGGATTTGGTAGGCCCTCATGCTTTCGAGGATGTCTACTGTTATTATCTAGCTTAGATGTAGGCTTTAGCTAGTGGAGCATGTTCCACTAGTGTTTCATTTCCCCTTTCAGTTCAGACTTTGTATTGGTGCCGTTTTGGCAAGAATACGTTTAATGCATTTATGAACTGCTTCTTTCATTTGATTATTTCTATATTAGATGGTTGATTTGTGAACTTCTATGATGTTAAGTATAATATGTTTCACATGAAATAAGAAAACAAAAAGTTCAAATTTTCCGCTAAAAATTAACCTAGATGAAGTAACGATGACGTATGTAGGCTTGTCTGCGACCTCTGAGAGGTCAACAACACCGGTCTCGTCTGGGGTCTAGACTCCGATCGTGACAAAGTTTGTATCAGAGCACTAGGTTAAATTCCGAGGATTATAAGTTCACATCAACCACATTGAGTAGTTTCTTAGTCATGGTAGTGAAGTGCACCACTATCCTGAATTAGAGACTACATGATGCGTAGGAAAATTCCTTTCTTCTTATCTTATCGTGCCTTTTCAAATGTCTGATCTCTTGGTGTTATGAGCGTGTCTAACATCAATTTTTATTGTTTACAGAAAATGAACACTAGAAGGAACGTAAGTCAGAGGAGAGGAGGAGCAACTGCTGGGAGTAATCAGGTTCCACCCCGGGCTCGAGCTGAAGGAGTGGCTCTGCCGGTTAACCCAGCTAGGTTGACTGATGCGGAGGTGCGGGCATCTCTGGACCAGATGACACAGGCCATCACTTTGCAGGCCCAGGCCATGACTGCCCAGGTCAACCGGCAGAATGTTCAGAGGGAGAACCCACCAGTACGTAGCATGGCTGACAGGCTACGAGACTTCACGAGGATGAATCCTCCTATTTTCATAGGGTCCAAGACTTCAGAGGATCCCCAGGAGTTCATAGATGAGGTACACAAGATTTTGGTGGCCATGGGGGCCACACATACTTAGAAGGCTGAGCTGGCTTCCTATCAACTCAAGGATATTGCACAGACTTGGTGCAAGATGTGGCAGGATAGCCGAGCTTTGGGTGGAGTTCCGGTCACTTGGGAGCTGTTTAAGACAACCTTCATTGGAGAGATTCTTCCCGAGAGATATGAGGGAGGCCAAGGTTGAGGAATTTATCAACCTTAAACAAGGATCTATGACAGTCAGGGAGTATTACCTGAAGTTTGTTAAACTGTCCAGGTATGCTACTTCCCTTGTATCTAACAACAGGGATGAGATGAGTAGGTTCCTCACAGGAATCACAGGAGATCTGGAGGAGGAGTGTCGGGCTGCGATGATCCATGCTAACATGGACCTCTCCAAGCTGATGGTGCATGTCCAGCAGGTAGAGGACAGCCGGAAGAAGAGGGGCGTCCGTGATTCTAGGAGGCCTAGGCCTTCTGATCAGGCAGGTCCTAGCAATGGAGGCAACAGGAACAACTTCGGCGTCCATGAGCAGCCCAGGTTCAAAAAGGGGTAACAGAGTTCAGGAAACTCTAACTTTCAGAGGAGTGCAGCACCTAGAGGAGGCAGACCCGAGCCCAAGAAGGTCAATGGAGGTGATGTGCAGCGTCCCAGAAAGGACTGTGCTAAGTGTGGCCGTGCTCACAGTGGAGAGTGCAGACATGACACTAATGCCTGCTTCGGTTACGGTAATAACGGGCACATGGTTAAGGACTGCCCACAGAATAGGGGTCAGGCTAGAGATAATGCTCAGCCTAATCCTAATCCACAGGGTACAGTAGCAGCCGAGCCTCCTAAGAGGAACAGGTTCTACGCCCTGAAGGGTAGGGAGAAGCAGGAGAAGTCCGCTGATGTGGTCACAGGTATGCTGCAAGTATTCTCAACTTTTGTTTATGCTTTACTTGATCCAGGGTCTACGCTTTCCTTTGTAACTCCTTTGCTTTCTCTTACTTTTGAGATATTGCCTGAAGTTCTGCATGATCCTATAGTGGTTAGTACACCTTTAGGAGAAAATGTAAGAATAGATAGGGTATACAAGGATTGCCCAATAGTTGTATGTGGTAAGACTATGTGTGCAGACTTGGTTGAGTTACCAATGCATGATTTTGATGTTATTCTTGGCATGGACTGGCTTCATAGTTGTTTTGCTTGTATTGATTGTCGTAGTAGGGTTGTGAGATTTTGTTTCCCTAATGAAGAAGAGCTGGTCTGGGAGGGGTACAACTCGAGTCGTCCTAATCCCTTGATTTCGAACCTTAAGGCCAATAAAATGATGTCCAAGGGGTTATTGTGTCATCTTGTTAGTGTTAATGATTTAGATCATGACATTCCTTTCATAGACTCAGCGCCTGTAGTGAATGAGTTCCAAGATGTATTTCCTGATGATTTGCCTGGAGTTCTTCCCCCTCGAGAGATTGACTTTGGTATCGACTTAGACCCGATACTAAACCAAGTTCAATTCCTCCTTACAGAATGCCTCCAGCTGAACTCAAATAGTTGAAGCTGCAGTTAAAAGATCTCACTGATAAGGGTTTCATTCGGCCGAGCATATCCCCTTGGGGTGCTCCAGTGTTGTTTGTGAAAAAGAAAGATGGAACCCTTAGAATGTGTATCAATTATCGACAGCTCAACAAAGTCACTATCAAGAATAAGTATCCACTTCCCAGAATAGATGACTTGTTTGACCAACTCCAGGGGTCTAGTTTCTTCTTGAAGATTGATCTTCGTTCAGGGTACCATCAACTTAGGTTTAGGGATGGAGATATCCCAAAGACAGCCTTTCGTACCCGTTATGGTCTCTATGAGTTCCTTGTTATGTCATTTGGTCTCACGAATGCACCTGCTGCATTTATGGATCTCATGAACAGAGTTTTCCATGAATACCTTGACTCTTTCGTCATAGTATTCATTGATGACATTCTCATCTACTCTAATACCAAGGAAGAGCATGAACAACATTTGACACTAACCTTGCACGTACTTAGACAACATCAGTTGTATGCCAAATTCAGCAAGTGTGAATTCTGGCTAAGATCAGTGACCTTCCTGGGTCATGTTGTGTCCGATAAAGGTGTGGAGGTAGATCCCAGGCTGAGAGCAATATCAAATGAGCCTAAGTAAATGTTACCAAAACGTACTCACCTATGAGAGTGTAAAGCAAATGAAGAGACCAGTCTCTATGAACACTCTAATGAAAGTATTGAAGTTAATGCATACTTAGTACCAATGATGATATGAGAAATCATATAATGAGCTATGATGTCCTCATGCTAGAAGCCAGCTTCCATGATGTATGAGTTGAATGTAATGGAACTTTATACTGAGCACCGATAGGCTAGCTATGAGCGGTGATGCCTTCCTTTGGGAAGGGCGGAGGTTCACGTAACTCTCATGAGATGAGCTGTCCGGCATGCGGGTATGGGTCTCCTTATATCTCCTAGTCTTTGTACCTATACTGCCAATATAGGGATCTAGCAGGGTTTGATTCCCTATATACGCTAGCATGTTTTGGTTCACTTTAGCCGGTGATTCCACCTCTTTTCGGTGTGGGGATTACACACTGGATTTCATGATGCTTACATGATCTATCTCGGTTAAGGTTAAAGTTCCCAAAGAAAGAATGAGGCCAGCCTTAACGAATACATATAATGAAATAAACGATACCAAAGGTGTTAGGATAGGATAATCAAGAGGTGAGCTAGACTCAAGTAATGACACTAGGTTATTCTTGGTCATTGCACAACAAACCCGATGAGAGTCTTAAAATACATCCTAGGTATGACTAGTGATGGCACTAGTATATGAAAGAATGAAAACGAAGTACATATGAATAAATGAAACAAACTTTGTGTTTGATAAAGAAGGCTCCCTAGTTGAGGTCCCATATGTTTAGCCCTCATTTTGGGAAGTCCTAATGTCAAGTCCATGATTCCAGGGTCTCATGGCATATGAAAGAATCATGTGAACTACGTGATATGATATGTGTAATACGTTATGTGCTGCTTGCAAAATGAACAGTATGATGATGCATGTTACTCTCATGGCATGACTTTCCTAATCCAAATTTGGCAAGTCCACTGACTTTTCTAATCCAAATTTGGCAAGTCCACTGACTTTCCTAATCCAAATTTGGGAAGTCCACTCACTTGAATTTCCATAAATCATGTTGTTAGGAAAGAGCTATTCTTACTCATGCATGTCCTTGGTGTGTGCTTGCATATACCCATACTTAGTACAAGTGTGTACTAATCCCATACAAATATCTACTTTTAGGTACAAGCACAGGTGGACGTTAGAGCTTACAGTACGACATTGCAGCTATCCGGACGTGGAGCTTTCATCCGGATTTGGTAGGCCCTCATGCTTTCGAGGATGTCTACTGTTATTATCTAGCTTAGATGTAGGCTTTAGCTAGTGGAGCATGTTCCACTAGTGTTTCATTTCCCCTTTCAGTTCAAACTCTGTATTGGTGCCGTTTTGGCAAGAATACGTTTAATGCAATTATGAACTGCTTCTTTCATTTGATTATTTCTATATTAGATGGTTGATTTGTGAACTTCTATGATGTTAAGTATAATATGTTTCACATGAAATAAGAAAACAAAAAGTTCAAATTTTCGGCTAAAAATTAACCTAGATGAAGTAACGATGACATATGTAGGCTTGTCAGCGACCTCTGAGAGGTCAACAACACCGGTCTCGTGTGGGGTCTAGACTCCGGTCGTGACAAAGTTGGTATCAGAGCACTAGGTTAAATTCCGAGGATTATAAGTTCACATCAACCACATTGAGTAGTTTCTTAGTCATGGTAGTGAAGTGCACCACTATCCTGAATTAGAGACTACATGATGCGTAGGAAAATTCCTTTCTTCTTATCTTATCGTGCCTTTTCAAATGTCTGATCTCTTGGTGTTATGAGCGTGTCTAACATCAATTTTTATTGTTTACAGAAAATGAACACTAGAAGGAACGCAAGTCAGAGGAGAGGAGGAGCAGCTGCTGGGAGTAATTAGGTTCCACCCCAGGCTCGAGCTGAAGGAGTGGCTCTGCCGGTTAACCCAGCTAGGTTGACTGATGCGGAGGTGCGGGCATCTCTGGCCCAGATGACAAAGGCCATCACTATGCAGGCCCAGGCCATGACGGCCCAAGTCAACCGGCAGAATGTTCAGAGGGAGAACCCACCGGTACGTAGCATGGCTGACAGGCTACGAGACTTCACGAGGATGAATCCTCCTATTTTCACAGGGTCCAAGACTTCAGAGGATCCCCAGGAGTTCATAGATGAGGTACACAAAATTTTGGTGGCCATGGGGGCCACACATACTGAGAAGGCTGAGCTGGCTTCCTATCAACTCAAGGATGTTGCACAGACTTGGTGCAAGATATGGCAAGATAGCCGAGCTTTGGGCGGAGTTCCGGTCACTTGGGAGCTGTTTAAGACAACCTTCATTGGAGAGATTCTTCCCGAGGGATATGAGGGAGGCCAAGGTTTAGAAATTTATCAACCTTAAGCAAGGATCTATGATAGTCAGAGAGTATTACCTGAAGTTTGTTAAACTGTCCAGGTATGCTACTTCCCTTGAATCTAACAACAGGGATGAGATGAGTAGGTTCCTCACAGGAATCACAGGAGATCTGGAGGAGGAGTGTCGGGCTGCGATGATCCACGATAACATGGACCTCTCCAAGCTGATGGTGCATGTCCAGCAGGTAGAGGACAGCCGGAAGAAGAGGGGCGTCCGTGATTCTAGGAGGCCTAGGCCTTCTGATCAGGCAGGTCCTAGCAATGGAGGCAATAGGAACAACTTCGGCGTCCATGAGCAGCCCAGGTTCAAAAAGGGGCAACAGAGTTCAGGAAACTCTAACTTTCAGAGGAGTGCAGCACCTAGAGGAGGCAGACCCGAGCCCAAGAAGGTCAATGGAGGTGATGTGCAGCGTCCCAGAAAGGACTGTGCTAAGTGTGGCCGTGCTCACAGTGGAGAGTGCAGACATGACACTAATGCCTGCTTCGGTTACGGTAATAACGGGCACATGGTTAAGGACTGCCCACAGAATAGGGGTCAGGCTAGAGATAATGCTCAGCCTAATCCTAATCCACAGGGTACAGTAGCAGCCGAGCCTCCTAAGAGGAACAGGTTCTACGCCCTGAAGGGTAGGGAGAAGCAGGAGAAGTCCGCTGATGTGGTCACAGGTATGCTGCAAGTATTCTCAACTTTTGTTTATGCTTTACTTGATCCAGGGTCTACGCTTTCCTTTGTAACTCCTTTGCTTTCTCTTACTTTTGAGATATTGCCTGAAGTTCTGCATGATCCTATAGTGGTTAGTACACCTTTAGGAGAAAATGTAAGAATAGATAGGGTATACAAGGATTGCCCAATAGTTGTATGTGGTAAGACTATGTGTGCAGACTTGGTTGAGTTACCAATGCATGATTTTGATGTTATTCTTGGCATGGACTGGCTTCATAGTTGTTATGCTTGTATTGATTGTCGTAGTAGGGTTGTGAGATTTTGTTTCCCTAATGAAGAAGAGCTGGTCTGGGAGGGGTACAACTCGAGTCGTCCTAATACCTTGATTTCGAACCTTAAGGCAATTAAAATGATGTCCAAGGGGTTATTGTGTCATGACATTCCTTTCATAGACTCAGTGCGTGTAGTGAATGAGTTCCAAGATGTATTTCCTGATGATTTCCCTGGAGTTCCTCCCCCTCGAGAGATTGACTTTGGTATCGACTTAGACCCGATACTAAACCAAGTTCAATTCCTCCTTACAGAATGCCTCCAGCTGAACTCAAATAGTTGAAACTGCAGTTAAAAGATCTCACTGATAAGGGTTTCATTCGGCCGAGCATATCCCCTTGGGGTGCTCCAGTGTTGTTTGTGAAAAAGAAAGATGGAACCCTTAGAATGTGTATCAATTATCGACAGCTCAACAAAGTCACTATCAAGAATAAGTATCCACTTCCCAGAATAGATGACTTGTTTGACCAACTCCAGGGGTCTAGTTTCTTCTTGAAGTTTGATCTTCGTTCAAGGTACCATCAACTTAGGTTTAGGGATGGAGATATCCCAAAGACAGCCTTTCGTACCCGTTATGGTCTCTATGAGTTCCTTGTTATGTCATTTGGTCTCACGAATGCACCTGCCGCATTTATGGATCTCATGAACAGAGTTTTCCATGAATACCTTGACTCTTTCGTCATAGTATTCACTGATGACATTCTCATCTACTCTAATACCAAGGAAGAGCATGAACAACATTTGACACTAACCTTGCACGTACTTAGACAACATCAGCTGTATGCCAAATTCAGCAAGTGTGAATTCTGGCTAAATTCAGTGACCTTCCTGGGTCATGTTGTGTCCGATAAAGGTGTGGAGGTAGATCCCAAGCTGAGAGCAATATCAAATGAGCCTAAGTAAATGTTACCAAAACGTACTCACCTATGAGAGTGTAAAGCAAATGAAGAGACCAGTCTCTATGAACACTCTAATGAAAGTATTGAAGTTAATTCATACTTAGTACTAATGATTATATGAGAAATCATCTAATGAGCTATGATGTCCTCATGCTAGAAGCCAGCTTCCATGATGTATGAGTTGAATGTAATGGAACTTTATACTGAGCACCGATAGGCTAGCTATGAGCGGTGATGCCTTCCTTTGGGAAGGGCGGAGGTTCACGTAACTCTCATGAGATGAGCTGTCCGGCATGCGGGTATGGGTCTCCTTATATCTCCTAGTCTTTGTACCTATACTGCCAATATAGGGATCTAGCAAGGCTCGATTCCCTATATACGCTAGCATGTTTTGGTTCACTTTAGCCGGTGATTCCACCTCTTTTCGGTGTGGGAATTACACACTGGATTTCATGATGCTCACATGATCTATGTTAAGGTTAAAGTTCCCAAAGAAAGAATGAGGCCAGCCTCAACGAATACATATAATGAAATAAACGATACCAAAGGTGTTAGGATAGGATAATCAAGAGGTGAGCTAGACTCAAGTAATGACACTAGGTTATTCTTGGTCATTGCACAACAAACCCGATGAGAGTCTTAAAATACATCCTAGGTATGACTAGTGATTGCACTAGTATATGAAAGAATGAAAACGAAGTACATATGAATAAATGAAACAAACTTTGTGTTTGATAAAGAAGGCTCCCTAGTTGAGGTCCCATATGTTTAGCCCTCATTTTGGGAAGTCCTAATGTCACGTCCATGATTCCAGGGTCTCATGGAATATGAAAGAATCATGTGAACTACGTGATATGATATGTGTAATACGTTATGTGCTGCTTGCAAAATGATAAGTATGATGATGCATGTTACTCTCATGGCATGACTTTCCTAATCCAAATTTGGCAAGTCCACTGACTTTCCTAATCCAAATTTGGCAAGTCCACTGACTTTCCTAATCCAAATTTGGCAAGTCCACTCACTTGACTTTCCATAAATCATGTTGTTAGGAAAGAGCTATTCTTACTCATGCATGTCCTTGGTGTGTGCTTGCATATATCCATACTTAGTACAAGTGTGTACTAATCCCATACAAATATCTACTTTTAGGTGCAGGCACAGGTGGACGTTAGATCTTACAGTACGACATTGCAGCTATCCGGACGTGGAGCTTTCATCCGGATTTGGTAGGCCCTCATGCTTTCGAGGATGTCTACTGTTATTATCTAGCTTAGATGTAGGCTTTAGCTAGTGGAGCATGTTCCACTAGTGTTTCATTTCCCCTTTCAGTTCAGACTTTGTATTGGTGCCATTTTGGCAAGAATACGTTTAATGCAATTATGAACTGCTTCTTTCATTTGATTATTTCTATATTAGATGGTTGATTTGTGAACTTCTATGATGTTTAGTATAATATGTTTCACATGAAATATGAAAACAAAAAGTTCAAATTTTCCGCTAAAAATTAACCTAGATGAAGTAACGATGACATATGTAGGCTTGTCAGCGACCTCTGAGAGGTCAACAACACCGGTCTCGTGTGGGGTCTAGACTCCGGTCGTGACAAAGTTGGTATCAGAGCACTAGGTTAAATTCCGAGGATTATAAGTTCACATCAACCACATTGAGTAGTTTCTTAGTCATGGTAGTGAAGTGCACCACTATCCTGAATTAGAGACTACATGATGCATAGGAAAATTCCTTTCTTCTTATCTTATCGTGCCTTTTCAAATGTCTGATCTCTTGGTGTTATGAGCGTGTCTAACATCAATTTTTATTGTTTACAGAAAATGAACACTAGAAGGAACGCAAGTCAGAGGAGAGGAGGAGCAGCTGCTGGGAGTAATCAGGTTCCACCCCAGGCTCGAGCTGAAGGAGTGGCTCTGCCGGTTAACCCAGCTAGGTTGACTGATGCGGAGGTATGGGCATCTCTGGCCCAGATGACACAGGCCATCACAATGCAGGCCCAGGCCATGACTGCCCAGGTCAACCGGCAGAATGTTCAGAGGGAGAACCCACCGGTACGTAGCATGGCTGACAGGCTACGAGATTTCACGAGGATGAATCCTCCTATTTTCACAGGGTCCAAGACTTCAGAGGATCCCCAGGAGTTCATGGATGAGGTACACAAGATTTTGGTGGCCATGGGGGCCACACATACTGAGAAGGCTGAGCTGGCTTCCTATCAACTCAAGGATGTTGCACAGACTTGGTGCAAGATGTGGCAGGATAGCCGAGCTTTGGGCGGAGTTCCGGTCACTTGGGAGCTGTTTAAGACAACCTTCATTGGAGAGATTCTTCCCGAGGGATATGAGGGAGGCCAAGGTTGAGGAATTTATCAACCTTAAGCAAGGATCTATGACAGTCAGGGAGTATTACCTGAAGTTTGTTAAACTGTCCAGGTATGCTACTTCCCTTGAATCTAACAACAGGGATGAGATGAGTAGGTTCCTCACAGGAATCACAGGAGATCTGGAGGAGGAGTGTCGGGCTGCGATGATCCACGATAACATGGACCTCTCCAAACTGATGGTGCATGTCCAGCAGGTAGAGGACAGCCGGAAGAAGAGGGGCGTCCGTGATGCTAGGAGGCCTAGGCCTTCTGATCAGGCAGGTCCTAGCAATGGAGGCAACAGGAACAACTTCGGCGTCCGTGAGCAGCCCAGGTTCAAAAAGGGGCAACAGAGTTCAGGAAACTCTAACTTTCAAAGGAGTGCAGCACCTAGAGGAGCCAGACCCGAGCCCAAGAAGGTCAATGGAGGTGATGTGCAGCGTCCCAGAAAGGACTGTGCTAAGTGTGGCCGTGCTCACAGTGGAGAGTGCAGACATGACACTAATGCCTGCTTCGGTTACGGTAATAGCGGGCATATGGTTAAGGACTGCCCACAGAACAGGGGTTAGGCTAGAGGTAATGCTCAGCCTAATCCTAATCCACAGGGTACAACAGCAGCCGAGCCTCCTAAGAGGAACAGGTTCTACGCCCTGAAGGGCAGGGAGGAGCAGGAGAAGTCCGCTGATGTGGTCACAGGTATGCTGCAAGTATTCTCAACTTTTGTTTATGCTTTACTTGATCCAGGGTCTACGCTTTCCTTTGTAACTCCTTTGCTTTCTCTTACTTTTGAGATATTACCTGAAGTTCTGCATGATCCTATAGTGGTTAGTACACCTTTAGGAGAAAATGTAAGAATTGATAGAGTATACAAGGATTGCCCAATAGTTGTATGTGGTAAGACTATGTGTGCAGACTTGGTTGAGTTACCAATGCATGATTTTGATGTTATTCTTGGCATGGACTGGCTTCATAATTGTTATGCTTGTATTGATTGCCGTAGTAGGGTTGTGAGATTTTGTTTCCCTAATGAAAAAGAGCTGGTCTTGGAGGGGTAAAACTCGAGTCGTCCTAATCCCTTGATTTCGAACCTTAAGGCCAATAAAATGATGTCCAAGGGGTTATTGTGTCATCTTGTGAGTGTTAATGATTTAGATCATGACATTCCTTTCATGAACTCAGTGCCTGTAGTGAATGAGTTCCAAGATGTATTTCCTGATGATTTCCCTGGAGTTCCTCCCCCTCGAGAGATTGACTTTGATATCGACTTAGACCCGATACTAAACCAATTTCAATTCCTCCTTACAGAATGCCTCCAGCTGAACTCAAATAGTTGAAGCTGCAGTTAAAAGATCTCACTGATAAGGGTTTCATTCGGCCGAGCATATCCCCTTGGGGTGCTCCAGTGTTGTTTGTGAAAAAGGAAGATGGAACCCTTAGAATGTGTATCAATTATCGACAGCTCAACAAAGTCACTATCAAGAATAAGTATCCACTTCCCAGAATAGATGACTTGTTTTACCAACTCCAGGGGTCTAGTTTCTTCTTGAAGATTGATCTTCGTTCAGGGTACCATCAACTTAGGTTTAGGGATGGAGATATCCCAAAGACAGCCTTTCGTACCCGTTATGGTCTCTATGAGTTCCTTGTTATGTCATTTGGTCTCACGAATGCACCTGCTGCATTTATGGATCTCATGAACAGAGTTTTCCATGAGTACCTTGACTCTTTCGTCATAGTATTCATTGATGACATTCTCATCTACTCTAATACCAAGGAAGAGCATGAACAACATTTGAGACTAACCTTGCACGTACTTAGACAACATCAGCTGTATGTCAAATTCAGCAAGTGTGAATTCTGGCTAAGATCAGTGACCTTCCTGGGTCATGTTGTGTCCGATAAAGGTGTGGAGGTAGATCCCAGGCTGAGAGAAATATCAAATGAGCCTAAGTAAATGTTACCAAAACGTACTCACCTATGAGAGTGTAAAAAAAATGAAGAGACCAGTCTCTATGAACACTCTAATGAAAGTATTGAAGTTAATGCATACTTAGTACTAATGGTGAGATGAGAAATCATCTATTGAGCTATGATGTCCTCATGCTAGAAGCCAGCTTCCATGATGTTTGAGTTGAATGTAATGGAACTTTATACTGAGCACCGATAGGCTAGCTATGAGCGGTGATGCCTTCCTTCGGGAAGGGCGGAGGTTCACGTAACTCTCATGAGATGAGACTGTCCGGCATGCCAGGTATGGGTCTCCTTATATCTCCTAGTCTTTGTACCTATACTGCCAATATAGGGATCTAGCAGTGTTCGATTCCCTATATGCGCTAGCATGTTTTAGTTCACTTTGGTCGGTGATTTCACCTCTTTTCGGTGTAGGGATTACACACTGGATTTCATGATGCTCACATGATATATGTCGGTTAAGGTTAAAGTTCCCAAAGAAAGAATGAGGCCAGCGTCAACGAATGCATATATTGAAATGAACGATACTAAAGGTGTTAGGATAGGATAATCAAGAGGTGAGCTAGACTCAAATAATGACACTAGGTAATTCTTGGTCATTGCACAGCAAGCCCGATGAGAGTCTTAAACTACATCTTAGGTATGACTAGTGATTGCACTAGTATATGAATGAATGAAAATGAAGTACGTATGAATGAATGAAGCAGACTCTGTGTTTGCTAAAGAAGGCTCCCTAGTTGAGGTCCCATATGTTGAGCCCTCATTTTGGGAAGTCCTAATGTAAAGTCCATGATTCCAAGGTCTCATGGCATATGAAAGAATGATGTGAACTACGTGATAAGATATGTGCAATACGTTATGTGCTGCTTGCAAAATGATAAGTATGATGATGCATGTTACTCTCATGGCATGACTTTCCTAATCCAAATTTGGCAAGTCCACTGACTTTCCTAATCCAAATTTGGCAAGTCCACTTACTTTCCTAATCCAAATTTGGCAAGTCCACTAACTTGACTTTCCATAAATCATGTTGTTAGGAAAGAGCTATTCTTACTCATGCATGTCCTTGGTGTGTGTTTGCATATACCTATACTTAGTACAAGTATGTACTAATCCCATACAAATATCTACTTTTAGGTGCAGGCACAGGTGGACGTTAGAGCTTACAGTACAACGTTGAAACTATCCGGACGTGGAGCTTTCATCCGGATTTGGTAGGCGCTCATGCTTTTGAGGATGTCCACTATTATTATCTAGCTTAGATGTAGGCTTTAGCTAGTGGAGCATGTTCCACTAGTGTTTTATTTCCCCTTTCATTTCAGACATTGTATTGGTGCTGTTTGGCAAGAATACGTTTAATGCAATTATGAACTGCTTCTTTCATTTGATTATTTCTATATTAGATGGTTGATTTATGAACGCCTATGATGTTAAGTATAATATGTTTTACATGAAATAAGAAAACAAAAAGTTCAAATTTTCCGCTAAAAATTAACCTAGATGAAGTAACGATGACGTATGTAGGCTTGTCTGCGACCTCTGAGAGGTCAACGACGCCAGTCTCGTCTGGGGTCTAGACTACGGTCGTGACAACTTAGACTTCATATAATTTTGCATAAGAGTGATATACTAACAACTCAAACTAAATAATCATCTGTTAACAGATTGAACAACTGAAATGAATAATTCATAATATCATTAATAGTTGCTAAACCGACCTTAATACAAAAGCTTGAACAAATGTTTGAAAGGAAACACTAGGGACAACATCCACTAGCTATGTCTAATCTACTCATGCTAGAACATAAAGCGTAGGAATCCTCGAATTCAAGAGGACCTACAAAAGTCTGTAGGTACTAGTCCAAACAGCTTCAAACAATATTCAATCTTCTTCAAGGACCTGCACCTATAAAAATAGTAATTGTATATGGGTTAGTACACACATGTACTAAGTATGGGTGTATGCACATAAACACATAAGGACTATGCATGATCAAGGAAAGCTCTTCCTATAGCAACATGTCGTTTCTGGAAAGTGAAGTCACTTCACTTTCCTAATTCATTATTTATGAATCATGCTATGAATATGACATATTTTCATGCGCTTAAAGCACACAACTCATTTTCTATATGATCATAAGACCTTGGAATCATGAACACTATTTTAGAACAACTCAAGCAAAATTTAATACTTTTGCTCCCGTTAGGCCGAGATCTCCCTTTCCCAGCCTTCGTTTATTTTTCAGTCTTTTATTCTTTTTGTTGTATAGTTCAATGATCTCCTTTGATCCTATATTTTACTTACGAGTGCAATAATTCATTGTAGTCCCATACCTACAATGAATCAGGTAAGTAATCCAAAAGACTAAGGAAATGATTTGACTACCCTACTCACAAGTTATTCTTTTCATTCTTGTTAAATTGGGCATGAAGTCTTTATAAGCCAATCTTTAATGGCTATGCCCATTGTTTGATTATTTGCATAATATATAGTTGCTGGGGCATATATTCATACTCCAATTGATGAGTCATTATGTTTTGCTCCCTTTATTGGCATAAACCAACAAATGTTAAAACTTCATTCTTATCAAACACTAATGATTTGATATACTTATGCTTTTGCTTACTTAGTTCACTCTGAACTTACATTTCTTCTTCTTTGATTCACGTTCACTTTGAATATGCTAAGTTGACTTAGGATATTCTTTTAAGACTTCCATTGGGATCTTTATGTGCAATGACTAAGAATGACTTACATCATTACTTAGTCTAACCTCACCCTTTGGTCATCCTATCCGAACACCCCTCATCTTCCTAGTTCTTTTCTTTCTTTCTTTCTTACTGAAATCTTAAGCATTAACCAACATAGATCATGTGAGCTTACACGAAATTCAGTGTCTTCCCCACACCGAAAAGAGGTGTTTCACCGGCCAAAGTGAAACCGAATAATGCCTAGCTTTCTTAGGTGGAATCCACTAGCTAATAACCTATGCTGGCGACATAGTTCAAAGACTAGGAGACCTTGGAGACACTGATCCACCTTGGTGGTAGTCTCGTCTCATGAGGCTTACATGTGCTTGCACAAGCTCATTGCTAGTATATCGGTGCTTAGCTCAGATTTATTATACTTTACAACTTTTAGAGTTGACTCATACATTGTGGAAGCATGCTTCTATTATGAGGTATGCTTAGCTCAATGGATGACTGGTCATACCTTTCTATACTTGATGAATGTGAACTTAAATCTTACATTATCATCATGGTGTGAGTGGGACTTGTCTCATGATTTCTAACACCCTCTTATGTGAGTATCTTTGACATAATTGTTTAGGTGCAAGTGAGACTTGTCTCACTTCCTTTAACACCCCATTCTAGGTCAATTACATAACTCATAAGCTTTTAGTTATATCATTACTCACCTTATATTTTTCAATGTTACTTGGTAGTCTTGTACCATTCTTTATGAAAGTTATAAGGACTTATTCAATGTGCTACTATGTTCACAAGTTCTTTTAGATAGGGTATGTTGGGACTTGTCCCAATCATTGGCATACCCTAGGTTATGAGTTGATTGAGTTACATCTTGTCAAGTCAATATTTAACATGTATTTTGCTTACAAGTAACATCATAATTTGCATTGGCCATATATGATTTGTATGATTTAGTCATTGGCGAATTATATTACATATTTTGGAAATAATATTGCTGGCCAATTTATTGTCATAAACCAAAATTTCACTAAACATTTTTCATGATATTATCACTAGCCAAGTCAATTAATTTCGTGCATATACTATAGTAATCTCATCATTTTAAGAAATCCAACTTTTAGCCTTTGATTAGCCTATAAGAACAATTCAGTGCTTAGTTTGACCAAGCTATAACATTGATTTGGCATTGAAGATTCATTAATTAGCTTTGATTCTCATTCTTATTTCTTCTTGAAAATATTGCATTCCAAACACTTACAAACATATCTACTCTAAACACACACAGTAATCGAAACCTTCATCCCTTTCAACAGTAAACTGAATTTCATTAACGACTTATAACAATTTCATCTTCTCGAACACAATTAGGCATTACATATTTCTCATCTCATGTAAATGATACTCTAATCATACAGATCTAACCTATAGGTCTCATTCGACATTATCAAATCACAGAAACCTACACATAATGATCAGTTAGCACCACATACCAACAACATGCTCGAGATTTGCATTATACATATACTAGGATCGGAAATAGGGAGAACTAGGGAGATGAACATTCGACAATTTCATTGGGAACAACCCTAGTTTCAATTTTCTTGAATTCAAAGCGTTTAAAAAGCCTCCCGGGGAAAGAAATAAAAGAGAGAAAACCCATACCTTATATAGAATTGAATCTACGAAGATCGCCATGTTCTTTGCACGCAAATCTTGAAGAATTGCCTTGAAATTGCCTAAGGTTTTTCTTACGTTTGCTCACTGTTTTTCAGTCATAGGTTTCTACTGGTTAAACGTGAGTCTAAGTCTTAGGAACTGAATATTGACTAATTCTACTTAGGCTAATTAACTTAATTTAATAAATCAATTAGATAATTACCAAAACGCCCCTCCTAAATTGACTAAAAATAGAAGAGCATTTGACTTAGCCAAAATCTGAAAATTTTCTAAGGGTCTCGGTTTGACCATGAAATTAAAGTAATTAATTAAGTTTCTAATTTAATTAATTAAATGACCTAGGGAAATTACTAAAGTACCCCTAAGTCACTAGGACCATAACCAACCCCTTTGGACCATCCTAGGTTAGGTACTAGGATGTTTCTTTAGTTAGCTACTCGGCTAGTGTCACCCGGTTAGGTCTTAGGATGTCAGGCCCACTAGTTAGTTCATTTTAGTTAGTCCTAGGTTAAGTAGATAGTTAGGTAAGTTAGTTAGAGCCTAGGACTGGTTAGGAAGCTCGTCCCCACGTGGCTTGACCGGACGAGTGCCGGCCCCCTAACCTCCCTAACAGAATCGGTTGGGCTTGGTCTCTCGGCCGGTAGAACATGTTCTTACACATGTGTTGCCGTGCACTTTCCTAACCATGCACTCTGTAGTTGCACTTGGAAAGTTCACTTCTTGTCCCCAAGAATTCTCACTATGTCCTTGGACACTGCTTAATCTACATGATCATTTTAAATGATCATGTGCTATGGTACCTAGGCTTGACACTTGGATGACTCATACCTAATGTGAGTAAGCAAAGAATATAAGAATTTTAGCTTAGGGTCTTCATTGCAGATACAATTCCTAAACAAGCTTGGATTGGAGTATTTGAACATCAAAGTGTATTTTAACTTACTTGTTAATACATAGAAATTGGCTAACACCCTTAACCCAATATTCTCTAACATGTCCAATATTACTCAATATTGGGCGTTGGGATGCCTATGTACCCCAATACATATTCTTAAAACCTAATAGACTCTTCACTATACAAGTACATTTTCTGGAATGTTACATAGCTCACATGGTCTATTGTCGTTTAAGCGGAAGGTTCCCGAAAGTAAAATGAATGAATGAATGTAATAAAGATGGACACCAACTAGGGTGACTTGAGGGTTTCTACATAATGTAGGTAAAGGTATGAGACTTTACCTATGCATTGCACAAGTAGACCTTGAGGGGAGTCATAGGATGATTTTCTTATGTACTTATGTTATGAATGAAATGCATAATCTTGAATTTACATGATGTTGATGTTATATGATGTTGACTTCATTGATGAACATGATACTGGTCTAAGTAGGTATGTATGATGATGAATATGTATGATATGAAGTTATATGAAGTATACGCATAACTTATGGTCTCTTTACTAGTTGACTCAGTTTATGTGGGGTTATGGGGCTTAACATGAGCATTACATTAGTTGTCTTGGATTGGGATTGTAGGTAAGGGTTTTGTATGTTTTGATGATATGAAGTCTAAGATATGAAATGTCGATATGGCTTTATGATGATGTAATTCTTGCATATGGATATGAACATATCTTAATGTTGTTATGATTATTGACTTGTATATGCTCTTGTATATGCA
The DNA here is from genome assembly GCA_016801875.1 of Solanum sitiens. Lineage (NCBI taxonomy): Eukaryota > Viridiplantae > Streptophyta > Magnoliopsida > Solanales > Solanaceae > Solanum > Solanum sitiens. Next base: position 1,252,780 of record JABWTJ010000019.1, read on the forward strand.
TAAAGAATTTCAAAGTGACTTAGCATGGTTTTGAACAAAATATCCCTTTGTGCATGTTTTCAATGGTTTTAATTGCATATGTTTAATTTACATACTTAGTACATGTGGTTTGTTCTTACCCATATTCTCTCTATTTCTATAATAATGTAGGTACGGGCCATTGAAGAGCTTCAAGGACATTTGCAAGGAAGGCTTGGATATTTTCCCAAGTTGTTTGTGAGTCCTCAAGTCCGAGGATGATGTCACTTTTCTACTTTACTAGTATTGACTATGCCTAAGACAATTGTTCTTTCCTTATCTTTTGAGACTTTGTTGTAAGTCCTATATGGGACATATTGTAATTGTGTAAGGGCTATGCCCCAAATCTTATACTTTTATTATAGATGGTTATATGTGAGACAATATTAGACTACTTCAATGAATTGACTATGTTGCTAAATGAGAAGTCTAAGTATACTTCATATATGGATAAACGAGAAGTCTATGCATACTTCATATGCAAAGTTTCTAATGTTTCCGCATTTTTATCTACCTATGATATGCAATGATTTATGCTAAGGGCTAGTCTAAGGCCTCTTCGAGGACGAAGATGGCGGTTATGTCTAGGGGGTGCTCCCTGGTCGTGACACAAAATGTCGTATGGCCCCACATACTTGGGACTAAGTTTACCCTTTTTGCAAAACCTTATCACCCCTTTCATGGGTTATATGTTCAAGTAGACCAAGTCACCTACCTCAAATTCAAGGTCCCTCTTTTTATTACCACCATAGGATTATTTATGACTTTGGGCCATCTTCAACCTATCTCTAATAAGTCAAACTTTCTCAACAACCTTATAAACTATATTGAGACCGATAGGAGAAAACTCACCTACCTTAAACCACCGATCCGGAGACCTACATCTTCTCCCATAAAGTGTCTCAAATGGAAAAATGACAATACTTGTGTGGTAGCTATTATTGTAGGCAAACTCAATCAATGGTAGATGGTCATCACAATTACCCTTGAAGTCAATGACACATGCTCTCAAAATATCTTCTAGGGTTTGAATGGTTTGCTCCGCTAGACCATCTATTTGGAGATGAAATGTTGTACTAAGTTTCACCTTGGTACCTAATATACTTTTGAATGCCCTCCAAAAATGAGAAGTTAATTGAGTAATCCTCCACCAATTATGTAGCCTTGACGGAAATAAAATGGGCTGATTTAGTCAACCTATCAATGATGACCCAAATAAAATCATGTTTCCTTCGAGTACGAGGCAAACCCACAACAAAATGCATATTAACATCCTCCCACTTTCAAGTGGGAATTTTTGTATCTTGACTCAAACCTCCAAATCTTTAATGTTTCGCTTTGACTTGTTGACAATTCGGACATTTGGCCACAAAATACTCTATATCCCTTTTCAAGCCATCCCATCAATAGATCTCCCGCAAGTCACAGTACATCTTGGTGGCTCCTAGATGAATAAAATATCGTGAACCATGGGCCTCTTCCAAAATTTGTATTCTTAGGTCATCCACATCTGGAACACACAACCTAACTTGATATCTAAGAACCCCATATCCTCTTTGGGAGAAAGCCTCGATGAATTTCTCAAGTACGGACTCTGCCAATCAATCAAGACCGGATCAAGGTGTTGCATATCTTTGATATCAACAAATGAGAAGGATTCAGAGCTATGTTGGACCATGAAACCACCCTTTGGAGAATCTACTAATTGAACTCACAACTGTCCAACCTATGCACATCGCGAACTAACTCCTTCGTCTCATCTTGTACATGTATAACACTACCCATGTACACAAGACTCAACGCATCCGCAACTACATTGGCCTTGTCGAGATGGTAGAGGATACTCATATCATAGTTGTTTAAAATCCCTAACCACCTTCTTTTGTCAAAGATTTAAATCTTTTTGAGTTAACACATATTGGGGACTCTTATGATCGGTGAACATACTACATGCGCCCCATAAAGGTAATGTCTCCATATTTTCAAAGCAAATACTACGACCGCTAATTCATGATTAGTGGTCGGATAGTTCTTATCAAGTACCTTGAGTTGCCTTGAGGAATAAGATATCACCTTACTATTGCATGAGAACACAACAAAAACCAACTCGGGAAGCATCACAATACACTACAAACCCTTTGGTACCTTCAGGTAAAGTTAACACTGGAGCGGAGGTAAGCTTATCCTTCAATTCGGGGAATCCTTTCTCACAAGCTTCCGACCACTCAAACTTAACCTTCTTTTGGGTTAGGGTCGTCAATGAAAAAGAAATAGATGAGATACCCTTAACAAATCTCCTATAATACCTAGATAAACCCAAGAATCTTCGAATATCAGTGGGAACTAGTTGTCTAGGCAAATTTTTAATCACGTCTATTTTCTTCGGATCAACCTCTATACCCACTTGAAACAATGTGACCAATAAAAACAACCAATCTTAGCCAAAATTCGCACTTGCTATACTTAGCAAAAAGTTAGTGATACTTGAGGACTTGAAATACAATGCTTAACTGGCTCATGTGATCATCCTATCTCTTGGAATATATTAAAATATTATTCATAAAGACTATCACAAATGGATTAAGATAATTCCTAAACGCTCGATTCATAAGGTCCATGAAAGTCAAGGGGTATTAGTTAGAAAAAAATACATGACTAGGAACTCATAGTTATCATATATTGTTCGGAAAGCCGTTTAAGGAATGTCAACTCCTCGCACTCTAAGTTTGTGATAACCAGATCTTGAATCAATCTTTGAAAAATAATTCGCCCCTTGGAGTTAGTTAAACAAATCAGCAATTCTAGGTAGAGGATACTTCTTATTTATAGTGACCTTATTCAATTGATACTGGTCGATACACATCCTAAGAGACCCATCTTTCATTTTCACAAACAATATCGTAGCACTCCATGGAGATATGCTTGGTTGAATGAAACCCTTATCTAGCAAATCTGTGAGTTGTATTTTGACTTCATTCAACTCGGTCGAGGCCATTCGTTAAGGATGGATTGATATGGGTTGAGTTTCCAGCTATAAGTCGTTACCAAAATCTGTTTCTCGTTAATGATGAATTTCGGGCAATTCATCGGGGAAGACTTCTGCAAAATCCTTCACCATGGGTATTGACTCTAAAGTAAGACCCTCGGACCCAAGGTAGTTGATCCTCACACTATGATAGAGACATCCCTTTTAAAGCATCTTACAAGCTTTTAGACATGAAATAATTTGACCTCTAGGGAATGAACTTCCCCATTTACATTCTAAAATGGGTTCATTAGGAAATTTAAACTTGACTATCCTTGTTTAACAATCAACGGAAGAAAAACAAGCATGCAGCCAATCCATCCCTAGTATGACATCGAAATCCAACATATCAAGTTCTACAAGTCAACTAATGTGAATCTGTTGGACAATGATATGGGACAACTCTTATAGACTCTTTTAGCAACAACAGGGTCACCCACTGGGTAGAAGCCGAGAAGGGTTCTTCTAAGATGTCGAGGAGTACATCAAATTTCATTGGAACTATAGGAGTCACAAAAGAGAAAGTGGCCCTAGGGTCTAACAATGCATAGACATTAGTTTAAAATACGTGCAACATATCGGTAACAACATCGGGAGAACTCTCTTGATCACCATGGGATTGGAGAGCATACAAGTGGTTCCTGTTAGGAGCATCGGAGTTAGGACCATGCTTCTGCTTTGTTACTCTCCCTCCGTTGAATATTCGTCATAGGGAATTATCTCACCATGTGACCACTATTTGCACAACCATAGAAAATAGCCGTACCAACTAGGAACTTGCCTACATGACTCTAGCAACACTTGGAACAACTAGGTTTCTCAACTTGAAAACCACCATCTTTTCCTCCTTTTGGCTTAGGGTTAGGTATCCAATCTTTGTTGACACTTGGAGAATTGGAAGAACCTTTGTTAGGAAACCTCTTTTTAAACCTTAGATTATTTTTATTCTTAACTTTACCCTTAGAAGTACCCCATCATAGGGTCTTGCCATCTTGGAATCCTTGTACTTAATTCTAAGCCTAGTTTCCAAAACCTGTTGAACATACTCCATAAAAACGAGAAATGTCCATATTATCATGAGGCATCATCGAACGACACTCTTTCACAAGATCATCGGACACACCCGTCACAAATCGACTCATTTTATCTCTAGAATTAGACACCAAAGATAGACCCATTCTCAAAGCCCTATTGTCCCTCCATTTAGTGTACCATGATTGAGCCGTATCCTTCAGCTGATATGCGGCTAGATTGACCTTCTCATTCGAAGTTACCCAATAAAAACTAAAATCATATAAATATCATCTATAATGTATTGAAGATCCTCATTTACCTTAGACACAAAGAACATTGGAGGATTAATCTTAGTGAAGTCCCTAAAACGTGAAGCCATGGTACTAGAATTTTGATTCACATGGTGTCCAACTTCCCGATTAGCTTGTGCCATCATAGCTTGAGATTGTGTTGTTAAGACTTGAGCTTTAGTAGCCATGATTTGAGTCAAGTGTAGGAAAGCCTCCCTTACCTCTCCATCCGTCATAATCGGAGGATTGATCGTAACTTGGCCACCTAAAGGAACTTCCTCATTAGGAGGAGCTTGGTTTCCTTAGAGATGAACTCCTTCATTCATAATCTCCTCTTACACCATTCTTACGGCTTCCCTTCTAGTAGTCATACACTATATCCACAAGAAAAAGGATTATAAGAAAAGGAAAAATATAGTTAAGACTCTTGGCACGACCTAAGAATATCAAAAGAAGTGAAAGTTCCTAAGCTTCACATAGCCTCTCATTCATAAGATGGCGTGCTTCACACATATGAACAATAATATAATAGACGTGATTCATGATACATCAATCCTAATTATCATTCAATAAACTTACGCTCTTATACCAAGTATGTCATGACCCGAGAGAACCCTCTAGTTGTAAACAACGTATTCAACCTCGAAGAGGTATTATTCAAGCCCTTAGCATATCATCATTACATAAGACATTGAATAATGTGGAAAATTTAAAACCTTAACAACCAATGTAAAATTTTTCCATATATAAAAATAGAGTATCTAGACATGTCTCATTGACCATCTAAGCTCAACCATAGAATCTCAACTTAGGGACCTTAGACCTTAAAATCGAATGAATCATAATATGAAGTACAATAGTAGTCTATTACAAGCTAGAAAGAAACATAGTTTCATGATGACATCGGAAGTTGAAGACATACCAATTGGCATTGGAGAAAGCAATCCAAGCCTTTCTTCTTCTTTAATAAGACCTACTATCCCGAATATATGTTTAGTAGAAAAATAGAAGAAATATGGGTTAGTACAATCAACATGTACTAAGTATGGAAACCATGCAAGTAAAACCATTAAAACATGCACAAAGGAACCTTTAGTTGAACAAGTCTATTTCAAGTTAAAAGCCATAATGCACATCAAACAGATACACAATAAAGCCATTCCACAAGAAAAAAAGACATTCATCATCATAAGTATAAAAATATAAAATCATATTTGATATCTTACATGCTTAAGTTCATTTATCATTAACTTATAAAACATTACTCACAACCCCTTTTCGAGCTCACTTGTGCAATATACATATGAAGTCACATACCCCCATATATACTAAGCAACCCATCAAGAAGTCATAATCATAGTTATATACTTCATTAGTCAAATAATAAGTAAACCAAACATAACATCAACCATAAGTAGTCATGCATGAAGAACTGTCACAAGAACCGCTCTTAAGACCCACTTGTGCAATACATAGATAACGTCCCATACCATCACCATTAATAAGTAGTATCCCTCAAGAAGCCGAGTTAGAATTCATATTCGTATATTCAATGATCTTTTAAGAATTCGGAAAACTTTTCCATAATCCACATAGACCATTTGAGCTACATGGAATTCGGTGTCTACCTCCCACACCGAAAAGAGAGTGTCCTACTTTCCAAGGTAGGGCATAACATTCATGATAGCGTCTAGGTGGATCCACTAGCTACAACCTATGTGGGCGAATAGTTAAGCGATACGTAGATTATTACTAGGAAACCTTATCCATACAAAGATATGGGTTTCCATCTCATGAGAACACTGGGGGAAACTTCCTTCCTTTGGGAAGAGACCCCTCCCATACATATCCTCTCGGCTCTAAGCTCAATTCTCCCTTTTTAGGCAATCTTAAGACTTTACTTAAGCATTAGTTCATATAGAATACCTTAGGGACTCAATCCCTCATATATCAGTTAGATCAATGGTTAAAAGATGAGAATTTCCTTTCATCATAGAACCAACATCATGTGAGAATGCATCTTTCATATCATAGTCATATTTGTGCAAGAGAATTACCTTCAATTCAACATAACAACACATTACTCATTATCTCACAACATTCATGTTCATATCATATCATAGAATTCATAACTATAACATGAATGCTTGATCATGCTTAGGTTTATAGGGAAGAGAAAATCATCATTCAAATCAACACTACATACATCCAGTAAACACCTCTACCAAAGGGGAATTAACAATTCTACACTTACATGTTCATAACCTTGAAAGCCCTTACTCATAGCCTTCCAGATCCCTTTCAAGGATTAACCCTAAATTCATGATAATAATCCACCAAATCTGTTAACATCACAAAACAATAGTGAATTATACATAAACATACTAGGTTATCACCGTTCAATCATCATCCAACACAAGTTAGTGTTTAGAATTGATAAAGAAGGAAGATTCATGAGTCTTGACAGATTTTGTCAAAAACCATAAGCAATACTTGAATTAATCCATAAACATCCATTTTAAATCATAAATAATCAATTTATATCAAATAAATCAAGTTTAAAAAGAGACCCACGAAATAGAATAAAACCTAGCAATTTGGGGAACTTTGAAGTTAATTTTGAAAGGACCTCTAAGGAAAAGGTTCCCAAGAATGAAGATCTTGCATACCTTGTTAATCCTTAAGAATTTATGTAGGAAATTCCAGTTCTTGAAGCCCTAATTGAAGCTTGATTTTCTTCTTCAATGGAGTTCTTATGTGAGACAGAGTTTTGAGAGGGAAGTTGGGTTTTGAGTTGTGCTTGAGCGTTTAGTTCGAATGACTTGGGGTCTTAGGGTTAGGGTCTTATAGTTAGGTTTATATAGGTAATTAACTCACTAACCATCCCTCCTAACCCCTTATTAATTAAATAAATCCGCAAAGCGACTCTAAACTTAAAAACTAAAAAAACAATCGGCAAGACTTACGGCCACCACCTACGGACCGTAAGTGGGCTTACGCCTCATCTTGCTGCTTTCTAGTTCCTATCAAAGAGGGTTAAAGGGGAAGTATTGGTGGGGAGACTAATTATCAACCCACTATCCCCACCTATGGGGCATAGGTACAGTTACAACCCGTCACTGCCCCTCGTAGTTGGTGTTGTAATTTGACAGTTTTTGGGTCCAAGGGTTTGGTCATTCTGAAGGACCCCTTGGGTGGTCCTTGGGGGGTCGTACCTAGAAGTTTGGACCCTAAAAATATTATTTTACATCTTTATCATATTTTATAACATTTAATCATCTTTGGAAACTTCAAAGCCCTTACAAAACCTAAGAACACACTAGTTCACTTTTTCTAGTTTCCGGGCGTCATGGTTGTTTGTTGATATTTATGTAGTAACACTTCCAAACTAAGTTAGTTACACTAGGTTAGGTCTTGAAATACTGTTTTAACCATTTTAAAGTTATTATTCATCATGTAAGGCTCTATTTTATATCATTAAAATTCCGGGATATCACACAAGATCATACCTCAAATTCACCAAGATTTGAACAATTTGATTAACAAGGAAAATTATTGGACTCCACACACATGCTTTCTAGTAAAACCTCACCACACATAGAACTTTGAAATACACTTATTTAGCACTTCCATATGAGTCCTAGATTTGGAATCATTTACATTTTGAATTATATAGTTTTAATGTCCTCAAATGCTTGTTTTATGCCAACAAATGATCAAAAATCATTGATCTACGGATACATGGATTGAGGAAAGTTCTAGAACAGAAATGGGAAAAAACAAGCTTGACGATCGTTGATGCCATTTTGCAACTCGCCAAGTTATTACCCTATTGACTAAAGTTACAAAACACTGATGGTAAATTAGGGAAGCTTCGGCGAGCAGCAATTCCACTCTGCGTGCCGCCGACTTCTTTGACAATGGATGACTTGTTCGCCAAAAGTACTAGTGGAAACCCAGATGAGTGTTAATGTGCGACAGGAAAGAATAAAGGGTGCATCACACAATAACTCGGCGATCCCGATCTACCTCGCCTAAAATTACAGTAGTTGGACTAAGAATAGGTTAAAAGTAAAGGCGAGATGATGAAAAATCAGTGAGTAGCTGAACGGTCGGCGGAGCTCGACTTACCTCGATGATTGTGTCCAAAGCAGGCCAACATCGGATTTGCATAAATTCATTTTTTTGAGGGGAGAGAAGGAATTTAGGAACATGAGGAACAAAAGATCGAGAGTAAAAACACTACCTTTGTGGATTTCAAGCGCTTTTATCAAGATTATCTTGGAGATTTTTTTAACAACAAATATTTCAGTAAATTTTAACTTTTGAATTACATTTACCCAATTATTGAAAACTTGGCAGGTGATGATTTCCATCTTTTCACTGTGATTGTCTAAAACTCTAACCTTGGCGGTTTGATAATGTGACCATTTGTTGCATTCTACTAATGGGTGTGATCGATTAGAGATTGTTCATGTTAATCCAAAGTCTATCAAAACTATTATGGTTGTTTCACTTCATTATTGCATCTTTGGTGTGATAGATATTAGAGTTTCGTGCTTGTTCGAGAGAAAAGTACAGAACCAACGTAGTACTTTTACATCCTTAGTAGGTCGTCTTGACGGTTTTAGCTTGACAAAGTAAAACTTAAGACTCAGCCTTCGTATGTAGCTCGAATGATTTGATTTGATGAGAATGTGGGCTGGTTAACTTATGTATAGTGTTGAGGTTCGAGAGAACTCAATATAAATAAGGCAGTTGTTTGAGATTAAATTGTTTTACTTATAATCCATTTTACCTACGATGAATTAATATTATCGATAATGATATACACCCATTTAGTTGAATTAAGTAGTTGGTTAGTCAATCACCCATGTGTTCACTAGTTATCTGATTGCTTTTTGTCATTAAATTGAAGTGGGTTGGTAACCATATCTTGAAATTTGATTGTGAAACTCTTTAGTGTTGTGTTGATCAGTTGCAAAGCTTATTGTCATACTACGTATTCGAATTCAAAGAAAGCTACTCTCTCTCTGGGGTTTGATCCCTACTCATTCGGTGGGGTTATTATAATAGCTAGCGATTATTAACACATATAATTGGATGAATTATCCTTGAAATGTTAATCAAAATGGCATCGCTGCCGAGGAGTAGCATTACTTAGAATTCTTTTGTCGAATATTTTATTTGTTAATTTGTTGGTGATAGTTTGGGTTCGGCTGCACTGTTGGTTGGACTACATAGAAGTAAAAATGAGTGAAGAAGAGGTGAATGGTAGCCAAGCAGGTCATCGGGACAGTATCAATGATATCATAGTGTCTCTAACCCATCTCATTATAGTAAATGGGTTCATTTTGCAGAGCACAAGGTGACGGGAATGCAATATTTGAGGTCACTAGCACGACTCTTCATCTCCTCCAAATAAGGAGACTCTATGGAGGTCTAGATCATGAATACTCACATGCGCATGTAAGAATTTTACAGAGGTGTGCAGCCTTGTTTCATTCAAGAAAGTGTCGTAAGAGTCAATCAAGCTTCAGACATTTCCTTTATCTTTAACGGGGGAAGCTAGAAAGTGTTTGGCCGAATTACCAACCAATTCCATCACATCATGGGAGCATCTGATTATAACATTCAATACAAAATTGATTCCTCAATAAAGGATGAGGAAGCTTAGAGATGACATTCAAGGTTTCAAGAAACAGGAGAATGAACCTATCCATGAAACCTGGGTAAGGCTTAAGAAGCTCTTGCTTAAATGCCCATCTCAGAGGCTGCCAAACGATTTGCTACTCCAATTTTTTTTTACAGGAGTCTTGATTTTGTTAATAAAAGATAGCTGATTATTTGGTATGAGGGGCAATAGTGTTAAAATCATTGGAGATGGTTTCATTTCTTCTTGATGACATGACGAAGATAAATCAATCTTGATATACTCAAGAGGATTAAGTCTCTCCTTTTTGTTTTAGAATGACACAAGAACAACTTGATAAGGAAAGCTAAAGGGATGAAAACATCAAGAAAATGTTGACCGTAATGGAGCTTTTACAGGAACATATGATGGGGAATGAGGGAAACCCCAATGGGATAAGTGTAGTGTTTAGAGTTGACAAGGGTTTTTCTTGGGGCTATTCAAAACTAGGGGAGAATCAAGGTTGCAACTCCAAAAGATACGAGGTGGTTTTCCACCCACGCTATATACAACGAGGTGGGAATTAAGGTTTGAACTATCATAAGAGGGAAATAAAAAAGAGATACTATCAAGATTGTGCTGATCAAAGTGAATTTTCTAGAAGGGAGGATGACTATTAAGAGGACCACATTCACTCGAGTGAGAGCCCAAAATCGAAAGGGAGTGCAAGTTGTCCCCAGGTAAATGCTTTTCTTTCTCTTATCCTTGATAAAGTTTAAGGTTTGGATGATTTTTTGTAAGGGATGAAAGCTGACTTTTAATCATTAAACAATAAATTAAACTCTCACGAATATGCAACTAAGAAACTTGAAGGTCAGTTGAGTTTACTTTCAGCAAAATTTAGATAAAAAATAATAATGGATGATGATGATAGAGAGCTGGTTATGGTTACTCGTAGCGGAGAGGTACCAATAGGAGATGGGAAGGGCAATGAAGAAGATCAAATACATGAAAAGGACAAAGGGATGGAGGAAGAGGAAGAACCTATCCATCAAAGCATTGCCAAAGAACCATAAAAAGGTATGGAAAAACACAATAGAATCCCAAAAGTTATACAATCTTTACCCAAAATACCTCCCCTGTTTCCCCAACGTCTAATGAAGAAGAATGAGGATGAGAAGTTCAAGAAGTTTTTATCGGTGTTCAAGACATTATCAATTAATCTTCCTCTAGTGGAAGCATTGTTGGAAATGGGCAATGCAATGGGCAATGAAGAAGCTCAAATGCATGAAGAGGACAAATGGATGGAGAATGAAGAAGCACCTATCCATCAAAGCATTGCCAAAGAACCATAAAACGGTATGGACAAACACAATCAAATCCCTAAAGTTATAAAACCTTTAGCTAAAATACCTCTCCCATTTCCCCAATGATTAAAGAAGAAGAATGAGGGTGAGATGTTAAAGAAGTATTTATTGGTATTAAAGACATTATCAATAAATCTCCCTCTAGTGAAAGAATTGTTGGAAATATCAGGTATGCCAAGTTTATGAAAGAGTTACTCACAAAGGAAAGATGTTTGGATTTTGAGACAATTGAACTTTCCCATAGTTGTAGTGCAATTATGACTAAGGGTTGAGGTTAAACCCCATAGAGAGTAACTTCTCAAATATTGAATATCCACTATGAAAACTCTTAAAGAAGGAGGTCAAAGATTGTACATGCTATATGCATTCTCTTAGAGAAGGAGGTGAAATTCCATTTATGATGCTTGCATGGTGGGTTTCAAGTGCTTGAAAGAAAAAATTGGTTTCCACCCCGATCATCATTAGTCCTTATTGGTAACAATCTTTCAAAGTAATGTGTGATGAAACCGGAATGATATTCGGTATTGTATTTGGGAAAAAATGCAACAAATATTTTCACTGGGTATGCTACGCAAGCAAAACTCTAAACAGTGCTCAACGTAACTATATAGTTACTGAACAATATTTACTTGTAGTGGTTTATGAGCTTTAGATGTTATGGGCATACTTTCGAGGTACTAAATTGATTGTTCACACTGATCATGTTGCACTGTGTAATCTGATGGGAAAAAAAGATGCCAAGACAATACTGATAAGGTTGGTACTTTTATTCAAGAATTAAACTTTGAGGTCAAAGATAGGAGAGGTTGTGAAAATCAAGTGGCTGGCCACTTATCAAGATTAGAAGGCAAGGTAAATGACGAGCTGGAGATTGACATAAATATATATTTCCCGATGCAGAGGTTTTCACAATAACTTTCAAACAACCTCCTTGGTATCCTTATTTAGCTAACTATGGAGTGTGTGGATTAATTTCAGATCAACTGAACTTCTACCAACAAAAGAGATTCTCGTTCAATGTAAAGAACTTCTTTTGGGATGAACCATATTTATTCAGGGAATGTGAACACCATACCATTAGGAGATGTATTCCGAAAGAAGAAGCCATTGAAATTCTCCATGCTTGTCATGTTTCACCGGTTAGGGGTAGTCATGGTAGTGTACGTACAACTGCGAAACTATTACAAAGTGAATACTACTGTCAGTCACTCTACAATGTTGCTCATGAGTTTGTGAAAAAGTGTACCCAATATCAGAAACAAGGTGGAGTGTCCAAAGAACACAAGTTGCCTCTTACGCCCATTTTAGAAGTTGAACTATATGATGTTTGAGAAAGAAATTTCATGGGCCCGTTTGTAAGTTCGTTTGGTAATAGTTTATTTTAGTGCCTGTAGATTATGTTTATAAATGGGTGGAGATTGTTGCATTTCAAAACAATGAAGGGAAAGTGTTGTTCCACTCTTGAAACGCTACATCTTTGAAAGATTTGGTACTCCTCGGGCTATTATTAGTAATGGGGGGTCCCACTTTTGCAACAAGTGGTTCTATGCCGCATTGAGTAAGTATGGAGTAAAACACAAAGTAGAAGTTCCCTATGATCCCCAAATGAGAGGTCCAAGCTGAAGTATCAAACCAAGAGAGCAAAAACATCTTGGCTAAGACAGGAAATAATAATAGGACTTATTGGTCTCGAATTCTTTATGACTCACTATGGGTGTATCATAATGCATACAAAACCCAAATCAGCATGTCTTTGTATCAACTAGTTTATGGAAAATCTGGTCATCTGCAAGTTGAAATGGAACCAAAGCATTGTGGGAATTGAAAGCTCTAAATATGAACTTATGAAATACTTCAAAAGAGATAGTAGAGTAGTTAAATAAGTTGGATGAATTTAGATTCAAATCTTATGGAAGTTGATACGCTCAAATTATACCTCCCTAAAGAAGTATAAGTGATCGTTATCAGGTAAAGAACCCAACTAGTAGGTTGGGGTCGATCATACGAGGAAAATGGTTTAAACATAACTTTAACCTACAATTATGTTCGTTTAGTCAATTTCTTTCCAAAACAATTAAATAAAGGGGGGGAGGGGTGAAACCAATTCCTTCAACAATGTAATTAGCAAGTGAACAAAACTAAACTTTGGTTTTTTATCAAGATGAGAGACTAACGAGGGTATATGTGTTCCCCACAAGTTCATAACGCAATGTTCCTAGCAATAACAATCCTTTCCTAGTGTATTACATGCAAAGCAATAAGTTAAGTAACTCTAAATCCTTGGTCCAGCATCTAGAGAATTTCACCCCACACTTTGGTCCGGCTACGTGTGTATAATTTACTAACCCTTACCATTACCTCATAGTAGACATCGTAATTGATGTATGACTTAGTTATTACTTTGCACCAATCGATACTAGCCTATTAGATAGTATCATACTAAATCTGTGTTGATAATTCTTTTTCTATTACTACCTCCATGGTCCGACAAGTAGCAACAAGGCGAGTTCTAACATTGGTCACCGTTTAAAAGACTTCTACCCGAAAGAATTATCAATGCATGCAAAAACACTATTCAAGAATTTTTTAATTACTAGGATTACTTTGTTAATTATTCATGGTTCCCACAATCGTAGTTGTTGATTTAGTTACCGATCCTTTCAAGATCACAATTCATTGTTTAAGATGAAAAAATCATGAACTTACCTAACAAGAAGAATAAACCCAGAAATGCAACTTGAAATTGCAAATAAAATATTTCAAACAAAATCCAGAAATCAATTAATTGCTAAATTTGATAAAATCAATCTCCAATACAAAAAGTAGAACAAAAGTAGTAGTAGATAACCCCAAAAATAATGTTTTAATACCCTATATATAGAAATAAAAGTCTGAATGAAAAAGGAATTCAAATAAGGAATGTTTTATTTAGGTGCGCGGCTTCAATCGATGAACCAAGTGATGGACCGTCGATCAATCGATTATCTGTAGTTTGCTTCCGTCAGTCAAGACTTAGAAAAATATTTTATGAATCAAACAACGGACCAACAATACAGCTCGTCGATCCATTTACGGGCGTCGATGCTCCTCCGTGGCTCCATACTTAGAATCTTCCAAAATAAGCTATTAGAACCTTCAAGGAACCAAATTACGGTTCACCAGTACGGTCCGTCAATCAATTAACGGACCGTTAATTCCTCTCGTAATTCCACACTTACTCAGACTTCCCTGATTTTCCTCTAATGCCTGAGCTGCTCATCTACAATCACCACCTACGCTCCGTTGATTGAAGGGTGGACCGTCGATTGCCTCCGTAGGTCTGTTGTGCATTATTTTCAGTTGTTTTCTTCTCTTGCCATCTGAACATCTTTCCTACAAAACTAGACACAAAACTTGTTAAAATCACTATAAAAAGGCTTTAGACACACACAACTCTTAAGTGAAATTCATTAGAAATGTCGTGAAATCTGGGCACATCAACAATCTCAACTTAAATTCGTTGTTAGTCCTAAAGCGATGCACTATGACCCTAAACGATACTTGTATAGATGTATACACTTTTAAGCTCTAAAAATCACATGACTATCAATCTCGACTCTTTCTTGATTGAGTGCAGGCCTACACTCTCAGGCTCGACAAGCTAACTCATGCGGATCACATCATGGCACAAATTCACCATGCGACAGACACCCAACTATTTTTCCTCTCACCAAGATACCAACTTTCTCATAATGTGACTAGTGCCCTCACTTCAAAAGAAATCCACAGTTTTAACACAGTGATTATGCATTTTCGCTACAAGGATCTTTGTTTAAACACTCTCACTCAGGAACAAGTTCAAATATAGTTAGTGCTCTAAGCCATAGGTTTGCACTTATTTTCGCTGCTTAGGTTCACCACATTAGACTCTAGGACCACCGTAGGACAATCTTGGCTTGTAACATAGCCTCAGGTTCAGATGTAGTACATTAGGGTACATTTAGTGACTTTCTTCCCTCCTTGACATTACCGCTAAGATTTTTACCTTTTTTTGTTGCATTTGACCCCTTGATTCTTTTTCTCTTCCTTCATTTGCCTTATTTCCCTTTTTAGATGTGACTTTCACTTCTTATGCATCTTTTTCTCAGAAAATTCTTTTTCTCTCTTTTTATTTATTTATTATTTTATTTTTCAACAATGTACATCATCTCTTACTTATGCTTTTCTTTTCAACAAACAACTCTTTTCATACCCATTTTTAGGGCTTCTCTCATAATAGCCACCCTCAATTCATGGTTTTCCATGAGTTGAGGTACACAATACCCGAGGTTGGGTCAAGGCCTAGACAAGATCACTTTCGGCCTAAGTCGAGGTGCAAATTTCCAAGGAGGGACTGGGGCCAAAACATTTTACCCTGGAAGGTGAGTTGGTGAATCAAAAAAATTGGTCTATTACAGGCTCAACATGTTCGGATCAAAAGGGACAGTTATTTCATTTGGTCAACTTCTTTTAGTCTAGATATTGGCTATTTCGAACAAGGGCCTATGATCACTTCCTAGCTTCTAGAGTAGATTCCCTTCGCAGGACCGACCGGGCAAGTTCTAATTACACACCAAAAGTTGAACGCTCTAATATCCTCACACTCTCTTGCCACATCGTTGCACTATTAGATTATTAAATTTACTAGTTCAGGTTTTAGTTGAAGGTCATGCAGTGGGTGCCTATTTATACAATTTTTAAAGCCAACACATTCAATATGTAGTTCCAACATCTACCTCCGCACCATAAATAGTGATCCTCTCTCCGCTCACCAGTATAGAACTGGATGCTCTTGCACCCTTCTCTGGAGAATCTTTTCATCTACTATGGAGGCCCTCCTAGACTGTTCAAGCTCTGTCCACTCTTTTTTTCTTGCAGGAGCCTCATCATCAGCCTCAATGGTGCGGCTAGAGCGGTGCCTCTTGCCATGAACGCGGGGTGCGGGTTGCATCTCAGTAGGGACCTTAAACAATACCTCTAGAACAGTTTCCTAAGCTAGCTCAGTAGGAGCAATCTCTCGCTTAGCCCCCAAATCTCCAAGATGGAAACAACAATAGATCGCAGGCAGGCCAGCTCAGTCTAGATGTTAGTGAGGTCAATGGCGAGGGCTGGTCATGCTAGAACACACAGCTCGATTGCATCAAGGCGTTTGTAAACCGTATGTATTTGCTGCTGCGCCTGCCCGTCCACCCGCTTCTCTATGTGGTCCTCTGCCTTTTCTATGGACTTATAGATCCATAATTTAATGTGATGGAGTAGGATATCCATTTGTGCCTCAAACTTCTAGACTCGAGCTAGAGGGTTTAAAGTTACAGCTGGTGGTGTGGATCTACACAAGATGGGGGCCCTGGTGACAGCATGTAAGGAGAAGGCTGGAGAGGGGTCAGCATCTTCAGGTACAGCATGATAAGCACCTTGGACTAGCTCCACCGTATCTGCCAAATTCTCGCTCAATGGGGGAACCTCGATCCGGGACCCTCTACGGGGTGCTTCCACATTGTCCTCATCCTTGATGAGACCTATATCCAAAGTTCCTGTCGGCTTACGGAGTATATCACAGTGCCAAATTGGCACTACATCATCCATGCACATCTGGAAGATAAGACATGGAAATGGATAAATGGTGGAGGTCTAGAATGCCCTCTCGTGTACCTCGGCTAAGATCATCCGTGCAATGTCTATCTCCATCCCAACTACCAGTGCTGCCACCATTCAATTCCCTATCCCATGAAAGTACACTATCGGCCTTTTTGGGCGATAATTGGTGTCGGACCAACAACCAGAAAAACATGGACCTAAAATTGAGGGTGACCTTCTTGATGAGCCCTCGGGGATCTAAAACCCAGTCATCCCTCTCCCCATCTGTCGCAATATATTGAGCCAACCATTTTTTAACCGCCTCATGCTTCTTCACACTTCTCTGAAACTCACAACTCTTGACAATCTCCCACCTGTAATCAAACTCCGAAATTGCAGCTCCACTGTGAACCAGTGGTGGGTCCGTATAGGAAGCGTCGGATGCTAGTTGATATGTTAACCCAGCAACCTGGACTAGTGTAGAGGTGAGAGAGTCTTGTTTTGTGGGTTTTACCCGCTTACGATGGACCCTTGAAGAATGCAAACGTATGAGGCCTTGAACTTCTCAAAAATCTCCTTGCTATAAATGTCCAAGTCCTGAGCCATCCAGTCGCATTTGTGGAGATTAAAGACTTTATGCCCCTCTGGACTGTATGCAAACTCCCTGTAAGGACTCGACGCTCCTTAGTGACCAGCTGGTTCATCACCGCCTTCTCATTGAGCATTTTAGCGTCTTTATATACCTGCCACTGCCCCTCCATGCACCACCTGTTTGGTTCATCGGCAATTGGAGTGGGGTCATCTGGTCGAGGTGCAGGTGCATCCTCCAAACTAGTGGTCTCATCAGATGAGGCTTGTTCTTCTTGATCCCTTGATCTAGTGGCTCCCTGAGAGTTGGAATCGGAGGCAGTGGCCGATTTGGAACCTGAAGTTTGGACCGACCTTGAACCTGAAGTTGTGGCAGACTCGCAGCCCGATGCTAAGCAGCCCAGGTTGGCGAGCCGATCAGTGTCAGTTCCTCATCGGAGTGGGAGGCAGTTACTACGTCGGGGTTCACCTTCCATAGGGTGCCACTAGTGGCTCGAGATTATGCTGGTAGAGTTTGTCTTCCCGCAGGAACATAGGCTGGATCTTGCTCTGTATTGGTGTCTTCATCAATCAACCGATAAGACGGGGCAACCTATTTAGATTTACCCATCTTGGACACTAACATTCTTTGGAGCCATATGTATCGGTGGAAAAGTTATTAGTATCATAGCAGCATAACGACACCCTCATAAAACAACAGAAAGAAGAAAACGTGACAAGACAATTACAACTTTTTACTGCAGGTTCAGGTTGACGAGACCCATTTACAGGCCTTAGACTGGTCTATGTTCTGTAGAATCTGTCCAAATCTCTACTGGAAACGACGGATGTGCAGAATGGCCCGTCGATCAATCGACGAACTGTATTCCACTTCCGTCATCTCACACTTCAACCTATTTCAGAATGGGATGAAACTAGACTCTCTAATAGAAATGACGAACGTGCAGAACGGACGGTCGATCAATCGACAGACCGTAGTCCACTTCCGTCTTTTGACACTTAGGATTATTTCTAGATGTTTCAATCGATAGAGCCCATCGACAACCTTTCAAATGATCGACGGTCCATAGACGGGGTCTCGTATTGTGGGCCTATGACAGCTTTCAGTCCTCTGTCAAGTTTAATTGCTGAGTTTCTTTATTAAACCATTTTAACACAATCAAGTTTAAACATGATTTTTAACAAACTAAATGCTAGTTTGTCATTCCTAGGGTTCCTATTTCGTACAACTATCGAACCCAATTGAGTTAAAAAGTGGAACCCTGTGTCAGAATGTTCAGGAAGACTAAGGCACACAACATTTTAGATAGTAAACTTTGCTAGCTACACAACCACTGTCCATCATCCCAAGGTAAGTAAGTACGCAAATTTTAGCATGCAAATTAAATTACTTTAGTCCCAAGGTCAAGACCCACTCCCAACTTCCTATATTCAACTATGAACGAGAATTCAAAGTTAAGGAAAATCGAAGTATGTTTAAAGAGGTGTAGAGTGTTGTGGTTGTGTGCCTACAGTAATATTAAAACCGACGAAGTAGCCAACTCTTCCGAACAGGATCACCAAACTCTTGATAATGGAAGAAGAGAGAATTTGGGCGAGAAGATGTTTGGGATTTGGGGAAATTGATGGGATATATGATTATGGGAAATAGGGAAATTAATTGGGGAGTGAAAAAGGGAGGAATATGATGGGATGAAATGGTTAAGGAAGGGAATCTCAATGAAAATAGAACGAGGGATGGAATTTGAAGAAGTTGTTTTTTTAATAAAACCGTCCGGGTCGGATCGGTTCAATGGCAGACTTGGATCACGAACCCCCATTGACGGTGTCACGACCGGAGTCTAGATCCAGATGATACCGGCATCGTTGACCTCTCAGAGGTCGCAGACAAGCCTACATACGCTATCGTTACTTCATCTAGATTAATTTTTAGCGGAAAATTTGAACTTTTTGTTTTCTTATTTCATGTGAAACATATTATACTTAACATCATAGGCGTTCACAAATCAACCATCTAATATAGAAATAATCAAATGAAAGAAGCAGTTCATAATTGCATTAAACGTATTCTTGCCAAAACGGCACCAATACAAAGTCTGAAGTGAAACACTAGTGGAACATGCTCCACAGTAGATATCCTCGAATGCATGAGGGCCTACCAAATCCGGATGAAAGCTCCACATCCGGATAGTTGCAACGTCGTATTGTAAGCTCTAACGTCCACCTGTGCCTGCACCTAAAAGTAGATATTTGTATGCGATTAGTACACACTTGTACTAAGTATGGGTATATGCAAGTACACACCAAGGACATGCATGAGTAAGAATAGCTCTTTCCTAACAACATGATTAATGGAAACTCAAGTCAGTGGACATGCAAAATTTGGATTAGGAAAGTCAGTGGACTTGCCAAATTTGGATTAGAAAAGTCAGTGGACTTGCCAAATTTGGATTAGGAAAGTCATGCTATGAGAGTAACATGCATCATCATATTTATCATTTTGCAAGCAGCACATAACGTATCGCACATATCATCACGTAGTTCACATCATTCTTTCAAATGCCATGAGACCTTGGAATCATGGACTTAACATTAGGACTTCGCAAAATGAGGGCTCAACATATGGGACCTCAACTAGGGAGCCTTCTTAAGCAAACACAGAGTCTGCTTCATTTATTCATACATACTTCATTTTCATTCATTCATATACTAGTGCAATCACTAGTCATACCTAGGATGTAGTTTAAGACTCTCATCGGGTTTGCTGTGCAATGACCAAGAATAACCTAGTGTCATTACTTGAGTCTAGCTCACCTCTTGATTATCCTATCCTAACACCTTTAGTATCGTTCATTTCATTATATGCATTCGTTGAGGCTGGCCTCATTCTTTCTTTGGGAACTTTAACCTTAACCGACATAGATCATGTGAGCATCATGAAATCCAGTGAGTAATCCCCACACCGAAAAGAGGTGGAATCACCGGCCAAAGTGAACCAAAACATGCTAGCGTATATAGGGAATTGAACCCTGCTAGATCCCTATATTGGCAGTATAGGTTCAAAGACTAGAAGATATAAGGAGACCCATACCCGGCATGCCGGAAAGTCTCATCTCATGAGAGTTACGTGAACCTCCACCCTTCCCGAAGGAAGGCATCACCGCTCATAGCTAGCCTATCGGTGCTCAGTATAAAGTTCCATTACATTCAACTCATACATCATGGAAGCTGGCTTCTAGCATTAGAACATCATAGCTCATTAGATGATTTCTCATCTCATCATTAGTATTAAGTATGCATTAACTTCAATACTTTCATTAGAGTGTTCATAGAGACTGGTCTCTTCATTGCGTTACACTCTCATAGGTGAGTACATTTTGGTAACATTTACTTAGGCTCATTTGAGATTGCCCTCATCTTTCACATTAGCCTCTTATCAAATTGTCACCTCATTCATTGACTTTAACACATTTGTTTTTCATAATTACTCACCCCTTCACGTAAATGTTCATTTCATCATATGCCAATGCACTTGGCCATTTAGTGTGTTTCACACTCTTGCTTAACCCTTCTAGGGTTACATTATTTTATCACATACATCTTAGGGTCACCTACTTTTAAACGTATGCTAGACTTATGAGTCAACACATACAAGCCATGAGGCTTCATTCATAGTTTGTCTAAGTGATTCATGTTTACCCAAGATTATGTGGTACAAGACTTATGCATCTTGTAGATATGCCAAGATATTGATTTCGATCTTTAGAGGCAGCATTCATTAAATGTTTACTTACGTATGACTTATGTGTCAATACGGAATTGGGCAAGGGAACCCGATTTCGAATCCCTTGGATAACACTTAATCTTATTTTAAACTTGATAATTGCATTTTTCAGATTTGGGGGACCCTAGTTCGATCCCCATCAACCCCATAATATTTCTTTTCTTTTTCTCCTGTCCTTTTTCGTTTAAGTCAAGGAGGTTGTGGGTTCAATTCCCCACAAGCTCATTATGTTTCTTTTAATTTATCTCTTAACTTTCTCACCTATCCAAGAGGTTGTGGGTTCAAATCCCCACTGTCCACATTTATTTTCTCCTTTATTTTTCTCCTAACTCTCTCATCCATTCAAGAGGTTGTGGGTTCAATCCCCACTCACCACATCTATTTTTCCTTGCATTTTTCTCACGAAATTTTTATGAAATTTTCATTTAGTGAGGTCATGGGTTCAATCCCCAAGGACCTCACATCTTAAAATTTTTTTAAACGAAGTTCATTTTTTTAAAAAGTTGGCCGAGACTACAATATCCAGCAGGCTGGAAATTTAGTCTCTTCCAATCCACTTTTGTCTTAATCTTTTGTAGATTTTTTTTGTAGCTTTCATGTAATGATGTCTTGGGTTCAATACTTAGTGATTTCACTTATTTTACATTCATTTTTCATTGCATTTTGTACCACTTTGTTTGGCTGAACCCAACCTACCAAATGCTGGAAATTTGTTCACTATTTTCAGCTTCTTTTTATCATCATTCATACGTTAATTCTTAAGGCATTTCGTGGATCATTTGGTGCATCTTTAAGTGTAATCTTTTTATGATTATATTCAGCCAAGAATTACCATTACATCCAGCAACATTACACCACTTTTACACCTCATGATTTACACAAACATCCGCACATAAAATTCAACCATAAAAATATATCATTTTTCACATACTTTCGTTGACATAACTTAACATGCTTACAATTCCAAACACGTAATCATTAACACATTATCACGAAAATCACACTTTATACTTAAACTACCAGCAAACATACCAACAACATGATCTCTAACCTAGTTCATATTGAGATCAAAGGGATACTAGGGACAAGGAGTTCGACAAGTACGGGAACAACCCTAGTTACAAGATTCATTGAATTCATGGGAAAGAAAATTCTCTTGGAGAAAGGAGTCCAGGAGAGAAACCCATACCTGATTTTAACGTTGTTCAACACTTGAAATTGCTGCCCAAAACCCACCACCAATTCACGTCCACCAACAAATCTCACACCTTACCCGACTAGAAATTTCGTTAACTTTTCGTTTCTTAGATTAGCTTGTTCGTTTGTATTTTTGTAAGTTCTTCAAGTGTGAAGAACTTTTGTTTTGTTTTCTGTTTTGTAAAGTAGAGAGAAACCGTGAAGTTGAGAGAGAGGCAGACGTGATAGATAGATAGATAGGCGTGAAAGAGAGAAGTGTGAGGTAGTGTCCCCTTAGAACTAGGACTTGTTGGCAAGACTTAGTCAAATTAATTAATAATTAATAATTAAAAAACAAAATGTGAATTTCCCTTTTTTTAAATCAGCCATTAATTATTAATTTATTAAATTAATCTACCAATTTAAATAAAACAAATTAAATCATTGCTCCCACCCAGGTTGAAACCCGGGTGGAACAAGATTTTTGCTAAAAGGGAAATTTCGGCCCTCTCTACACAAAATGCCCCTCCACCTTATTAATTAAATAATTAATTACATATTTAAGGTAATTACGATACTACCCTTGGCCTGGAAAAAGACCATTGTACCCCTAGACCCTCCAAACTTAAGATTTCCCCTTTTTAAGTCCGGTAAAGACTCATCCGAGTAAATATTCATATTCGGGAGCCCTATATGGCTGGACCCAAACTTTCCTAGCTCAACTAACTCCCCAAGTTAGTTGGCTTGGCTGTCGCAAGGGTTCCGAGGTCTGGTTCTACGCGCATCAATCCGTGTGAACCCGGTCTAATCGTAGGCATTCTAGACACATTACGCATTACTTAGCATATCCATTTTTAGGGTTGCTACAGAAGGGCCGTCGATAGATCGAAAGTCCATCGATGGGGTATGTAGACCTCTCGATCACACCATGTTGTGTAGGTTTCTTATTTTCTTTTTGTACATGTAACACTAATTAGGCTATTCTTATTGTATTTTTATGGACACTTTTAGACATGGACCATATTCTAATCTCTATCCAACATTAACATATCAAACAAAAAACTTTTTTGGAAACAGCTCGAACAACTAAACAAAACAACGACTATTTTGACATGGAAAACAAAACATATAGTTGGCTAAAGGGTTCACCTTGGTTGCATCCCAAGAAACGCTTGATTTAACGTCGCGACATGACGCAGGCCTGTGGATTACTCAGACTTAATCAAGTTGATAGTCCTCGACCACTTCATGAACACTTTTTGCAGGTACGGAATAGGTCTTTATCCTTTGTCCATTAACTGTGAACTTTGCGTCTTCCTTGTTCTCAAGCTCAACCACTCCATGTGGGAACACTTTGGTGATGAAAAATGTTCCTGTCCACTTGGACTTGAGTTTTCCCGGAAATAAGCGCAACCTAGAGTTGAATAGAAGTACCAAATCACCAATCGCAAATTCTCGCTTTTTAATTCTTTATTCGTGATACTTCTTCATCTTCTCTTTGTAGATGGCTGAACTTTCATATGCTTTTAGGCGAAATTCATCAATCATATTCAACTCATTTAGCTTCTGTTCTGATGCTCCGGTCCAATCCAAATTCAATCTCTTCATCGCCTTGTGCTCTAGCTAGTAAGTGACAAGCCTTCCCATATACAAGTTGTTATGGAGACAGACCTATAGGGGTCTTGTATGTTGTGCGGTAGGCCCAAAGAGCATCATCTAGCCTACTTGACCAATCCATTTGATTTTCATTTACATTTTTCACAAGAATCTGTTTAATATCCCGATTGGACACCTCAACTTGCCTGCTAGTCTGCGGGTGGTAAGAAGTAGCCACATTGTGGCGAACACCATATTTTTCCAGCAACCCTTTGAAAAATTTATTAGAAAATTGCGAGGCACCATCGCTAATGATGGCCCTCGGTGTACCAAATCTGGAGAAGATGTTCTTCTTTAAGAATGCGGCGACACACTTCCCTTCATTGTTGAGGAGCGTAATTGCTTCCACCCATTTCGACACATAGTCAATCGTCACAAGAATGAACTTTATCCAATGAGAACTCACAAATGGGCCCATGAATTTAATGCTCCATACATCAAATAGCTCAATCACAAGAATGGGATTCAAGGAAGTTCTTGCCTTTTTGAAATTCCTCCACCTCGTTGGCTTCGATCACATGATTTGGCGAACTCATGAGCATCTTGGTGGATATGGGACAATAATACCCATACTGCAAGATCTTATGCGCAGTTTGGATACCACTATGGCGCCCACCCACAGGCGAGGAATGACACGCCTCCAGAACACTCAACATCTCAACCTCAGGTACACAACAACAAATAATCCCATCTACACAACTCTGATATAAGTAAGGCCCATCCTAAAAGAACTTTTTCACATCATGCATGACTTCTTCCTTTGGTGGAAGGTCAAATCTTGAGGAACCAAATAGCTTGCCTGATAGTTCGCAAAGTCTGCGAACCATGGGATCAGATCCTGAGAAGCATCCAATACATGTTCATCTGGGAACACATCATCAATTTCAATATTTTCTCCCAATTCACGCATTGCTTCATCCTCCGATCTAGACAAGTGGTCGACTACGTGATTCTAAGTATCCTTTCTATGTATAACCTCAAAATCAAACTCCTGTAGCAACAATACCCATCTGATGAACATTGGCTTCACATTTTTTTGCCATCAAATACTTTAAAGCAGAATGGTCGGTATGCACTATGACCCTCGTGCCAAGAAAATAGGAGCAAAATTTCTCGAATGCAAACACCACCGCAAGAAGTTCAAATTCAGTTACCGTGTAGTTCTTTTGGGCTTCATTCAGGGCTTCTCTCACATAGTAGATGGGGTGAAGGAGTTCATCCCCTCTTTGTCCCGATACCACACCAAGTGAAACCCCACTTGTATCGCACATCACCTCAAATGGCTCACTCCAGTTTGGTGAAATAATAATAAGCGCAAACACCAACTTCTCTTTCAACTCCACAAATGCTTTCACACATGATTCATCAAAATGGAACTGACATTCTTTCTCAAACAATTTGCACAAATGATGTGCAATTTTTGAAAAATCCTTAATAAACCTCCGATAAATGCCAGCATGACCTAGAGAACTTCTCACACCCTTGAGAGAGATGGGTGGAGCAAGGTTCTCTATCACCTCAACTATGGCCTGGTCAACCTGTATTCCCTTCTCTGAGATTCGATGGCCCAACACTATGCTTTCTTTCACCATAAATTGATTTTTGTCCCAATTTAGCACCAAATTACGATCTTCACATCTCTTAAGCACCTTAGACAAATTATTCAAGCACTGATCAAAGGATTCGTCAAACATAGAAAAATAATCCATGAACACCTTAATAGTGTCCTCCACCATTTCAGAAAATATCGACATCATACAACACTGGAAGGTAGTCAGTGTATTACATAACCCAAACGGCATCCTTTTGAATGCGCAAATCTCATAAAGACAAGTAAAGGTGCTCTTTTCTTGATCTTACTGGGCAAAAGAGATTTGATTATATCCCGAATAGCTATCCAGAAAACAATACTAGCCCTTGCATGCAAGTCTGTCTAACATCTGGTCCATCAATGGCATGGGGAAATGGTCCTTTTCAGTCCAAACATTCAACTTCAGGTAGTCCATGCAAACTCTACATCTTGTCAATAGCCTCATCGAACAAGCTCGTTCCTTTAATTAGGTACCACAATCATCCCACCCCTTTTAAGCATGCACTGAACAAGACACATCCAATTGTTGTCTGCAATAGAATAAATGACTCACTCCATCATCCAACAACTTGATGATCTCTTTTTTCATTACTTTTTGCATTGGTGGATTCAACCTTCTTTGGTTCTCAATACTCGGTTTGTGGTCTGGCATGAGTTGGATTTTGTGGGAACAAATACCGGGAGGGATTCCAATAATATCCACAATAGTCCAACCAATTGATCATTTGAACATCTGCAACACCCCCACTAAGCACTCTACATGTTGCCCATTCAGCTTTGCTACAATAATCACCGACGAAGTGTCATTTCTACCCAAGAACACATACCTCAGATGAGGTGGTAGAGCCTTAAGCATTACTTTTCGGGCCTCTAGAATAGATGATCTCCCAGGTGGGGAATCACGATGCTTCATATCCAACTCCAATTTCTTTTGCTTTGACCGATATTCATTACGTTCAAGTGCAGCCACCAAAGCATCATACTCTTCAATACCATCACTGCCAAAATAAATAATGGCTGCTGCTAGTGCCACAACACCCAGTCGCTCTTCAATTTGCACTTCGGATACACTCTCATCTTTGTAGGATATAGCAGATACCATTTGGAGTTCACCACTGTTCTTCATGGACCTACACATATTGAAAGTTGCTTCTTCATTTTTCAATCTAAATTTCATTTGTCCTTTTTCGATATCAACCAGTGCACGCCCAGTGTCAAGGAATGGTCTCCAAAGAATAATGGGAACCTAAAAATGAACCTCACAATCAAGAATCACAAAATCGGCCAGAATGACTAACGGCTCCACTTTCACAAGCACATCATAGAGTATACCTATGGGCCTCTTCATAGTTCGGTCGACCATCAGTAACCGCATCGTAGTAGCCTTTGGGTCGCCCAAGCCTAAATTTTTATAAATGGACAATGACATGAGATTTATGCTCGCACCAAGATCACAAAGTGCCTTATCAAAGTGTAGCAACCCTATAGTACATGGAATAGTGAAGACACCCGTATCCTCCTTCTTCTGCACAAGAGACCTTGTAGCAATAGCACTACAATGTTGCATTCTGTCATCATCTTCAAAACTCACTGATCTCTTCTTTGACACCATATCCTTCATAAACTTAGCATATCCGGGCATTTGCTTGAAAACTTCTATCAATGGAAAATTGATAGAAAGTTGCTTCAACATAGTGATGAATCAACGATATTTACCATATTCAATTTTCTTCCCTAATCTATATGGAAATGGTGGTGGAGGTCTACGGATGGGAACCACTTTCTAAGATAAATCTGCTTCTTTTGTTGTTGCATCCCCCAACTCTCCACTAGCTTCTGTTATATCACCTTGTGTTCTCATGTCACCTTCTACTACAGACAACATAGGTGGATCAATGGCATGCTTAACTCCTCGAGTGGTGACTGTCATTCTATGCTAATCATTCTTTGGGTTCTGGATTATGTTTCTTGGGAGAGTGCCAAGTTGGCGTCGGTTCACTATTGTAGAAAACTGATTCATCTGTAGCACAAGATGATTTATCGAGACCGCACGTGCATCCACCTTTTCTCCAATGCCAAATAGGTCACTTCTCATCTCCTTGAAATTCTCATTATTCCCTTCAAATCTCCTCATCACCTTCTGCAGCATATCCGCAACCCGCGCCATACTACCTCCACCGTCCCTAGAGGCATCTTCCCGATTTTGGGGTGGAACATATGGCCCACCCTATTCATTCCCTATTACAATAGTTGTTTCAGTTGAAGTTGTTGTCACGATTGTAGTTCCCATTTCAGACCTAGGTTTCCTTGACCTTGGCGCAAATTATCCTGATAGGAACATTGGACCATTTGGTCGGAAACCCCCTATATGATCATTAAATTCATATGTATCCTATTCATTGTAATACTCATCTGCCGGTGGTGGTGGTTTCGCCAAGTAGTTCACCGCATTCACCTTCTTTACACATCCGCTCACATGCTTCAAGACCAACCCTAATTCAGTTCTCATCTGTGCCATCTCTTCACAAATCTCATATGCGATTCAGTTGTGTGTATCCCGTACCGCAAAAGTGTTGCACCCAGTGTCCGACATTCAAGTGCTCCAAGCCTTATTATTACGAGATATCATTTCTAACTTCTCTGCAATCTAAGCATATGTACATTCCCCATAGGAGCCACCCACAATAGTATCAAGCACCACTTTGTTGTTGTCATATTTACCTCTATGAAAGTACTCCTTCAATGACACATCATCAATGTAATTCGGGACACCCCTCACGAACAGAGTAAATTTGTCCCAAGAGCTATTTACCGACTCTTGAGGTAATGCCACAAAATTATTAACCTTATCCATATGGTTGATCTTCTTGGACACTGGATAATAGCTTGCTATGAATACATCTCTCAATTGGTTCCAAGTATAGATAGAGTTGTAGGGCAGCTCAGTGGACCATATAACAGCATCTCCTATCAGTTATAAAGTAAACACTCGCAGCCCGATGACATTCTTATCCAAGTCTAGTCTACCCACACAACTTTCCCACAATGACCTCAGCTTGGATATATGCGTATGTGGTTCTTCCTATGGCAGTCCTAAAAACAAGCCCCTCGTAGTGAGCATCTGCATCAAGCTACTGGACCACAAATGCGTGCCTAGGGGGCAGAAGGAGTAGGACAAAG
Organism: Solanum sitiens; assembly: GCA_016801875.1. Lineage (NCBI taxonomy): Eukaryota > Viridiplantae > Streptophyta > Magnoliopsida > Solanales > Solanaceae > Solanum > Solanum sitiens. The sequence continues at coordinate 1,281,696 of JABWTJ010000019.1, forward strand.
GGTCTATTAGAGTCTTCAATACTCATATTACCCCTATAGTAATCCTAAGGTCGTGGGGCTGCTAAAGGTTGCACCCTCAAGGCATCACCTAAATGATTCTCAATGTGTGCCTGGTTGTGTGCCACAACAAATATGGGAGGCTGGTGACCTGCTCCATCACCAATATTCCCTCTATTTGGGTTAGCTGGAACCCCTTGATTGTCCATCCTTCGCAAAGTTTGACTCAATTTTGGATCGTACGGAGTGAGTGGTTCCCCTCGGCATCGTGTACTTGGCACTAGAGCTAGACCCGAGAGAAACAAAAATAGAAAGAAAAAGTAAAATTAGGAAATAGTTGACTAATGTTAAATAATGTAGTCAAAACTAATCTAAAAGCCAACTTTACCTGGAAGCGGCACCAAAATTCGATACGCTTAAATTATACCTCCCTAAGGAAGCATAAGTGATCGTTATCAAGTAAATAAACAAACTACTAGGTTGGGGTCGATCCCACGAGGAAAATAGTTTAGACATAACTTTAACCCACAATTATGTTTGTTTAGTAAATGTCTTTCCGAAACTAGTAAATAAAGGGCGGTTTGTTTAGCGAATTCCTTTTAACACTGTAATTAGCAAGTGAACAAAAGTAAACTTTGGTTGTTTATCAAGATAAGAGAGTCACAAGGGTATATGTGTTCCCAGAGGTTCATAACGGAGTGTTCCTAGCAATGGCAATCCTTTCCTAGTGTATTACATGCAAAGCGATAAGTTAAGTATCTCTAAATTCTTGGTTTGGCGTCTAAAGAATTTCATGTTACAAACCTAAAAATGGATAAGATAAGTAATGCTTAATGTGTCAAGAATGCCTATGATTAGACCAGGGTTCACACGGATTGATGCGCGTAGAATCAGACCTCGAAACCCTTGCTTCAGCCAAGCCAACTAACTTGGGAAGTTAGTTGAGCTTGGAAAGGTTGGGTCCAACCATGTAGGGCTCTCGAATATGAAGATTTACTCGAAGGAGTCTTTATCGGACTTAAAAAGGGGAAATCTTAGGTTTGCAGGGTCTAGGGGTAAAATGGTCTTTTTCCTGGCTAAGGGTAGTATAGTAATTACCCTAAATATATAATTAATTATTTAATTGATAAGGTGGAGGGGCATTTTGGGGAGAGAGGGCCAAAAATTGGCCTTTGAGGCAAAATCTTGCTCCACCCGGGTTCGAACCTAGGTGGGAGCAATGATTTAATGTGATTTTTTTTAGTTGGTGAATAAATTTAATAAATTAATAATTAATGGATGATATAAGAAAAAGGAAAATCAGATTTTTATTATTAATTATTATTTTAATTAATTAATGTGTTTTATTTGACTAAGTCTCCTAGTTGAGTAAGTCTAAACTACTTCACCTCTTTTAACACTCTCTCACGCTCAACTCTCTCACATTTCTCCACTCTTTTCACGTTCTCTCTGCCAAAAACACAAGAGCTTATCAGCAACTAAATGTTCTTGACACTTGAAGAACTTTCACGTTAAGAAACATAACCAAAAACGTTAGGCAAAGAGAGGAGTTTTTCTGTCGTTTTAGTGTTGAAGCTTTTGGACTTGGACGAAATTTTGGTGAAGGTTTGGGCAGAAAGTTCAAGGTTTGAACGTCAAAATAAGGTATGGGTTTTCTCTCTTGGAATCCTTTCTCCAAGAGAAATTTCTTTCTACAAAATTCAACGTATGAAACTAGGGCTGTCCCATTTATTATTGAATTCCTTGTCCCTAGTCTCCTTACGATTTCAATCTAAATTAGGTTAGAAATCATGTTGTTGATATGGTTGCTGGTAGCTAAGTGTGAAATATGATGTTCTTTGTGATTTTGTGTTTGGAAATAGCAAGCATGTTCAATGATGTCAACCGAAAATGATGTGGTGAAATGTGTAAAATATTTGTTGTTGTTCTCCGTTTTGAAGTCTTAAAATGGCTTGTTGGATGATTGGAATTATTGTGCACAAGGGGTGTAAATTGTGATGTTTAAATGAAGTGTAAGGTGGTTGATCTTAAGTGGAAAAATCTAAGCTAAAACAACAATGAATCTACACCTAAAAACGCGTTAAACAAATTGTGCAAATACCACAAAACCAACGTATGAATGTTGTTAAATAAAGGCTAGAAAATTTAATAAAATTTCCAGCTCTTGGTGATGGAGTTTTCGGCCAGAATACTTGAAGTTTGAGAAGTTTAAAATAAATTTAAAACATGTGAGGTCAGTGGGGATTGAACCCAAGACCGCACTACATGAAAGATAGAAAACAAATGGGAGGTGTGGGATTCGAACCCACAACCTCTCGGCCAAACAAGAGAGTAAAAGGGAAATTTTAAATTAATAAAAATAATGGGAGGAGTGGGATTCGAACCCACCACCTCTTGGCTGAAGGAGGATACAAAGAGAGAAATTAAAAAGAAAATAAAGTGAGGCTGTGGGGGCTCGATCCCACAACCTCACTGCCAACGCTTAAATAGTTAACTTTTAAATGAAAATAAATTAAGGAGGCTGTGGGGGTTCGAACCCACAACCTCTTAGTCCCAAGCGAAACAAAGAAAAATAAAGAGAGGATGTGGGGGTTTGATCCCACAACCTCCTTGTTAATGCGAAATGAACAGGAAAAATAACTAGGAAAATAAAAGAGTGTTGTGTGGGTTCGAACCCACAACCCCTCGGCCAAAAGGAGAGAGTTTAAAGAAAAAGAAATTTAAGGAAAATGAGGTTGTGGGGGTTCGATCCCACATCCTCTCAATCCCATTGAGCGAAAAATGAAAAGAAAAACTAAGGGAAAAATAAAATGAAGGTGTTAGGACTCGATCTTGGGTTCCTAATGTCATGTGGACTAAAAATAAAATCAAGGAAAAATGTAAGTATTGTCCAAAGGGATCCAAACTTGGGTTCCCTTGCCCAAATTTCCGTATTGATACATAAATCATACGTGAATTAAATGTTCAAGAATAATGCCACCTACATAGATCGAAATCGATATCTTGGCATACATACAAGATACATAAGTCTTGTACTATATAATCTTAGGAAGATATGAGTCACTTAACGAACTATGAATGAAGCCTCATGGCTTGTATGTATAGACCCATAAGTCTAGCATACGTTTACAAATAAGTGAACCTAAGATGTATGTAATGAAATGATGAAACCCTAGAAGGGTTAAGTAAGAGTGTGAAACACACAAATGGCCAAGTGCTTTGGCATATGATGAAATTAACATTTATGTGAAATGGGGTGAGTAATTATGAAGAGCAATTGTGCTAAGGTTAATGAATGTGGTGACAACATGATATGAGGCTAATGTAAAAGATGAGATCAATCTCAAATGAGCCTAAGTAAATGTTACCAAAACGTACTCACCTATAAGAGTAAAGTTAATGAAGAGACTAGTCTCTATGAACACTCTAATGAAAGTATTGAGATTAACAGACTTAATACAAATAATGAGATGAGAAATCATCTATTGAGCTATGAGGTCCTCATACTAGATGCCAGCTTCCATGACGTATGAGTTGAATGTAATGGAACTTTATACTGAGCACCGATAGACTAGCTATGAGCAGTGATGCCTTCTTTCGGGAAGGGCGGAGGTTCACGTAACTCTCATGAGATGAGACTGTCCGGCTTGCCGGGTATGGGTCTCCTTATATCTCCTACTCTTCGAACCTATACTGCCAATATAGGGATCTGGGGGGGTTAAATTCCCATGTACGCTAGCATGTTTTGGGTCACTTTGGCCGGTGATTCCACCTCTTTTTGGTGTGGAGGAGACACTAAATTTCATGATAATCACATGATCCATGTCGGTTAAAGTTAAAGTTCCCAATGAATGAATGAATGAGGCCAGCCTCAAATGATGCACATAATGAAATGAATGATACCAAAGGTGTTAGGATAGGATAATCAAGAGGTGAGCTAGACTCAAGTAATGACACTAAGTTATTCTTGATCATTGCACAACAAACCCGATAAAAGTCTTAAACTACATCCTAGGTATAGCTGGTGTTCACACTAGCCTATGAACGAAATGAAATGAAGTACGTATGAATGAATGGAGCAGACTCTGTGTTTGCTAATGAAGACTCCCTAGTTGAGGTCCCATATGTTTAGCCCTCATTTTGGGAAGTCATAATGTCAAGTCCATGATTCTAAGGTCTCATGGCATATGAATGAATGATAAGAAAGATGTTATGTGTTATATGCAATATGATATGTGCTATGTATAAGATGTTATGTGCTGGGTGCAATATGATAAGTATGATGATGCATGTTACTCTCATGAAATGACTTTCCTAATCCAAATTTGGAAAGCTCACTGACTTTCCTAATCCAAATTTGGAAAGTTCACTAACTTTCCTAATCCCAATTTGGCAAGTCCACTGACTTGACTTTCCATAATCATGTTGTTAGGAAAGAGCTATTCTTCCTCATGCATGTCCTTGGTGTGTGCTTGCATATACCCATACATAGTACAAGTGTGTACTAATCCCATACAACTCTATATTTTTAGGTGCATGCATAGGTGGACGCTACAGCTTATAGGTTGACGTTGCAGCTATCCGGACGTGGAGCTTTCATCCGGACTTGGTAGGCCCTCATGCTTTCGAAGATGTCTACCGTTACTATCTAGCTTAGATGTAGGCTTTAGCTAGTGGAGCATGTTCCACTAGTGTTTCTTTCCGTTTTTATTTCAAACATTGTATTGGTGCCATTTTGGCAATTATACATTTATTACAGTATTGAACTGTTTCTTTCATTTGATCATCTCTATATTAGATGGTTGATTTGTGAACACCCATGATGTTAAGTTTAAAAATGATTAGCATGAAATAAGAAAACAAAAAGTTCAAATTTTCCGCTAAAATTAACCTAGATGAAGTAAGAATGACTTATGTAGGCTTGTCTGCGACCTCTGAGAGGTCAACGACACAGGTCTCGTCTGGGGTCTAAATTGCAGTTGTGACACAGTTGGTATCAGAGCACTAGGTTAAACTTCGAAAATAATAAGTTCACATCAACCACATTGAGTAGTTTCTAAGTCATGGTAGTGAAGTGCACCACTATCCTGAATTAGAGACTACATGATGCATAGGAAAATTTCCCTTCTTCTAATCTTATTGTGATTTTCCTAATGTCTAATTTCTTGGTGTTATGAGCGTGTCTAACATCAATCTTTGTTGTTTTCAGAGAATGAATACTAGGAGAACCATTGGTCAGAGGAGAGAAGGTGCAGCTGCTGGGGACAATCAGGTTCCACCCCAGGTTCCAGATGAAGGAGTGGCTATGCCGGTTAACCCAGCTGGGTTGACTGATGCGGAGGTGCGCGCATCTCTGGCCCAGATGGCACAGGCCATCACTATGCAGGCCCAGGCTATGACTGCCCAGGTCAACCGGCAGGATGTTCAGAGGGAGAACCCACCGGTTCGTATCATGGCTGACAGATTGAGAGACTTCACGAGGATGAATCCTCCTATTTTCACAGGGTCTAAGACTTCAGAGGACCCCAGGAGTTTGTGGATGAGGTACATAAGATTTTGGTGGCTATGGGGGCCGCAGATATTGAGAAGGCTGAGCTGGCTTCCTATCAGCTCAAGGATGTTGCACAGACTTGGTGCAAGATGTGGCAGGATAGCCGAGCTTTGGGTGGAGTTCTGGTCACTTGGGAGTTGTTTAAGACAGCATTCCTGGAGAGATTCTTTCCCAGGGAGATGAGGGAGGCAAAGGTTGAGGAGTTTATCAACCTTAAGCAAGGATCTATGACAGTCATGGAGTATTCCCTGAAGTTTGTTAAACTATCCAGGTATGCTATTTTCCTTAGTATCTAACATCAAGGATGAGATAAGTACTGAAGTTTGTTAAATTATCCAGATATGCTACTTCCCTTGTATCAAATAGCAGGGATGAGATGAGCAGGTTTCTCACAGGAATCAACGGAGATCTGGAGGAGGAGTGTCGGTCTGCGATGCTCCATGATAACATGGACCTTTCCAGGTTGATGGTGTATGTCCAGCAGGTAGAGGACAGCCGCAAGAAGAGGGGTGTTCATGATGCTAGGAGTCCTAAGCCTCAAGATCAGGCAGGTCCAAGCCATGGAGGCCACAGAAATAATTTTGGCGTCCGTGAGCAGCCCAGGTTTAAAAAGGGGCAACAGAGTTCAGGGAACTCTAACTTTCACAGGAGTACAACACTTAGAGGAGGCAGACCCGAGCCCAAGAAGGGCAATGGAGGTGAGATTCAGCGTCCCAAAAAGAACTTTGCTAAGTGTGTCCGTGCTCACAATGGAGAGTGCAGACAAGGCACTAATGCCTGCTTCGGTTGCGGTAAGAGTGGGCATATGGTTAGAGACTGCCCACAGAACAGAGGTTAGGCTAGAGGTAATGCTCAGCCTAGGCCTAATCCACAGGGTGCAGCATCAGCCAAGCCTCCTAAGAGGAACAAGTTATATGCACTGAAGGGCAGGGAGGAGCAGGAGAAGTCCGCTGATGTGGTCACAGGTATGCTGCAAGTATTCTCAACTTCTGTTTATGCTTTACTTGATCCAGGGTCTACGCTTTCCTTTGTAACTCTTTTGCTTGCTCTCACTTTTGAGATATTGCCTGAAGTTCTGCATGATCCTATAGTGGTTAGTACACCTTTAGGAGAAAATGTAAGAACTGATAGAGTATACAAGGATTGCCCAATAGTTGTAAGTGGTAAGACTATGTGTGCCGACTTGGTTGAGTTACCCATGCATGATTTTGATGTTATTCTTGGCATGGACAGGCTTCACAGTCGTTATGCTTGTTTGGATTGTCGTAGTAGAGTGGTGAGATTTCGTTTCCCTAATGAAGAGGAGCTAGTCTGGGGGGGGGTGGGGTACAACTCGAGTCGTCCTAATCCCTATATTTTGAACCTTAAGGCCAATAAAATGATGTCCAAGGGGTTATTGTGTCATCTTGTGAGTGTTAATGATTTAGATCATGACATCCCTTCCATAGACTCAGTGCTTGTAGTGAATGAGTTCCTAGATGTATTTCCTGATGATTTGCGTGGAGTCCCTCCCCCTCGAGAGATTGATTTTGGTATCAACTTAGAACCCGATACTAAACCAATTTCAATTCCTCCCTACATAATGGCTCCAGCTGAACTCAAAGAGTTGAAGTTGCAGTTTTCATTCAGCCGAGCATATCCACTTGGGGCGCTCCAGTGTTGTTTGTGAAAAAGAAGGATGGAACCCTTAGAATGTGTATCGATTATCGGCAGCTCAACAAAGTCACTATAAAGAATAAGTATCCACTTCCCAGAATGTGTATCGATTATCGGTAGCTCAACAAAGTCTCTAAGATTGATCTTCGTTCAGGGTACCATCAGCTTAGGGTTAGGGATGGTGATATCCCAAAGACAGCCTTTCGTACCCGTTATGGTCATTATAAGTTCTTAGTCATGTCATTTGGTCTCACTAATGCACCAGCTGCATTTATGGACCTCATGAATCGAGTCTTCCATGAATACCTTGATTTTTTCGTCATAGTATTCATTGATGACATCCTCATCTACTCTAGGACCAAGGAAGAGCATGAACAACATTTGAGACAAACCTTGCAGGTACTTAGACAACATCAGTTGTATGCCAAATTCAGCAAGTGTGAACTCTGGCTTAGATCAGTGACCTTTCTGGGTCATGTTGTGTCCGATCAGGGCGTGGAGGTGGATCCCACGAAGACTGAGGCTGTGAAGAACTGGCCAAAGACTCTTACTCACACTGATATCTGTAGCTTTCTGGGATTGGCTGGTTACTACCGCAGGTTCGTGGAGGGCTTTTCTTCCATTGCTTCCCCACTGACAGCTTTGACTTAGAAGAAAGCCAAGTTTGAATGGACGTAGACTTGTGAGAAGAGTTTCCAGGAGCTCAAGGACAGACTCACTTCAGCCCCGGTGCTTACTTTGCCTATGTGTGGTGAGAATTACACTGTTTATTGTGATGCATCTAGGGTTGGTTTGGGTTGTGTTCTTATGCAGGTTGGTAAGGTGATAGCCTATGCGTCCAGACAGCTCAAGGTTCATGAGAAAAATTATCCCACTCATAACCTGGAGTTGGCAGATGTGGTGTTTGCACTGAAGCTGTGGAGGCACTACTTGTATGGAGTGCATGTGAATGTGTTCACAGACCACAAGAGTCTCCAGTACGTGTTCACACAGAGGGAGTTGAATCTATGTCAGCGGAGATGGTTGGAGCTGTTGAAGGATTATGACATGAATGTTCACTACCATCCAGGTAAGGCTAATATTGTAGCTGATGCTTTGAGCAGGATGAGCATGGGAAGTACAGCCCATGTTGAGGATGAGAAGAAGGAGTTGGCGAAAGATGTACACAGACTGGCCAGACTGGGTGTGCGATTGGTTGACTCTACTAGTGGGTGTGTTTCAGTTCATCCTAGTTCTGAATCATCCTTGGTATTTGAAGTCAAGAAGGGTCAGCATCTCGATCCTGTGTTGATGGAGCTGAAGGACTCAGTGTTGATAAAGATGAATGAGTCTTTCGCTTTGGGAGGTGATGGCATACTTAGGTATCAGGACAGGCTGTGTGTACCAGATGTGTATGATTTGCGGACCAGGATTATTGCACAGGCCCATGGTTCCAGATATTCCATACATCCAGGTTCCACCAAGATGTATCATGATCTTAAGCAGATTTATTGGTGGGATGGCATGAAGAAGGACATTACAGAATATGTGGCCAAGTGTCCTAATTGTCAGCAGGTTAAGGCAGAACATCTTAAGCCTGGCGGTCCTACTCAGATTATTGAGGTTCCAACTTAGAAGTGGGAGGCCATTAATATGGACTTCGTGGTTGGTCTTCCGAGTACTAGCAGACATCATGAATCCATATGGGTTATTGTGGACAAGAAGACTAATTCTGCCCACTTTATCCCTGTGAAGTCTATTTACATAGCCGAGGATTATGCGAGACTCTACATTGATGAGATTGTGAGATGGCATGGGATTCCTTTGTCTATCATTTCAGATAGAGGAGCTCAGTTTACTTCACATTTCTGGAGATCTTTCCAGAAGAGCTTGGGCACGCAGGTAAAGCTTAGTACTGCCTTTCATCCTCAGACTGATGGGCAGGCAGAGCGCACCATTCAGACATTGGAGGACATGTTGACAGCGTGTGTGATTGACTTCAGGGGTAGCTAGGATGATCATCTGCCTTTGATAGAGTTCTTGTATAATAATAGCTATCACTCTAGCATTGGGATGGCACCATTTGAGGCACTGTATGGTAGGAGGTGTAGATCTCTAGTTGGGTGGTTCGCGGTTGGAGAGTCATCCATTTTGTGTCCAGAGATCATTCATGAGGCCTTAGGGACAGGTTGGCTACTACTTACAGTCGGCAGAAGTCATATGCAGATAACAGAAAATGGCCCTTAGAGTTTGATGTTGGTGACCAGGTCTATCTGAAGATATCACCTATGAAGGGGGTGATGAGGTTTGGCAGGAAGGGGAAGTTGAGTCCGAGGTATGTTGGTCCATACGAGATCCTACAGCGTGCGGGTGAGGTGGCCTATGAGTTGCAATTGCCTGCGTAGCTAGCTTCTGTCCATCCAGTCTTTCATGTATCCATGTTAAAGAAGTGCCTAGGTGATTCCGCATCGATTCTACCTGTGGAAGGTTTGGGGGTCGATGAAGACTTGTCCTACGAGGAGGTACCTCTTGAGATCTTAGACAGACAGATCAAGCGGCTGAGGAACAAGGAGATTGCCACAGTGAAGGTATTGTGGAGAAATCATCTTGTTGAAGGTGCTACGTGGGAGGCTGAGGCCGACAAGAGATCCCGCTACCCTCATCTTTTCAGCTCTTGAGGTTAGACTTCCTACTCTTAAGTCTAAATTTCCTTATCTCTCCATTTTTGTTGCTATTGCTTGACTGTGCATGGTGATTATGTTATGATCTGACTGGAATTACTCTAGATAGTAGTAGTGTCATTCGGGGACGAATGTTCCTAAGGGTGGTATAATGTAACAACCCTAAAAATGGATAAGATAAGTAATGCTTAATGTGTCAAGAATGCCTATGATTAGACCAGGGTTCACACGGATTGATGCGCGTAGAACCAGACCTCAGAACCCTTGCTTCAGCCAAGCCAACTAACTTGGGGAGTTAGTTGATCTTGGAAAGGTTGGGTCCAACCATGTAGGGCTCTCGAATATAAAGATTTACTCGAAGGAGTCTTTACCGGACTTAAAAAGGGGAAATCTTAGGTTTGCAGGGTCTAGGGGTAAAATGGTCTTTTTCTTGGCTAAGGGTAGTATCGTAATTACCCTAAATATATAATTAATTATTTAATTAATAAGGTGGAGGGGCATTTTGGGGAGAGAGGGCCAAAAATTGGCCTTTGAGGCAAAATCTTGCTCCACCCGGGTTCGAACCTAGGTGGGAGCAATTATTTAATGCGATTTTTTTTAGTTGGTGAATTAATTTAATAAATTAATAATTAATAGATGATTTAAGAAAAAGGAAAATCAGATTTTTGTTATTAATTATTATTTTAATTAATTAATGTGTTTTATTTGACTAAGTCTCCTAGTTGACTAAGTCTAAACTACTTCACCTCTTTTAACACTCTCTCACGCTCAACTCTCTCACATTTCTCCACTCTTTTCACGTTCTCTCTGCCAAAAACACAAGAGCTTATCAGCAACTAAATGTTCTTGACACTTGAAGAACTTTCACGTTAAGAAACATAACCAAAAACGTTAGGCAAAGAGAGGAGTTTTTCTGTCGTTTTAGTGTTGAAGCTTTTGGACTTGGACGAAATTTTGGAGAAGGTTTGGGCAGCAAGTTCAAGGTTTGAACGTCAAAATAAGGTATGGGTTTTCTCTCTTGGAATCCTTTCTCCAAGAGAAATTTCTTTCTACAAAATTCAACGTATGAAACTAGGGCTGTCCCATTTATTGTTGAATTCCTTATCCCTAGTCTCCTTCCGATTTCAATCTAAATTAGGTTAGAAATCATGTTGTTGGTATGGTTGCTGGTAGCTAAGTGTGAAATATGATGTTCTTTGTGATTTTGTGTTTGGAAATAGCAAGCATGTTCAATGATGTCAACGAAAATGATGTGGTGCAATGTGTAAAATATTTGTTGTTGTTCTCCGTTTTGAAGTCTTAAAATGGCTTGTTTGATGATTGGAATTATGGTGCATAAGGGGTATAAATTGTGATGTTTAAATGAAGTGTAAGGTGGCTGATCTTAAGTGGAAAACTCTAAGCTAAAACAATAATGAATCTACACCTAAAAAAGCGTTAAACAAATTGTGAAAATACCACAAAACGAACGTATGAATGTTGTTAAATAAAAGCTAGAAAATTTAATAAACTTTCCAGTACTTGGTGATGGAGTTTTCGGCCAGAATACTTGAAGTTTTAGAAGTTTAAAAATAAATTTAAAACATGTGAGGTCAGTGGGGATTGAACCCAAGACCTCACTACTTGAAAGCTGGAAAAACAAATGAGAGGTGTGGGATTCGAACCCACAACCTCTCGGCCAAACAAGAGAGTAAAAGGGAACTTTTAAATTAATAAAAATAATGGGAGGAGTGGGATACGAACCCACCACCTCTTGGTTGAAGGAGGAGACAAAGAGAGATATTAAAAATAAAATAAAGTAAGGTTGTGGGGGCTCGATCCCACAACCTCACTGCCAATGCTTAAATAGTTAACATTTAAAAGAAAATAAAATAAGGAGGCTGTGGGGGTTCAAACCCACAACCTCTTAGTCCCAACCGTAATAAAGAAAAATAAAGAGAGGCTGTGGGGGTTTGATCGCACAACCTCCTGGTTAATGCGAAATGAAAATGACAAATAACTAGGAAAGTAAAAGAGGGATGTGGGGGTTCGAACCCACAACCCCTCGGCCAAAAGGAGAGAGTTTAAAGAAAAAGATATTTAAAGAAAATGAGGTTGTGGGGGTTCGATCTGACATTCTCTCAATCCCATTGAGCGAAAAATGAAGAGAAAAACTAAGGGAAAAATAAAATAAAGGTGTTGGGGCTCGATCTTGGGTTCCTAATGTCATGTGGACTAAAAATAAAATCAAGGAAAAATGTAAGTATTGTCCAAAGGGATTCGAACTTGGGTTCCCTTGCCCAAATTTCCGTATTGATGCATAAATCATACGTGAATTAAATGTTCAAGACTAATGCCACCTACTTAGATCGAAATCGAGATCTTGGCATACATACAAGATACATAAGTCTTGTACTATATAATCTTAGGAAGATATGAGTCACTTAACTAACTATGAATGAAGCCTCATGGCTTGTATGTGCAGACCCATAAGTCTAGCATACGTTTACAAATAAGTGAACCTAAGATGTATGTAATGAAATGATGAAACCCTAGAAGGGTTAAGTAAGAGTGTGAAACACACAAATGGCCAAGTGCATTGGCATATGATGAAATGAACATTCACGTGAAATAGGGTGAGTAATTATGAAGAGCAATTGTGCTAATGTTAATGAATGTGGTGACATCATGATATGAGGCTAATGTAAAAGATGAGATCAATCTCAAATGAGCCTAAGGAAATGTTACCAAAACGTACTCACCTATGAGAGTGTAAAGTTAATGAAGAGACCAGTCTCTATGAACACTCTAATGAAAGTATTGAGATTAACAGACTTAATACAAATGATGAGATGAGAAATCATCTATTGAGCTATGATGTCCTCATACTAGAAGTCAGCTTCCATGACGTATTAGTTGAATGTAATGGAACTTTATACTGAGCACCGATAGACTAGCTATGAGCGGTGATGCCTTTTTTCGGGAAGGGCGGAGGTTCACGTAACTCTCATGAGATGAGATTGACCGGCTTGCCGGGTATGGGTCTCCTTATATCTCCTAGTCTTCGAACCTATACTGCCAATATAGGGATTTGGCAGTGTTAAATTCCCATGTACGCTAGCATGTTTTGGGTCACTTTGGCCGGTGATTCCACCTCTTTTCGGTGTGGGGGAGACACTGGATTTCATGATACTCAATGATCTATGTCGGTTAAAGTTAAAGTTCCCAATGAATGTATGAGGCCAGCCTCAAATGATACACATAATGAAATGAATGATACCAAAGGTGTTAGGATAGGATAATCAGAGGTGAGCTAGACTCAAGTAATGACACTAAGTTATTCTTGATCATTGCATAGCAAACCCGATGAAAGTCTTAAACTACATCCTAGGTATAGCTGGTGTTCACACTAGCCTATGAACGAAATGAAATGAAGTACGTATGGATGAATGGAGCAGACTCTGTGTTTGCTAATGAAGACTCCCTAGTTGAGGTCCCATATGTTGAGCCCTCATTTTGGGAAGTGTTAATGTCAAGTCCATGATTCCAAGGTCTCATGGCATATGAATGAATGATATGAAAGATGTTATGTGTTATATGCAATATGATATGTTCTATGTGTAAGATGTTATGTGATGGGTGCAATATGATAAGTATGATGATGCATGTTACTCTCATGGCATGACTTTCCTAATCCAAATTTGGAAAGCTCACTGACTTTCCTAATCCAAATTTGGAAAGTTCACTAACTTTCCTAATCCCAATTTGGCAAGTCCACTGACTTGACTTTCCATAATCATGTTGTTAGGAAAGAGCTATTCTTCATCATGCATGTCCTTGGTGTGTGCTTGCATATACCCATACTTAGTAAAAGTGTGTACTAATCCCATACAACTCTATATTTTTAGGTGCAGGCGCAGGTGCACGCTAGAGCTTACAGGTTGACGTTGCAGCTATCCGGACATGGAGCTTTCATCCAGACTTGGTAGGCCCTCATGCTTTCGAGGATGTCTACCGTTACTATCTAGCTTAGATGTAGGCTTTAGCTAGTGGAGCATGTTCCACTAGTGTTTCTTTCCGTTTTTATTTCAGACATTGTATTGGTGCCATTTTGGCAATTATACATTTATTACAGTATTGAACTGTTTCTTTCATTTGATTATCTCTATATTAGATTGTTGATTTGTGAACGCCCATGATGTTAAGTTTAAAAATATTTAGCATGAAATAAGAAAACAAAAAAGTTCAAATTTTCCACTAAAATTAACCTAGATGAAGTAAGAATGACGTATGTAGGCTTGTCTGCGACCTCTGAGAGGTCAACGACGCCGGTCTCATCTGGGGTCTAGATTCCTGTCGTGACATTTCACCCCAGCACCTTGATTCGGCTACGTGTGTATAATTTTTTAACCCTTACCATTACCTCATATTAGATATCATAATCGATGTATCACTTAGTTATTACCTCGCATCAATCTACACTATCCTATTAGATAGTATCACACTAAATCTATGTTGATAATTCTAATCCTATTACTACCTCCTTGGTCCGACAAGTAGCAACAAGGCGAGTTCTAACATTCGCCACCTTTAAAAAGACTTCTAAACGAAAGAATTATCAATGCATGCAAAAACACTATTCAAGAATTGCTTAATTACTATGATTACTTTGTTAATTCCCTATGGTTCCCACAACCCTAGTTGTGGATTTAGTTACACATGCTAGCAAGATCAAAATTCATTGTTCTAGATGAAGAAATCATGAACTTACTTAACAAGAAGAATTAACCCAGAAATCCAATTTTAAATTGCAAGTAAAATCTTTCAAATCAAATTCAAAAATCAATTAATTGCTAAAGTTGCAAAAACCAAACTCCAATACACAAAGTAGAACAAAAGTAATAGTATCTAACCTCAAAAATGAGGTTTTAATACCATAGATATAGAAAACAAATTCTCAATTGATGAACCAACTAACGGATCATCGATCAATCAGTGGTCCATGGTTTGCTTCCGTCAGTCAGGACTTGGAAAATAATTTTCCCACCAGAAGGAATACTCTCTAAATCAAACGATGGACCAACAATACAGTCCCTCGATACATCTACAGGTCATAGATGCTTCTCTAAGGCCCATACTTAGAATCTTCCTAAATCAGGTACTGGAACCTTCTCTGAACCACACGATGTTTCACGAGTACAGTCCGTCGATCAATTGACGGACCTTCGTTGCCTCTCGTGGTTCCCCACTTAGTAAGACTTCCTTGATTTTCCTCCAATGCCTGAGCTTCTCATCTACAATCACCACCTATAGTCTGTCTATTGAACGATGGACCGTCGATTGCCTCCGTAGGTCTGGTTCTGCATTATTTTCAATTGTTTTCTTCTCTTGCCACCTGAAAATCTTTCCTTCAAAACTAGACACAAAACTTGTTAAAATCACTACAAAAAGGATTTAGGCACACACAACTCATAAGTGAAATGCATTAGAAATGTCGTGAAATCACGGCACATCAGAAGCTCAACCCTTTACAAGGAAAATATGAAGAAATGGCATGATTCTAAAATCCTCAAGGGAGAGTTCAGAGTGGGAGACTCGGTGTTATATAAAACTCCCGACTTAGATTTATTCCAGGAAATTTCAAGTCCAAATGGTCAGGGTCGTTTAGAGTGACACAAATTTTCACAAATGGTGCAAGCAAAGTTGAAGTTCAAGAAGGATATGAATTTATGTTGAATGGGCAATGCTTGAATTTATACCTTGGCGAGTGCCAAAATATTTTTCTGTTTTACGTGCTGTACCTACAAGATGCTTTAGAGCATTTCAACGTTGTGCCACGATGTTAAATAAGGATATTTTTTAGAGGCAAACCGAGTGTTAGTGTATTATGTAATGTGTGTTTATTTTGAAGGTGTAGGATAGTATGAGAGAAGAAGATGCTATTGGCGAGTCGTCGAACACGTTCGGCGAGCACGATAAAGTCTGCCCTATGGAATTCAAAAATGGGGTTGAGATTCTGGAATTTTCAGTGGGAGACCTTCATTACTCGACGAATCACCAATGTGCTTAGGTGACCTAATTTTTCTTGCCCTTTTTGCTTTAACAATAATATCATAAATCAATGGTTGTTCGGTGATATTCCAAGTCCATTATGCAAACTGCCAACTTGTTTGGCAACTTCTGATATCTCTGCCAATTTTTCCCTTTCTGAGATTGTCACGGACTGGAACTAAAGGCGATGTTCAATTTATTGGGTGTACCACCGAAGCATTTGACGATTGGTTCATTTTCTCGCCAACTTGGTGGTTAGTGAAGATTCCTCATCACCTTGCTATATATGCTTACATACTAGATTGTTATCTATATTTACTATCTTCTTTTTATGTCCTTTATTTATTTGGGGAAGTGTTCGTTCTCTACTCACATTAGGGACAATGTTCAATGCTTTTTGTGGGATGCATACTTGTTCAGTGAATTCATGTGTGTTCTTAGACTCTTTTGAACCCATTTTTCTGCCTCATGTGTATTTAATTATGGTTGTTCTTATGATAATTTGAGTATCGGTCATAATGAATACCAATGATATGAATAGTGCTCATAATCGAACAAAAATGAATGCACGGCTACGATAAGGCCAAATGAAGTTTCATAGACAATATGTAAACTTTTTTCATCTCCTTGTGACTAGTCGTCTATCAAATTGAGTCTCTTGTTACTAACATTGCACACTAGCGTAAGTGTGGAGTATTGTTTTACGTTGGTGTCTTTGCCTTGTGTGATGATCTTATGGTAAACAATGTGTGATGACAACTAGAATTTTCCCCGTTGGTATGATTGACCAAGTGATTTGAACTACCGACATGATCTTAGGCAACAATTTTAAAGAGTGAAACAATTTGACATTATCTCTCTTTTGTGGCCTACCTTGTGATTGTGTGATCGTTTCTTGAACACCCTCTAAGCCTAATCCTTTTCTTGGAAGAAACATGATGAAATTGTGACATTCATTATCCCTTCAACCATAATCTTCAGGGCGTGTGGTTTGTTTGACTAGCCAACTTAGTCCAAAATCCTAAGGTTTGGGAGTAGTTTTAGAGAAGGTAAATGAAGAAGTGCAAAGAAGTACCCTTTACGTATAGTTTTTAAAAATATGGAACCCCTTCATACAAAAATATAGAGAAAAGAAAAAAAGAAGGAAAAGAAAAGAATGAAAATTTTTTGAAATAATGTTGCGTAAAGAAATGGGGTTTCCATAGTTTCATGGAAAATGAATAATGGAGTGAATTTTGAGCATGAATGAGAATGAAGAAAAAAAATAAAGGAAGTCTTTTTAACCCCACATGTAATAGGCATAGCTACCACTGAGCCTACATGACCATACATTTACGCTAAGCCCCGTTACAAACCTTGAAAAGACCATTTTGATCTTGAGTGAGCTGAAACAATTGTTGGTTGAAAAATATGGGCAAACCTATGGGTGGAGTCATGCATGAGTTCATCTTTTTTAGTGTTAGAGTTGTTTTGATTCCAGAGCTATAACTTGTTGATCAATTGTGTGAATATGGAATCATTCTTTGTGTGAGGGAATTTGAGTACCTTTGTTGAGCTTGAACTTACGTTTGAAGCAAGTATTGTGAGCTTGAGTATCCTTGATAATGGTGAGTCACAACTTAAATCTTTGAGTGAAGATTTTATCCTTGCATGAGTAAGTTGAGTCTTGTTGTTTGCATTCATGATTGAGTCTTGTGTAGAACTTTTTGATACATCACTTTTGAACTTCTAAATTTGAATACAAGAAAAAATTTAGGTTGGGGTCATTTATGAGTCCTAGATTTGGACTCAATCATGATTTGACTATATAGATTTAGTGTCCTAAAATTCTTGTTTTGTGCAAACAATTGACCTCCAGATACATGGATTGAAGAATAAGATAGGAAAGAAATGGAAAAAACAAGCCTGACAATAGCCGATGCCACTCAGCGATTCGCCAAGTTGCCACCCTATTGATATAAGTTTCAGAATGCTGAGGTTGAATTAGGGGAGCTTTGTTGAGAAGCAGTTCCACTCGGTGTGCCTTCGATCGCTTCACCGATGGATGAAAAGATCACCAAAAGTACTAATGGAAACCCAGATGAGTATTAATGGGCCAGAGGAAATGATAAAGGGTGTATCACAGAATCACTTGCAATCCCGATCTAGCTCGCCTAAAATTAAAGTAGTTGGACTAAGAATAGCTGAAAAATGAACGAAAGATGATGAAAAATCAGTGAGTCGCCGATTGGTCCCAAGCAGCCTTTTAAGAGTAAAAACACTACCATTGTGGATTTCAAACGATTTTTAGCAAGATTTTCTTGGAGATTTTTGTAACAACAAAGATTTTAGTAAATTTTAATTTTGAGTTCATTTACCTTGTTATGGAAAATATGGAAGGTGATGATTTTCATCTTTTCAGCATGATTCGCTAAAACCCTAACTTGGGGTTTTTACAATGTGACAACCTATTGCATTCTACAAAATGGGTGTGACCGATTTGTGATTGTTGGTGTTAATCTAAAGCGGGTATAAATTATTATGGAGTTTTAACTTCTTTATTGTATCTTTGGTATGATAGATTTTAGAGTTTTATGTTTGCTCGATGGAGAAGTACAGAACAAACATACTATTTTTGCATCTTTACTAGTGAGTCTTGACGGTTTTATCTTGAGAAAGTAAAACCCAACACTCATCCTTTTTATCTAGCTCGAAAGAGTGGATTTGATGAGAATGTGGGCTGGCTAGCTTATGTTTAGTGTTAAGGTTCAAGAGAACACAACGGAAATAAGGCAATTGTTAGAGATAAAATTATTTTACTTATAGTCCATTCTACCCACGACGAATTAGCATTATCGGTAATGATATACACCTATTTCGTTGAATTTAGTAGTTTCTAAGTCAAACCACCAAGTGTTGTTTAGTTATTTGAATGTTTATTATCATTAAATTCAAGTGGTTTGGTAACCATATCTTGAAATTTGATTGTTAAACTCTTTAGTGTTGTGTTTCCTAGATGCAAAGGTCATTATCATGCTTTCGTATTTGAATTCAAAGGTAGCTACTCTCTGTGGGTTTTGACCCCAACTCGTTTGGTTGGGTTATTATACTAACTATCGATTGTTAACACATAGAATTGGATAAAGTTTCCTTAAAAAGATAATCACATCCAGAAATGATTAAAAGGGTGTGCGTGATATTCATGCAAGGCTCACATCGAAATGTAGCTAGTAAAAAAAATATTCAAAGGGATAGCGCCAAAGTGCAACCACATTAATTTTATTCTTGAAACACTAATTCTATACCCCATGCTCATCATGATACTATTAAAGACATTGATATCAACTCAATCAAATCTGGAATAATTATCAATGAAAACGTCAAGAATTTAACGAATTTGAAAACTCATAGGGATTGAAAAAATAAAGAGAGAATGAAAAGAATACGAAATAAATGAGATATACTTTACCAAAAGAAATACTATTATATAATGAAAATTATCACTATGTTATACAAATATAAAAGTGATAAAATAAAAGAAAAAATGGGAATATTGGCTCAAGGCCCTCTTCCCACCAAAAAGAAACAAGTAGTGTCCTCAATGCAATGATAAACAAAAGTACGAGAGGCTGATATAGAAGGGTCCCCCTGAAAAACTAAGCTTGTGGAGAAATCTCAACTGGAGTCTCGAGTGGGGAAGTATCAACACGGCATCAATGTCCGACAATAGAATCACTGGAGGTAGTAATGTAGTCTCAACTAGGGCATCAATGTTTGTCATAACACACGAATTGTGTAGTCTGAAGACACTTCACTAATACAAACCACTGAAGTCTCCCAAATGGATCTCTCTAGAACAATGAACTCCTCGGTCTCCTGCAACTCAAGAGAGTATGGATAAGGTACACTTACCCCAAGGCATCGATAGTTTGGTAGACTACAACAAAGTCACATCTTCTTGAAAGTTAGAAACTTGACCTCTCATAGTGTCAAGTGTACCAGAGCTACCCTAGATCTTCTCTCTGGCCTTTAGTCTTGTAGTGAGGTTATCCAACCTCACATCATGGGAATCTACTAACCCCTCACACCTAGTCACCCTTTCTCTTAAAGCCAAGTCCCTCTCAATAGACATATCAATAATCCCGGGTTTGTCCGTCTCAACCCTTGGGGCCCTGACATTCGTTAGTCCGACAGAACTACCCATATGATAAATCAATCCCTTGGTTAATAGGGGATGTATAATAGGAGTTGGGTTAGGCATAACATCATCAGAATTATAAAAAGTACTAGCAAGAGCAGTACAAACTAAAGGCACAATAGAAGATATGCATAGATACAAGTGTTCTTCATAGAAGGAGACGTTGTGTTGGCCTCAACTACAAGACAAGTAAGGTATAACACATGTATCTTATCCGGTGGTGGAGTCTTACTTTGATCAGTATCCTCCCAAAAATACTCTGTCTCAATCATCCTAATTTCATTGGAGGAGGCTGGCGTGACCCAGACATTATATTTTCCCCCAAAAAGGCACTTTTACTCTCTCACACAACTAAGTGATAAGAATTTGAAATGGAAGGGAGGTGTGTTCTTTTATAGCCCTTATAGGCATTTCCTCAATAATTATCAACCTGACATTAAGATCAATTTGGTTGATTATACATCCCACTAAAACTACTTTGGAAAACCTAAGGATGGACTCATATTAGAATGACATCATATTGCTTCTAATGAATCCAAACAAATAGTGGCCCACTATATTCATATATTTTTTTTAAACTGTCTTTCCTTTCAGTTTCTTTGAAGGAGAAGCATCTAGAATGAGAGGTGCAAGCCACTCATTATGGTCATCCAATTTGAATTTCATCCAAAGTTGGAATCAGTCAGATGACTTGTTGGCGGTCCCAAGAGTAGTAGTAGCATCACATAGGACTTTCTTGCAACGTACCTCCATTCCATAAAGAGGCTCCCGAATAGTCCCCTTTCTCTTGGGAACCGGCTTATCATGGGTGTCCTAGAAGATCCTGAACCACTTCGGCAAATAGGGTTATTTGAGCTTTGTAAATTTCTTAAACTTTTGGAACTTGATTGTTTCCCATATATATGGGTAGTCATTTATGACTCCCTTAGTCGAGATCCTACACTCCTCCAAAATAGTTCATTCTCATTCTTCCTTGAGCCTATTTAAGTCCCTTGGAGTTATGTTCAAGAGAACGCATGAGGTACGAGCTAGATCTTGTGGAGGAGATGCTAACTTGGAGCGAATATTCACCTTCTATGTGGAAATGTGTTTCTAAATTTTCTTGCCCCACTAGGAGTGTTGTGTGGACTTTATTGTTGGGAACGAGGAGTTTCTGAGTGCTCATTAATGGATATTCTCTTGTGCTTCTTTTTTAGAGGACAAGTTTTTTTTATCATACTCTCTCTTAGACATTCTGATTTGGTTGCCTCTTTATGTCCATTACCTGAAATGCACAAACACTCAAACATAAAATTTATTAAATTTAGTTGAAGTCAAACTCAATTAGAACTTTGTTAAGAGTTAGCCTGATCCTCGCTGACTGGAAAGGCAGATCGCCAAATAGGATAGGTGAGCATAAGTGAGCTCACTGAATTAGACAATGGAAATTATCAAAGGGAATATCAACAAAGGGCGGAGTCGATTTGAACTCGGCGATTCGCCTAGTTGGTTTTGGTGTGATAAGACAAGTCCACCAAAATTGATAATGCAATTTGAAAATAAACAGGCATCAAAGGTGTTGTCCACTCTCACTCGATGATTCACCAAGTGAGTTCGGCGAACTAAGACAAGCTCATTGAATGGGAAAGTGCCTAAGGTCACAGATTTTCTAAAAAGGATGAGTTGGGGTTTATTTTGAAGTTCATCTATCCTTCTTGGTGACCTAAGACAAGCCCAATGAACAGAATAAGTTTAATCCAATGAGTAATTTTTAGAATTAAACCTAACATACACAATAAATACAAGTTTGCTGAACACGATAAAACCTACCTATATTCTTATCCATCCTTGGGTACTCAGACATCCCTAATAAATTTTTCAATATGTCTATCATTGTGGAAAATCATGCAATTGGGTCAACACTGGGTTACTCAGACTTCAGCCATATCAAATTGCCATATACCTATCATTTATATTAGTTTTATTTCACAAACTAACCCATATAATCAAGATTAGTATTTTATAGGAAAGACACTAGCAAATAACATATGGGAGGAGTTTAATGCACACAATATGAAGGTACCCTCTGAAATCTAAAAATCAATATCATCCAATGGCTTCAAGCCCATACCCAAAAAGAAAATAAAAGCTCAAAAGTTCAAAAAGTTTGAAAACCAACTTTAAGTTGAAGGTACTATCAAGAATAATTAGGTAAATGAAGTTGGGATGAAAACGTTGGCAAAAAAAGAGACCGGAAACTTTTAAATAATCCACCAAAGGCTTATAATCATTCAAATGATGCGATTCAAGAAAAACGAAACGCAAGGCTTAAAGATATTAAAGAGTTCGCTTTGAATTTGAAAAGACACTTGACCTTTTTATATCAGGTCTTTTCTACTATCTTGACTAAAATCTCTAAATATGTTTGGTGAATCACCAATTAGATATTAATCTTGCCGAACGTGCCTGAACAAACACAAAACCTGAAGGATGATTCAGTGGACCTGATAGAGTCTATATAGTGCACATCTGTAAATAATCGTTAGAGCTCAGATTGCCTAAAATACACACTACACTTTTCCACATGTCTAAGTTTAAAAGGCGAACAAGAATGAGTCCACACAATGCCTTTGGTAGGTTGCTATTTTGACTTTGTCATAGTTTAATGTTCCCTTTTCAATCATTCAACTTATGCTCAACCTACACTCCCAACTTAAGTTACTGAAAGAAATAAAAATAAAAGTCAAAATTTGGGTTGCCTTCCAGAAGTGTTTTATTTAATATCGTGGCACGACATCATTGTCAATGCTCCTACATTCATTCTTGAGATTTTGGATGCTGTCATTATAAAATGTTCCATTTTGCATTGGATTGAGATGAGTGGAGATCCGACATAAATGGGTCTCTGATCATTTTATTGATACTAAATGAGAGATAATCAATTTGTAATTATCTATTATACCTTTTAAGGAATTTTTTAACGTATCAAGTATCAACCCAAGTACAAATTAGTTTGCGCTAGTCATAGCTAAAAGAATTATCGAGTAAAAACATAATAAATTAAAGGGGTGACACAAGTGTCAATTAACAATGTGGGTTTGTCGACAAATTAGCAAATAAAACAGCAAAATCAAAGAGAAAGGAATAGGGAGTCGGATTCTTGGGATGATAGGAATATGGGCTTAAATAAACTACCCGTACATTCTATTGATAGAAAATCATTGTAAATTAGTAACTAAGCTAGACTTTAGTGGGGTAAATGCTCTCTCGAGCAACTTATCCCAAATCAAATCAGTTTCTCTCGCACACTGAAATGTCGCATTTATGCCCAGCCTTTGCCTTAGACCATTAACTTTCTCGAGCTCGAAGTGTGGTAGAGGGTTTAGGATTCACTCACTCATGTTGAACCCATAACAACCCAATAACCACCGGCTATAGATTTACTAATTTTGGTCTTAAGAACTCTCTCTTGAGCAAGCCTAAGACACGAAGATGAAATCATACTTGCAACTACAATTCCATTAAGTTTATTCACAACTACTAAACGAAATCACATTTTAAAACCAAATTAACAACTAATTATCAATACCCAACAGTAAATTCAACCCATATTCACATAATCACACCCCAAGAATTGGCTTTTTAGTTATGCATAGTAAAAAGATAGAAATCGTTACAGAAAAGTGTTTCCATTGATTGGGTGTGATAGAAAATGTCTTTACACACATTTAGGACGAAGATTTTTCAAGACCCACTTCCAATTTCTTCAAGTGGGAACCTTCAAATATTGAAGGCTCAAGAATAATGTCTCTTAAGAACTCTAAGAACTAAAATTATAATAAAAGTCTGAAAAATCTGATGCTAAAGCAAAACATTCGATACTAAGCTACAACTGTCAACGAGTATTTATAGTTTGATTTGTGTTGTTAAGGATCACTCGGCAGAGTTTGTCGGGATCACGGTCAACTTTGTGATCCGCCCTTGGGTATATTTTATCGTCATCTTGATTTTTCCTTCAACATCTTCGCATTCTGTATCATCGGGCGATATAGTATTGCTTCGCAGAACTATTCGCCGACATGAAACCTACACATTTTAACCGCCAGTTTGATCCTTTCAATCAAGGCTCAGTACTCTAGAACATTAGCCGAGATTAAGTCCATTCGGCGACTCTTCTAATGTATTAGGTGATATTCATGCCTTCATTTCTTCGTTCTTTCAGCTGCCTTATTCCTTTTTGCTTAGTTGTGTCCAGGCTTTGTATCCAAGTCGAGATACCTGAAACTTAAGGTTATTAATCTGTTACTGAGACAAAATATGCATTTGAGGGTACTAAATTTATCAAAATATAGCCCTAAATGTGTCCAAATCGTGGACTCATCAACACCCCCAACTTCAACATTTTCTTGTCCACAAGTAAAACTAAGTTTAAAAGTTCAAAAAGAATGTCTCAAACTATGCTGAAGAAGAATCAATCATGAATGTACACAATAAGACTCGACTTACTCATGAAGGGATCAATTTTGCACTCAAAAACTCAAGTTGTGACACACCATTATTAATGAATTTCAAGGTCACAATACTTTCTTCAAATGCAAGTTCAAGCTCAACAAAACTGATCAAATTCCCTTACATAAAGAATGATTCCACATTCGCACACAATGGTTCAAAAGGTAAAAGTCTCAGAATCAATTTCAACACTCAAACTCACAAGTATAAACACAATGCATGAATTAAGTTAACAAATGTGGAATTTAAATACCTAGAATCTTAAAGTCAATGTACCAAAACACCTAACAAGATAAAAAAATCTAAACAAGAAGAGATACACTCCCACACAAATAAACGATTCAACTATATAGAACAAATGTCTAAGTTCGGAAATGGTGGACATAGACGAAAAAGAATCATATGGCATCCCGGAAGAATCGGCCTACTCTTTAATTTAAAGGAACGAACACTAATCTTCTTAGCGAGGTCTGTCAATAGTCTCATGAATATACCATGTACTCAACAAAAATAAGAGCAAGTGCAGTATTCGTACACAACTTTATTGTATTGGTAACAACATGCGGCTATCCCACTAGAGTAACCTAAACAAGTCAAACTACATTATAATCACATGCATATATATTTTAATGTATACAAAATTATCAACATGAATAATTAACAACACATATAACATTTATTATCACATCATTTGTCCACTCGCGGAACCCAAACCCAAATTGTTATCTTGTTGGAACGTGGTAATCTGATCCCATATTTAAGCCGGAATGTGGCAATCCAATCCGAATTTATGCCGTAACGTGTCATTTTTATCCAAGTTAGTTATGTCGAAACATGGCAACCGTTCCCAAACACACACCACAATCACAATCACAAGTATATCATCAAGATCATACATTGACATCATGATTTCATGGAAGCATCATTCATTTGTCTCATTTACAATAAGTGTGATCAATATTGCATTATTCATACATATACAAGTATCACGATGAAACAAGAACATTGATACATCACACAAACATAAAATCACAACCATCTACTACCCGAAACAAGCTAGAAACCCAAAGAAACTTGATTCTTCCCTATCCAGATTCGTTCCGCATGTTCTTAGTCTATAAACAATCACAATAACACGGGAATCAATATACAATTGTTAATTACCCGAAACTAGAACAATTCTATGAACCATAGATCAAACTCATGATCCCAACTAACCAATTTAGGGTTGTCTCCACCGTAGAATCCATAACAAAACCCTTTCCCATAATTATTCACTTATTTTATTACGTTTTACGGATTTAAAAACTGATTCAAAGTATGAAAAGCTCACCTTTAGCCTCAAGAATGGTAAAAAAAGAGCAGAAATCGACTGGGGTCATTCCTTATCTCTAAAAGTCAAAAATTGCATAATGAGGTTGTTTTGGGGTTTATTAACGACTTTAACTCGCGTCTTGTCAGCCACAACGGCACCCATCTTGCCACAACAGACACACTATAGTGGTAGAATCACCCGCTTGGGCGGGATTCTCGAACCAGTGAGCTACTCACAAAGTTCCGAAACCCTATTTCAGAACACACCTCTATACCACGACACTAAGAAAATACCCTTTAAGCTAAATTCAATTTCGTAAAAGTTGTACGGGTTCGTTAATAAGTTATCTAACTACTCATATAATCAAAATCATAAATTGTTCACCCAATTTCTACAAGATTTCTCTACGCTTTAGTGAGTCCAATTTCCTCCAAATACTACTAAAATGTTTTCTCGACCCCAATTTTCCCCCATTGGAAATTCTATTAGGTCGGGATCAATTCGTTACAATAGATACCCATTTTCCTATCACTCGCCTCTGAGTGACAAAAATAGGAAAATAGGCTAAGGAAAGAAAGAGGTAGTACCTGATTTGACGAACTATTGGGGATAATTGTATCGCACGTCCTTATAAGTCTCCCAAATAAATTCCTTGACTGGATGATGCTTCCATTAAACCTTCACGGACTTAATTTCCTTGGTCCTCAACTTGATCAAATCACGATCAAGAACTTCAAACGGTGTTTCCTAATATTTAAGGCCCCTATCTAACACAATTGAGTCCCACTTAACGATCTAATCCCCGTCACCATAATACCTCTTCGACATGCATACATGGAGTACCAGAGGAACATTTGATAAATTAGAAGATAAGGACAACCTATATGCCACATGTCCCACACATTTAAGAACATGAAATCGACCGATGTATCTAGGACTTAGATTACGCTTCTTACCAAATCTCATCACCCTTTTCATGGGTGATACCTTAAGAAGAACATTTTCTCTAGTCTGATATTTTATGTCTCTTACCTTCTGATCCGCATACTTTTTTTGTCTATTATAGTCTGCTAAAATCTTAGTTTTAATACTCCTAACCTTATCTTGAGCATCCTTCAACAAATCAACTCCCAAGGCTTTCACATCTCCAGACTCAAGAAAACCTATGGGTGATCTATATCCCTTCACATATAATCTCTAAAATGCTGCCATATCAATGTTGGAGAGATAACTATTATTATGAGAGAAATCACACAAACGTAAGAATTTATCCCAATGTCCTCCAAAATCAAATAACATATGCTCTCAACATCTCCAACATCAATCACACAACTTTAATACTCCTAACCTTTTCTTGAGGATCCTTCACTAAATCAACCCCCAAGGTTTTCACCTCTATAGCCTCAAGAAAACCTATGGGTGATCTACATCCACTCCCATATAATGCCTAAAATGCTAGCATATCAATGCTGGAGCGATAATTATCATAATAAAGGAATTCACACAAAGGTAAGAATTTATTCCAATGTCCTCTAAAATCAATCACTCGTGATCTCAACATGTCTTCCAACACTTAAATAGTCCTCCCAGATTGTCCATCCGTCTGTGGATGAAAAGTTGTACCAAAAGTTAATTGGGTGCCCAATTCATCAGGCAATTTCCTCCAAAACTTGGAGTTGAATTGGATACCATGATCTGAGATGATAGAAAGGGGAACTCCATGCAGTGTCACTATCTCATTCACATACACCTTAGCCAAATGTTCAACATTAAAATCTATCCTTGCCAGAATAAAATGGGCTGACTTAGTTTATTTGTCCTCAAATTTCTTAGTTAGGGTTTTTTAAATGTAAATAGTGTCCTCAAATGTGTGCTCTATCTTAATATCTGATAAAAACTCATAAGTTTCAGGTAATTAGAGTTTTAGCGTTAGCATGGACACTTAGGCGCAAAATGGGAAGAAAAAGGATGAAAAAGAGTTGAAGTCTAAGCCTGAGCATCGCCAAGTATACATGGCCATCTGCCGAAGGGTCACATTTCGCGCTTGTTCCAACATGCGAAGCCTTGAAAGAAGTGGGTTAAGAAGGCGATTAATATGAGCAATCGCACCGAATAGTTATACAAAGCTGAGTTATTTTGCCCAATGACACAGTACTCATAGAAGATGAAAGCAAAGCACAAACGGCGACGAACTAGAAGAAGGGAGAATCTCCGAACTACTCGGCGATTCACGACTAAATTCACCAAACTTATTCGCCAGAAGTTAATCTGAAGTCTATATATACAAAAATGTTTATTATTTTTAGGAGCCGAGACATTATTATCAATTTTCACTTTAGAACTTTAGTTTTTGTATTCTTTCTCAAGTTGGGAGAACGTATTGAGGGAGACTTGAAGAAAGAAGTTCTTCTTCCTGAAATCGGAAGTGGGTCTTCTCCATTCTTCTTCCTTTGGTTATATTAAGGTTTAATTCTTATAAAAATTTGATTTATTTATCATTTTAGGTGTATTTTGGTATTGCTTGATGTGTGGCTAAGAAAAACCCCATTCTTGGGGTGTAATTTAGAAAATATGTGTTTATATTATTGTTGGGTCTTGCTTGCTGATAGAATTAGATATATTTTAATGGTGATTTCACCTAGTGGTTGTAGTTTTATTTAATTGGTTTGCAGTTGAAAATATAAAACTACCCATGTTTTTTCAGCTTGTGAGAGAGACAGGTCGCGAAACCAGTACTGCTAGATTGATGTCCTAAGGAGTGGGGCGACATGAGGCCCAAACCGATAGGGCGAGCACTAGTCCCATATCCAAGTACTCTTCATCGAAAGAGTGGGTGTGGATATGGTGTAGGCTAGTCTTTATTAGACGAGTGGGTGTCTGAGAGGAACCAATTTGATATGGGGTAAGTTTCCCAAGAGGGAATTTACTTTCACCTAAAGCTTACCCTAGTTACCGTTATTTTACGAATTTTCCTATCTAAAGCATGTACCCATTAATTTACGTCAACATATATTGCGGTCACACCCCAAGAACATTCCCCCATACTCGATATCTCTTTATTGTACTCGTTTCTACTACTTGTGACAAAACCACTTTACGATAGTTGACACTCCGGTGTCACAAATTGAACTTAATTTGTTTTATTCTATAATATCTTAAACTACTACTAACAAGAATGAAATTCTAGTTTAACTACTATTTTCACAACCACTCCCTTGGGACATGACCCTAACCCTTAGTTTGTTGGGTTACTATACTCACTTTGATTCGTAGACACTCAGACTGTAGGCTAGTGTCATTGATGATGAATTTCATAAAGCATTAAAATGGCACCGCTGCTGAGGAGTGGTGTCACGTGATATGCAGTTCACTTAGAGTTTTTAGTTCTTTTTAGTTTAATGACTACTTATTTAATTTTTAGTTTTATTTTGTTAATTGTGTAAACATTTCAGAAAGAATGAGTGTTAATGGTACTATCGGAATCCAGGTGGGCCATCAAGGCGATATCGGCAACCTTAACGATGTCCAAGAGCACAATGTCAATGATCCGCATCTCATGGAGGTGTTGGGGCCAGTCATTTACCCCTGGTAGAGAAAAATGCGCTATTCCACATAACAAGCGCCATGTTGCAACTCCTGCAACTAGAGGGAATTTTCAGTATATTAGCTCACGAGGAGCCACACGAGCACCTTCAAACTTTTGTAGATGTGTTCAGACCATTCTCGTTCAAAATCATATCTCAGGAATAAGTTAGATTGAGGATTTTTCTTTCTAATTAATGGGCAAGGCAAGCTAGTGGAAAGTTGAGTTGTCAGGAAACTCAATAACCTCATGAGAATAAATGGTTACGACTTTCAGTGTGCATTTATTCAGTCCCTCAAATATGATGACCGTCGGGGACATCATCCAAAGCTTCAAGCGTTTGAATGGAGAGCCTCTGCATGAAACATGAACCCAGTTTAAAACATTTGTGATACAATGCCCAACACATGGTCTTCCCGATAAGGTGTTTCTTCAATACTTTTATAGGAGTTTAGACTCAGTTAACAAAGGTGTTGCTGACAAACTCTCACCCGAAGGTCTCATGCCGCGACCATGCATAGTGGTAGCCAACTTTTATGTGGAATGACAACCATCAAAAGAGCATGGTAGACTCGTGAGGACCACATTTCACTGGTCACCTTTCACCTATCTAAGGACTAAATCAAAAAGCACAATGAGAGGGACCAAAATATGGCTAAGATTCTGACATAAATTGATATTCGTTCTAAGAATGTTATGGGGGAAGGGACCCATGGTGTCAATGCCGTAGGAGTTGGAAACACAAATCCTGATGAGATAAACTTTGAAACTCTATATAGTGAGGAGGTTAATTTTCTAGTAAACCAAGGTGGTGGTTATCGTTCACTACCCAAGGCAGGGTGGTAACCAAGGTTTGGCTAGAGAAGGAGGATGTAAATATTGAGAACGTGAATGGAGAGATTGGAATCCCAATTGGAAGGATGGGGAGAAGGATAGATATGTACCTCCCCATGAGAGACAAAATCCCAAGATTCTGAAGGTGATAGGTGATAGGATATGCTTTCGCATATCCTCAAAAAAGTTGAAGGGTTGGACAAGATGCTGAAAGGCATGAAAGAAGATATATCCACCCTTAGTAATACCTTCATATCTCATTCAGTTTCAATCAAGTGGTTAGAGACCCAAATGGATCATATCTCGTCTAATCTCAATATGGGAAAGCGAGGGATCTCAACTACATGTTAGTTTTTCAATTTTCTAATGGGATATCAAATTTATACAAATTAGATACAATATTAACTAATTTAGGTTCGCTGTTTTAGTTGAAATATCAATTACATGTTAATTTTTTCAATTTTACCACTGGGACGTTAGTTGGACACCAAATGTATAGCAATTTCATACAAAGACTTGACTTAATTTTTCTATTCGATATCAATCGCATACAAGCATTACCTAGTTTTTCAGTTTACATTTGTAAAACACTAAATACACAAATTATTAAATAGAACATATAATTGTCATGACCTAACCCATCGGGCGTGCGGCCACCCACTCTAACACCAAAGAAGGAGAACCCTCATACATCAAAGGGTTATACATGTGGAAAATTAAAGAAATACAAATATAATAGAGTTAAAATCTTCATAAACAATTCTTTTTCACGAACTAGTTAATACTTGTAAAGTAATTACCAACCCCAAGAACCTAGTCTAACAGGTTCAAGGTCTACTAAGATGGACGATTGTATGATAAATAACAAATGGACACATCTCCCACCATGCGAAAAGAAGAGTCGAAGTTGCTGCAGGAATACTTCTTCTTCACCTAATGAAAACATCACCAATTCCTGCATCCAGAATAGGTCAAAAAGACATAGAAAGAGTAGTATCAGAAAAAAACATGTACTGGTCTGAATCATCGGTCAACCCGATGCCCACCTAATAAAATAAGGAAAGAATAATAGCATCATGCATCAATCACTCGCTTCTCCACCCTTGCCCTTTATTAAAACACCCTCAACTTACACCAATGCTCTGTCCTCCTAACCGTTTTTCTTTACCAAATACTAACACTTCCTGTTATATTAAATCATAGCCTAAACATACTAACCACATTGGATAATCCCAAATACGGCTAACATCCTTTCCTACCAATCGATCATGTCACATTCTTAAATTATCGTCACCTTATATACCCCAGGCCAAATAGTTTCTCCTTACCTCAATCTCTAACCCCATTCCATGTTCTTTGGGTACTTATGCAGATAACACCTCGATAATCCACTATTTTTCGGACAAGTATACCTCATAAAATATACATACATCACCCCACACTCCTATACAGACATATGGTTCCACCTATACCCTGTCATCTTAGGTATGAATGAAAAAATCACAAGTATATACACATCATAATACTGAACTATAACATGATTTACCTTACACCCTTGTCACGAGTAGTTGGTCCTCTCACAATACCCAAGCCCAAACATTTAGTTTGTCGGAACGTGGCAATCTGATCAAAAGGAATGCAGAAACGTGGCAACCAATCCAACATTATGCCGAAACGTGGTAACTTATTCAATATTTATGCGGGAACGTGGAAATTTGATCCAAGTTAGCTTGTCGAAACGTGGCAATCTGATACCATTTCACACAATCACAAGTAACTTATAAAGATCATACAACAAGAGGTTATTCATGGCATACAATTATACAATTATCCTATGTTACAATAAATATGATCAATATTGCAACATTCGGATACATACATGTATTATAACAAAGAAATTACAAACATATATTACACCAACATGAAATCACAACCATCACCTACAAATTTTCCCCCAACTCTTCACACATAAGAGACCAAGTTCAACCCTAGTTTTTTATTGGGGTTCGTCATTAGGGTTTTAAACCTAATTACTAAACATTAATCAACTTGTTATTTTGATAGGTCGAACCTAGCATAGATCAAAATTTATTCCCTTCTATCGGATACCCCTACGTAATGTAGGAATACTTTTTCAAGAAATTAGGAAGAATACTCAACTAGTCATCAATTCATATATCGAGCACTAACACGAATACGATGCAATTATATAAATTTTCCCACAGAATTTACTCGGTGCACGAAGGTCTACACATATCTCATACGATTGATTTCGTATACTACAAGGTAAGCACAAATTTATCACTATTCAATGCATAGAAAAACCTAACCAACCTGGGCCTAAAGAAATTGCATGCAGTGTTGATTTCTTTTCCAGTTTTTCTGGATTTGTTATGGTGAATTGGGCCAAAAAGTTTCCAAATTCCGCCAGCCCAATGCTAGAAAGCTCCTTCTCCTTTTTTCCCAAGCTTGAAATAACTTTTCTAAGGTTTCAAGGGTAATTTACGACCTATGGTTATTTTAAGAAAGATGACCAAATAAGTATTTCCTGTAATTAGGATTCCTCTTCGCCGATCACGTTGCAACGGCAACAAACCCCACTGTAGCGGGACAGGGTCCAGTTTTTTCACAAATTTTTGCCTGTCTCAAATAACGATGGTTCAGGTCATTACAATAGATACTTACTTACCACTCGTTCGTCCCAGAATGACTATGGACGGGTTATTACACGCTCTCACTTTAGGACGCTCGTTGCTAACGAAATGACTCTTACCCAGAACGATGAAGACCTTTAAAAATTTGGAACCATAAAAGGGTAGACACACGCTTGAAAAGAGGCGATTAAAATGCACTACACGAAAAGAGTATTGGGTTTTCACACTAGGGGTATTTTAACAAGAAACACGCAAAGGTCGAATCAATTCCCAACAATCCTCAAGACCTTCCCGCTAGCGCGGCAGCTCTGCTGTTGTAGCGGCGCCGCTGCAACGGGAGATCGGGCAGCAGTAAATAGGCTAAAAGGGAAAAGTTCCTATTTCCCCTTAGCCTCCAAAAAAGTAACTCTCAAACTTTTTCAATTCACTCTCCTCCGAACGTCAGAATTATGGTATGTTTCACATTTTTTGCTCTTTTTATTTCATTAGTTCGTTACAAAAGATTGCATGCTAACTAATTAATCGAATCAGGAAGGTTTATGGGTAGTTATTTTGAAAATTGAACTAAGTTGCTAAATATGTGAGAAAATCATAGAATGGTAACTTCCCTTACGTCTCTAATGTTTATACAACGTTCTGGGCGTAAGGATTTCACAAATAACATGGGTAAAATGATAGGAAACAGGGTGGGGGGAAATTGAAAAGTCTCTTTGGCCATCAACTCAAAATTAGACACTATTTAGGGGTTGTTTTGTTGAATTACAGCAATTTTATGTTCTTGGTAGTTAATATACTTTGATCTCCAAAAACTGACAGAAACAGGGATTTTGGGACGAAAGACACCATTTTCGCGTCTGGTGTTCATCCCAGATTAAGGCCGCTGCAACAGCCTGCATCATCCCCTGTAGATCCTTCATTACCCCACTGTAGCGGGATGATGACCGCTGTAACGGGATGATGGCCGTTGTACCGGGAAGGTCTAGGCTTACAGCCTCACTCCCCTACCTTAAAATTTATCTCTTTTGCGTTTAGTCTTCCCTACCTGGTCTATATTGTTCTAACTTATCCTACTTGTTGCAAGATCTCACAAATGGCTGGTCGAAATAATGAGAACTTACCCTTCGTCCAATTTGCATATGTTTTGTCGGGTGAGGTATCATGATTACATCATCATAGGGTTCTGTAGCGAGAGGGCGCTGGTATTAAATAAGGTGGATGAGAAGGGTCCATCCTTTTATGCTCGCCTCGTAGATTTTGGGTGGTTACCTATGACCGAGGCTTTCCCGAATGTACGCACTACTTGGGTGAGGGAGTTATATCCCATCTTCCCCACCGTATGCTTGGAAAACCCCTATCCGGTCATTCGCGTCCAGGGTGTCAACATCCCCTTGAACACCACATCTACAAATGGGGCACTAGAAGTGCGACAGGCCCCTAACAATGCTTCGGAGGAACGGCTGATGGAGATGGACCTGGAATGGTTGAGGGATGCACTAGTGGACCCTACGGATAAGGAGAAGGTTTAATGGGCTACTGCGGAGGGCATTACTACTAGAGGTTGGTTACCTGATGCTAAGTGGTTGCTACACCAGGTGTCTAGGAAGATTTACCCATCGAGCAACCGCACAGACATTAACTTTCTTGTGGGTCTGGTGTTGGCATGTGCTATACATGGCATTCCTCTTATTCTGGAGGCGTAGATTATCTTGGAGTGGAATATCTTCTACCGGGGCAACAAGAAGGTGTTCTTCCTTCCTGGTCTTATCACTGCCCTATGCAAGCAGGCAGGAGTTTCGTTATTCGACGCTAACGAGGTATTACAAATGGATACCCCTATTTACCCTCTTTTGCTTCAGACTGTTTCTACTTTTATGGCGAAGAAGAGGGGGACGAGCAAGGCTATCAGTAGCAGGACCTCTGCAATTTTTGACGACGAGGACCATCTTTTAGGTGCATATGTCGAGATAGATCTTGAGACGATGCGGAAAAATATGGGGAGTGCCTATGTCGACCTCACCTCTATGCCATCCAGCACTGCCCTAGAAGTAGAGTTGCTCTGTCGCCAACTTCTTCAGGAGAGGAGAAGAATCTAGCGAGGGATCGTATCATGATTAGGCTCTTTAAGGCGGTGATGACTAATTTTACTTGTGTCTCTCCAAGACAGAAGTTGCCTGTAGAGGAGAAGGAGGACTATGCTCAGTTTTCAGAGCTGAGGGAGGCCGAGACCGGCCTAGTTCCGTTGAAAGAGTTAAATTCCGACACTCACACCTCTTTATCCAAGGATTTTTTAATTTCCTCTCCTACGTCCCTTCTTGGATTGGTGTTCCTTTGTTGTATCAATGACACCACTACACATCATCAAAATACCAACTGCAATCGAGAGATATAAATTATACTCAACCCATACCACAAGCGACGCTTCGCACAAAAGGAGTAAAGCAGTGGAACGACATCCTACAATGCTTCATAGACTCTTGTAGATTAAATGTTGATGTCAACACACAAATCCACAAAATTCTAGTCCACATTTTGTTCTTGTACAGGGATATCGTTAACCTAGGCTAAGATACCAATATGTCACGACCCAACCCATCGGGCCGTGCAGGCACCCACTCTAACACCTAAGTAGGAGAACCCTCATACTACAAAGGTTTATACATGCGAAAAATTAATGAAATACAAATATAATAGAGGTAAAAATCATTATAAACAACTCTTTTTCACGAACTAGTTAAGACTTGTAAAGCTATTAACAACCCCAAGGACCTAGTCTAGTGGTTACAAGCTACTAAGAGGGACGATTGGGAAATAAATAATAAAAGGACACAGCTCCAACCATGCGGAAAGAGGAATCGAAGCTGGTGGAGGAATTCTTCGTCTTAACCTAATGAAACATCACCAAATCCTGCATCCAGACTATGCCAAAAAGTCATAACAAGAGTAGTATAATTACAACAATACGTAATTGTCGGCATCAGTGGTCAACACAATGCCCACCTCATAATATAAGAAAAGAATGATAAGATCATGCATGGACCACTCGCTTCTCCACCCTTGCCCTTTCCTAAAACAGTGTTGATTTACACCAATGCTCTGTCCTCCTAACCATTTTTCTGTCCCAAATGCTAACCCTTCTGGTTCTATTAAATCATAGCCTAAACATACTAACCAAATTGGATAATCCCAAATACCACTAACATCCTTTCGTACGAAGTGATCATGTAACATTCTTAAATTATCGCCACTTTATCTACCCCTGGCTAGATAGTTTCTCCTTACCTCAATCACTCGCCCCAATCAATCTTCCTTGGGCACTTATCCAGACAAAACCTTGACAATTCACTATTTTTGTAACAAGTATACCTCATAACATATCTATAAATCACCCCACACTCCCATACAAACACATGGTTTCAAATACACCCTGTCATCTTAGATATGAACGTAGCAATCACAAGTATATATCCATCACTATACCGAACTATTAAATTGTTTTACCCTACACCCTTGTCAAAAGTTGTTGGTCATATCACTGAACCCAAGGCTAAATAGTTAGTTTGCTCGAATGTGGCAATCCGATACAAAGTTATGTCAGAACGTGGCAATCAATCCAATATTATGCTTGAACGTGGCAAGCAATCCTGTAACATCCCATTTCTAAAATAAACCAAAAATCTGCTTTTTAGAAATCTGTAGGTGCAATCGACGGTTACCATCGATAGACCGTAGTCTGATATACGACATGTACTATGCATCCGTCGATTTCCACTGAAGCTTTCCTAAAACTCATCCTAGAAAAATCGACTAAGTGTCGATCCATGGACAAACCTACAGTCCGTAAGTCAGACTACGATCCGTGGTCTGTGTTCGTAGATTGAGAATCAAGTTACCCAGCCTTTGACATGAACTACGGATGACCATCACGGACCTTCGTTCGATGTACGGTGCGTAGGTCTACTCGTAGGTGAGGTTAGCAGTTTGTTAAGGGAAATTTGCTGATAGGGTCAACTTCAAATGGTCATAACTTTTACCACAAAACAATTATATGTCTCACAACCTATGAAATGATAGACAATTGAATTATCTTTCCAGGGCCATAGAGTTTAAAAAAATCAGACCTCCGAGTAAAAAGTTATGCTCGTTTTGATGAAGGTCTGTCGAGCAGACACAAACGACGGACCATCGATTGAACGACGGCCTGTCAGTCCAGGTCGCCGATTGCTCCAACAGCAATTAACACAAGGGTATTTTGGTCTTTTACTACTTCATTGGACCCCTAAAATACGTCATTTTTACCCTAAATTATGAGATTTTAGTCAATTTAAGCTTAGAAACATAACTTTAACTTACCCAAGTCAAACCATTAATCAAAACACAGCAAATTAGAAGCAAGCAAGGAAAAAAAGGTCAAGAACCCTAGTTCAAGAACGCATCAAGTTTCCATCAGTTCCAGCCCTAAAATCTAAAGATTTCTCCGTGGATTTCATCACCAGGTATGTGAGATTTCCCTAGTTGGGTTCCTTTCACCCAGTGGGTCCAAGGTTTTCAGTCGGATTCTTGATTCACATATCATGATTAGACCTAACATTTCTAGAACTTCAACAGAATATCATGAATTAGTTAGTTATCTCGTCTAATCTCAATATGGGAAAGCGAGGGATCTCAACTACATGTTAGTTTTTCAATTTTCTAATGGGATATCAAATTTATACAAATTAGATACAATATTAATTAGTTTTAGGTTCACTATTTTAGTTGAAATATCAATTACATGTTGTTGTTTTTGAAATTTACCACTAGACATCAGTTGGATACAAAATGTATAGAAATTTCATACTACGACTTGACTTAATTTTTCTATTCGATATCAATCGCATACCAGCATTACCTAGTTTTTGAGTTTACATTTGTAAAACACTAAATACCCCAATTATTAAATAGCACACATAGTTGTCATGACCTAAACCATCGGGTCGTGTTTGTCACATCCGGGAATACCCCCTAGACGTAACCGGAGTCGTTGTCCTCTTTGAGGACTAAGACTAGCCTCTTAGCTTACATCATTACATTCATAGGTCAAATTTAGCGGAAATTTTAAACTTTTTATTACGTCTACATTGAGGTTTACATAGACCTCTACATACACACACATATATATATATATACATCGAGTATACATAGACCCTTCGTATAGGAAGATTACTTAGTCTTCTACTTTTATTGCACATAAATATATAGAACATAACATAGTCTCAAATAGTTGTCTCATCTCACTTAGCCCATACATCAATGAAACAAGACCACATATAGGTCATACAACGTTTAATATACAAAAGAAAAGGAAAGAAACATAAGAGTCTTGAACACTAAATAATATCATAGGCTTGATAGTGGTATCGCCCTTGGAAAGTGAGGACCTACCCTACTTGGATGATTAAGAAATTCAAGTCTTCTTCAAGTCGTCTTCAAAAGCCCTTTAACGACCGAAACCTAAAATGTTGTGGAAAAGGAACAAATGGGGTTAGTACACCACTTGTACTAAGTATGAGACCATATGCACACATATCATGAAAATATGCTAAAAGAGGAAATTTCATTAAGTATGCAATTTACTTTGAAAACTTTTATGCACATACAACAAGACTATACCAAATCAATTAGGCATATTTATTAAGTCATAGGCATGTACATCACAAGACCAATACCATCAAAACTAGTCAAGTCAACATGTATGTCATGTAATTGAATAAATATTAAAGTAAATCTACCATCAAGTCATGAATAACCACAAGAATGAATAAGAGTTCATTATAACATAACCAAAGTAAGCCAATTACCCATTAACCCCTATGTAAGATCCCGAAAATGACTTAGGTGAACTAGAGCCTAACATGTTGGTCATGATTGTCTAAGGTCCTAAATTGGTCTATTATACTGTATTGAGGTAGTGTGTAAGAGTTTAGGTTTATTGGAAGTCAAACGTTAAGGGACGACCAAGACGTTCGACTACTAAGTCACCTATGTGCCTCGTATGTGCTTCTATGTGTTTATGTGTGATTCATGAGGTTTTAAGGTATTTAAATGATTTATTATAGCATATATAGGCAGTGTGTCAAGTTTTGTGAAGTTTGGAGGTCAAACATCCAAGAACGTCCATGACATTCGAAAGATGTGCCTTGAAATGACCTTGTGTGTCTAGGCATGTTTCGTCGAGTTTTACGTGTTCATTTTGGATGAAATTCATGTGAGATGTCCTAAACTAGTATATGAGGATTTTTGGGTCGGAAACATCCGGGAAAGAATCCCCAAGGACCATCCAAGGGTCCTTGAGGAAGGACCCAAGTTGATGCCCAAAACTGCCTAGACAGTGCGAACCAACGGAGGCAATTGATGCCCAGTGGGTCAGTCGATGCCTCGTTGGCGGCATGTAGTCGTTTGGTACTTAGCCTGGGGAGAAAAGCTACCAATTTCAGGTCTCTGAACCCATCGATGGAGGACAGGACGGCCCGTGTGTGGACCTACGCCCCGTCGATGGGCAACCGTCGATGGGCATTGGTTCCTTGCGCAACCTCACTGTTCAGTGAGGGGTGATATGGGAATTTCACCCTAGTTCCAAATAAAGGGTTTGGCGGTTATTTGAGGGTTATTTGGGTATTTTAGATATGTATAAATGTCTTTAACACTTAGAAGATTTCATTCTTCAAAATCAAATTCTCAAAATCCCTTAGAAATTCCTTAAGACTTCATTGAAGCCAAAACTCAAGGAAGAGATTGGATTGGAGATTTGAGTGAATATTCTTCATAAAATTGGAGGATCAGCATTTTTTAGGTATGGTTTTTGATCCTTGAAACTCGTTTCATCAAGCAGCCCAACTTTAAAAGATGTTTTCTAAAGTTTTCAAAGTTGAACTTGACCTATTTCATGATCTACCATGGGTTCTTGCATTAATTATTTTTAAACGTTGATTATGGATTGAATTGTTATTGTAATGATTATTTTAACCTAAATAACCTATGAACCCATGTAATTGATGAACCCTAGTTTTTGACTAATTTATGGGTTACTTGATATTGGTCTAATGTTTATGATTTAATGTGTAGTTTCTTATGGGCTATCTACTACTGTAAGAATTGTATTCAATGGATATCTAATTGGGATTAGATTGATAAATCTATATTGAATTGGCCTAGATTCATTGAGTATTATAGTTTATGCATTGAATTGATGTTCATGGTCATGGGTAAGGGACTTGTGATATTGAATTGGATGATTTGACATTGGATTGAAGTGTTGATGATGAAGTGGTGGTACGCTGCCCTATATTAATTTATTTAATGTTAATTATAATTCAATTATGTTGTGATTCGTATGGTCCACTTATGGTGGCGGTGTTATGTGAATGGATGTGGCCTTGTCGGCGTTATTTTAAGTATTATGATGATCATGGCCTTGTCGGAAACTACTTGAAGTATTATGCTGATTTGTGTAGTTGATTATGTGAAATGATCATATCTACCTATGTGAAGTAATGTGAAAGTATCTGTTTCTCTATTGATGTTATTTAGGTGATCATGTTAGACTAATGACTATGTGTTGTGTGTAGTCTTAGAGTTGATGCATGATTGTTCTTATTTGGCTATATGAGTCTATAATGGTTATGTTGATGATGATATAGTAGTGTATAGGATGACTTTAATATGATAATGGTTGTTCCTATGTGCTTCTAGAATGACATGTAATATGTGCTAAAGTGAAGTAATGTTGTGTCTTTTCTAGGTTGCCTTAAGTGCCTTACTTGATACATGTATGATGTGAATATGTGATGTCTTGACTTAGGAAGCTAAAGTGTCTTAGTCTTGAATGAATGAATGTTCACTACAACATTTTAGGCCTACGACAACACTCAATTTGGACTACATTTGTAAAGTGTTGCCTAAAATATTTTTTGCTACACTTTTAAA
The DNA here is from genome assembly GCA_016801875.1 of Solanum sitiens. Lineage (NCBI taxonomy): Eukaryota > Viridiplantae > Streptophyta > Magnoliopsida > Solanales > Solanaceae > Solanum > Solanum sitiens. The sequence continues at coordinate 1,322,603 of JABWTJ010000019.1, forward strand.
GTGTAGCCAAAGTTTTTTACTTTTAGCTACAATAATATTGGCAACGCTTCAAAAGTGTACTCTTTAATGGTATAAGCTACACTTTATAAATGTTGTTACAATATGATATAATTGGCAACACTTATTTACAGATATGGCCACACTTTTAAAATGTCATATTTTTATAATTGAAAAAACAACACCTTATAAGTGTTGGCTTAAAATTTTTCATTAAAATATTGTATTCCCTCCAATATTTTTAACTCTCCCTCCCATTTTTATTGGCCAAAAAAATTAACATTAATAAAATAATAAAACAACTCTCCCCTTTTTCCCCTAGTTTAATTAACATCGAATAACTCTCCCCTTTTTCCCCTTTCTCTTCTGCGATTTGTGAAAAAGCTGAGAGCGCTTGAACTAAGTGAAGAGCTGAGAACACTCTTTCTCTTCTGCGATTTGTGAGAAATAGCTGAGAACACTCTTTCTCTTCTGCGATTTTCTCTTCTGCGATTTGTGAAGAGAAGTGAAGCATTGAAGTCACCGAAGAACTAACTGAAGAGTTGAAGATTTGAAGTCACTGATAGTTCAAATCGTCTCTCCGATAACGATTTCTTGAAGAGTAAGTCTGATTCTCTTTTCTGATGCCTATTTCGTTTTGTGAAGTCACTGATAGTTCAATTTTTTTGTTTTGTGTTTTGTGAAGAACTGGTTGTTTGCAAGATGATGAAACGAAGTTAAATAGTCTCTCTGTCACGCTTTTCTCTCCAATTTCTCACTGAAGAAAAGGATTCCAGACTGCTTTTGTTGGAATAGGGTTTATCAGGTAAGAACTTCTATTTTGAAAGTCTAAATTTTAGCTTTAGGGTTTGGATTCTTGTGTTCTTATACGAATTTTTGGGAGTGTGGCTAGTATTATAGCTTCATTAGTTGAATTTTGGGAGTGTAGCTCGTATTCTTGTGTTCTTATCTGATTCTTGTGTTTTTTTCACTGTTGGGGGTTGGAAAAAGGTTGGAATTTATTTGAGAAAAAATATTTTGAGGAGCTGAACAAAATAGTTAAAATATATATATATATATAAACATATTCAAGGAAAGAAGAGTTCAGTGTCGATAACTATATCACATTTTCTAATTTGTTTCGCAGATCAGTTTTTCCAAGGTTTGTTCGAGTTCGATATTCTGCCCGGAATTCTCATGTGTCATTAGTGTTCGAGTTTCGTGGATGTAGATCGTTTCCCTGCTCCTCTCTTTCTAGTTCAGTGCCCGCAAAAAGGTAAAGTCGTTTTCCTCATAGTACTCTTTTCGCCTCTCTTTCTATTTTAAGAGTGATATTGTGAATGTTTGATGTAATATCGCTTTAATGATTCGAGAGTTTGTATTATAGTTGTTATTCCCCTATTTGTCATTCAAAGTTTTGTTCTGTTGTTTCTCTTCTCGATCTTTCTCTTGGATTGTCCCTTAACTTGGCTCAAGCAAATTAGTTTATGGTCGTGCATTGGAGGTAGCTCTAGGCATCTTGATTGGTATTTTATTTCTAGTATATTTATTTCATTAAAAGTAGACTCACTCTGTTACATGAATAATTCAATATATTCATCACCACGTTTGAGTAGTTATAGAATTTTGCTCTGAACAGTGGCTAGTTCTTTTGCTCTGTAAGATCATAAAAAATGAATAGAATATGAATGAAGTGAATATATTCATCACCACGTTTTAGTAGTTATAGAATTTTATTATATCTTAACTAATTATGAGTTTACACTTACAAGCACACAAATTTCACGTTCAAACAATATTACAAGAAGGGGACTAGAAATATTTCTGCAGCTTGTAATTTATTATATATTATGACCCACTGGAAAAGTTGGGGAATTCTCCTAGCTTTTCTATTTTTATCGAACGTGGGAACTAGGATTTAAATACTACAGATGGACATTTATTCCATCAAAAACGTGTTTTTCTAATTTCTTTCCCTTTTAATTTTTTTATTGTTTTCATTTTTTGAGACAAACACCATGGCATTGTTAATTACTGAAAATGCAGGGGATTATCTGGCTTTCTACAGTGAAGACTGAAGAGTATAAGCTTCATACACACATTTATCACTTTACATAAACATTTTCACTTGAATTCTTAAACTTGATGGTTAATCAAATTGTTTAATTCGGTATAAACATGAGTGCAAATAAGTACCTCACTTGACGGTAGATGTTAACTTATGATCCAGCGTGCGATTTTTTTTATGGACTGATATGATCTACTAGCAGTAGCCATCGTCAACAAGTAGGTATATATAGTATATGTATTTCATTAAAAGTAGACTTACTCTGTTAGATGAACAATTCAGATGAATCTAGAGAGCATGAAATTGTTAGATGAACAATTCATACGAGTCTTAACAGTACACTAAGTTTTGAGTTTTCTAAGCAATTTGTGAATGAGTATGAAATTGGGGAGGAAGTGGGTTGACGCCAATTTGGGTATACTTGTTCAGTATTAAGTTCTCCAGTTTGTATGCAGTGATATACTCAGCAGTTAGTCTGCAATGCGATCCGATCTCACTCTTTCTCTTTGTCAATTCCTCTGCTCTACCAGAAGTTGAAAATTTTGCATTTTCAGCACTAGCCACTAGTTTGATAGGCTATTTTGTTAGCTTTGCAAAATAGGTTTTTAGTTCTCTCCATTTAATCTATGTCCTTTACATAGAAATATGTACTTCAAAACATATTTACTTAAACATAATCATGTTTTTCTCTTAAAAATGTTCCTCGAATGAAAATGTTTTTCAACCATAATCGTTTGATTTTGACACTTAAAGACTAGAAACCATAGAGGAGAATATGAGACTACCTGTAAACTTAGCCATATCCTTAAACTAAGTCATTCCCCGATAAAAAAGTTCAGAATTCGGACAAAATCAAGAATAAATTGTGAGAGGAGCTAGCTAAACAACTTGAACCTGCTTCTCGGTAGAATTTCATAATCTTGAATAGTTCATTTAATTTAGTCTATCCTATTAATTTAATTTTTTTCTTAATTCTGTCTATCCTATTAATTTTACTTATTTTTCCTTGGTAGTATAATCAACATTCAAAAACATTCGTGGAGGATTCAAAGTTTGATTTCGACTAGAACAAGTACCATGACTAGGTAAGAAACTTTTATCATCTCATAAAGCCTGATTCTGATAACTTACTCATGAACTTTATAATTTATTTGTGAAGTAGTAAATGATTTAATGATTGTCATTGAAAGATTAAATATTGTAACTTCTTCTAGGAATTCAAATATCCCATCCAAGGATTGGATGGAGTTATCAAGGTATAGCAAAGAGTATATAGATGGTGTTGAATCATTTCTAGATTTTGCTTACTCTCATGGAGATCCTCAAGGGGAGGAGATTCAGTGTTCATGTGCAAAATGTTGTAATATTCGTTGGACTCGAAGGAATGTAGTGTATGATCATCTTATAGCCTATGGATTTATTAAAGGCTATACTAGATGGATCAATCACGGGGAATGGGATATCAATTTTAATGCTGACGATGATATGGATTGCTCGCGTGATGATATTGATGGGTTGTTGAATGATCAATTTAGAGATGTTGCACAGGCTCAAGGATTTTATGATGGTCCAAATGAAGATGCCAAGAAATTCTATAACTTAGTTGAAGAAGCAAGCCAAGAATTATATCCTGGTTGTACTACAGGATTCTCTAAATTATTATTCACACTTCATTTATATTTGTTGAAATGTCTACATGGATGGAGCAATGAGTCATTCACTTCTCTTTTAGAGTTATTAAAAGAGGCGATTCTCGAGTTGAATATTCCTCCATCTTATAATAAAACCAAGTCTATGGTTAAGAATCTTGGTCTTGATTATGAGAAAATTGATGCATGTCCCAATGACTGCATGTTGTTCAGGAATGATCATAAGGATGATGAATTTTGTCATACTTGTGGAGCTTCACGATATATTAATTCTTCTGAAGTTGATAGTGAGCTTGAGCCTTCGAAAAAACAACATCAAGTTTCAACAAAGACTTTGAGACACTTTCCATTAATTCCTAGACTCCAAAGGCTATTTATGTGCTCAAAGACGGCAGATTCTTTGAGGTGGCATAAGGAGGAGCGTTCCAAAGATGGAAAGTTAAGGCATCCAGCTGATGGTCTAGCATGGAAATATTTTGATAGGTTGCATCCAAATTTTGCACTAGATTGTCGCAATGTGAGACTTGGTTTGTCAAGTGATGGGTTCAATCCATTTCGAACCATGAGTATATCACATAGCACATGGCCAGTTATGTTGATGGTGTATAATTTTCCGCCTTGGATGTGCATGAAATCTGAATATTCTATACTTTCTTTACTTATACCTGGGCCGCGATCACCTGAAAATGACATTGATATTTATTTACAACCATTTATAGATGAGTTAAAAGTATTGTGGGATTTTGGGGTTGAAACATATGATACTTCAAGAAATCAAACTTTTCAAATGCGGGCAGCTCTTATGTGGACTATCAATGACTTTCCTTCATATGCTATGTTATCTGGTTGGAGTACAAAAGGAAAGTTTGCTTGCCCTTGTTGTAACTATGGCACTAATTCTCGCTATCTTAAACATAGTCCGAAAATGTGTTATATGGATCATCGTGTTTTTCTACCCATGGATCATCCATGGAGATCTAACAAAAGATCTTTCAATGGTAAAACTGAATTCAGGTCTCCACCACCCTTTTTAAAGGGAACTGATGTGTTTAATAGCTTAAAGGATGTTGAAAATGTGTTTGGAAAGAAGAGAAAGAGATCAAATGATGGCCCATGGAAAAAAAGGTCAATTTTTTTTAATTACATTATTGGAAACACAATTTGTTACGTCATAACCTTGATGTAATGCACATAGAGAAGAACATAGTTGATAGCATACTTGGAACTCTTTTGGATATTTCTGGCAAAACAAAGGATCATGCAAAAGCCCGATATGATTTGAAAGATATGGGAATCAGAAAGAACCTTCATCCAAAAGATACTGAAGACAATAAGAGCACAAAGTTTTCAAAAGCGTGCTTCTCAATGACAAATGGAGAGAAATCAATTTTTTGTGGAGTTTTAAAGACAGCCAAGCTACCTGATGGTAGTGCCTCTAATATATCTAGGTGTGTGCACATAGATGAAAGAAAATTGTCTAATTACAAAACCCATGATGCTCATTTCATGTTACATTACTTGCTTCCAATACCAATCAAAAGCATTCTTCCTGATCATGTGGATATTCCTTTGATTCGTCTTAGTTCCTTCTTCCGTCGTTTGTGTCAAAAAGTAATCACATTGGAGGAACTGGATTGCTTAGAAGTGGAGATCATAGAAACAATAAATCAGTTGGAACGAATTTTTCCTCCTTCATTTTTTGATATAATGATTCATTTGCCTATTCATTTGGCAAATGAAGTGAGATTAGGAGGTCCTGTTCAAAATCGATGGATGTATTCCACCAAAAGAGAAATGGGTACATTCAAATCATACATCCGCAACAGACGTTATCCAGAAGGTTGCATAGCAGAGACACGAGTGGGAATAGATTGTATGAATTTATTCTCTAAATATCTGCATAGGGGTGTGCATACCATATTTAACAGAAGAGCCCGAAATAACGATGAATGTGACTCAAATGATGCAGAAACTTTGAGTTTGTTTCCTAACAAAGGAGTTCCTTTAGGAGCAAAGAAGACTGATCCAATCATTTTAGATGACAAGTCACTAAGTCAGGCACATGCATACTTATTGGGAAATTGTGACGAGGTTCAAGAATATATTAGGTACCTTAATTTGAATATAGTATTCCTTTTGTATTATTAGTTTTTAACTTATTTTAGTTATAATTTTAACAAAAAATGCATGTTGTGTAGAGAGCATGAGCAAGAGGTTAATAATGAGCCACGAAGATCTAAATGGAGAAAGGCCAAGAATCATTGTCAAAACTTCTCTCAATGGTTTGAAACTCGTGTTTTGCAAGATGATGTGCCTGATTTGCTAAAACAATTGTCTACAGGACCAAATTCTGTTGCAAAAAGATATTATGGGTATCTAATCAATGGATATAGGTTTCATGTTAGGCAGCGTGATGCAACGCGTAAAACACAAAATAGTGGTGTTATAGTAGTTGCCTTAACTACAAGCTTTGCAAGCTCAAAGGACAAAAATGCGATTGCTGCAGATTTGACTTATTATGGTAGAATAGTTGATATTGTTGAATTAGACTATTATGGTCATTTTAAGGTTGTTCTATTTAAGTGCGATTGGTATGAGGTTGAAAATGATGCTTATGGCCTAACTTATGTCTATTTTAACAAGAGATGCTCTCACGAAGAGCCTTTTGTTCTTGCATCTCAAGTACATCAATGCATTTATGTGCAAGATCCATATGATCAAGATAAACATTATGTTATGAAGACTGTTCCGAGAGATTTGTTTAACATGGGTGAAGAAGTTGAATCTAATCTCCCACAAAGTTATGACAACGAGCCATATGAACATTTGATGGGACCATCTATACCAAAAGATAATGGTGAAGTGTTGTTAATAAGGACTGATGTGCCAGAAATAATTATTGATGTGCCTTCAAAAGAATTTGTTAATCAACAACTTGAAGTTGGGTCTGAAGAGGAGTTTGAAGATGAGTCTGTAGATGAGTTTGAAGATGAGTTGGAAGATGAATTTGAATACGACTCTGAAAATGAGTATGGAGATAAGTCTGAAGATGAGCTTGAAGATGAGTCTGAAGAAGAGTTTGGAAATGACGCACCATGAGTTTCATTATTTTTGTGATGACCATATAGTGGAGGCTTACTGTTTTGTAATTTAATTGTTTTTTTGATACAAACAGTTTAAGATATCTAATATTTGAAATTGAAGATTAGATCGCTTCAATGTTTAAGTATTCTGTGTTTTGTAATTTAATTATTTTTTATTTTGCTACAAACAGTTTAAGATATCTAATATTTGGAATTGAAGATTAGATCGCTTCAATGTTTAAGTATTCTGTTGCCTTTCTTTGTACGCCTAATTGATGTTTAGTCAAGTAATTTATGTTGGCTTCTCGTTTGATTATTAAACTACTAAGGAACCTGTACGCGTAGCTGAATATTTTTTATTTGGCTGCTTGTTATTTATATTCTTATTTGTTTCTTTTTATTTCCAGGCAGTGGGCATTAGAGGAAGAACACTGAACTCTACAGTTTGAAGTCGCTCCTAGTTTTGTCTCTGTCCCGAGTTCCTCGCTTCAAGGGAGGTACATCTCTTTACCTATTAATTTTCCTTATTTGTGAGAACAAGAGTGTTGTGCGTTGTAGAGAATTTGATCATTAATCTTTCTAGTAAGTCTTTGAATAGTTTGTTTTAGATTATAATTGATTCTGTACTCTACAGTGAACTGGTAATAATCGTACAAAGAAACCGCTGGAATATATGTGGTAGTATGTGTTTATAAACATGGAAATTCTAGGCTAAATGTGTGGTACTTTTCTATTGCTAGTTATGGTTTACTGATTCTTAGTGAGCTAGAGAACTGTTGAAGAGTGCTTATTATCGTTCTTGCATATAATGATGCATGTTTGGCAGTTTGTTCAAGTGTATGTTTACTTTTTGTTTTTGTTGTCTCTGTAGCAGGAGATATTTTTTCTTTCTTGGAGAGTACTTTTTTTGTACTTCTGCTAATGTTTTAAGTTCTACTTATAGGGAATGCATTCTGCATTGCTTGTTTGTGCTAGTAAATCATACTTATATTTTTCATTTCTTTTGTATTTTGGAATTCAGTGACTGTTCTGAACATTTAGTTTTGAGTAACTGGGTTTAGTTCACTTCTCATCATTGGACTGTTAATAATTCTTCTGTTGGAAAATGTGGCTAAATCAGCCAGTTGATTGATATTTTTTTTTCTTTTTTTCATTTAGCTGTTTTAGGTGTGTTTTTAAATCTATACTATCAGCTGTTTTAGGTGTGTTTTAGGTGTGTTTTTTAATCTATAGATGAGGGAAGTGTGAAAAGCTATGGATGTCATGCAGGGATATGGATTGACTACCATCTATCCAACTGGATGCATTTTATGATTTCATATTTCCAGAAATATTTGGTTTTGACCTTAAATACATGAATACTTTAGATTTCTCAAAGAAATAACTTTTCTACTCTAGGAGTTAGTCCAATTTTTACACAGTTTGTTAATAGTGGTATTACTTGTATGAACATTATAGGTTTGTATTTTACTGTTTTGGATAATATGGTGCAAAACACTATATTACATATTGTAGCCTGCCATTGCTTCATTATCCAGGAATTAGTGAAACATGAAGTCTGATTTGAGATCACAGTTTGCTTTGTGATGTTGGTAGTTCATTGGAAAAGGCATTTTCTGTTTCCTTAATTTGAGAGAGTATGCGATGGAAATTTTTTCTAGAAAAAGAAACACATAGGGGTTTCAGAGTATTTAATTCAAAAAAACAACTAAGTTCTTTTTTGAAATGTGTTTTTTTTATTGCTGCTACCTTTTTCACTTAAAGATCCTCATTATTTTGTAGGTTTACTGACTACAGGAAAAGAAATCAAAGAGTTTAAATCAAAACGAGAAGAATGATTCAATCAGCAATACTAAAGAAAAAGGGGTCTAATCCAAACAAAGCTCAAAGTCCATTGAAGAATAAAGATATGCAATACCGATCAAGTGCTGAATTGGTCAACACATTTAAGGTTAAGAGAGAACATGTTGCAAACGAACACAATAACAAAGCTAAAAAAGAGCATGCACCAATAGCGCATAAAAGAAAGAATTCTGAGGATTTCATCAAACCACAAGGAAAGAGTAATTTGTACCCAAACAAATTACCTATTCAATCATCTTCTAGGGAAGAACTTAGTACTTCACATGTGATTGCAGGGAAAGGACAGAATAAATCGAGGTTATTCAGCCTGGAGAGTACATTCAAGAGAAGGGACTTAAACTTCCTATGCTGAACTTCGGGTTCCAACCGTCGTCCAAGGAAGGTGCTACTGCTTCTGTACATGTGACTGGAACAACATTAGGTAATGAACAGAAACAACATAATAATCACGATCTACTAAGCTGCAAACATGTGAAGAGGAAGTTGGTCCTACCGGCCACTACTATTGATCAGTTTCTGAAGAAAAAACACAAGAAGATGATGTTGATCATGATCTACCAAACATAAATCAGGCAAAGAATAAGTCAGTCATACTAGCTACTAGTATTGATCAGTTTTTAAAACAACAAGGGATAGTCATAGGTGATGAAAGAAAACAGGTAAACCACACAGAAGTGGATGTCGAGTGTATGCATACTCCTCATTCTATTTATGAACATAATAAAGGATTGGATAATGTAGAGGATCAAGAAGAAATCGACAAGGATGAGTGTGCTATAAACGAGGAAGATGACATTGATTGTAGTACAAAAGGTATGTTTTAAATCTTGTAAGATTAATTACTCATTATAAAAGAAAAATCTTATCTCCTGGTTGTTACATCAATGTAGGTTTATCGAAGCAGAAAAAGGTCTAGGACAAACAACATGTAAGCATATTCATGCAAGAAATTTGGAAGAAATAGAGGAGGTGACATTTGATAAAGGATAAGCAGTTGGTCCCACTGGTAAGATAGTGTTGGAATTAACCAATTTTATTGGAACAATTGCAAGGAATCCTAGATTCATCAGCTTGATGTACATTACTTGGCATGCGGTGCCAAAAGATATTAAAAAGTGCATGTGGGAATATATCAAAGTAAGAACAATCAATTTTGAGATTACATATTTTGTTATTGTTTTTTACTAATGAAGCTAAATATATTTTATTTTGCATAGTCAAAATTCCTAATTCCAATAGAAGGAAAGAAATGGGTGATGACTGCTCTTCGTGATGCTTGGAGGCAACACAAACATGTGATTAAAGAGAGATATTTTGATAAAAATAGTACTGTTGAGGATATGCTAGCGAATCGTCCTGATGACATTCCAGAAGTTCAATTCCGCCAGTTGATCGAGTATTGGCAACACCCAACTATTCAAGTAAAGCTAAAATAGTGCATTTCTACTTTTTGACAAGCATCATATCTGTTTTCTTATTTATTTATCAATTCAAACATATTTTTTTTAAATTTAATTAATTACAGGCTATATCTGAGGTGAATTCTAAAAGCAGGAAACAACAAAAGTGGAGGCATCGAATGGGACCGATTAATTTTGCAAGAGTACGCGTGGCATTGGTAATACTTATCAGGCATATGAATTTCCATTTTTCATACTTAATTACAACATGTTGATTTTTTTAAAATTTCTTTTGATATAATTGGTAGCGTGTAGCAAAAGAAAACAACGAGGAACCATCACAGTCTTAAATGTTCATTGCAACACGTACAAAGACGGGAAAGGAAATTCAGCCTGATACCGAAGTTGCAATAGTAAGTTTTTTGAAGAAGATTATTGGTGAATTTGATTCAGAATTAAATTTTGTATATTGTGGACAGTGTGAGTCCATTGTATTTTGTTAAGTATGTTATCTTCTTATTCTTCATCTTCTTATTCTTGTGCAAGTATGAGGAGATATTAAATATGTTTTATTTAGAATTCTTTGCTGGAAAAAGTTGTTAGATTTTTTAGCTCTTGATTGCTATTATAGGAAAGTTTGCTCGGAAGGAAGGTATCAAATGAATCATAAGTTGATTTTAGTCATAAAGTAAATAGTTCTTACAGTTAACTATGGATGTCAATTTTATTCAACAGGTTGAACTTCAAAATCGTCAAAATTCTGGAGAAACAGCTGATGATGCCTTCAGGGCAGTGTTTGGAAATAAGAAGCCTGGACGACTTAGGTGCTATGGCAGATCAGTTACAACAAGTTCTCTAAAAAAAGATGAGGAAATTAACAAGATAAAACAAAAGCATGCTAATGAAATCAATTCTCTGAAGGAAGAAATGAATGAAAAAATGAATGGAAAAATGAATGAAATAAGAGATGAAATGCGCCTTTTTTTTAGTCAATTGCTGCAAAACAACCCTGGGTTGAATGTTCAAGATATACCAGGGGTTGTTGGATCTAACATTGTTTCACCTGTTGATGCAAGTAGCGCACAAGCTTTAAGAGGCCAAAATATTCCAAATTCTTCAGGGTCAACACACAATTCAATTCTTCAAAAGGTATTTTTTTGGTTCTTAAGGATTTTCTCTCTCTTTGTCTCTCTCTTCTATATTGAAGTATCTAATTGTGAAGATAACTTTCTTGTTCTTCTTGGTTGTTGGTTGATCCTGCACAACAAGATCATTATAGTTAATTTGTGTGTGTAGTTGTGGTTGATTTGTGTGTGTAGTTGTGACTACAAATTCCTTGTTAGGATCTTATGTGTGCAGGTATAGAATCATTGTACGTATTATAGTATCAGTTTATATAGTGATGGAAATTCTGGAAATTGTTGATAACACAACATCTTGTACTTGTATTACAAAAAGTTTCACGATTTTTTTCAACACAATATCTTGTTAGAATGGCTCTGTTTGATAAATTTTACATAGAGGTCTATCTTGCTTGAGTCACACTCTGGAAGGCTAGCATTTCGACCTGCTTCCGACATGCTCTTCACAAATTGTACTAGATTCCGCTAATTTTCTGGCTCAAACAACCTGGTAATGTAAATGACAAAAATTGAGAAAATGCTCATCCATCATACTATTTCTAGAGAATGCCTATGTGTGTTAATTGTAGATAGCATACCTGGTAGTGTAAATGCCAATGGCTCTAAGGTCATGCCTAAGGTCATGACTATGATTAGTATAAATATTATGTGTGTGAATTGTAGATAGCATACCTGGTAGTGCTGGTGCCTGTTGCATATTGTCATTGATTTCCTTCTGCTGAGGTGAGACATGTCTCCATATGGTCTTAGCATGATGTTGTTCTTGGTGTCTCGTTTGCTTCCTTTTTTGGGTCTGCCAATGATCTTCATCTAAACTTAATGAATGCATATCAAATCAATCAACTACGCCTCAATCACAATTTAATTTCGGTAGACTATATAACTTTTTTGTAATCCATTCCACTGCATTCATATTCATTCTGCCCAAACTATTGAGAATGAAGTATGGTACTTACATTTGATAATTTTCTTATAAAAAAGATCATAGTAGAGGAGGAGAAAAGTGTTTACCATAACAGTGCCAACAAATTCACTGCAATTTGTATCCTGAAAAATGAGGTTCAACTTGGTTCCTCTGAGAATGCTGGAAAAATGAGGCTCAACTTGGTCAGCTGTTTTTGGGTCCTGGTTGGTCTGTCCTACATGTTTTTGGGTCAATTTTGGGTCTTAGCATGATGTTGTTCTGTTTTTTCATCCATTGAGTCAGTGCACAATTCTTTTTGTTTCATCTAAGATGTGGATTACCATCATTTTATACACCATGGTGTTTTGAAATGCTGAAGGCAGTAGTCTGGGAAAATACGTGAAACTTGAGAGTAAGTATTGGTGTTGTATAATTATCAGTTTTGTTCTTTTGAAATGTTGAAGCCACAAACTCTGAGAAAATAAGTATTGATGTTGTTCAGCTTTGCTCTTCTGAAATGGTACAAATATTATAGGTGTTGATAGCTTAGCTGTAGCTAGCTTCTTATAGTGAATTATTGGTGTTTTCTTAGAGTTAACTAATACAAACTTTTGCAATCTAATTTGTTGGTTTGTTTTGATTGTTAATTATATTTCATTTTAAATGTTTACAGGGGAATATAGGTGCTCAAATTTGAAGGATCCCCAAAATATAATTTGATCTCATTGAAGTTAAAGTGGATGATCAATGAAGAGTTTTTGAACTATTGCAAATGTTTGAATACTTTTTGAACTATTCACGTGTACAGATATATTTAGAATATTGCTTTATAAGTATGTGTATGTACACAAGACTATCATTTTGAAGTTTATTGCAAATTTTTATATTTGAACTACTTATTAGCTAATTTGATGCTTGAGATTATTTATTGCAAAACAATATTGGTGTTTCTAATTAGATATTGTGGCATATAAATTTTTATAGCTTACCACACTTAGAAGTGTAGCCATAGGACTGTATAGAAAGGCAACACTTTCAAATTGTGGGCAATATGGAAGAAAGGGCCACGCTTGAAAGTGTAGCTTGTAAGGCGACACTTTTAAGCGTAGTTGAATAGGTAACACTTCTAAGCGTAGTTGCAAAAGTGTAGCATTTTTACCTTTTCGCTACGCTTTTAAGTGTAGCTGATTAGGCAACACTTCTAAGCGCAACTGGAAAAGTGTTGCCTTTTTGCCTTTTAGGGTACACTTTTAAGTGTAGCTTGGAAGGCAACACTTCTAAGTGTAGATGAAAAAGTGTGGCCTTTTGTATTTTAGGCTACACTTTTTACTGTAGCTGATAAGGCAACACGTGAAAAGTGTTGCCTAAACTCTAAGGTAACACTTCTTTCGGCCACCCCTGAAAAAGCGTGGCCTAAATTCAAAAAGTGTGGCCTTTTATCAAAGGCTACACTTTTGCATAGTTTAGGTAACACTTTTCTTGGGTGGTTAGAGGCCTAAAATGTTGTAGTGCGTTAGGTGAGACCTTGAATGATGATAAGAGGGTCCTTTATGTGAAACATTCAACCTAGTGGTAAGGTTATGAAACTTGAAGTCGAAAGCCGTAATGGTATCCTTCATGTAATGAATGATGGACTTAAGGGTGATTGGCTGGAACAACATCATATCAATCCTTAGTAAAGTCATAATGAGCTTCTTGTCGCCATTGGAAGGTGGCCCTAGTGGACTTTCTTTGGTAGGGTAAATGTAATTGGTTTACAAACTTGATATGGAACCCCATTGTATGAACCTTAATGTGATTTAATCTATGAGAACGAAGTCTAGCACCGAGTGAGTATGGTAAGGGAAGTAGTTCTAGTTAAAGAATGAGACTAGATTACAAAGCATGCCCTTCATATTCCTTAACCATGTGCCTACATGGGATGTGTCCAAGTTCTACCATTGGCAAGTAGAACAACCTCATCTGAGTAGGATAGAACTCCGGATTCCATGTTTTGCTACCATGGTCTATGTTGGTTATTGCCTATTCTCATCATATGGGGTACCTATTAGCATTAGAGAAGTTCTATGAGGTTTAAGTGGTGGTATGGGACGCTATCTAGACATTTAACAATAGGCTTTGAAGGTGTTAGTAAGAGTCCCTAGGTCTTCTCCAAGATCATTACATGAATGTCCTTTATGTGATGAATGTGTCTTAATGAACTAATGAACTAATTACTTAAGTTAGTAAATATGTAAATGAATGAGTACCTAATCTAAAGTGATTTAAGGATTCCTTAGCTAAAGTAGGAAGAGGGCGTATGAGATGATCGCTTCATGTCTTATCTATGGAAGTCTTGAGAATGACTCTATTTAGGGAAGTCGCTTGTTGTGTTTGACATGATCTAAACTTAGGAAGTCTTAAGGACTATTTAGGTAACCTTGAAGAGGGTGTATGGGCGTTCTCTTCTAGGAGTACTTAAGTAAGTCTTTTGATAACCTTGGTAGGGCAGATTGTCATATTTTGTATTTCTTGTATGTTGTTGTATTGTAGGTGTGTATGTGTCTCATTATGAGTATCCTAGAGGATAGTATAGGCACATTTAGAGAGGGTGTATGGGCGGTCTCTCTTTATGTGACTTAAGTGAAACTTAGGATAGCTTTTAGTGAGAAGACTACATGCTAGGAAGTGTAAAAAGGGAAGAACAAGTACTTCACTGTAACAGTGAAGCAATTTACTGTACAGTGAATATGGGTTACTGTAAAGTGGCTCTTTCAATTGTGATATTTGGTTTAAATGATTTCTCATGCGTTCTTAAGTTGATAAATGTTGTTCTTATGATTATATCATGATATTTAAATTAAAAGATGCATATTTCCAATAAATCTCCATTTTCATGATTTTCATGCATTATGACATACTTAGTACATGTGGTTGTACTAATCCATCCTTTTATCTATCTATATAGTTCTTGGTAGGTGAGGAGCATTTGTGAAGCAAGACTTGGACCATAGCATCGTTCAAGATAAGTTGAAGTATGTCTTCATTTGACTCGAGGGCATGTCTTTTATATTTCTTACTAAAGTATTGTAATAGACCTATTAGTAGTACTATGTTTTCTAATTCGTATGGGCCGTGTCCCTAGTACTCTTGTGTCTTAAGTTTGATGAGATTGAGACTTAGTGTTTCCTACTACTTTTATACGAAAGATTTTTTAAAGACTATGATATGTTTTGTGTAAAAAGTTTAAATTCCGCACTAATTTTCACTATGTATATGCAATGAATGATATGAAAGGGCTTGTATAAGTCCTCCGAGAGGTCGAGTACGCCGGTTACAATCCGAGATTGTGCCCTAACTTCGAGGGTATGGTCTCGGGATGTGACACCCTATCAATTCAACAATTACAATGACCAAGAAAAGCCCCATAACCTTACTCAATCACGTAACTCAATAAGAATCATGACCAACCTCCTACTTCGCATAGAATGGCATTTAAGAGTATATATCATCATACTTTAACAATATAGACCAACACATATTCATAAGTGACATCAATCAACATATAGTATCAACAATATGCAAGTTCATCATATATATATATCATGTACTATTATAACCACATTAATACATAAGAACATCCTCCTAAGACTTCCTTCAAGGCTAACTACTGCAATGTTTAGGTAGAGTCCCATACCCCTACCTAGACTAAGCTAAACCTCTTAGGTTATCTTAGTTAAAGTTCACTCCTTTAATTCATTTTACCTTTTGGGAACATCTTTCCCTAACCGACATAGACCACATGAGCTAATGTGGAATCCGGTGTCATGGAACCCTACGCTGAAAGAAGGCAGACTACTTGCCAAGGTAGTACCAAAGCATGAACATAGCAACTGCGTGGATCCACTAGCTAGTATTCCTATGGGGGAAACATAGTTCAAGAACTAGGAGATATAGTTGGGACCCTCTTTATGCTACATGCATTGTAGTCTCCAATCTCAAGAGTACAATAGTGATCCTACCTTCCCTATGTGGGAAGGGACACTCCTCACTCTAGTTCACTCGGTGCTAAGCTAGAGTCCCTTTTTGAAATGTCCTTAATGTCTTTATTAATCATCATAGCTTATTGTAGGTCATAGGTTCTAACCCTTATATAACATTATCATCATCATCATAGCTCAATAAGAATTGCATGAGTATAATCCTTTCATTACAATTCATATAAGTGAGGTTAGCACATTTACATATCACTTCATAATAAGGCACATTGGTAAATCATTCACCATCCTTATAACATTAACATCTTAGCCAACACCTCACAAATCATAGTCAAGACATTTCAATTCAACATCATACCAACCCTATCAATCCTAATACAAGGCATACTCCAATACAACATCACGAGTTAATCACAATTAATCATAATTGAAGTAAAGAATAGGGATCACAAGACTTACCAAGTCTCCTTCATAATTCATCATCAAGGTCTTACCATCAACCCTTAATCAACCCAATTAGGGTGTAGTATCATCATATAACCATAACAACCATTACAACAAAGCCAATTGAATCACTATATCACAATTCATCACTAGTTCATAGCTTAAGATAAGATACTTAGGTCAATTCACAACATACTTCATAACCAAGATAAACTTCTCAAGAACTATCATTATAGGACTATAATTCATCCTAATTTATTCATGATTGATATAAAAACATCATCTAATAGTAATTCAACCAATAACCAATTCAATTGAACCAATATAATACAATTCATATCAAGATCACAACCTAGGGTTAAGGGGTAAAGGTCATCTTCTACAAACCAGACCAATCCATCAAGATATATAATAATTGAGTTAAAATATATGTTAATCTATTCATAATATCCAAAAGAAATCATAGAAAAATCAATTCACAACATCAATTTCGAGATTGGATGAAACCCACTTGAAAACTCAACTTTTTTAAATCAATTTGATGGAACAGTTTGAGGAAAGAGGTCTCAAAGGTGAAAGAGATCTGATACCTTACTAATTGATGAAGATTGATGGTGAAAATTGACCCTTTTCAGCCCTTAAACCCAACCCTAGCTTGGTCTTCAATGGAGTTCTTCACTAGAGAGAGAAAGAAGAGAGAAGGAAGAGAGTTTTGGGTTTGGGAATTATGTGAGTTTTGGTTAGGCTAATTAGGTTAGGGCTTTATATAGGGGGTTAACTCACTTAATTAGACCTACCCTAACCCCTAATTAACTTCCTAACTAAGATAATTAATTAATTGACCTAAGTTAAAACGTACAGTGAAAACAGGCCCTCACAGACGACACCACAATCGACGGATCGTGGGTCGATCGACGACCAGTCCCCCCTTCCGTGCTGCACATCCGTCGTTTGATTTAGAGACTGGTCAAATGGACCATTATCCAAGATTTCTAAGTATTGGTCGACGGATGGCATCGATGCCCCGTCGATCAACCTACACCCAGTCATTTACCCTCGTAGGTGCACGCTGCCCAGGCAGTCTTTGACCCCAAAATGCAAGGGTCCTCATCAAGGGACCTTAGTTGGTCCTTGGGGAGTTTTGCCCGGACGTTTCAACTATGAATCAACTTGAAAACATGTTAGACAGCCTTCCACCAATTTGCATTATTTTCCGACTCCTAAAAGCTAATCAAATAGGCTAAGGCACGCTAGTACCTCATTAAACTAGTTTACGAACGTCCTGGACGTTCTTGGACGTTTTGGTTTCTAGACTTCCTAAATGACTTATATTCATTAACATGGACCTTAAAACATTGTCTAAACCTTATCACACTCAAGTTAGGCTCTAGAACATGTCTAGGATTTTCGAAGTGTTACATTATCCCCCCCCCCCCCCCTAGGAACATTCATCCCCGAATGACACTAAAAATCTTTTGAAGGAAGGAATAGACTCAAGACTACAAGCCCAACCAACAATCAATGCTTAACAACATCAATCATATCATTTACACAAGGCAATTCAAAACTTCAATTACCACACATAAGGCTCAAACTCACATTATGAAGAATTTCCTTCTTACAACAACTACTTGAGCTCAACATATCATATATGAGTCAATTATGTCATATCATAACTTATCAACATGCTACATATTATTTCATAAAGACTCACCAAATCAAAATGCACAACATGATTTAAAACAAGAAAAATTGCAAAAGTTCAAGTCCAAATGCACAATTTCACTTAATTCACTATGATGACATCAAATGCACATTTTGCAAAACTTCACCAAAAACAAGAAAAAAAATAATTTTTAGTCATTATTTTTATTATTAGTAAGAATTATTAACCTTAGTTATAAAATAGATGAGGGTAACGGGACTTCATGTTGGCCTCGGCCTCCCAATATGCACCCTCAACTAGATGATTCTTCCATAACACCTTGACGGAAGCCACCTCTTTATTCTTTAACTTCATTTACTTGCCTATCAAGGATTTGAACTGGAACCTCCTCATAAGAGAGGTTATCTTTCACACCCTAGAAGATATGGCACTCTCAGAGTGCAACAGGCGTACTTGACCTCTCGAAGGTCTTGTACAAGCCCTTCTGTATCGTTCATCGCATATAAAACATATGAAAAGTAGTGTGGAATTAAAACTTTTCATAAAAATTCTATAAGTCCTTAAAATACCTTTCATATAAACCTCATAGGAAATACTAAGTCTCATTTCATCAAATCTCAGACACAAGAATACTTTGGGACACGACCCATACTCAATAGAAATAAGTACTACTAAGTCTATTACAATACTTTGAAATAAAAGACATATATATATATACCCTCGAGTCAATTGAGGACATACTTCAACTTTGCTTGAACGACTCTAGAATCCAAAATTTCCTTCACGATCCTTCTCACCTTTCACCTACATCTTTAGATATAACAAAATGTATGGAATTAGTACAAACACTTGTACTAAGTATGGCATAATGCATAAAATCATGAAAATGGACATTTATTAGAAATATGCATCTTTTTTATTCAAATATCATAATATAAGCATAAGAACAACATTTAACACCTTAGACACACATAAGATAACACTTAATCAATTTAGCACATTTTAGGAAATGTTACAGTAAACTTAGCCAATTTTACAGTGAACTACATTAGCCTTACAGTGACTATTTTTCATGTTACAGTGAAGCTTATCAACTTCATATAGAACAAACACTCTCTAGCATGTAATCTTCTCACTAAAAACTATCCTAAGACTCACTTAAGTAAGACAAAGAGAGATCGCCCATACACCCTCTCTAGGCGCTCCTAAATGATCCGTAAGACCACCTATAATGATATACACACACTTACAAGACACCAAACATATGAACATGAGATTCTCCTACCAAAGGTGATTCTAAGTCTCCCTTGAGTGAGTTGTGAAGTGACCGCCCATAAAATCCCTTACACACACACTTAAGAGATCCTATAGACTACCTAAGATAGAATCCTTCTCACTTAATATAACAACATATAGATGATATGACATTCTCCTTACAAAGGCTATCAAAAGACTTACTTAAGTAAATCAAGAAGATAACGTCCATGATTGACCTCTTCAAGATTACCTATATAATCCTTAAGACTACCTAAGGATTAAATCATGCATACATAATCAACCATATTCCCTAATTAGAGTCATTCTTTAAGACTTATCTAGATAAGATACGAAGTGACCATTCATATGCCCCCTTCACACCTTAACTAGACAACCCTTAACTACTCTTTATAAGTACTTATTCATTTAACATGCTTTCTTAACTTAAGTCATTACATTCATTAGTTCATTTAAGACTCATTCATCACACATAAGGACATTCAAGTAATGGTCTTGGACAAGACCTAGGGACTCTAACTAACACCTTCAAAGCCTATTGTGCAATGTCTAGGTAGCGTCTCATACCACCACCTAAACTTCATAAAACTTCTCTAATGCTAGTAGGTATCCCACATGATGAGAATAGGCAATAACCGACATAGACCATGATATCCAAACATGGAATCCAGAGTTCTAACCTACTCCGATGAGGTGTTCTACTTTCCAAGGGTAAAACTAGGACACATCCGATGTAGGCACATGGTTAAGAAATATGAAGGGATTTTATGTACTCTAGTCTCATTCTCAAGTAGAGGTACATTGTACTCTAGTCTCCGTGTCAAGTAGAGCTACTTCCCATAACATAATCACTCGGTGCTAGCCTTTGTTCTCATAGAGTAATTGACATCAAAGGATCACATGAAGGGGTTCCTTATCTAGTTCATAACCCAATCACATTCACCCTAGAGGTCCACTAGGGCTACCTTTCAATGGCGACAAAGATAGCTCATCATGACTTTCTTAAGGATGATATGATGTCGTTCCAGCCAATCAACCCTAAGTCCATCATTCATTACAAGTAGGATACCATTACGGCTCTCGACTCCAAGTTCAAAACATAACCTTACCACTAGGTTTAAGGATCCACGTACATGACCTTCTTAACATCATTTAAGGTCCCACATATCATTCATTCATACATGTCAAGGGTGAACTAAGCTTACCTAGTCAAGACATTTCATATTCACATATCATTCATACATGTATCAAGTAAGGGACACAATTCTACCAAGACAAGACACAACATACTTTACTTTATTACATATAGCATATCATTCTTTGAAGCACTTAGGAATCACCCTTATAATCTTTATGTCATCCTATACATTACCATATCATCATTAATATAACCATCATAGAATCATATAGTCATTGAGGAATAATCATGCATCAACTCTAAGACTACACACACATAAGACATAGTCATAGTCTAACACGATCACCTAACAACAATAGAAGAACTCATACTTTCACTTAATCACATATATATAGATATGATCATACTTAACATAAATCAACTACACAAATCATCATAATACTTCAAGTAGTGCCGACAAGGCCATGATCAACATAATACATTAAGTAACGCCGACAAGGACACATCAATTGCAAGTAAAGCACATAGCACCGCCACCATAAGTGGACCATACCAATCATAACATAATTGAAGTCTAATTAACATAAAATATAGAGAATTAGGGCAGCGTACCACCAATCCATTCTCTCCACTTCAATCCATGTCTAAATCATCCAATTCAATACCATAAGGCTCTTACCCATGACCATGAACATCAATTCAACACATAAACTATAATACTCAATGAATCTAAGTCTATTCAATATACATTTATAATTCTAAGACCAATTAGACATCAATTGAATACAATTATTACATCATTCAATAGCCCATAGAAAACTACACTAGAATTCATAAACATTAATACAATATCACTTAACCCATAAAGTAGTCAAAAGCTAGGGTTCATCAATTACATGGGTTCATAGTTTAATTGAGTTAAAATCATCACATTAACAACAATTCAATCAATATGCAATGCTTTAAAACCTTTAATGTAAGAACCCATGGAAAGATTTCAATTTAGAAAACTCATCTTTTGATTAACCTTTGAAAATCAATATGAAGATTGGCTCTTTGATGAATAGAGTTTCAAGGATAAAAAAGCATACCTCAATAAATCTAATCCTCTAATTTGAAGAAGAATCACCACTCAATCTCCATTCCAATCCCTTCCTTGAGTTTTGGCTCCAATGGAATTCTAGAGAATTTCTATGGGATTTTGGGTTTTGATTTTGAAGAATGAATTCATCTAGGTGTTTAAGGCTTATAAGCATATTTAAAATACCCAAATTACCTTTCAATAGTCGCCCAAAGTCTTATTTGGAAGTGGTGTGAATTTACAACTTCACCCCTAACATTACAGTGAACCTACGCAGGAAGACAGACCATCGACGACTTGACCATCGACGAGGCGTCAGTCCACAAATGGACCGTCCTGTCCTCCATCGATGGGTTCAGAGATTGGAAAATGGGAGCTTATTTCCCAGGCTAAGTTTTGACCCACGCCCTCAATCGACGGGGTGTCGACAAGCATACTGGCCGTCGATTGCCTCAGTCGATTGGGCTGGTCTAAGACAGCCTTTGGCTCTTTGAAGGGTCCTTCCTCAAGGACCCTTGGATGGTCCTTGGGGATGTTTGCCCGGACGTTTTCAACCCAAATATGTTTTTATACGAGTTTATTATCTCCCACATGAATTTTATCCAAAACGAACACGTAAAACGCGACGAAACATGCCAAGACACACAAGGTCGTTTCGAGGCAAACCTTTTGAACGTCATGGACGTTCTTGGACGTTTGACCTCCAAACTTCATGAAACTTGACACACTGCCTATAAACACTATAATAACTCATATAATGACCTAATTAACTCATTAAACACACATATAGGCACATAACCGCACATGAGGCACATAGGTGACTTAGTCGTCGAACGTCTTAGTCGTCCCTTGACTTTTGACTTCCAATGCACCTAAAACTCTAGAGACTGCCTCAATACCACATTATAGACCAATTTAGGACCTTATACCCTCATTAAAACCATGTTAGGTAGGCTCTATCTTCACCTAAGTCATTTTCAAGGTATTACAATCTCCCCCACTTGGATAACATTCGTCCTCAAATGACACTTCCAACTCTCCGAACACTTCCAAGAGTAGAGACTCAATTATCATCTCATGACCATACCATATAACACATTACACAAAACACAATCAAGGAGAAACATCAATTTCACATAATTAAGAGAATCACAACACAACAAGAAACTAGAATAAATTCTACAACTCATTATGCCATAAAACTCACATCCTTCATTCCAAATAGAAAAAACTCATTTTATATTAAATATAATGTTCATATACATCAGTTCTAACCACCTTGCAACAATTTTAGACCAAAGAATGAATTAGTCAATTTTGCAAAATTTTTACAGTGAGCAGGCATTTCATTACAGTGAATTATGCAATGTTTTCCAAAAATGCAACTTTTATGAAATTCGTGATGGAAACATGCTAACATGAAAGATTAAATCACATAAACACATCTTACAACATAATCATAACTTCATAAAATGCACAATGCAAGGAATCAATGAAATTCAATTTCAACAAGACCCCTAAACACCATGCACATGCAACATACTCTTATGACCATCTAGCCCATCTATTAACCATACTCCCCCACTTAGAAGGAACTCATACCACTGAAGAAATTCAAGAACTTACCATCATCATCATCATCATCATCCGGCTTTGCTCCTCTAGTCCGGAGTGCATAGAAACGCCTCTTATTTGGAGCATCATCTTTTGGAACATTAGGAGCAACTTGCTTACCCTCTCTTCCTCTAGCCGCAATGGTAGGACAATCTCTCACCTTATGATCATCCTTCCCACAACCAAAGCAACCACTAGTACCGACTAGACACTTCCCATAATGCCTTTTTTCACAAGTGACACATGTAGGCTTTTCATTTTGAGAACCACCTCCTCTCTCAACTTTCACCTTAGCACTCCTAGGTTCTTCTTGAGTTTGAGCCCTCTTCTTGAACCTAGGTTGACCTTGATCAGTTGAACCACTTCTTTTCAAATTTCTAGCAATCCTTCCAAGTTTAGACTCCTCAATTGATTGAGCATACACCATGAGTCTAGCTAGGGTCATCTCATCATGTAGCATAGCCGTACGACAGTCTTCTCTCACAAGGTCGGCAACACCCATCACAAACCTACTCATCTCATCCCTAGGGTTAGACACCAAGGATGGAGCATATTTAGACAACATAGTGAACTTCAAAGAATACTCTTCCACACTCATGTTGCCTTACTTGAGATTGATAAACTACTCTACCTTAACTTCCCTCCTCTCACAGGGAAAGTACTTTCCCACAAAAGCCTCCTTGAATTCCTCCCACTCTATAGGACCCGACTCAACCGGCCTATTGCCTTTCCATTATGTGTACCACACTTGAGAAACATCTTTCAATTGATACGAATCCAACTGCACTTTCTCCCTAGAAGTCACTCCCATAGCATGCACTATCTTATACACCTCATCAAGAAACTCTTGGGGATCCTCTCCCACCTTAGATCCAAGAAAGATAGGAGGATTCATCCTCACAAAGTCTCTCAATCTAGATGTAATAGTTCTCTCCCCAACGTTCACTCTAGGTGCAAGACCCATATTCACATGGGTAGTCAATGCTCGGGCTATAGCAAGTAAAGCCTCTCTAATTTCCCCATTAGTCATTTCCGGGGGAACCACCGGAATCTCATTACCTTGACCTCCAATAGGTACTTGATCACCTTGATCACCTTGAGCAACTCGAGGAACTTGCTCGACTTGCTCAACTTGAGGAGGAATCTCCTCATTCACATCATTCTCCTCAACTCTCCTAGCCGGTGTCCTCCTCGTATTCATCTTCCTAGAAACACAAGGAAAACAATAAGAAAAGAGTACTCATAACTTTTACTATACAACACGACATAGGAGTAGAAAATAAGGGAAACTCTATCGTCCTATAGCGTCTCGCCCATAGATGTGTCGCGACTCACACCGATGGTCAAGACTCTACTAGACGTGACTTGATGAGAATTTTTGATTCCTAAGACCGCTTTCATAACCTATGCTCTGATACCAAGCTTGTCACATCCCGAGATCACACCCTAGAAGATATGGCACTCTCGGAGTGAAACCGGCGTACTTGACCTCTCAGAGGTCTTGTACAAGCCCTTTCATATCGTTCATCGCATATAAAACATATGGAAAGTAATGCGAAATTAAAATTTTTTATAAACATTCTATAAGTATTTAAAATATCTTCATATAAAACTCATAGGAAATACTAAGTCTCATTTCATCAAATCTTAGACACAAAAATACTTTGGGACACGTCCCATACTCCATAGAAATGAGTACTACTAAGTCTATTACAATACTTTGAAATAAAAGACATATATATGCCCTCGAGTCAATTGAGGACATACTTCAACTTTGCTTGAACGACTCTAGAATCCAAACTTTCCTTCACGATCCTTCTCACCTTTCACCTACACCTTTATATATAACAAAATGTATGGAATTAGTACAAACACTTGTACTAAGTATGGCATAATGCATAAAATCATGAAAACGGAAATTTATTAGGAATATGCATCTTTTTTATTCAAATATCATAATATATGCATAAGAACAACATTTATCACCTTAAAAACACATAAGATAACACTTAATCAATTTAGCACATTTTAGGAAATGTTACAGTAAGCTTAGCCAATTTTACAGTAAACTACCTTCGGCTTTTAGTGACTATTTTTCATGTTACAGTAAAGCCTATCAACTTCATATAAAACACTCTATAGCATGTAATCTTCTCACTAAAAGCTATCCCAAGACTCACTTAAGTAATACAATGAGACACCGCCCATACACCCTCTCTAGGCGCACCTAAATGATCCTTAAGACCACCTATAATGATATACACACACTTACAAGACACCAAACATATGAACATGAGATTCTCCTACCAAAGGTGATTCTAAGTCTCCCTTGAGTGAGTTGTGAAGTGACCACCCATACAATCCCTTAAACACACAATTAAGAGATCCTATAGACTACCTAAGATAGAATCCTTCTCACTTAATATTACAACATATAGATGATATGACATTCTCCTACAAAAGGCTATCAAAAGACTTTCTTAAGTAAGTCAAGAAGATAACGTCCATGATTGACCTCTTCAAGATTACCTAAATAATCCTTAAGACTACCTAAGGCTTAGATCATGTCTACGTAATCAACCATCTTCCCTAACTAGAGTCATTCTTTAAGACTTATCTAGGTAAGATACCAAGTGACCATTCATATGCCCCCTTCACACCTTAACTAGACAACCCTTAACTACTCTAGATAAGTATTTATTCATTTAACATGCTTTCTTAACTTAAGTCATTACATTCATTGGTTCATTTAAGACTTATTCATCACACATAAGGACATTTAAGTAATGGTCTTGGACAAGACCTAGGGACTCTAACTAACATCTTCAAAGTCTATTATGCAATATCTAGATAGAGTCACATACTACTACCTAAACTTCATAGAACTTGTCTAATGCTAGTAGGTATCCCACATGATGAGAATAGGAAATAACCGACATAGACCATGATAGCTAAACATGGAATCCGGAGTTCTAACCTACTCCGATGAGGGCGTTCTACTTGCCAAGGGTAGAACTAGGAAACATCCCATGTAGGCACATTGTTAAGGA
Organism: Solanum sitiens; assembly: GCA_016801875.1. Lineage (NCBI taxonomy): Eukaryota > Viridiplantae > Streptophyta > Magnoliopsida > Solanales > Solanaceae > Solanum > Solanum sitiens. Next base: position 1,348,933 of record JABWTJ010000019.1, read on the forward strand.
ATATGAAGGGCTTTTATGTACTCTACTCTCATTCTCAAGTAGAGGTACATAGTACTCTAGTCTCCGTCTCAAGTAGAGCTACTTCCCATAACATAATCACTCAGGCTAGACTTTGTTCTCATAGAGTAATTGACATTAAAGGATCACATGAAGGGGTTCCTTATCTAGTTCATAACCCAATCACATTCACCGTACCAAAGAGGTCCACTAGAGCTACCTTTCAGTGGCGACAAAGATAGATCATCAAGACTTTCCTAAGGATGATATGATGTCATTCCATCCAATCAACCCTAATTCCATCATTCATTACAAGAATGATACCGTTACAACTCTCAACTCCGAGTTCATAACATAACCTTACCACTAGGTTTAAGGTTCTATGTACATGATCTTCTTAACATCATTTAAGGTCTCACATATAAATCATTCATACATGACAAGGGTGCACTAAGATTACCTAGTCAAGACATTCATATTCACGTATCATTCATACATGTATCAAATAAGGGACACAAGTCTACCAAGACAAGACACAACATACTGTATTACATATAGCATATCATTCTTTGAAGCACTTAGGAATGACAGTTATCATCTTTATGTCATTCTATCCTACCGTATCATCATTAATATAACCATCATACACTCATATATTCATTTAGGAATAATCATGCATCAACTCTAAGACTACACACACATAAGACATAGTCATAGTCTAACATGATCACCTAACAACAATAGAAGAACTCATACTTTCACTTAATCACATGTAGATAGATATGCTCATACTTCACATAAATCAACTACACAAATAATCATAATACTTCAAGTATTGCCGACAAGGCCATGATAATCATAATACATAAAGTAACACCGACAAGGCCACATCAATTGCAAGTAAAGCACATAGCACCGCCACCATAAGTGGACCATACCAATCATAACATAATTGAAGTCTAATTAACGAAAAATAAATATAATTAGGGCAGATTACCACCAATCCATTCTCTGCACTTCAATCGATGTCTAAATCATCCAATTCAATATCATAAGGCCCTTACCCATGGCCATGAATATCAAGTCAACACATAAACTATAATACTCAATGAATCTAAGTCAATTCAGTATAGATTTATCAATCTAAGACCAATTAGGCATCAATTGAATACAATTATTACATCATTCAATAGCCCATAGAAAACTACACTAGAAGTCATAAACAATAATACAATATCACTTAACCCATAAATTAGATAAAAACTAGGGTTCATCAATTACATGGTTTCATAGGTTGATTGAGTTAAAATCATCAAATTAACAACAATTCAATCAATATTAAATGCTTTAAAACCTTTACTGCAAGAACCCATGGATAGATTTCAATTTAGAAAACTCATCTTTTGATTAACCTTTGAAAATCACTATGAAGATTGGCTCCTTGATGAATAGAGTTTAAAGGATCAAAATTCATACCTCAACAAAGCTAATCCTCCAATTTGTTGAAGAATCACCACTCAATCTCCAATCCAAGCCCTTCCTTGAGTTTTGGCTCCGATGGAGTTCTAAAGAATTTCTAAGGGATTTTGGGTTTTGATTTTGATGAATGAATTCATCTAGGTGCTTAAGGCTTATAAGCATATTTAAGATACCCAAATTACCATTAAGTAACCTCCCAAAGTCTTATTTGAACCTAGGGTGAATTTACAACTTACCCCTAACATTATAGTGAACCTGCGCAGGAAGACAGACCATCGACGACTTGACCATCGACGGGGCGTCAGTCCACAAACGGACCGTCCTGTCCTCCGTTGATGGGTTCAGATACTGGAAAATGGGAGCTTAGATCCCTAGGCTAAGTCTTAAACCACGCCCTTAATAGACGGGGCGTCGACCATCCTACTGGTCGTCGATTGGTCTGGTCTAAGACAACCTTTGGCTCTTTGAAGGGTCCTTCCTCAAGGACCCTTGGATGCTCCTTGGGGATGTTTTCCTGGAAGTTTCAACACAAATATGTTCGTATACGAGTTTATTACCTCCCACATGAATTTCATCCAAAACTAACGCGTAAAACTCGACGTAACATGCCAAGTCACACAAGGTTGTTTCAAGGCAAACCTTTCAAACGTCATGGATGTTCTTGGACGTTTGACCTCCAAACTTCATGAAACTTGACACACTGCCTATAAACTCTATAATAAATCATATAATGACCTCACTAACTCATGAAACACATATATAGGCACATAACCACATATGAGACACATAGGTGACTTAGTCGTCGAACGTCTTAGTCGTCCCTTGACGTTTGACTTCCAATGCACCTAAAACTCTAGGCACTGCCTCAATACCATATTATAGACCAATTTAGGACCTTAGACCCTTATGAAAACTATGTTAGCATCTAGATTCACCTAAGTCATTTTCGAGGTATTACATGTGGGCACCCATTTTAACACCAAAGTAGGAGAACCCTTATACAGGAAAGGGTTATACATGCGGAAAATTAAAGAAATATAGATATAATAGAGGTAAAATCCTTAGAAACAATTCTTTTTCACGAACTAGTTAAGACTTGTAAAGTAATTACCAACCCCAAGAACCTAGTCTAATAGGTACAAGATCTACTAAGAGGGACGATTTGACGATAAATATCAAATGGACACAGCTCCCACCATACGGAAAGAAGAGTCAAAGCTACTGGAGGAATTCTTCAACTTCACCTAATGAAACATCACCAATTCCTGCATCCAGACTATGTCAAAAAGACATATAAAGAGTAGTATCATTACAAAAACACGTAATGGTCTGAATCATCGGTCAACCCGATGCCCACCTAATAAAATAAGAAAAGAATAATAGCATCATGCATCGATCACTCGCTTCTCCACCCTTTTCCTTTCTTACAACACCCTCAACTTACACCAATGCTCTGTCCTCCTAACCGTTTTTCTTTCCCAAATGCTAACATTTCTTGTTCTATTAAATCATAGACTAAACATACTAACCACATTGGATAATCCCAAATACCGCTAACATCCTTTCCTACCAATCGATCCTGTCACATTCTTAAATTATCGTCACCTAATCTACCCCAGGCCAAATAGTTTCTCCTTACCTCAATATCTAACCCCATTCCATGTTCTTTGGGTACTTATTCAGACAACATCTCAACAATTCACTATTTTTTAGAAAAGTATACGACATAACATATACATACATCACCCCACACTCCCATACCGACATATGGTTCCACCTACACCTTGTAATCTTAGATACAAACGTAACAATCACAACTATATACACATCATAATACCGAACTATAACATGATTTACCCTACACCCTTGTCACAAGTAGTTGGTCCTCTCACAGTACCCAAGCCCAAACAGTGAGCTTGTCGGAACGTGGCAATCTAATCAAAAGTTATGCCGGAACGTGGCAACCAATTCAATATTATGATGGAACGTGGAAACTTATTCAATATTTATGTTGGAACGTGGCAATCTCATCCAAGTTAGCTTGTCGGAATATGGCAATACGATCCCAATTCACATAATCACAAGTACATCATAAAGATCATACAAGAAGACGTTATTCATGGCATACAATTATTCAATTATTCTAAGTAACAACAAATGTGATTAATATTGCAATGTTCGCATAAATACATGCATTATAACGAAGCAATTACAAACATATTTCACACCTACATGAAATCACCACGTTCACCTACAAATTTTCCCCCAACTCTTATCACACAAGAGACCAAGGTCAGCGTTAGTTCTTTATTGGGGTTCATCATTAGGGTTTTAAACCTAAATTACTAAACATTCATCACCTTGTTATTTCTATAGGTCGAACCTAGCATAAACCAAAATTTATTCCCTTGTACCGGATACCCCTGCTTAATGTAGGAATTCTGCTAAAGAAATTACGAAGAAACCTCTACTAGTTATCAATTCTCTATATCCAACACTAAATCGAATATGATGCAATTATATAAATTTTTCCCACGGAATCTACTTGATGCACGAAGGTCTACCCATATATCCTAAGATTGATTTCATATACTACAAGGTAAGCTTAGATTTATAACTACTCAATGCATAGAAAAACCTAACCTACCTCGGTGTCAAGCAATTCCACGGAGTTTTGATTTCTTTCCAGCTTTTCCTGATTTGCTACGGTGAATGTGGCCAAGATTTCACAACATTCCACCATCCCCTAGCTAGAAAGCTCCTTATCCCTTTTTTCCAAGATTGAAATAACTTTTCTGAGGTTTCTAGGGTAATTTACGACCTTTTGGTTAATTTTAGAACGATTGAAAAATAAGGATTTCTCGTAATTATAATTTTTCCTCGCCGACCCCGCTATAGCGGCAACTTTCCCCGCTGCATCGCCGCCGTGCCAGCGACATCTATCCCGCTGTAGTGGGACATGGTCTAGGTTTTTCGCGAATTTTTTCCCTTCTAAAATAACGACTGTTTTGGTCGTTAAAATAATAAATATTCTCAAATCATAATTCATTAACTTAAAAGATAAAATAAATCAAAACATGAGTTTGCCACAGTAAAACAATAAAATAAAAATAAAAATAAATTGTATTTTTTCATAAGGGTAATTTGAACATGTCTTCCCGTTGTAACCCTCCCGACGACATGTACTGCACGTAATCATAGACCTCTTGAATTTCATATCAACAGAGCATTTAAAACTTTCAATTTGTGGTCTCCCTACCATTATTTTTTAACCACGCGACAATTTTATGCTCCGAGACTTTTTGAGTTGCATATTTTCTGTTCGATCGTAAATTATTGTGTCCCTATCATACAAAAGTACTAATAAATTTTTTACTTTAGTATACAAATTTCATATTATTTTTATGCATAGAAAATTCATTAAAAAAAATACATGTTATTTTAAAATAATTTCATATGTTATTACATAATACAAAAGTAAAAACAAATATGTTATATCAGAATAGAAGTTTCATACAATTATTATCAAACATTTTTACCTATTTCTTGACAAAAGTTATCAATTATTCATACCAGGATCATGCCACTAGTATACAAAAATAATTCCAACTTATAAATATTAATTGTCATTTCTTGAATAAACAGTATACCAAATTTATTACATTATAATCAAAAAATAAAATCCAATCCAATCAAACAAGAAATTGTACAAAAAAACATTATCAATTAACAAACATGCCTAGTAATATCAGTATACAAATTCCAAAAAAAATTGTCTATGCCCTTTTAGCTATAAACATACCAAAAAATAAAAATGGTTTAGATAATTAATGGACAAATTCAATGCTCATACCAAAATACAACATTATACATTTAAAAAATGACATAATAAAAATTATTATACACAACAAAAAAACTGAAATCACTATATAATGTTCATACAATTATTGAACACATTTTTCATACCTATTTCATGCAAAAATTATACCTATTTCATGTCATAAGTCGTCAGTTTTTCACAACAGAATCATGTCACTATAATACTAAAATAATACCACTTCTAACTATTAACTGTCATTTTTTTTTAGATAAATATCATACGAAATTCATTCAAATATAATTCTAAAATTGTACCTACATTGTATAACCAGTATACCAAATTCAAATATATTTTATGTAATTTTTTTAACCGAAAGAATACAAAAATTGATTGTTCAACCAAAGTCTATACACATTTCAAATAAATTTTATGTAATTTAAAATATGAATATTCATACAGAAAACGTCATAATTAAAACTATGATACACAAATAAAATCTGAATATTCTTTTTCCAGTATCGTAATTTATTTTTTTATGTTTGGTTTGTATTACAATACAAATAAAAAATCGCAAAGACTACTAACATGAAGTGTCCATCACCATGTTTTATTAATACTAATAAGAAATTATCCATTACAAGAAAATAAAGATTATTGAATAAAAATAAATATCTATTAGATGAGAGTGAAAGCTTATGGAGAAAATATTGAAAAGAGAGAAACATTCATAAGAAAGAAAAGAAATCTACTTGAATGGATTTTAACTTCTTTGAGTAAAATAACGAAAACAAATATTCCTTTTTTCTGAATATCCTATATTTTATATGCCTCCTATTAATTATGATTAGTTTTTTCAAATTATTTACAACTAATAAATCCATCCATTTTTACCTTATTTATTTTTCATACTAATTAATTTTTACTGTTATTTGGAATCATTTTTATTTACTAAAATGTTAAACCTACAATTTTTTTATTATTATAATTTGAAAGATAAAGAAAAATGTCATAACTGTTATAAATCCATTGAACTAAGTGGATGATCCATTTATTCATGAACTTATCCTTATCATGGATATGTATTCCCTAGATTTATCTTTATCTTTGATATGTATGTTCCCAAGGTGACATAAAGCTTTATGGGATAATTATGTATCTATTAATTTGACATTCACCAAAGTGGCTTTTGAGGTGATTTCTCTACTTATAAATAGATGTATCATTCTCAATGTATGCTACACCTGAATAAGAAGAAAAGTTCTCTCTTCTATCTACATTTCTTGTCTTCTTTTCTTTATACTTATATTGCTTTGAGCTTGATTTTATGACACGTTATCAGCACAAATATGCTTTAAAAGTTGTAGCACTTCGCAAAAGTGTTGTAGTTGAAACACTTGCGAGCAGGAATAAGTTCTATTTATTTTTTCTTGTTACACATTAATATTTTCAAAAGTTCCTCTTATATGTACTAATAATTTATTTTAGAATATATGTGATATATGAAAAGGTAGAACATATTGTTTGTTTAAATTTAATAATTTTATACATTGGTTTATGATTATACTAACAGTTCTTCGTTTCAGAAAAGAATTGAAGGACAAAGAAGTAAATTTTTCATGTTGATTTTCTTAGTGTTAATTATGAGGAACTTATTAATATTTATTATTGATAGAGGTGAGAAAACTCTCATTCTTCTTTTGACTAAATTTGCTTTTATAATTCTTGATATTTTTTAAAGGCTTATGGCTGAATTTTATTGGTATTGACTTATATGACATTGATAGAAGGATAAGACGATGGATTCAAGTCTCATCGCACCAAAAGGGTAAGACATCAGGTTAAAGTCCGGATGCACATAATGAATAATATTTGAGGATAAGACAATAGATTCAAGTTCTATCGCACCAAGAGGGTAAGACATCAATTTGAGTTTTGATGCATCATGATTGGGTTCAAGTCCCATAGAATGATGATGTGACATGCCTTATATAGGTAAGACATTGAGTTTGAGTCAATACACCATAGTGATGATAATATGATGCCTAAGAAAAAAATATTATATTTTTTATGAAAAATCATGATATTCGTCTCATTGAAATTGCTCCATACCCTAAAGCGAATGTGGTGCAGTATATGATAAGTTCAAAATCCGCTAAATTGCTCCATTCTATCATATGAATGTGGTAGCAGTAAATAATAAGTTTGAAAGATGGTAAGTGATTGAATTTATGAATAAGGCGTGGATGAACAAAATTGTAACAGTCATCATTGTAGTAATTATAAAAGGAAGAAAAATATGAGTTCTCCAAGTGGTCCTTCAAAATGTGAAAGTAATTTTTATCATCAAAATGGTATGAAAGATTATTGAACCTGTGGTTGTTGTCGACCTAATAATTTGATAAGCTTATAAAGCTACCATCAAAATAACGGAATATGAAGTGGTGGTACACTTGACTCTTCAAAAATGATAGTAAGGTGTGTCATGCAAAACTGATAAATTTTCAAAAGCATGACAATGTGCTTATAATGCAAATTTATGATACACATATAAATGATTAGTCAATTTATTAAAGAGAATGTGACTTGTGATGAGTATCGTCAATGCTCGATCATTCTATAAGAGAATGAGTTAAGATGTGATAAAAGCATTATGGGTTGGATATATGCCACAACTCACCTCTATAGGAGGTTTGAGAAAAATGATATATGTCAAAACTCACCTTTACGGGAGGTTTGAGAGGAAATAAATTTTATTTGACAGAAATGGTTAATGGTATTGTATGTTTATACGTCATTATGGTATGTTTATTGTGAACTACCAAAAGGGCAAAAGAAAGAAATAGTTCTTGTCTATAAGGGTTGTGGTCATTATTGTGTGGTAATACAAATTTGTCATTAATTGTGTACCTATGGTACAACAAAAGTAAAGCAAGAAACATGTCTTGCTCGTAATAATTTTAACCATGACAATAATGATATAATTTCTCCATGAAGGAGATGTTCACCATATAGATGGTGTGATGAAATATGTTATAGTACACAAAATTAATAGCAAGATCTAACGAGTTGTGTTATTACCAGAGAAATAATTATGGGGTTGTAGTAATTCTTAAAAGAAACTTTTTAAGTTTGGGATGAATTAAATAAGAAATATTGAGACTATAAATTATGAAAAGATTTGATATCTTTAAACTACTACAATCGAAGCGGGTTATAAATATTTATGTAAAAGATTACCCAATTTTCCTCTTGTTTGTTGCATACAAACATGGACATACTAATGAAATCACATGTAAAAGTAAATTGTAAGTGTATTGAAATAAAAATCAGTTGGCATGATTGGTTGGCCATTCCGATTAAATGTGGTGCAAATGTAATTGAGAATTCAAGTGGCTTATATGATGAAGAAATAAAAGATTCTTCAAGAATTCTTTGTGTTGTTTGTTCTCTTGATATTTTATAAAATAATTATTGTACCAGCTAAGGTTGAGATTGTAATCCCTAACATTTTTGGAACATATAAAAAGGTAAATATAGGCCCATTCACCCGCCATGTGGATCATTTGCAACTATATGATAGATGCATCTATGCGATGGTCACATGTGCTTTGTTCAACTTACAAATTGGTGTTTGTAAGGTTGTTTGCTCGATTGTTAAATTAAAAGAACAGTTCCAACTATGAAATTATACTGATTGTTTGTTGGTTTTGCAGAAATTCTATGCCTCCAATTATAGCTAAACCATAGGTGTGAGAGCAAAACTCCCAAATGATACTTGGTATGCAATAACTTTATTGAACATGTATAAACACATGTATGCATCAAGACAACAAGATTTCTCCATCATAATTGGTTCAGGATCAGAAATTAAATAATTTTCATCTAAAGTTTAAATGTACAATTATGATTTTAATTGCTCCACCACGCACATAGATGAATTTTAAAATAAGGTTGAGATGAATGTTAGATTTCTTAACATTAGGGGGAGAGATGATTGACGGCTGAAAATTATTTATGAATTTAATTATGAATTATCTGGATCCTCGTTGAAAGAAAATGTGGACTTGAAGTTCAAGAGATAATTCTTTTACATAATGTTGCAAATATATTGCCAGATGAATTTACTGACCCTATGTTTTAATTCAGCTGCAAATGCTCCAATCAGAAGTCCTTGAAGGATACTATGATACGCCTGAAGCGTAATAGACCAATCGATTCCAAATGTAAAATTCCTTGAAGAATGAGAGGAGCAAATGATCAATATTATCATGATAATTAGGCAAGTGCTATAAGAGAGCACCACGACAAAACACTTTATAAAACCATGGAAAAGGTTCAGGTACCCAAAAAAAATAAAAAAAAATGAAGAAATCTCGATAAGTTATGTCATGTTGGAATCGATATCAAAAATCGTCGATGGTATCATTGATATGAAGTAGCGCTCAAAGATATACATTGTGACGAGGATCTTGAATTCAAATTTGTCATGTAGTGTGGATAGATAAAGGTTTGCCAAGTAAAATGCATAATTTAAGTATATTCTTTTTTCACTTAGAAAAGTGACGTTTTGGACTGATAGTCCATAAATCAAGGTATAATGTCAGTGGGGTACAAATAAATTATTATGCGATAGTATAACTATAATATATCACATTCATTGCGTACCCCAATGATTATGAGATCACTTGACATAATGATGATTCATTTTGATCTCAAGAGAAGGATGAAGAGTTTCTTGGTAATGAAACTCCATATCTTAGTGCAGTCAGGGAACTGATGCATCTTTCTTACAATACTCGACCAGATATCTATTTTGCAGTAAGTTTACATGCAAGATTCAGTTCTTCCCCAACAAAAGGACATTGAAATGGTGTTGAGCAAACACATACTTGAATATCCTCGAAGGATCATAGTTATGGGTTTATTCTATTTTGAGGAATCCAAGACAGAATTGATTGTTTACGTAGATGCAGAATATTTATTTGATCCGCATAAAGCTTGATCTCAAGCACGCTATTAGTTTGCATGTGGAAGCACAATAATAACTGCATAATCACTGAAGCAAATGTTGGTAATTACTTCTTCGAATCATGTAGAAATAAAAGTCCTCCATCAAGCAAGTCGAGAGTGTGTATGGTTGAGATCAATAGCAGACCATATTTAGGAAATATGTGATTTTTCTTAGAAAAAGAATTTATCAATCACAATGTACGAAGATAATCAACTGCAAATGAAAGTTCCCACAAGATGATTGTTGCTATGGACAAGTTTAATGTGCAATTTACTTGCAACAACGAGGTAATGACGAATAGAATGATATTCATTAATGTATTCGGCTAAGCTCAAATCCTCGTCATATTTGTCAATTCAGAATATGATATATCAGGATGAATTCGATGATGCAACATCTTCGTGAATGTGATTTGATCACAAAGACATTGTCAATATCAATATTTGAGAAGTTGGTCTACAAGATTGGAGACATGATCGAAAGAAATTAAGTGATGTTTTAATAAGGGGGAGTATAATACGCGTTGCACTCTTCTTACCTTGGCCGAGATTTTGTCCCACTGGGTTTTCCTGACAAGGTTTTTAATGAGGCAATAAATAGTGCGTATCAAAAGATACACTCTTTTTCCTTCACTAGAATTTTTTAACAGGGTTTTTCCTAATAAGATTTTAACGAGGCACATAATCTATGGACATCCAAGGGGGAGTGTCATAAATCAACTGAACCAAGTGGATGATCCATTTATTCATGAACTTATCCTTATCATGAATATGTATTCCCAAGATTTATCCTTATCTTTGATATGTATGTTCCCAAGGTGACATGAACCATTATGGGATAATGATGTATCTATTAATTTGACATTCATCAAAGTGGCTTTTGAGGTGATTTCTCAACTTATAAATAGAGATATTGAAGAAACCTTACCCCTATATCAAGATCCAGGTTCTTGATTATTTGCCTAGTAAACAAATTAAGTAAATCAATATACTTTAACTAAAACCTTCCTATCTCAAGGAAGGAAAAACTTTACTTTGTTTTATTAATTTCTCTTGCTCAATTACAAACATTCGATCAACTCTAATCAAAATTTCTCAAACTCTCAAGAAGCCAAACCTACTTCTTGAAAACTCACTAAACTCACAAAATACTCTCTCTCCACAAGAATCCAAACCCACTTCTTGCAAACTCACTAAACTCACGAATACTCTCACTCTCCACAAGAAGCCAAACCCACCTCTTGTTTACAATCACACAAACTCACAATTAAACTTACAAGAAAATGAAAAACACAAAAGCTCAATAACGATCTTTGCTACCTCTCTCTTTCTTTGCTTCTCACTCAATTACAAAGACCAATTTTCTTTGGCTTGATATCTCTGTTTATATAGACATCTCATCAACTTCGTCTTTTAGTAGAAAAAGGATTCATCAAACCTGTTTTGCTGAAATCATCTTTTAGGAGGAAAAGGATTTAACCTTTCTTTATTGAGTTTTATTCTTGAAAACTCAATCCCTGTAGAATACGCGTAATAAAATAGAGTTCCATTTGTACGTGAAAATAGAATCCTTTTGTGTAAGGTTTTTGCCTTTATACGTGTCTTTACTGCTTTTCTTAAATAACCCTGTTATTGTTGATTCTTCCAAACCAACTGTAGTTAATTACTCTGAGTACCTGGTTCTCATGTTTGTCAATATCAAAATTGTTTATATGACTCTCATTATAAACTCTCATCAAATTCCCCCTTTTTGGTGATGACAAACATAGATATTACGGATATATATATGAATATACATGAATATACTTCCCCCTTTTGACATATCAAAAAGAACAAATGAACCATAAGCAATAAGCAATAATAGACTGATCTCAGAAATAGTAAAAACAACCATTAGCCAGAGTTTGTTCAAAGTAAAACATCATTACACCAAAAGACTAATTAAAACAGGCAGCCAAAACAATTTATGTCTGGAAAAAAAAAAGAACAAGGGAATTATTTTTAAAAGCAGGATTAGAAGAGGACGCAATGAGTTGCAGCAACTGATCTATACGAAGGTTGTTATCACTTTGCTGTTTGATAATTTGATCCTTATGACAAGAAACTTCCCCCTGAGATGCAGCCAACTTAGTCCTAAGTGAAAGAACTTCATTTCTCAATTCCTCATTCTGGGCCTTGACCAGATTTAGATCATTTACTAGAGTAGCAACAGGCCCAGAAACACGAGGAGGAGCACTGGGAACCTGATCTTCCTCATCCAACAGACCACATTCAGCAAGAGTGGATTTTGTAAACATATCATTTCTATTCAAAGGCTTTACATCCACCAGAGGTATTCCAAAACTCCGAAACACAGAAGACAACAGATTACCAAAAGCCAATTTGTGTGGCCTCTTAGGATCAATGACTCTAGCCATGTGAGATATAATAAGAAAAGGCCAGTCAATTTGAACCTTTGTGTCCAAAGCATCCCCTATACCCATATCACGAAAGTTTGCCTCATGCCTTCATTCTCCCCTAGGTACAATTCCCTTATGCACTAATTCAAACACCAATTTATGAAAGGGTGACATTTCACCTTTTAGCACTTTTCGTGGATTAACTGTAACCCTTCCCTGAGTGAACTTTGTGGTAAGAGCATAATTATTTTCCTTTTTCCAGGTATATTCAGCCATACCCTCACATGGTATATGTAGTATTTCCCCATTTTCACTTTATCAAAAACTATACCCACACCCTTAACCGATGAAGATACTATCGTATTATCCAGAATTGACAAGTTTGTGTAAAATTCAATAACTTCATTGTCATAAACAGATTCTTCAGAGTTCAAAAACACATCACTCCAACCTTGGAAAGTAAGCAACACCAATAATTTTTTCACAGCCGTATTTTCCCTAATCTCAGGGTGAATAGTTCTACCCTTAGTACTTTCACAGATTTGAAATATTTCTCTTTTCCCATAGCAAGATATTAATCTCATTGTTAGTTCTAGTTTGGGAAGGAGGAGGTGATGAGGAGTGTACTGATTCAGTACTTGCGACATCAGATTCTAGAACAATAGGTTTCTTGGCAGTGAGAATGGGGGACTTACCAGTGCGGCGACGTTTAGAAGTTGACTCGTCGAGCATATGAAGTTGAGCCTAACTCATACTTCGAGTACGAGGAGTCCTAACTACCACCTGTTTGACGGCGATGTGTTTATGAGGTCGTCGAGGGCCGGGTTTCTTCTGAAGAGAAGGGGTTCTTAGAACCACCAGATGTGGTCATATTGTGTGGGGGAGAAGTAGGGTTTGTGGTGAAAGTAAGGTTTTTTGGTGTTGTAGGAGAGAAAGGGTTTGGCTGGATAATGGTATTCTCTGGAGAGGCGATTGGAGAGAAACACGCAGAGGGTGGAGGCGATGTTTGATGGCCGATGGGAGTTGAAGCATGGGTGGGGACATCTTCCCTTTGAGAGGTTTTCAGAGAGAGTGAAGGAGGTGGTGGAGGGACTGGTTCATCGTCGTCTGAGTAATCGACAAGATGATATGGGAAATCCATGGTGGAAGTTGGTAAATTTTGGGGGAAGAACCAAGAGAAAGCACTGATTTTTTTTTTTTTTTGGGTAGTGAGGATTTCTCTTGGTTCAAAGAATTTAAGAGTTATGGAGAATTGGAAACGACGGTTGTCAGATCAAGGCTGACTTTTAGTCTTTTCGTGATCAGTTTGTGTTTTCCCGCCAAAAAAAAAATTAGACATTTTTCAGAAGATATTTATAGAGATGAGGACCAGGTTCTTGAGACAACAGTTTAGACATACGTCAAGGCATAAATGTTTTAACCGTATTTTAGAATATAATGCATACCTTGGACTGGCGAATGGTGGAGTATCTCTATTTTATATCAGTGTATGTCTACAAATCAACTTCTTCCTTGGATTAGTCCTGAAACACAAGTCCTAAGGATAGACGATTTTTGAGAAAGGACTCACTTCCAAGTGCCTTGGTGAATGTATCAGCGATCTAATCATCAGTATTGCAAAAGGTCATAATAATTAAACCTTTTTCAACATTGTCCCGAAGAAAGTGATGTCTAATATCAATATGTTTGGTGCGCTTATGTTGGACTGGGTTCTTGGCCATGTTGATGGCACTTGTATTATCACACATGATAGGAATGCATCCAGTAGTGACTCCAAAATCTTCGAGTTGTTGCTTGATCCATAATAGTTGTGAGCAACATGCAGCGGCTGCTAAGTATTCAAGTTCGGCGGTAGAGAGTGCGACTGAATTTTGTTTTCTAGTTGCCCAGGAAATAAGACATGATCCCAAAAAGTGTGCCATTCCAGATGTACTCTTTCTGTCAACCAGGTAACCAGCATAGTCAGCATTTGTAAATCCTACTAAATCAAAGGATCCTCCTGATGGATACCATAGAACCAGGTTCACGGTGCCTTTAAGATACCTAAGTATTCTCTTGACAGCCTTGAGATGGGACTCTTTAGGACAAGACTGAAATCGAGCACAAAGTCCAACACTAAATATAATGTCAGGTCTACTCGCAGTTAGATACAAGAGGGAACCGATCATACCTCTGTATTTTGTATCATTTACAGAGGTACCTGGTTCATCTTTGTCCAGTTTTGTTGTTGTGCCAATGGGAGTGTTGATATTTTTTGCTTCATGCATATCAAATTTCTTTAATAGTTCTTTAATGTATTTTTGCTGATGAATCGAGGTTCCTGTAGGAGACTGGTTGATTTGAAGACCTAGGAAGAAGGTTGATTCTCCCATCATACTCATCTCAAATTCACTACTCATTAATTTGGAAAATTCAACACCAAGTGATGGATCAGTACCCCAAATATGATGTCATCGATGTAAATTTGTACAATGAGTAGATCAGAACCTTGTTTACGAAGAAAAAGTGTGCTGTCGATCTTCCCTCGTGAGTAGCCATGTGTTAGAAGGAATGTGGATAGGCGATCATACCATGCTCGTGGAGCTTGCTTTAGTCCGTATAATGCCTTTGTCCAATCTGTAAACATAGTCAGGGTTAACTGGGTCTTCAAAACCGGGGGGTTGTTTTACAAACACTTCTTCTTGAAGTAGACCATTTAGTAAGGCACTTTTGACATCCATCTGATAAAGTTTGAACTCCATGTGGGCTGCAAACGCGATTAATATTCTTATAGCCTCCATTCGTGCAACGGGTGCAAAGGTTTCATCTTAGTCAATTCCTTCTTCTTGATTATATCCTTGAATGACTAATCTTGCCTTGTTTCTAGTAATTTGTCCTTGGTTGTCCAGTTTATTTCTGAAGACCCATCTAGTACCTATTACAGTTCTATCAGATGGTCTGGGAACCAGGTTCCAGACTTTGTTTCTCTCAAATTGACTTAGTTCCTCTTGCATGGCCAGGATCCAGTCTGGGTCTTTTAATGCTTCTTTGATATTTTTGGGCTCAACTAGTGATAGGTAGGCTGTGAATGCACATAGGTTTCGCACTCTTGATCTGGTAAAGATCCCTGATTCCAAGGGGGTGAGAATATTTTGGATGGGATGAGAACTTTGATGTTTCCAATTGTGAGTCTGATAATTTTGTGTGAGTTCAGATGGTTGAGAATCAGGTGTGTTTGTTTCTACCCCTGTTGGTAGTTTTTCTGTTACCTGTATGATTGAATCATTGGGGTTCTTATCCTCATCTGATTGTATCTCTTCAAGATGTTCTGGAGTGTGTGTGCCAAGATTATCAGGTTCCTTTATTTTATATTCTTCTTCTTTAGTAGTCAGTCCTTCATTGAAGATAACATGCATACTTTCCTCCACACGATTTGTTCTTTTGTTAAGTACTTTGTATGCTTTGCTTTGCATTGAGTATCCCAAGAGTATTCCTTCATCACTCTTGGCATCAAATTTCCCTAGATTATCCTTTCCATTGTTGTGTATATAACAGATGCAACCGAATGGGCGAAGGTGAGTTAAACTAGGCTTTCTTACTATAAGTAACTCATATGGAGTTTTGTTTAAAATTGCCCTTAATGTACATCTGTTTATGAGATAGCATGCAGTGTTTATTGATTCTGCCCAATAAAATTGTGGTAGATCGCTAGATATTAGCATTGTTCTAGTAATGTCCTCTAGCGTTCTATTCTTTCGTTCAACCACACCATTTTGTTGGGGAGTTCTTGGTACAGAGAAATTGTGATCAATTCCATTTTTGGTACAGAAGGTTAGAAACTTAAAGTTTTCAAATTCTAACCCATGATCTGATCTGATGCTGATGACCTTTGTATTGAATTTTTTCTGAACCAGTTTCACAAATATTTCGAACACCTCGTATGTCTCATCTTTTGTTGCTAAAACTAGAGTCCAAGTGAACCTTATGTAGTCATCAACGATTACAAGTATATATCTTTTCCCTCCTCTACTTACCACACGCATAGGTCCGCATAAATCCATATGAAGCATTTCTAGAGGCTTAGTTGTGCTAACTATCCCTTTTGGTTTAAAAGAGGATTTAGTTTGTTTTCCTTTAGCACAAGCACTGCACACGTGTTCGCTTTCCAGTTTCCCTTTAGGTAGTCCTCTAGCCAAATCCTTGGATATTAGTTTATTAATTGTGGAGATACTAATGTGACCTACCCTTTTGTTCCATAAAAGAGAGCTGTCAGTGAATGCACTGAGGCATGTGAGTGAGTTCTCAGAGCTCATGATTTCAGTAGTATATACATTTTTGTGTCTTTTTCCTATAAGAACCAGTTCCTCAGTGATTGAGTTTACCACTCTGCACTCATCCCTAGTGAATATGACCTTATTTCCTTTATGACACATCTGTGATATACTGACCAGGTTGTGTTGAAGTACATTCACATAGTACACATCATCAATGGCTTGTTCAAGATTTATCCCTACCTTTCCAATTCCTTGTATGTCTCCAGTTTTCCCATTCCCAAAGGCTACATTATTTCTACCTTTAACTCCTTTCAGTGAGAGAAAATTATGTTGATTTCCGGTCATGTGTCTTGAGCATGCGCTATCCAAATACCAGTGTTTTGATTTTTCTCTCACTGCGACCTGCAATTTTATTTAGATAGAGTTAGTTTTGGGTACCCAGACCCACTTGGCTGCTTGTTTATTATAAAAAGGGTGAATAAGATTCCTTTTAGCCCATCTAGGAAGAGTTTTGGGAGTAGGAGTAGTTTTAAGACCATTTTCCCTTTTCAATTTTTCAACAAAGATGGCATTTTTCTTATGTGCAGTGTGTTTCTTATTGCAAGTAGAACTTTTGTGTCCTATCAGACCACAATGAAAACAGACACAATCTATGTTAGGATTTGTTGTTTCCGAAAATCCTATTCCATATTTGGATTGACTTTTGTGGATTCTATCGAGAAGTATGGAGGACCTGGTCCATCTCAGACTGTTCTCTGCTTCCAACTTAGTCATGTCAAGTTTTCTTTGTAGATCGTCATTCTTTAAAGTGACAACCTTCAGTTCTTTTTCTAAATTTTCTTGTCTATTTTGCAGAGAATAATTTTGTTTTTCTAGAGTCATGTTTTCTTCTCTCAGAGATGCATAATCTTCCATGAGTAGTTCATATTCTTGACTGGTTGATTGATATGCATTTATAAGAGTGTGCAGTAATGACTCTAGTTCCCTTTTTTTATATAGTCCATGATTTTCTTTAGTGTGGGAAAGGCTAACCTGGTCTTGTTTATTTCCTTCTTCATCATTGATACGCTCAAATTTACTTCTCAAATAAGAAGTAAAGCGGTCGTATCAAGTAAAGAACCCAACTAATGAGGTTGAGATCGATCCCACAAGGAAAATAGTTCAGACTTAACTTTATTCTATTATTACTATTATTTAGCCAACTATTTTCCGAGAAAACAAAAGACAAAAAGGGGGTTTATTTCTAAATTAATGAAACTGATTAACTAAATAAAAATGAACAACTAACAGATTCAGCTTTCGGAGTTAAATCAAATTATAAAAGTAACTAGGGCTTAAGTGTTCCCCACATGTTTCTAACTTGGTAAATCTAAATATAACAATTCTATCCTAATATCTTGCATGTAAAGTGATAAGTTATGTATCTCTAAATCCTTGGTCCGGCATCTAGAGAATTTCACTCCGCACCTTGGTCCGGCTACGTGTGTTGCTATACTAACCCTTATCTTTACCTCATATTAAACATCGTATTCGGTATTTGACTAAGTTATTAACTCATACCAACCAATACTACCCTATTAGATAGTCTACACTAAATCTATGTTGATAATTCTTTTCCTATTATCTACCTCCTTGGTCCGGCAAGTAGCATTAAGGCGAGTTCTAACGTTGGCCATCCGTTAAAAAGACTTCTACACAAAAGAATTATCAATACATGCAAAGAATTGTTATTTAAGTTAGATTTTTACCTTGTTATTCACCCATGGTTCCCACAACCCTAGCTATGAGGTTTAATTACCCATGTTCATAATTACACAATTCATATTGTTACTGGAAGAATTCATGCACTTACTTTTATGAAAACGAATAGTTTCCCAGAATTTAACTTGAATAATCAACAAAATCACCAACAATCAATTCCCGAAAAAGTATCTTAATTCCCAAAATCGAGAATTCAATACTATAATAGAAGAACTAAAAACTAAAAATTATCCAGAAAGTCTAACCCCAAAAACGAGGTTTTTCCAACTATTTATAATAAAAACAAAATCTAATCAAATAAGGATTCTATTTACTAAAAATCTGTCCAAACGCGTCTGGGTCGACGGACCACGTGATGGACCGTCATGGACACGACGGACCATCATAGCCTCCGTCGTCCCATACTTCACACATTCTTCTGTTGCTTTCTTCAATCCCCTCGACGGACAGGTATGATGGACCGTTTCAAGCACGACGGTCCGTTGAGGGTCTTCGTTCCAAAATGCTTGAACTTCTTGGAATTTAGGTACTGGGACTACTTCTCTGATCATCACGACGAACAAGCAGGACGGACCGTCATGACTATGACGGTCCGTCATGGACTTCCGTAATCCCACACTTGGTCAAACTTCCCCATTTTCCTTCAGCAACTTCTCCCTTCACTACGATGCCACCTACGGACCGTCACAGCCTCGACGGACCGTCATGGATTCCGTAGGTGGTCTTTTCTACATTTCTTTCTCAAAAACTCCCGCGTTCATCCTTGGACAGATTTTCTTCAAACAAAGAGAAACTTACATAAAAATCAACACAAAAAGGCTTTCGACACACACTAAACTTAAGGAAAAAGCATTAGAAATACCGTGAAACCACGGTACATCAACACCCTCAACTTAAATTCGTTGTTTGTCCTCAAGCGACGCACTCTGACTCACTACAAAATCTTTGTACAAAAGTATCCATATTTTAACTTCCGCAATCATTTGGCTATCAATCCCGATTATTCTCATTATGTTCATGCATGGTATCACTATTAGGCATTGACTTGTGTAGAATCAAACCATGACCCAGACTCACTACGCAATGATACCTATCCTCTTCAATTTCTCACCGAGATGCTAATATTTCTGGTATTGCAACTCCTGTCCTCACTTCAAATAACATCCTCATTTTTCACACAATGATTTTAGTTTGAGTATAAGGATCACTTTTCGACACTCACTCTCAGAACAAATTCACAACTCATTTATACATATTGCCATAGGCTTGCCCTTATTTTCACTACTTCAAGTTCGACATACAACTCTTAGGATCACAATAGGACTTTTTTAGATTGTAACATAGGCTCAGGGTCAGGTAGAGTGTATTTAGGTATACTTTAGTGACTTGTTGCCCTCCTTGACATATCGGCTAAGCGAACCACCTTGTTATCATTTTATTTCACCCTATTACTCAATTTTGTTTTCACTTTGCTGTTTTCCCTTTCTTATCCTTATGTGTAAGTGACTTTTCTCTTTTCTTGTGTTTATTTTGCTTTTTATTCATATTTTTTTTTTTAGTCACTTCTGTTTTATTCTTTCTTTCTCTTCATTCTTTCAACCCCACTTTCCGGGGTTTTCCTTATAACAGCCACCCTCAACTCATGATTTTGCCATGAGTCAAGGTTCACAATACCCATGGTTGGGTCAGGGCCAAAACAAGGTTGCTTTCTGCATTAGCCACCCTCAACTTATGCTTTTGGCATAAACTGAGGTGCACATGTCCAAGGAGGGACCAGGGCCAACACATTGTTCCCAGAGAAGATCATTTGGGGTGAAAAAGAAAGATCTATTTTAAGCTCAATTCATTTGTATCAAAAAGGGATTAACTTCATTTGGTTTTCTGTTATTTTTAGGCTCAAGATTGACTATTTCGAACAAGGGCCTATGATCCTTTCCTAATTGATTGTTTTGACTTACTTTTAGCAGGACTAACCAGGCAAGTTCTAGCTCAGTATTGATGGTGGACATTCGAATTCACCTCACACTCACTTGACATTCCTTGCATTCCCAGATTATTAGACACCTAGTTCAAGTCTTAGATTCAAGATCATGCAGTAGTGTATCTTTATTTCATGTTTCAACCCACACAATTATCACTTACTATGCCTAGTCATGCATCATTTTGATTATCGAGATATCATATTTATTTTAGCCATCATGCTTCAGATTTATACTATGTACATAAGATATGACATGCCGGTTCAACAATAAAAGTAATTAGTCTCTTGGGGAAAAAGAACACAGTCAAGAAAACCCCAAAAGAGGATCGTGAACTTGGGCTACTCAGAATTCACCCAAGTACTCACGTTCCATTTACCCCACCCCCAACAAAAAGATATGCAATTGTCCCCAATGCATAGAAAAGCTAAACTACTCGAAAGGTAAGTGAAGCAAACCTGAGGCGCTAAACGCCGGCGATCAGCAAGCTGGTTGGTCCGGTTCACCGAAACCAACTCCCTGCGTAGTCTGGACATCCTCAGTAATGTCCTCAGCATCAACTGCACCATCAGTAGTGCCTCCCACAGAATCGACAATTTTGGAGCTACACGCCCCGGCAGCTAACTCTACCACCCTCAACTTATGGGCCTCCTCAGCAACAATGGAGGCTCTCCTCGCAGCCTCTATCTCACGGCGCTCCTTGTTCCTCGCCGTAGCCTCATCCTCCTCTTGACCCCTGCGTCTCTTGGCATGCTCTCGTAGGGGAGGTGGTGGAACATCAGAAGTGGCAAAAATAGCAGCCATCACTGTGTCATCAGCAGGCTCTGCAGAAGGGGCCTCAGACTCAGGTACCCTCGCCTCTAGATCGTATCAAGATCAGCCCGCAGACTCTCAACCGCATCCTGAAGGGTCGACATGTCCGCCGGAGGTGCTGGTCGGGCTAGCACTCACAACTCAAAAGCGTCTAAACGCTGATGTACTTCTGCGATCTTCCTCTCTGTGTGATGTGCCATCTTGCGATCCATGCGCTCCTCTGCCTCAGCAATAGTCCTCTGCATCCAAGGCTGGATGTGATGCAGAAGTGTAGCCATCTGTGCCTCGAGTTTCTGGACCCTAGCAAGTGGGACCAGAGTGGCGGAAAGAGCCGAGCGAGAGGAGCTCGGGGCAGTGCTACTACCCGGGATAGACTCGACCGGGGTAGTGTCAGTGTGTGCAGAAGCAGCCTGGGAAGCCGCATGAGCATGCTCTATGGTATCGGCCAGGTTCTCACCGAGTGGGACCACCTCTGGGCGGGGCCCTCTGCGTGGGGCCAACTTATTGGCCTCATCCCTGATGAGGCCGATGTTAACATTTCCTTGCGGGGTCCTGAGCTGGTCAATGTGTCAAATTGGCACACCTGCAGATCTGCACAAAGAGAAAATCATGCAAGAAAAAGGGTAAGTGGTGGTGATCTTGAAAGCCCTCTCATGCATGACCGCTTGGAGAAGCCAAGCGAAATCGACCTCGAACCCTGCCATCATGGCGGCCATCAGAACAGCACGATCCCATGTGACTATATTATCAGCAGCAGTGGGGGAGAGACAATGGCGGACTATCAACCAAAGAAACTTGGCCGTAAAGGTCAAGTTGGCCTTCCTGATGGCTCCCTTCGGCTCCATCACCCAATCCGCAACCTCTCCATCAATAGACAAGTGCTGGGACATCCACCTCTTGGTGGTCTCTCTCAGCGAAGGCTCGCGTAAGAACCGGCCCTCTTTAACAATTTGCCACCGATAGTCGAACTCGGCGGTGAGAGGTGTCCTGGTGATGTCAACATCCGTGCCGTACAGATATCGGCGGATGGCTGGTAGGGTGATGTCAACCTGTATGCCGCGTACTCGGACGTGCTCAAGTGGGGCCTGTTTGGCGGGGGCAGACCGCCTATCAATCTCTGATCGGAGAGTGGCCACATAAGAGGCATAGAACTCTCGGACTAACTCCTCACTCTAGCAGCCCAAAGAACGAGCCGTCCACTCCAGCCGGTGTCTGGTGAAAAGAGTGTGAATATCTGGCATGGTGGGGAGACTTCCCGTGAGGACCCGCCTCTCCAGTGTAAGGGTCCGTGTTATGACGCCTTTGTCATTGAGAACCTTGGCGTCTAAGTATACTTTGTACTGCCCGTTGACACACCACCGGTTGGGCTGATTGGTGACCGGGGCAGGGACTCCAGTTGGTGAGCCAGGGGTGGAGTCAGTGCTGTCAGCCTCATCATCAGAGGCAGACTGTGTAGCTGTGGCGGGGGCAGAGGCTTCTGCGGACCCGGAGGCATCCTCTGACCACGAAACTCCTAAGGAGCCAGATGCTCCTTCGTCTTGGGCAGCTGACCCAGAAGGTGTGCCGGTCAGTGTGCGCTCCTCATCAGACTGGGAGGCAGTGACTACGCCGGGCGCCACCTTCTTGGGCGTGGCTCTCGGTACACGTGGAGCTCGTGCTATAGTAGCAGTGCCTGGGGGCACGTACTCTGGATCATGCTCATCATCAGAGTCTATCACCAATCGGGCAGACGGGGCGACAGATTTAGAACGCCCACGTGCGTAAACGCGATCTTGTTTAGGTTCCATGAGAGGTAGTACCTGTAACGAATCATCATTAGTACTAGAAGGATGAAACATGACAAGAAAAAAATGAGACAATCATACACAGAAATTCAAACCAGTGATAACAGCTCTGAAGTAGCAGTAAGGCACGACGGACCTGGTGACGGCCCGTCGTGCGTATGACAGACCGTCCTGCGGTCCGTCATGTAATACTTAGCAATATAAAGTATCAGAAGGAAGGTCTCTGACTGATACGACTGTTGTTCAGGATGGGCCGTCGTGGGTATGACGGTCCGTCACATGTGTCCGTCAGTGGACACTTAGTAAAAGTGTGGAGACCCTTAAGACAGGGGTCTCTGACCGATACGACGGTTGTGCAGGACGGACCGTCGTGGGTATGACGGTCCGTCACATGTGTCCGTTAGTGGATACTTAGAAAAAGTGTGGAGACCCTTAGGACAGGGGTCTCTGACTATCACGACGGTTATGCAGGACGGACCGTAGTGGGTATGATGGTCCGTCACATGTGTCCGTCAGTGGACACTTAGTAAAAGTGTGGAGACCCTTAGGACAGGGGTCTCTGACCGTCATGACGGTTGTGCAGGACGGACCATCGTGGGTATAACGGTCTGTCACATGTGTCCGTCAGTGGACACTTGGAAAAAGTGTTGAGACCCTTAGGACAGGGGTCTCTGACCGTCACGACGGTTGTGCAGGACGGACCATCGTGGGTATGACGGTCCGTCATCGGGTTTTCGTGCTGTCATTCAGAGACAGAACTGGGGATGCCACATTCACCCCATGTGATTCATACCAAGGACCCAACATTTCTCTAATGCTCTTTAACCTAAATACCTATCAAATTTACAAGTCTAAAGCCCTAATTACTCTAGTTTTATCCAGGCATTTTGTGGAATTAATAACCTAAGTTAGACAATATCTATTCAAAGAGCAAAGGCCCATATGCTAATAGTAAAGAAAAAAAAAGAGTAAATGGGTAGAGTTTCAGAAACACATACCTTGGAAGAGGAGAAAACAATACGAAAGTGATGGTACCCAAACGAGAAAACTGAGAAGCACAGCAGCAGACTCCGACCAAGAAGGGAGATTTGGGATGGAAAATGGGAGAATGTGGGGAATTTGGGAAGATAAAGAAGTTGAAAGGGGAGGAAATGGGGGAAAGAGGGAAAGAAAACTGATTAATGAAGGGGTGGGGGGTTAAAAACGTTTAAAAACTTTTAAAATTCTTTAGCCGGGTCGGGTCGGGTAGCCGGGTAATGAAGTGACAAAACCCCTATGACGGTCCGTCGAAGATGTGACGGTCCGTCATAGGGTCCGTCGCATGTGCCCTAATTCTTAAAAAAACTAAAGAGCGTACCTGGTACGACGGATTCATGCGACGGTCCGTCACAGGCGTGATGGTCCGTCGATGTATCCGTCAGTGAATGTGGCAGAGTAATTTTTCTGCAGAACTTCCTGGAGATGTGCTACCTGAAAATTTATAACCCATTAATAGAAAATGCTACCGTTACTGGAAAGAAAAAACTATAAAGTGGTTAGATGATAAATATTGGGTTGCCTCCCAACCAGCGCCTGATTTAACGTCGCGGCACGACTGAGGACACTCGATTACTCAGCCTTCATCGAGATGATATGCCTCAATCACCTCATTCGCCGATTCCGCATGACCTATATAGATTTTGAGACGTTGTCCGTTCACCTTAAACCGCACACCTTCCTTGTTCTCCAACTCAACCGCTCCATGAGGGAATAGTTGGGTGATCAAGTAAGGGCCAGTCCATTTGGACTTTAGCTTGCCCGAAAATAAGCGCAATCTAGAGTTGAATAAAAGCACCGAATCCCCAATCATAGACTCTCGTTTCTCGATTTTTAGGTCATGGTACTTCTTCATCTTTTCTTTGTATAGGGCTGAGCTTTCATAAGCCTTTAGGCGAAATTCATCAAGTTCATTTAACCCATTTAACCGTTGTTCTGCAGCTTCGTTCCAGTCCATTTTTAACTTCTTCATAGCCCACATGGCTTTATGCTCTAATTCAACCGGAAGATGACATGCTTTCCCATATACTAGTTGGTATGGGGACATACCTATGGGAGTCTTATACGCTGTCCGGTAAGCCCAAAGAGCATCATCAAGCCTCCTTGACCAATCTGTTCTACTAGCGTTCACTGTTTTTGACAAAATCTGTTTGATCTCCCTATTTGATACTTCAACTTGCTCACTAGTTTAACGATGGTAAGGAGTGGCCACATTATGGCGAACCCCATATTTCTCCAATAATCCCTTGAACAATTTGTTGCAAAAGTGGGATCCCCCATCACTAATAATTGCCTGTGGGGTACCAAATCGAGAGAATATATTCTTTTTCAAGAATGCAGTGATACTCTTCCCCTCATTGTTTGCGAGGGCGATGGCTTCCACCCACTTAGATACATAATCAACTGCTAATAAAATATACTTCATTCCATGAGAACTCACAAACGGACCCATAAAGTCAATACCCCAAACATCAAATAAATCAATCATAAGAATGGGGTTTAGAGGGAGCTCTTGCTTTCTTGAAATGCTGCCATCTCTTTGGCATCTATCACATGCTTTGGTGAACTCATGAGCATCTTGATGAATAGTTGGCCAATAGTAACCACATTGTAAGATCTTATGAGCAGTCCGGACACCACTATGATGTCCACCAAAGGGTGAGGAATGGCATGCCTCTAAAACACTCAACATCTCAACTTCTGGCACACAACGCCGAATAAGCCCATCAGCACAGCTCCTGTATAAGTATGGTTCGAACTTCTTCACATCGTACATGAACTTTTTCCTTTGATGAAAAGACAAGTCCGATGGAACAATATCACTAGCTAAGTAGTTCGCAAAATCTGCGAACCATGGAATCAGGTCTTGTGAGGCAGCCAATACAATCTCATCGGGGAACGTGTCATCAATATCAGTCTTATCCCCCAACTCTCTCATAGCTTTATCTTCTAAACGGGACAAGTGATCAGCAACTTGATTTTCGGTCCCTTTTCTATCCCTTACCTCAAAGTCAAATTCTTGCAGTAGTAATACCCAACGAATTAACCTCGGTTTCGCATCCTTCTTTGCCATCAAATATCTCAGGGCTGAATGGTCAGTATGCACTATAACTCTAGTACCTAGCAAGTAGGAGCGAAATTTTTCAAAAGCAAATACTACTGCAAGGAGCTCTTGTTCAGTTACTGTATAGTTCTTCTGAGCTTCATTGAGGGCTTTACTAGCATAGTAAATGGTATGAAGGATTTTGTCCCTTCTTTGTCCCAATACCACACCAAGGGCAACCCCACTCGCATCACACATCAACTCAAATGGACTGCTCCAATCCGGAGAAATAATGATAGGTGCTGATACCAATTTTTCTTTTAGATCGCCGAATGCTTTAAGACAGGATTCATCAAAGTAAAATTTACAATCTTTCTCCAGCAGTTTGCACAATGGATGTGCAATTTTTGATAAATCTTTGATGAATCTCCTGTAAAAACCTGCATGTCCAAGAAAGCTTCTCACACCTTTTACAGAGATAGGCGGAGGAAGTCTCTCTATCACCTCGACTTTGGTTCGATCAACTTCTATGCCCTTTTCTGAAATACGATGGCCCAAAACAATACCTTCTTTGACCATGAAGTGGCATTTTTCCCAATTGAGTACTAAGTTGCAGTCTTCACATCTCTTAAGAACCTCAGATAAATGGCTCAAACATCGCTCGAATGATTCACCAACCACAGAAAAATCATCCATAAAAACCTCAATAGTATCTTCTATCATGTCGGAGAATATTGACATCATACATCTCTGATATATGGCGGGTGCATTGCACAACCCAAACGGCATTCTCTTGAACGCAAAGGTCCCATATGGACAAGTAAAAGTGGTCTTCTCTTGATGTTCTGGTCAAATAGAAATCTGATTATACCCTGAATAACCATCAAGAAAACAGTACCACCCTTTTCCCGCGAGTCTATCCAACATCTGATCCATGAAGGGCATGGGAAAATGGTCCTTTTCGGTCCATGCATTTAATTTCCGGTAATCCATACACACCCTCCATCCAGTCACCAGCCTCATTGGAACAAGTTTATTTTTTTCATTGGGGACCACAGTCATTCCCCCTTTCTTAGGTACACACTGAACAGGGCAGACCCAACTACTATCGGCGATCGGATATATTACTCCAGCATACAACCATTTTATGATTTCCTTCTTCACGACCTCTTGCATAGGTGGATTTAAGCGTCTCTGGTGCTCAATACTTGTCTTATGATCGGGCATGAGTTGGATTTTATGAGAACAAATACCAGGAGGGATCCCAATAATGTCCGCAATGGTCCACCCAATAGCTCTTTTGAACCTTTTTCGCACTTTGACCAAACTCTCAACTTGTTGTTCATTCAGATCTGATGCAATGATTACCGGCAATGTGTCACCGTTTCCTAAGAATTCATACCTGAGATGAGGTGGGAGAGCTTTTAGTTCTAGCTTTGGAGCCTCCTGTATGGATGGTTTAGCGGGTGGAGACTCGCGATTCTTCATGTCTAGCTCATATTTCTTCGGTTTAAACAGAACATTACCACGATCCAGAGCAGCGACTAATGACCCATATTCTTCAATGCATTCATTATCAAAATTCATTATCACTGCCGCCAGTGCTTCTACCCCTAGACGTTCTTCAATTTGTGTCTCGGGTGATTCACCAACTTTGTAGGATATGGCAGATACCGATTGGAGCTCACCACTCTGCCGCATGGACCTACAAATGTTGAAAGTCACTTCTTCATTGTTCAACCGAAATTTCATCTGCCCCTTTTCCATATCAACTAAAGCTCTACCCGTAGCAAGGAATGGCCTCCCCAGAATAATAGGCACCTCAAAATCGACTTCACAATCAAGAACAAAATCTGCTGGAAATATGAACGACTCCACTTTTACTATCACATCATGGAGTATCCCTATAGGCCTTTTTACTGTTCTATCGGCCATCAGTAGCCGCATCGCAGTGGGCTTTGGGTCACCCAAACCCAACTTCTTGTAAATCGAGAGGGGCATGAGATTTATGCTTGCCCCCAGATTTTATGCTTGCCCCCAGATCACATAATGCTTTCGCAAAATGTAATAACCCGATTGTATAAGGAATAGTGAATGCACCCAGATCTTCTTTCTTTTGCACTAAAGACCTTGTAGCAATAGCACTACAATGCTGCATTCTGTCATCATCCTCAAAAGTGACCGATCTTTTCTTTGTAACAAAATCTTTCATAAACTTGGCATAACCGGGCATTTGTTCAAGAGCTTCTACCAAAGGGACATTGATAGAAAGTTTCTTCAACATTGTTATAAAACGCCTATATTTACCATCCTCGGTCTTTTTCACTAATCTTTGAGGAAAGGGGGTGGTGGTCTAGGCATGGGAGTTACCTTTTTAGGTGCTTCAGTATCTTTTTCAGTGTTATCTTCTACTTCATCACTAACCTATATCACTTTATCATTATCTCTCATCACCTTTTCCACAATAGACGGCATAGGTGGGTCAATAGTTTGTTTAGCACCACGAGTAGTAATTGCCATACAGTGTCCATCATTTTTCGGATTTTGGACAGTGTTGCTAGGAAGTGTGCCCGGTTGCCGTGTGTTCACAGTTGCAGATAATTGAGCCAGTTGCAATTCAAGCTGCTTAATTGATATGGCATGTGTATCGACTTTCTGTCCAATACCCGCTACATCACTCCTTAACTCTTTGGTGTGCTCATCACTAGCATCGAACCTCCTCATCATCTTGTGCAACATATCCTCAAGTCGCGCCATACTACCTCCACCATCCCTAGGAGCAACTTCACGATTTTGAGGAGGAACATAGGGCCCACTCCTATCATTTCTGTTACCATAGTTACCCCTGTTAAAGTTGTTGTCGCGGTTGTAATTTCCATCACGAACATAATTACCCTCACGGTTGTAGTTACCATAGTTCCGACATTGATTCCCTTGACCTTGGCGCCAATTCTCCTGATTGGAGCCTTGGGCATTCGGTCGGAAACCCCCCGTCTGATCATTTACTGCATAGGAATCTTCCTCATAATAATATTCATCAGTTGGTGGTGGTGGTTTAGACAAGTAGTTCACTGCGTTTATCTTTTCTGCACCCCAAGTGACATGTTTTAACACCAACCCAAGCTCAGTTCTCATCTGTGCCATCTCTTCACGAATCTCAACTGTGGCTTGGTTGTGTGTGGATTGCACTGCAAAAGCATTTCTCCCAGTATCTGATTTCCTAGTACTCCATGCTTTATTATTCCGGGAGATTTTCTCTAATTTTTCGGCAATTTCAGCATAAGGACACTCCCCATAAGAACCACCTGCTATAGTATCCAATACCGCTTTATTATTATCATCCTGTCCCCGGTAGAAATATTCTTTCAGTGACTCATCATCTATGCGGTGATTGGGGACACTTCTCAAAAATGAAGTGAAACTATCCCAAGAACTGCTAACTGACTCTCCTGGTAGTGCCACAAAGTTGTTCACTCTGTCTTTGTGATTTAGTTTCTTGGAGACCGGGTAGTAACGTGCTAAGAAAAAGTCCCTTAGTTGGTTCCAAGTGAAAATTGAGTTATAACGAAGCTCAGTGAACAAAATAGCAGCCTCTCCCGTCAGTGAGAGAGGAAATACTCTTAGCCCTATTACATCCAAATTCAAATCAGGCCTCCCTACACAGCTTTTACACACTGCCCTCACCTTAGCTATATGGGCATGTGGGTCCTCAGACGGTAGTCCTGAAAACAAACCTCTAGCCGTGAGCATTTGCATTAGACTACTAGTGACTACAAAGGTGTGACCTTCTGGTAGAGGGGGCAAGACAAGTGGCCTATCAGAATCTGCAATATTATCATAACCTCGGTAGTATTCTTGAGGACATGGAGCAGGATTTTGTCCCCTTTGTGCACCTTGACCAGGATTCTCAGGTAATAATCGACCATGAGCATCAACCGGAGCTGGGATGTTATGGTTTGGATCATCATCATTTATACCCAAGTTTCGATTCATATTGCGTAGTGTACGCTCTAACTCGTGATCGTAGAGAAACAAGGGTTCTCTTCCTCTTCCTGTATTTGGCATACAAGGACGTTATTTCTGGAAAAAAAATCAAAAACAACAGAAAAAGTAAAATCAGGAAAATATTGACTAAACTTTAGTAATAAGTTTAAGTTAATCTAAAAGCTACTTTCCCCGGCAGCGGTGCCAAAATTTGATACGCTCAAATTTACTTCTCAAATAAGAAGTAAAGCGGTCGTATCAAGTAAAGAACCCAACTAATGAGGTTGAGATCGATCCCACAAGGAAAATAGTTCAGACTTAACTTTATTCTATTATTACTATTATTTAGCCAACCATTTTCCGAGAAAACAAAAGACAAAAAGGGGGGGTTTATTTCTAAATTAATGAAACTGATTAACTAAATAAAAATGTACACCTAACAGATTCAGCTTTCGGAGTTAAATCAAATTATAAAAGTAACTAGGG
Source organism: Solanum sitiens (assembly GCA_016801875.1). Taxonomy (NCBI): domain Eukaryota; kingdom Viridiplantae; phylum Streptophyta; class Magnoliopsida; order Solanales; family Solanaceae; genus Solanum; species Solanum sitiens. Next base: position 1,379,777 of record JABWTJ010000019.1, read on the forward strand.
CTTAAGTGTTCCCCACAGGTTTCTAACTTGGTAAATCTAACTATAACAATTCTATCCTAATATCTTGCATGTAAAGTGATAAGTTATGTATCTCTAAATCCTTGGTCCGGCATCTAGAGAATTTCACTCCGCACCTTGGTCTGGCTACGTGTGTTGCTATACTAACCCTTATCTTTACCTCATATTAAACATCGTATTGGGTATTTGACTAAGTTATTAACTCGTACCAACCAATACTAGCCTATTAGATAGTCTACACTAAATCTATGTTGATAATTATTTTCCTATTATCTACCTCCTTGGTCCGGCAAGTAGCATTAAGGCGAGTTCTAACGTTGGCCATCCGTTAAAAAGACTTCTACACGAAAGAATTATCAATACATGCAAAGAATTGTTATTTAAGTTAGATTTTTACCTTGTTATTCACCCATGGTTCCCACAACCCTAGCTATGAGGTTTAGTTACCCATGTTCATAATTACACAATTCATATTGTTACTGGAAGAATTCATGCACTTACTTTTATGAAAACGAATAGTTTCCCAGAATTTAACTTGAATAATCAACAAAATCACCAACAATCAATTCCCGAAAAAGTATCTTAATTCCCAAAATCGATAATTCAATACTATAATAGAAGAACTAAAAACTAAAAATTATCCAGAAAGTCTAACCCCCAAAACGAGGTTTTTCCAACTATTTATAATAAAAACAAAATAAGGATTCTATTTACTAAAAATCTGTCCAAACGCGTCTGGGTCGACGGACCACGTGACGGACCGTCATGGACACGACGGACCGTCATAGCCTCCGTCGTCCCATACTTCACACATTCTTCTGTTGCTTTCTTCAATCCCCTCGACGGACATGTATGACGGACCGTTTCAAGCACGACGGTTCGTCGAGGGTCTTCGTTCCAAAATACTTGAACTTCTTGGAATTTGGGTACTGGACTACTTCTCTGATCATCACGACGAACAAGCAGGACGGACCGTCGTGACTATGACGGTCTGTCATGGACTTCCGTAATCCCACACTTGGTCAAACTTCCCCATTTTCCTTCAGCAACTTCTCCCTTCACTACGATGCCACCTACGGACCGTCACAGCCTCGTCGGACCGTCATGGATTCCGTAGGTGGTCTTTTCTGCATTTCTTTCTCAAAAACTCCCGCGTTCATCCTTGGACAGATTTTCTTCAAACAAAGAGAAACTTACATAAAAATCAACACAAAAAGGCTTTCGACACACACTAAACTTAAGGAAAAAGCATTAAAAATACCGTGAAACCACGGTACATCAATCATCAGAATCAGATCCTGCCATTAATGCGTAGAGAGTATCTTGCGCTTGGCATCCGCTTTCTTTATTTGAGGTTTTAGTCGTGGCTATTAGCGCAAGAAAGTCATATTTACCTTCTTGTTCTACTGCAAGAAGAGATTTATTCTCTTCCTCATTCTCAGATTCATCTTCAGACATACCTCCCATTACCGCGAGTGCTTTCTTCATGGATAGATCTGCCTCCTGATTTGTTATTCTTCTGTTGTTCGGAACATATTTGTCACTCTTTCCCTCTTTGGATTTGTCTGGATTGTTTTTCTTATATTCCAAGGCCCAAAGTGGACAGAATTTGATGAAGTGATCAGGACTTCCACACTTGTGACAAAGAGGTTCCCTAGAGTCATCTGTATTCTTTTGAAAACTCCTCTTTTGAGATGTTTGTCCTCTTTTTAACAATCTAGTGAACCTCTTGGTTATAAGAGCAATATTTTCATCTTCAAAATCTTCAGATGCGGTGGTTTTAAGAGCCAGATTCTTTTCTTTTCTTTTACTGTTTATCTCTTTCTCTTGGTTCTTCTTTAGTTCGTATGTTATTAGGTTTCCTATGAGTTCATCCATTGCTAATTTGTCAAGATCGCGTGCTTCAGTAATAGCTTCGACTTTACTTTCCCATGACTCAGGTAGAACACTCAGGAGTTTTCTTACAGCTTTTCCGTTGGGAATTATTTCACCGAGAGAGTAGATCTCATTGATAATTGATGTAAACCTGGTGTGCATATCTTGAATAGTTTCTCCATCCATTATTCTGAATAATTCATACTGTCTGTTTAGATTGTCAATTTTAGACTTTTTGACCTAAGTAGTTCCTTCATGTGCAGTTTGCAGAGTTTCCCAGATTGCTTTAGCATCTTGACAAGATGAAATCCTATTATACTCGTCTGGTCCTATACCACAGATCAAATTTTTTTTAGCTTTGGCATTATTTTGTATGGCAAGTTTGTCAGCAGCATCCCATTCTTTTCTATCCTTAGGTATCATTGTTTCTCCATCAGCATCCTTCTTCATGGGTATTGTAGGATTATCTAAAACTACACTCCAGAGATCAGGATTTTCTCCTATCAGATGATCCATCATACGGTTCTTCCACCATCCATAGTACTTTCCATTGAACAATGGTGGTCGTGTCTGAGATGCTCCTTCTTGTGGGGTAGGTGGTGCTGCCATTTTAATCTTTTCAAGATGTTAATCTTTTTATCGAAAAGACCTGCTTTGATACCAATTGAAGAAACCTTACCCCTATATCAAGAACCAGGTTCTTGATTATTTGCATAGTAAACAAATTAAGTAAAACAATATACTTTAACTAAAACCTTCCTATCTCAAGGAAGAAAAAATTTTACTTTGTTTTATTAATTTCTCTTGCTCAATTACAAACTTTCGATCAACTCTAATCGAAATTTCTCAAACTCTCAAGAAGCCAAACCTACTTCTTGAAAACTCACTAAACTCAAAAAATACTCTCTCTCCACAAGAAGCCAAACCCACTTCTTGCAAACTCACTAAACTCACGATACTCTCACTCTCCACAAGAAGCCAAACCCACCTCTTGTTTACAATCACACAAACTCACAATTAAACTTACAAGAAAACGAAAACACCAAAGCTCAATAACGATCTTTGCTACCTCTCTCTTTCTTTGCTTCTCACTCAATTACAAAGACCAATTTTCTTTGGCTTGATATCTCTGTTTATATAGACATCTCATCAACTTCGTCTTTGAGTAGAAAAAGGCTTCATCAAACCTGTTTTGCTGAAATCATCTTTTAGGAGGAAAAGGATTTAACCTTTCTTTATTGATTTTTACGCTTGAAAACTCAATCCCTGTAGAATACACGTAATAAAATAGAGTTCCATTTGTACGTGAAAATAGAATCCTTTTGTGTAAGGTTTTTGCCTTTATACGCGTCTTTACTGCTTTCCTTAAATAACCCTATTATTGTTGAATCTTCCAAACCAACTGTAGTTAATTACTCTGAGTACCTGGTTCTCATGTTTGTCAATATCAAAATTGTTTATATTACTCTCATTATAAACTCTCATCAGATATCATTCTCAATGTATGATACACTTAATAAAAAGAAAAGTTCTCTCTTCTATCTACATTTCTTGTCTTTTTCTCATTATACTTATATTGCTTTGAGCTTGATTTTATAACAATAACATATAATTATTAGTCTTATATATGTTAATTATAAAAATTTCACTAATTTCTATTCAATTTTAAACAAACCTAGATCCACTCCTTAATAGGATGAACATGTACTCCAATTAAAAATGCTTTTGATATTAAAAAAAGTGATTGTAATTAATTAAATATATTAAACAATGATTAGAAATAAAGGATATATATGGCATGACCAACTAATAAATAAATCTTTTTTATACTAGTGGTCACATTATTTAAACAAACAAAAAAATTGCATTACGCAGATCCTATATGAACAAGTAAAACGTTGAATGAGAGTATTTTTTATTTTATTTTATTTTATTTTTATTTTTATTTTTTTGTTTAAATGAAAGTAGAAAAAGTTGATTAGCTTCCTGATTGTGATACATATATATATGAAACAATTTAGAAATCTGCACGATCACTAATTTTTTTTTATAATTGACAATTATATTCACTTAATTTTATTTTATCTTTCAAAAGTAATTATTGAAAGTAAAAGAAAGCAATAAAAAAAGAACTATTGAAACAAGATAATCGAACTAGCAAAGTGACAAAAATAATCATGACACAATGAAAAGAATCGACAAGGTCAACTTAATTGATAAAGATCTCAGAAGTCAGCATGACTCCAACTGAAATCCTATATAAAGCTGAGAAGACCCAGCAAAGCATTTCCACAAGTCTTTAAGAATATTATGAATCAACTGGTAGGTACAAGACCCCGACAATACCCCATAACTATGTACAATATTCTAGTATGCAAAACCTACAAACGACCAACAACTCTAGGAAGAATAGAGCCTACTAATTCTAAGATGAGATAGTTCCTTAACCTTAATGACCGATCAAGACCATTGTATAAACCTGCAACTCGACTGCAGCATCTCCCATTAATAGGACATTATTACGTATAAATATGTACTGATATGATGGTGAAGTAGAATCATATATAGTTGCAAAAAAATGGTAAGAGCGATACTATTTGAAACTCCGGCACAAATGATAATTGGGATACCATTTGAAACTGAAACCCTTCTTACCACAACAGGTAGATCACAACTTAATTCACGAGTGCTCATACGAACAACTGCAAGCAATGTTGGCATGTTTTGTAGCTAACCAATATCATCTGTATCATTTCGTGGTCATGTATATTGTATATACATATATGTGGGATAATATGTCCCATTCTTTTCGATTATGGATCGGGAGTTAACACATTTAAAATGCTATGATATGAACTTTAAATGCATATAGTATATCATGATTAGAATTTGTCCATTTTTTGCTCTTCATGACCAAAAATATCCTTATAACTTTATTCAACATTCATGCGACCATTCAAGCCCATAGAGCTGATATTATAGTCTTCGATCTTGTCTCGACCTTAATCTGACTTAGAAAATTAATCATTTAGAAACTCAAAAGAAGACAGAGATATGCTTAGCTTAATTTATTATAAAGGGCTCTAAATTGGAGATAGTATGATTTTTAGAAACAAGGTTGATTGAGAAGTAAATAACCAAAAGAATAGAGTATAAGATTTAGTATTTATATCAATTTCAAATAGTACTTTTGTAAAGCTTCTGTCAATAAAGAATGACTTAATTACTCCCTTAGTTCCTCCAACATTACTACCTCACTTTTAGGACAATAGCTCGCTAGGAGACATAAGAATAAGAAACTCGACAATATAAATTTCAATAATGAAAGAGACTTCACAATGTTACAAGTGCAATAACGGTACAACAAGGTCATGAATAAATTCACCAGAGATCCCATTCACGGATGGTCTTCCTAGAAAACATTAAAGATGACTCGTTCGATGATTTGCGATTCTTAGGATTCGTGCGATATGAAGAGAAGAGTTTTGCCATAACATGTGTTGAATTCGATCTTGAATAACTTGACATAAATAGTCGATTCTCTTTCGGTGATCAAATAGAGCATTACAATACTTTTCCTACAAAAACCCTATTGTGTGATCTTCATAAATATCTTAAAATTTTTATTTTAAAATTACCACAAAAGCACACCAGACAAGTTGAATGACCTTTTAAAGTCAAATTTTTTTTGCATAACTATAACATTGATTACAAAAGGTTGATCTAAGTTTTTAATTCAAAATAGAACTTGTCGGAATCTTCTATTTAGATAATTTAATTTAGGCCCTATTTCAATTAAACATTTCAACTCCTAATAAATTGTTTCAATTAGACACTTTCAGTTCATATTTTGTATAAATATATTTGCGTGTTTTCATTTTTCTATTATATAATTAAAAAATAGTCTAATCTAAATAATTTATTATGAGTTAAAGTGTTCAATAAAAACATGACTTAGTTAGCAAGTAAATTATGTATTAAGCCAAACAATAACCTCTATATAAATTATAAAGCAATGAAAGAGAGCATAAAACCGTACAAAGTCTTACATTGCATGTCCAAATAAGAGCATAAATAAACTGAAATGAAAACTTGATATTGGTATTTAAGAGAAACTTACGTTTGAATATCAAATTAAAGGTACAAATGTACTTTTAAAAAGGAGATTATTTACATGCATGTAGATGCTTTAGCCAAAAATGATGATAAAACTCAATTAAGATATTTTAAATCCCTATATTATAATTCCCACGCAATAATCTAGTGTAGCTTATTTGGAAACCAAACAATCTCTTAGGTTTTTGGGCTCAAATTCAAGCAAGGAATTGACAATGTGGTGAAATTACACATAATGAAAACAAAACAGTCATGTCAATTTCCTCACAAGCAACAAAAAGAATAGAAGTGTAATAACTATACTAGCAGTACCACGACCCTAAGTTTAGATCATAGTCATAATGATTTAGTCAGGCCCCAATGTGGGTAAATTGAAAGTTGGGTGACTAATAATAAAAAACATATCTACAATCTTCATATCTAGAGGGTAGAGTTTCTTGAATTGTAAAATTCCCGCCTCTATGTTCCCAAGTCCTTTTGAAGCTATTGCTCAACCTCTACAATCGAATATAAAACACATAGAGCTTCTTGTTTCCAAAACAAGTTTCAACCTTATTGCCTTCCTTGTTCCAACACACATAAAAAATTTAGTCATCGTTATTTTAAGTTTTTACAATCTTGGCCTCCTTCACTAACCATATATTCATGTATTTATCAAATGACTCACTTTCCATGTATTCACCATTCGGACATAAGGTAAAAGAGTAAAAAACTTCCCTATAAAAATGGGAGAGAGCCTATTCTCATTCCCCTCCATCACTCTGTCAATAATAAAAACATTCAATTAGAATGATACAATTAACTTATTTTCACTCCCCTCCCCTCACATCCCCACCCCAATAAAAAGAGTATGTATAAATGTATCGATAGCTCAATTGAATACGAAATAACCCATAATACTTGAGCATGTAATTTACGGTTAAAATGTAATTTTATTAACAAATCCTTAATATATTGTGTATCCAAGTAGACATCATGAGTTCATATCCATTACATGTGACCATTCAAGTTGTGAAGAAAAAGCCCTTGTTCAACATCTCATAGATTCATAGTAGATTCAAATAAAGCACTACGCAAACAGACAATGAAACAAAACCACTAAGCTCAAAGAAATAAAAGGGTAGGTGAAATACATTAAATCAACAAACACCAAAAATCCAATTTGGTATATCTCTCTCAATTAGTTTTACTCTCAGGGGGATAACGAGAAAAAGATTGCATTCATTTCAAATTTTGGAACTCAAATCTTGAGGCTTTAAAATTTCTTGAGGCTTTACGTGCACCTTTGACAACAGTGTACCATAAAAAACATAAGAGGTGAGTCAGCCCCGATGCACCCAAGGCTATAAACTAGCGAGCAATGAAGTGAGTTAACATCATGGAGACTATTTAAATCCTTAAAAGGACAAAAACCCATTAGATGATTTCTTCCTATCTACCCGAACCCTGATAGGCGGAGGTAAGGTTTTGGCCTAGTGGAAGGTAAAGCAGTACGGTGAGGAAGGAATGTGTTGCCAAAGATGAGATGGGAGAGAGAACAACTGGTGAGTTATGTTCTGATGGATCAGAGAGAGGATGATGAAGAACAAAAGAGGAAAATACGTAAAAGGGGTTACTATTTACTCATGGATTACAATCTTAAGTCAATCTCCTTCCAAGATGAAACAGTCAATCAGAACATGGGCTTGAAGGGACCAAATTTTCCTAGAATAAACAAAGAATTTTTTATGACTTCATTGTCTTAAAAAAGTAACTTTAATAATATATCCTCATGGATTACGTGTCCATCTAAGAAACTAACCTCGAATCTATTTATATTTGGATCGAATCCAATCAAAGTTTTTTGCCAATGAAACGTCAAAGCTAACTAATATATCTAACCTTGCATTTAGTAGGTCCAGTTACATTTCAAGATCTCATATCCCAAGAAAGGTGATTATCTCCTTAGTTGTAGTGCTTATAGAACTGTCGTTGTAAGGAATATAAATTCTGGTGAATTGATGCAGCAATTTAAATTTAAATCAGTTTTTTTTTTCCACTTGTTCTATCTTAATTTTGCTTTACTTATAGCACATATATTTGCAAGGACAATTATGTTTTGTGTTGTTTAAAATAAATGGTCTTCTTGAATGATTTTAGAGAATATCGCAAGGATAATTGGTCAATTGTGCAGATATGGAGCATGAAACATGATGTTTTCTTGCATGATTTCAGAGGATATTGTAAATTATTATATTTTTGTTCTTTCCTTTTGCATTTTAGTCTATGTTGATTCATTTAATCAAATCCTACATCAGATGTGAACTATTATGTTTTTTTAGGAGTATATACCATCAAATGGCATCCAACTGGTGTTGGTACAAGCAATGTGAATCAATAGTTGTTGCTGGCAAAACATTCTATCTATTGCTATAGATTATGTTTAGAGTATTCGTTCACATGTGGTGGTAGCACAAGGTTCTCAATTTTATATTGCACATCATTGTCATAGATTATAATTGGATCATTGTTCATAGCTAAGCAATAAAGGTTCTATACTTTGCCAGATAGTTTTCATTATTTATAACAAAATTACTCCTGCTATTTCGTTTTATACAACACTATTTACTTTTTTCCTTTCAAGCCCTACTCTATTTGCACTTTCGGCTTCTAGTTGAATCAATCTTGTGTACAATACAAAAAAATTTAGGGTGTAGGGAAGGATGACTCCTTTATTTCTTAAAAAAGTGAGTTGAATAATATATCATCATGTATTGTGTGATTATATGAGAACTAACCTCAAATATATAAATAATTGAATCAATTTGCCAATAAAACATCAAAGTTAACTGCTAGATAACCATGCATGTAGTAGTTCAAGCTACGTGTCAAGGTCTGGGAGCTCATATTTTTCTTAGAAATTCTCAATCATAGACGAGTCTCCCTAATTATATTTTATAAGGCTTGCCAAGAGGTTCCCCTTCCTCATTATCCTTGTGTAGAACCCATAACATAAAGTGGGGCTCAATTTTTGGCTTGGTATCCTCCTTTGTAAGTCATAAAAAAAGGAAGTACTTTCAAAGGAGGATAACAAGCTGAAAATGGAACCCCACTTTGTGTTCTTGGTTATAAACAAGGATAATGAGGAAGGGAGCCCTCTTTCCATTCCTCATAAAAGATAATTAGTGAGACTCTTCTATGATTGAGAATCACTAAGAAAAATGAGCTCTGACATTTTGACACGTAATTGGACCTACTAAATGTATGGTTATATAGTAGTTAGCTTTGACATTTATTTACAAAAAAAAAAACGTTAATTGAATTTGATCCAAATATTTATATATTCGAGGTTACTTCTAATATGGTCAGACAATAAATGAGTATATATTATTAAATCTACTTTATCATATCATATATCATTTATTTATATAAAAGAGAACTCTAGGCCCGCCTATGTGGCTCCACCACAAATCAGGATTCTCTTTTAACTTATTTATTTTCAAAATTAGCCTCCCCTTTTATGAAAAGTTGTGACTTATATGAAAAGTTGCAACTTTTAAAAAAAGTTGTGGCTTTTTATGAAATGTTGCGACTTTTACGAAGAGTTGCAACTTTTATGAAGAGTTGCAACTTTAGTGAAGAGTTGCGGCAGTTGCAACTTTTATAAAAAAATTGTGACTCTTATGAAAGATTTTGACTTTTCCAAAGAGTTGTGACCTTTCCGATAAGACACAATAAGTGTTTATTTACACTACCCTTTGTTGTTTATAAATATAGTGATTTTCTGTTATTTTAAAACAACGAAAATTCTGCACTTCTTCTTCTGCACAATAAATATTCGTGTACTTTTCTCCTGTTGAGTGACTCACTGACACCATTATTTTTGTATCAACATACTGGTGAATAGAATCGTTTTGTCCTGAGAGGATCTATTCCTTTTAAACCTCGGGTACTAGAATGAAATAATTTCCTTAAGGGAATAATGTCCATTCAGTGGGTTCAAGTTTTTGTTTTATGCTTCATTTAATTATTATACATCCTGATATGTTTTTTACAGTCATTAATTTATACTTATTTTATTAATTTTTATTTTTGAGTACATGTTTTAAACTTTATTGTTTATATTTATGCTTTTGATCATTACGTTGAAGAAAATATATGTTAGTCAAGAGTTTGATGTAATCATTAGACTATTGGTGTCATGTAGATTAGAATTCTTAAATTTGTAAAATAAATGACTTGATCTTTATAGAGTTTTCGTTTGCTAAAAGATCCATGAGATGTCCAAGAAGTGACTATGACTGTTCAAAATCATGGTGGTTCCTTACTACCTTGGATTTTTCTTTATTAAACTTTGTATCTTATTGAGGCTTTCAATCGATTAGTAACTTCCAAAAAATAAAGGTTTGTAGTGGGATGATAAGTATTGTACTCAACCATAATCAAATGTTTGGGGTTTAAATGTTGGGTTGGAGTCATTGAATTACCCCTCAAAGTAGGATAAATCTATATTAATCAAATATTAAAGAAATTATTATCTCCTTATAAACTTTAAATTAAGTCTCCAATTTTTAACCATATTGATCGAAACATAAATAACAAAATATGTCTTTTATCTATCAAAGTAGTGTCATCGACTGGGTATGGTTTTGAATAAGGGACTTGCCAAAAAATCATTTAGTCCAAAATATTTGAGCGACATTCGTTATTTCATTGATCTCCAAGAGATGTGTTTTCATATTTTTATTAACTTATCAAGTAAAAAACTAATTTTATAAGAAGTAGAATATTTAGATTCTGCATGTAGATACCGTAAATAGGAGAAAAACTCTCGCAACTAATTAATAAAATGTTTGTATCACTTTTTGAAAATATAAATATAGACAATGAAACAATTACATATCTTTACTAAAGAGTTTGGTGATGAACAACTATAGTAAAATGAAGAATTAATAACAAAATTCACGAACACTTAGAGTAAAATCTTTTTTGTTTTAGGATTAAAAAATATTTTATTTCTTCTTCGGATAAAATATTCATGATAAGCTGTTGTAGGGATGTACCCTCTCGAAAACACTTATATTATAAAATCTTCAAAAGTAGATTATTGACTTAGTTCACCACCGCGCGAAGCGCGGGTAATTTAACTAGTATTTATATAAAAGAGAACCCTAGGCCCGCCTATGTGGCGCCACCACGAACCTGGACTCTCTTTTAACTTATTTATTTCTAAAATGAGCCTCCCATTTTATGAAAATTCGTGAATTTTATGAAAAGTTACAAATTTTACAAAAAAATGTGGTTTTTTATGAAATGTTACGACTTTAACGAAGAGTTGCGACTTTTATGAAGAGTTGCGGATTCTATTTAGAGTTGCAACTTTTATAAAAAATTGTGACTTTCTTGAAAGATGGTGACTTTTCCAAAGAGTTGTGACCTTTCCGATAAGACACAATAAGTGTTTATTCACACTACCCTTTGTTGTTTTTAAATAGAGTGATTTTCTGTTATTTTAAAACAACGAAAAATTTGAACTTCTTCTTCTGCACAATAAATATTCGTGTACTTTTCTCCTGTTGAGTGACTTACTGACACCATTATTTTGGTATCAACACACTGGTGAATAGAATCGTTTTGTCATGAGAGGGTCTATTCCCTTTAAACCTCGGATACTAGAACGAAATAATTTATTTGAGGGAATAATGTCCATTCAGTGGGTTCAAGGTTTTCCTTTATGTTTCATTTAATTATTATACATCCTGATATGTTTTTTTTTCCAGTCATTAATTTATATTTATTTTATTAATTTTTATTTTTGAGTACGTGTTTAGAAATTTATTGTTTATATTTATGCTTTTGATCATTAAGTTGAAGAAAATATATGTTAGTCAAGAGTTTGATGTAATCATTAGACTATTGGTGTCATGTAGATTAGAATTCTTGAACTTATAAAATAAATGAATTTGATCTTTATAGAATTTTCGGTGGCTAAAAGATCCATGAGATGTCCAAGAAGAGACTATGAGTGTTCAAAACTATGGTTGTTCCTTACTACGTTGGATTTTTATTTATTAAACTTTCTATCTTATCGAGGCATTCAATCGATTAGTGACTTCCAAAAAATAAAGGAATGTAGTGTGATAATAAGTATTGTACTCAACCATAATCAAATATTTGGGGCTCAAATGTTGGGTTAAAGTCAATGAATTGCTCCTAAAAGTAGGATGAATCTATATTAATCAAATATTAAAGAAATTATTATCTCCTTATAAACATTAGATTAAAAGTCCCCAATTTTTGACCATATTGATCAAAACATAAATAACAAAATATATCTTTTGTCTATCAAAGTAGTGTCATCGACTGCGTATGATTTTGAATAAGGGACTTGCCAAGAAATCATTTAATCCAAATTATTTGAGCTACATACGTTATTTCATTGATCTCCAAGAGATGTGTTTTTATATTTTTATTAACTTATCAAGTAAAAAACTAATTTTATAAGATGTATAATATTTAGATTCTGTATGTAAAGGCCTTCAATAGGAGTAAAACTCTCGCAACAAATTAATAAAATATCTGTATCACTTTTTGAAAATATAAATATAGACAATGAAACAATTACATAATTTGGTGATGAACAACTATAGTAAAATGAAGAATTAATAACAAAATTCATAAACACTTAGAATCAAAAAAAATTTGTTTTAAGATTAAATAACATTTTATTTCTTCTTTGGATAAAATATTCATGATAAGCTATTGTTGGAATGTAGCTTCTCGAAAACACTTATATTATAAAATCTTCAGAAGTAGATTATTGACGTAGTTCACCACCGCGCGAAGCGTAGGTAATTTACCTAGTCAAGAAATAAAGAAGGAGACATCCTTCCCTACCCCTTAAATTTTCTATATGGAACACAAGATTGATTAAACTTTTACACTAGAACCCTAAAGTGAAACAAAGCAGGGGGTTGAAAGGAAAAAACAAAAATAGTGTTTTACAAAATGGAATGGTGGGAGTTTTTTCTTACAAATACTGAAAATTGTATGGCAGAGTATATATCCTTTTATCGCTTAGATATGAAAAATGATACAATAGTAATCTATGACATGATGTGTAATATACAATTGAGAACCTTGTGGTACCACCACATGTGAAAGAATATTGTACACATTACCGGTAGCAAATAGAATACCTTGCTATCAAGAATTGTTGATTTAGATTGCTTGTACCAGCGCCAATTGGACTCCATTTGATGGTAGATACTCCTAAAAAGCACAATAGTCCCCATACGATGTATGATTTACTTAAATGATGAACTAATAAAGACCGTAAAACAAAAAGAAAGAATAAAAATAGAATACTTTGTGATATTCTATGAAATCACGCAAGCAGAATACATTGTGGGAGAAAGCCCACAAGGAAAAAAGGTTAGGTAACTAGGCCAATTAAGTATATATTAGTGACCCCTCCACCATCAAATAAGGTAGTAAGAGAGGGTGATGAGGCGGGGGATGAACAGATCATGAGAAGAAAGCACCACCCGAACCTACTCCAGAAATGATCAATCAGGTTCTCGTATATCTTGTTTGGTTATCTCATTAGGGCCAAGCACAAATACCATTTTCTCCACCAGCACCTCAAGTTTAGGGATTACAACATGCACCCTCTATGGATCCCCACATTGATGTGTCCTTGGAAATAGGTAAATTTCCCCAATTGACTACACGTTCTATAATGACTAGTGACCAACATAATATATTTATTAAGTTCTTAAAGTTGAAACCTTTGATTTTCAAGGGAACTGAATCTAAATATCCCTATGATTTCTTTCTTTATTATTATGATTATTTCATAATATTGTAATAGTGGAGTGATTGGTGTTGAGTTTATGACATACAAGTTCTAGGGAGAAGCAAAAATATTGTGGCGGTCTCATGTCTAGTGCCGACTAGAAAAGACATTACCTATGACTTGGGCAACATTCCTAGATTCTTCATGAAGAAGTATATGCTCCAGACTTTAAATGATAGAAGGAGATACGAGTTTCAAAATATAGATCAAGGGAAGATGTCTATTAAATCTTATGATGACAAATTTCGTGCTTTATCCAGTTATGCCACTCAACTTTTCTTTAGTGTGCGGGAGTGAATTCACCGCTTTGTGAAGAGATTGAGTTCTTGTTGATTCCAAAAAATCTTTTCATGAATTGGTTGATTTAGTGATAGAGGTAATGGAGTGAAGCCAAATGACATCGTCGAGGTGACAACGTTCAAGAAGTTCCGTAAGGGAGGTGAGTTTAGTTAATAGTGTTCTATGATTATTTGATTTCATACTATTCAATCTTCATTACACGTTTCAGTTGAGGGTCCATAACAGACCAATCAGACTTTCTTCTAAGTTTGAGGGTTATATTTAGTCTTCTTTGTCTTCATATAGTCTTATTTTCGACTCCAAGACGTGTACACACTACAACAAATTCGATTATCAGAGACAAATAATTTCGTCATTTATAAATCATATTTCATCACTAAAAAATTCGTGTGACGAAAAATAATTCGTCACTCAGTCATCACTAAATGTGTGTCTCTAAACGTATACAAAGACAATTTACTGCTTCGTCGCTAAAAGTATTATATTATCAAAAGAAAAATCGCCCCTAAATGCTTAAACATTTATGAAAAATTTATTTGTTGTAAAAAGTATATTTTTTGTAGTTAATAGTATGCTTTGTTACTAAAAAGATTATTACTAACGGCAAAATTATACCGTCGCTAATTATTTTACTTCAAACAGTGACAAAATCAATTCTCTAAAATTATATGTATTTTGTAGTTGAAAAAAATCTAATTCGTCACTAATGATTATATTTTTATATACAAGAATTATATTATTCTTAAATGTATTAAGTATAAAATTTATCATTATATAAATGGTTTATTTTCCTATGAAATATCCTATCTCAATTTTTTTCAAACCCTATATAGCAGCTCGCACATTATGTTGTCTTGGTAAATCGAACTCACAACCTTGACGTTGGAAGTGAAAAGTGCTTACCATGATATCAACTCTCTCTTGAATTTCATTTTTATTTCATTTTGTACTTATTCACTTCTTTCAAATTTAACTTTTGTAGAAACAATATATTATATGATAATTTATACTCATACATAAATGCATGATATTACCACCTACAATTCATTCAAATGTAGATTATATTTTGATTAAACTGTGTACTTTTTTTAAATATCTTTAAATATATTCAATACAATTTTGTCATTTTTGTAATTGCTAAAAATTATTTAGTACAAGTATAATTTTTTTTTTAAAATTAAACATTCGATTTTATAAAAAAAATAAATAATCGGTTCAAGCTGAACATCGATACCTATAACTATAGTACTTCATCATAATATATTTTAAATCCTAGTTAGTTCATTTCTTTTATTTGTGCCTTCATTTTTAGTTCATTTCAATTTTCACACTGCTGGGAAAAGTTATTAGAAATTCATGAAATATATTGCACCGTCGCAAAGTCTAAGTTTGTAAGTCGATGTTATCTCTGTGTAGTTAATCTAAGTAAGTATGTGGAATACTATTAAATATGTACATATTTATAGAAACAAGAAAATAGATCGACTTAGTCTATGTAGTTTACCAATTGCAAATCAATAAACACACACAAAATTAGCACAAAGACTTGAGAAATTAATTTTTTATCGTGCTTATCAATGAAAGTGTATCAAATTAAAAACAAAAGTGTTAAACCAACAAATGTTAGTGATCTAGCGGTAGAACCGTGCCTCACTCACAATACTTATAACCTGGATTGTATTTTTCAAATGATTCATTTTATAAATGCGTAATTTAAGAAAATTAATGAATTGAACTTTTTTATTTTTACAAAATCGACCGAATTTGTTGTTTTTAATATTTTCATTTGCCAATTGATGAATGGACTCTGTCAATTTATAAAGCACTTGTATTATTCTTTTTGTAAGTTGTCACTTGTAATTATGAACAATTGTAGAAAAAAAATTGTATTTAACTATGAAATTTCTTTGTAGCAAATAGTTGAATTATTCAATACAAATTAAGTCGTCGCTATTTAACACTGTACATATTTTGTGACAATTTTTTTGTTGTCACTAAATCATAGATTGATTAGAGAGAATAAAATATTTATCACCAATTATTTATATTATTATGACGAAATAAGTATCATAATTAAATCTAAATTTTCATAGATAAAATTTATAATATTTAACTAGAAACTCTAATTTGTCGATATTGTAACACTAATTTTTTTAAATGATTTTTTTTGTGTCTAAAATTTAATAAATTATAAGACAAAAAATAATTTGTCATGAATTAGATACATTATTAGTGATGAAATAATGTGTCACCGATAACTTTAAGTTCGTGACTAACGCTACTTAACAAATGACGCCGATTAAGTTTTTGGTGGGAAACTTTAGAGGACAAAACTTTGGTATGGATTTTTATAGTTTCATCACTAAAAGTATCTGTCTCATATATTTAAGCACGAAAAATCAATTTTGTCACTAAAAGTGAATAATTAGTGACGAATTTGATGTCGTAGTTTGTCATGAATTAAATACACTATTAGTGATGAAATAATGTGACACCGATAACTTTAAATTCGTGACTAACACTTTTTAACAAAATGACGCCAATTAATTTTTTGGTGGGAAACTTTAGTGGACAAAATTTTTCTACGAATTTTTATTTTTCGTCACTACAAATAGGTTTCTCATAAATTTAAGCACGAAAAGTAATTTTTTTCACTAAAAGAGAATAATTAGTGACAAACTTGATATCATAGCTAATAATTTCGTAGCTATATATCATATTTGTTGTAGTGCAGATGTGATGATGTTGATCATATCATGAAATATTGTTAGAGAAAGGTCCGGCTTGGTATGATTAGGGGTTACAGAGCCGTAATAGTAAGTAGTAGGGTGGTTAAGGTAGAATCGGTCATTCTAGAGGAAGTGGTGGCTAAGGTAATGGTGCCCACTAGTAAGACTGTGGGAACGGGCAAGTTTTAACTACTGGAGGGCAACCCGACAGGGGCAATAGTCAGACAAGCGATAAAGCCCATTATTATGCTTTCCTTCGGATTCTAGAGGCATCCAATATGATTATTACATGTACTCTTATTACCTGCAATCATGGCTTCCATATTGTTTGACCAAAGATAAAAATTTTCTTATATATCTCCATTACTATCTAATGGACTTAAATTGTATTGTAACTTACTTGACATACCTATTTGTGTTTCTACTCATGTGGGTGAGTATGTGATAGTTGAGGAGGTGTATAGGTCTTGCCTTGTGACTTTTGTGGGGAATTAAACTCATGTAGATTTGATTATTATGAAGATGGTAGATGTCGATGTAATTCTGGTTATAACTTTGACTTCACCAAATTTTGCTATCTTAGTTGCAATGATGAGACCGTGACCTTAGCTAAACCTGGAATAGATCCTCTAGTGTCGAAGGCTGACTATATTCCTTCCTTAGTTCGGACTATCTCTTTTCTTCGTCGTAAGAGGTTTGTGAGTAACGATTGTTCAACATTCTTGGCACATCTCAAGTATTACACTTCCAAAGTTTCTTTGATTGAGTCTGTTTCTATAATTCGTGAGTCTGTTAATGTTTTCCTTGCAGACTTGCCTCATATGCCACCAGATAGGGATATTGATTTTTGTATTGAACTGAAGTCGGGGACTCACACCATATCCATTCCACCTTATAGAATGGTATCAACTAAGTTGAGGGAGTTGAAGGCTCAACTTTAGGAGTTGTTTGATAAAGGTTTTATTAGACCGAGTGCTTCTCCTTGGGGTGATCTAGTTTTATTTGTGAAGAACAAAGATGGTAGTTTTCGGTTGTTCATAGACTACATGCATCTTATTAAGGTAACTATTAATAACAAGTACCCATTCCTCACATTGATGACTTGTTTGAACAATGACACAGGGTTCTAGTATCTCTTCTAAAATTTATTTGAGTTCCGATTATCATCAACCAGAAATGTAGGCAACGGATGTGTCAAAGGCTGCTTTTCGAACAAGGTATGGACATTACGAGTTTTTAGTAATGTCTTTTGGGCATAAGAATGTCTTTGTTACTTTCATCAGCTCGATGAACATAATTTTAATCCATATATGGATCTCTTTGTTATTTTATCTTATGAGATAATACTTATCACACAAAGAGCAGGAAAGAACGTGCAAAGCGTCTGAGAATTGTATTGAGATTTTTAAGGGAAAAAAACTTTATAAATTTTGCAATTGTGAGTTTAGGCTCGATTCAATGTCCTTTTTGGGGCACATAGTCTCTAAGAATGGACTGATAGTGGATCCCATGAAGATTGAAGCAGTAAAGAGCTGGTAAGGCCTACTAAAGTTTCATAGGTAATGAGATTTCTTGGTTTAGCTAGCTACTACTATTGGTTTGTAAAAGGATTCTCTTCCATTGCTTCCCTATAACCAATTTCACCAAGCAGAATGTTACATTTGTATCTTTGGATGAGTGTGAAGAGAGTTCTGTGAAACTCAAGACCTTGTTTAGTACTGCACCAATTCTTGCTTTGTCTGTGAAAGGTAATAATTTCATTATTTACTGTCATGCATCTTATTCCGATTAATGTGCAGTGCTAATGCAAGAGAGGAATGCAATTTCCTCTGCTTCAAGGCAATGAAAATGCATGAACTTAACTATCCAACCCATGATTTAGTGTTATTGTGGTTTTATTTGCATTAAAACATTAGAGACATTATCTATACAAGGTCAAGTATGAAGTGAATACAGATCATCGTAGTTTACAATATGTTTTACCTTAGAAATACTTTATTTTGAGACATAGGAGGTTGATGAATCTATTGAAATACTATGATATTACTATTCTTTGTCACCCAGAAAAATCTAATGTTGTGAATGATGCCCTGAGAAGAAAAATAGGGAGCATGCGTATTTTAGCACATTTAGAGGTTTTTAGACGCCTATTGGCTAAAGAGGTTCAAACTCTTGCTAATTACTTTACAAGGCTTAAAGCAAATGAGAAAGGAGAACTCGTTGCCTATGTTGAGGCAAAATCTTCTTTTCTTGAAAAGATTAAAGAAAATCAATTTGATGATAAGAAGCTAAGCTGAATTCGTGATACGCTATTTCGAGGAGAGACTAAGGAGGCTACGATTGATAAGGAAGGAGTCTTGAGGATTAAAGGGAAGGTACATGTGCACTATATTAATGATTTGACTAAAACTATTCTTGTTGAGGCTCATAGTTTGAGGTATTCAATAAATACTAGGGTACCAAGATGTCCAGCTTAATAAAGTCACAGTATTCTATGTATCGTGATAAGGACAAACTAACCACAACTCTGTAGAACTATCATTTAAGTTTAAGTGGTACTTTCTTATCACATAAAACTTCCAAAGAAAGCCTCCATTTCATCTATGTTGTCCCAATGTGATGAGTGACATCTTTATCGATATTTCCACTAACATGGATTACAAATACAAGATGCTTAAACACTTCTCTTTGGAAGAGTTTTTTTGGAAACCCTCACTTCCACATTTTTTTCATATAATGCAATACTAAATTTTCACTCCAAATATTTAATTTATATCCTACTCAACCAAAACCCTTCGGACTCCAAGTTCTTTTTCCAAACCTCCAACCTTCCAGTAGCTCTGTTCCATGTCTTATCAATTAGTACTATATTGTCCAAAAATAATATACATCATGTAACCTTATCTTGAATAGATTGCATCATCTCATCCGTCATCATGGAAAATAAAAAAATACTAAGAAAGTGTTCTTTGGTGAAGCCCCATCTCAACTAAATAGTGCTTCGAGTCTGCTCCCACCATTCTAGTCTCAGTCTTAGCTCCATTGTACATGTCATTTATCTCCCTAATATACACAATTATGACACATCTAGCCTCCAAGCACCTCTAAATTAAATGCCTTAGGACTTTATTGTAGGCCTTTCAAAGGTCAATGTACTCTATATAAATGCCCCTCTTTATTTCTCTATACATTTCCACCAGTCTTCACATAAGATAGATGTTTAAGTAGTCAATCACTGCATCATGAATCCAAATTTAATTTTAGAAAATAGAAAACCCTCTCCTCACCCTCATATCCACCACTCTCTTCCATTCCTTCATATTGTGTCTTAGAAATTTTATATCCGAGTAATTTTTCCACTTTTTAATATCAATCTTGTTCTTATGCAATAGAACCATTGTACTCCACCTTCATTCATTGGGCCATTTTTCATCTAAAAATGGTATTAATTAATTCAGTTTTACATCGTACCTATCTTGTTTTTGCTCTTCTAAAATTCCATTAAAATCTAAAGTCTGGTTTCTCTTCCTTGTTCATCCTCCTAATTGCATGTACAACCTTATCAGACCTGAAAAAACTATAGTATCTTATGTCCCGAAGTCTTTCACAGTGCACCAAATCACCCAACACAATGTTTCTTTCTCCTTCTCAGTTTAAGAGTTTGTGGATGTAAGTTTGACCTCTTTGCTTAATGGTGTTCTCTTCCACCAACACCTTGCCTTCCTCGTCCTTGTTGCACTTTACTTGATTCAAAGTGGAAGACATTATCTCTATTGGTTTTGTGAGCCTATAAAATTTATTATCCCCTCTTATGGCCCCTAGATCGATATACAAGTATTTGAAAATTATCGTCTTAGCCACTATAAACCACTTGAGGAACGTAGGCAATAATTTCATTCAAAGTAAGCACACTACTAACTAGATTAATCACGTGCCTTGGAAACTACCCATATGGTCTACTAACCAGAAGATACATTTATCTTCGTCTTCTTGAGAATCTTCAATAGCTATAAGAACTTTTTTGTCAGCAAACCTATGTCACAATACCCATATCTCAACTTAGAAGAACCCATATCCACTAACCCTTACTTCTTATTGCCCCGACCTTAACCAAAGATATTACCCTAGTCCATCATCATCCAATAAAATCACTACAAATCTACTAAAACTACTAAAAAAGAGGAGATTCAAGGACCACTTAACTATACTAAAAATAGAATAAAAACAGAAATAACCAAAGAAACTAGCTAAGTTAAGTCGAACTACATACAAATATAAAGTGACATTTAAAGGCAATAGATAAAGACAGAAAAATAGTGCAGAAGATTACACAAAGAATAAGCAACACTGACTGATTAAATCTAGATCGTAGTGTCGTCTTCTATATGAACACACAATAATAGAGCTAAAAATAGCAAAAAGATATAATTTTGATGGAAAGACAGAGAGAATAAAAACTATGTAACAATCATGATAAGAGGCAATATTGAACTATAAAATTGCAAGACTGTATGAACACTAGCAGCGATCCGAATAAAGTAAGAACAAGTTTGAAAAAGTAGATGAAATCAAAATGAACTAAAGGATGTATGGACAAGAACTATCACATAAAGACAAGGTTGAACAGGAACTATAGAATAATGGGTAAATTGGAAGATAGAACCTAGACCAAGGTTTGAGCAGTTAAAAAAACTTCTTCAAGAAAGCAATGTCGAGCGACGAAGGAGAACCATTGAAAGTGTGCCACCATTTTGATTATTGAAGCTCTTATGCTAGACGGGAATGATCAATGTTGAACACAAATAAGAAAATGTAGTATAATCTCAACCTAATTTACAAAAAATCTTGATCCAAAGTTTAGAGAAAAACAATAATTTCATCGGACATGGACAAATATTAGCCGTCCAATGCAAGATTTTGAATCATTGGCGTAGATGCATCATAATCAAGAACTGATGAAAGATGTAGAACTTGTGGTGGCGGTGGTGCTCTTGAAGAGGGAGGGTTTATCAATGGGAGAGATAAGATGGGTTACAGGGGGCGAAAGAAGAGGGGTACTTAATAGGGAGAGAAAAAAGAAATTTAGTGTCCTTTATTTTCCTACTACTTTAAGTTCATATTAGAATTATTTATTTTATTAATTATTCAAGATTGTGGAATGATATTATTTTCATAAAAAACATACAGTAACAACAAGATTTAGTAGAGAAAAAACATATTTTAATTGGTGAAATTAATTTTTGTAACTATATATCTTGACTTGAGGGAAGAAAACTAATTAAGAGCATGGATTAGTGTGGAAAATTAATTAAGTTGCTTGTTCACAAAACAATTTAATTTTGGTATTCACCAAATATTCAAACATGCACTTGGCAAATTATTTCAAACATGCATCTATAAAGAAGGTAACATTGATTTGTTAATTTTAAGAACAAGCATCTTAACGTATATCATCACAATAACAGAAACACAAACACGAAAAGAATAAAAATATTGTTACTTCGAATTTTTTTAAGTAATAGATCATCAGGTATGAAACGCGTGGAATATATATATATATATATATATATATATATTCAGATTACTTAGGAATTCATGCCAGGAAAAATAAAAGGTTGTTACAACAGAAATACGTTATCTCGTGCAACACTTCAGATATTGTAAATTTAAATTTAAAAACAAAGATTACATTTTTAGCACTAATGCATGTTGTACAAGACAACCTACCGATCATTAGAAGTTCTGCAAGCCGTAGGAAATGAGTTGAATTTTGGGAAAATGTCGATGGATAGGATTAACCGTACATAAGAATTGTTACGGGCCATAGAAAGGCTTCAAAATGTGATTGAACTTGGGTTCTTCAGACTGGCTCTATGAGACGTAGAAAGGATAGCGATCCGTACAAGGGTCCCATAGAAATATTTCAGTAATTGTTTCCCCAGTATTTTACTCTACAGTTGACCATGACAATCCACAGAAATTCTAACGGGCCGCAGGTCAAAACCGTAGATGTCATCCGCCAGTTTTAAATCAGGGTTGATTGGGTCTTTTTCTATCCTTTTAATACCTCAAATACACCATTCATAGACTAGTCTAATGACCTATAACTAATTTTCTACTCTCAAGTCTAACCATACCCACACATTCACTCAAAAACTCAGATTCCCTCAAAGTTAATCCTCTTTAATTCTCAATCAAGCTCCAAGCTGATGAACTAGAGTTTCAAATGCTTCAATGATTTTCTCTCTTTCTTTTAAAGCTTTGATCATCAAGGTATATTGTAATTCACTAATGAAACCCTTTCATCCTTTTGGTTCCAAAGAATCTCAATTCTCTAGTTCATTTCCGCCGAATTCACCTAGGGTTTTATGTATTCTCTATGGGTTTACAATTGATTATAAATCAATTACCCAAATTCAATGTTATTATGCATGATTTTACTTAATTACATCATTTGCAATCGATTTTATATGGACATGTGTCTATGCCTATTTTTAAAATATGAACTATGATTATGAAATTTATAAATTATGATTTAGATCTATTCATGTTTTATGAAAATTATGATTTAAGACTAAATGATACTTTTAAGATAAAGAGTGAATGATTTGTGAAACATTTTCTGACATTTGAATGAAATCATGATTTAGATTGGTAGGAAAGTAAGTGTATTATTATGAAGTAATGTTTTTGAAAAGAACTACTCTAATATGAATTTATGATTGGCTTGAGAGTCTAAAGTTATTGCCTTTCCCAGTTTTTGATATGACATGATTATGATTATGTATTTTACTTGGCACTGAGAGAACTTTGGGATTGAGATCTTACCAGTATAAAAGGTTTGGTCTTTAGTAGCAATTATCTTGTCATGGTCTTTAGTATCAATTATCTTGTCCAAATCTATGTTCCCCCATAAGATTCTTTTAAATGAGTCAGCTAGAAGATCCACATTAACAATAACGAATGATAAAGAGTTCTTACATTGGCAAGTAGACTCTCTCTCTTTGGTGAGAGCATTACACAATATTTCATGTTATAGATCACATGGTCGTTATTGTAGTCAATGGTATATATATCACAAATAAACTCTATATTTTCTTCAAAAGTCTTTTCAATGATTTTTATGGTTTTCAAAATGCGTTAACCAAGTTTAGATTACGATTTCTCTTTAGGGGATTTTTACTTGGTCATCTATATCATGTTTAACTTCATCATTTTATCATGTTTACATTGTATGCATTTCCCCATATTTAGTACATTTAAAGTACCAATGTATATTGTGACTATATTGTTTCATGATATATGGTTTGTCGTTCCTCCTCCTGGAAGTGAATAGATCGGGATTGCTCAGCTATTGAATACTTATATTTGTGAGTCCTCACGATTTGAGGGCAACTCTATGGACTATTTTATTAATTTTTATGTCTCTGTAGTTTCCATATTATGTTCGTGACTTAGGCTTGTTCTATTCACATTTATGAATAGAAGGATTATGTTAGCTTAGTAGTACTCTGTGTATTATGTTATGTACAATGTTGGTATCTTTTATTTCATCTTAAGTGTTGAGACTTATTAACTATACTCTTTCATATTGTATTTCTTCTACATCTTTCTTATTTCAAATATTTTTTTGTCATGCCCCAACTTCCTAAGTCATGATGGTCCCAACAATAAACACGAGTAGGTAAGCTAATTAGTAACCCAAAATGACAAGGAATGGGTACAAGGTTAGAACTAAAATGGAAATAACACTAATAACAAGGAAGATAAATATAGGAATAAACCAAAACTATAAACAATGAAAACCCTTCCAGAATCTTGAAGTCACTAGTATAAAGGTTCGTAATATAAACAAGTACAAGTCCCCATAGTAGACCACAACAAGCCATCTAAAGTTGCAAAATATGGCATGAATCATCACTACTTGTAGCTAGTACTAGGAACTGCATCACGAAAAAGATGTAAAATTTAGCATAAGTACCAAAAAAGGTACTTTGCAGGCATCATAGTCTAATTGAGCAAGAAAGATAAATACAATAATAAAAGATATAATCTTGACACAAACAGAAGTCAAAAGTTGATACGCAAAGAAAGAGTGCACACTAGCAAACTGAATGAAAATCTAATTAAAACAAAACAAAACCTAAATGGACCTAAAAACTCTAGAAGGTACAATCATGTTCAAGTTTAAAGAAAAACCCGAACATACCCCATAAAATTGGTACTACCCTCGAAATAGTATCGATAAATAGTAAAACAGGGGTTAATTAGAAGAAAAGTAGGAATACCAAACTGCCCACACCAAATTCACACTATTCATAAGTAATTCACACATTTATTCTCAATTTGAAAGAAGGAAATAAAGAAAGAAAGGAAGTCGTAACCTTCTTATAGGTCGACCCCGTGCACTCCAAATCACAATGTCAGAGCTTTTCTTTCCTGAACAACCTGTGAACATTTCCAAGGTATCAAAAATAGGTTCATA
The DNA here is from genome assembly GCA_016801875.1 of Solanum sitiens. Classification (NCBI taxonomy): domain Eukaryota; kingdom Viridiplantae; phylum Streptophyta; class Magnoliopsida; order Solanales; family Solanaceae; genus Solanum; species Solanum sitiens. The sequence continues at coordinate 1,405,137 of JABWTJ010000019.1, forward strand.
ACGTAATTACAATTGTTTAGAGTCTAAAGCACATAATATGGGATAAGATCCACTTTAGAGTAAAATGGAAATTGTGGGACCTGTATTGGAATTTATAGAATTTGCTTCATCAAGATGTCCTAAACTACGCCTTGAACTTGTGTTCTGAAATTGAACTCAATCCAAGGCTCAGAAGTAGCAATAACAACATGTAATTTCAACAATAAATTAAGCCAAGTGATCCAAAATAAGGACAAATTCACCTCCAACAGAGGTTCTTCAACAACTTCAAATCATAAACCTTAGTAGCCATGCTCCCAAAGATCAATTATTACTTTGAATCACTAAAATCAAAGTTCGGATGAGGGATAAATCACCTTTTGAAAATGAGAAATGAAGCTTCCAATTCTCTATATAAATAGCCGAGATCGGGTCGCCAAATTTCTATTCTGGGCGCAAAAATGTTGATTCCCAGTCGCTAAAAGATTGCACTAGACATCAGCACTCCAATTGGTTTGTTTAAACTCCAAATTCCCAACGGGGTGCTCATGATTCAGTCGAAACCTCTTGCACACAAATGAGACATGCAAATCTACCAAATTCAATATTCTGGATTTAACAAAGTAGTCAGAATTTCAATACTAGATCATCTTGTCAAAATTGCGTCCTACCTTCAAACTCTATTTTCAGCCAAAATCCATAAGGGGGCTCAGAATTAACCCGAAGCATCGTATCCAAAGGGTAACACTTGCACTTTCAAAATGTCTTAGTTAACCCACACCTTCACGGTAGGAGTGATTGATAAATTAACAAAGATAAATAAGTCATATTGTAAGTGTTCAAAGGACATATCTCATGTTTTAAATTCAAGCGAGTTGTGAAATAAAAGTTGTCAAAAATTATTGTAAGTTTATTTTAAGGTTTCTATGAAATTTGGGTCGTATGTGTTGATGATTTTCTCCAAATATATTCTCATTTATGAGGCCCATTATCTGTCTAATCAAATTCCTATGAGTCTAGTTTCTAAAGCATCAAACTGTTCATTAATATAACTTCAGAATAGAGAGATATTTGCATTTTTGTGAGATAATGCAGGAAGGTACATGTGGTGGACCGAGGTAGTGGAAACTTTATTTAATCAGCCGAATTCATTTTCCATTGAATTTTCACGTTTAATCAGCACAAATATATAGAAACTTTCCCAAAATCCATAAAATACTTTTTAGGTTTTAGCGCTTTCATCTTGCAAGCTTGAGGAAATTTTCTGTACATTGAGAGCTCATACTTTTGGTATAGTTTCTTTGTAGATTGTGTAGTGTACATCCCGTGATAGTTTTAGTAGAAAGGATTTTACAGTCTTTGGAGCTTTTGAGATTTATTGTAAGCTTAAGTTCAAGATAAGACCCTTCTTTCGTTGATTCTAGCCCTGGTAAGCCACAAATAGTGAGTTGCGACGACAATCTGTATCTTTTGCTCGATTATCATAGTACTTTTAATACTTCAGTGTAGATTGTAGTGCTTCATTATTGTGATATCGAGGAGGGTTTCAAGTAAAAATTGCTAGGACACTGTAATTAATCGAAAAAAGTATGATATGGTTATTCCTTTGTTGAGCATGTTTTCTTAAATATTAGGAGCGACATAATAAGTTGTTATCGTTGGTGAACGTGTAGACATAAGTTTTTAGTGCTTGGATGATTGAGTGGTTGTTATCCTTCCTAGTTGGGACTTGTAATCCTTTAATAACGACCCTATGTACAGGACAACTTAGAGACTATTTATATATATTATTTATAGCTGAATTACTTGCCTTTAGCCTAGAGAAAATGTTTGTTATTTCCCATTAGGATATTGTAGTTAGTTGCAAAGTTATGAAATGCCTAAGAGGGCTATCTTGTTGCCAAAAAATCCTATGTGTTTCTTACTGGATAGCTTGATTCAAAAGAGAGCTATGTGGTGCCACAGTGTACTTGACCTCGAAGGGGTCTCATACAAGCCCTTATCATATTTGTCATGGAATAAGACATAGAAAAATGAGGAAAATTTAAAACTTTTCTTTACAACCGAAGTCTCTTATAAAAACGAAAGAGTATCTATGAATTTATATATCAAACCATCTATAACATACTTTAATAAAAACTTAGATTCACGACCCTTACAAAATTCAAAAGACATATAAGTAAATACATATGGGAACAAGGTGGGTTAGTCCTCGAGACTATGACAACTCCCCAAGTCTTCATCTCAAGCTCCTTAGAAACCTATCTTCCATGTATAGTACATCACCTCTCCAAACCCTATACTTTGTAGAAAATGTATAAAGGGGTTATCACGAAAACATACTATGTATGGAAGCCATGCATGAAAACATTTAAAACATGCTTTGAAAAGGGACATTTCCTTTGAAATCATGCTTTATGCTATTTTGGAAATCATCCTTGAAATAGTTGGAGGATGCAACCAATAAGGCCACTCACATAAATTTCATTATAACATAAGATATATCATTACAACAACAAGCATAGTCTCCAACATTAAGATAACACACATCCCAATCTCAACAATACATAGCCTCCAATATAACTTATGAATACAAGACACATACCAAGATTATCTCATCATCTAGTAGTCATTACATAACTTACTCCTATGAAACACTTGTGCAAGGTATGATGACTAGCATGCATCTACAGTATACAACATAATCAATTATCACATCCCTGATCCTTTCATGATAAAGGCATTACCTTAGTAACCCCAATGGAATACTTGTGCAATGTGTGGTTGGCATCCCATAATAACAAACTTACTAAGCACTCCTTTCAAACTACCTTAGTCATGCACTTCATCTTTAGACATAAATAAAAACAATAGTCACTAATAAGTATATATTCATAAATATTATTTGAATTGTAAGTAAAGACAATCGTAGAAATAACTCAAGGGAGCCTGAAACAATTCTATGAGCTTCATATCAAAAGGACACCACCCATAACCCCCTTTCAAGTTCACTTGTGCAATGTACATATGAAGTTCCATACCCCATATATACTAAGTAAATCCATGAACAAGTCACAAGTGTACAAAAATACATAATCAACATCATAATAAGTGAAATAAACCTTAACATCATTCATAAGTTCCCATACCTAAAGGACTCCCACAAGAACTCCTCTTAGAAACCACTTATGTAATGTATAGGTAAAGTTCCATACTCATACCTATACTAAGTATTATCCCTAAAGAAGACCTAGTTAGAATTCATATTCATATTCATAAGTGACATTCATATCTTATTTCATATTCTTAATATATACGGAGATTCGCAGTAACCGACATAGACCATGTGAGCTACATGGAATCTGGTGTTCTACCTCCACACAGAAAAGAAGGTGTTTCACTTGCCTAATTTGAAACTAATCATATTAGCGTCTAGGTGGATCAACTAGATAAAACCTATGTTGGCACATAGTTAAGGAACAGAGAGATTGTTACTAGAATCCCGTACTTGCTAAATGTAGAAGGTTTCCAAGTCATGAGACAACATACTTTATTGGGAACCCAGACATGCTAAACGAAGAAGGAACCCGTATGGAAAGCCGTACTTGCTTGACGCAAAAGCTTCCATCTCATATACATGTTCACTCGGTCCTAAGCACAATTCCGTTTAAAGTAAATTTAAGTGCTTACTTTAGTTCATTGGTTGTTGGAGAATTTTCTTATGCATTCATCCCTAAACTACATTATATCACCTCAAGGATTCATTATGTGAGAATATCCTTTCAACCTTAGGATAAACAACATATGAGAATGTCCTTCATATCATAGTTTGATAGTTTTTATGAGAATTGCCTTTCATTCAACATACCAACACTACCATAGTAATAGCATAACATTCATATTCATATCATAGTATATCATACATATTCATATCATAACATAATTGATCATAGTTAGGATTGTAGGGAAGAGGAATCATGACTCAACACCACAATTCATGGATAAAGTAAGAACCTCCACCATGAGTGGGTCTACAATTCATATGTAGGATACAAGATAGGTAAACACCTCCACACTTTCGAGTGAATCATCATGCGTCGTAGTAGGTAAAGGTGCATAGGATAACTAACCTTCCAATAGAAACCTAAACAACAACCTCATCATCATAGAAACATTCCCCATAAGAGGTTTACAAACATGTACATAATGGCACAATTATGCATACAACTCACATCTTGCATTCAAGGGTCACATTGAGTCAACACATCAAGTATTCAATACATGGAACATAGATATAGTCATGAATCAAGTAATCTATTCATATTGTTCATAAAGTAATGTGATCATATTATAGGTCATGTGGGCGAGATCTTCTTACTTTAGGGATATATGCAACTTAACATACATAATAGCCAATTTCTCCTAGTCTTAATCTTCTTTACTAATAAATGCTATTCTTTACCATTAAAGTCTTAGTAGTTATCTTCATGTTACAAACCTTGCTCCCAATCCATGTCTCACATGATCATCCACTAAACCTAATCCTTAGGGTAACCTAACCACAAGCCTTACTCTTGATCAATCATAGTCATATAAGGACATTTTACTCAATTTCCATACTATACAATCATGATTTCCTATATGAATCACAGACAAGTCAATTAATGTCATTAAGCTTTGCTTATGAACAATACAAGACTAATCGATCTAGTCTAAGGTCACCCATCAAGATCTAACCCTATGTTACTACAATCACTTTGTTAGATAAAGAGAAATCATGATTCAATGACATAATAAACATAATTGAATAGTAAGCCTCCATGATTTATTTAGTCACATCTTAGTTCATACTTTAGGAAGAAGGGGAAATCATGGGCCCAATGGAGTTTTGATTCCAAATTCATTAATAATCCATAAATTAACTCATAAACCATACAAATCAATCATAATTAACCTAAATTAAACCATTTATTTCTTTTAAAAGAAGACCCATGACTAGATGTGAAAACCCTTGATTTGGGGTAGTTTGAAAACATATTTTAATGGGCTTCTTGGCAATAGGTAACCAAGAATAAATAGCTCCCATACCTTATACTTAGAATCCATCCAAATTTGAGTTGAAAATATCCTTCCTTCAAACTTTAATTGATTTTCTTCCAAGTCTTCAATGGATGTTTTTGAGAGAAGATTTATAGGAGCGAAAAGAAATTGGGGTTTTTATTTTGGGGTCTCTGGTTATATGGGGGTAATATTGTTTTAAGGCTTTAATATATATATATATATATATATATAAAACTAATTAAAAGAAGCCCCACTCAATAATTGACGAAAAGGAAATTACTTGAATGCCCTAATTTTAGGCAGCCCCTTCAGGGACCACGCCCACTTGTACGGGTCATGAGGGGAACCACGGGTTGTGGTGGTGCCCGTGGTCCCTGAGGCAGTGTGCTTACCTTCCTTTTCAATCCCTCCAAGGCTAAGGAAGGTCCACAGAAGCTCCCAGGATCCTTGGTAGTTGTTGTGTAGCTTGTGAACAAGGGGACAACATCTAAGCAAAGTTGCCTTGCCTCCATCGAGCCTAAGTGAGATCCACACCTACTTTGATGGAACATCTAGGGCTCGTGGTGGTGCCCCTGTTCTTTGGGGTTGTAGCTCTCAAATAATGTTCCACTCCCACAAAGCTAAGGCCACCCCCACAAGCCTATCCACGATCTGTATTCATGACCACTAGTCGTGAAGTGGCTCGTGAAGGGTGTATTGGCTTGGAACCATTCTTAGACACCTTGCATTGCCACCAAGAGTGGCAACACGGCTTGTGGTGGACACCAGGGGTCGTGTAGACCCTCTTGGTGAGGTTAGGCAGTGTCTAGATGGTGGCTCTTGCACACTAGGCTCCTACAATGCCAAGGCAAGACTAAGACACCTCCAGCGATTTATGGTCAAGACCACAAGTCGTGGTGGGGTAGTAGTGCCTAGGCAGTGGCTCGACCTCCATGCCATGCCTCACACATGCCTTAAGGAAAGCTCAGTAATACCTTTATAAATTCTTCTACGCATAGAATCCTAGTACATACATTAACATTCAACCACTAAAATCCTTAACACATGTCTTAAAGCCTCACGTATAGTCTCTAGTTCAACTTATATTTTTGAGGTTCATTACACAACTTGGTAAAAAGGGGAAAATTGATGAAAATAATAAATGAAAACCTGAGGATCGCAGAGTTAACTTGGTGACTCACCGATAGGTCTGAAGATGGCCCTTTGTTCCACTGTATCGAGCCGTGAAGCAAATGATTAAATCGGTGGTGAAAAAGAGCAATCGGCGCATTACCGAGAGGTTCCACGAAGCAATCCATATCATCCTGTGATCCAAAAGACAAAGATGCATGGAACAAGCAAATGACGATGATAAAGCTACCAGAGGGAGAATTGTCGATTTGTTCGGCGATTTCGACTAATGTGGCCGAGTGGCCCACTGCAGCACTAATCTTTGAAAAATATAAATACTTTTTGAGTATTTTAGCTTAGTATATTGAATCATTATGTTTAGAATACAACATTATCATGTTTTTCCAGTTTTTATCTTAGTTTTTGAGCTCTAAGTTGATAGGGTTTTTGGAGAAGAACTTCAAGACCAAAAGGGTTTAAACTCTAAGGATTTGGACTTGGGTCTTTTGATTTTTTCATCATAGGGTTGTAAAATGACTCAAATTTTCATACACACTTGAATGCAAGATCATTTTGATATAAATTTCTTCCTTTTGTTTATGTGTATCTAAAACCCCAATTCTTGGGGTGTGATTTTGTGAATATGTGTTAGATTATTTGTTGGGTCTTTCTTGATGATAGTTCAATTGTAGTTTAACTATGATTTCATTTAGTAGTTGTGGATGAATCTAATGAATTTTTAGTTTCAAATATGATTTCATATTTGTGTTTTTGGCTTGTTCGAGAGAGAAGTCGCGAAACTAAAATTACAAAATTGCTGACCAGTGGGATGGGGTCAAAATGAGGCTCAACACGATAGAGTTATCCCAAGTCATTCTCACTCACTTATCTCAAGTGAATGAGTAGGCTAAGGGGGTGGTTGTTCTCCATGCGACAAGTGGGTGTCCAAGAGGAACCAATCCGAAACGGGGTAAGTTGCTCAAGAGAGAGGCTATCCCCCTTAAAGTCTAGCCTAGTAATCATTAATCTATGAGTTTTCTACCAAAAGCATGTACACAATGATTTTGTCTATCCCGTATTCCGATCACACCCTATGAATTCCCCCTTGCTTAATTTATTTCTCTTTGTTAATTTCGCTGTGTTTTACTACTTGCAACAAAAACCTCATTGATAATTGACGCTTGAGTCATCACTCTTGATTTAATATATTTTTATTTGAAAATATCTATAGCTAATACTACTTAGAATGTAATTTTACTTTCCTATTAATTCTCACCACCACTTCCTGTGGAAATGATCCCAAACCTTGGTTGGGTTAATATACTACGGTACAATCATCAACACTTGCATTGGGAGTTGTGTCTTTGATGACATTAATAATTAGAATGGCACTGCTTCCGGAGAGTGGTGTTATGTAATTTTTTTTAGTTAAGTTGAATTTCATTCGCGTTAGTTCTAGTTTTACTAACCTTATTTATATTTTGTTTTTCTTGGTTGAATATCTAAATAGGGTAACAAGAATGGATATTCATTATGGGTGCCACACGATCATCCCCTTCGGAAACTACTGAACCTCAGGGACAACCTCGTGACATTCTAACAAGTGGTGGACGAGACAATTTAGGATATGTGGCTAAAGTTTCAAGAAATACTACAACCATGCCCATCTAATGGTATGACTCACAAAGCACTACAAGAATGCTTCTATAGGGATCTTGTACCCTAGAATAGAAGTATAGCTGATCAACTCTGCGAGGGTGATATTCAGCACAAACACTACAAAGCCATAGCAAAGATCCTTGACGGCGTGGAAGAAGTCAATAAGGAAGCCAAATAGAAGAAGAGTGAGATGCTCTAGTTACCCTGTTGGATGATCTAGCCAAATGAGTAATGAAGTTTGAAGTGCATGCCATTGAAAAAGAAAAATACTTCTCCCTCCGAGAGTGTAAACAAAATAAAAAGCATGAAGAAACGCAAGACGATGAAGTCCTTTCTATCATTCAACAAACACTTGTAGAACAAGACAAAGGATGAAGGATATGAAGGACAACATTGAAATTATGAATGAAACGTCCACTTCAAACTCCATGACAATTCAGCTGTAGGATGCTCCAATCAACCATTTAATGAAAGGTCACTATCCACCGTTTGCCTAGGAAGCACCAAACTACACCATGGCTGACCACGAGGCTGAAGCGTAGTTGATGACTTGCATCGTTCCGCGATGTTAACTTAGGCGATGTTTTGGAGGCAACCCAAAACCCAGATATTATCTTTTATTTGTGTTTTGGTTAAATTATAGTGTGCTGGTTGTACAGGTTTAATTGTGATATAATGTTCGAAAGAATAAACGATGGCATTCAACATGTCCAATTGGTGTGTTGCCAAAGAGGTTGGTGAACCCGACATTAACCGCCGTTTGAATAAATATATCCTCAAAACTAGAGTCAGTAAGACTCAGTGAGCTAAGGAAATTGTTGGCGATCAGATTTTGACCGCCGTTTCAACTTTTAAAATTAATTAGAAGTTCTATAAAACTCGGAGAATTAACTGATTTCTCGAAAAAACACCAAATGACTAAGTAAATACGAAAAACATCACCGTATGAGCTTAAATTGGTTATCTTGCGAGCAAACGATTTTGATCCTCAATTTCGTTCACTTTTACATGTTTTCATTCTTTCAACCGTACCTTTGCTGATAAATTTCAATATATTACGGCCTTCTCAAGTCTTTTAATCATCTATTGGTGCTTGGAGCATGGGTTGCATTGCTGCCTGACAATAAACTTTGAATTAGCCAGAACAAAAGTCAAATTAGGGCGGCTGTAAATAATTTGAGAACATGGGTTGAACATATGTGCATTGGGTTGCTGAGAGAAGCTGTATAGAGCTTGCTGAAGCTTTTTGTAGTCCTCCTAACATCCCCACCTCACCTTCTACTCAATGTTAAATCTAATGTAGGACTCCAACTCGAAGAAGCTGCTTAATATGGATTATTCTCTAGCCCTAGCTTTTCCTTTCTCTTATTTGACTATTGGATTATTATTATATATATTTGAATACAAATGGTTTTTAACTGTGGTGGGGTGAGGCCCACTTTTTTTGCGACTGAAATGTTTATTTGTGTTTTGTTTATATTTAGGTTGTTCTATCTTAAATTGTGTTTAATATGATTTTTGTGGATGATTGAGCTTATGACACCCTTTTGGTCATAATTCTAAAATGATACTGACCCTTCTGAAAAAATTCAATTTTCTTTAAATATTATCCACCTCTTGTATGTACTTGAAAAGGTGTCTACTCTTAGACAAATTTGAATCTCGCATTCGATCAATACCAATGAATTGAATAGTGCTCGCAATCAAATGAACATGAATGTACAGGTACAACATGGACAAATGATGTTGCATACACAATATATGAACTCTTAGCATCTCATTGTGATTACCCAATTGTCAAATCAATTCTCTTGTAATGACCGTTGCACACTAGCAAAAGTGTGGAGTCTTGTTTGACTTTAGTGTCGATGCCTTGTGTGATAAGCTTACCTTGAACCATGCATGACAACAACTTGAATTTGCCCTGTTTGTCTTGTTGACTAAGTAAATCTTTCTCCTCATATGATCTCAGGCAACTTTATAGAGTGTGAACCAGTTTAACATAAACCTCTTTTGTGACCTACCTTGTCAGTGTTTGAATCTATCTTGAACACCCTTTGAGCCTTACCTTTCTTTGGAAGAAACTTGACAATAACATAACCTCTCTTAATCCTTTACCCATAATCCTCTATATTCGTACTTAATAACATAGCCAACTTAGGCCAAAGTGTGGTGGAAATGAAAAGCAAGTAAACAAAATGCAAGAAATAACCTGTCTACCCATCGTGTTGAGGAAAATTGAACCCCTCCATATAAAAAAGAGAGAAAAGAGAAAAGAGAAAAGAGAAAAAGAAAAGAATGAATAAGAAAAGTTGTGAAATAATGTTGAAAATCACAAAGAGAAAAAAGGGATTTCCAACACACTATGGGAAAGTGAATAAAGGGATGACTTGTAAACACTATTGAACTTGATGAAAGGAAAGGAAAGGAAGTGTTATGAGAAACAAATTTGATGAGGATCATAGTCACTGAGCCTAAATGATCATACCTTTGAACAGAGCCCCATTACAAGCCTTATAAAGAACTTTTTGATGTTGAGAAAACTAAAACAAATGTTGATAGGAAAATACTAACAAACCTATGGGTAAAAACATGCATTGTGTTTTTCCTTGTGAGAGTGAGTATTGTATCTGATTCTACAACCTTAAAAATGATTAACATCATGTCTGTGAGAATGGAACTATAAGTTATGTGAGGGAACTCAAATGCTTTTGTGAGCTCAAACTTACATTTGAAGCAAGTATTGCGAGCTTGAGAATCTTCGGTAATGGTGTGTCACAACTTTAATCTTTGGGTAAACAATGAATCCTTACATAAATAATTTGAGTGTCATTGTGTACATTCATGATTGCATTTTGTGTAACACTACTTGAGATATCTTTTTTGAACTGCTGAACTTGAGTTTTACTTGAGGACAAGCAAAAGTTAAGTTGGGTGTGTTGATGAGTCCCCAGCTTGGACTCATTTAGGCTATATTTTGATGGAAAAAGTGTCCTTAATTGTTTGTTTTATCTCCATTACTAATGAATAACCTTGAGTTTTAGGTATTTTGAGTTTGAGGCGAAGCATGTACGCTACTTTGCAATAAGAAGCTAAAAGGATGAAAAAAACAAAAAAAATGAACGATTAAGGATCGCCGAGTCAACTTGATGACTCGCCGATAGGTCTGAAGATCGCCTTTCCTCCAGTGTGCCGAGCCTTGAAGGAAAGGATGAAATCGACGATGAAAAGGAATAGTCAGCGCATCACCAAAGAAGTTCTGCAAAGCAATACCTTATCGCCTATTGATCCAAATCACGAAGATGCATGGACCAAGCACAAGAAGACGATGAAGTTACCAAAGGGCGAATCACTAATTTTTCAGCGATCCCAACTAATGCGGTCGAGTATCCCGCTGCAACACCAATCTTTGAAAACTATAAATACTTGTTGAGTGTTTTTTCTTCGTATATTTAATCATCATTTTTATAATAAAACATTATCATATTTTTCAAGTTTTTGTCTTAGTTTTTGAGCTCTAAGTTTGAGAGGGTCTTTGGAGAAGAACTTGGACACCAAAAGGGTTTCAACTCTAAGGATTTGGAATTGGGTCTTTTTATTTCTTTATCCTTGGGTTGTAACAAGACTAAAATCTTCATACCCACTTGAATGCAAGCTAATTTTGGCATAAATGTTTACCTCTTGTTTATGTCTAGCTAAAACACCAATTCTTGGGGTATGATTTTGTGAATATGGGTTAGATTATTTGTTCGGTGTTTCTTGGTGATCTTTGAATAGTAATTTCATTTTGATTTGTTAGTTGTTTTGGACGAATCAAATGAATTTGTAGTTGCAAATACGAGTTCATTTATGTGTTTTCGGCTTCCTTTAGAGAGAAGTAGAAAAACTAAACTACTAAATTGATGGTCGGTGGGAGTGGGTAGACATGAGGCTCATCTCGAGAAAGTTACCCCTAGTCTCGTTCCCACACACGCATCTTGATAGAGTGAGTGGGTTAAGGGTTAAGGTGGAGATTTTTCTTCATGCGACAAGTGGGTGTCCGAGAGGATCCCATTTGAAACAGGGTAAGTTTCCCGAGAAATAGTTTATCCCCCTAAAAGTCTAGCCTAGTCATAATTAATCTATGATTTTTCTATCAAAAGCATGTACCCAATGATTTAGTATATCCCGTATTCCGATCACATCCCAAGAATTTCCCGACTCTTTATTTAGTTCTCTTTTGTTAATTTAGCTGTTTTTTTACTACTTGTGACAAAAACCCCATTGATAATTGAAGCTTGCGTCACCCCTCTTAGTTTTATATCTTTTTATTTGACAATGTCTTTAGCTACGACTAGTTAGAATGTAATTTTACTTTCCTATTGATTCTCACCACCACTTCTTTTGGAAATGATCCACACCCTTGGTTGGGTTAGTATACTATGGTACAATCATCAACACTTGTACTGGAAGTTGTTTCTTTGGTACGTTATCAATTAATGCACAAGCATTTGTTGATATGATTTATGACAAGCCTCAAAAGTTTGTAGGAAGGATTGAATCAAACTATATCGATTCCTTCACTATCGCTCTACTAAATGATAATATGGATATCTCACAAATTCAGGCAATTTGCACAAAGCATAGAAGAGAGTTCACATCAAAACTATAAGAGCGACAGGGTTCAAACAAATTAGTAGAAAAGGGATAGGACTTGCAGTTAACATTTACTACTTTTAGGGTTGTCCCAAGCCTCGATATTATAGTAAGCCACCCAAACCTTCACTTCAAATAATCCAAGGTATTAGACTTGATAGTCGTGGACACCCTGGTCCAGGTGAGGGCTCAAAAGAATTAGGCTCTCAACAACAAAGAAATTCAGGCAAGGGTAGGTTAGTCGTGCCGTGTTATGATACATGAAGTAGCATGCATTTTGGGAGATGTATATGTGTGGAGGAACTGCCTGACCATAAGTCATAGTTGTTTGGCTCAACTAACTAGGTTAGGTGTAGGTTCTTCCTCATAATCACATTTAACAAGGCGTGGACCTTAGACTTCAGTACGTAGAGGGAGAGGTAGATGGGGAGAATCTAGTTGTAGTTTCTAGAACAGTGCACATGCACTTGCTGACAGACACGACTCAGAGTCATCACCCAATGGTATGATATTTACATTGGTTTTTTCTTATTATTGTGTTTCTGTTTTGATTGATCTAGGCTCTATCATAAGCTATGTTACTCTATTTGTTGGGAGTGTTTTTTTATAGCAGCGTATTCATTATATCAAACTTTTATTATTTCTACAACAATTGGTTAGTCTATTATTGCCAAGAGAGTCTATCTAGGTTGCACAAAAGAAATCATTGACCGTCATATCTCTTTAGATCATCGATATGGTAGAGTTAGAGATGGTCGATTTTGACGTCATTATAGGTATGGATGTAGCATCTTGTATGATAATTTTGAGTGTTAGACAAAGATTTTTAGATTACATTTTCAAGGAGAGGCAATGCAAGAATGGAAAGGTAATTGAACTGTCGAAAGGTAGGTTTATTTCCTATATTAAGGCAAGGAGGATGATTACTAAGGGTTGTAAGTATCATCTTGTCCATGTTCAATGTATGGATGCAAAACAACCAATTCTCTAATATATTTTGATGTTTAATGAGTTTTCGTATGTATTTCCAAATGATCTTCCTCGTATTCATCAAAATGGGAAATTTATTTTGCTATTGATATGTTGCTTGGTACATAACCCATATTTGTCCGTGCTTATAGAATGCCTTTTGCTAAGCTAAGGAATTGAAGGATTATTTCAAAGATTTTTTGGATAAATGATTTTGTAACACTTTGAAAATCCAAGACGTGTTCTAGAGCCTAACATAAGTGTCATAAGGTTTAGACACTGTTTTAAGGTCTATAGAATATAATTTATTTAGGAAGTCTAGAAACCAAAACGTCCAAGAACGTCCATGACGTTCGGAAACTAGGTCAATGAGGTACTAGTGTGCCTTAGCCTATTTGACTAGCTTTTAGAAGTCGGAAAATGATGAAAATTAGTGGAAGGGTGTCTAATATGTATTTAAGTTTGTTCATAGTCGAAACATTCAGTCACAACTCCCCAAGGACCAACCAAGGCCCTTGAGGAGGACCCTTGCATTCTGGGGTCAAAGACTGCCTGGGCAGTGTGCACCCACGAGGGGAATTAACGGGGCGTAGGTTGATTGACGGGGCAGTCACTTAGATGATGTTGTTGTATCAATTATGAATAAATTAGGATGAATTATATTACTATCATGCTAGTTCTTGAGAAGTTGATCTAGGTTATGAAATATGTTGTGAATTGGCCTAAGTATCTTGTCTTAAGCTATGAACTAGTGATGAATTGTGATATAGTGATTCAATTGACTTTGTTATCATGTTGGTTGTGGTTATATGATGATACTACACACTAATTGGGTTGATTAAGGTTTATGGTAAGACCTTGATGATGAATTATGAAGGAGACTTGGTAAGTCTTGTGATCCCTATTCTTTACTTCAGTTATGGTTAATTGTGATTAAGTCATGATGTTGTATTGGAGTATGCCTTGTATTAAGATTTATAGGGTTGGTATGATTTTAAATTGAAATGTCTTGATTATGGTTTGTGAGGTGTTGTTTAAGATGTAAATGTTATAAGGATGGTGAATGATTTACCAATGTACCTTATTATGAAGTGATATATTAATGTGCTAACCTCCCTATATGAATTGTAATGAAAGGACAATACTCATGCAATTCTTATTGAGCTATGATGATGATGATGTTATACAAGGGTTAGACCCTATGACCTACATTAAGCTATGATAATTAATAAAGGTATTAAAGACATTTCAAAAGGGACTCTAGCTTAGCACCGAGTGAACTAGAGTGAGGAGTGTCCCTTCCCACATAGGGAAGGTATGATCACTAATGTACTCTTCAGATTGGAGACAACAATGTATGTAGCATAAAAAGGGTCCCAACTATATCTCCTAGTTCTTGAATTATGTTGCCCCCATTGGAATACTAACTAGTGGATCCACGTAGTTGCTATGTTCATGTTTTGGTACTACCTTGCCAAGTAGACCGCCTTCTTTAGGTGTAGGGTTCCATGACACCGGATTCCATATTAGCTCATGTGGTCTATGTCGGTTTATGTTCCTAAAAGGTAAAATGAATTAAAGGAGTGAACTTTAACTAAGATAACCTAAGGGGTTTAGCTTAGTCTAGGTATGAGACTATACCTAAACATTGCACTAGTTAGCCTTGAAGGGAGTCTTAGGAGGATGTTCTTATGTATGAATATGCTTATAATGGTACATGATATGTATATGATGAACTTGCACATTGTTGATACTATATGTTGATTAGTTTCACTTATGAATATGTGTTGGTCTACATTGTTAAAGTATGATGATATGTACTATTAAATGCTATGCTATGTGAAATAGAAGGTTGGTCATGATTCTTGTGAGTTACGTGATTGAGTCAGGTTATGGGACTTTTCTTGATCATTGCACTTGTTGACTTGATAGGGTTTCATGGGTAATCATATTGCTTTGGTTATTCTATAATGAACTCTTATTCATGCTTGTGGTTATTTATGACTTGATGATAGTGTTACTTGACTATGTATTCAATTACATGATATGCATATTGACTTGACTAGTTTTGATGTTGTTGGTCTTGTTATGTACATGCCTCTGACTTAATGAATATGCCTTATTGATTTGGTATGGTCTTGTTGAATGTGCATAAAGGTTTTCAAAGTAAATTGCATACTTAATGAAATGTCCTCTTTTAGCATGTTTTCATGATATGTGTGCATATGGTCTCATACTTAGTACAAGTGGTGTACTAACCCCATTTCTTCCTTTTCCCCAACATTTTAGGTTCTGGTCGTTGAAGAGCTTTTGGAGACGACTTGAATAAGACTTAGATTTCTTAATCATCCAAGTAGGGTAGGTCCTCACTTTCCGATGGTGATGCCACTATCAAGCCTATGATGTGGCTTTAGTTTTAAGACTCTTATGTTTCTTTCCTTTTTCATTTGGATATTAAAGGTTGTATGAACTATATGTGGTCTTGTTTCATTGATGTATGGTCTAGGCCCAATTTGATATACTCTTATTAGATGGTTATGAGATGAGACGACTATTTGAGACTATGTTATGTTCTTTTATATTTATGTGCAATAAAAGTAGAAGACTCAGTAATCTTTCTATACGAAGGGTCTATGTATACTTGATATATATATATATATATATATATATATATATATGTGTGTGTGTGTGTGTGTGTGTGTGTGTGTGTATGTAGAGGTCTACGTAAACCTCAATGTAGAAGTAGTAAAAAGTTTAAATTTCCACTAAATTTGACCTATGAATGTAATGATGTAATCTAAGAGGCTAGTCTTAGTCCTCAAATAGGACAACGACGCCGGTTACGTCTAGGGAACTCTCACTTATGAATAGGAATCTATGTGATGCTTAGGAAACTCTCACTTTCTTGGAAGTCCAATATCGTGCCTTTAGAGTTTAGCTTTATGTGCTTTTGCATCGAATCCTCGTATTATTATTATAGCAATGAATACTCGAAGGAATGCGGCACGAAGACTTAAGAAAGAGATTGCCAATGCAGGAGTTCCCCCCCGTGGTGATCAAGTCCCTCCTCTTGATGAAGATATGAATGATGACCAAGCTCCAGTCAATCCTCCTGCTTTGACGGATGGTGACATAAGGGATGTTTTTCTCCACATGGCCCAAGCCATTACTACCCAAGAACAAACCGCCATTACTCAGGCTCAAATCCATGAGGGCCCAAGCTAATTGGGATGTTGTACCCCGAGCAAACCAACAAGTTGCTACCATGGCCTCCCGTTTGAGGGATTTCACTAGGATGAATCCCCCTACTTTCTGTGGGCCAAGGTTGAAGAAGACCCCCAAGAGTTCATTGATGAAATCTACAAGATCATTTATGCTATGAGGTTGTCTAATAGTTATAAGGCTTAGTTAGCCACTTACCAACTCAAAGATGTGGCCCAAACTTGGTATGTTCAATGGAGGGACAATAGGACTTTAAGGGGTGGACCGGTGACTTGGGAGGTGTTCAAGAAGGCTTTTCTAGATAGATTGTTTCCTAGGGAGAAACGGGAAGCTAAAGTGGTGGAGTTTATCAACCTTCGTCAAGTAGGTATGAGTGTTATTGAATACTCCTTGAAATTCACTCAATTGTCAAAGTATGCTCCTTCTTTGGTGTCCGACCCTAGAGATAAAATGAACCGCTTTGTGACTGGAGTGTCGGATCACTTGCAATAAGAGTGTCATTCTGTAACAACCCAAAAATGACTATGCTAAGTAATGCTTAAACGTACCTAGAATGCCTGGATTAGACCGTGTTCACACGGCTTGTTGCACGTAGAACCAGACCTCAGAACCTATGCACTAGCCAAGCCAACCAACTTGGTGAGTTATTCGAGCTAGGCAAGGTGAGAACCAAACATGTAGGGCACCCGAATATGAAGATCTACCCGAATGAGTCTTAACCGAACTTAAAAAGGGGTAATCTTAAGTTTGGAGGGTCTAGGGGTATAATGGTCTTTTTCCAGGCTAAGGGTAGAATTTTAATTACCCTAAATATTTAATTAATTAATTAATTAATATGGTGGAGGGGCAATTTGGGTAGAAAGGGCCAAAATTGACCCTTTGAGCGAAATCTTGCTCCACCCGGGTTCGAGCCTTAGTGGGAGCAATGATTTAATTTGATTTATTTTATATAGTGGATTAATTTAATTAATTAATATTTAATTGCTGATTTAAGAAAAAGGAAAAAATTCAGATTTTATTTATTAGTTAAAGATAAATCCTAATTTGACTAAGTCTCTCCCTAATCTCCTAATCCTAAGTTAACACTCTCACACGTTTCTCACCACTTCTCTCTCACTCACGATCTGCCTTCAACAAGAGAACAAGAACAGAACGTCAAATACAAAAGTTCATCAAGAACTTGAAAGCTAAAAACTCAAAAGCAAAACAAGCTTAAAAACGAAAGGTAAAAATCAATTTCTCGATGGATTTTGCTTGTGGTTTCGGTGGTGAGACGTTGGCTTAGTGGGGAAATAGGCAGCACGTTGAATTACTTTTGAACAACTTCAGGTATGTTTTTTCTTCTCTCTTGGTCCCTTTCCCAAGAGACACCTAAGTTCAGCTTAATTCCAGTAAAAAAAAAACTAAGGTTGTCCCCGTTGCATGCCCCTGTCATTAGATCCTTTGAAAGATTCAAGTATACGTTGGTATGACTTCTGGTAGATGATTTTAGGGGTGGTTGTGATTACGTGTATGAATGTGTATTCGGAATTATATAGAAATGAAAGAAGTGTTTCCGAAAATGTGTGATATGTTAACTTGTGAGTGCACGTCTGTACTGTGACTTGGTTTCGGCTAAGAGCATGAAATTTTGCATGATTAAATTGTTGTATTTTACGTGTATGAATATGTTAAAAACGTGATGTTCATATAAGTTCAAGGTTGCTGAATTAAATGAAAATTCTTGATTTAAAGAAATCTTGAAAATGCACCTAAAGATCTCCCTAAAAACTACTCGAAATGTCTTAATGTTTAACGTGAAAGAGGGTGAGACAATGGACTGCAAAAAGGTGATTAAATTCTCGAAAGTAACCATGAAAACTTACCTAAAGATGCACTAGAAGTTACACAAAAATTTATCCTAAATCAAATATTTAAAAGTTGAGAAAAATGTACTGCAAAGAGGGTAAACAAATTTTCAGCATTCTAGAAATTTGTTTTTTTGGCAGCTTACTGTAAAAAGTGACGTTCAAATTTTTTTTTTAATGCGTGAGGTCAGTGAGGATTGAACCCAAGACCTCACCATATACATGTCATAAAAAATTAAATAATAAAATATGGTAAGGGGGATTCAAAATGGGGTAAAGCTCAAGTGAAAAGTTAGGGGGAAAATGAAAGAAAATGAAGTGAGGCGTGTGGGGTTCGAACCCACAACCTCTTGGACAAATGAAGGAGAGAGGAGAAGAATGAAATAACGAAATAATAAAAATGAGGTATGTGGGATTCGAACCCACAACCTAGGCAGAATGAGAAGGTAAGGAGAAATGTACATCAAAATCAGGTGAGGCTGTGGGGGTTCGATCCCACACCCTCTTAATCTAAACGAATGAATCTAGTAAATAAAGGAAAAAGAAAAGAATGGGGGCGTGGGGATTCGATCTTGGGTTCCCCAGGCTGAAATGTTTGAGACAAAAATGAAGAAAAATAAGATGAGGTGAGTGGGGATTGAACCCACAACCTCTTGGATAGGTGAGAAAGTTAAGAGAAAAATTAAGAGAAAAAGAATGAGCTTGTGGGGGATTGATCCCACAATCTCCTTGTCTTAAACGAGAAAGAGAAGGGGGAAAAGAAAGAAAATGATATGGGGGTGATGGGGATCGAACTAGGATCCCCAAAATCTGAAAAATCCAATTATCAAGTTTGATATAAGATTAAGTGTTGCTCAAGGGATTCGAAATCGGGTTCCCTTGCCCAATTCCATATTGACACATAAGTCTTACGTGATTAAATATTTAATGAATGCTGCCTATAGGAATCAAATTGAGACCTTGGCATACTTACAAGATGCATAAGTCTTGTAGCACATAATCTTGGGTAATATAAATCACTTAAATGAACTATGAATGAAGCCTCATGGCTTGTGTGTGTGGACTCATAAGTCCAGCATACGTTTATAAAGTAAGTGAACCTAAGATGTTATGTGATGAATGATGAGACCCCAAAAGGGTTAAGTAAGAGTGTGAAACACACTAAAAGGCCAAGTGCATTGGCATATGATGAAATGAACATTCACGTAAAAAGGGGGTGAGTAATTATGAAGGGCAAATGTGCTAAGACTAATGAATGTGGTGACAACATGATAAGAGGCTAATGTGAAACATGAGAGCAAATTCAAATGAGCCTAAGTAAATGTTACCAAAATGTACTCACCTATGAGAGTGTAAAGTTAATGAAGAGCAAGTCTTTATGAACACTCTAATGAAAGTATTAAAGTTAATGCATACTTAATACTTATGATGAGATGAGAAATCATCTAATGAGCAATGATGTTCTCATGCTAGAAGTCAGCTTCTATGATGTATGAGATGAATGTAATGGAACTTTATACTGAGAACCGATAGGCTAATTATGAGTGGCGATTCCTTCTTTTGGGAAGGCAGAGGTTCGTGTAATTCTCATGAGATGAGACTGTCCGTCCAGACGGGTATGAGTCTCCTTATATCTCCTAGTCTTTGAACCTATGCAGCCAACATAGGGATCTAGCAGGGTTCAATTCCCTATATGCGCTAGCATGTTTTGGTTTCACTTTGGCTGGTGATTCCACCTCTTTTCGGTGTGGGGTAGACACAGGATTTCATGGAGCTCACATGATCTATGTCGGTTAAATTTAAAGTTCCCAAAGAAAGAATGAGGCCATCCTCATGTAATGCCCACAATGAAATGAATGATACCAAAGATGTTTGGGTAGGATAATCAAGAGGTGAACTAGACTTATGTAATGACACTAGGTCATTCTTAGTCATTGCACAGTGAACTCAATGAGAGTCTTAAACTACATCCTAGGTATAGCTGGTGTTTACACTAGCCTATGAATGAAATAAAATGAAGTACGTATGAATTAATGAAGCAGACTCTGTGTTTGCTAAAGAAGGCTCCCTAGTTGAGGTCCCATATGTTGAGCCCTCATTTTGGGAAGTCCTAATGTTAAGTCCATGATTCCAAGGTCTCATGGCATATGAACGAATGAAATGAAATTTGATATGTAGTATATGCCATATGTTATGTGCTATATGCAATATGTTATGTGATGTGTGCAATATGATACATATGATGATGCATGTTACTCTCATGGCATGACTTTCCTAATCCGATTTTGGCAAGTCTACTGACTAGACTTTCCATAACTCATATCGTTAGGAAAAAGCTATTCTAAATCATGCATGTCCGTGGTGTGTGCTTGCATATACCCATACTTAGTACAAGTGTGTACTAATTCCATACATTTATCTACTTTTAGGTGCAGGTGCAGCAAGACGTTAGAGCTTACGAGTCGACGCAGAAGTTATCCGGATGTGGAGCTTCCATCCGGATTTGG
Organism: Solanum sitiens; assembly: GCA_016801875.1. Classification (NCBI taxonomy): domain Eukaryota; kingdom Viridiplantae; phylum Streptophyta; class Magnoliopsida; order Solanales; family Solanaceae; genus Solanum; species Solanum sitiens. The sequence goes on from JABWTJ010000019.1 coordinate 1,426,126, forward strand.
TAGGCCCTCATGCTTTCGAGGATGCTTACTGGATTATTCTAGAGTAGACGTAGGCATGAGCTAGTGGAGTATGTTCCACTAGCGTTTCTTTCGTATTTACTTTCAGACATTGTATTTGTGCCATTTTGGCAACTCTATATTTATGACTATATCTTTCATTTGATTATCTTGATTTAGATGGTTGTTGTGAACGCTTATGAGTTTACGTAGATAGTATTATGCGAGATCAATGTTTTCCAATATAAAGTTTAAATAACAAAAGTTAAAATTTTCTATTAAAATTAACCTAGATGAAGTAACAACGACGTATGTAGGATTGTCTGCGACCTCTGAGAGGTCAACGACGCCGGTCTCAGCTGGGGTCTAGATTTTGGTCGTGACACATTCAACTATGCTACATGACAATATGAACATTTCTTGTCGCATGGTTCATGCTCAACAAGTGGAAGAGGCAAGAGAAAGAGTAGAGAGGCCAAGAGGGCAAGATCTTTTGATGGTGGTTCTTCTAAGGGTAGGCTTGAGATCCAAGAAAATCCTAGGTTCAAGAAGAGGGTTTCTAATAAAGTTCCTTCCAAGTTCCCTAAGGCTAAAGATAATAGGATGTCTAACCCTAATCCTAAAAAGGGAAGGGATTCTAGTTCACCAACCAAGAAGCCAACTTGTGGAAAGTGTGGCAAGAAGCACTATGGTGATTATCTTAAGGGAACGGACAATTGTTTTGGTTGTGGAAAAAGTGGACACAAGGTTCGAGATTGACCAAATGTGAGGGGGCAAGTCAAGGAGAGTGGTCAAGCTAGTGGTTCAAATGATGCTCCGAAGAAGAACCGCTTCTATGCTCTCTTCTCTAGAGGTGAGCAAGAGACTTCTCCCTACGTGGTGACAAGTATGTTGAAAGTCTTTTCCATTGATTTATATGCTTTACTTGATCCGGGCGCTACTTTATCTTTTGTTACGCCCTTGATATCTAAGAAATTCGATATCTTACTTGATATTCTAAATGAACCTTTTATGGTGTCTACGCTGGTGGGTGAGTCGGTTGTTGCAAACAGGGTGTATAGAAATTGTCCTATAATGTTGCCCAATAGAGTTACTTATGTTGAACTAGTAGAATTTGATATGTTTGATATTGATGTCATATTGGGTATGGATTGGTTGCATGCTTGCTTTGCCTCTATAGATTGTAGAACAAGGGTGGTGAAGTTTAACTTTCCAAATGAGCCCTTTTAGAGTGTAAAGGGGGAAATTCTATTCATAGAGGTCGTATCATCTCTTGTTTGAAAGCTTGTAAAATGATCTCTAAAGGGTGTTTATACCATATTGTAAGAGTCCAAGATTTGGACTCTGAAATTCCTCCCATTGAGTCGGTCCCCGTAGTGAAGGAATTTCCGGAGGTCTTTCCTAATGATCTTCTCGGTATTCCTCCAAAATGGGAAATTGATTTTGGTATCGACTTGTTATCGGATAAAAATTCCATTTCAATTCCTCCTTATCGGATGGCTCCGGCCGAATTGAAAGAGTTGAAGGCTCAACTCAAAGATTTACTAGACAAAGGCTACATTAGACCTAGTATCTCTCCATGGGGTGCTCCGGTTTTATTTGTGAAGAAGAAGGATGGCTCCCTTAGGATGTGCATTGATTACTGCCAACTCAATAAATTCACTATTAAGAACAAGTATCCTCTTCCTCGGATTGACAACTTGTTTGATTAACTCCAAGGGGCAAGCTATATTTCTAAGATTGACTTGAGGTCAGGGTATCACCAACTTAGGGTGAGATGTGAGGATATACCAAAAATGGCATTTCGGACTAGATATGGTCACTATGAGTTCTTAGTAATATCCTTTGGTCTCACTAATGCCCCGCGGCATTTATGGATCTCATGAATAGGGCCTTTCTAAGTTACCTAGATTCATTTGTCATTATCTTCATTGATGACATCTTGGTATATTTGAAAAATGAGGGTGATCACATGAACCATTTGAGGGTGGTGTTACAAGTTCTTAAGGAGAACCAATTATTTGACAAGTATAGCAAATGTGAGTTTTGGTTGAGGTCGGTGGCGTTTCTTGGTCATATCATCTCTACTGAGGGAGTTGAGGTTAATCCAAGGAAAACTGAGGCCGTCAAGAACTAGCCTAGACCATTGACTCCAACCGACATTAGGAGTTTCTTGGGTCTAGCGGGTTATTACCGGAGGTTTATGGATGGTTTTTCGTCTATTGCATCTCTCTTGACTACTTTGACCCAAAAGAGTAAGAAGTTTGAGTGGTCGGAGGCATGTGAGAGAAGCTTCCAAATCTTGAAAGATAGTCTTACTTCCGCTCCGATGTTGACTTTACTGGAGGGTACAAAGGGCTTCGTTGTATATTGTGATGCATCCCGAGTGGTTTAGGGTGTGTGCTCATGCAACATGTGAAAGTGGTAGCCTATGCTTCCAGAAAACTTAAGGTGCATGAGAGAAACTATCCAACTCATGATCTTGAATTAGCGGCCGTAGTATTTGCCTTGAAAATATGTAGGAATTACTTGTATGGTGTTCATGTTGATGTGTATACCGACCACAAAAGTCTCCAATATGTGTTTACTCAAAAGGAGTTGAATCTCCGACAAAGAAGGTGGTTGGAATTGTTGAAAGATTATGACATGAGTGTTCTCTATCAACCCGGCAAGGCCAATGTCGTTGCGGATGCTCTAAGTCGTTTGTCAATGGGTAGCGTGTCTCATGTAGATGAAGCCAAGAAAGACCTAGTGAAAGATGTTCATAGGTTGGCTAGACCTGGTGTGAGGTTGGAATATTCTCCGAATGGTGGTTTTATGGTCCATCATAACTCTGAGTAATCATTGGTAGTTGAGGTGAAGTCCAAACAACAACTTGATCAATCATTGATGAAGTTAAAGGAATCAGTTCTTTGTAAGCTTAATGAGTCATTATCCTTGGGGGGGATGGTTTCTTGAGGTATCATGGAAGGTTGTGTGTTCCCAATGTAGATGGTTTGAGGAACCCGATCCTTGAGTAATCTCATGGGTCTTGTTACTCCATTCATCCGGGTTCGACAAAGATGTACAATGACCTTAGGGAAGTGTTTTGGTTGGGAGGTTTGAAAAAGCACATAGCGGAATTTGTTGCTAAGTCTCCAAATTGCCAACAAGTGAAAGCCGAACATCAAAAGCCGGGTGGTTTACTTTAAGAAATCCAAGTTCCTACATGGAAATGGGAAGACATCAATATGGATTTTGTTGTAGGTTTGCTTGGACACAAAATCAATATGACTCTATATGGGTGATTGTGTATAAGTTGACCAAATCCGCTTATTTCATTCCCGTCAAGTCTACCTATTCGGCAGAAGATTATGCAAGGATCTTCATAGATGAGATTGTGTGCCGCCATGGTATTCCATTATCCATCATATCGGATAGGGGGTGCACAATTCACATCTATGTTTTGGAGGTCATTCCAAGAAGGGTTGGGTACCAAGGTGAAGTTAAGCACCTCTTTTCATACCCAAACGGATGTTCAAGTGGAGCGTACTATTCAAACCCTTGAGGATATGCTTAGGGCTTGTATTATTGATTTCAAGGGAAATTGGGATAAGCACTTGCCTTTGGTGGAGTTTGCTTACAATAATAGCTACCATTCATCTATATCTGTGGCCCCTTATGAAGCATTGTATGGTAGGAGGTGTAGGTCTCCTATTGGGTGGTTTTAAGTGGGTGAGTCTTCACTTTTGGGTCCCGATTTGATATAAAAGACTTTGGAGAAGGTTCGTATTATAAGGAACCGGTAGCAAAAAGCCTAAAGTTAGCAAAAGTCTTATGTCGATCATAGGAGAAGGATATTAGAGTTTGAAGAAGGTGATAAAGTGTATTTGAAAATTCACCTATGAAAAGGGTGGTTACATTTGTCAAGAAAGTGAAGTTGAGTCCTCGTTATGTGGGTCCCTATGAAATCTTTCAAAGGGTTGGTAAGGTTGCCTATGAATTGAAACTCCCTAGTGAATTGTCTTCGGTTCCTCCGATTTTCCATGTTTCTATGCTTAAGAAGTGTATCAATGATCCCGAGTCTATTCTTCCTATTGATGGTCTTGGTGTGAAATATAACCTCTCTTATGAGGAGGTTCCGGTTCAAATCCTTGATAGACAAGTAAATAAGTTAAAGAATAAGAGGTGGCTTCCATAAAGGTGTTATGGAAGAATCACCTAGTTGAGGGTGCAACATGGGAGGCCGAGGCCGACATGAAGTCCTGTTACCCTCATCTATTTGATAACTAAGGTTAGTAGTTCTTACTAATAATAAATAATAATGAATAAAATTGAAGTTTCTTGATTTTTGGTGAAATTTTACAAAAAATGTGCATTTTTGAGGTCATTACAGTGAATTATAGTGAAATTATGTATTTGGACTTGAAATTTTGCAATTTTGCTTGTTTTGAGTCATGTTGTGCATTTTGATATGGTGAGTCTGTATGAAATGATATATAACATGTTGATAATTTAATATATGGCATAATTGACTCATATATGATATGTTGAGCTCTTGTTGTTCTGAGAAGGAAATTCCTCATAATGTGATTTTGAGCCTTAAATGTGGTAATTGAAATTTTGAATTGCCTTGTGTAAATGATATGATTGATGTTGGTATGTATTGATTGTTGGTTGGGCTGCTAGTCTGAGTCTATTCCTTCCTTTCTAAGATGTTTAGAGTCATTCGAGGACGAATGTTTCTAAAGGGGCGGATAATGTAACACTTCGAAAATCCAAGACGTGTCTTAGAGCCTAAATACGTGTCATAAGGTTAGACACTGTTTTGAGGTCTATTTTATGAATATAAGTCATTTAGGAAGTCTAGAAACCAAAACATCCAAGAACGTCCATGACGTTCGGAAACTAGTTCAATGAGGTACTAGTGTGCCTTAGCCTATTTGACTAGCTTTTAGAAGTCGGAAAATAATTAAAATTGATGGAAGGGTGTATCACATGTATTTAAGGTTGTTCATAGTCGAAACATCCAGGCACGACTTCCCAAGGACCAACCAAGGGACCTTGAGGAGGACCCTTGCATTTTGTGGTCAAAGACTGCCTCGGCAGTGTGCACCCACGAGGGTAATCAATGGGGAGTAGGTTGATTGACGGGGCATCAATGCCATCCGTCGACCAACACTTAGCCATTTTGGATAATGGTCCATTTGGACCAGTCTCTGAATCAAACGATGGAGTGCAGCACGGAGGGGAAACAGTGTGTGTCGACTCACAGACGGACCGTCGAACGGGGTCTAATCTATGAGGGCTGTGTTTTTACTGCACATTTTTGCTTAGGTTAATTAATTAATTTTCTTAATTAGGAAGTTAATTAGGGTTTATGAGAGGTATAATTAAGTGATTTAACCCCATATGTAAATCCCTAACCTAATTAGCCTAACCTAAACTCACATAATTCCCAAACCCAAAACTCTCTTTCTTCTCTCTTCTTTCTCTCTCCCAAAGAAACACCCATTGAATTTCAAGCTAGAGGTGGAATCAAGGGCTGAAAAGGGTAAATGTCCTCCATCAATCTTCATCAATTAGCAAGGTATGGGATCTCTTTCACCTTTGAGACCTCTTTCCTCAAAGGGTTCCATCAAATTGATTTCCAAAGTTGGGTTTTCAAGTGGGTCTTTTCCAATCTCGAAATTTATGTTATGAATTGATTTGTTTATTATTTATTTTGGATGTTATGAAAATATTAACATGTATTTTAACTCAATTATGATATATCTTGATGGATTCGTCTAGTTTGTAGAAGATGACCTTTACCCTTTAACCCTAGGTTGTGATCTTGATATGAATTGTACTATCTTGGTTCAATTGAATTGGTTATTGGTTGAATTACTATTAGATGATGTTGTTGTATCAATTATGAATAAATTAGGATGAATTATAGTACTATCATGCTAGTTCTTGAGAAGTTGATCTAGGTTATGAAGTATGTTGTGAATTGGCCTAAGTATTTTGTCTTAAGCTATGAACTAGTGATGAATTGTGATATAGTGATTCAATTGGCTTTGTTATCATGTTGGTTATGGTTATATGATGATACTACACACTAATTGGGTTGATTAATGTTTATGGTAAGACCTTGATGATGAATTATGAAGGAGACTTGATAAGTCTTGTGATCCCTATTCTTTACTTCAATTATGATTAATTGTGATTAAGTTATTATGTTGTATTGGAATGTGCCTTGTATTAAGATTTATAGGGTTTGTATGATGTTGAATTGAAATTTCTTGATTATGGTTTGTGAGGTTTTGTCTAAGATGTAAATGTTATAAGGATGGTGAATGATTTACCAATGTGCCTTATTATGAAGTGATATGTTAATGTGCTAACCTCAACTATATGAATTGTTATGAAAGGAAAATACTCATGCAATTCTTATTGAGCTATGATGATGATGATGTTATACAAGGGTTAAACCCTATAACCTACATTAATCTATGATGATTAATAAAGGTATTAAAGACATTTCAAAAGGAACTCTAGCTTAGCCCCGAGTGAACTAGAGTGAGGAGTGTCCCTTCCCACATAGGGAAGGTATGATCACTAATGTACTCTTGAGATTGGAGACTACAATGCATGTAGCATAAAGAGGGCCCAACTATATCTCCTAGTTCTTGAAATATGTTTCCCTCATAGGAATACTAGCTTGTGGATCCACATAGTTGCTATGTTCATGTTTTTGTACTACCTTGGCAAGTAGTCTGCCTTCTTTCGGCGTAGGGTTCCATGACACCGAATTCCACATTAGCTCATGTGGTCTATGTCGGTTAGGGCAAGATGTTCCCAAAAGGTAAAATGAATTAAAGGAGTGAACTCTAATTAAGATAACCTAAGGGGTTTAGCTTAGTCTAGGTAGGGGTATGGGACTCTACCTAAACATTGCACTAGTTAGCCTTGAAGGGAGTCTTAGGAGGATGTTCTTATGTATGAATATGCTTATAATGGTACATTATATGTATATGATGAACTTTCACATTGTTGATACTATATGTTGATTAGTTTCACATATGAATATGTGTTGGTCTACGTTGTTAAAGTATGATGATATGTACTCTTAAATGCTATGCTATGTGAAATAGGAGGTTGGTCATGATTTTTGTTGAGTTACCTGATTGAGTAAGGTTATGGGGCTTTGCTTGGTCATTGCACTTGTTGACTTTATAGGGGTTCATGGGTAATTATCTTGCTTTGGTTATGCTATAGTGAACTCTTATTCATGATTGTGGTTATTTATGACTAGATGATAGAGTTACTTGACTATGTATTCAACTACATGATATGCATGTTGACTTGACTAGTTTTGATGTTGTTGTTCTTGTGATATACATGCCTATGACTTAATCAATATGCCATATTGATTTGGTATGGTCTTGTTGAATGTGCATAAATGTTTTCAATGTAAATTGCATACTTAATGAAATGTCCTCTTTTAGCATGTTTTCATGATATGTGTGCATATTGTCTCATACTTAGTACAAGTGGTGTACTAACCACATTTCTTCTTTTCCCCCAAAATTTTAGGTTACGGTCGTTGAAGGGCTTTTGGAGACGACTTGAAAAAGACTTGGATTTCTTAATCATCCAAGTAGGGTAGGTCCTCACTTTTCGAGGGTGATGCCACTAATGCTCCTATGATGTTGCTTTAGTTTTAAAACTCTTATGTTTCTTTCCTTTTTCATTTGGATATTAAACGTTGTATGACCTATATGTGGTCTTGTTTCATTGATGTATGGGCTAGGCCAAATTTGATATACTCTTATTAGATGGTTATGAGATGAGATGACTATTTGAGACTATGTTATGTTCTTTTATATTTAGGTGCAATAAAAGTAGAAGACTAAGTAAACTTCATTTATAATTAGTAAAAAGTTTTAAATTTCTGCTTAATTTGACCTATGAATGTACTGATCTAAGCTAAGAGGCTATTCTTACTCCTCAAAGAGGACGACGATGCCGGTTACGTCTAGGGGGTATTTCTCAGATGTGATAGATTTAGCAGGCCTAGTACTTACACCATGGGGTGCACTAGTATTATATGTGAGAAAGAAATATGGCTCTCTTAGGATATGTATCGATTATTGATATCTCAACAAGGAGACTATAAATAATAAGTTTCCCCATCCAAGGATCAATAAGATATTTTATTAGAAACAAGGTGCTAATTACTTCTCAAAGATTGATTTAAAATTAGGGTACCAATCGGTACGAGTTTGGGAAAAAAATGTTTCAAACAAAGCTTATAGAACCAGATATGGACATTTTATGTTTTTGGATTGACCAATGCCCCAACAATGTTTATAGTGCTGATGAATAGCATATTCATGCCATATCTAGACATGTTTGTTCTTGTATTTTTTGATGATATTCTTGTGTATTCACGTTCAAAAGTTGCGCACGCAGATTATTTATGAGCAGTCCTTGAGGTTCTTTGAGATCAGGACCTTATGGTAAAGTTTTCTACCTATGAGTTCTGATTGATCTTTGTGGCTTTATTTTCCATATTGTATCTTATTTGGGCATTATGGCTAATACGAAAAGGATTGAGGCCATGAATACTGATACTAGAGCCACAACTCCCATAGAGGGTCATAGTTTTTAGGGTTTGATGGGTACTACAAATGGTTTCTAGAATGATTTTCTTCACTTTCAGTACTACTGACAAAGATGACTCAGAAAATATTTAAGTTTCAGTGGACTTAGTCTTGCGAGTATTATGTCAGGAGCTAAAGGATGCGCTGATATGAGCACAAGTCCAAGCCTTTCTAGAGGGTTCAGAGGGATATGTAGTGTAAGAGCTCAGAACACATCCGTATTATCTATAATCATAGAATTGAAGGCACGTCAGAACGACAATCCTTACTAAGAGAAACTTATAGACAAGGCTTGTGATAAGGAGTTATTAGTCTTTGATGTAGCCTTAGATGGATCCTCACATATAGAGGTCAACTGTATGTTCCCAATGTTGTAGGGCTTCGACATCATATTATGGGCGAGGCATATCATTCCCGTTATTCTATTCCAACCAGATTTGACAAAGATGTAACACGCTATTAAAGATATCTATGGTGGCATGGGATGAACAAGGACATTGTTGAGTTCGTATAACACTACATCAGAAGCCTATTGGGAGGGTGTAGGAGATAGCCATTCCATTGTCGAAGTTGGAGACAATTAATATGGATTTTATTACAGGGATACCACGAACGCAAAATATGTTTGACTCTATTTGATTAATTTTTGATAGGCTAAAAAAATCAGCCCACTTCATACCGATTAAGACTTTTGTCACAACCAAAGACTATGATCGGCTTTATATCAGAGATATTGGTAGGTTGCACAGTGTCCACTATCTATTATCTCTAATAGAGGCACAAAATTTACCGCTAAATTTGGGAAGTCTTTGTAGGAAGAACTGGTAACACATGTTAATCTAAGTAGAACTTTCAACCCTCGGAGAGATGGCCAGGATGAGCACACAATTTAAATGTTAGGAGATATGTTACGGGCTTTCAAGCTAGATTTCAATGGAAATCAGGATGCCCACTTACCTCTTATTTAGTTTGCTTGTAATAATAGTTATCATTTTAGCATCAAGATGTCCCCTTATAAGGCTTTATATGGGAAGCAATGCAAATTACTTGTTCACTAATTCGATGTATAATGAATAGCCTTAGACGTTTGGAGCCGATAACTGGGTATTCTTGAAAGTCTAACATATGAAGGGTGTAAATGAGATTTGGAATGATGGGAAATGTTAGCCAAAATATTATTGGTCCATACCAAATCTTTGAGAGGGTAGGAAGAGTGGCTTATGAGTTAGAGATTCCTTCGGGGCTAGAATATGTTAATCTAGATTTTCATGTAATAGTGTTATGAAAGTGCATAAGAGACCCTTTTCGGTTGTCCCAATGTAGAATACTTATATCACAAAGGAGTTTTCATATGAGGAAACTCCAGTTTCTATAATAAGTCGACAGGTCCTAAGATTGAGGACTAAATATTTGATTTTCTGTTTAAATCTTGTAGAGAAACAAGTGTCATGACCCGAAAGCACCCCCTAGAAGTTAGGGAAAACCTTCGAATTGTGAACGGGCGTACTTGACCCTTTGGGGCCTCGTACAAGCCCTCTAACTAGCATTCATAACATAAATCATGAAAAGTAGTGCGGAGTTAAAAAATTTCACGATAATTAAATAAAAGAGGTCTTTCATAAATACTAGGAAATGTTATCGTCACAAGCCAACTTAAAGACACAACTTAGAATGTTAGGGACACGACCCTGTACAATAAAAAGGAAAATACAAATTAAGTCTTAATAATGAAACTAAGAGACATAAACTATGTCCTCGAATATATCAGGACATACCCAATTGTTGAGAGATAGAATTCCCAAGATTCAACTCCGATCCTCGAAAAGGCTTCCAACCTATACTCATAAGGTATATAAAAGTATGGGATTAGTACAACAATGTTCTAAGTATGGCATATGCAAAAACATGTAAAAAGGGACATTTTTAGCAAAATAAGCTTTCATGCAATTTAAATATAACATCATGAATTTAGAAGCAAATCAACATAAAAACCATCATTTAGCACTTAATAACTCACATAATTTTGAACCAAAAGAAAACTTTACAGTAACTTTACCAAAACTTATGGTAAACTAAAAAGGACATTACAGTGAACTTACTAAACTTACAGTAAAATTGAATAAGCATTACAATGAACATTTTGAATTCTTACAATGAAGAGCTTACAGTGAATGGCACGGTCCAAGTTATATGAACTCTTTTTCCTTTGAAGTTTCCCTAACCCAAGGTCATCCTAAGACTCCCTAAGGTGAGCCAAAATGGGATCTTCATTACACCTCCCTTCAAAACACACCAAAGCGACCCTTAAAACCACCAAATCTTAGGCTTACTTCATTGGAAATCAAATCCACGTCCTTGGCTAACATATGCAAAACACTCTTGGAAATATAGGTCACACTAAGTGCAATGTGAGAGTAGCATCCCATAATCCCACTCCCACTTAGTGCTCCTAATGGATTCCATTTACTCAAGTACTCCACAATAATAATTCATAACACCACACCATAATACTCATTCATACGGATTTCATGAAAGTACTATTCTCCCATAGTAGGTATAGGTCACACCAAGTGCAATGTGAGAATAGCATCCCATACTACTACTCCCACTTAGTGCTCCTACTAGGTAACTAAAGTGGATCGAGAACTTCACGACATACATACACAATATCAACAATATACAAGTTAAGTAGTTTCAAATTAATTCTTTTGTGGGAGTTAGCTTAACCAACAAAGACCATGAGAGCTAGACATGGAATCCCGATATTAACCCCTATCGGATGAGGGATCCTTACTTGCCTAGTGTAAGGTCATGCTTTTTAGCGTTTACATGGCTTTTCCAATAGCTATACCTATGCGGGCACATAGTTAAGGGATAAGGAGATTGCTACTAAGTAACTCACTCTCTACTAACGAGGAGTACTCATCTCAAGAGGTACTTTGGATTACAAATCTCAACTCACGAAGTGTAATCCACCTCCCCTTCATATCCTCTCGGTGCTAGGCATAACTCCCCACATATTTCTCAACATAATAGTCTATCTTAGAAAGGTCACTAGGAATGGAGAGGTTGCAACTAGACACTACATCTCAACTCACGAAGTGTGTCCACCTTTAGATTCCCCTTTTTACTCAACTTGTCATAATACATTCTTTAAAGTGTGTGTGTATACATGTGTACACCTTGCATATAAGAATCATTTCATTATCATCAAGTTCTACACATACTTTAACCTTGATTCATCAAGTTACACACTCTACATGCTTCTCATAATCATATACTTCATTTAGACATAAACTAGGTCAAACATGCAATTCAAGCTACACCAAACACAATACATGACCCATTTCCAGTATCTCTTCATTTCACATATTAGACCTTCAACATTACATATTCAAAACATACTAAATAACATCAAGTTCATCAATTAGCACCGCCATCCATAAGATGGACCATACCACCCAATATCAATTCATAATAAGAACTATATAATGAAAGCAACCCAACATTAAATCAAAACATCATCACTCATAATCAATTTATCAATATTTTACCATATTAAGGCCCTTAGGGCAGTAGCTACACCAAAATGACAAATACAAGAAGACCCAAGTTCATACCCTACTCAAATCATGCTCACATAATCCATTTTCAAGACAAAAGTTGAAGTATGCATAAACAAGAGTTTCATGGAGTTTTAACATCCAAATCATCCATTAAAACCAAGATTAATACATTTAAACCATTAGAACTTAAATACAAGAAGAACCATACTAGAAATAAAAGTTAGAAGAAGTTTCAGTTTAGAAACCCTTTTGAAAACCTTTTTGGAAGTTGGCTTCTTGAATGAAAAGATTCTCAAGAATGGATACCATACCTTTAAGTGAAGGAAACACACTAATTTTGGTGAAGAAACACGTGCAAAGCAGCCGTTCTTTCCCTCCTTGAGTCTTGGATTCAATGGTGACTTTGAGAGAGTTTTCTTTTTAGAGAGAGAGTTTGAATTTTAGAAGTGAGGGTCTTGTCTAGGTCTATAGTTTAAAACTATTTTAATATAACCTAAACACACTAAAATTATCCACCTAAGGTATTAAAAGACTTGGGGTGAATTTACCAAACACCCCAAGCCAAGGCAGCCACTTAACAGACTTTCAGGCCCTCATAGACGAGACCTTCACCAACGGACCATCTGTGCATCAATGGACCGTTGGTAGGGTTAGTGGGTGGATTCTTAGCTCCAAAATGGAGCCTGGCCACCAAGACCTTATGTTCCAATCGACTCCCTAGGTCGACGAACCGTTGGTGGACCAACAGACCGTCCTTAGGGTCGTCGATGGCCACTGCTTTTTGGCAGTTTTTCCCAAGTGTTGGTCCCTTCATCTAGGGCCCCTTGTGGGTCCTAGGTGGGGTCGTTCCCGTACTTTAAACCCCTAAACTAAGTCGTCTAGGTCTTAGGAACATCCCACCTTAGTTTCAAGGAAAACGAACACGTAAAACTCATCCAAACACAACAAGACACACAAATACATAAGGCATTCCTTCCGAACGTCATGGACGTTCTTGGTCGATTGAACTCCAAAATTAACCAAACTTCACACACTGCCTAAGGACACTAAACTACTCATTTTAACTGAAAATGAACTCAAGAAACAACCACGAGGCTCTAGTTCACCTTAGTTTATTTTGGGGCGTTATATTCTCCCCCACTTGGAATAACATTCGTCCTCGAATGACACTTAAATTTTAAGAACAACAAGGACTCACTTAGCATCACATAATACACTTATATCATGATCAAAACATCAACAATCAAAGCATCAACTATCAAGGAACATCATTTCACACTTTCAACACTTAGCAACATAGGCAACTTTTGCCAAACTTCACAAAGTCAAAAATCAACCTTAAACTTCTTTTATGGAGGAACTACCTCCTCAAACATTAAACATGCTCATACACCATACTTTTAAACACATTGAAACTTCAATTCAAGACAACACAATTTTCTTCAAAAAATCAAAATTCTACAGTGAAGTTCACTATGATCACTGCCAAGCCACCAAATGTTTTTCGAAAATTCATTCTTTAATCAATTCATCAATATGACATGATCATATGAACTATAAAACCACATAAACTCATTTCATAACACAAAGCAACAATAACAAAGACTTAAGACTTACCAAAACCATGAATCGGTATTAATTATCCTTCCTAGCCCCCATCCCATAGGAAGGGTTCTTCTTGGGAGCATTAGGATCTAGGGAAGCTTGATTGACATCATTCCCCCTTGATTTGAGGTTTGCGAAGTACCTCATCTTGTGGTACTTATTACAACATGAAAAACAACCATCCGTACCGGTAAGACACTTACCCCCATGTTGCTTGCCACAAGTAGGGCATATAGCCCTTTCATAGGAATGACCACCACCTTGAGAATGTTGATTTGGAGCCCTATCCTTGTTTCCCATGGAAGAATCTTGGGGATAAAACCTCTTCTTAGGCTTTTGGTGACTAGAATCATCAGACCTAGGTCTCTTACCCTCTTGCCTTATCTCCCTAATTTTGGACTCCTCAATTTGTTGCGCATAAACCATGAGCCTAGAGTTATCCATATCATTAAGAAGCATTGTCGTACGACACTCTTTCTCCACCAAGCTAGACACGCCCATCACAAACTTGTTCATCCTAGCCCTAGGGTTGGCTACCATGGATGGGGCATACATAGAGAGTTGAGTGAATTTGGGAGAGTACTCTTGCACACTCATTCCCCCTTGACGAAGGTTCATAAATTCAACCATCTTCTTCTCCCTCCACTCTAAGGGAAAGAATCTATCTAGGAAAGCCTCTTTGAATTCCTCCCAATCAATCAGACCTCTTTCTAAGGGTATCTCACCCCTACATTGCTCATACCACACTTGAGCCACCTCCTTAAGTTGGTAAGCGGCTAACTCCTCTTTTTCCCTAGGTGTCACACCCATAGCATCTACCACCTTGAAAACCTCATCTATGAAGCCTTGTGGATCTTCATCCACCTTAGTGCCATGAAAGGTAGGAGGGTTCATCCTCATGAAATCCCAAATTCTAGAAGCGGGAGTACTAGAATTTGGTTGGGGCCTATCTCCTTGGTTAGCTTGGCCCACAAATTGATTGTTGACAACATGAGCTTGAGCCGTTATGAGTTGGGTCAAGTCATTAGTCATATGACCCTCACCAAAAGGAGCTTGAGGCATAGGAGGCACTTGAGGTCCTTGGGGTTCCGGAGGTAATTGAGGTTCTTGAAGAGGAACCTTCTCATTATTCTCCCCTAAGCCAACAATGGGAACTTGGTCAACACGGGGAAGGACTCTCTCATTTGTTACACCTCTCTCCTCCCTTCTATCGGTCGATCTCCTCGTATTCATGTCCTAAAAACACAAAGAGAAGAGGTTGAGAAAAGACACCTTATAAACTCAACTCTAAGGCACGATATTAGAATAGAGAAGAATGTGAAACTTCTATCATCCTATAGCCTCTTGTCCATGGATGTGTCGCGACTCACACCAATGACCAAGATAATACTAGATGTGGCTTGTGTGAGACTTTTAGACCTTAAACTATTTTCCAAAACCTTATGCTCTGATACCAAGTCTGTCACGACCCGAAAGCACCCACAAGAAGTTAGGGAAAACCTTCGAATCGTGACTGGGCGTACTTGACCCTTTGGGGCCACGTACAAGCCCTCTAACTAGCATTCCAAGCATAAAACAAGGAAAGTAGTGCGGAATTAAAAAATTTCACGACAATTAAATAAAACAAGTCTTTCATAAATACTAGGAAATTTTATTGTCACAAGCCAACTTAAAGACACAACTTAGAATCTTAGGGAAACGTCCCTTTACAATAAAAAGGAAAATACAAATTAAGTCTTAATAATGAAATTAAGAGATATAAACTATGTCCTCGAATATATGAGGACATACCCAATTCTTGAGAGATAGAATTCCCAAGCTTCAACTCTGATCCTCCAAAAGGCTTCCAACCTATACTCATAAGGTATATAAAAGTATGGGGTTAGTACAACAATGTACTAAGTATGACATATGCAAAAACATGTAAAAAGGGTCATTTTTTGAAAAATAAGCTTTCATGCAATTTAAATATAACATTCATGAATTTAGAAGCAAATCAACATAAGAACCATCATTTAGCACTTAAGGAATAACTCACATAATTTTGAACCAAAAGAACATTTTGCAGTAACTTTACCAAAAATTACAGTAAACTAAGAAGGACATTACAGTGAACTTACTAAAACTTACAGTAAAATTGAATTAGCATTACAGTGAACATTTTGAATTCTTACAATGAAGACCTTACAGTGAATGACACGGTCCAAGTCATATGAACTCTTTTTCCTTTGAAGTTTCCCTAACCCAAGGTCATCCTAAGACTCCCTAAGGTGAGCCAAAATGGTATCTTCATTACACCTCCCTTCAAAGCACACCAAAGCGACCCTTAAAACCACCAAATCTTAGGCTTACTTCGTTGGAAATCTAATCCACGCCCTTGGCTAACATATGCAAAACACTCATGGAAATATAGGTCAGACTAAGTGCAATGTGAGAGTAGCATCCCATACTACCACTCCCACTTAGTGCTCCTAATAGATTCCATTTACTCAAGTACTCCACAATAATCATCCATAACACCACACCATAATACTCATTCACACGGATTTCATGAAAGTACTATTCTCCCATAGTAGGTATAGGTCATACCAAGTGCAATGTGAGAATAGCATCCATACTACCCCCACTTAGTGCTCCTACTAGGTAACTAATGTGGATTGAGAACTTCACGACATACATACACAATATCAACAATATACAAGTTGACTAGTTTCAAATCAATTCTTTTGTGGGAGTTCGCTTAACCAAAAAAGACCATGAGAGCTAGACATGGAATCTCGATATTAACCCCTATCGGATGAGGGATCCTTACTTGCCTAGTGTAAGGTCATGCTTCTTAGCGTTTACATGGCTTTTCCAATAGCTACACCTATGCGGATACATAGTTAAGGTATAAGGAGATATCTACTAACTAACTCACTCTCTACTAACGAGGAGTACTTATCTCAAGAGGTACTTTGGATTACAACATCTCAACTCACAAAGTGTAATCCACCTCCCCTTCATATCCTCTCGGTGCTAGGCATAACTCTCCACAGGTTTCTCAACATAATAGTCTATCTTAGAAAGATCACAAGGAATGGAGAGGTTGCTAGTACACACTACATCTCAACTCACGAAGTGTGTCCACCTCAAGATTCCCCTTTTTACTGAACTTGTCATAATACATTCTTTAAAGTGTGTGTGTGTGTACATGTGCACACCTTGCATATAAGCATCATTTCACTCTCATCAAGTTCTACACATACTTTAACCTTGATTCATCAAGTTACACACTCTACATTCTTCTCATAATCATATACTTCATTTAGACATAAACTAGGTCAAACATGCAATTCAAGCTACACCAAACACAATACAAGACCCATTTCCAATATCTCTTCATTTCACATATTAGACATTCACGATTACATATTCAAAACATACTATATAACATCAAGTTCATCAATTAGCACCGCCATACATAAGATGGACCATACCACTCAATATCAATTCATAATAAGAACTATAAAATGAAAGCAACTCAACATCAAATCAAACAATCATCACTCATAAGCAATTTATCAATATTCCCTTAGGGCAGTAGCTACACCAACATGACAAATACAAGAAGACCCAAGTTCATATCCTACTCAAATCATACTCACATAACCCATTTTCAAGCCAAAACTTGAAGTATGCATAAACAAGAGTTTCATGGAGTTTTAACATCCAAATCATCAATTAAAATCAAGATAAATACATTTAAACCATTAGAACTTAAATACAAGAAGACTCATACTAGAAATCAAAGGTAGAAGAAGTTTGAGTTTAGAAACCCTTTTGAAAACCTTTTTGGAAGTTGGCTTCTTGAATGAAAAGATATTGAAGAATGGATACAATACCTTTAAGAGAAGGAAACCCACTAATTTTGGTAAAGAAACACGTCCAAAGCAGCCCTCCTTTACCTCCTTGAGTCTTGTCTTCAATGGTGACTTTGAGAGAGTTTTCTTTTTAGAGAGAGAGTTTGAATTTTAGAAGTGAGGGTCTTGTCTAGGTATAGAGTTTAAAACTATTTTAATATAACCTAAAAACACTAAAATTATCCACCAAGTGTTTTAAAAGACTTGGGGTGAATTTACCAAGCACCCCAAGCCAAGGCAGCCACTTAACAGACTTTCAGGCCCTCACAGACGAGACCTTCACCAACGGACAATCTGTGCATCAACGGACCGTTGGTAGGGTCTCGTGGGTGGATACTTAGCTCCAAAATGGAGACTGGCAACGCCTTCTGGTCCAATCGACGCCCTAGGTCGACGGACCGTTGGTGGACCAACGGACCGTCCTTAGGGTCGTCGATGGCCACTGCTTTTTGGCAGTTTTGCCCAAGTCTTGGGCCCTTCATCTAGGGCCCCTTGTGGGTCCTAGGTGGGGTTGTGCCCGGAATTTAAACCCCTAAACTAAGTCTTCTGTGTCTTAGGAACATACCACCTTAGTTTCAAGGAAAACGAACACGTAAAACTCATCCAAACAAAACAAGACACACAAGTACAATCTAAGCCATTCCTTCCGAACGTCATGGACGTTCTTAGTCAATTGAACTCCAAACTTAACCAAACTTCACACACTGTCTAAGGACACTAAAATAACTCAGTTTAACTAAAAATCAACTCAAGAAACAACCATGAGGCTCTATCTCACCTTAGTTCATTTTGGGGTGTTATATTCTCCCCCACTTGGAATAACATTCGTCCTTGAATGACACTTAAATTTTAAGAACAACAAGGACTCACTTAGACTCACATAATACACTTAGATCATGATCAAAACATAAACAATCAAAGCATCAACTAGCAAGGAACATCATTTCACACTTTCAACACTTAGCAACATATGCAACTTTTGCCAAACTTCACAAAGTCAAAAATCAACCTTAAACTTCTTTTATGGAGGAAATACCTCCTCCAACAGTAAACATGCTCATATACCATACTTTTACACACATTGAAACTTCAATTCAAGACAAAACAATTTACTTCAAAAAAATCAAAATTCTACAGTGAAGTTCACTGTGTTCACTGCCAAGCCACCAAATTGTTTTTTGAAAATTCATTCTTTAAGCAATTCATCAAGATGACATGATCATATGAACAATAAAACCACATAAACTCATTTCATAACACAAAAGCAATAATAACAAAGAGTTAAGACTTACTAAAACCATCAATCTTGATTAATTATCTTTCCTAGCCCCCATCCCATAGGAAGGGTTCTTCTTGGGAGCATTAGGATCTAGGTAAGCTTGATTGACATCCTTCCCCCTTGATTTGAGGTTTGGGCAGTCCCTCATCGTGTGGCCCTTATTACCACATGTAAAACAACCATCCGTACCGGCAAGACACTTACCCCCATGTTGCTTGCCACAAGTAGGGCATATAGCCCTTTCATAGGAATGACCACCACCTTGAGAATGTTGATTTGGAGCCCTATCCCTGTTTCCCATGGAAGAATCTTGGGGATAAAACCTCTTCTTAGTCTTTTAGTGACTAGAATCATCCGACCTAGGTCTCTTAACCTCTTGCCTTGTCTCCCTAATTTTGGACTCCTCAATTTGTTGCGCATAAACCATGAACCTAGAGATACCATATCATTAAGAAGCATTGTCGTACGACACTCTTTCTCCACCAAGATAGACACTCCCATAACAAACTTGATCATCCTAGCCATAGGGTTAACTACCATGGTTGGGGCATACTTAGAGAGTTGAGTGAATTTGAGAGAATACTTTTGAACACTCATTCCCCCTTGACGAAGGTTCATAAATTCAACCATCTTCTTCTTCCTCCACTCTAAGGGAAAGAACCTATCTAGGAAAGCCTCTTTGAATTCCTCCCAATCAATCGGACCTCTTTATAAGGGTCTCTCACCACTCTATTGCTCATACCACACTTGAGCCACCTCCTTAAGTTGGTAAGCGGCTAACTTCGCTTTTTCCCTAGGGTCACACCCATAGCATCTACCACCTTGAAAACCTCATCTATGAAGTCTTGTGGATCTTCATCCACTTTAGTGCCATGAAAGGTAGGAGGGTTCATCCTCATGAAATCCCAAATTCTAGAAGCGGAAGTACTAGCATTTGGTTGGGGCCTATCTCCTTGGTTAGCTTGGCCCACAAAGTGATTGTTGACAACATGAGCTTGAGCCGTCATGAGTTGGGTCCGGTTCATTAGGGCAGCCCTCAACTCCGCATTAGTCATATCACCCTCAACAAAAGGAGATTGAGGCATAGGAGGCACTTGAGGTCCTTGGGATTCCGGAGGCAATTGAGGTTCTTGAAGAGGAACCTCCTCATTTTCCTCTCTTAAGCCAACAATAGGAACTTGGTAAACACGGGGAAGGACTCTCTCATTTGGTACACCTCCCTTCCTTCCTTCTAGCGGTCGATCTCCTCGTATTCATGTCCTAAAAACACAAAGAGAAGAGGTTGAAAAAAGACACCTTATTAACTCAACTCTAAGGCACAATATTAGAATAGAGAAGAAAGTGAAACTTCTATCATCCTATAGACTATTGTCCATGGATAAGTCGCGACTCACACCAATGACCAAGATACTACTAGATGTGGCTTGTGAGACTTTTAGACCTTAAACTATTTCTCAAAATCTTATGCTCTGATACCAAGTCTGTCACGACCCGAAAGCACCCACTAGAAGTTAGGGAAAACCTTCGAATCGTGACCGGGTGTACTTGACCCTTTGGGGCCTCGTACAAGCCCTCTAACTAGCATTCATAGCATAAAACATGAAAAGTAGTGCGAAATTAAAATTTTTCACAATAATTAAATAAAATAAGTCTTTCCTAAATGCTAGGAAATCTTATCGTCACAAGCCAACTTAAAGACACAACGTAGAATCTTAGGGACACGGCCCTTTGCAATAAAAAGGAAAACACAAATTAAGTCTTAATAATAAAACTAAGAGACATAAACTATGTCCTCAAATATATGAGGACATACCCAATTCTTGAGAGATAGAATTCCCAAGCTTCAACTCCAATCCTCCTAAAGGCTTCCAACCTATACTCATAAGGTATATAAAAGTATGGGGTTAGTACAACAATGTACTAAGTATGGCATATGCAAAAACATGACATTTTTAGCCAAATAAGCTTTCATGCAATTTAAATATAACATTCATGAATTTAGAAGCAAATCAACATAAGAGTCATCATTTAGCACTTAAGGAATAACTCACATAATTTTGAATCAAAAGAACACTTTACAGTAACTTTACCAAAAATTACAGTAAACTAAAAAGGACATTAAAGTGAACGTACTAAAACTTACAGTAAAATTGAATGAGCATTACAGTGAACATTTTGAATTCTTACAATGAAGACCTTACAATGAATGGCACGGTCCAAGTCATATGAACTCTTTTTCCTTTGAAGTTTCCCTAACCCAAGGTCATCCTAAGACTCCCTAAGGTGAGACAAAATGGGATCTTCATTACACCTCCCATCAAAGCACACCAAAGCGACCCTTAAAACTACCAAATCTTAGGCTTACTTCGTTGGAAATCAAATCCACGCCCCTGGCTAACATATTCAAAACACTCATGGAAATATAGGTCACACTAAGTGAAATGTGAGAGTAGCATCCCATACTCCCACTCCCACTTAATGCTCCTAATGGATTCCATTTACTGAAGTACTCCACAATAATCATCCATAACACCACACCATAATACTCATTCACACGGATTTCATGAATATACTATTCTCCCATAGTAGGTATAGGTCACACCAAGTGCAATGTGAGAATAGCATCCCATACTACTACTCCCACTTAGTGCTCCTACTAGAAAACTAATGTGGATCGAAAACTTCAAGACATACATATACAATATCAACAATATACAAGTTAACTAGTTTCAAATCAATTCTTTTGTGGGAGTTAGCTTAACCGACAAAGACCATGAGAGCTAGACATGGAATACCAATATTAACCCCTATCGGATGAGGTTACTTGCCTAGTGTAAGGTCATGCTTCTTAGCGTTTACATGGCTTTTCCAATAGCTACACCTATGCGGGCACATAGTTAAGGGATACGGAGATTGCTACTAAGTAACTTACTCTCTACTAACGAGGAGTACTCATTTCAAGAGGTAATTGGGATTACAACATCTAAACTCATGAAGTGTAATCCATCTCCCCTTCATATCCTCTCGGTGGCATAACTCCCCATTGATTTCTCAACATAATAGTCTATATTAGAAAGCTCACTAGGAATGTAGAGGTTGCTACTAGACAGTACATCTCAACTCATGAAGTGTGTCCACCTCAATATTCCCCTTTTTACTCAACTTAGCATAATACATTCTTTAAAGTGTGTGTGTGTACATGTGCACACCTTGCATATAAGCATAATTTCATTCTCATCAAGTTCTATACAAACTTTAACCTTGATTCATCAAGTTACACACTCTACATGCTTCTCATAACCATAGACTTCATTTAGACATAAACAAGGTCAAACATGCAATTCAAGCTACACCAAAACACAATACAAGACCCATTTCCAATATCTCTTCATTTAACATATTAGACCTTCAAGATTACATATTCAAAACATACTAAATAACATCAAGGTCATCAATTAGCACCGCCATCCATAAGATGGACCATACCACTCAATATAAATTCATAATAAGAACTATATATTGAAAGCAACTCAACATCAAATCAAACCATCATCACTGCAATTTATCAATATTTCACCATATTAAGGCCCTTAGGACAGTAGCTACACCAACATGACAAATACAAGAAGACGCAAGTTCATACCCTACTAAAATCATGCTCACATAATCCATTTTCAAGCCAAAAGTTGAAGTATGCATAAATAAGAGTTTCATGGAGTTTTAACATCCAAATCAACAATTCAAACCAAGATAAATACATTTAAACCATTAGAACTTAAATACAAGAAGACCCATACTAGAAATCAAAGGTAGAAGAAGTTTGAGTTTAGAAACCCTTTTGAAAACCTTTTTGGAAGTTGGTTTCTTGAATGAAAAGATATAGAAGAATGGATACCATACCTTTAAGAGAAGGATACCCACTAAATTTGGTGAAGAAACACGTCCAAAGCATCCCTCCTTTCCCTCCTTGAGTCTTGGCTTCAATGGTGACTTTGAGAGAGTTTTCTTTTTTGAGAGAGAGTTTGAATTTTAGAAGTGAGGATCTTGTTTAGGTCTAGGGTTTAAAACTATTTTAATATAACCTAACCACACTAATATTATCCACCTAAGGTATTAAAAGACTTGGGGTGAATTTACCAAACACCCCAAGCCAAGGCAGCCACTTAACAGACTTTCAGGCCCTCACAGACGAGACCTTCACCAACGGACCGTCTGTGCATCAACGGACCGTTGGTAGTGTCTCGTGGGTGGATACTTAGCTCCAAAATAGAGCCAGGACACCAAGACCTTCTGGTCAATTCAACTCCCTTGGTCGACGGACCGTTGGTGGACCAACGGACCGTCCTTAGGGTCGTCGATGGCCACTGCTTTTTGGCAGTTTTGCCCAAGTCTTGGAGCCCTTCATCTAGGGCCCCTTGTGGGTCCTAGGTGGGGTCGTGCCCGGACGTTAAATCCCAAAACTAAGTCGTCTAGGTCTTAGTAACATCACACCTTAGTTTCAAGAAAAACAAACACGTAAAACTCATCCAAACACAACAAGACACACAAGTAAAATCTAAGGCATTCCTTCCGAACGTCATGGACGTTCTTGGTCGATTGAACTCCAAACTTCACACACTGCCTAAGTACACTAAACTAACTCAGTTTAAATTAAAATTAACTCAATAAACAACCACGAGACTCTATTTCACCTTAGTTTGTTTTGGGGCGTTATAATAAGAATAGGAAATAGGTGACTTGGGAATCTTAGGATGGCATGAGATCCAAATCCTATGTTGTTGCATACCTTAAGGTGGTAGCATATGAATTTATATTAGTGCACTAGAGTAAGATACCTATTTTGTTTTCATATTGTTCATTATGAAAATTGGTGTTGTTTTTGTGTTATTGCTAAAAATCTTATTACATAGCTATGATGTTTAACTATTGGTGTCATCCTCATTAGGAATTTTCTAAGTTAAAGGTTCCTGGATAGTCAAATGCGTAGAGGAGACTCTGCAAAAACAATTTGCAACTAATTTCATAACTCAGATTTTTCATTTGAGGGGAAATGTTTCTGGGGAAGGATGTAACACCTGCACTTTCAGAATTTCTAAATTAACCTGCACCTTCATGGTAGGAGTGATTGATAAATTAATAATAATCTACTATGTCATATTTAAACAGTTCAAGTGACCTATCTCATGTTTTGAAATTAAGAGAATCCTGAAATAATAGTTGGCAAAAGTTATTATAAGTTTTTTTTAAAGTTTCACTACTAAAAATCTGCCAAAAGCGACATATTACGTCGCTTCTTTGGTCAAAATCGATGGACAAGCGATGTAGTCATGTTTCTCTCTTTTTAGATCTATGATTTTCAAAATTCCAAGAACAACGTCGCTAAAACGTGATGGACTGCATCACTTTTTGATTATTTATTTCAGGAATTTATATAACGAAAACGAGGGAGTCTGTCTCTTCAATTATATTTTCATTTTCAATAAGCGACGCAGTCCGTTGCTTTTCTGGAAATTAATATTTTAAGAATCCCAGAAAAGGGACGGACTAAAGGACAATGCTCATCGCTTTTCTGGCAATTTATAGGTTAAAAATACCCAAAAAGAAATGGTCGAAAGGACACTATTCAACTTTTTTTGGAAATTAATTTTTAAAATACCTATAAAAGTGGCATAATAAAGGATCATGTCCATCGCTTTTCTGGGTTTATTTGACAAATATAATGCAAAAAAGCGATGGATAAAACTACACTGTCGATCGCTTTTATCTTAAAGTTTTTGACAGCAAAAACTAGAAGTTTATGCTGACCACGTGCAAATACATATCAATTAAGTTCAATTCAGATTCATCAGCCCAATCAAACAATATAATCTAAACATCACACCACATCTAAAACATCACACATAAATAAATATTCAAAAATATCAAAATCACAATACAAAAACTTATAGTGTTATTCCAAATTAATTTCAAAAAGTTCATAAAAGAGACCTGAACTAGGGATTGTGATCTACAAAGTAATCATCCTATTCACTGTCGTCGCCGGTGTCATTAGAAGGATAAGATGTAGTAGTTCGACGAGTTAGGTTCAACACTTGTTCTTTGATTTCCTGAATGGTCGCACTCATGCTTTGTTGTTCAACTACTCTTCTCTGCTCTAACTCTGCCTGTGCCAATGTAAGTTGTGCTATTGGAGCCCACATAGAATCAATCTAAAAATTCACAAGTTCCTCAGATTGACTGACTTTCAATACCTTCTAAGCCTCACTAGTGTCTTCTTACATTGTCGTAGGAGCCTAGACCATATACTCTACTATTGTGTTTCCCCCCGCCACTTTCTCTGTCCATATTTGGGTAAACGGTTCAAGTGTCATTTGGACCGAACTATCTAGATTCTCAGCGATGTACTGATGAAAATCATTCTTCATATTAAGTATTAAAATTGACATCAATATATATATAATCATTATGTTAGTTCATGAATAATATATTAAAGTATACGAAATAAATAAAATAAACTATCAAATAGATAACAAAACAAACTTACGATGATATATCCATCTCAATCATAACTCTACTAATTATGTCCTTCTGGCCAGGAGCTAGAGCAGGCATCTCAACGTCAGGTGTAGCACTAGGTGTAGTTGTAGATGAATGTGATACACTAGGATGCACAAAGTGCTATCATTAGCTAGATTTTACATCTTGTGGTGCCTTCTAAGCAGAGCTTGATTTAACGTCGATGCATGACGTAGGCCTCTTGATTACTTAGACTTCATCAAGATAGTAGGCCTCAATAACTTCTTCCAAACTCTCCGCGTTTCCTAGATAAAGTTTTATTCTTTGCCCATTTACCTTGAATCTTGTCCCCACACTTTTCTCGAGCTCCACCTCTTCATGTGGAAACATTTTCTTGAGTAAGAATGGCCCGACCAATTTTTACTTGAGCTTCCCTAGAAACAAGCACAACCTAGAGTTGAATAGAAGCACAAAATCCCCCACAACAGAATCGTGCTTTTCAATCCTTTGATAGTGGTACTTCTTCATCTCCTCTTTATACAAGGCTGCACTTTCATAGGCTTTTAGGTGAAACCCATCAAGCATATTCAAGTCCTTCACTCTTATATTAGACGCGGCGCCCCAATCCCAATTTAGCTTCTTCATTGCCCACATAGACTTATGCTCTAGCTATACCGGCAAATGGCAATACTTCCCATATATAAGTTGCTATGGATACATACCTATGCAAGTCTTGTATGTAGTGAGATCGGCCTATAGAGCATTACCGAGATTCCTTGACCAGTCCATTCGATTGGTATTCATAGTCTTCGCCAAAATCTTTGATCTCTGTGTTGGACACTTGAACATGTCCACTAGTTTGTGAATGGTAAAGATTGGTTACATTGTGGCGGACATCATATTTCTCAAGTAGTGCCTTAAACAACTTATTGCAAAAGTGAGAACCTGTCATGACCGAAATCTAGACCCCAGACAAGACCGGCGTCGTTGACCTCTCAGAGGTCACAGACAAGAATACATGCATCATCGTTACTTCATCTAGGTTAATTTTAGCGGAAAATTTGAACTTTTTGTTTTCTTATTTCATGTGAAACATATTATTCTTAACATCATAGGCGTTCACAAATCAACCATCTAATATAGAAATAATCAAATGAAAGAAGCAGTTCATAATTGCATTTAACGTATCCTTGCCAAAACGGCACCAATACAAAGTCTGAAATGAAATGGGAAATGAAACACTAGTAGGACATGCCCCACTAGCTAAAGCCTACATCTAATCTAGATAATAACAGTAGACATCCTCGAAAGAATGAGGGCCTACCAAATCCATATGAAAGCTCCACGTCCGGATAGTTGCAACGCCGTACTGTAAGCTCTAACGTCCACCTGTGCCTGCACCTAAAAGTAGATATTGTATGGGATTAGTACACACTTGTACTAAGTATGGGTATATGCAAGCACACACCAAGGACATGCATGAGTAAGAATATCTCTTTCCTAACAACATGATTTATGGAAAGTCAAGTTAGTGGACTTGCCAAATTTGGATTAGGAAAGTCAGTGGACTTGCCAAATTTGGATTACAAAAGTCAGTGGACTTGCCAAATTTGGATTAGGAAAGTCATGCCATGAGGGTAACATGCATCATCATACTTATTATTTTGCAAGCAGCACATAACATATTGCACATATGATATCACGTAGTTCATATCATTCTTTCAGATTCCATGAGACCTTGGAATCATGGACTTGACATTAGGACTTCCCAAAATGAAGGCTCAACATATGGGACCTGAACTAGGGAGCCTTCTTCAGCAAACACAGAGTCTGCTTCGTTCGTTCATACGTACTTTATTTTCATTCATTCATATACTAGTGCAATCACCAGTCATACCAAGGATGAAGTTTAAGAGTCTCATTGGGTTTGCTGTGCAATGACCAATAGTGTCATTACTTAAGTCTAGCTCACCTCTTGATTATCCTATCCTAACACATTTGGTATCATTCATTTCATTATGTGCATTCGTTAAGACTGGCCTCATTCTTTCTTTGGGAACTTTAACTTTAAACGATATAGATCATGTGAGCATCATGAAATTCAGTGTGTAATCCCCACACCAAAAAGAGGTGGAATCACCGGCCAAAGTGAACCAAAACATGCTAGCGTATATAGGGAGTCGAACCCTGCTAGATCCCTATATGACAGTATAGGTTCAAAGACTAGGAGATATAAGGATACCCATACCCGGTATGCCGGACAGTCTCATCTCATGAGAGTTACGTGAACCTCCGCCCTTCCCGAAGGAAGGCATCACCGCTCATAGCTAGCCTATCGGTGCTCAGTATAAAGTTCCATTACATTCAACTCATACATCATGGAAGCTGGCTTCTAGCATGAGGACATCATAGCTCATTAGATGATTTCGCATCTCATCATAAGTATTAAGTATGCATTAACTTCAATACTTTCATTAGAGTGTTCATAGAGACTGGTCTCTTTATTAACTTTACACTCTCATAGGTGAGTACGTTTTGGTAACATTTACTTAGGATCATTTGAGATTGCTCTCATGTTTCACATTAGCCTCTTATCATGTTGTTACCACATTCATTAGTCTTAGCACATTTGCCCTTCATAATTATTCACCCCTTTTTACGTGAATGTTCATTTCATCATATGCCAATGCACTTGGCCTTTTAGTGTGTTTCACACTCTTACTTAACCCTTCTGGGGTTTCATTATTCATCACATAACATCTTAGGTTCACTTACTTTATAAACGTATGCTGAACTTATGAGTCCACACACACAAGCCATGAGGCTTCATTCATAGTTCATTTAAGTGATTTATATTGCCCAAGATTATGTGGTACGAGACTTATGCATCTTTTAAGTATGCCAAGGTCTCAATTTGATTCCTATAGGCAGCATTCATTAAATATTTAATCACGTAAGACTTATGTGTCAATACGGAATTGGGCAAGGGAACCCGATTTCGAATCCCTTGAGCAACACTTAATCTTATATTAAACTTGGGAATTGTATTTTTCATATTTGGGGGACCCTAGGTCGATCCCCATCACCCCCATATATTTTTCTTTCTTTTCCATCCTCTCTTTTCCGTTTAAGGCCAAGAGGTTGTGGGATCGATCCCCCACAACTTCATTTTATTTCTCTTAGTTTTTCTCTTAATTTTCTCTTCTATCCAAGAGGTTGTGGGTTCAATCCCAACTCACCTCATCTTATTTTTCTTGATTTTTGTCTCAAATATTTTGGCCTGGGGAACCCAAGATCGAATCCTCACGCCACCATACTTTTCTTTTTCCTTTATTTACTTGATTCATTCGTTTAGATTAAGAGGGTGTGGGATCGAACCCCCACAACCTCACTTTATTTTAATTGCATTTTCTCCTTACCTTCTCATTCGGCCAAGAGGTTGTAGGTTCGAATCCCACATACCTCATTTTTATTATTTCTTTATTTCATTTTTCTCCTCTCTCCTTCATCAGCCCAAGAGGTTGTGGGTTCGAACCCCACACGCCTCACTTCATTTACTTTCATTTTCCCCTTAACTTTTCACTTGAGCTTTACCCCATTTCGAATCCCCCTTACCACATTTTATTATTTAATTTTTTATAACATGTATATGGTGAGGTCTTGGGTTTAATCCCCACTGACCTCAAGCATTTAAAAATTATTTTTGAACGTGGCTTTTCTTTACAGTATGCTGCCCAAAAACAAATTTCCAAAATGCTAGAAATTTGTTCACCCTCTTTGCAGTCCATTTTCTCAACTTTTAGATGTTAGATTTAGGATAAATTTTCGTGTAACATCTAGTACATCTTTAGGTGAGTTTTCATGGTTACTTTCGAGAATCTAAATCACCTTTTTGCAGTCCATTTTCTCACCCTCTTTCACGTTAAACATCAAGACATTTCGAGTAGTTTTTTAGGGAGATCTTTAGGTGCATTTTCAAGGTTACTTTCAATCAAGAACTATCATTCAATTCAGCAACTTTGAACTCATATGAACATCACGTTTTTAACATATTCATATACGTAAAATACGACATTTTAACATGTAAAATCCAGGCTTCAAACCATGGCGAACTCACGGCACACACATGCACAATCAAGTTAACGTAATTCACTTTTTCGGAACACATCTTTCATTTCTCACATAATTTCCGAATACACATTCAAACACTTAATCACAACCAGCCCTAAAATATCTACCAGAAGTCCTACCAACACATACTTTAAATCTTTCAAAGGATCAAATGACAGGGGCATGCAACGTGGACAACCTTAGTTTTTTTTACTGGAATTAAGCTGAACTTAGGGGTCTCTTGGGAAAGGGACCAAGAGAGAAGAAAACCCATACCTTAATATCGTTCAACGTTTGTTTCAATGCTGCCAATTCCCACGACACCACTGCCTCACCACCAAAATCCCAAGCACAATCCGTCGAGAAGAATGTTTTTTTTTTTCGTTTTTTGTTTACATTTTCGTTTGAGTTTTTTGTGTGTAAGTTCTTCAAGAGTTGATGAACTTTATTTGCTGTTATTTTAATGATAAAAAACGCGAGAGTGAGAGTGAGAGTGAGAGACGTGAGAATGAGAGGATTAGGATTAAGAGAGTTAGGTGGAGACTTAGTCAAACTAGGACTCCTCATTATTTATTAATATTATTATTATTATTATTATTATTATTATTATTATTATTTATTAAAAATATGATTTTCCTTTAGTTAAATCAGAAAAATTAAATATTAATTAATTTAACTAATTCACTAAATACAATAAATCAATTAAATCATTGCTTCCATCAAGGCTCGAACCCGGGTGGAGCAAAATTTTGCTTAAAGGGTCAATTTCGGCCACCTCTACCCAAATTGCCCCTTAACCATATTAATTAATTAATTAATTAATTATTTAGGGTAATTACAATACTACCCTTATCCTGAAAAAGACCATTTTACCCCTAGACCCTTCAAACTTAAGATTACCCCTTTTTAAGTCCGGTTAAGACTAATCCGGGTAAATCTTCATATTTGGGTGCCCTACACGGCTGGACCCAACCTTTCCAAGCTCAACTAACTCACCAAGTGTAACAACCCTAAAAATGAATAAGATAAATACTTAAGGTGTCAAGAATGCTTGCGATTAGACCGAGGCTCACACGATTTGATACGCGTAGAACTAGACCTCAGAACCCTTACTACGACCAAGTCAACTAACTTGGGGAGTTAGTTGAGCTTGGAAAGGTTGGAACCAACCAAGTAAGGCTCTCGAAAACAAAGATTTAATCGAAGGAGTCTTTACCGGAATTAAAAAGAAGAAATCTTGAGTTTTGAGGGTCCAGGGGTAAAATGGTCTTTTCCAGGCCAAGGGTAATATTGTAATTACCCTAAGGAATTAATTAATTAATTAATTAATTAAATTAAAACATCAATTTGGGTTGGGTCGACCCGAAGTGACCCATTTTTGCGAAATGGTGTCACACGAGTTCAAGCCCCATTGGAAGCAACCAATTTATGATTTATTTATTATTTAAAATCTGATTTTTTGTAAGGGCAAAATGGTCCTTTCATGTATAATTAATTAAATAAGATTTTAAGTAGTAAGGAGAGTCCTAAATTGACTAAGTCATCATATAATCCTAAACTACTTCACACGTTTCACTCTCTCACATTTATCACCTCTTCACGCTCAAAAACTCTCTTGTTCTCTCTGCCAATTAACGTGAAGAACAGAAACTTTAACTAAGGTTCTTCACACTTGAAGAACACACAAAAAATTTTAAGAAAAAAAAAGTAATAAAAAACGTTAAGGCAAAGAGAAGTTGTCCGTCTAGTGTTGTGGACGTTGAGGAAGCTTGGACTGATTTTGGAGAAGGTTTTGGGCAGCAACTCCACGTTTGAACAAGAAAATTAAGGTATGGGTTTCTTCTATCTTGGTCCCTTTCCCAAGAGACCCCTTACGATTAAAGATATTAACTCCGAAACTAGGGTTGTTTCCCCGTTGCATGTCCTTGTCACTAGCTCCGAATGATTTCGTAAGTTGAATTTGTTTGCTGGTAGATTTAGGTATGTGTGATGTTTTTATGTTAAATGTGAATATGTTTATGTGCGTGAAATCACGAAAATGACAACCAATGTGTGATCGAAAAAAATGATGTGTGTGTGTGCACGTTTGGCAGTGAGTTTAGCCACTGTTTTGGAGACGTGTAAGGCATGTTATTTCTTGTGTTTTATGTGCTAAAGTTGTGCATAATGTGATGTTTATATGGTGTGTGAAGTTACAAATTTTGAGTGAAAACGCTTGACTAATGTAACCACTAAACTACACCTAATTACACACTAAGTGCTTGGTGAAATGCCCTAAGAAACTAACATGAAAAGGTTGATGAAAGGAAGCTAAAAATTATGAATAAATTTCAAGATTAGTGTACCTTAAATTTCGTTCAAAAAGGGGGTTGAAATCTGGAAATTTAATACATTTAAAAGAGGTGAGGCCACCAGGATTCGAACCTGTGACCTCACCCTTTAGCTACTGGTTTTCGCGAGAAAGGAAAAGAAAAAGGGGGCTGGGGGAATCGAAATGGGGTCTGCTGGGTTAGTAGGAAGAGAACAAAAATTAAAATAAGAAAATGGGAGGCGTGGGAATCGAACCCATGACCTCAAGGTAGCGAGTGAAGGAAGAGAAAAATAAAAAAAAGAAAATGTGAGACGTGGGAATCGAACCCACGACCTCAAGGCTGGAAATGGAGAGGAGCGAAATAATTAATAAAACAAGTGAGGCTGTGGGGGATCGATCCCACAACCTCACTGCCAAAAACACTTAGCCTAGCGAAATTAAATAAAAAAAATAGGAGGTTGTGGGGGTTCGAACCCACCACTTCACAGCCTGTAGCGAAATTAAGAGGAATAATAACGAGGCTGTGGGGGTTCGAACCCACAACCTCCCAACTCCCCAGCGAAATAAATAACAAAAATAAAAGAGGATGTGGGGGTTTGATCCCACAACCTCTTGGTTTAGGCGAATTGGGACAAGGAGATTTTAAGGAAAAATAAAAAGGGGTTGTGGGGGTTCGAACCCACAACCCTTCGGCCAAACTAAGGGAAAAACCAAGTAGAAAATTAAATATACAATGTTAATGTTGGGGTTCAATTTAGAGTCCCAATGTCATGGAGATTAAAAATAAAATCAATGAAAAATTTAAATGTTATCCAAGTGATTCGAACTTGGGTTTCTTTGCCCAAACTTCCGTATTGATACATAAGTCATACGTGAACAAAATATCAAAGAATAATGCCACCTACTTAGATCGAAATTAAGATCTTGGCATATATACAAGATACATAAGTCTTGTACTACATAATCTTAGGAAGGTATGAATCACTTAACGAATTATGAATGAAGCCTCATGGTTTGTGTGTATAGACTAATAAGTCTAGCATACATTTTAAAGAAGTGAACCTAAGATGTATGTAATGAAATGACGAAACCCTAGAAGGGTTAAGTATGAGTGTAAAACACACTTAATGGCCTAGTGCATAGGCATACGATGAAAATAATTATTATGTAATGAAATGACGAAACCCTAGAAGGGTTAAGTAAGGGTGTGAAACACACACAAATGGCCAAGTATATTGGCATATGATGAAATGAACATTCGCGTAAAATGGGGTGAGTAATTATGAAGATCAAATGTGCTAATGTTAATGAATGTGGTGACAACATGATATGAGGCTAATGTAAAAGATGGGAACAATCTCAAATGAGCCTAAGTATATGTTTCAAAAATGTACTCACGTATGAGAGTGTAAAGTTAATGAAGAGACCAGTCTCTATGAACACTATTATGAAAGTATTGAGATTAACACACTTAATACTAATGATGAGATGATAAATCATCTAATGAGCTATGATGTCCTCATACTAGAAGTCAGCTTCCATGACGTATGAGTTGAATGTAATGGAACTTTATTCTGAGCACCTATAGACTAGCTATGAGCGGTGATGCCTTCTTTAGGGAAGGGCGGAGGTTCACGTAACTCTCATGAGATGAGACTGTCCGGCTTGCCGGGTATGGGTCTCCTTGTATCTCCTGGTCTTCGAACCTATACTGTCAATATAGGGATCTGGCGGGGTTAAATTCCCATATACGCTAGCATGTTTTTGGGTCACTTTGGCCTCTGATTCCACCTCTTTTCGGTGTGGGGGAGACACTGGATTTCATGATGCTCACATGATCTATGTCGGTTAGAGTTAAAGTTCCCAATGAATGAATGAGACCAGCCTCAAATGAAGTACATAATGAAATGAATGATACCAAAGGTGTTAGGCTAGGATGATCAAGAGGTGAGCTAGACTCATGTAATGACATTAGGTTATTCTTGATCATTGCACTGCAAACCCGATGAAAAGAAACAAAAAATTTCAAAATTTTCCGCTAAAATTAACCTAGGTAAAGTAAGAATGACGTAAGTAGGCTTGTCTACGACCTCCAAGAGGTCAACGACGCCGGTCTCGTCTGGGTCTAGATTCGAGTCGTGACAAAGTTGGTATCAGAGCACTAGGTTAAATTCCGAGAATAATGAGTTCACATCAACCACATTGAGTAGTTTCTAAGTCATGGTAGTGAAGTGCACCACTATCCTGATTTAGAGACTACATGATGCGTAGAAAAATTTCCCTTCTTCTGATCTTATCGTGCTTTTTCTAATGTCTGATTTCTTGGTGTTATGAGCGTGTCTGACATCAATTATTATTGTTTTCAGAGAATGAAAACTAGAAGGAATGTTGGTTAGAGGAGAGGAGGAGCAGCTGCTGGGAACAATCAGGTTCCACCCCAGGCTCCAACTGAAGGAGTGGATATACCTGTTAACCCAGCTGGGTTGACTGATGCTGAGGTGAGGGCATCTCTTACCCAGATGGCACAGGCCATTACTATGCAGGCCCAGGCTATGACTGCCCAGGCCAACCGGCAGGATGTTCAGAGGGAGAACCCACCGGTTCGTAGCATGGCTGACAGGATGAGAGACTTCACAAGGATGAACCCTCCTATTTTCACAGGGTCTAAGACTTGAGAGGACCCCCAGGAGTTTGTGGATGAGGTGAATAAGATTTTGGTGGCTATGGGGACCAGAGATACTGAGAAGGCAGAGCTGGCTTCCTATCAGCTCAAGGATGTTGCACAGACTTAGTGCAAGATGTGGCAGGATAGCCGAGCTTTGGGCGGAGTTCCAGTCACTTGGGAGCTGTTTAAGATAGCCTTTTTGGAGAGATTCTTTCCCAGAGAAATGAGGGAGGCCAAGGTTGAGGAGTTCATCAACCTTAAGCAGGGATCTATGACAGTCAGGGAGTATTCCCTGAAGTTTGTTAAGCTATCCAGGTATGCTACTTTCCTTAGTATCTAATAGCAAGGATAAGGTGAGTACTGAAGTTTGTTAAATTATCCCTGTATGCTACTTCCCTTGTGTCTAACATCAGGGATGAGATGAGCAGGTTCCTCACAGGAATCAATGGCGATCTGGAGAAGGAGTGTCGGTCTGCGATGCTCCATGATAATATGGACCTCTCTAGGTTGATGGTGCATGTCCAGCAGGTAAAGGACAGCCGTAAAAAGAGGGGTATTTATGATGCTAGGAGTCCTAAGCCTCAAGATCAGGCAAGTCCCAGTCATGGAGGCCACAGAAACAATTTTGGCCTTCGTGAGCAGCCCAGGTTTAAGAAGGGGCAACAGAGTTCTGGGAACTCTAACTCTCAGAGGAGTACAACACCTAGAGGAGGCATACCTGAGCCCAAGAGGGGAAATGGAGGTGAGATGCAGTGTCCTAAGAAGAACTGTGCTAAGTGTGGCCGAGCTCACAATGGATAGTGTAGACAGGGCACTAATGCCTGTTTCGGTTGCGGTAAGAGTGGGCACATGGTTAGAGACTGCCCACAAAATAGAGGTCAGGCTGGAGGTAATGCTCAGCCTAGGCCTACTCCACAGGGTGCAGCAGCAGCCGAGCCTCCTAAGAGGAACAGGTACTATGCCCTGAAGGGCAGGGAGGAGCAGGAGAAGTCTGCTGATGCGGTCACAGGTATGCTGCAAGTATTCTCAACTTCTGTTTATGCTTTCCTTGATCCAGGGTCTACGCTTTCCTTTGTAACTCCTTTTCTTGCTCTCACTTTTGAGATATTGCCTGAAGTTCTGCATGATCGTATAGTGGTTAGTACACCTTTAGGAGAAAATGTAAGAACTGATAGAGTATACAAGGGTTGCCCAATAGTAATAAGTGGTAAGACTATGTGTGCAGACTTGGTTGAGTTACCCATGCATGATTTTGATGTTATTCTTGGCATGGACTGGCTTCACAGTTTTTATGCTTGCTTGGACTGTCGTAGTAGAGTAGTGAGATTTTGTTTCCCTAATGAAGAGGAGCTAGTCTGGGAGGGGTACAACTCGAGTCGTCCTAACCTCTTGATTTCGAACCTTAAGGCCAATAAAATGATGTCCAAGGGGTTATTGTGCCATCTTGTGAGTGTTAATGATTTAGATCATGACATTCCTTCCATAGACTCAGTGTCTGTAGTGAATGAGTTCCTAGATGTATTTACTGACGATTTGCCTGGAGTCCCTCCCCCTCGAGAGATTGATTTTGGTATCGACTTAGAACCCGATACTAAACCAATTTCAATTCCTCCTTACAGAATGGCTTCAGCAGAACTCAAAGAGTTGAATCTGCAGTTAAAAGATCTCACTGACAAGAGTTTCATTCACCCGAGCATATCCCCTTGGGGCGCTCTAGTGTTGTTTGTGAAAAAGAAAGATGGAACCCTTAGAATGTGTATCGATTATCGGCAGCTCAACAAAGTCACTATAAAGAATAAGTACCCACTTCCCAGAATAGATGATTTGTTTGATTAGCTCCAAGGGTCTAGTTTCTTCTCTAAGATTGATCTTCGTTCAGGGTATCACCAGCTTAGGGTTAGGGATGGAGATATCCCAAAGACAGCCTTTCGTACCCATTATGGTCACTATGAGTTCTTAGTCATGTCATTTGGTCTTACGAATGCACCTGCTGCATTTATGGACCTCATGAACCGAGTCTTCCGTGAATACCTTGACTCTTTCATCATAGTATTCATTGATGACATCCTCATCTACTCTAGGACCAAGGAAGAGCATGAACAGCATTTGAGACTAACCTTGCAGGTACTTAGACAAACATCAGTTGTATGGCAAATTCAGCAAGTGTGAATTTTGGCTTAGATCAGTGACCTTCCTGGGTCATGTTGTGTACGATCAGGGCGTGGAGATGGATCCCAGTAAGACTGAGGCTGTGAAGAACTGGCCAAAGCCTCTTACTCCCACAGACATCCGTAGTTTTTTGGGATTGGCTGGTTACTACCGCAGGTTTCTGGAGGTCTTTTCTTCCGTTGCTGCCCCATTGACAGCTTTGACTAAGAAGAAAGCCAAGTTTGAATGGACGGAGACTTGTGAGAAGAGTTTCCAGGAGCTCAAGGACAGACTCACTTCAGCCCCGGTGCTTACTTTGCCTAAGTGTGGTGAGAATTACACTGTTTACTGTGATGCATCTAGGATTGGTTTGGGTTGTGTTCTTATGCAGGTTGGTAAGGAGATAGCCTATGCGTCCAGACAACTCAAGGTTCATCAGAAGAATTATCCCACTCATGACCTGGAGTTGAAAGCTGTGGTGTTTGCACTGAAGTTGTGGAGGCACTACTTGTATTGAGTGCATGTGGATGTATTTAAAGACCACAAGAGTCTCCAGTACGTGTTCACACAGAGGGAGTTGAATCTACGTCAGCGGAGATGGTTGGAGCTGTTGAAGGATTATGACATGAATGTTCACTACCATCCAGGTAAGGCTAATGTTGTGGCTGATGCTTTGAGCAGGATGAGCATGGGAAGTACAGCCCACGTTGAGGATGAGAAGAAAGAGCAGGTGAAAGATGTACACAGACTGGCCAGACTGGGTGTGCGATTGGTTGACTCTACTAGTGGGGATGTTTTAGTTCATCCTAGTTCTGAATCATCTTTGGTAGTTGAAGTCAAGCAGGGTCAGCATCTAGATCCTGTGTTGATGGAGCTGAAGGACTCAGTGTTGATGAAGATGAATGAGTCTTTCGCTTTGGGAGGTGATGGCATACTTAGGTACCAGGACAGGCTATGTGTACCAGATGTGGATGATTTGTGGACCAGGATTGTTGCAGAGGCCCATGGTTCCAGATATTCCATACATCCAGGTTCCACCAAGATGTATCATGATCTTAAGCAGATTTATTGGTGGGATGGCATGAAGAAGGACATTGCAGAATATGTGGCCAAGTGTCCTAATTGTCAGCAGGTTAAGGCAGAACATCTTAAGCCTGGCGGTCTGACTCAGATTATTGAGGTACCGACTTGGAAGTGGGAGGCCATTAATATGGACTTCGTGGTTGGTCTTCTGAGGACTAGGAGGCAGCATGACTCCATATGGGTTATTGTGGACAGATTGACTAAGTCTGCCCACTTCATCCCTGTAAAGTCGACTTACAGAGCCGAGGATTATGCGAGACTCTACATTGATGAGATTGTGATATGGCATGAGATTCCTTTGTCTATCATTTCAGATAGAGGAGCTCAGTTTACTTCACATTTCTGGAGATATTTCCAGAAGAGCTTGGGCACGCAAGTAAAGCTTAGCACTGCCTTTCATCCTCAGACAGATGGGCAGGCAGAGCGCACCATTCAGACATTAGAGGACATGTTGAGATCGTGTGTGATTGATTTAGAGGTAGCTGGGATGACCATATGCCCTTGATAGAGTTTTCGTATAACAATAGATATCACTCCAGCATTGGGATGGCACCGTTTGAGCCACTGTATAGTAGGAGGTT
The DNA here is from genome assembly GCA_016801875.1 of Solanum sitiens. Lineage (NCBI taxonomy): Eukaryota > Viridiplantae > Streptophyta > Magnoliopsida > Solanales > Solanaceae > Solanum > Solanum sitiens. The sequence continues at coordinate 1,464,519 of JABWTJ010000019.1, forward strand.
TAGATCTCCAGTTGGGTGGTTCGAGGTTGGAGAGTCATCCATTTTGGGTCCAGAGATCATTCATGAGGCCTTACAGAAGGTCAGAGTGATTAGGGACAGGTTGGCTACTTCTTTCAGTCGGCAGAAGTCATATGTAGATAACAGGAAACGACACTTAGAGTTTGATGTTGGTGACCAGGTTTACTTGAAGATATCACCTATGAAAGGGGTGATGAGATTTGGTACAAAAGGGAAGCTGAATCCGAGGTATGATGGGCCATATGAGACATACAGCGTGTGGGTGAGGTGGCCTATGAGTTAGCATTGCCTGCGCAGCTAGCTTCTGTTCATCCAGTCTTTCATGTCTCTATGTTGAAGAAGTGCCTAGGTGATCCAGCATCGATTCTACCTGTTGAAGGTTTGGGGGTTGGTAAGACTTGTCTTATGAGGAGGTACCTGTTGAGATCTTAGACAGACAGGTAAAGCGACTGAGGAACAAGGAGATTGCCACAGTGAAGATATTGTGGAGAAATCATCTTGTTGAGGGTGCTACGTGGGAGGATGAGGCGGACATGATATCCCGCTACCCTCATCTTTTCAACTCTTGAGGTTAGACTTCCTACTCTTAAGTCTATGTTTCCTTATCTCTCCGTTTTTTGTTGATGTTGCTTAACTGTGCATAGTGATTTTGTTATGATCTGAATGGCATTATGATATGTAGTGGTAGTGTCATTCAGGGACGAATGTTCCTAAGGGGGGGATAATGTAACAACCCTAAAAATGAATAAGATAAATACTTAAGGTGTCAAGGATGCTTGCGATTAGACCGAGGCTCACACGGTTTGATACGCGTAGAACCCGACCTTAGAACCCTTACAACGACCAAGCCAATGAACTTGGTGAGTTATTTGAGCTTGGAAAGGTTGGAACCAACCAAGTAAGGCTCTCAAAAATGAAGATTTAATCGAAGGAGTCTTTACCAGAATTAAAAAGAAGAAATCTTGAGTTTTGAGGGTCCAGGGGTAAAATGGTCTTTTCCAGGCCAAGGGTAATATTGTAATTACCCTAAGGAATTAATTAATTAATTAATTAATTAAATTAAAACATCAATTCGGGTTGGGTCGACCCGAAGTGACCCATTTTCGCGAAATGGTGTCACTCGAGTTCGAGCCCCATTGGAAGCAACCAATTTATGATTTATTTATTATTTAAAATCTGATTTTTTTAAGGGCAAAATGGTTATTTCATGTGTAATTAATTAAATCAGATTTTAAGTGGTAAGGAGAGTCCTAAATTGACTAAGTCATCATCTAATCCTAAACTACTTCACACGTTTCACTCTCTCACGTTTATCACCTCTTCACGCTAAAAAACTCTCTTGTTCTCTCTGCCAATTAACGTGAAGAACAGAAACTTTAACTAAGGTTCTTCACACTTGAAGAACACACGAAAATTTTTAAGAAAAACAAAGTAATCAAAAACGTTAAGGCAAAGAGAAGTTGTCCGTCGAGTGGAGTGGACGTTGAGGAAGCTTGGACTGATTTTGGAGAAGGTTTTGGGCAGCAACTCCACGTTTGAACAAGCAAATTAAGGTATGGGTTTCTTCTCTCTTGGTCCCTTTCCCAAGAGACCCCTGACGATTCAATATATTCACTCAGAAACTAGGGTTGTTTCCCCGTTGCATGTCCTTGTCACTAGCTCCCAATGATTTCGTAGGTTGGGTTTGTTTGCTGGTAGATTTAGGTATGTGTGATGTTTTTATGTTGAATGTGAATATGTTTATGTGCGTGAAATCATGAAAATGACAACCAATGTGTGATCGAAAAAAATGATGTGTGTGTGTGCACGTTTGGCAGTGAGTTTAGCCACTGTTTTTGGAGACATGTAAGGCATGTTATTTCTTGTGTTTTATTTGCTAAAATTGTGCATAATGTGATATTCATATGGTGTGTGAAGTTACAAATTTTGAGTGAAAACGCTTGACTAATGTAACCCCTAAACTACACCTAATTACACACTAAGTGCTTGGTGAAATGCCCTAAGAAACTAACATGAAAAGGTTGATGAAAGGAAGCTAAAAATTATGAATAAATTTCCAGATTAGTGTACTTTAAATTTCGTTCAAAAAGGGGGTTGAAATCTGGAAATTTAATAAATTTAAAAAAGGTGAGGCCACCAGGATTCGAACCTGTGACCTCACCCTTTAGCTACTGGTTTTTGCGAGAAAGGAAAAGAAAAAGGGGGCTGGGGGAATCGAAATGGGGTCTGCTGGGTTAGTAGGAAGAGAACAAAAATTAAAATAAGAAAATGGGAGGCGTGGGAATCGAACCCATGACCTCCAGGTAGCGAGTGAAGGAAGAGAAAAATAAAGAAAAGAAAATGTGAGACGTGGGAATCGAACCCACGACCTCAAGGATAGAAATGGAGAGGAGCGAAATAATTAATAAAACAAGTGAGGTTGTGGGGGCTCGATCCCACAACCTCACTGCCAAAAACACTTAGCCTAGCAAAATTAAATTTTAAAAAAAAAGAGGTTGTGGGGGTTCGAACCCACCACTTCACAGCCTCTAGCGAAATTAATGGGAATAATAAGGAGGCTGTGGGGGTTCGAACCCACAACCTCCCAACTCCACAGCGAAATAAATAACAAAAATGAAAGAGGCTATGGGGGTTTCATCCCACAACCTCTTGGTTTAGGCGAATTGGGACAAGGAGATTTTAAGGAAAAATAAAAAGGGGTTGTGGGGGTTCGAACCCACAACCCTTCGGCCAAACTAAGGGAAAAACCAAGTAGAAAATTAAATATACAATGTTAATGTTGGGGTTCAATTTAGAGTCCCAATGTCATGGAGATTAAAAATAAAATCAATGAAAAATGTAAATGTTATCCAAGTGATTCAAACTTGGGTTTCTTTGCCCAAACTTCCGTATTGATACATAAGTCATACGTGAACAAAATATCCAAGAATAATGCCACCTACTTAGATCGAAATCAAGATCTTGGCATATATACAAGATACATAAGTCTTGTACTACATAATCTTAGGAAAGTATGAATCACTTAACGAATTATGAATGAAGCCTCATGGTTTGAGTGTATAGACTCATAAGTCTAGCATACGTTTTAAAGAAGTGAACCTAATATGTATGTAATGCAATGACGAAACCCTAGAAGGGTTAAGTATGAGTGTAAAACACACTAAATGGCCTAGTGCATTGGCATACGATGAAAATGATTATTATGTAATGAAATGAGGAAACCCTAGAAGGGTTAAGTAAGGGTGTGCAACACACACAAATGGCCAAGTATATTGGCATATGATGAAATGAACATTCACGTAAAATGGGGTGAGTAATTATGAAGAGCAAATGTGCTAATGTTAATGAATGTGGTGACAACATGATATGAGGCTAATGTAAAAGATGAGAACAATCTCAAATGAGCCTAAGTATATGTTACCAAAACGTACTCACCTATGAGAGTGTAAAGTTAATGAAGAGACCAGTCTCTATGAACACTATTATGAAAGTATTGAGATTAACACACTTAATACTAATGATGAGATGATAAATCATCTAATGAGCTATGATGTCCTCATACTAGAAGCCAGCTTCCATGACGTATGAGTTGAATGAAATGGAACTTTATACTGAGCACCGATAGACTATCTATGAGCGGTGATGCCTTCTTTAGGGAAGGGCGGAGGTTCATGTAACTCTCATGAGATGAAAGTGTCCGGCTTGCCGGGTATGGGTCTCCTTGTATCTCCTGGTCTTCGAACCTATACAGCCAATATAGGGATCTGGCGGGGTTAAATTCCAATGTACGCTAGCATTTTTTCGGGTCACTTTGGCCGGTGATTCCACCTCTTTTCGGTGTGAGGGAGACACTGGATTTCATGATGCTCACATAATCTATGTCGGTTAAAGTTAAAGTTCCCAATGAATGAATGAGGCCAACCTCAAATGAAGTACATAATGAAATGAATGATACCAAAGGTGTTAGGATAGGATGATCAAGAGGTGAGCTAGACTCATGTAATGACATTAGGTTATTCTTGATCATTGCACAGCAAACCCGATGAAAGTCTTAAACTACATCCTAGGTATAGCTGGTGTTCACACTAGCCTATGAAAGAAATGAAATGAAGTACGTATGAATGAATGAAGCAGACTCTGTGTTTGCTAATGAATACTTCCTAGTTGAGGTCCCATATGTTGAGCCCTCATTTTGGAAAGTCTTAATGTCAAGTCCATTATTCCAAGGTCTCATGGCATATGAATGAATGATATGAAAGAAGCTATGTGCTATATGTTATGTGCTATATGTATGATGTTATGTGTTGTGTGCAATTTGATAACTATGATGATGCATGTTACTCTCATGGCATGACTTTTACAATCCAAATTTGGAAGGTTCACTAACTTTTCTTATCTCAATTTGGCAAGTCCACTAACTTGACTTTCCATAATCATGTTGCTAGGAAAGAGCTATCTTTTCTCATGCATGTCCTTGGTGTGTGCTTGCATATACTCATACTTAGTACAAGTGTGTACTAACCCTATACAAACTCTACTATTTTAGGTGAAGACACAGGTGGACGATAGAGCTACATGATCATTGTTGTAGTTATCCGGACGTCCAGCATTCATCCGGAGTTGGTAGGTCCTCATGCTTTCGAGGATGCTACTATTTTATATTCTAGCTTAGTTTTAGAGTTGAGCTAGTGGAGCATGTTCCACTAGCGTTTCTTTCCCGTTTTTATTTAGACTATGTATTGGTGCCATTTTAGCAATTATACACTTTATAAGCATTGAACTATTTCTTTCAGTTGCTTATATCTTAATGTTAGATGGTTGATGGTGAACAATTATGAAATGATGAGAATGTTTAATAAGTTTGTTAAGAAACAAAAAGTTTCAAATTTTCCGCTAAAATTAACCTAGGTAAAGTAAAAATGACGTAAGTAGGCTTGTCTGTGACCTATGAGAGGTCAACGACGCTGGTCTCGTCTGGGGTATAGATTCCAGTCGTGACAAAGTGGGTATTAGAGCACTAGGTAAAATTCCGAGAATAATGAGTTCACATCAACCACATTGAGTAGTTTCTAAGTCATGGTAGTGAAGTGCACCACTATCCTGATTTAGACACTGCATGATGCGTAGGAAAATTTCCCTTATTCTGATCTTATCGTGCTTTTCCTAATGTCTGATTTCTTTGTGTTATGAGCGTGCTGACATTAATTATTATTGTTTTCAGAGAATGAATACTAGAAGGAATGTTGGTCAGAGGAGAGGAGGAGCAGCTACTGGGAACAATCAGGTTCCACCCCAGGCTCCAGCTGAAGGAGTAATATACCTGTTAACCCAGCTGGGTTGACTGATGTTGAGGTGAGGGCATCTCTGGCACAGATGGCACAGGCCATTACTATGCAGGCCCAGGCTATGAGTGCCCAGGCCAACCGGCAGGATGTTCAGAAGGAGAACCCACCGGTTCGTAGCATGGCTGACAGGCTGAGAGACTTCACAACGATGAATCCTCCTATTTTCACAGGGTCTAAGACTTCAGAGGACCCCCAGGAGTTTGTGGATGAGGTGCATAAGATTTTGGTGACTATGGGGGCCACATATACTGAGAAGGCTGAGTTGGCTTCCTATCAGCTCAAGGATGTTGCACTGACTTGGTGCAAGATGTGGCAGGATAGCCGAGCTTTGGGCGAAGCTCCAGTCACTTGGGAGCTGTTTAAGATAGCCTTTTTGGAGAGATTCTTTCCCAGAGAAATGAGGGAGGCCAAGGTTAAGGAGTTCATCAACCTTAAGTAGGAATCTATGACAGTCAGGGAGTATTCCCTGAAGTTTGTTAAGCTATCCAGGTATGCTACTTTCCTTAGTATCTAATAGCAAGGATAAGGTGAGTACTGAAGTTTGTTAAATTATCTAGGTATGCTACTTCCCTTGTGTCTAACAGCAGGGATGAGATGAGCACGTTCTTCACAGGAATCAATAGAGATCTGGAGGAGGAGTGTGGGTCTGCGATGCTCCATGATAATATGGACCTCTCTAGGTTGATGGTGCATGTCCAGCAGGTAGAGGACAGCCGTAAAAAGAGGGGTATTTCGTGATGCTAGGATCCTAAGCCTCAAGATAAGGCAGGTCCCAGTCATGGAGGCCACAGAAATAATTTTAGCGTCCGTGAGCAGCCCAGGTTTAAGAAGGGGCAACAGAGTTCTGGGAACTCTAACTCTCAGAGGAGTACAACACCTAGAGGAGGCATACCTGAGCCCAAGAGGGGCAATGGAGGTGAGATGCAGCGTCCTAAGAAGAACTGTGCTAAGTGTGGCCGAGCTCAATGTGGAGAGTGCAGACAGGGCACTAATGCCTATTTCGGTTGCGGTAAGAGTGGGCATATGGTTAGAGACTGCCCACAGAACAGAGTTCAGGCTGGAGGTAATGCTCAGCCTAGGCCTAATCCACAGGGTGAAGCAGCAGGCGAGACTCCTAAGAGAAACATGTTCTATGCCCTGAAGGGCAGGGAGGAGCAGGAGAAGTCCGCTGATGTGGTCACAGGTATGCTGCAAGTATTCTCAACTTCTGTTTATGCTTTACTTGATCCATGGTCTACGCTTTCCTTTGTAACTCCTTTGCTTGCTCTCACTTTTGAGATATTGCCTGAAGTTCTGCATGATCCTATAGTGGTTAGTACACCTTTAGGAGAAAATGTAAGAACTGATAGAGTATACAAGGGTTGCCCAATAGTGATAAGTGGTAAGACTATGTGTGCAGACTTGGTTGAGTTACCCATGCATGATTTTGATGTTATTCTTGGCATGGACTGGCTTCACAGTTGTTATGCTTGCTTGGACTGTCGTAGTAGAGTGGTGAGATTTCATTTCCCTAATGAAGAGGAGCTAGTTTGGGAGGGGTACAACTCGAGTTGTCCTAACCTCTTGATTTCGAACCTTAAGGCCAATAAAATGATGTCCAAGGGGTTATTGTGTCATCTTGTGAGTGTTAATGATTTAGATCATGACATTCCTTCCATAGACTCAGTGCCTGTAGTGAATGAGTTCCTAGATGTATTTCCTGATGATTTGCCTAGAGTCCCTCCCCCTCGAGAGATTGATTTTGGTATTGACTTAGAACCCGATACTAAACCAATTTCAATTCCTCCTTACAGAATAGCTCCAGCTGAACTCAAAGAGTTGAAGCTGCAGTTAAAAGATCTCACTGACAAGGGTTTCATTCAGCCAAGCATATCCCCTTAGGGCGCTCCAGTGTTGTTTGTAAAAAAGAAAGATGGAACCCTTAGAATGTGTATCGATTATCGGCAGCTCAACAAAGTCACTATAAAGAATAAGTATCCACTTCCCAGAATAGATGATTTGTTTGATCAGCTCCAAGGGTCTAGTTTCTTCTCTAAGATTGATCTTCGTTCAGGGTATCACCAGCTTAGGGTTAGGGATGGAGATATCCCAAAGACAGCCTTTCCTACCCGTTATGGTCACTATGAGTTCTTAATCATGTCATTTGGTCTTACGAATGAACCTACTGCATTTATGCACCTCATGAACCGAGTCTTCCGTGAATACCTTGACTCTTTCGTCATAATATTCATTGATGACATCCTCATCTACTCTAGGACCAAGGAAGAGCACGAACAACATTTGAGACTAACTTTGCAGGTACTTAGACAACATCAGTTGTATGCCAAATTCAGCAAGTGTGAATTTTGGCTTACATAAGTGACCTTCCTGGGTCATGTTGTGTCTGATCAGGGCGTGGAGGTAGATCCCAGTAAGACTGAGGCTGTGAAGAACTGGCCAAAGCCTCTTACTCCCACTGACATCCGTAGCTTTTTGGGATTGGATGGTTACTACCGCAGATTTGTGGAGGGCTTTTCTTCCATTGCTGCCCCATTGACAGCTTTGACTAAGAAGAAAGCCAAGTTTGAATGGACGGAGACTTGTGAGAAGAGTTTCCAGGAGCTCAAGGACAGACTCACTTCAGCCCCGGTGCTTACTTTGCCTAAGTGTGGTGAGAATTACACTGTTTACTATGATGCATCTAGGGTTGGTTTGGGTTGTGTTCTTATGCAAGTTGGTAAGTTGATAGCCTATGCGTCCAGACAACTCAAGGTTCATGAGAAGAATTATCCCACTCATGACCTGGAGTTGGCAGCTGTAGTGTTTGCACTGAAGCTGTGGAGGAACTACTTGTATTGAGTGCATGTGGATGTATTCACAGACCACAAGAGTCTCCAGTACGTGTTCACACAGAGGGAGTTGAATCTACATCAGCGGAGATGGTTGGAGCTGTTGAAGGATTATGACATGAATGTTCACTACCATCCAGGTAAGGCTAATGTTGTGGCTGATGCTTTGAGCAGGATGAGCATGGGAAGTACAGCCCACGTTGAGGATGAGAAGAAGGAGCTGGTGAAAGATGTACACAGACTGGCCAGACTGGGTGTGCGATTGGTTGACTCTACTAGTGGGGATGTTTCAGTTCATCCTAGTTCTGAATCATCCTTGGTAGTTGAAGTCAAGTAGGGTCAGCATCTAGATCCTGTGTTGATGGAGCTGAAGGACTCAGTGTTGATGAAGATGAATGAGTCTTTCGCTTTGGGAGGTGATGGCATACTTAGGTACCAGGACAGGCTGTGTGTACCAGATGTGGATGATTTGCAGACCAGGATTGTTGCAGAGGCCCATGGTTCCGGATATTCCATACATCCAGGTTCCACCAAGATGTATCATGATCTTAAGTAGATTTATTGGTGGGATGGCATGAAGAAGGACATTGCAGAATATGTGGCCAAGTGTCCTAATTGTCAGCAGGTTAAGGCAAAGCATCTTAAGCCTGGCGGTCTGACTCAGATTATTGAGGTTCCGACTTGGAAGTGGGAGGCCATTATTATGGACTTCGTGGTTGGTCTTCCGAGGACTAGGAGGCAGCATGACTCCATATGGGTTATTGTGGACAGATTGACTAAGTCTGCCCACTTCATCCCTGTGAAATCTACTTACAGAGCCGAGAATTATGCGAGACTCTACATTGATGAGATTGTGAGATGGCATGGGATTCCTTTGTCTATCATTTCAGATAGAGGAGCTCAGTTTACTTCACATTTCTGGAGATCTTTCCAGAAGAGCTTGGGCACGCAGGTAAGGCTTAGCACTGCCTTTCATCCTAAGACAGATGGGCAGGTAGAGCGCACCATTCAGACATTGGAGGACATGTTGAGAGCGTGTGTGATTGACTTCAGAGGTAGATGGGATGACCATCTACCCTTGATAGAGTTCTCGTATAATAATAGCTATCACTCCAGAATTGGGATGGCACCGTTTGAGGCACTTTATGGTAGGAGGTGTAGATCTCCATTTGGGTGGTTCGAGGTTGGAGAGTCATCCATTTTGGGTCCAAAGATCATTCATGAGGCCTTAGAGAAGGTCAGAGTGATTAGGGACAGGTTGGCTACTGCTTACAGTCGGCAAAAGTCATATGCAGATAACAAGAAACGGCCCTTAGAGTTTGATGTTGGTGACCAGTTTTACTTGAAGATATCACCTATGAAAGGGGTGATGAGATTTGGTAGAAAAGGTAAGCTGAGTCCGAGGTATGTTGGGCCATATGAGATCCTACAGCGTGTGGGTGAGGTGGCCTATGAGTTAGCATTGGCTGCGGAGCTAGCTTCTTTTCATCCAGTCTTTCATGTCTCTATGTTGAAGAAGTGCCTAGGTGATCCAGCATCGATTCTACCTATTGAAGGTTTGGGGGTTGGTGAAGACTTGTCTTATGAGGAGGTACATGTTGAGATCTTAGACAGACAGGTAAAGCGGGTGAGGAACAAGGAGATTGCCACAATGAAGGTATTGTGGAGAAATCATCTTGTTGAGGGTACTACGTGGGAGGCTGAGGCCGACATGATATCCCGCTACCCTCATCTTTTCAGCTCTTGAGGTTAGACTTCCTACTCTTAAGTCTATGTTTCCTTATCTCTCCGAATTTTGTTGTTGTTGCTTGACTGTGCAAAGTGATTTTGTTATGATCTGAATGGCATTACGATATGTAGTGGTAGTGTCATTCGGGGACGAATGTTCCTAAGGGGGGGATAATGTAACAACCCTAAAAATGAATAAGATAAATACTTAAGGTGTCAAGAATGCTTGCGATTAGACCGAGGCTCACACGGTTTGATACGCGTAGAACCAGACCTCAGAACCCTTACTACAACCAAGCCAACTAACTTGGGCAGTTAGTTGAGCTTGGAAAGGTTGGAGACAACCAAGTAAGGCTCTCAAAAACGAAGATTTAATCGAAGGAGTCTTTACCGTAATTAAAAAGAAGAAATCTTGAGTTTTGAGGGTCCAGGGGTAAAATGGTCTTTTCCAGGCCAAAGGTAATATTGTAATTACCCTAAGGAATTAATTAATTAATTAATTAATTTAATTAAAACATCAATTCGGGTTGGGTCGACCCAAAGTGACCCATTTTCGCGAAATGGTGTCACTCGAGTTTGAGCCCCATTGGAAGCAACCAATTTATGATTTATTTATTATTTAAAATCTGATTTTTTGTAAGGGCAAAATGGTCCTTTCATGTATAATTAATTAAATCATATTTTAAGTAGTAAGAAGAGTCCTAAATTGACTAATTCATCATCTAATCCTAAACTACTTCACACGTTTCACTCTCTCACGTTTATCACCTCTTCACGCTCAAAAACTCTCTTGTTCTCTCTGCCAAGTAACGTGAAGAACAGAAACTTTAACTAAGGTTCTTCACACTTGAATAACACACGAAAATTTTTAAGAAAAACAAAGTAATCAAAAACGTTAAGGCAAAGAGAAGTTGTCCGTCGAGTGTTGTGGACGTTGAGGAAGCTTGGACTAATTTTGGAGAAGGTTTTGGGCAGTAACTCCACGTTTGAACAAGCAAATTAAGGTATGGGTTTCTTCTCTCTTGGTCCCTTTCCCAAAAGACCCCTTACGATTCAAGATATTCACTCCGAAACTAGGGTTGTTTCCCCGTTGCATGTCCTTGTCACTAGCTCCCAATGATTTCGTAGGTTGGGTTTGTTTGCTGGTAGATTTAGGTATGTGTGATGTTTTTATGTTGAATGTGAATATGTTTATGTGCGTGAAATCACGAAAATGACAACCAATGTGTGATCGAAAAAAATGATGTGTGTGTGCACGTTTGGCAGTGAGTTTAGCCACTGTTTTGGAGACGTGTAAGGCATGTTATTTCTTGTGTTTTATGTGCTAAAGTTGTGCATAATGTGAGGTTCATATGGTGTGTGAAGTTACAAATTTTGAGTGAAAACGGTTGACTAATGTAACCCCTAAACTACACCTAATTACACACTAAGTGCTTGGTGAAATGCCCTAAGAAACTAACATGAAAAGGTTGATGAAAGGAAGCTAAAAATTATGAATAAATTTCCAGATTAGTGTACTTTAAATTTCGTTCAAAAAGTGGGTTGAAATCTGGAAATTTAATACATTTAAAAGAGGTGAGGCCACCAGGATTCGAACCTGTGACCTCACCCTTTAGCTACTGGTTTTCGCGAGAAAGGAAAAGAAAAAGGGGGCTGGGGGAATCGAAATGGGGTCTGCTGGGTTAGTAGGAAGAGAACAACAATTAAAATAAGAAAATGGGAGGCGTGGGAATCGAACCCACAACCTCCAGGTAGCGAGTGAAGGAAGAGAAAAATAAAGAAAAGAAAATGTGAGGCGTGGGAATCGAACCCACGACCTCAAGGCTGGAAATGGAGAGGAGCGAAATAATTAATAAAACAAGTGAGGCTGTGGGGGCTCGATCCCACAACCTCACTGCCAAAAACACTTAGCCTAGCAAAATTAAATAAAAAAAATAGGAGGTTGTGGGGGTTCGAACCCACCACCTCACAACCTCAAGCGAAATTAAGAGGAATAATAAGGAGGCTGTGGGGGTTCGAACCCACAACCTCCCAACTCCCCAGCGAAATAAATAACAAAAATGAAAGAGTCTGTGGGGGTTTGATCCCACAACCTCTTTGTTTAGGAGAATTGGGACAAGGAGATTTTAAGGAAAAATAAAAAGGGGTTGTGGGGGTTCGAACCCACAACCCTTCGGCCAAACTAAGGGAATAACCAAGTAGAAAATTAAATATACAATGTTAATGTTGGGGTTCAATTTAGAGTCCCAATGTCATGGAGATTAAAAATAAAATCAATGAAAAATGTAAATGTTATCCAAGTGATTCGAACTTGGGTTTCTTTGCCCAAACTTCCGTATTGATACATAAGTCATACGTAAACAAAATATCCAAGAATAATGCCATCTACTTAGATCGAAATCAAGATCTTGGCATATATACAAGATACATAAGTCTTGTACTACATAATCTTAGGAAAGTATGAATCACTTAACGAATTATGAATGAAGCCTCATGGTTTGTGTGTATAGACTCATAAGTCTAGCATACGTTTTAAAGAAGTGAACCTAAGATGTATGTAATGAAACGACGAAACCCTAGAAGGGTTAAGTATGAGTGTAAAACACACTAAATGGCCTAGTGCATTGGCACACGATGAAAATGATTATTATGTAATGAAATGACGAAACCCTAGAAGGGTTAAGTAAGGGTGTGAAACACACACAAATGGCCAAGTATATTGGCATATGATGAAATGAACATTCACGTAAAGTGGGGTCAGTAATTATGAAAAGCAAATGTGCTAATGTTAATGAATGTGGTGACAACATGATATGAGGCTAATGTAAAAGATGAGAACAATCTCAAATGAGACTAAGTATATGTTACCAAAACGTACTCACCTATGAGAGTGTAAAGTTAATGAAGAGACCAGTCTCTATGAACACTCTAATGAAAGTAATGAGATTAACACACTTAATACTAATGATGAGATGAGAAATCGTCTAATGAGCTATGATGTCCTCATACTAGAAGATAGCTTCCATGACGTATGAGTTGAATGTAATGGAACTTTATACTGAGCACCGATAGACTAGCTATGAGCGGTGATGCCTTCTTTAGGGAAGGGCGGAGGTTTACGTAACTCTCATGAGATGCGACTGTCCGGCTTGCCGGGTATGGGTCTCCTTGTATCTCCTGGTCTTTGAACCTATACTGCCAATATAGGGATCTGGCGGGGTTAAATTCCCATGTACGGTAGCAAGTTTTTGGGTCACTTTGGCCGTGATTCCACCTTATTTTGGTGTGGGGGAGACACTGGATTTCATGATGCTCACATGATCTATGTCGGTTAAAGTTAAAGTTCCCAATGAATGAATGAGGCCAGCCTCAAATGAAGTACATAATGAAATGAATGATACCAAAGGTGTTAGGATAGGATGATCAAGAGGTGATCTAGACTCATGTAATGACATTAGGTTATTCTTGATCATTGCACAACAAACACGATGAAAGTCTTAAACTACATCCTAGGTATAGCTGGTGTTCATACTAGCCTATGAAAGAAATGAAATGAAGTACGTATGAATGAATGAAGCAGACTCTGTGTTTGCTAATGAAGACTCCCAAGTTGAGGTCCCATATGTTGAGCCCTCATTTTGGAAAGTCTTAATGTCAAGTCCATGATTCCAAGGTCTCATGGCATATGAATGAATGATATGAAAGAAGCTATGTGCTATATGTTATGTGCTATGATATGTGCTATATGTATAATGTTATGTGTTGTGTGCAATTTGATAACTATGATGATACATGTTACTCTCATGGCATGACTTTTCCAATCCAAATTTGGAAGGTTCACTAACTTTCCTAATCTCAATTTGGCAAGTCCACTGACTTGACTCTCCATAATCATGTTGCTAGGAAAGAGCTATCTTTTCTCATGCATGTGCTTGGTGTGTGCTTGCATATACCCATACTTAGTACAAGTGTGTACTAACCCTATACAAACTCTACTATTTTAGGTGCAGTCACAGGTGGACGATAGAGCTATAGGATCATTGTTGCAGTTATCCGGACGTCGAACATTCATCCGGAGTTGATAGGTCCTCATGCTTTCGAGGATGGTATTGTTTTATATTCTAGCTTAGTTTTAGAGTTGAGCTAGTGGAGCATGTTCCACTAGCGTTTCTTTCCTGTTTTTATTCAGACTATGTACTGGTGCCATTTTGGCAATTATACAGTTTATAATAATTGAACTATTTCTTTCAGTTGCTTATCTCTTAATGTTAGATGGTTGATGATGAACAATTATGAAATGATGAGAATGTTTAATAAAGTTTGTTAAGAAACAAAAAGTTTCAAATTTTCCGCTAAAATTAACCTAGGTAAAGTAAGAATGACGTAAGTAGGCTTGTCTGCGACCTCTGAGAGGTCAACGACGCTGGTCTCGTCTGGGGTCTAGATTCCAGTCGTGACACCAAGTTAGTTGGCTTGGCTTTTGCAAAGGTTCAGAGGTCTGGTTCTACACACATCAATCCGTGTGAACCCGATCTAATCGTAGGCGTTTTAGATACGTTAAGCATTACTTAGCATAGTCATTTTTAGGTTGTTACATAACCTCCATAACTGATAATTGCCCAAGGGGTACAAAATTTGGAAAATAATATTCTTTTTCAAGAATGTGGTGACATTGTTACCTTCATTGTTGTTGAGCACAATTGCTTCCACCCATTTCGAACATAATCAACTGCAACAAGAATATACTTCATCCCATGTGCACTCACAAATGTCTCCTATAAAATCAATACCTCATACATCAAACAACTCAATCACCAATATCGGATTCATAGGAAGCTCTTGTCTCTTTGAATCCCACCTTCTTTTTCGCAAAGGACGCAAGACTTGGCAATGTCATGAGAATCTTGGTGGATGGTAGGCCAGTAATATCCAAACTGCAGGATCTTATGCGCAGTACGAATACCACTATGGTGTACACCAACAGGCGATTAATGACACGCCTCAAGTAGACTCAACATCTCAACCTCGGGCACAAAACGACGATAATCCCATCAGCACAACTATGATACAATTAAGGATCATCCCAAAATAACTTCTTCATATCATGCATAAACTTCTTGTTTTGGTGAAAAGACAAATCCGGAGGCACCAAATCACTTGCTAAATAATTAGCAAAGTTTGCGAACCAAGGAATCAAATCTTCAGAGGTAGCTAATACATGTTCATCTAGAAAAGAATCATTATTTTCATCCCTATCACCAAGCTTGAGTAAAGCTTTATCCTTAAATCTAGACAAGTGATCGGTAACCTGATTCTCTTTCCCCTTTCTATCTTCCACCAAAAAATTCTTGCAACAACAACACCCATCTAATTAGTCGCGGTTTTGTGTCCTTCTTAGCAATCAAATACCTCAATGCAGAGAGGTCAGTATGCGCTATGACCTCAGTACCAAGCAAGTAGGATCGAAATTTCTCAAATGCAAACACCACAGCAAGAACCTCATGCTCAATCACGGTAAAGACCGCTTTTAGGGATTTGCTTTCATGGTAAATCGGGTGAAGTATCTTTTCACACATGACCTCAAACGGTTCTCCCCAATTTGGTGCAATAATTATATAGGCCGGTACTAGATTTTTGTTCAACTCTCCAAATACTCTCAGATAAGCATCGTCAAAATCAAACTTACACTCCTTTTCAAGCAGTTTGCACGATTAATGTGCAATTTTTAAGAAATCGTTTATGAATCTCCTATAGAATCTGGCATGCCCAATAAAACATGTCACACAGCTAATAGAGATAGGTGGGGAAGCTTTTAAATTACCTCAACTTTAGCCTTATAAACCTCAATACCTTTCTTAGAGATCTGATGCCCCAATACTATACCTTCTTTAACTATAAAGTGACACTTCTCCCTACTTAGCACCAAATTAAACTCTTCACACCTTTTAAGTACCACAACAAATTATCCAAGAACGAATAAAAAGAGACACCTACCATAGAGAAATCATCCATGAATACATCAATAGTTTCCTCCACTATATAAGAGAATATCAACATCATACAACGCTTGTAGGTCATTGGAGCATTGCACAACCCAAATGGCATGCGTTTGAAGGCGAAAGTGTCATAGGGGTAAGTAAAGGTGGTCTTCTCTTCGTCTTCCGGAGCTATAGAAATTTGATTGTAGCCTGAATAACAATCAAGGAAAGAGCATCAACCCTTACCCGCAAGTCTATCCAACATCTGGTCCATGAATGGAATTGGAAAGTGGTGTTTTTCTTTCCAAGGGTTCAACTTCTGGTAATCCATGCAGACTCTCCATCCGGTCATAGGTCGCATCAGAAGAAGCTCGTTTCTTTTATTAGGCATTAAAGTAATACCAGATTTCTTAGGCACACACTGAATAGGGCAAACCCAACTACAATCTGCAATGGGAAAAATCACTCCAGCATCCAGCCACTTGATGATCTCCTTTTTAACTACCTCTTGCATAGGTGGATTTAGTCTTCTCTAGTGCTCGATACCCGGCTTTTGATCTTACATGAGTTGGATTTTGTGAGAAAAATACCATGACGGATCATAATAAGTTCCACAATATCCACCCAATAGCTCACTTGAACTTCTTCAACACAGATACCAAACACTTTAATTGTTGCCTATTTAAATATTCCGCAATGATGACCAGTAGAGTCTTATATCTACCTAAGAATACATAACTAAAATGTGGTGGTAGATCCTTGAGCTCCAATTTAAGAACCTCTTCAATAGACAATCTCGCGGGTGAGGACTCTCAATTTTTCGTATCTAACTCCAACTTCATTGGATTCGAATGATATTTGCACCTATCAAGTGCGACAACCAACTCATCATACTCTTCGATCAATCACTCTCAAAGTTCATCATGACTGCTTCTAGTGCCTCAACGCCCAGTCTCTCTTCAATCTAAACCTTAGACTCAATCACAACTCTATATGTTATAGAAGATACTAATTGGAGCTCACCACTCTACTTCATGGACCTACAAAGGTTTGAAGTTACTTCTTTATTGTTGAATCTAAACTTCATCTGCCCTTTATCAATATCAACAAAACACGCCCAAAAGCAAGGAATGGTCTCCAAATAATGATGGGACCTCAAAGTCAACCTCATAGTCAATAATGAAAATATTCACTAAAAATACGAATGAATGCACTCTCACGAGCACATCATGGAGTTTACCAAGAGGCCTCTTAACTGTTTCATCTTCCATGAGTAACCTCATCGTAGTTTGTTTTGGATCTCCTAAGCCCAACTTCATATAGATGGACAATGGAATGACATTTATGCTAGCACAAAGATCACTTAATGCCTTAGCAAAGTGCAATAACCCAATGGTACATGGGATAGTTAAGGCACTAGGATCCTTCTTCTTCTGCACAAGGGACGTTGTAGCAATAGCACTAAAAGGTTGTAACCTATCGTCATCTTCAAAACTCACGAGACTTTTATTTGTAACCATGTCATTAATAAACTTAGCATACCTAAGCATTTGCTCCAAAGAATCTATTAACGGAACATTGATTGAAAGATGTTTCAACGTAGTAATAAACCTGGATATTTTCCTTCTTTGGTCTTCTTCACTATCCTCTGTGGAGGTCTACGTACGGGAAAAACTTTCTTAGTTTTCTCTGCTTCTTACTCTGTTGCATTCAAAGTCTCTCCACTCACCTTAACCACATCATCATTTTACTAGTCGCAATTCCACTCAAGGAGGCATATGTAGACCGATGGTTTGCTTACCCCACGAGTAGTGACTACTATACAATGCCCATCATTCTTTGGATTCTCTATGGTGTTTCTTAGAAGAGTGTTAGGTTGATGTGGGTTCACTATAGTAGAAAACTGAGTCATTTTCTTCTTAAGATGTTTGTTGACACTGCATGGGTATCAACTTTTTTACCAATACCATAAAAGTCATTTCAAATATCTTTCGTTGAACCTTGTCATCACTTTTGCATCATTACCTTAAACATAACATTTTACTAAGAACACATCCTTCAATTGCTCCCACGTATAGATTGAGTTGTAATAAAACACATTAATCCAAGAAGTTGCATCGCCGGTCAATGATAGAGGGAATACTCACAGTCCAATCACGTCCATGTCCTAGTCCGGTCGACCTATAAGAATTTTTCAAACCACCCTTTGCTTGACTATGTGATTATGAGGGTCATCTGACGCAAACCCTGCAAATAAGCCTCTCGCTCATTGAGCATTTTATCAAGCTACTAGTCACCACGAAGGTACGCTTTGGTGGTAGAGGAGGTAGGACAAGAGGTTTGGAAGAATAAGAAATATCAAAGTTGACACTATAGTTGTCATGTGGTCGTGGCCCTGGTGGCTCCTGCACCCTCAATTCATCTCCGAGTCAATTTTCAGTTGGATCCTGATTATTCTAATTCAGAACCATCGGAGGCTGCAACCTAGCACCATCACCTAATTCTCCTCAGATAGGATTAACTGACCCTCCTTGATTTTTCATTTTCAGCAAAGTTCTATTCAATTCTAGATCATAGAGAGTAAGTGGTTCTCCTTGACTCCGTGCACTTATCATACACTAGAATTGGAACCTCGTAGAGACAAAAACCAAAGAAAAAAGTAAAATTAGGAATATTTGACTAAAGTTCAATAATGTTTAAGTTAAAATTAAACTAAAAGCCAAATTTCCCGGCAGCGCCACCAAAATAATATAAGCTTAAATTACACCTCACTAAAAAAACATAAGCTATCGATATCAAGTAAAGAACCCAACTTGTAGGTAGGGGTCGATACCATGAGGAAAGTGGATTAGACTTAAACATAACTAACGATTATAATTGTTTAGCCAATATATTTCTAAAAACAAGTAATTAAAGAGGGGTCGTGAAATGAATTCAGAAAATTATATAATTAATTAGTGAGCACAAACTTTAGTTGTTATGCATATGAGAAAGTAACTAGGGCATAAGTGTTCCCCATAAGCTCATAACGCGAAAATCCTAGTAATATCAATCACTTCCTAGTGTATTATATGCAAAGTAATAAGTTCGGCATCTCTAAATCCTTGGTCCGACATCTACAAAATTACACTATAATGTAAGGAATCAACTCTTTGAATGATTTTACGGAGCAACAGTACGGTCCACAGATTCATCTACGGTCCATAGGTTGCAACCTTGGTTCCACACTTAGTCAAGAATTCCCTGATCACCAGCAATGCCTTGCCTGCCCTTCTACGTTCATAATCTACGGACCATGAATGGACTTACAGTCCGTAAATCACCTCCATTTGCACTTCTTTTAGTTGTGTCTCTAACTTTCAACGTCTGAACATATTTCATGAAAACATGAGAAAAACACATAAAAACCAATATAGAATGGCGCTAAACATACACAACTCTTAAGTGAAATGTATCTAAATAATCATAAACTCACAGTACATCAATAGGATACATTTGAAGAATGTTTGAAAAATTTAGGCTAAGTGCTCCAAAGATGCATGGAAACGAATCTAATTCGGAATTGGGAAAAATATCACTTCATGATGAAAGAAGGCATTGTTCTTCGGCATAAGGTGTCACAACAGGGTTTGGAAGTTGACAAGGCAAACATTGAGGTTATTGAGAAATTAACCCCACCAATTTCAGTGAAGGGTATTCGAAGCTTCTTGGGGCATGAAGGGTTCTATCGAAGGTTCATTAAGGACTTCTCAAAGATTGAACACCCCTTATGCAAAATCTTAGAGAAGGAAGCAAAGTTTTGTTTTGATGAGGCTTGCATAAACACATTTTAGTGTTTGAAAGATAAGCTAGTATCCACCCCAATTATCATCAGTCTTAATATGTATAAGTATTTTGAAGTAATGTATTATGCTAGCGGTACGGTATTGGGCGTAGTGTTGGGAAAAAATTGCAACAAACTATTTCACCCAATTTATTACACAAGTAAAACTCTAAATAGAATCCAGCAGTTTGCAAAACGGATGTGCATTTTTTAAAAAATCTTTTATGAATCTCATATAGAATCCAATATGCCCAAGAAAACTTGTCACACCATTAATAGAGATAGGTGGGGAAGCTTTTACATTACCTCAAATTTAGCTCTATCAACCTCAATACCTTTCTCACAAATCTGATGCCCCAACACTATACCTTCTTTCACTATAAAGTGCCACTTTTCCCTATTTATCTCCAAATTACACTTTTCACACCTTTTAAGTACCTCGACAAAATTATCCAAGAACCGATAAGAACAGTCACCTACCTAACGTAAATCATCAATGAACACCTCAATAGTGACCTCCACCATATAAGAGAATATCGACATCATACAATGCCTGAAGGTCATTGGAGCATTGCACAACCCAAATGGCATGCGTTTGAAGGTGAAAGTCTCAGAGGGACAAGTAAAGGTGGTCTTCTTTGGGTCTTACAGACCTATAGAAATTTTATTGTAGCCCGAATAACCATCAAGGAAACATATCAATCCTTACCCGCAAGTCTATACAACATCTTATCCATGGATGGCACAGGAAGGTGGTCCTTTTCTATCGAAGTGTTAAACTTCCGGTAATCCATGAAGACTCTCCATCTGGTCATAGGCCGCATCAGAACAAGCTCGTTTCATTCATTAAGCATTACAGTAATACCACATTTTTAGGCACACACTGAACAGGGCACACCCAACTACTCTCTATAATGGGATAAATAACTCCAACATCTAGCCACTTGATGATCTCCTTTTTAACTACCTCTTGCATAAACAGATATAGTCTTCTATGGTACTCGATACCCGACTTGTGATCTGGCACGAGTTGTATTTTATGAGAACAAATACCAGGAGGTATCCCAATAATGTCTGCAGTAGTCCACCCAATAGATCACTTGAACCGCTTCATCACAGATACCTAAAACTCTACTTGTCGCCCATTTAAATCTGCCGCAATGATGACTGGTAAAGTCTCATCTCTACCTAAGAATACATACCTAAAATGTGGTGGTATATCCTTGAGCTCTAATTTAGGCGCCTCCTCAAAAGACGGTCTCGCGGGTGGGGACTCACTATTCTTCATATCTAACTCCAACTTCTTTGGATTCGAATGATATTTGCACCTATCAAGTGCAACAACCAACTCATCATACTCTTTAATATAATCACTCTCAAAGTTCATCATGACTACTTCTAGTGCCTCAACACCCAGTCTCTCTTCAGTCCAAACCTCAGACTCACTCTCAACTTAATATTTTATAGGAGATACCGATTGGAGCTCACCAATCTGCTTCATGGACATACAAATGTTTGAAGTTGCTTCTTCATTGTAGAGTCTAAACTTCATCTGCCTTTTCTCCATATCAACAAAAGCACGCCCAGTAGTAAGAAATGTTCTCCCAAGAATGATGGGAACCTCAAAGTCAACCTCATAGTCAAGAATAACAAAATCCGACAGAAAGATAAACGTCTCCACTTACACGAGTACATCATGGAGTACACCAATGGGCCTCTTCAACGTTTTATCGGCCTTGAGTAAACTCATCGTAGTTTGTTTTGGATATCCTAACCCCAAATTCTTATACATGGACAATGGCATGATATTTATTCTAGCACCAAGATCAAACAATGCCTTAGCAAAGTGCAATAACCCAATGGTACATGGGATAGTGAAGGCACTAGGATCCCCCTTCTTCTGCACAAGGGACCTTGTAGCAATAACACTAAAATGTTGTAACATATCATCATCTTCGGAACTTACATACCTTTTCTTAGTAACTATGTCAATCATAAATTTAGCCTACCTAGTCATTTTCTCCAAAGATTCAATCAACGGAACATTGATTGAAAGAAACTTCAAAGTAGTAATAAAGCTATGATATTTGCCCTTTCGGTCTTCTTCACTAACCTCTTTGGGAAGGGAGGTGGAGATCTAGGTACGGGAACAACTTTATTAGTTATATTTGCTTCTTTCTCTGTTGCATTCAAAGTCTCTCCACTCACCTCAACCACATAATCATTTTACTAGTCACAATTTCCACTCAAGACGCCATAGGTGGACCGATAGTTTGCTTACCCCGCGAGTAGTGACTGTCATACAATGCCTATCATTATTTGGATTATGCATGGTGTTGGTTGGAAGAGTGTCGGTTGACGTGGGTTCACTGTAGTAGATAACTGAGTCCTATTCTTCTTAAGATGCTTGATTGAAGTTGCATTGGTGTCAACTTTTTTACCAATACCAAACAAGTCATTTCACATCTTCTTCACATTTTCATTAGTTGCATCGAACCTTCCCATCATCTTCTACATCATATCTTCAAATGTGACATATTACATTTTGTTTCCCTAGGATCAGATTCCAATTTTTGAGGAGGAACACGAGGTCCAACCCGATCAGTCGTGTTGCCATAACTTTTCAGGTTATAGTTATTTTTGCGATTATAGTTCCCACCCCGGACATATTGACCCTCTCAAATGTAGTTTCCATAGTTCTGACCTCGGTTTTCTTGACCTTGGCACCAATTATCCATGTTGGAGCCTTGGGAGTTTTATCTGAAACCCCCCCCCCCATCTAATCATTCACTGCATAAGCATCCTTTTCATAGAAACACTCCTCAACTGATGGTAGATTTTTAGTCAAATAGTTCACAATATTTAACCTCTTAGCACCTCTACTCACATGCTTCAATACCAACCCCAGTTCAGTTCTCATTTGAACCATCTCATAACGAATATCATCTATGGATTTGTTAGTGGTGGCTTGGACTACAAATGTGTTCCTCCCAATATCTGACTTTCTAGTGCTCCAAGCTTTGTTGTTGCGAGATATCTTCTCCAGCTTCTCCGCAATCTTCTCAAAAGTGCATTCTCCATAACCCCAACAATAGTATCAAGCACTTCCTTACTATTGTCACCTTGCCCTCGGTAGAAATACTCTTTCAGTGAATCATCATCAATATGGTGATTCGAAGGATTTTTTATGGATGCAGCGTATATGTCCCTAAAACTACTCACAGACTATCCACATAGTGCCACGAAGTTGTTTAGTTTATCCTTTTTATTCATATTCTTGGACACTAGAAAGAATTTTGCTAAGAACGCATCCTTTAATCGCTCCCATGTATAGATTGAGTTGTAAGAAAGCTGATTAAACCATGTAGCTTTATCGCCAGTCAATGATAGAGGGAATACTCACAATCCAATCATGTCCATGTCCTAGTTGGGTCGACCCATACAACTTTTTCAAATCACACTTAGCTTGACAATGTGAGCATGAGGGTAATCCGATGCAAACCTTGAAAATAAGTCTCTTGCTCTGTGAGCATTTTTATCAAGCTACTAGTCACCACGAAGGTATGCCCCGGTGGTAGAGGAGGTAGGACAAGAGGTCTGTCAGAATAAACAATATCAAAGTTGACCCTATAGTTGTCATGTGGTCGTGCCCCTTGCGGCTCCAGCACCCTTAATACATCTCCAAGTCGATTTTAAATTGGAGCCTAATTATTCTTATTCACAACTCTCGGAGGCTGCAACCCATCACCATCACCTAATTCTCCTTCAATAGGATTAACTGGCCCTCCTTGATTATTCATTCTCTGCAAAATTCAATTCAATTCTAGATCGTAGGGAGTAAGTTGTTCTCCTTGACTCTGTCTACTTGACATACACTAGAGTTGGAACCTCATAGAGACAAACACAAAAGAAAAAGTAAAATTTGTAATATTTGACTAATATTCAATAATGTTTAAGTTAAACTTAATCTAAAAGTTAAATTCCCCGGCAGCGCCGCAAAAATTTAATAAGCAAAAATTACACCTCACTAAAGAAGCATAAGCGATCGTTATCAAGTAAAGAACCCATAGGAGTCTATATCACAAGGAAAATGGCTTAGACTTAAACATACCTAACGATTACATTCGCTTAGCCAATGTATTTCTAAAAATAGGTAATTAAAGAGGGGCTGCTAAACGAATTCGGAAAATTATATAAGTGATCAATGAGCAAGATTCAAAATTTAGTTGTTATCTAGATGAGAAAGTAACTAGGGCATAAGTATTCCCCATAATCTCATAACGCGATAATCTTAGTCATATCAATCCCCTCCCTGAGTATTACATACAAAGTTTAAGTTAGGCATCTCTAAATCCTTGGTCCAGCATCTACAGAATTTCACCTCGCATCTTGGTCCTACGACGTCTGTTTAATTTACTAGACCTTATCTTTACCTCATATTAGACATCACATCGATGTATAACTTAGTTTTCATCCTCCCACCAATCAGCATTAGAATATTAGATAGTATCACACTAAATCTATGTTGATAATTCTTTTCTTATTATCTTCCTACTTGGTACGGCAAGTAGAAACAAGGTGAGTTCTAACGCGTGCACTCGTTAAAAAGACTTATAAATGAAAGAATTATCAATGCATGCAATAACACTATTCAATAATTGCTTAATTACTATTCATACTTGGTTAATCGCTCATGATTCACACAACCCTAGTTGTGTATTTAATTACCCATATTAGCAAGATCACAATTCATATTTTGAGGTGAAGAAATCATGAACTTACGTAAAAGAAGAATAAACCCAGAACTTCAACACGAATTGATAAGCAAAAATCTTCAAAACATGCATTAGAAATCAATAATTGCAAAACTTTTCAAATTAATTCCCAAAGTCAAGAAGTAGAAAAATAATAATAAGTCTAAGCCCCAAAAACGAGGTTTACATGCTCTATATATAGAAAGATAAGTCCTAACTAAAAAGGAAATTAAATAAGGAAATAATGTTTCAGCATGCATCTTCGATCTAGGACACGGACCAACAATCCGTAGATCAATCTATGGTTTGTAGGTCCCTTCTGTGGCTCCAAACTCAGGAAACTTTCCATTCTTCAAAAACCAACATATCTAATAAGATCGACGGATCAACAACACGAAATGTAGATTAATTTACGATCTGTGGATCCTCATCCGTAGCTCCATATATAGAATTTTGACCATCATTTAAAGGAACCAACTCTCTAATGATTTGACAAAGCAACAGTACAGTCCTTAAATCAATCTACGGTCTGTAAGTTCCAACCATGGTTCCACACTTAGTCAAGAATTCCCTGATCACCAGCAACGCCTTGCCTGCCCTTCTACGTTCATAATCTATGGAGTGTCAATGGACCTATAGTCCGTAGATCACCTTCGTAGATTCTCTTTTCTGCACTTCTTTCAGCTGTGTCTCCAACTTTTTGCGTCTCAACATATTTTATGAAATCATGAGAAAAAAACATAAAAATCAATACAAAATGGCCCTAGGCACACAAAACTCTTAAGTGAAATATATCCAAATTATCATAAATTCAAAGTACATCAATAGGATACATTCGAAGAATGTTTGACACAGTTAGGACAAGTGATCCAAAGATTCTTGGAAATGAATCTGGTTAGGAATTGGAAAAAATGCCACTTCATGGTTAAAGAAGGAATTGTTCTTGGGCATAAGGTGTCACAACAGTGTCTGGAAGTCGAGAAGGAAAAAATTGAGGTTATTGAGAAATTACCCCCACCGATTTCAGTGAAGGATATTTGAATCTTTTTGGGGCATGAATGGTACTATCGAAGGTTCATTAAGGACTTCTCAAAGATTGAACACCCCGTATGCAAACTCTTAGAGAAGGAAGCAAAGTTTTGTTTTGATGATGCTTGCATGGATGCATTTCAGTTTTTGAAAGAGCAGCTAGTATCCACCCCAATAATTATCAATCCTAATTGGTATGAATATTTTGAAGTAATGTGTGATGCTAGCCGTATGGAATTGGGCATAGTGTTGGGACAAAAGTGTAAAAAGTTGTTTCACCCAATTTATTACGCAAGCAATACTCTAAATAGTGCTAAGCGAAATTATGCAGTCACTGAACAAGAGTTGCTTGCGGTTGTCTATGCATTTGAAAATTTTAGGGAACACTTGCTAGGCACCAAAGTAATTGTACATACTGATCATGCCACACTCTGTTACTTTATGGAAAAGAAATATGCAAAACCAAGATTGATAAGGGGGGTGTTACTATTACAATAATTCAATTTCAAGGTAAAAGATAAAAAAGGCTGCAAAAATAAAGTGGTCGGTTATTTATCAAGATTGCATGGAAACGAAAGCGTGTAACGCGAGGTCGACATCGATGATTCCTTTCCCGATGAGCACTTGCTTGCAATATCTCTAAAGCGTACACCATGGTATGCAGATTTTTCAAATTACATTGTGTGTGGAATGAGGCCAGATGAGTTGACCTTTTACCAACAAAAGATGTTCCATTTGATGTTAAAAAATACTTTAGAGATCAACCATACTTGTTTCGGGAATATACTGACCATGTCATCAGGAGGTGTGTTCCATAAGAAGAAGAGGTAGAAATCCTCTACACTTATCACCATAGTTTTCACACCCCGAGAGTACACCCTAGAAGATATGGTATTCACAGATTGAAACATGGCGTACTTGACCTCTCGGAGGTCTTGTACAAGCCCTTTGATATCATTCATTGCATACATGTATGAAAAGTAGTGCGGAATTAAAACTTTTCACACGGATAATATTTCAAAAAACCTTTCATATAAAATAATCGAAAATACTAAGTCTCAATATGCGCCAATCTGAGACTCAAGAATACTTGGGATACGACCCATACAATCGAAATATAGAAACTTTGCCTATTACAATACTTTTAATGAAAGAAGTCTAAAATAGTTATGTCCTCGAATCAAGTGAGGACAGACCCCCAACTTTGCTTGAAAGAGTCCTAGTTTCCAAGACTTGCTTCAAGATACCTCTCACCTGCTAGCCACACCTTTATAAACAGACAAAATGTATGGAATTAGTACAATGCATGTACTAAGTATTGTTTAATGCATAAAATCATGAGAAACAGACATTTGTATCAAAACATGCTCTTTTACACTAAAACCTTTTATCATAATATAGAGAACCACATTTCACACCAACTTCACATATAAGTCACATATCACAAGATAGAATCAAGAATACATCAAAACACATAACCATGAGACCATCCT
This sequence comes from Solanum sitiens, assembly GCA_016801875.1. Classification (NCBI taxonomy): domain Eukaryota; kingdom Viridiplantae; phylum Streptophyta; class Magnoliopsida; order Solanales; family Solanaceae; genus Solanum; species Solanum sitiens. Next base: position 1,491,515 of record JABWTJ010000019.1, read on the forward strand.
ACCAAAGGTGATTCTAAGGTTCACTTGAGTGAATTATGAAGGGACCGACCATACAATCCTTTCACACACACCAAAGGGATCCTTTAGACCACCTAAGTTAAGATTATTCCCAATTCATTAATCAAACTCACTACCTAGAATTACTCTAAGACTCACCTAAGTAAGACAAGAAGAGACCGCCCATACACCCTCTCCTAGCCTACCTAAGAAATCCTCAAAGATACTCTAGGTACTTGCCTTTTCATTAACATACCTTCACTTAAGTCATTACGTTCATTTACTCATTTAAGAGACATTCAAAATGTAAGGACATACACATAATTATCTTGGAGAAGACCTAGGGACTCTCATATTAACAACTTCAAAGCCTAATCGTGCAATGTCTAGATAGCATCCCATTCCACTACCTAAACTTAATAGAACTTATCCAACACTATCATGTATCCCACATGATGAAAATAGTCCATAACCGACATAGACCATGGTAGATAAGTATGGAATCCGGAGTCAACCCTACTCCGATATAGGGTGTTATATTTGCCAATGGTAGAACTAGGACACATCTCATGTAGGCACATGGTTAAGGAATATGAAGGATTTCTTTGTACTTTAGCCTCATCCTAAACTAAAGATACTCCTCAAACCATACTCACTCAGTGCTAGCCTTTGTTATTATAGAGTATTTCAATCAAGGAGTATATGAAGAGGTTCCATATCTAGTTCATAACCAAATCATATTACACATTACCAAAGAGGTCCCATAGGGTTGCCTTTCAATGGTTAAGAGGATAGCTCAATGATTTTACTAAGGATGATTTCATGCCGTTCCAGCCAATCAACCCTAAGTCCACCATTCACACGAGAAGGATACCATTACAGCTTTAAACTTCAAGGATATCATAACCTTCTTTCTAAAAGGTTTCACATAAATGATATTCTTTTTATATTAAAGATCATATTCCATTCATACATATACATTCATGAAAAAGGGTGTTCTAACCTACTAATTCAAGGATTCATATTCATGTATTTCATGTATCAAGTAAGGGACATAGGTATACCAAAACAAGACACACTTCATTACCATCTTATCACATGTACAATATCATTCATGCAGCACATAGGGTCAACTAAGTATACTTGTGAGTCACCCTACACACCTCTATAGAATCATCAACATAAACTATCACAAGAGTCATCAAGAAACATCATACTTCAATATCAATGAATACACATAAGGACTTCACCTTAGCCTACTAGAGACACATATCATCAACTAGGAGAACTCATGCTTTGACTTCACATATACACATAAGTCATCAAGACATTCACATTACTCACATATTCAAGTAAACATGATAATACCATAATACATAGGTAATGCCGACGAGATCATAATATTTCACAATTCATAAAGTAATGTCGACCAGGCCATATTGGTCACAAGTATAGCACATAAGAACCGCCACCATAAGTGGACCATACCAATAATCATCATAGTCTAAGGCCTATACTACACAATATAGAGAGAGTTAGGTCAACATATCACCAATCAAATCTCACAACTTCAATCCATAGCCAAATCAACTAACTCAATCTACCAAGGCTCTTTCCCATATCCATGATCACCAATTCAATCCAATAATCCAAATATACAATGAATTTGAGATAATACAATATGAAATCATCAACTTAAGACAACCTACACATGGTTCTAACATAATTCATACATATTTCAATAGCCCAATACAATCTACATAAGAAATCAATACAATTGAGACATGATCAAATCACGCATAATATAGTCAAAACAAGGAAATCATGATGTGCATGGGTTCATGGAGTTTTTGATCAAAAATCATCAAATTAACACCAGTTCAATCATATATCATTTATTTAAAACATTTTATGCAAGAACCCATGGCTAGATCACAAAATAAGAGAATTCATCTTTTTGATCATTTTTGAAATCATTCAAATTGACTCATTGAATGGAAGAGAATCCAAGGATGAAACTCCATACCTTAATTGTGATGAAAATTCCATTAAATTGATGGAGAAAAACTTGGAAAATCAGTCTTCTTCTATGGAGCTTCAAATTTTCATCAATAGAGGTTTTGGGAGAGAAGAGATGGAGAGGTTTTGTTTTGGATTTGAGGGTTCTGATTTTAAGGGTGAATTGGGGTTTTAAAAAGTCTAATAACCTCCAATAACTAATTCCTAAAATACCCAAAAGACCCCCAAACTTATAGGACCTTTTAACCAAGTCAAACTCAACTTAAATTTTCGGAATTATCGTCGGGAAACAAGTCTGCGACGCGGAGCTGCTTCTGCATGATTTTTGGAATTAATTTATAGAACAATCAAGTCCGAGACTAGGACCAAACTTTTGGACCAAGGACACCCTAATCCGTGACGCGGACCCATTTAATCCATTAACAAAACTGACTGCCTTGGGCAGCTTGTTGGCCCACGATTGGGTCCTCCTCAAGGACTCCTAGGGCGGTCCTTGGGGAGTCTTGACAGGATGTTTCGATCCTAAATACTATTATATACATGTTAGGGTCCTCTCCTATTAATCTGAGCACCAAAAAACACATAAAACATGCCAAGACACACTAAGATACACAAACACGTTTCAAGGAAAAACTTTCGAACGTCTTGGACGTTTGACCTCCAAAATTCACCAAACTTTATACACTGCCTAAGAACATTATCATAAACCATTTAGGGACTGTAGAACTTCATGACACAAGTGTTAGGATCTAGTTTCACCTAAGTCGTTTTAGAGGTGTTACAATATTGGCATTTGCACTTCTGCTAAAGTTCTCCAAAGTGGATATTACTGTCCGTATCTATATATGGATGCATACGAATTTGGAAAAAAATGCTCTCAATGTCAGCAACAAGGTGGGGTGTCAAGAAGACATGATGTTATACATCGAAAATAACTTAGGTGAAGCTAGAGCCTAACATGGTTGTCATGAGGGTCTAAGGTCCTAAAATGGTTTATAATGTGGTATTGTGGCAGTGTCTAGATTTTAGGGTGCATTAGAAGTCAAACGTCAAGGTACGACCAAGACGTTCGACGATTAAGTCACCTATGTGCCTCATGTGTGTTTATGTGCCTATATGTGTGTTTCATAAGTTAATAAGGTCATTATATGAGTTATAATAGTGTTTATAGGCATTTTGTTGAGTTTCATGAAGTTTGGAGGTCAAACGTCCAAGAACGTCTATGACGTTCGAAAGGTTTGCCTTAAAACGACCTTGTGTCTCTTGGCATGTTTTGTCAAGTTTTACTTGTTTGTTTTGGTTGAAATTCATGTGGGAGGTCCTAAAATCGTATACAAACATATTTGGGTTAGAAACGTCAGGGAAAACATCCCCAAAGACCATCCAAGGGTCCTTGAGGAAGGACCTTTCATTGGAGCCAAGTCTGTCTAGACCAGGCCCCAAACGGCTGAAGCAAACGATAGCTCGTGCACCAGTCGATGCCCCGTCGATGGGTTTAGTGGGTTAAGACATAGCCTAGGGAGATAAATCTCCCAAATTCAAGTCTCTGAACCAAACAATAAGAGGACAGGACGGTCCGTTTGTGGACAAATGGTCTGTCGACTGCCACTCGTCGATGGTACTGGTTCCTAAGGGTCTTTTGGGTATTTTAAATATGTTTATAAGTCTTAAACACTAAGGTGAATTCATTCTTCAAAAATCAAAACCCAAAATCCCTAAGAAATTCTCTAGAACTCTATTGAAACCATAACTCAAGTAAGAGCTTGGATTGGAGATTTGAGTGATGATTCTTCATCAAATTGGAGTATTATAATCAATAAGGTATGGTTTTTGATCTTTGAAACTCAATTCATCAAGGAGTTAATCTTCAAAGTGGTTTTCAAAGATTTCCTAAAAGATGATTTTTCAAAATTGAAATCTATCCATGGGTTCTTGCATTAAAGATTTAAAAGCATTGAATATTGATTGAATTGTTCTTAATTAGATGGTTTTAACTCAATTAACCTATGAACCCGTGTAATTGATGAACCCCTAGTTTTTGACTACTTTATGGGTTAAGTGATATTGTCTTAATGCTTATGAATTCTAGTGTAGTTATTGTATTCAATTAATGTCTAATTGGTCTTATATTGATAAATTTATATTGAATTGACTTAGATTCATAGAGCATTATGATAATTGTATTGAATTGATGTTCATGGCCATGCGTAAGGGCCTTATGGTATTGAATTGGATGATTTAGACATGGATTGAAGTGGGGAGAATGGATTGGTGGTACGCTTCCCTAATTCTCTTTATTTTATGTTAACTAGACTTAAATTATGTTGTGATTGGTATGGTCCACTTATGGTGGCGGTGCTATGTGCTTTACTTGCAATTGATGTGGCCATGCCGGCGTTACTTTATGTATTATGATTATCATGGCCTTGTCGGCAAACTACTTGAAGTATTATGATGATTTGTGTAGTTGATTTATGGGTAGTATGAGCATATCTATATACATGTGATTAGGTGAAAGTATTAGTTCTTCTATTGTTGTTAGGTGATCATGTTAGACTATGACTATGTCTTTTAGTAGTAGTCTTAGAGTTGATACATGATTACTCCTAATTGACTATATGAGTTTATTATGGTTATATTGATGATGATATAGTAATGTGTAGGATGACATAAAGATGATAAGGGTCATTGCTAAGTGATTCAAAGAATGATATGCTATATGTAATAAAGTAAAGTATGTTGTGTCTTGTTTTGGTAGACTTGTGGCCATTACTTGATACATGTATGAATGATATGTGAATATGAGATGTCTTGACTAGGTAAGCTTAGTGCACCCTTGTCATGTATGAATGAATGATATGTGAGACCTTAAATGATGTTAAGAAGGTCATATGTATGGAACCTTAAACCTAGTGGTGAGGTTATGTTATGAACTTGGAGTCGAGAGTCGTAATGGTATCGTTCTTGTAATGAATGATGGACTTAGGGTTGATTGGATGGAGCGGCATCATATCATCCTTGAGAAATTCATAATGACTTATATTAGTCGCCATTGAAAGGTAGTCCTAGTGGACCTCTTTGGTAGGGTGAATGTGATTGGGTTATGAACTAGATATGGAACCTTTTCATGTGATCGTTTAATATCAATTACTCTATGAGAACAAAGGCTAGCACTTAGTGAGTATCTTATGGGAAATAGCTCTACTTGAGATGGAGACTTGAGTACAATGTATCTCTACTTGAGAATGATACTAAAATACATAAAAGCCCTTCATATTCCTTAACCATGTGCCTAAATGGGATGTCTCCTACTTCTACCCTTGGAAAGTAAAACACCCTCATCAGAGTAGGTTAGAACTCCGGATTCCATGTTTAGCTTATCATGGTCTAGTCGGTTACTGCCTATTCTCATCATATGGGATACCTACTAGCATTAGAGAAGGTCTATGATTGTAACACTTTGAAAATCCAAGACGATTCTTAGAGCCTAACATGGGTGTCATGAGGTCTAAACATTGTTTTAAAACCTTATTTAATGAATATAGGTCATTTAGGAAGTTTAAGAATCAAAACGTCTAAGAACGTTCATGACGTCCGGAAGTTGGTTCAAGGAGGTACTAGCGTGCCTTAGTCTATTTGACTAGCTTTTAGGAGTCAGAAATGTATGAAAATTGGTGAAACGGTAGCTAATAGGTGCTTGAATTGTTTCATGGTTGAAACGTACGGGTACTACTCCCCAAGGACCAACCAAAGGCCCTTGAGGAGGACCCCTGCATGTTGAGGCAACACTGCCTGAAACAGTGTGCATCAACGAAGCAGTCTACGGTCCGTGTGTGGACCAACGGGGCGTAGGTGACACCGTTGTCCCACACTTAGACAAAATGGGGAAGCCCCTCGCCTGCACAGTCTCTGAACTCATCAATTGTGTACAGGATGAAGGGGTGAGGGTCCGTAGGTTCACAGACGGCCCGTCGGCGGGGTTCCGTCTGTGAAGGGTGAGTTTTCCGCATGTTTTTATATTAATTCATTTAATTAATTAGGTTGTTTAGGGGTTAGTTAGGGACTAAGGGGAGACTTATTAACTAACTTAAATTCCCATATAAAGTCCCCAATCCGAATTAATCTAATTAGAACTCTCAATACAAACTCTCTTCTTTCTCTCTTCTTTCTCTCTCTACTTGAACTCACCATTGAAGACTAGCAAGGATAAGGGTTTGGGGGATGGAAAGGGAAGAATTCACCATCAATTCTTCATCAAACGTTAAGGTATGGGATCTATTCACCTTTGATACCTCTTTCCTCAAAGGGTTCATTCAAAGTGTTTTCAAATCTAGAGTTTTCAAATGGGTTTCATCCAATAACAAATTTGAAGTTATGAATTGAGTTGTTATTGTCCTTAGGTTATATTGAATAGATTAACATTTATTTTAACTTGATTATGGTAATTGTTGATGGTCTTGCCTAAATTGAAGAATATGATCCTAAATCCCTAACCCTAGGTTGTGATCTTGACTTATATTTTATATTGTTCATTCAATTGACTTTGTTAAGGGTTCAATTACTACTAGATGATGTTGTTATGCTAATTATGAATGAATTAGGGTGATATATAGTCGTTCATAGTAGTTCTTCAGAAGTGATCTATGGTATGATGAATTGACTTAATCCTAAGCTTTGATCTATTATGGAATTGTGATGTAGTGATTCTTTTAGCCTTGTGATTATATTGGTTATTGAATTGTGGTGACTTGATGACCTAATTTAGTTGAACTAAGGGTGAATGGTAAGACCTTGATGATGAATTTTGAAGAAGACTTGGTAAGTCTTGTGATCCCTATCCTTTGCTTCAAGTATGGTTAATCGTGAGTAAGTCATGATGATTGTGTTGGAGTATGCCTTGTTTAGGGTTGATAGGGTGGTATGATATTGAATTGAAATGTCTTGCTTATGGTTGTGAGGTTGATTAAGATGTAAAGTTATAAGGATGATGGTGATGACCAATGTGCCTTATTATGAAGTAGTATGTAATGTGTTAACCTTACTTATGTGGATTGTGATGAAAGGATTATACTCATGCAATATCTATTGAGCTATTATGATGATGATTATACAAGGGCTAGACCATATGACCTAAAATAAGTTATGATTGATGAATAAATATTAAACACATTTCAATAAGGGACTTAGATTAGCACCAAGTGATTTTGTATGTGAGAGGGTAACACTTTCCCTTATAGGGAAAGTAGGGTTCACTACGGTTCTCACGGGATGGATAGCCTCATTACCCAAATAGGGTGTAGAATGATGTTTCCTATGTTGCCCCAAGTTCCATAACTATGTTGCCACCATATGAATACTAGCTAGTGGATCCACCTAGATGCTATGTTTCATGTTAGGTTCTATCTTGTCCGGTAGACCACCTTCCATCGATATAAGGTTTTACGACACCGGATTCCGCATTAGCTCATGTGGTCTATGTTGGTTAAGGCAAGTGTTCCCTAAACTAAAATGAAGAAATTATGTATAGACTAACTAAAGTTATTTGAGGGATTTGACTTAGCTTAGGTAGGGGTATGAGACTCTACCTATGCCTTGCAATAGTTTGCCTTGATAGGAGCTTTAGGAGGTCAATATTATGTTTATAAATGATGATAAAGGTAGATGACCTTACATGATGATTTTGATGCTTATGAACATGTAAATGGTCTTTATTGCTTAAGTATGAACTTATGTGTGTTAAAGGCTAAGTTATGTGAAGTGAGATACTATTTATGATTTTTATTTGGTTACTTGATTAAATAGGGTTATGGGGTTTTGTTTGGTCATTGCACTTGTGACTTTATAAGGATTATGATGGGTTCTCGTGCTTTTCTGTTTACATGATGAACTCTTATTCATGCTTATGATGTTATTACTTGGTGATAGGGTTGTATGAGATTATGGGTCCAAGAATATGATATGCATATGGTTGCTTTGACTTGATTGAACATGTCTAAATAATTTGTATAGTTTGTTGGTTGTGCATAAAGAGGTAAAATGGCATGATTTAAATAAATGTCCCTTTTTAGCATGTTTGGTTGTTATATGTGCATATGGTCTCATACTTATTACATGTGGTGTACTAACCCCATTTTCTCCCTTTTTCCCAAACATTTTAGGTTCCGGTCATTGAGGTTTGGTTCAAGGCGATTGAGAAGGAGGCTTGGATACTATTATCATCCAAGTGGTAGGTCCTGATTTTCCCGAGGATAATGTCGATATTCTACCTATGAATTTGATTAGATATTAAGACACTTATGTTGACTCTATTTTTCATTTGAGAATAAGTTGTATAAAGCCTATATGTGTTGCTTACTTTTATTGTTGTAGGGCTATGCCCAAGTTGATATTGTCATTCTAGATGGTTATGAGATGAGACAAATTTTATGACTCTAATTCTATCTTATATATACATATGGAATAAAAGTAGAAGACTAACTAATATTCTTATACTAAGGGTCTATGTATACTCGATAATAATTCTATTATGTGTATATAGAGGTCTATGTAAACCTCCAATTAGATATAGTTAAAAGTTCTAAATTCTTCCGTATTTTTGACTTGTGAATGGGATGATGAAAACTAAGGGCTAGTCTTAGTCCTCAAAGAGGACGACGACGCCGGTTACGCATAGGGGTAAACCCGGATGTGACAAACTTGGTAACAGAGCATGAGGTTAAGTATCCTTGATAACGATGTCTCTCTCTACCACGTCTAGATAGATTCGTACTCATAGTTGTGAAGTGCGCCACACTTATCGATAGGAATCTATGTGATGCTTAGGAATCTCTCTCTTTTTCTTGGAAATCCAATGTCGTGCCTCTAGAGTTACTATTATTTGTTTTCACCTAAACCTTGTATTTTGGTTATAGGAAATGAATACTCGGAGGAATGCGGCAAGAAGGCTTGAGGAGGAGATTGCTCCTCCCTGTGTTGATCAAGACCCTCCACTTGAAGAGGAGGTTAATGTTGAACAAGTTCCGGCCATTCCTCCACCCTTGACGGATGGAGAAATAAGGGTTGCCCTTGTCCAATTGGACCAAGTCTCTACTCTTCAAGCTCAAGCTATGACGGCCCAAGCCAATTGGGAGATTTCACCTCGAGCCCTCAACAAGTCTCTACCATGGCATCTCATCTAAGGGACTTCACTCGGATGAACGCTCCTACTTTTCATGGGGCTAGGGTGGATGAAGACCCCCAACAGTTAATCGATGAAGTTTATAAGATACTCTTTGCAATGGGTTTAAGCACTAGTGAGAAGGCCGAGTTGTCCACATATCAACTCAAGGATGTGGCTCAAACTTGGTATGTTCAATGGAAGGATAATCGGCCTCTACTGGGTGTACCGGTAACTTGGGAGATTTTAAAGAAGGCATTCCTTGACCGGTTCTTTCCAAGGGAAATGAGGGAATCTAAAGTGGTGGAATTCATCAACCTTCGTCAAGGAGGGATGAATGTTCTTGAGTATTCTATGAAATTTACTCAATTGTCAAAATATGCTCCTTCTTTGGTTTCCGATCCTAGAGATGAAATGAGCCGCTTTGTGACGAGGATGTCGGATGATTTACAAGAAGAGTGTCATTCGGCTATGTTACATGACAACATGAACATATCTCATCTTATGGTGCATGCTAGGCAAGTGGAAGAGGTAAGTGCTAGGAGAAAGACTAGAGATGCTAAGAGGGCAAGGTCCTTTGAAGGTGGTTCTTCTAAGAATAGGCTTGAGATTCAAGACAAGCCTAGGTTTAAAAAGAGGTTCTCTAATCAAGTTGCAACCAAGTTCCCTAAGGCTCGTAATGAAAGGGGTGCAAACCCTAAGCCTCAAAATGGAAAAGGTACTACATTACCAAACGAGAAGCCATCTTGTGGTGAGTGTGGAAAGAAGCATTTTTGTGCTTGCCTCATAGGGACGGACAAATGCTTTGGTTGTGGAAAATTTGGGCACAAGGTTCGAGATTGCCCTAACTTGAAGGGCCAAGACAAGAGTGGTCAAGCTCAAGCAAGTGGTTCAAATGAGGCTCCAAAGAAGAACCGCTTTTATGCTCTCCGCTCTAGGGGTGAGCAAGAGACCTCTCATGACGTAGTGACCGGCATGTTAAAAGTCTTTTCTAATGATGTTTATGCTTTACTTGACCTGGGAGCTACTTTGTCTTTCGTTACACCTCTTGTAGCTAAAAAGTTTAGTACTTTACCCGATATTTTGCATGAACCCTTTCTAGTGTCTACTCTGGTGGGTGAGTCGATAGTTGCAAAGAGGGTATATAGAAATTTTCCTATCATGTTGCCTAGTAGAGTATCTAATGTTGATCTAATAGAACTAGATATGCTTGATTTTGATATTATTTTTGGTATGGATTGGTTACATGCTTCCCTACTATTGATTGTTGGACAAGGGTTGTGAGGTTTAATTTCCCAAATGAACCCGTTGTTGAGTGGGAGGGTGAGAATTTTATTCCTAGAGGTCACATTATATCTTGTCTAAAAGCATGTAAAATGATCTCAAAGGGTTGTCTTTATCACATAGTAAGAGTCCAAGATTTGGATTCCCAAATTCCTCCTATTGAGTCGGTCCCCGTAGTGAGTGAATTTTCGTAGGTCTTTCCTAATGACCTTCCCGATATTCCTCCTGAACGGGAAATCGATTTTGGTATCGATTTGCTACCGGAAACGAAATCCCATTTCAATTACTCCTTATCAGATGGCTCCGGCCGAATTGAATGAGTTGAAGGCTCAACTCAAGGATTTGCTTGACAAAGGCTTTATAAGTCCTAGTACTTTGCTGTGGGGTGCTCCGGTATTATTTGTCAAGAAGAAAGATGGGTCTTTGAGAATGTGTATTGACTACCGCCAACTCAACAAGGTTACTATTAAGAATAAGTACCCTCTCCCTCGGATTGACGATTTCTTTGATCAACTCCAAGGGGCGAGCTACTTTTCAAAAATATATTTGAGGTCGGGGTATCACCAACTTAGGGTGAGAGGTGAGGATGTCCCAAAGACGGTCTTTCGGACTAGGTATGGGCGCTATGAGTTCTTAGTTATGTCCTTTGGTCTCACTAATGCTCCGGTGGCGTTTATGGACCTAATGAATAGGGTGTTTGGAAGTTACCTAGATTCTTTTGTCATTGTATTTATTGACGACATCTTGGTATATTCAAAAAATGAGAGTGATCACATGGGTCATTGAGGGTGGTATTGCAAACCCTTAAAGAGCATCGGTTGTTTGCCAAGTATATCAAATGTGAGTTTTGGTTGATGTCGGTGGAATTTCTTGGTCATATCATCTCTAGTGAGGGAGTTGAGGTTGATCCAAGGAAGACGGAGGCGGTAAGAAATTGGCCTAGACCATTGACTCTAACCGACATTAGGAGTTTCTTGGGTCTAGCGGGTTACTATCGGAGGTTTATGGACGGTTTTGCGTCCATAGCATCTCCCTTGACAACGTTGACTCAAAAGAGTAAAAAGTTTGAGTGGTCCGAGGCATGTGAAAATAGCTTCCAAATCTTGAAAGATAGTCTTACTTGCTCTAGTGTTGATCTTACCGGAGGGAACAAAGGGTTTCGTTGTATATTGTGATGCATCCCCTGTGGATTTGGGGGGTGTACTTATGCAACATGGGAAGGTGATTGCCTATGCTTGTAGGCAACTTAAGGTGCATGAGAGGAGCTATCCCACTCATTACCTTGAGTTAGCGGCCGTGGTGTTTGCTTTGAATATTTGGAGGCATTACTTGTATGGTGTTCATGTTGATGTCTTCACCGACCATAAGAGTCTCCAATATGTGTTTACCCAAAAGGAGTTGAATCTCTGACAAAAGAGGTGGTTAGAATTGTTGAAAGATTACGATATGAGTGTTATTTATCACCCCGGCAAGGACAATGTGGTTGCGGATGCCCTAAGTCGAATGACTATGGGTAGTGTGTCACACATAGATGAATCCAAGAAAGACCTAGTGAGAGATGTTCATAGGTTGGCTAGGTTGGGTGTGCGATTGGAAAGTTCTCCTAATGGTGGTGCTACGGTTCATCATTACTCCAAATAATCTTTGGTGGTTTAGGTTAAGTCCAAATAACACCTTGATCAACCATTAATGGAGTTGAAAGAATCGGTTTTCGGCAAGTTAAATGAGTCATTCTCCTTAGGGGGGGATGGTGTGTTGAGGTACCAAGGGAGATTGTGTGTTCCCGATGTAGATGGGTTGAGGGAACGGATTCTTGAAGAAGCCCATGGGTCCCGCTACTCCATTCATCCGGGTTCGACAAAGAAGTACCATGACCTAAGGGAGATATATTGGTGGGAAGGTTTGAAGAAGAACATAGCGGAGTTTGTTGCTAGGTTTAAGGTACAAGGCAAACCAAGGTTCAAAAAGAGGTCTTCTAATCCAAGTTCTTCCAAGGATCCAAAGCCAACTAAAGGGAGGATAACTACCCCTAAGCCTCAAGGAGGAAATAAGAGTGGTCCTTTTATTGAAAAATATAGTTGTGCCAAGTGTGGTAAAAAGCATAAAGGGAAGTGTCTTGCCGGTATGGGTGTTTACCATAGATGTGGGAAGAGTGGCCACCAAATGAAGGATTGTCCAATCTGTGCGGCCAAAGGGAGAGAAGGTACCCAAACTCCCACTAATGCTCCAAACTCCAATGCTTCCAAAAGGAATCCCTTTTATGCCCTCTGATCCCGATCTGATCAAAAGAGATCTCCAGATGTTGTTACCGGTATGTTGAAAGTATTTTCCATTGATGTTTATGCATTGTTGGACCTCGATGACACCTTTTCTTTTGTAACTCCTTTAGTGTCTATGAGATTTTATATGCTTCCTGATGTATTCTATGAACTTTTTTCGGTTTCTACCCCGGTGGGTGATTCTATACATATTAAAAGAGTTAGGGGTTGTCCCATTTCATTGCCCAATAGAGTCACATTGGTGGACTTGGTAGAACTCGATATGTTCGAATTTGATGTCATTTTAGGGATGGATTTGTTACATTCTTTTTTTGCCTCCATCGATTGTAGAACTCGTGTAGTAAAGTTTCAATTTCCAAATGAACCCGTTTTAGAGTGGAAGGGGGAAAACCTTTCTCTAAAAATTTAAATCATTTAATGTCTTAAAGCTTGTAAGTTAATCTCTAAGGGATGTCTCTATCATATTGTGAGAGTAAAGGATCTTGAGTCCGAGACTCCACCATTAGAGTCGATCCTCGTAGTGAGGGATTTTCCGAAAGTCTTCCCCAATGAGTTACCCAGAATTCCTCTCGAGCGGGAAATAGATTGGCATTGATTTATTTCTGGATACAAAACCCATTTTGATCCCACCCTACCGGATGGCCCCGACTGAGTTGATGGAATTAAAGGCACAACTCAAGGATTTACTAGTTAAGGGTTTTATTCAACCAATCATATCTTTTTGGGGTGCCCCGGTGTTGTTTGTGAAAAAGAAATATGGGTCTCTTAGGATGTGTATTGACTAACGACAATTGAACAAGGTCACTATAAAGAATAAGTGTCCTCTACTAGAATTGATGATTTGTTTGATCAACTCCAAGGTGCGAGTTACTTGTCGAAAATTGATTTGAGGTCGGGATATCACCAACTAAGAGTTAGATAAGTTGACATACCTAAAACATCCTTCTGAACAAGGTATGGTCATTTTGAATTCCGAGTCATGTCTTTTGGCTAAAAAATGCCCCGGCGGCTTTCATGGACCTTATGAATCAAGTTTTTAGAAACTACCTTGATTTGTTTGTGATTGTCTTCATTGATGACATCTTGATATACTTTAAGAATTACGGTGACCATGTGAACCATTTGAGGATAGTTTTACAAGTCCTCAAGGATACCAACTCTTTGACATACATAGTAAGTGCAAGTTTTTGTTGAGATCAGTTGCTTTTCTTGGTCACATTGTCAATAGTGAAGGGGTAAAAGTAGATACGAGGAAAACGGAAGAGGTCAAAAGTTGGCCTAGACCTTTGAGCCCTATCTACATTCGAAGCTTCATGGCTTTAGTTGGGTACTATAGGAGGTTTGTTGAGGTATTTTCCTCCATCGCATCTCCATTAATGGCCTTGACTTAAAAGAAGGCTAAGTTTTAGTGGTTGGAGACATTTGAGAAGAATTTTCAATTCTTGAAAGATAAGTTTACCTCCGCTCTGGTATTGGCCTTGCCGAAGGCCGCAGAAGGGTTTGTGATATATTTTGATGCTTCTCTAGTAGGTTTGCGTTGTGTCCTCATACAATATGGTAGGGTGATATCATACGCGTTTAGAGAACTCAAGCTACGAATAACAATCCAACTCATGATCTTGAAATAGCGGCCATAGTTTTTGCTTTGAAGAAATGGAGGCACTACCTATATGGGGTGCATGTGGATTTGTTCACCGACCATAAAAGTCTCCAATATGTGTTCACTCAAAAGGAGTTAAATCTCCAACAAAGGAGAAGGTTAGAACTCTTAAAGAACTATGATATGAGTGTCCATTACCACCCCGGCAAAGCCAATGTGGTGTTGGATACTTTAAGTCGAAGATCAATGGGTAGTTTAGCTCATGTTCCTTATGGTGAGATAGAGTTAGGGAAAGAGGTTCACAGATTGACCTGGTTGGGTGTTCGGTTAGAAGATTGTCCAAAAGAAGGATTCATGCTTCTTCATAGCTCTGAGTCATCTTTAGTGGTTGAGGTGAAGTCGAAGCAACATCTTGATCCTTTTTGATGTAGTTGAATGAATCGGTTCATAGAAAATCTAATAAATCTTTCTCCCAAGGGGGGGATGGGTACCAAGGTAGGTTGTGTGTACCAGATGTGAATGACTTAAGAAGATAAAGTATGGAAGAGGCTCATGTATTTCGATATTTTGTTCATCCGGGTGCCACCAAAATGTATCGTGATCTACAAGAATCTATTGGTGGGAAGGGTTGAAGAGGGATATAGCAGAATTTGTAGCTAAATGTTTAAATTGTCAACAAGTCAAGGCCGAACGTCAATGACCAGGAGGTTTGACTCAAGATATAGTTATCCCCACTTGGAAGTGGGAAGATGATGATATGGATTTAGTTTTGGGTTTGCCTCATACACGGAGGAAAATGATTCGATATGGGTTATTGTTAATAGGTTGACAACGTCAGCCCACTTTATTCCCATCAAAGCTACTCATTCAGTGGAAGATTATACTAAATTGTATCTAAAAGTGATTGTGAGAATGCATGGAGTCTCCTTGTCCATCATTTCGATAGGGGCACTCAATTCACTTCTCATATTTGGAAAGCATTCCAAAGTGGGATCGGTACCAAGGTAAAACTTAGTACTGCATTTCAGCCGCAAAAGGATGGTTTGGCGAAGCGAACCATCGAAACCCTGAATATATGTTGAGGGATTGTGTTATCGACTTCAAGGGTGATAGGGATGACCATTTACCATTGGTCGAATTCACCTACAATAATAGTTATCATTCTAGCATCGCCATAGCACCCTTTGAGGCTCTTTATGGGAGTAGATGTAGATACTTGATCGGGTGGTATAAGGTAGGTGAGTTTGTGCTAATAGGTCCCAAATCAATTTATGAGGCTATAGAGAAAGTCCGACTCATAAGGTATCGTTTGAAAGCATCTCAAAGTCGGCAAAAATCTTATGACGAGAATAGAAGGAGGGACCTTGAATTTGAAATAAGTGATTGAATCTACATAAAGATCTTACCCATGAATGATGTGATGAGGTTTGGTATAAAGGGGAAACTTAGTCCCCGGTATGTGGGCCCTTCTGAAATATTAAAGTGGGTCGGGAAAGTTGCTTATGAGTTGAAGTTACTAAATGAATTAGCCCCAGTACACCCGGTATTCCATGTTTCCATGCTCAAGAAATGTATAGGCGACCCGGTGTCTATTCTCCCATTAGAAGGGATAGGGATAGATGAGAACTTTTCATATGAAGAAGTTTTGGTCGAGCTCTTAGATTGTCAAGTCAAGAGATTAAGGAAAAAGGAAGTAAAAGTCCTATGGAGAAATCATCTAGTTGAGAATGCAACATGGGAGGCCGAGGCCGACATGAAGTCTCTCTATCCTCATCTTTTTTCCTCTAACTCCTACACAATATTGAGGTTAGTCGCTTCTCTTAAAACAAAATTATGAATAGTGTTGAACTTATCTTTATCTTTCATTATGTGAATAAATTTGTAAAGAATTCATGCCTAAATTGAATTTTCATGAAATTTGTCCTCTTGGTTAACTTGTAGTTGCATGTAATATGTTATGTTGTCTCCATGAGAGTTGTAGTGAGCATTCTTGATGTTGTTTGAGAAGAAAATTTCATGACAAATCTTTGATGTTATTGTGAGCTCATAGTGAAATGGAGAAGGTAGTTCTTCCTTAAATGATGTGAAATAGTGAGACCTTATGAGTGATGAATTGTGGATTTAATTTCTATGTTTTAATGCTATGATTATGAGTTGAAAGTAGTTGAGAATTCCTCCTATGAGTTGTGACTCATGTTAACATTGTTGTTTTTGGGATGTTAGCATTGAGTCTCTTTCCTTCCCTAAGAGTGAGTTAAGGTGTCATTCGGGGACGAATATTTCCTAAGGGGGGGATAATGTAACACCCCGGAAGTTCCATGACCTAGACCAAAGCCCCACGTAGTGAATAATGATGATTCTAGACCTAAACTAAAAGAATTAACTTGATTAGGAAGTATTAAAGCCTAAATGTCAAGGAACGACCACGATGTTCGGAGACTAGTGAAAAATAACTAGTGTGTCTTGAGGTGTTATATGGGGTTTGAAAAGTCGTACGGAAGTCAAATCTCGTGAAATTTCTTAGGGTAAACATTAGAGTATGTTTAGGGTCAGAACGTCCGGGTACGAATGCCCGAGGACCACCCTAAAGTCCCTCTAGGCGGACCCAAACATTTACCCAAAAAGCTATCAAAACAGCATGCAAACGACGCCCCGTCGATTGACTCACGTTCCGTCATTTCGAGTCCACACTTAGATTATGGATCCATAGCTGCATTTGAGCAGTCTCTAAGCAAACCATGAGTTTCCAGGACGGTCCATTCATGGAAAAACAAAACGTCGACTAGAGGGCGTCGTTAGTGCGTGTGAGCTAGTGCAATTCACTGCCAAGCCAAGGGTGAATTAGTAAATTCCATCCTTAAATCTGGGGTTGATCTAAAGGTATATTATGGGAACTTAACTCATTAAACTAACCAATAATTCATAACTTCCAAATAAAAAATCAAAACCCACTTTCCCTCTCTCACAAATTCTCTCTTTAACCCACCATTGAAGAACAAGGAAGAACTCAATCTAGGGCACTCAAGATCCACCCTTTTTCACTTCAAATTCGTGGAATATCATCAAATAAGGTATGGTGATTTTGATTCATGGATAGTTTCTCCATGAATCCCTTCAAAACTTCTATTTTTGAAATTATTATTGTGACTAAAACTATGGTTTGTGATCTAGCCATGGGTTTACTCCAAAACCTTTTTCTTTATGTTATGTATTTTACATTATGAATATATTGGGATTAATTGATGATTTCTGTTGTGAAATTTTTTCAAGAAATCATGTGCATCCTATGACCTAATTTCATGAATCTTATTGGATGAATTGGGTGGAGATGAATATGATGTATTTTAATTGACGATTATCTAGCCAAATCTTATTTCCTGTCTATTGTGATGTATATACATGCGATTATGATACTTGATTCTTAACCTTGAAAAGAGGGTAAATCTTAGGGTTTGTATATATGTTGGAGAATGTAGTATATTAACTTTAAAGTTGCTTGTAAGGTACATGGCTTATGAAAGGATGAAAGAAAGGTATTGTGAAGTGGTTTGCACTCCCTTTAACACTGCATATTATGTTGTATGAATTGTGTTGGATGAACTTAATCTCTTGGTTTGATTCAAAGTATAGTTCTCATGAAAACACCATAATTTATTTGTGTATTCTCACCTAATGAATCTAAGAGCTTTATGTTTAATTGTATTTAATGAAGATGGATTACTCTTCACACATGTAGATACAATTAAAAGAACCGATGGTAGTTAGTTGGGAAAGTATACTAAACACCAAGAGGATATGGCCAATGAGTAAAAGACCCTCCCATTAATGCAAGATGTTGGGTCATCAAAGTGATACGCATGAGATGGGGACTCCCCCGTTAATACAATAGGTAGAGTCCCTAGAAACAATCTCCCTATCCCTTATCTACGTGCCCCTGCAGGACATAGCTAGTGGATCCACATAGTAGCTAGTACGTAGGTTATACCTGTGCAAGTAGAACACCCGTTTTTGGTGTGGGGCTTTATTACACCGGATTCAATCTAAACTCCCATGGTCTATTTCTGTTATGGTTGATCTTCCCAAAATAATAAATTGATGAAAGAAGTATGAACTAGTCTATGACATTCTAATAAGTTTACTAAGTAGAAGTGGAGATATGGGAATTCACTTGTACATTGCACTATTAGGCTTAGAAGGTTGTTATGGGTGGTTCTTTGTAGTAATGAGATTATTATGATAATATGTACATTAATGGACAATGGTTGTAGTGAGCATATTCTTATATTTAAATATGGTTCGTGTTGTATGTGTTTCACTCATGATTATGATATGTGATAGAATGGAAAGGTAATGTGTGTAGTTAAGGTGGGTCTTAAGGAACACTTGGTAGAGTTGGTATTATGGGATGCTAACTTTACATTGCACAAGTTAGTCTTAGGATGTGCCAAGATTATAACTTCATTGTAGTTGGACATGGTTGGGTATTTGCCTTTTGTGATGTGTTGATGATGTGAAATGCTTTCCAAAACTTCATAAATGCATACTTTCACATAAATGTCCCTTTCTCATGCTTTAAATGTTTTTGTGCATTTCTCCATACTTAACCCCTTTCTACTTTTTCTATTATGAGTATAGGTTCCGGCTAATCGGTTTGCTTCTACATGTATGAAGAAAGCTTGGACTTCTTATCTTTAAGACTTGTGATAGGTCCTCAAAGATCCGAGGGCTAATGCACTGGATGCCACTTTATAATTTCTCTATTGATGTAATAGAATTAGTAATCTTTCCTTATGTACTTTTTTTCTAAAGGACTATTGTGTCTAAAGGGCTAAGGACCCTATTTGAAGACTTTTTTTGAATTTGTATTAATAGATGGTGTATGTATGCCAATGATATTAGATTCTTACTATTTTACTTTATGAAAAGGAAGTTTGAACTTCTATTGTAAAAAGGTTTAAATTCCGCATTATTTCAAGTTCATTATATAGTGACAATTATGGTAAGGGCTTGTATAAGACCTTTTTTAGGTCAAGTACGTCGGTAACGTCTAGGGGGTACTCTCCGGTCGTTACACTAAAGAAGTACTTAGTATGAATAGTAGTATGGGGTGCCATTCATACATGGCACAAGTATGACTTTAATCTACCTATGAAATGACCTTTTATGTGATGTATTACTAGCTTTTATAGTTGCTTTAGTTGCCTTCCATGATATGATTAACTTAGGTTGGTAGTTCCTTGTCAACATGAAGTTGGACTAATATGGCACCTAAAGATGGTTAATATGAATAGAGTGACTTCAAGATATGCTTAGTGTGTGTGGTATTATGGGGTGCCCCACACACATTGCACAAGTTTTCCTTGAGGTGACTTAGAGGTATAGTGCTCTTAAGTTATGAAGAACTTAGATCTTAATTATAAAAGTGGATTCTGATCAAGAATGACCAAAGAGAGGTACTTAGCTTAGGTAGTAGTATAGGATGCTACCTTGACCATGCACAAGTATACTTGGAGGTGGCTTGTGATGTAGTTCACTTGAGTAATAAGGACATTTAGTTGAAGTATGAACTTATGTGTGTCTTATGTTGAATTATTATGTTAGAATGCTTATGTTGGAATTATGTTATGATTATGTTATTGTCTCTTATGATTATGTCTTATATTGACTAACCCTTTAAGATATCTTATGTTTTATATGTTAGCTTTCTTACTTAGAACCTTTGTACTAATGCATATTGCATAAATTTCTAACCAAATATAGGGGCTTTTGGGAGATTGAGTGCTTGGAGGCTAGGTTCCTAAGTTGGAGAAGACTAAATATAGGTGAGTCCTCATAGAATTCAAGGACAACACACTTATATTCCTTTATGTCGTTTTTTATGTTTTAGACTTTTGTGGGATGCATACCAAGACATTATTACTCATGTATTCATAGATGGTTTTGAGACACGTGTTAGAAAGACTTCCGGTGTTATGAAATGATTTTTGTACTATGTTTAAAGAAAAGTTTTAAATCCCTCCTTTTTTATATGATGTTATGTTATGAAGACAAGAGGCTTGTATAAGACCTCCGAGAGGTCAAGTACTCTGTGTGCCGCCTAAGGGGTACTCCCATATCATTACATTGGTAATGGTGTGTTACAACTTGAATCCGTGAGCACACAATTGGTCTTTGCATGAGTAATTTGAGTCTCTTTGTGTACATTCATGAGTGAATCTTGTGTAGAACTATTTGAGACATCATTTTTGAATTGCTAAACTTGAGTTTTACTTTAGGACAAGCAAAAGTTTCAGTTGGGGGTGTTGATGAGTACACTAATTAGACTCATTTAGGGCTATAATTTGATAAAAATAGTGTCCTTAATTGTTGTTTTGTCTCAATTACTAATGAATGATCTTAAGTTTCAAGTACTTTGAGTTTGAGGCAAAGCATGGACACTACAAGGCAAAATGGAGCAAAGAGGCTGAAAAGAATGAAGAAATGAAGGCCTGAGGATCACCGAGTCAACTTGGTGAATCGTTGATAGGTCTGAAGATCGCTCTTTGTTCAAGCGTGTCGATCCTTGAATAAAATGATCAAATCGGTGGTGAAAAGGAGTAGTCAGCGCACAGCCGAGAAGTTTCGATGAAGCAGTACCTTATCGCCTAGTGATCCCAAAGTGTCAGGACAAAAGAGTAAAGAAGGTGAAAACCTGCAAAATAGGTCACCAAACTGCTGAAATTTATAGAACGTTAGAATAAAAACGAAAGAAATAACGGTGAGTAACAATCTCATTTGGAATACCACATTTAAATTTAGCGATAAAGGACCTAGTCACCGAATATGTTGAGAATATCTTCAAACTGTTGATGGGCAAAAGGCCAAGGAAATGGGCGATTCGCGGAAGGAATTGGCGAACCCTAATCAAGATCACCTTAAGTTACAGTGTTCTAGGTTGAAGACTGACGAAGAATTAAAGGCGAGAAGAAGAACCATCAGTAAATCACCAAGTCGATCGGTGATTCTGACTAATGTCGCCGAGCGTACCGCTGCAGCACTATTCTATGAAAACTATGAATATTTATTGAGTGTTTTAGCTTAGATATTGAATCATTATTGTTAGAATACACCATTATCATATTTTCTAGTTTTTATCTAAGTTTTTGAGCTCTAAGTTTGAGAGGGTTTTTGGAGAAGAACTTGAAGACCAAAACGGTTTCAACTCTAAGTATTTCTACTTGGTGCTTTCGATCTCTTCATTCTTGGCTTGTAATGATACTTAAATCTTCATATCCATTTGAATGCAAGCTCATTTAGGTATAAATTTTTATCTCTTGATGTGTATCTAAAAACCCCAATTCTTGGGGTGTGATTTTATGAATATGGGTTAGATTGTTGTTTGGGTCTTGCTTGTTGATAGTTTAATTTTAGTTTAATTATGATTTTGTT
Organism: Solanum sitiens; assembly: GCA_016801875.1. Classification (NCBI taxonomy): domain Eukaryota; kingdom Viridiplantae; phylum Streptophyta; class Magnoliopsida; order Solanales; family Solanaceae; genus Solanum; species Solanum sitiens. Next base: position 1,513,278 of record JABWTJ010000019.1, read on the forward strand.
TAGTAGTTATGGCTGAAACTAATGAATTTGTAGTTGAAAATACGAGTTCATATATGTGTTTTTGGCTTGCAAGAGAGAGAACTCGTGAAACTAAGACTACTAAATTGATGGCCGGTGGGAGTGGGTCAACATGTGACTCAGCTGAAGAGAGTGAGCCCTAGTCTCATTTCCACACACTCGGCTTGAGAGAGTGAGTGGGTTAAGTCGTAGGCTATTTTTCATGCGGCAAGTGGGTTTGTGAGAGGAACCCGTCAAAACGGGGTAAGTTGCTCGAGATAGAGCTCATCCCCCCCCCCCCCTTAAAGTCTATCCTTGTCATAATTAATCGATAAGATTTCTATTAAAAACGTGTCCCCAATAATTTAGTCTATCCCATTTCCGATCACATCCAAAGAATCCCTCTCTCTTGAATTAGTTATCTTTTGTTAATTTTGATGTTTTTATTACCTAGGACAAACCCCTTCAAATTGATAATTGACGCTTGCATCACCCCAATCTTTAATTTAAATGTTTTTATTCGACAATATATTTAGCTTTGACTTGTTAGAACTTATTTTTACTTTCCTATTAATTTTCACCACCATACCCTGTGGAAACGATCCCAACCCTTGGTTGGGTTACTATACTACAGTACGATCGTCAACACTTGCATTGGAAGTTGTGTATTTTATGACGTTACCGATCATAACTCCATACTAAAGGCAAAAATATCGGTGTTGGGGGTTGGTCGCTCCAAGACAAGCTCAAATGTATCAAGGCACTGGTGAACTGCCTAAACCTTTTGGTCCAACATCTGTTCCATCTGATACTTAACCCTAGTCTCGGACTCCTCAATCGCACGATGCATCCACGGTCACACATGTTGTAGTTGTGTAGCCATGTGGGCATCTAGTTTCTGAACACGGTTTAGAAGCACGATAGCGGACCCTGAAGAGTGAGTGGCTCTAAAGGTGGTAGGGGCCTGATTGGCGGTCGGAGAATGGGAAGTAAGGGAATCCTTAGTAATAGCTTGAGGGGAAAGTCTTCTGACCTTGCATTTACTCCACATATGCAACTAACTTCGCACTAGTGGCGGCACCTCAACCTTCGTCTCTCTGCTTGGTGCCGCCATATTAGCGTCATCTCGAATCAGACCTATATCTAGGGTCTTGGTCACTTGAATCAACTTATCTCGATGCCAAACCAGCACTCCAGCATGCATAGTTGAAAATGAGGCATGGGAAGGGGTAAGTAGTGGTGTCTTTGAAGGCCCTATTATGTATCTCTGCAATAATCATGCGAGCAAAATTAATATCAAACCCAGCAACTACAGTTGCCACTATGACTGTGCGGTCCTAAGTAAGAACATTGTCTGTCTACATAGGATACACCCTATTTTGCACCAATAGCCAGAAGAATTTTGCCACAAAGTAAAAGTGGTCTTCTTGATGCCTCTACTCGGGTTGTTGAACCACTCAGCGTGCTCACCGTTTGTAGCAAGGTGATGGGATAGAAAATGCAACAAGTCTCCCTATGCTTTGCATTCCTTCGGAATCTGATCTTAGGCATATTTATAGGCCTAAGTAGTCGATAATTGCCCATGTTTTGGTGTTGTTAAAGGACGATATATAGTTATTGTCGTGATTTTTTGGTTTATTGCGTTGATTAAGCACTTACACACATGATTTCAGGAACTCTCAGAGAAATTGGAGCCGGAGCGAAGAAAAACAAGGAAAAGAGACGGACATGAAAAAATGACTAAGTATGGAAGCACCTAAGTGAGGCGCACTAGCAGGCGCGCCGCGCCAGGGCTTATCGCTCATAGCCAATGTTGAGGCGCACAAGCAGGCTCACCGTGCCAGGGCGAGTCGCTCAGAGCCTAAATTGGGACGCGATTGAGGCACGCGCGCTAGGATGTGTAAATTCCCATAGGCTGCTAGGAGCGATGGAGGCGCGCAACCCCAAGCTAATTCCAACTTTTACAACTTTTAAACATTATCTACGAGTTCTAATCTGAACAGGATTAGTTTTGTACTTTATCTACTACTACAAATAGTTCCTAGGGCATCCATTGTTGGGGTTCGACATTTTGTTTAGTGTGCAAGGGCAAGAATCAAGTTTGTAATCATCCTAACTCTTCTATTTTACGGATTTGTTTATGAAAAATTATATTTTCTTGATTATTAATAGCATGAGTAGCTAAACGCCCAAGTTCTGGGGTTGTAGCTATGAATTGATTGTTGCATAATTGAGGTTCTATGAATTAATCTTCGGTTGTCATCGCAAATTACTTTTATATTCTTGTTTAACTATTTCTTGACTGTCCATCTATGAATAAATCTAGTGTCTAAATCTTGAATTGACCATAGGAGAGATTAGATTCACCAGATAATATAGAGAGCTTGGTTCGCCCATTAAATTGAGGAGATTAGTGTTCAGGAGTGACGTCAAAAGACGAATACCTTGTTTGGTTACAAAATAGGATGAAATATAAATGCTCGCCAGTTAGTCTATTTATCCCTGCTCAACGATGTAGTTAGATAGTTAACTGGGGTAGTCGATGAGAGGTAGCTCACCCGTATCATACTATTAACCCTATAAACCAGTAATTTGACAACTCAAGTTAGTTCTAAGTCGATTTTACGATGTATGACATTCGTTATATGCTGCAGCCCTGGAAGTACTTTTAATCTTGCCTGAAACATTATACCAAAGTCGTTCACCATTGCTTACTTTAAATTCATGCATATTAGTATTAGTCAACCATAAAAAAATTAACCAGAAAAGTGGTTACTTTTCTTTTAATTGTGGAATTGAGTGTGAATATAAGTTGATCATAAGTCCCTTGGGAACGATAACTCATTTCTAATAGAAACTATATTACTTGCGCGACCAGGTACACTTGCGAAAATACTGGGAGCAACAAGTTTTTGGTGCTAATACCGGGGACTTAGAAATTGATTTATACTCAAGTTTCTCAAGTCCACAGTTAGAATACTCAAGTATTAATTATTTGATTTTAGCTTTTTTATTGCAGGTATTTGAAATTTAGGTCTGGCTCAGAAAAGATATCTAGTTGATCCTTACAACGAACCTGAAAGAGTTCTACATCAATGAAGAAAAATGATCAAGGGTAATTAGGGTTAGGACATCATGGGAATCGTGGTAATGATCATCAAGACAATACGGAATATGTGAATAATCCTAGGGATCCGAACAATTTGGAGAATATTGATAACCAAGAAATACCCCCTAATGTCCCTATCATTCCAGAAGACCAGTGCGAGATGTGGCAGTCCCACTCACCGCTAATTTGGCATCGAGTACTAGGAAACCTCCATCGGGGGAGACTTGAATTAAAGTGGTATGGTGCAAATTCTCCATGCTAATGGGTAATTTACTGGTCTCCCCCGTAAAGATCCTTAACTCCATATTAGGAACTTCATAGAAATCACTAATACCTACATCCCACTTGGAGTCTCACCGTACTATGTAAGAATAACATTGTTCCCATATTCATTGTTGAGAGCCACAAGGCGATGGTCAGATTCTGAACCACCAAAGTCCATTACTACTTGGGTTGGTCTAACAAAGAAGTTCTTGAGTCGATTCTACCCATCCAAGAAAACCGCCAAGCTGAAAGGTGAAATAAAATATTTTGCCCAAAAGCATGAGGAAGACATGTACCAAGCGTGGGCATGCTTCAAACAAATAATGAATGCTTGCCCACATTACATGCAGACTAATGAGGTACTAGCTCATGCTTTCTTTGAGGGTTTAGAAAATAATGCTCGTGCCCTTCTTAATAGTGCAGCAGGTGGCCAAGAACTATCCAACACAAGTGAAGCAATTTTTGATTTACTTGATAAACTGTCGGAAGGGAACTAAGGTTATGAGGGAGACATTTGTAGAACCACAACCCAAAAGGTTGTAGGGAAATTAGATGTAGACCAAGCTACTGCTTTGAATGCCAAAATAGATACAATGCAACATAGCATGACTTTACAATTTAAGCAGTTGGCTCTAAATCAAACGCCAGTAAACGTGGTGCAACAAGCAGCAAATTGGTGTGAGGTATGTGGTAGTGGAAACCATGACACTGAGCAATGTGAGGCAGACTCGGACTTTGTAAATAATATAGGTAATGCGCAAAGGGTCCAAGGCCAACAAAATTATGGTAATAGTTACAACCCCAGTTGGAGGAACCATCCTAACTTTTCTTGGGGTGGGAATCAAAACCAAAATCAGGCACAAGGTGCAAATTAATACCATAGCCAAGGGGCTGAGCAGCAATACTAAAATCCAAACCAAAGTGTATCCAAGGGTGGGATGACCAATGAAGAGCTATTCCAAAAGCTCATGTCTGAAATGGGGACCAAGTTAAATGCTAGAATAGATAAGCAGGATGAGAACATCAGGAACATCCACATGTTCCAAATGAGTTTAGAGAAACAAGTTGCGCAAGTGGCTAATTCTTGGAACTTACGTCCCCAAGATGGGTTGCCTGGTGATACTGAGACCAACCCAAAGCAACTGCATGCGGTGAAAACTAGAAGTGGGCTGCAATTAGAGAAACTAGCTCCAAAGAAGAGAGACACTGAAGCAAAAACCACAAAAAAGAAAGTGGAAGAGGTAGTAGAAAGTCAAAATGTTGAGGCACCATACTTCAAAAGAAGTTGCCACCTCCTTTTCCATAAAGGATGAATAAGCAGAATGAAGATGAATGCTTCGGTAAGTTTCTCTCTCTCCCTAAACAAGTTCACATTAATCTACCTTTGGTTGACATTTTGCAGGTATCTCGAAGTATGTTAAATACATGAAGGACATGTAGCAAGCAAGAGGAGGCTCACAGAGTATGAAACTATAGCATGTAGCACTTACTGAGGAGTGCAGCTCAAGAATTCAAAATATATTGCGCACAAAGTTAAATGATTCGAGTAGCTTTACTGTGCAAATCACTATTGGGCAAAGTGTTCATGCCCAAAAGTTATGTGATTTAGGGACAAGTATAAATCTGCTGCCCTTATATTTGTATCAAAATCTTGGGTTGGGTATCCCTAAAAGAACCAACGTTATTCTCCAACTCGTAGATAGATCCATTGCTAGGCCGGAGGGGGTGGTAGAAGATATGTTAGTGCAAGTAGGTTCATTGATTTTTTTTTGTAGATTTTGTGGTGTTAAACTTTGAACCCGATTCTGAGGTCCCATTCATCTTGGGACGACCTTCCTTGGCCACGGGTAGGGCATTGATTGATGTAGCAGCTGGTCAACTAACCATCGGAGCACATGGTGGAAATAATTGATGTCTACCGCGCTTTAAAATTGCCATCTGTTTATGAAGAGTTGTTGGCTATCACTATTGTTGATCACATGGTAGAATCACATGTACTCATGCCTGAAGATCCTTTAGAGAAAGTTTTAGGGGGTTATGAGTTAGAGGGAGATACTGAAGCTCAAGAGATAGAGTCATGCTTAAATCTAGCTTTAGTAGATACTCGTAGGATTAAAGTGGAGTCATTAGATCGTGAGTTGGGCCCTCCACCAAAACCATCAATAGAAGAAGCCCCTAAATTGGAACTCAAAATTCTTCCGGCTCACCTAAGGTATGCTTATTTGTTTACTAATGAAACTTTGCCTGTTATATTTTCTGCAGATTTATTTGACTTACATGTTGAGGCTGCATTAAGGATATTGAAGAGAAGGAAGAAAGCAATTGGGTGGAAGATGGCTGATATTCATGGGATTAGTCCGGCGTTGTGTATGCACAGAATTTATATGAAAGAGGACCACAAACCTAAAGCACAACAACAATGCCGTCTAAACCCTGTGATGAAAGAAGTGGTAAGAAAGGAGGTTATAAAGTGGTTAGATGCTGGATTATATACCCAGTGTCAGATAGCAAGTGGGTGAGTCCGGTACAATGTGTTCCCAAGAAGGGAGGTATGAACGTGGTAAGGAATGAAAAGAATGAAGTGATCCCTACTAGGACAGTGATCGGGTGGTGTATTTGTATAGATTACCGAAAACTAAATGATGTTACCCAGAAAGATCACTACACTGTTCCATTCATTGATCAAATTCTTGATCGACTAGAAGGGAAGGAGTACTATTGCTTCTTAGATGGGTAATCAAGGTACAACCAGATCTTGATTGCACCCGAGGACCAAGAAAAACCACATTCAGTTGTCCTTAGGGAACATATGCTTTCAAACGCATGCCCTTTGGACTTTGCAATGCACCAGTGACTTTTCAAAGGTGCATGATGGCCATTTTTTATGACATGGTGGAAGATTTTTTTGAGGTATTCATGGATGATTTTTCAGTCTTTGGGAAGTCCTTTGAGGTATGTCTTCGGAATCTTAACAAGGTACTTGCTAGATACGAAGATACCAACTTAGTGTTAAATTGGGAGAAGTTTCATTTTCTGGTTAGAGAGGGGATAGTATTAGGACACAAGGTGTCTAAATCTGTTTTGGAAGTGGATAAGGCCAAAGTAGAATTCATTGAGAAATTGCCCCCTCTTATTTCTGTAAAAGGGGTGCGTAGTTTTATTGGCCATGCAGGTTTTTACCGGCGATTCATCAATATTTTTCCAACATTACACGACCCATGTGCAGTATTTTTGAGAAGTAGGTGAAGTTTGAGTTTGATGCATTGTGTTTGAGAGCTTTTGTGCTTTTGAAACAGAGCTTAATTGAGGCTCCTATTCTAAATGTGCCAACTCATGTGTGATGCTAGTGATATAGCAGTGGGTGCAGTGTTGGGATAGTGAAAGAATATAGTGTTCCACTCTATTTGTTATGCAAGCAAGACCCTTGACTCTACACAAGAAAACTACACATTGACTGAGAAAGAGATTCTAGCTCTAGTGTTCACCTTCAACAATTTCAGATCGTATTTGGTAGGCACCAAAGTAATTGTCTTCACTGACCATGCAGCTATAAGGTACTTTTTTAATAAGAAAGATGCTAAACCAAGGTTGATCCGTTGGATATTGCTTCTCTAATAATTTGACCTTGAAATCAAAGATAGGAAAGTTACAGAAAATCAGATAGTTGACCACTTATCAAGGTAGGAAGATTTCTTACATGTGAATGAGGGTGAGAAAATCCGGTAAGAGTTACCGGATGAGCAATTGATGGCTCTGGATATCGCTCAAGTACCATGGTATGTAGACATTGTGAACTTAATAGTGAGTGGAGACTATCCACCAGGTGTAACCACCTAACAAAAGAAAAGGCTAAGCCATGATGCCAAGTTCTACATCTGGGATGAACCATTCTTGTTCAAGCAAGGCGTAGGCAGGGTAATGAGAAGGTGCATTCCGAAAATCGAGGTTCGAAAAGTTCTTGAGAGTTGTCATGCAAGCCCATATGGAGGTCATCATTGAGGAGAGCGCACTGCGTATAAGGTATTACAATCTGGTTGCTTTTGTCCCTCTTTGTTTAAAGATTCTATGGCTTTTGTGAAAGGTTGTGATAGGTGTCAAAGATTGGGTACCATATCAACAAGGCATGGATTCCCCTCAACAATATTTTGGAGGTGGAAATACTTGATGTGTGGGGTATTGACTTTGTGGATCCATTCCCACCATCAAAATGGAAACCTCTGTATACTTCTGGCGGTTGATTATGTGAGAAATTGGGTCGAGGGAGTCGATCTTCCTTCTAATGACTCAAGGGTGGTGATCAAGTTCATCAAGAAACACATTTTCACGCGTTTTAGCACTCCAAGAGCAATTATAAGTGATGGAGGTACGCATTTCATTAACAATATTGTTAAGAACCTCCTTGTTAAATATGGTATTCGCCATAAGGTTGCTACAACTTATCACCTCAAACCATTGGCCAAGTGGAGGTGTCGAATCGAGAAGTCAAGCAGATATTGCAGAAAACGGTGAATGCACAAAGAAAAGACTGGTATGAGTAGTTGGATGATGCTTTGTGGACATATAGGACTGCATACAAGACACCTTTAAGAACTTCTCCCTACCACATCATATTTGAAATAGCATGTCACCTTCCGGCAGAATTAGAGCATCAAGATTATTGGGCTATAAAAAAGTTAAACTTGGACCCAGAGCTAGTCGGTAAAAAGAGACTAAATCAGTTGCATGAACTTGAAGAGTTTAGGCTTCACTCCTATGAGAATGTCAAGATTTATAAAGAGAAGACAAAGAGGTGGCATGACAAGCATATAGTGGCTCGTACCTTCAATCCGGGAGATAAGGTATTACTCTTCAAATCGGACTAAGGTTGTTTCCCGGGAAACTTAAATCAAAGTGGTATGGTCCTTACGACGTGGTGAGAATGACATAACATAGTGCAATTGAACTGCAAGGTGAAACTGGCCCCGCGTTCTTAGTCAATGGGCAAAGAGTTTAACATTACTTTGGTGATGATTCGGATCTTGATCGGAGGCTCTTGAGCTAACTGATGAATGATCCAAGCTGCTTCGTGCCGCAACATTAAATCAAACGCTACATGGGAGGCAACCCATGATTACTATGTAATAGATAGGTAGTTTGTTTTTAAAAAATTTTACAATTTTGTGTTTTCAGCATAGGCAGATTATAGGTTAGCTTTAGTATCTTAGAAATTTTTCTTTATTTGCAACTTAGTTTTTACTAGTAAAATAAATTGCAGGTCAGCGCACTGACAGGAATGCCGCGCCAAGGCAAGGAGGACTGAGGCACTCCTTAGGTGCACTGGCAAACACGCTGCTCCTCCATCTCCCCCAGCCTGGCGCAATGGCAGGTGCGCCGCACCAAGGAAAGGAAGACTGACACGCTTCAGAGGCGCGATGCGGGCGCGCCGCCCCTCCATCGCCCCACTTCCCAGTTTTTTTAAATCCAGGTTACATCCGGATTTAACCCAACCCACCTACAATAAAACCCTCCACTTCCCTATTCTTTCCTCCCCCCCCCCCCCCCCATTCCCATGTTTTAACCCCAAACAACCAAAAACCCTTTTTGTTCCTTTTCCCCAAACGTTTCTCCTCCCACCATTAAAACCCACTAACCCCCATTAACTCCTCCAACCACCCTTATATCTTCCTCATACCCTATAAATCCAACCCTTCTCCCCTTTCTTTTCTTCTTCATTCCCAAATCTTTCTTCTCTCTTTCCCAAATACAAAATCTGATCCCCCCCCCTAAATTTGTCACTTTTTCTTTCTTCTTTTCTGTTCTTCGCAGGATAATGGCCCCTAAAGTGAAGAAACAAGTTCGAAGAGAAGCAAAAAAGACAAAGCTTTCGGGTACACAAGTGGTCATGAACCGACAGAATAATTTGGCAAAATGGCGGTGGAGAGATATACATGGGACTGGTTTGAGTGTCAATGGGAAGCGAAATACATGGTTTATGAATATGTGAATGAGGTAAGGCTACTGTCTCAATTTTTGGCTATCTATAGAACTATGAATAAGTTAGGCTTATGTTTTATGTTTGATAATACCGGAGATTGTAATTTAACTTTGATGCGTGAATTTGATACGAATTGGTTAATTGACACTAAGTATAAGACTGTACGAATTTCAAATGAGGTGTTGGGAACCCCAGAGTGTGATGCTGACATATTTAACGAGTTGAAGGATAAACCACCATATAGGGATATCCAACACACTTTTTGTGGGGTCGAGTCTAATGCTAGGTGGGAAAGGAGTAAGGACACAGGGAGGCATAACGCCCTCCATTTTTCTAGTTTCAATCAGGTGGCTAGAGTGTGGTTAAAGATAGTGTGTAGCATGTTCCTTCTCGCTAAAAACTTGACTGATGTGACTCGGGATAGGGTTGTGTTGGTGTACATGTTGATGAAAGGGATGCGCATTAATGTGAGGGCAATTCTGTAACAGAATATGATGAAGTTCTGGAATAACTTGAGGTGGAGATTTTTTTATGGGGGGTTAATTACCCATTCTATGAGGAGTCATGAGATTAAGGATGAGGAGTTAGATATGAATGTTGTTAGGCACCCGTATCTGACGGGTAAGTTGGTTAATGTCATGGGCACTAAGGCGCTAGACACATCCCACAGGCCTGTTTATTCGGCCCTAGATAGGCAAGCCCGGGATGATAGCATCATGGCAGGCATGTTTGGGATGGGTGAGTTGCAGTTGCAGATTGGAGGTCGTCCAGTCACTAATGAGGAGATGGAGGTTGTGGCGGAGCGCTATCCATTGATCGATAGTGCAGCCTATCTGTGCAAGACTGGTCCGGCATTTTATGATCCTGCGGACGATGATGAGCCCACTACTGATGAGGCAATGGATGAGGAGGAGGACGAAAACGTTTTGGATGAGGCAAATGCCTTAATAGTGTTCGACCGCGGCGGCAACGAGGCCTAGAGGCTCCAGTGAGTATTCCTACCCTTTTACTTTGTTTTGCTTTTGCACTGAGGATAGTGCTTATCTTTGTAAGTGTGGGTGGGGGTATTTTCTATGTATATAGTTGTTTACCATTTTATTGAGTCTAGTTTTAGTCTTTAGTTGTTTTGGTGTGTTTCCTCAGAGTTTGTTTATGGTACTTTTACCGAGGATTGTCCCTTTGAACCGTATAGGATTAGTTTATTGCTTTATTGAGTCTTAGAGTCATCGTAGGAGTGACAGTTCCCAATGATAGATGGATGAAAACCGTCTTAAGGGAAAATTAGTCATATAGAGGAGTAGGATAGACAAAACCAACCTTGGTCTTTTGAAGCTATGTCCCAATAAGTTAGCCAAACTTCATGGGTAGTTATTTTTGAAAAATGCAATGACTTGTTGACCTTGTAATTACCCTGTGTTCGTAAGTTTGACTCAAATGTTGAAATATGGGCTTAATTATGTAGCAATACCATAATGCAAGTTGTATGAGCATGTTAGTGATATATTTGTATATGTGTCATAATGCCGTTTGTGGTTATAATCGATTAGCTCTTTCTTGACTTGATATCTAGAACTTGTCATGTTTGTTAAATGAGTAGCTAGTATGACTTAAGGAATGTGATTGAGGCAATTCTTTGAAATATCCAATTCTTGACTCTACTTGTATGCCTACCATGAAGTTGACCCCTTGTGAAGCCCCATTGAGCCTTTAGCCTTATTCATTTGATAAGCCACACGATAAGTTGAAACCCATTGCTTGATACCAAGTCTTTTGATCCTTGTAAGGTCCTTAATGCACTATGTTAAGAATAAGGGTTGAAAATAAGGTTGAATAAGCTAAGGGTGCATTGCTACATAGTGTGGGAAAAAAACAAGATCCTAAATTGGCACTGGTCCTTAGTGACAATGTGAACCTCGACTGAAATTGATGGTGGCTAATTCGGGACTATACTCAAATCATTGGCCCTGGTTCTATCAAGGATAATGTGTACCTTACTCGGACAAAAAATCTGGAGTTTGGGTGTCTAGTGCAAAAGCATTTTTAAAAAAAAAGAAATAAAAGGGAAAATATGGAGAAATAAAGGGTACTTAGTCATGAAAGGTGTATTAGAAGAAAATAATAGTTGAAGGATGGTGTAAATGGTAACATGTGCATTAGGGAGGAGCAGTCACTATAATAAATTCTACATATTCCCTCCATTAACTAAAGACGACATTACAACCAAATGAAAGTCCTCTTAATTCCTTGAGAAGTAAAGTGTGAAAGTTGAAATACACTAGGGGCAAGCATATGGCATTTAAAGGAAAGTAAGAACTTCACTTGTGAGCGTGAGTTGATTGTTTTGAAAAATATAGGTCTTGTGATTGTGATTTTGTTTGAGTGAAAGGTTGTACTAAAAAACATAAACGAGTGAGGGAATCTATGATATGTAGAGGATTATCTAGTTAATATGCTGGTATGAGTTTGCATTAGCCCGGAAGGAGTTATTCTTTGAGCATGTGTTGTACTTGGCATATGTGTGGAAAATTGTTGCATTCAATGTAAAACTACAAAATCATGATTAAAAAGGTTTAGTTGGTTTTTAAGGTGAGTTGATAAAGCCAAAGGGTTGTGAAACAGTGTTGATAGTCTAAAGATTGTTTGAGGACAAACAAAAGTCTAAGTGTGGGGTGGTGATCTTAGGCATATTTATATGCCTAAGAAGTCGATAATTGCCCATGTTTCGGTGTTGTTAAAGGATGATCTTTAGTTATTGGCTTGATTTTGTGGTTGATTGTGTTGATTAAGCACTTACACGCATGATTAGTGATTTAAGGAACTCTCGGAGAAGTTGGAGCTGTAGCGAAGAGAAACAAGGAGAAGAGACAGACATGAAAAAATGACTAAGTGTGGAAGCACCTAGGTAAGGCGCACCGGCAGGCGCGCCGCGCCAGGGCTTGTTGCTCAGAGCCAATGTTAAGGAGCATTGGCAGGCGCGCCGCCCCAGGTCCTGTCGCTCAGATACTGTGTTGGGATGCGATTAAGGCGCGCCGTGCCAGGATTTGTAAATTACCAGGTGCTGCTAGGCGCGATGGAGGTGCGCCGTCCCAAGCTAATTCCAACTTTTCCAAGTTTTAAAAATTAACTAGGAGTTCTAATTTGAATAGTATTTGTTTTGAACTTTATCTACTACTATAAATAGATCCTAGGGCTCTCATTGTTGGGGTACGACATTTTGTTTAGTGTGCAAGGGCAAGAATCGAGTTTTTAATCATCCTAACTCTTCTATTTCACAGATTTGTTTATGAAAAATTATATTTTCTTGATTATTAATAGCATGAGTAGCTAAACGCATGAGTTCTAGGGCTGTAGCTATTAATTTATTGTTGAATAATTGAGGTTCTATGAATTAAGCTTCGGCTTTCATCGCAAATTACTTTTACATTCTTGTCTTGATATATCTTGACTGGCAATCTAGGAATAAATCTAGTGTCTAAATCTTGAATTGACCAAAAGAGAGATTAGATAGACCAGATATAGAGAGCTCGGTCCGCCCATTAAATTGAGGATATTAGTGTTCAGAGTGACTCCCGGAAGACGAACACCTATCTTGGTTACGAAATAGGATGAAATATAAATGCTCACACAGTTAGTCAATTTATCCCCGCTCAACGATGTAGTTAGATAGCTTACATGGGTAGGCAATGAGAGATGGTTAACCCGGATTATACTATTAACCCTATAAACCAGTATTGACAATTGAAGTTAGTTATATGCCGATTTTATTATGCATGACATTATTTATATGTTGCAGCCCTAGAATTGCTTTTAATCTTTCCTGAAACATTATACCAAAGTCGTTCACTATTGTTTACTTTAAATTCATGAATATTAGTATTAGTCAACCATAAAATAATCAATCTTTGAAGTAGTTACTTTTCTGTTTATTTGTGGAATTGAGTGTGTATATAAGTTGATCATAAGTCCCTTGGGAATGATAACTCATATCTAATAGAAACTATATTACTTACGCGACCACGTACACTTGCATGTATATTGGGGAGCAACAGAATCCTCCGCTCCTCACGATGTTCTACCAAAATTCAAATTCGTCCATTTTGATTGCTAAAGTGTGGCCCCAACCGTAGAGAAACCAGCGGATAATAACCTCTGATATATCAACTTAAAACCCACAAATTAGTTTAGATGTGAGTGGAGCTTGGGTGGAGGGCTTGGTTCGTCTATCAATTTAACCTCGAAGGTTGGATGCATATGAAGCATAGAACTCACTGACGATCTCATCGTTGTATGACACTGGGTTATTAGCCATCCACTCGCACATGTGTCACTAGATGGCATGGATGTAAGGCATAGTGTGAAGGCTTCCTATGAGTGCCTGACGCTCCTCTGTAATCAATCAAGCTATCATTTCCTTTTGTGTCAGCATGCGCACATCTCTCTATATTTGCCACTAGTCACTCATGCCCCATCTATTGGGCTCCTAAGCAACAGGATCAGGATCTGTGTTCGGAGGCACTAGAGTTGCATCTAGACTATTAGCATCAAAGGATGAGGCATTGGAACCATTAGAACTGGATCCAAATGCATAGTCGGAGCTAGAAGTAGAAGCAGACTCAGCACCGGCTGGTGAACTGATCAATGTATTTTAATCATCAAAGTGGGAGGCAGTGACTACGTCGAGACTAACCAGTCATTCTTGATTCTGTGTAATGCCTGGTGCCATAGGGGATGTCCTATTATTAAGTCGGACTTATGCGGTGTAAGTTTCTGCATTAGTATCTTCATCCATTAGATGTAAAGATGGTGCCACAGATTTTGACTTGCCCCTTGCAGCAAACATCGGAGCTTTCTTGAGAGCCATGGTACATGTGGAGGATGAATTAGTACCAAAATAAACCCATAACACACTGGAGGTCCTATAAAACGAGGAAAAATGGAAGACCACTTGGTATGTCTCTGAGCGTAACGATGAAGTACCACTAACGTCGTAGAATGGACGCGTCGGAAGGGTTTAAAATTGCAAAAGGTCTCAAAATTTGAACTATTTCACTCTCTCTCTCTCTCTCTCTCTCTCTCTTTTAAACATCAAAACCTCACACCAAAGTAGGATCTTCATTATCTTTGCTTTCGATTAGCGTTTTAGTGGTTGATTTGTGCTCAGAAATAGAATTTTTTTGTCACCTAGCATTTCAATCACATTTCGATCGGCATTAAAGGTTAGTTCCTCAAACCCTAAAATTATTTTTTTTGCAAATTTTGAACTCTTTTGCAATACTCGTGTCATATTGTTATGTGTTTGCACTCCCTAATATGATTAGAATAATTGAATGCCTATTTAAACTTGCAAATTTGTGCCTATTTTAATCACGATTATAAAAATCACTTTTTGCAGCATATTAAAATAAACTAAATCTTGTCAGGTTGTGCATCTTGGGCGTTTATCATAATTGATGTCATGGGTCGGAGCTTAATATCATTCGTGCATAATTTAATTTTATTTTTGGGGGTTGTGGGGTCGAAATCAAGAGGGTGGATCAAATGTGAGCAGATTGGGTAATTTGATGAACTCGGCCGAGCTCACCAAATCATTTAGCGGTTCACTTAATGTCTCCATGCCGCCCTTAATTTTGTGTAAAGATTAATGGTTGAGTCTGTAACTTTCAGCGAGACATCTTGGAGTGCCAAATGTTATCGGAAAATCGCCTATGTTACTCGTGTTTCTCCCCTTGTCTGCACCGCACCCTTGAACCTATGAGTGCACTGAAACTTTCGGCAGCCTAACACTTGATCATCGAAAGGTATTGGTAAATCTCCAAAAGAGATGTGCACCACCAATATGCTTTAATAGTTGAGTTAAGAGGTTCAGAGAGCACATTTTTGTTCGCCAAAGCAATTTAGTGCCTTACCGACAGGTTTGGCGAGTTTTACTGCAATAAATTTCCTATGCTCGAATGAACTTGCTAACTCTTCTCTAATGTTTTGCATACATGGATAAACAGCCAACCCAAAGGAAGGAAAATGGGATCGAAATCAATGAGAATACAGCTGTATCTAGGTACAATACCCCCTAGTTGTCCACAATTGAAGGGAAAGGCAAGGGAAAAGCCAACACTCTGGAGTTATTAGACGCAAGCTCTGACAACATGGTTTTCTACACCACTATCCCCATATATTATAATAGTGAGAGTATGGTGTCTGATGAAGATGAAGTGGAAAAGGCAAGGAGAAATGAGTTACGATCTAAAGTTGAACGATCTATCTACGATCCGAAATCCTAAACCTACCACTCCGACTCCTCCAAATTCAGAGTAGGTAACATCGCTAGCCCCTCTAATTAAGTCAACAAATAGATCAAATTCTGAAGGTTTACGAACGATCATTGAGGAAAAGTGGTTATTCATTGACGGGGTTATCGATAGATATCAAGATATAATGGATTCCCTGAAACACCAAAAATTCAAATATTCACAAAACCCATAGATCATACATACCAAGATGGTCAGAAAATTTTATTGTTCTTAAACTGCATTAGTACCTCAGGGAAAGATGATGGTATTATCTTTCAAAGGAGTCGACTATGTGGTCGTCTAAGAGAGGAATGTAGCTTGTGACAGTGAGACAGGGTATTAGGTATGTCCAATAAGATTTTCGATGAATGCCAACACCTGATTAAAACAAAGACATTGGATTAGATGAAAGAGTGGTTAGATCCATTAATCTCAGATTAGGATGCTACGAAATGGTTAGCAGAAGGAGTTTTGATTAAAAAGATATGAATGTGGCTGCAAGATACTGATTTGGGTTTATAAGCAGCACAATTATGCCGTCAAAAAATAAATCGATTCTTCGCCTTGCCAAGGAAGCTTGTTTAGCATGCATCATGGATAAAACTAGAATCAATCTCGGAATGTTCATTGCTTCTGTGATACATATGCAAGCTAAACAGAGTTGGACATCTCTCCATTTTCCGGTATTAATCACCGAGTTGTGCAAAAGAGATCGGGTGCCTGTGGATGCTAAGAGAGATGTATAAGTGGTGCCTATCTCCTCCACTAATATCCAAAATACCAAAGCTGAACATCTCAAGGACCAAGCAGAAGAGAAGCAACAGGAAGCGGTATCAGTTGGATCTATGCCTGCAGAAACACCTTTGTATACTCTGGCCCGATGGCCTTCATGTTTATCCACTTCTACAGCTACTCTTGATGACATTCCAAGTTCTTCTTCTCCTGCACTACCACCCAGACCTACTATTGTTTTTTCTTTCCGTGATGCAATCACCTAGGCATCCTTGATCCAGATGGGATAACTTTCCCAATCTGTTGATTATCGAGCTGCCAACATAGAAAGCTCCATTCAATTCATGGTTAAGGCTTCCCAAGATGATGTTGTGCATCCAATGAGCACCACTATCGATACCGTGGAGGCCAAGATAGCGGTGTGTGAGCGCGATCAAGGAGCCACAGAAGAAGTGATGGCCTTGAGGGCCACTATCGTTAATCTAAGAAAGGATGTGGATAACTTGAAGTCCACTGATATGCCTGCAATATATGGAATAGTTGAAATTCCAGATACGCCTGAGAAGCCTCTGACCATTACAAGACATGCATATGAGATGGAGCAGAAAAATTATCTAGAGGCGAAATTAGAAACTAATGAAGAGATGCTTAAATAGGTTGAGGAAGCTGCGGAGGAAGACGAGAATGAGATTGAAGAAGTTATGCTCTGAGCTGCTGTGCAAGCTTCCTTGGAAACTGCACCTGTTGCTGAGACTGCATAGATAGGATCTTTCTTTACCTATTTGTTTTATTATATTTTTATTTTTACATACTTTTATTTGTATTTGAGGATAGATACTTTTTTGATTTTAATAGAGTGAGGCCCACACCTGTTGTGCTGAATTTTGTTGTGTTGCTTTTGCTTTTATTTGGATCGTTCTGCTTAAAATGTGTTTCATCTAATTTTTGTGGATGTTTGAGCTTACGGGTCCTATCTATTTTTAATTATAAAATTATTTTGACCCTTTTAAAATTTCAAAATTTTCGCAAGTTTTGGCCGCCCCTTGCATGCGCTCAAATGTGGTTGTTCTTAGGCAAATTTATGTGTCAGTTTGGATCTATACCGATGACTTGAATAGTGCTTGTAATCGAACAAACATGAAGGTAGGGCTACGATTATACCAAATGAAGTTGCATAGACAATATGTGAACTCTTTGTATCTCGATGTGACTCGCCATTTGTCAAATTGATTTTTTTGTACTGAGCGTTGCACATAAGTGAAAGTGTGGAGTTTTGTTTAACTCAAGTGTTAATGCCTTGTGTGATAAGCTTACCTTGAACCATGCATGACAACACCTATAATTTCCCCCTTAGTCTAGTCAACTAAGTAATGCTTTCTCTTGATATTAACTTAGGCAATTTTACAGAGTATGAGCAAATTTGACAGATACCTCTTTTGTGACCTCCCTTGTGAGTGTGTGAACCTCTATTGAACATCCCTTGAGCCTTAACCTTCTTTGGAATAAATTTGATGAATACTAGACCCTTCTTGATCCATCTCCCTTAATCCTGTTGAATGATTGGTTTGATTGAAATAGCAAACTTAGGCCAAAAGCCTAAATTGGGGTCTATTGAAAAGAAGAGGGAAAAGTCAAAGAACTAAAAAGAAAATGTCACGCCCCTAAGACGCAGACACGGGACCTAGGACCACAAGTGATCCCAAGCTAACCTTGTTAGCATGATCATGAGCATACTAAAGATAACTAAATAATAAACTGATGGAGAAGCATAATCATAAATAAAATGAAAAGATTGGTTATAGCCATATACTATAAATGAGATATATGAAAACTGATGAGTTTAATACAAAGAAGATATTTACTCAATACTAAATTGAATCTAACTATGTCTGAAAATACCCTCTAACTGACCCTGGCCCCAGCTAAGTCTAGCAAGACTAAAACTAAAGGACTAAAAATACTGAAAAGAAACTCATGACTATTGTCCTTGGAGAATGAGGACTCAACCATTGCTTTTGTTGAACTGAAGATCGGGAACCGATCTAAGCGTGATCTGGATGCTGAGAACTTGAACCTACATCAACAAAAGTTGTAGCGCGCATATGCATTAGTACTTGAAAAGTATTGAGCATATAGGATAGAGTAAAAATGAAATAATATACAATTGTACAAAGAAATAAAGCAATGAAATAATCTGAACATGATAAGGATGCTGAAATATTGAACATGACTAGTCTGAATGTAATGACCAAGTTATAACTTTTTGAGACTGAAAACTGAAACATGGTCAAGTTAATGGAGTCTAACTGAACTCTGGGAGTAACTACTAACCCATAATAAAACCACATGAGCTAACTCTGCAGCCTGATGTATACACCCCATCAAGAGGACCCAATATACCCATCCAAAGGGATAGAGACATGCTGGCGTGATCATTGAAATGATTCCCACGTAGGGGACTTACAACCTACGTGGCTAGCAGTTCTCGGACTATTTGGGTACTCTTAACCCTAGTTCAATTCGGTATTATGCTACTCTAAATGAATTAAGTAATTCACATATTGATGACTGAAGTTTTGTAGTTTACTGGACCGTAAGTCGATTGATGGTCCATAGTTTTCTTCCATCGGTGGCACTTGCAACTTCTAAAAGTCTGTAATTTTCGTATGTTTCATATACGGGGCGTTATATTATCTCCCCCATGGGAACATTCATCCTCCAACGGAGATTAACCTAGCTAAGTATGGAGGGAAGGAGCTGCAATCCCTACCACTAAGTACTAGAAATTCATTTCTAACTGAGCTGAGTTCCAACAACATGCAATTAAGTTGAAAATGTAAGTACAAACTGAAGAAACTTAATACTAAGACCGAATCTGCGCGTGAATGAGTGAAAAACTGAAGTGGAACAATTACCTCAAGCTGGAATGGAATTGGAAGGAAAGAGGTGAAGATACTTCGATTTCATGGCTTCTTCTGCTTCCCATGTAGCTCCCTCTACGGACGGAATCCTCCACAAAACCTTGACTGAAGTGACTTCTTTGTTTCTCAACCTTCTAACATGACGATCGAGAATCTCAACTGGTACATCCTCATATGACAGACTATCTTTCACGTCCACACTCTATAATGTCACTATGGATGTGTGATAACCCACACATTTCTTAAAAGTGAAATGTGAAAAACAGGATGCACTGGTGCTAATTTTGCTGGCAACTCCAACTCATAAGACATTTTACCAATCCTTTTCAGAATCTTGTAAGGGCTTACATATCTAAGACTGATCTTCCCTTTCTTGCCAAATCTCATCACCCCCTTCATAGGTGACACTTTGAGGAAAACCCAATCATAAACTTGGAACTTTAGTTCCCTTCTCCTTACATCTGCATAAGACTTCTGGCGACTCTGGGTTGTCTTAAGTCTATCTCTAATGAGTTGCACTTTCTCCATAGCATCATGGAATGAATCTGTTCCTGTCAAGGCTGCTTCACCTACATCAAACCAACCAACTGGAGATCTACATTGTAACGACCCGGGAGTACCCCCAAGTAACTACACAGCATACTGGACCTCTCGGAGGTCTTATACAAACCTTTAGACATCATTCATCGCATATATATGAAAAGTTGTGCGGAATTAAAACTTTTCATCATAATAGTCAAACTCTTTCATAGAAATATAAGAAAGAACTAAATATTTTCATACACCATCTTAGACATAACTCAATAACATAGGGTCACGGCCCTTTCATCAAATTGAAAAGAAACTATAGTCTATTACAAAGTCTTTTAGAAAAGGAAAATAAAGCATAATCCATGTCCTCGAACATATGACATACCAATCTTGAGAGAATACTATTCCAAAGCTTCAACTTCTAAGAATATCCTCACTTGCCACCTACACTTGTAAACAGATAAAACATATGGAATTAGCACATTGAATGCACTAAGTATGGTGTACATGCAAGAAAACCATGCTAATACTTTTTGTGCTCGTTTGATAAAAAAACTCATAAAACAAGTATAAGAACCATTATCAAGTCAAAATTCACATATAAGGCAAATTCAAGTAATCCATAAGATACAAGCATAATCACTTAAAATCTATATAAACATTTAGACCTCCTACCAAAGGTCATCGTAAGACCCACCTAAGTAAGACATGAAACGGCCGCCTATACAACCCCTTCACACACACCCAAGTGATCCTCAAGACTTCCCAAAGTAACATTATTGCCTTTTCATCATAGACTCTCCACCTAAGGTTACTCAAGACTCACCTAAGTAAGAAATGAAGAGACCGCCCATACACCCTCTTCAAGCCTACCTAAGAAATCTTCAAACCTACCCTAGATAAGAACCTTTCTATTCAACATGCATTAACTTAACTCATCATTATTCATTAAGCCATTTAAGAGACAATTAAACAATTATAGGACTTCACATAATGGTCTTGAAAGACCTTGGGAACTCATCCTAGCACCTTCAAAGCCTACTCATGTCATGTATAGATAGCGTCCCATTCCACTACCTACACGTTGTAGAACTTCTCTAATACTAGAATGCATATCCCATATGATGAGAATAGGCACTAACCTGCATAGACCATACTAGCTAGGTATGGGAACCGGTGTCATAAGGAACCCACACCATGGAAGGTGTTCTACTTGACAAAGTTAGAACTGGTAATAATGGGACATAGTTAAGGAATATCAAAGGATTCTTTGTACTCTAGTCTCCTACTCAAGTAGAGATACTACCACAAGCATATTCTCTTGGTGCTTTGCCTTGTTTCTCATAGAGTAATTCATTCCCTAGGTGTATTAGAGAAGGTAGCATTACTAAGTCCTACCAACTCATAATACTTTTTCTTCCAAGGATGGGTCCACTAGGGTTGTCAACCAAAGTCTATTAGGATAGCTCTTATGACTTCCTTAGAGATGGTTTCATGTCGTTCCAGCCAACCTAATCCTAAGTCCATCATTCCGCTCAAGAAGGACACCATTACGATCTTTCACTTCAAGGCTTGTATTAACCTTCTTTTCATTATTCAAGTGTTACGACCCAGAGTCATAACCTAGAAGAAATGGCATCCTCAAGTCGTCACACGGCAAATGACACTTCAGGAAGTCTCATACAAGCCTTTCGTATCAATCATCGCATAATATACTCTTGAAAATAAGCAAGAATTTAAAACTCTCATCACACACGAAGAAACACTTTCATTAATATGCAGCGGAAGACTTTCTTTAAATCATCTATCTTTATAACTTCTCTTTAAACCATCTAATACTTGCAATATGCAACATAGGGACTAAGTCCATACAAGGCTTAAAATAAATACTAAAGACATAAAAGGAACATGTGTGTCTTGTCCTCCAATCAATGAGGACTCACCAATACTCCATCTTCAATTCATAGAAACCTATCCATCCTCCATGGAATATCAAGACTTCTAATTCCCTACACTTTAGTCAAAAAGGGAAAAGAAGGGCTTAGCACATTCAATGCACTAAGTACGGAAGCCATGCAAAAAACATGAAAAAGGGACATTTAGAATAAAAACATGCTTTCATGACATTTTGATAAAAACCTCCATAAAAGAGTTTAAGAGACATAACGCAAGTCAATAGTCACATCTAGAACACATATAAGTAACATCAATCACATAAGCATATTCACGTGAACCACCTACCAAAGGTTATCCTTAGACCCACCTAAGTAAGATATCAAGTGGCCGACCATATAACCCCTTCACACACACATAGATGATACTCAAGACTACCTAGAGTAAGTTATTCCAATACATCACATATCACATAAGTCCATCTTCAATAAACAAGTCTTTACATCATATAAACTTTCTACCTAAGGCTACTCTAAGACTCACCTAAGTAAAACATGAAGAGACCGCCCATACACCCTCTTCAAGCCTACCTAAGCAATCCTCAAAGCTACCCTAGATAAGTACCTTTTTATAAAACATACTTCATTTAGAAACCATATTTTTCATTTTAACCATTCTGAGAGAAAACCATACATTTAAAGGACTTCACATAATGGTCTTGTAAAAGACCTAGGGAACCTACATCCTAACATCTTCAAAGCCTACTCGTGACATGTCTAGATAGCGTCCCATTCCACTACCTAAACGTTGTAGAACTTATCCAATACTAGAATGTATCCCACATGATGAGAATAGGCATGAACCGACATCGATCATACTAGCTAGGTATGGAATCCGTAGTCTCCCCTACTCCGATAGAGGGTGTTCCACTTGCCTAGGGCAGAACGAGGACACGTCCATATAGTCACATGGTTAAGGAATATCAACGGTTTCTTTATACTGTAGTCTCAAGTTAAGTAGAGTCACTCCCCGAGCAGATTTTCAGTGCTAGCCTTCGTTCTCATAGAGTAATTCAATCACAATGGTTTATGAAGAAGTACCATATAGTAGTCATAACTAAATCATAATACACCTTACCAAGGATGGGTCCACTAGGGCTACCACACAATGGTTACTAGGATAGCTTCATGACTTTCTTAAGGATGGTTTCATGTCGTTGCAGCCAACCTATATCTAAATCCATCATTCACACGAAAAGGATACCATTACGGCTTTCAACTTCAAGGATATCATAAATTTCTTTACTTATTTCAACATCACACATTAATCAATCGTGTACATACATGACAAGGGTGCTTTAGCCTACCAAGTCAAGGAATCACCTATTCACATATCATTCATGCATCAAGAAGAGGGACTTAGGTCTACCAAATCAAGACACACCATTCATCATATTACTCATACAATGTCATTCAAATACCAAGTAGGGACACTAAGTCTACCACACAAGATACCACATCAAGACATAAAGAGACTCATCATAGTCTAACATAGTCACACATAATTATTTAAGAACAACATGATTTGATCTCACACATTCATACACAACATTATCACATAAGACACCTCTTAGACCTCTTATCATCCTATACCATTACTTAAAGATGAATCATAAGATAAGCATTCATATAAGATCACAGAAGCATTACAAGAGTACTACACTTCATATCTTCACATTATACTAGATTACACATATATTTCCTCATATTTCACTTTACATAATCATATAAGTCATAGCATCAATTCTATGTTAAACAAATAAATTAGGTCAATTCACCACCTTTCAATAGCCATCATCACCATTCCTTAGCCTTTCCAACATATTCACATGACAAGAGATCTTAACGATAACGATGAATATAAGACTAGGCCAACAATTCATCCATATAAATGATCTATCAATACTCAATATAGATATCAACATATAAATCAAGCTATGAAAAATTGTAACATTGATCAATACATAATTCAGTAGTTCAATACAATCTACACATGAATTCAATAGGATTAAGTCATGATAAATTCACCAACATTAGAGCCAAAATTAGTAATTCAAGGACTACATGGGATCATGGAATATTTGATCTTAAAACATTCAATTAACATTGATCAATCCATAAAACATCACTTAAAACCTTTTCACGCAAGAACCCATGCTTAGAATTCAAAATAGGATTTTAAGGTTTTTAAAGATCTTTGAAAAGCCTTTGAAATGTCTCCTTGAATGGAAGAAGAATCAAGGATGAATCATCATACCTTAATTGAAGAAATCCAAACTTGGAGATTTTGACCATATTCCTTGTAGCTTCAAAGGTTCATCAATGGAGATTTTGGAGAGAAGGAATGGAGAGTTTTTGGTTTGGCTTGAGGGTTTAGTTTGATTGGTGAATTTTGGGGTTTAAAAAGATTCAATAACCCTAATAATCTCCAAATTACCCAAAATACCCCTGCACTTATTGGACCTTTTAACCAAGTCTAATTTGACTTAAAAACGATGCAACCAAAACTTGGCAGCCACTGTGCGTCGCGGAGGCGGGTTCATATTTTGATTTTTGAAATTATTTTGAGGTAGTGAGGTTCATGATGAGCCCGCGTCACAAGGCAACTTTTTGCCTCCCATGTGCTAGTTGCACGACGCGCAGCCACCTTCAAAAAAGGCTGCCCTGGCAGCTTTCTTGGCCAATGTTTGGGTCCTCCTCAAGGACCCTTTGATTGGTCCTTGGGTGTCGTTCTTGAACATTTTGACCCTAAGTATATCCCTATAGGTTCTAGGGTTGCTCCCAATGATTTTAGACTCCAAACAACACCTTAAAACACATGCAACTTACAAGGACATGCTAGCGCGCACACAAGACTAGTTTTCGAACGTCTTGGTCGCCTTTGACGTTTTGCTTACAAGCTCTTCAAACTGACTTATAAAGCTATTATTCATCATTTTAACACCTTATTAACTCATAACACACATTATAGGCTCTAGTTTAACCTAGTTCCTTTTTTTAGGTTGTTACATACATTTACGCTCATATAATGCCTCATAAAGAGCCATCTGAATACTGGAATGGTAACAATTATTGTAGGCGAACTCTATAAGAGGAAGGTGGTCATCACAAATACCCTTAAATACTATCACACAAGCTCTCAAAATATCCTCTAAGGTCTGAATGGTATGTTGTGCCTGCTCATCCATCTGAGGATGAAATGTTGTGCGAAGGTTGACCTGAGTACCAAGACCTTTCTGAAATGACTTCTAGAATTGAAAGGTAAATTGAGGACCTCTATTTGAGATAATATACAAAAGAACCCCATACAACCTCACAATCTCATTAATTTAAAGCTTCGTGTAGTCCTCCGCTAAATCTGTAGTCTTGATCGCCAAAAAGCATGAAGACTTAGTAACTCTATCAACTTTCACCCAAATGTAGTCATGTTGTCTACGAGTACGAGGTAAACCTGTGATGTAGTCCACTTTTATCACTTTCCACATCCAAGTAGGAATTTCAATCTCTTGAATCATACCTTCTTATTTTTTATGTTCTACCTTGACTTGCTTGAAATTGGAGCACTTAGCCACAAAATCTGCTATATCTCTTTTCATACCATTCCACCAATAGACTTCGTGCAGATCGCGATACATCGTAGTGGCACCTAGGTGGATAGAATATATGGAATTATGGGCCTCTACAAGAATATGATGTCTCAAGTCGCCCATATTAGGAACACATAATCTACCCTGGTAGCAAAGCACACCATCTCCACCTTGGGAGAAAACCTCCACCCTCTGCTGGTGGATTTCTCCCTTAAGCTCATGAAATATTGGATCAGTGTCTTGCTTTTTCATTAATTTCCATTACCAAAGAAGATTTTTACCATTCTCAATGGTTACTCTACCATCTGATATGCTCATAAGATGATTTTCTAGGTGATTTCACGATTGTGGACTAAAAGTTGGCTGGACCATTAACGGAGCTGACTAACGGACTTTTAGTCGACTGACAGTCCATAATGGTCAGCCGTCATTCATGACTGAGGACTAAAAGTTGATTGGTCCATCGACGGAGCTAACTGACGAACTGCAAGTCGACTAATGGTTTGTATTGGTCAGCCGTCGTTCACGACTAAGGACTAAAAGTTGACTGGTCCATCGACAGAGATGACTGGCAAACTGTAAGTCGACTGACAGTTCGTAGTTGGCTTCCGTCAGTGGCACCTGCAACTTATAAAAACTATGTTTTGGCCTATTTTGGATATGGGGTGTTAAAAAAAGTCTTCCTCAACCTATATGTTGCGAAAAGATGGAAACCCTCCATATGAAAAACAAAAGAGAAGAAAAAAAGGAAAAAAATAAAAAAGAAAGATGTGGAATAAAGTACAAAGGAAATAGGGTTTCCAAGCTACCCATGGAAGTGAATAATAGGTTGACTTATGAAGCACTAACGAAGATGAGGAAGAAAGACGAAAGGAAGTGTTACGAGATCCAAAATTCAATAGGATCATTAGTCACTAGTTCTAAATGACCATACCTTTGAACTCAACCCCATTACAAACCTTAGAAAGACTTATTGATCTTGAGAAAGTTGAAACAAATGTTGACTGGAAAAATAAGGGCAAACCATGGGTGAAAGTATGCATTGTGTTCCTCTTTTTTAGAGTGAGCATTGTGTCTGATTCCTGAACTTTGAGTTGATTCTGTAAAAATGGAATCATCATTTGTGTGAGGGAATTCGAATGCTTTTGTTGAGGTTGAACTTGCATTTGAAGCAAGTAATGCGAGCCTGAGAATTTTTGGTAATAGAGTGTCACAACTTGAATGTTTGAGTACACAGTTGATCCTTGCATAATAATTTGAGTCTTTTTGTGTACATTAATGATTGATTCTTATGTATCACTATTTGAGAAATCCCCTTTCAACTGTTGAACTTTAGCTTTACTTGAGGACAAGAAAAAGTTTAAGTTGGGGGTGTTGATGAGTTCATAGATTGTACTCATTTAGGGATATATTTTAGTACAAATAGTATCTTCTAATGTTTTATTTTATGTCAATTTCTGATGAAAACTCTTAAGTTTCAGGTATTTAAAGTTTGAAGGAAAGTATGGACACCATGTCACAAAAAGGGACAAAAAGGCTTAAAAAATGAAGAAATGGAAGCTTGAGAATCACCAAGTCCACTTGGTGGATTGCCAAAGAGTCCTACTTAGACTTTTGTACCAGTGTGCTGAGCCCTGAAGGAAAGGATCAAATCGGTAGAAGAAAGGAGCAGTTGGGCGTCGCCGAGTAGTTCTGCGAAGTAGTACTATATCTCCCAATGGAACAAAGCACAATGACGTTGATGGTTGTACCATAAGATGGTGAACTACACCAATGGTAGAATTGTCGAGTTTGTCGTCGATTCTGACTAATGTCGCCGAACAATCCATTGCAGCACAGATCTAAAAAACTATAGATACTAGTAGAGTTGTAGTTTTTAGAGAGTCGAACATTATTACTATTTTCTGTCTAGAATATTGTCTTTTCATATGTTTACTCTATGTTTTAGGGTATTTTGAAGACTTGAAGAAGAAGAGGATTTCATCTCTTTCAATTTGGAAGTGAGTCTCCATGATTCTTCTTGCTTTGCCCAAATCAAGACTTTATTTCTCATACCCATTTGATTTCAACATCATTGAAGGTATGATTTCTATTTATTGATGTGTGGCTAAAATCCCCCATTCTTGGGTGTGATTTAGAAAATATGGGTTAAGATTGTTGTTGGGTCTTGCTTGTAGTTTAATGGTGATTTCTTCTAGTAGTTGTGGTTGAATTTAACAGATTTGTACTTGCAAATACAAGTTTATTTATGTGTCTTCAGCTTGTTCAAGAGAGAAGTCGCGACACCAATACTACTAGATTGATGGCCTAAGGAGTTGGTCGACCTGAGGCTTAGCTCAAAAGAGTGAGCCCTAGTCTCATATCCTAAAACTCAGCTCTAGAGCGTGAGTGGGGTAAGGCGTAGGCTGGTCTTCATTCGGCAAATGGGTGTCCGAGAGGAACCCATTTGAAATGGAGTAAGTTTTTCGAGAGAGAGAACTTATTTTCACGTAAGCTTAACCTAGTCACTATTATTCTATAAATCTTCTATCGAAAGCATGTACCCAATAATATAGATTAACATGTGTTGCGGTGACATCCCAATAATTCTCCCTCTCATTGCTTATATTTCTTGTTATTTTTCGCTTTTTGTATTACTTGTGATGATAAAAAAAACATTGATAATTTACACTTCTGTGTCACCCGTTAAATTTATAATGTCCCTAATTGTTAATTTCTTTAGTTACGACTAATTAGAATGAAATTCTAATTATCTACTAGTTTTCACTACCGCTCCCTTGGACACGACCCCAACCCTCTGTTGGGTTACTATACTATCATCGATTTGTAGACACTTGTATTGGAAGTAGTGTCATTGAACATGATAGACAAGCATCACATACCTATGCGAGTCTTTAATGAGGTGTGATAGGCACATAGAGCATCATCAAGCCTCTTTAGCCGGTCAGTTCTATTTGCATTCACAGTTTTAGCAAGAATCTGTTTGATCTTTCTGTTTAACACTTCAACTTGCCCACTAGACTGCATATGGTAAGGATGGCTCAATTGTGACATATTTTCTAATAAGTCCTTGAACAACTTATTGCAAAAGTGGGAACCTCCATCGCTGATTAATCGTCCTAGGTTTACCAAATCTGGAGAAGATATTTTTTTTAGGAATGCGCTTACACTTTTACCTTCATTGTTTGAAAACGCAATTTCTTCCACCCATTTTGAGACATAATCAACCGTCACAAGAATATAATTCATCCGATGTGAACTCACAAATAGACCCATAAAATCAATGTCTCAAACATCAAACAACTCAATCACCATAATCGAATTCATAGTTAGTCTAACGACCCTCATAATGAACTAGGTTAAACTAGAAATTCGCAAGTGTATCATGAGTTAATAAAATGTTAAAATAGTGAATTTTAATGTTTGAAGTCAGTTTTGTAAGTTTGGAAGTCAAACGTCAAGAGACGACCAAGACGTTCGGAAAGTAGCCGTGTGAATGTGCTAGTGTGTCGTTGTATGTTGTATGTGTTTTTATGTGTTATTTGGATTCTAAAAGCAGTGGGTATGATCGTAAAACCTACAGGGACATATTTGGGTCAAAATTATCAGTTACCACTCCCCAAGGACCGCCCTAGGGGTCCTTGAGGAAGACCCAAACCTTGGGCCAACAAGTTGCCCAATGCAGCTAAAGTTATTCCTTAGTGAAACTAGTCCGCGTCATGAACTTGGTGCAAGTTAGGCCAAATTCTTTGTCCACTTTGCGGACACAACGCGGACTCTGTTGTCTCGGATTTACTTTCAAAAATCTTGTGGGAACAGCTCCGCGTTGCGGACTTGTTTCCCGATGATAACTCCAAAAATTTATGTGAAGTTTGACTTGTCTAAAAAGGTCCAATTGATGTAGGAGTGTTTTGGGTATTTTTGGGTGTATTATATATTAATTTTAGGTCATTATACAATCATCCCCCCATCAAAAACCCCAAACCCTCAATTAGAACTAAAAAATTTCCAAAACCCTCAAAAGTTCTTCTCTTCCAAAATTCTCTCAAGCCTCCATTGAAGGTCAAGGTCTTGCAGCTTGGGCTATGAATGCCAACGGATTTCTTCTTCAATTCTTGTGGGTTTTATTCATATTAAGGTATGGTAGTTCATCCTTGAACCTTTTTTTATTCAAGGAGTCATTCCAAAGAGATTTCAAAATGGATTTCAAACTCCAACTTCTTCTATTTTTTACTCTAAACATGGGTCTTTGCATGAAAATGTTTGAAAGATTGAAATATGTTATTTTTAGTGTTAGTCTATGATTTTAACTTCAAAACCCTAATAAACCCATGCTCATGCTTATTTCCAACTTTTAGCTTATGAAGTGGGTTTAGTGTATATATCTGTATATTGTTAGAAAATGTTAGAGTTGTATTTATTTATGTTATATTGTGATTAGGATTGCCTTAAATGCTATTTTATGATGAATTATTGGAGAAATTGAGGAAAGGTGGTGAAAGCTTGGATGAATGGTAAGTTGGTTACATTGTTTAGTTCTTATTGTGAAATGATCTTGAGTGGTATAGTCCACCTTTGGTAACGGTGTTTATTTGAAGTATATGAATATATTTATGAATGTGTGTATTGTTTTCATTACCTTGAAGGCATAGCATATGAAGTGAAGTGATGATTTTGAATTATATGCATGTGGTTCTATTATAAAGTTGTTAATGTGTGACTTGAAGATATCATGTCCAAATGAAGTTATATATATGTGAAGCATAATAATGTATGAAGCATTCTAGTGTGTGAATTATGATGAATGAAGGTATGAACATGTTTAGAAGTCAAGATATGAATGTGGTGATTATGTAAAAGGTGTGCTCACATGTACTGAATAGAATTTTAATGAACGAGGTACGTTAGAAGTATAAAACTACTTAATACCGATCAAAAGCCAATAGAGTTGTGATAAATATCAAAAAAGATCCTAAGAAAGATGATTCAAGGCATAATAAAATGGCATGAAAAAATTTCGTACACATGTTTTGGGATATCGCGCAATTGTATACACTTTGATTGATGCAGCCCCTAACTTGCTGGTGTATTGAATAAATTGGTAAATTGACAACTTAACAAATCCATTTACCACAAAGAAATAAGCAACACCAATCACCGTAAAGTGTAGCTTCACGTTGACAAAAGCAAATCTTTTCATGTAATAGGTTAATACCATCCCATA
Source organism: Solanum sitiens (assembly GCA_016801875.1). Classification (NCBI taxonomy): domain Eukaryota; kingdom Viridiplantae; phylum Streptophyta; class Magnoliopsida; order Solanales; family Solanaceae; genus Solanum; species Solanum sitiens. The sequence continues at coordinate 1,543,856 of JABWTJ010000019.1, forward strand.
TTTTTTATTCCTCTTAAGTACACTTATGTTTCTTATAGCCACTTCATTATCTAATGACGAAATATTTCTTCTTTTTGTATAAGTCAGTGACTAGTCAATTCTTTAACAACGAATTTTCCCCCTTTTTTTGTTTCATTTTCCAACAATAGATTATTTCTATCTTTCATCCGACAAACATTTCCTATGAATATAAAATTATATTATATATTTATATAAAAGAGAACCCTAGGCTCATCTATGTGGCGCCACCACAAACGAAGATTTCATTTTAACTTATTTATTTCCAAAATTATCCTTCCCTTTCATGAAAAATTGTGACTTTTATGAAAAATTGCGACTGTTACGAAGAGTTGCTACTTTTATGAAGAGTTGCAACTTTAATGAAGAGTTGCAATTTTTATGAAGAGTTGCGATTTTTGTGAAAAATTGTGACTTTTATGAAAGATTGTGACTTGTCCAAAGAATTGTGACCTTTCTGATAAGGTACAATAAACATTTATTTACAGTAACCCTTTGTTGTCTATAAATAGAGGGATTTCCTCTCCTTTTAAAACAACGAAAAATTTGAACTACTACATCTTCAGCCTCCTCTTCTTCTTCTTCTTCCTCCTCCTCTTCTTCTTCTTCTGCTTCTTCCTCTTCTTCTTCTTCTTCTTCATAATATAATATTCATGTAGTTTGCTCCTGTTAAGTGGCTCACTGACAGCATTATTTTTGTATCAACAACTGGTGAATAAAATCGTTATGTCCTGAGAGGATCTATTCTTTTAAACCTCCGATACTAGAATAGAATAATTTCTTTAAGGGGAAAATGTCCATTCAGGTGGCTCGATTTTTCATACATGTTTCATTTTATCATTACAGATCCTGGTATATTTTTACAGTCGTTAATTTATGCTTATGTTATTAATTTTTGTTTTTGAGTACACGATTTAAACTTTATTGTTTATGCTTATACTTTTGATCATTATGTTGAAGTAAAGATATATCCATCAAGAGTTTGATGTAATCATTACACTATTGATGTCATGTAGATTAGAATTCTTAAACTTGTAAAATAAATGACTTTGATCTTCATAGAGTTTTCAGTGGCTAAAAGATTCATGGGATGTCCAAGAAGGGATTTTGAATGTTCAAAAGTTATGGTTGTTCCACACTACCTTGAAGTTTTATTTATTCAATTTTCTATCTTATCGAGGCATTCAATCGATTAGTGACATAAAAAAATAAAGAAATATAGTGGGATGGTAAGGATTGTACTCAACCTTAATCAAACGTTTAGGGTTCAAATGTTGGGTATCAATAAATTACCCGTCAAAGTAGGATGAATCTATATTGGTCAAATATTTAAAGAAATAATTATTTATAAAATAAGTTCGGGGTGGGGGTGGGGTGGGGGGGATAATAGAAGGTAATAGGACCTTAGTATAGTATGAGTGTCTCTCTCAGATTTCGAGCATAGGTTGGGGGATACTTATGCATTTTCTCTTTAATTTTAATTAACTTATCAAGTACACAACTAATTCTATAAGATGTATACTTTTTAGATTTATGTATGTAGAGGCCTTGAATAGGAGAAAATTCTTGCAATTGATGAATAAAATGTTTGTACCACTTTTTTAAAATACAAATGTAGACACTGAAACAATTAAATATCTTTTCTAAAGACTTTGGTGGTGAACAATAACATTAAAATGAAGAATTAATAACAAAATTTATAAACACTTAGAATCAAATCTTTTTTATTTTAAGATTAAAAAAATATTTCATTTCTTCTTTGGATAAAATATTTTTGACAATTTATCGTATGTGTTGTCTCATCTCGAAAACACTTATATTATTAAATGTTCAGAAGTAGATTATTGACGTAGTTCACCACCGCGCAAAGCGGGAACAATTTACCTAGTTATCAATAAAGTGAATTTTTTTTTTGTGTGTACCTAAATATTGGAGTATTTTTTATTTATCTCTATAATTAAAATCTCAATTGGAGTGTAATGAATAGGCATAATGTAACCCACATTAGGAAGAATTAGAGATGATTGCTACACTTCCTTAGAAACTGGGAAGTTTGAGAAATTTCAAGTCACATAAGCTACCAGGATGCATGAGAAAAACTCCACAAACAAATCCTAAACCTAGTCCTTTCATATCAAATTTGTAAAACCCCAAATTGGACTTTGACGTAGCAATATCCAATGTTATGAAAGAACATCTGAAGCACCTTAGAATAATAATACATTTATAAGTCGATTATGCATAATTAAAGCCATAAATCTATTAAAGAAAATAAATGATAATATATAAACAATGTGAAAATCTATCTATTAATTAAACAAGGCAAAGTGACCTAATATGTCTAGAAATTGATTTATTTAGTATACACGACACAATATTTATTTATGTATGGAGCCTCTATGAAAGAATAAGACTAATTCTGAACACAATGAAAAATTTAATAAAGCAGTAAAGGATTCACTGGAACCCCACGAGAAAAATGTGAGCTCACCAAAATAATTCCTAAAATTTCAAAAAAGTCGTCAATCAAGAAATAGTCAATTTTAACTTCAATATGCTTAGTAATCATGTAATACTATTAATATTAATACAAAAATAAAATTATTCCCATTGTTATCGTGCCGAATCTGAGAAAATAATTAAAATAGTCCTTGATGTATGGATTTAAATTGATTTGGTCCCTTATATATGCAACTTATGAAAAGGTCCTTTATTTATGTCAAAAACTATCAATTTAGTCTTTCACCCAAAAATCCTAACTACACAAAAAAATTCTGTCAAATTTAACCGAGATGTGCAACTCATGTTTTTTTTTAAACCAAAATTTATGTGCAATGTGCCTACATTAAAGATAGTTGGTCACAAAGTATATACTCAAGAAACTAAAAAGTCCATGGCAACAGTATCTTGGCAAAATGGCAAAATTAAGATCATGGTTTCTCCTCCCTCTCCTTAAAGAGAGCCAAGACAGAAACACCAGAAACCTTCACAACTTTGAACCTAACACAACTTTGAACCTAACACCAGGAATATCTCATAGGCATGACCCTTTCGATCAAATCCAACAATCAACACCTAATCCTTTTCTTCAATGTAGTTCAAACAACCATCGTTAGGAACGAATGCAACAATCTTCTTTCCATTTTTGATCAATTGAACCCTAGCACATTTACGAATAGCAGAGTGGGTTGCTTAGCCTCAATACCTATTTACTCAAGCCCTTTAGCATGGGATGACCAAGCAAATGGTTTCTTCCATTCATTTTTAAGATGTGCAACTCATGTGACATACAAAAATCTTAAACAAAACCTCTGTCTTCTCGGATGAGTTCCAAACGATGAGAACTCCCATCTTTCCATTAGGCGAGAGAATTTTCGACTAAGGTTTGTAGATCAATGAGAAAGTATACATAGTCTAGGATTTGTAGTTCTAATTCGAAGGTTATCGTCAATAGTAAGTAGCTACACTACAATAAATTCGATAATTAGGGATAAATAATTTCGTCATTTATAAATCATATTTCGTCACTAAAAATCTTGTGTGACAAAAAATAATTTGTCACTCAGTCGTCACTAAATGTGTGTCTCTAAAAATATACAAAGACGATTTAGTGCTTCGTCTCAAAAAGTATTATATTAACTACAAAAAGAAAAATCGTCCCCAAATGCTTAAACATTTGTGACAAATTTATTTGTTGTAAAAAGTATATTTTTTGTAGTTAATAGTATGCTTTGTCACTAAAAATGTTATTACTACCTACAAAATTATATGGTCGCTAATTATTTTACTTCAATTAGTGATGAAATCAATTGTCTCTAAAGTTATATGTATTTCGTAGCTGAACAAAATCTAATTTTGTGAATAATGACTATATTTTATATACAAAAATTATTTTGTTCTTAAATGCATTAGGGATAAAATTTATCATTGTATTTTATATACAAAAAATTATTTTGTTCTTAAATGCATTAGGGATAAAATTTATCATTATATTTTATATACAAAAAATTATTTTGTTCTTAAATGCATTAGGGATAAAATTTATCATTATATAAATAGTTTATTTTCCTATGATATATCCTATCTCAATTTTTTAAACTCTTGGTTCGCAACTCGCACATTATGTTGTCTTGGGGAATCAAACTCACAACCTTAAGGTTGAAAGTGAAGAGTGTTTACCATCAGATCAACTCTCTCTTTGTCTTTCAATTTTGTTTTATTTTGTATTTATTCACTTCTTTCAAATTTAACTTTTGTAGAAACAATATATTATATGATTATTTATACTCATACACAAATGCATGATATTTACCACCCACAATTCATTCAAATGTAGATTATATTTTAATTAAACTGTGTATTATTATAAATATCTTTTAATATATTCAGTACAATTTCGTCAGTTTATTTATTTATTTTTGTAAATTTTAAAAATTATTCAATACAATTATAAATTTTTTAAATTAAGCTTTCGATTTTATTAAAAAAAATGAATAATCGGTTCAAGTTGAACATCCATACCCATAACTATAGTAATTCATCATAATATATTTGAAATCTGAGTTAGTTCATTTCTTTTATTTGTGCTTTCATTTTTTAGTTTATTTCAATTTTCACACTGGTGGAAAAAGTTGATAGAAATTCATGAAATATATCGCACCTTTCCAAAGTCTAAGTTTGTAAGTCGATGTTATCTCTATATAGTTACTCTACATACGTATGTGAAATTACTATTACATATGTATATATTTATAGACAGAAGCAAATAGAGCTATGTAGTTTACCAATCACAAATCAATAGACATGCACAAAAATTAGCACAAAGAATTTAGAAATTATGTTTTTATCGTGCTTATCAATAAAACTGTATAAAATAAAATAAAAAGAGCTAAACCAACAAGTATTAGTGATCTAGTGGTAGAACCGTGCCCTACTCACGATACTTATAACCTGAATTGTATTTTCAAATAATGCATTTTATAATTTATTGAACTTTTTCGTTCTTACAAAATCAACTGAATTTGTTGATTTTTAATATTTTCATTTGCAAATTAACTAATGGACTTTGTCTATTTCTTATAAAGTACTTGTATTATTCTTTTTGTAATTTGTCACTTGTAATTATGAACAATTGTAGCAAAAAAAATTGTATTTTGCTATGAATTTTTTTGTAGCAAATAGTTGAATTATTCACTACAAATTTTAAGTTGTCACTATTTAACACATTATATATTTTGTGACAATTATTTTGTTGTCACTACATCACAGATTGATTAGAGATAATAAAATATTTGTCACCAATTATATATTATTAGTGATGAAATAAATGTCATAAGTAAATCTAAATTTTCATAGCTAACATTTATAATAAATAACTACGAACTCTAATCTGTCGATATTGTAACAACATATTGTTTGATGAAATTTTTTTGTGCCCAAAATTTAATAAATTATAAGACAAAAAATAATTTGTCATGAATTAGATACATTATTAGTAACAAAATAATGTGTCACCGATAACTTTGAACTAGTGACTAACACTACTTAACAAATGTCGCCAATTAATTTTTGGGTGGGAAACTTTAGTGGACAAAACTTTTCTACGGATTTTTATGTTTTATCATTAAAATTATGTGTCTCATATATTTAAGCATGAAAAATAAACTTTGTCACTACAAGCTAATAATTAGTGACGAAGTTGATGTCGTAGTTTGTCATGAATTACATACACTATTAGTGACGAAATAATGTGTCACCGATAACTTTTAATTCATTACTAAAACTACTTAACAAAATGACGCCAATTAATTTTTTGGTGGAAAACTTTAGTGGACAAAACTTTGCTACGAATTTTTATGTTATGTGTCTCATATATTTAAGCACGAAAATAAATTTTGATGTCGTAGCTAATAATTTCGTAGCTATATATCATATTGTTATAGTGCTACTATTTTCATAGTTTTTTCGAGTCAATCATTTTTTCGCTTCATTGATTGTTAGCAGTTTCATATGTTTCCATATTTTCTTCGAGTGCGGCAATTTCACTCAGTAACTTTAAAATATCAAATTTGATTCTCATCATCTTATCGGAATGCATCTGGTCCATGATTCCAGTTTCTCCAATCTGCCGATTTATAGTTTTTGTTGTTCTACTCCTTCTTTCATGAGTTTGTCAGTATCCGTCTTTTTTACCTTCGTCGAAACCTACTCAGACACTAACAATGGAAAAATTTGTGTTCATTGATTTACAAGAAAATGATTTTTGTTTGAAAGGCGGTAGTTCTCATCCTTTGGAATTGATCCAAGAAGACAGAGGTTTTGTTTTACATTTTTGTGTGTCACGTGAATTGCACATCTCTGTTAAATTTGGTGTAATTAATGTTTTAGGGTGAAAGACCAAATTGATAAGTTTTTGATATATATAAAGAACCTTTTCCATAAATTGCATATATGAGGGACCAAATTAATCTAAGTCCATACATTAAGGACTATTTTTGATCATTTTTTCTCTATCTAATCTCAGAGGCAAAAAATCACAATATAGTTTCATGTCTACTCATGGGCCTAACGCAACTAAGAAAGTCATACATTTCATTTCTCGAAAGTGATATGTCAAAGTTTTTGACTCATAATGACCTATCTTCTTCTAGGCTGACAAAACTTCCAAAACAAGAGAAAGTAGGTCAACATATCGTTGTTTTTTACAACCCCCTCCCTACGACTAGCTTTCAATCATTTTTGCTCTCTTAGTGACTCGAAGTCACAACCTACGGATGATGTTTATCATCAACCAGGTAACTCCCTCTTGTCGTAGGTTGAAAGTATTATTTTCATACATATACTTGGGTTTGCAGGGCCTTGGCTAGTGTAGAGTCATATATAGTTGCGTTTGGTTAATTGGTGGCCCCAAGTAGGCATGATTTTGAGTAATAATAAGAAAATTTCTAGGTTTTATTCACAGATAATATCCTTGTAGAAAATTTACAAGTTTTACATATGTACAATAATAATAATAATAATAATAATAATAATAATGTCTAGTTTTGAGGCAGGCTAGCTATATGAAGAAAGAAAGAAAGAAGATGATGTAATTGCTAGGAATTTACATGATGGATCTAATTGCTATGAATTTACTAGATGGCAACGAAGTTGTGGGAGAGTTTTTCGAACTGAGATTTCATTAAATCTCCAAGAGAGCGAAAAGAGCTTGGACGTGTCATGGATGATGAGTTATTTGTGTTGGTTGTTGTTGTAGGAGTAGTGGCTGTCTCATTATTGACAGCAACATCAATTTCTCCCATCTCAGTCTTCATTGATTTCACAAATTTCATGTCAATATTATTACCTGAAATATCTCTCAAGTAGAATGTATTTCTTGCTCTCCCTCCTTCTGTTGCTATATCTGCTCTAACAACAGCTAGACCATTCTCTCGTAGAACCCGTGTAATATCTGACAGCAATCCTATTCTATTATTTGCACATAGTTCTAACCGGATTCCCTGTTAAATAAAATTAATCACACACATATATATATATATATTAGAATGAAATGAATGAATGAAATTTAAGGTAAAAACAATCAGCCCATTGAAGAAAAGACCTCGCAAACTCTTCGTTCTATAGCAGCTTCCAAGCACTTTATTACTCTTTCTTTCTCACTCTCTGTGCTCATTGCATATCCATCAACATGCCTGATGAAATATTCCTGTCACATGATAAAATAAACAACTTTTACTTTTCTGATTCGGACCAACTTTTATCAATATATCCAAATACTGTACTATATTACTTTTGTATACCTGAAATGCATAACCACCACGGGAATAAACAGAAGCATGGAAGATGACATATTGCATATCTGTAAGAGTGCAGACCGTATCAAACATGAGCCTCTTACGATCCTTGCACTGTATAGACACAATTGAATACCCCTTTTCGTGACAATTCTCAATACACACACTCAACATTTTGTCTTCTTTATTACTCTCAATTAATCCCATTCTTATAGGGCTTTCAAAATCACGAACTGATAGCATAAGCTGATGTAGTCTACGTTCCACATCACTGACCGTGCCTTGATCTCCTTCAGGGTTAATTAGTCCATAAGCCGTTTTCACTTCTTGTTGTTTCACATTTTCTTCATTTGTGCTCCGAGGAGATGTTGTTGCTCGGAGCACTGTCGTGAGGTGATCTTCGATTGCTGCCAAGCGATTATGGTCAATAGGTTTGTCAGTAGACTCTTCTGATATGTAAACAACGCAAGCTAAACGTGCATTATGGCTCCATGCATGTGCTTCCACAACGTTGCAATGGAGATCAGCTAGGGCAGCTGATATCTCTGAAAATAGTCCTGGCCTGTCTCTTCCAGTCATTTCAATTGCTCTTGGTTCATCACATTTCAAATATTTTCTACTTCCTGTCTTTGATTTCTGTATTCCCTCCCTATTTGCCCCAATCGCCTGCATGTTTATTTCATCTTTTCATCACTCACATATATAGCATATATATAAGAGTAGGAGGGAATTAATAATATTAGATCGGGAAAAAGATAAATATACCTCTCAACTATCGTAAATGGTATGCAGATATACCTTCTGTCATACTTTTGGGACATTGGTGCCCCTACCCTCTAAAAATTAGAGCATATATACCCTTTATACTAATCTTATCCACCAACCCGACATTTATTAAATATTGGATCGACGGATAAAATTGCACCACGTGTCCCTATTTAGTCTTCTGTTAGAGTGAAGGACATATATGTTCTAGTTTTTTGACGGCAGGGGCATTAATGTCCCAAAAATATGTCGAAGGGTATCTGCATACCATTTACAATAATTTGTGGTATATTTGTCCTTTTATAATATTTTTGAATTTTCTGTTCTTTATATCAATTGAGTAAAGACAAACAAATTTGAAACCAAGTATCACATATTCTAAGATTTAATTAAATTTGCTATACTAAGCTTGTTATAACTTATTTGATTGTTACCTTTTGAATATAGTTGACAACTCTTTGATTGGTAACTTTGTTACCTAGCTCATCTTTGACATGGAACACTGTTAAAAACAAGCATTTAGAAGGAACATATTAGATTCTATTTATAATTAATTGGGATAATTATTACTGTCTCTATCCCAATTGATGTGACACGGAGTATATATTAATAACGATAGGAATGGTGTGAATATTATACCATCCATGAACCATCCAGCATCTGAAGATATATAGCCTTTCAATATAATGAGATTCATATCTGTTAGCACTTGCACTACTTCCAGCAGGAGACCTTGTTTATTTACACTATCAATCTGCATATAACACAAATGGTTACGTTTATCACAATTAAAAAATATTTTTATTCTAGATTAATAATTCATAGTTGTTATAAATAAAAAGATTGTGTTACCTTCACTACTGTACAATTCTCTAGACTCTCATTGTCAATAGTAACTCGACATCTACAAATAAGGAAAAATAAGTTAAACCTATTTAATTTTATTTATTTTTAGAAGCCAATTTAATTTTGATGACTTACTTTGGGCCATTTATCCTCTCAGCTAGGCTATCAAAATCTGGATCAAAATAAGGCGAACAAACTGGGTTCATGCCTTCAAACCAAAAATTACGTTATGTCATGTCATATAAATTAAAAATAATGTACAATAACAATATCCAACAAATAAATTTTGATATAACAAAGGTGCCAACAATTGACAAAATAAATTAAAAAAAAACAATATAATGCAATTGATTCTTCTTTTGGTTTGATATGTAAAACTAAATTGCATTTGAAAATTTGTGTAAAAACACTCTCCAAATACGAACATATGACAAGAAACTACTAACCTTTATTCTTGTTAACTAAATAAAGAAAGAAAGAAAAAGGAAAAGGAGAGAGATGCCAATGAGAAGTCTCAAATCCCAATGTTTTTCAGAAGATTGGTAACATGATAAATTTTTATGAACAAATTCCTTGAAAAGGGAGAGATATTTAAATTTTGTGTGCTCTCTCTCGAAAAAAAAATGGAAGAAAATATATTAAAAGTCATGTTTTTTCCAACAAGTCAATTATGTGTCTTTAACCATCCACAAGTTCCTCCTCAATTCTTGGAATACCGAATAGGCTTTGCGACTTGTTAGGGCCGGGGCTAAGACCCTCATTAGCCGTAACAATATTTTCTTTTACATAAATTTTGGATTATAGTAGTACAAATTATTTGATTGATATACCTTGATTAAGTTGTGGACGACTTGTCATTAAGATAATGAAAGTCATGTTGGTGTAATATACAACAAATATAATAAATTATAGTTGAAATAAAAACTAAATAAATTTTTAGGCTGAAGCACAAATATCTCTCTTTAAGGAGATTCACGTACATTACAGCATAATATAAACCGACTCAACAATATTACTCTTGATTTGTCTCATTCATGATACAAAGGCCAACAACGTTGTACAACTCAAATAACTCTGTATTTACTTGAAGAGTCCAAAGCTCCATAAAAAGAATACCTTCCTTCAACATAAAAATACTCTCTTTTGTATAGTGAATTAGTTGAAGACTAAGAATATTATTTTTTGTCTCAACTCTCTCTTTCACTACACTAGTTCAATATATACACTATATACCACTTCTTCTCTTTTCTTACACTCTTTCTCTTGTATATTTGTTGTTCTAAAAATTAAAATAAGATCATCACTATTTATAGGTGATGAATTCTTCCTTATAAAGACTAAGAAGATAATTGGTAGTAAATTGGCTAAATGAATATAGCCCAAAGGTTATATAAGTTACAAGAATAAAGAGGTAGAATAATGGGTGAAATTAGTGGTAGATCATGGCAATAGTGATTACAAGAGTTACTCCAAAATAATGACCACATCCTTGTTAACTTTCACCACTAACATATGCTCTTAGTATTTTAATTTAATAAAAAAAATGAATATACATCAACGTTCCCCACTCATTTTGATATTAAAATAAGAGAGTACTTCATAATTCAGTTGAAGGTAGACTATAACTCATAAAGAAGGTGTGATCGCATTGAACCTTCACTTAGCAAAACAATGATATTTATTCCATAATCAGTAATGGTCTCAGACTTAAACTATGTCTGCTTAAGAGAAATACAATATCACCTCTTACACACAAAAATCAAGGTATTGACATAAACATTTTTAGCCAATACATTACAGCCTTGTGATATCCCAATTTTGGATGAGTGTTTTTTAGATAAACCTCATTCTCATAGAAAGCGGCCTACTTTAACACTTACACAAGTGAAATCTGTCAAGAGTGCTCCTATAATTTGACACCCCACTCATACGAGAAACAAAATTTCATTAAATGTTCAAATACTCAACCTTCACAAATCATTATACGATAAATACACTTACATGATGGGGATTGAATTAAATTAACAATAGTGCATTTTACAACTAGTCATCATATGATTCATTCTTCCGTTTGAACCTCGTTCTAAGATTTCTAGTTCCAGGTTGAGTTTTCTCATATCTGACACAAAATTTATGATATTTCATTTCGCGCACCTCGATGTGCGCTTCAGACCCTATATCTTGCTAAGGTCTTAGTTAAAGAATCTTCGAGATTATCACAAATAATTTTACCATAATTAATATTGATTATATACCAATTATTAATATAATCTCACAATATAGTTTTTCTTATCATGAGTCTGAATTTATCGTTTAATAACGATTTTTTTATTCTACCATTATATTGGTGCTATCACAATTAAATCAAAACTAGAAAAATTATTTTTTCAAAATAAACGAGTGTTGAATATAGTAAAATGGATTCCCGTTTTTCACTAGTTGAAGCTTTTTTTTTTTTTTTGCTTCAACCTCCAAAGTAGAGTTAGCAAGCAATATGATTGTTTTCTCACTTACATCAAATAGCACCAAGTTTTCTCATCTGCACCAACAAAATTTTAAGTGTAGCACAATACGCAATACAAGCCATCAAATTTCATACCAAGTATATTTACTTGCTTTGCTTGTACATGCATACTTTATACACAAGATCATATAAAGTGCAATTAGTCACATATCTCATATTTTTTTAGTAAAAGTTACACCATATACACATTTAAGGGTATATATTACAGGTTATAAATATACTTTAAAAATATTCTCACTTACGACATATTATTTACGTGTTATAACATATTACTTAAAATTAAATTTATTTAAAAATCAATTATAATTTAATCTGAAAAATGTTTAATCAATTAAATTTTTATTTTATAAATTATTAATGGTTAAAGTAAACTAGTTTAATTACAGTTTCATTTTTCAAAACGGTTCCCTTTTTAAAACAGTCTCTTTTAATTTTTAGTTTTATTTTTTTAATTATTTATAGTTACACGATATTATCAGCTACTTATTTTTAGGGATTTATATTGATTATATTTCCTTCTTTACCGTTACAATCAAATCATCCCATACCCCAATAACATCCCCCTCCTCACACGCCAATCAGAGCATACACTCTACCACATTCTCCCACGCCACACGCAACCACCCACTACAATCTTCCCCAACATCCCACTACCAAACATTCAAAAATTGTTCATCCCCTCTTCCTCGTAATCCATGTCGAAGAAATTCTTGTATCGTAAAAGTTTCAAATTTGTTGAAAGAACTTCATCTGATGAAGTTCATGTCCCATCGTTCAATATATTAACTCAAACCCCACCGTGTAAAACTGTTGAAAGCCCGGCGCCATCGATGGATGATCCTTCTTAATCCAATGTTCAAAAAGAGAAAAAATCTCAAGCAAACAAAAGAGGGACTCCGGTAAATCAAAAGGGAAAGAAGAGGAAGGGAAAAATTGTTGAAACTCATTCCGACTCTGATTCTGATTTTGTTAATGTTACAAAAAAGAGTAAAACAAAAAAAATCGATAAATGTCGATGTTGCTCAATCTTCTAAACTTTCAAGACCATCAACAAGGAACTTAGCAAAAAAATAAAAAATCAAAGATACCAACAGTCAAAAAGGACAACAAAGTTGCTAGGGTAAGTCATATATTTAATTTATGATCACATTAGTCAAAATTTAATTGAAAATCGAAATATGAATGTTGATAGTCAGTTTATGTATTAAAATTATATGAATCGTGTATTAACATTAGTGTATTTGTCCTTTAATAATGTGTATATGATTGGTAGTGTATGAATGTTGATAGACAGTTTATGTATTAAAATTGTATGAATTGTGTACTAACATTGATATATTTGTCCTTTAATTATGTGTATATGATTAGTAGCGTATGAATATTGATAGTCAGTTTATGTATCAAAATTGTATGAATTGTGTATTAACATTTTTGTATTTGTCCTTTAATTATGTGTATATGATGCCTTATTATATTGATATGCAAATGACATGGGTTGTTTAACTAGATGTTTGTATAAATTTTGAATATTATTGATATAATTTGTGTAACAACATTAGTGGCTTTCTATCTTACTTGTTTGTATACGATGAATATTAATTTGGTATCCAAATTGTATGAATTATATAACTACTATATTGTGTATAAATTTTGAATAGCATTGGTTTGAATTATGTATAAACATTTTGTTGTGTTTGTATATTAATTAACTGTGTTCATTTGATGAATTATTTGTTTGGTATGCCAAATGTATGTAATGTTCAACTAGTCTTTTTTGTATAAATTTTGAATGCAATTTTTATTTATATCCATGTGTATGAAACATGAATAATACGTGAATGAGTGTTGAATTTTTATAGGCAAAGAAGGTATCAACATATTTGTCTTCATGTACAGACATGAATGTGTTTGCTGATCTATTGAATTTCTTTGGGCAAGAGAGGTTTCAACAATTTCTCGTTCAAACCCCTTGTGGTATATCTTATGAATTGCATAATATAAAGATTCAATGTCAACTCTTGCGATATTTATTTCTTCTTGAATCTGAAAATGTCAGAGATTACATGTTTGTTGTTAAAATAAATGGTACAAAATTACAATTTGAAATAAAGGAATTCACAGCGATTATTGGGCTCAAATGTGGTCCACCTTCTGATTTTTTTCTGATCCGTCTATTCCTAATAGACTTATCCTAGAATATTTTGGGGAAATGAAAAAAATCTCTAAGTCAGACTTTTTCACAAGTTTAAACTGAATAATTTTTTTGAGGATGATGATCTCTTCAAAATCGACATTTTGTATTTCATTGCCTCATTTTTGACTAGTTCGAAGCCATCTAAAACAACCATTTCCAAGTTGTATTTTGATTTAGTTGAGTCTGGTCATTATTTCAACTTTCCATGGGGTAATGAATGTTTTAAACTAACTCTTAAAGCTTGCAGTCATAAGTTGCTATGTCATTCAAATTCAGTGTGTTCCATATAGTTATACAGGTATGGTTTTATGAGTGTTGTCATCCCTTTGACAATACAATTGTTGTTCGTGCTTCAAATCGCACACCGCGTATTTTAAACTGAAAGACAACGAATGACATTATCTGTTTCGATGACTCGAAGAATACGATTTTTAGAACACATGACAATGAGGTCATATTTTAGTTATTGTTATTTTAGTAAATATTAATCATTAGTCTTTCTTTTATATATTATAATTCTTACATATTTCTTTAATTGCAGCATAAATTCAGAAACATAGTGTTTACTGACAAAGAGTTAAATGTCATGAATCAGTATATTTTAAATCAATCTTCAAGTAACCATGATACAGAAGATCAAGGAACATCATAAAATCATAGTGTTGATGTCGACAAAAAGTATTTAGAGTTGAAGGCAGAAATTGCGGAGGTATACGATAACAAATTGTTGATCTAATACCTTTTTTTAACATATTACAAATTACTTATCCAATATGTTAATGTTCAATGACAGGTTAGGGTGGAGTTGGAACAATTGAAAGATAATGTTATTCTTCAATCCCTTTTAAATTAATTACTAATAATTCTTTTTGTATAAAATTGTAATGCTTTAACATATATTTTTACATCTATTCATAAGATTGACAAGCACATGGCCGAAATAAAACCATATGTCAATAACTCGACAAAGCTAAGAATTGAAGAGATTAGGTCGTCAAGAGGTCAACCAACATCAGCTACACACCAACAGGTATTATGAGATATTAAAGGGCTTTACAAAGTAAAAAATTAAAAACAATAATTGTATCAACATGTGATTTGTGTATGAAATGTGTATGAGCAGATATTATATATGTTTTTTTTGCAGTTTCTTTGTTTGATATAGGTATTGAAATTTATAAATTTTGAATGACTTAGCGTGTATTAATAATGTATGAAACAATTTGGTTCCACTTTTATATTGGTTCGATTTTATTAAATGTGAAAACACCAACATGTATTATGTGAAATTAAAGTGTTTTACAAGTTAAAAATAAAAATAGTTATTTTATCATTGTGTTATTTGTGTATGAACTTTGTATGACTAAATTTTTTACATGTTTGTTTGTTTGATATATGTATTAAAATTCTATAAATATTGAATTACTCAACATGTATTAATAATGTATGAAATAGTTGATTCAACTTTTATGTTGGTTCAATTTAGTTATTAAATCTGTGAAAGACAACATCAATGCGTTTTACTGATGTTGTGTTAAATCTTGTATTGCATAAAATTCGTATGCTATATTTTTTTCACACTAATTTATAATTGGATTTTATATTATATCATGTATTAGGATGATGCACGTCAAAATGTTGAACAATCTGATAAAGCTCTAATGAATCAGCCTTCCGTTTCAATGAGTGAATACGTTCATATTTCAAATACGGATGATATGAGTTTAAATCTTATTATGATGTGTACTTTCATTTACAAAGTTTTTCTTAACATTATGATATTTTGACATATAGATGAGGCTCAGAAGTCAACTGACAAAAATATTGATGTTGTATTCAATGCTGACATACATGTATCATCAAATTCAAAACCACCATCATTGGATAATTGTCATGATTTGACTATGACACATGTTGTTGAACTTGATCCAATTTTTAATGTTAATACAACTTCAGATGTGCAAGTAAGAAATAAAAACCCCAACAAATATGACACATCTCCGTACATTTGATAGTCGGAAGGCGAAATCAGTTCAAAAAGAGTTTCTATTTTCTTTCGAATCAAACAACCGTTTGAAAGTCTAATCGGTTTGAGGTTGCACCGAGTTGATCAATGAGCATAAAAAATCGGTTTTCAAAGGTGATTCTTCTAGGCGTGGCAGGTATACTTGTATATAAAATAAATTTATTCATTCATATATCACACAACCAAATTGTATACAATTGTTTAAAATATATTTTCAATGTTCACAGGAAATCTGCTTATTCAAAGGTGAAAAATATTATTCAACCTCCAATGGACTTTAGTGTTGTCAAAATTGGTGAAAAGAATTTTTTTAACATAATGGTTAAATACGTAGGGAAGACGGGGTAAGTCATATCTATTAACTTTTTAAAGAGTTAACTCAAACCAAGTATTTTCAAAATTTTGTAATTATAACTACAGTTCTTGAATGTATGCATATTGAATGAATGTTGTATAAAATTGGTCTAGAATTTTTGTGTAGTGCTATATGTATGATAATTGAATGCGTCTTATACAGAATATTGAAACATGTTTAATGCCTTTTTTTTATAACATGTTAATACCATTATGTATTATCTGCGAAAGAAGGCAAAGTACTCTCCAACAACAATATCATACAATACAGTTGACTGTTGATTTATGGAGTGGATTAATAGCATTGAGAAACAGTGAATATAGTTCCTAAACAAGAAGATAGTTCCAAGAACATATTTTCTATACTATACTAATTTCATTATAAATGTTCACTTTATTTAATTATTAATTTTTTTACGGTGATTGTTGTATGTACACATCTCTGTTTGATGAATACATCAGTAATGGTGTTTTGGATATGACTTTTGTTGATATCGATGCAACGTACCATCGTCAAAGGTATGCCACAATTCTATGACATTATGGAAAAACAAAGAATGAAGAGGGCGCCATTAATGACAGTGAAGTTACTGATATGGTTGCTAGTAAATATGATGAACCTCGCATAGCTAAAGAACATCCTCCAAATACCACCAATTATTCTACACCAATCCCACTGAAAAAAAACTTTAAATAGTTACTTGTACCTTCTACTTTTTTGGAACTACATGTTATTTTTTTAAAACTTTTGAACAATTTGTTTGGATTTAAGTATTTCATGATTTATAATATCATATGTTTTCTTTCATTTATACCGTCTACATACGAATTACTTATTGGTTTCTATAAATTAAAGATACTAGTAATATACAAAAATCATACCACTTGAATTCAATATTTCAATATAGCAGTCTCTTTGCACTTGTTGGTTATTTTTGATTTCAGTATACTATTAATATACAGAGTTCATACCATATGGATTCAACATTTTAAAATATCAAGTAGGTTTCAATCTACCATTATTGAGTGGAATGTGTATGAAATCTGATCAATACACATTTTGATTTGTTGATTTTTTTATGAATATTATATTAAACTTTTGTATGAGTTTCGATCAAATGTGTGTATTGAATGAATTACTAAATAGGAATAAGACCAGGGACAAGAAACTTGAAATAGTTATTTGTACCTTATAATTTTTAGAACTACATGATTTTTTGCTTTAACTTTTAAATATTTTGTTTACGTTTAAGTATTTCATGATTAATAATATCATATATTTTTTTTCCAGTTATACCATCTTCATATGAATTACAAATTGATTTATATATAATTTATGGATACTAGTTATATACATAATAATACCTACTACAATACCTATTACTAATATTATAATAATAATACAATTATAAATAATCTAAATCCTAATTGTACTATAATTCTAATAGTAATCCTAGTCATAATATAATCATAATCATAATATAATTCTAGACGAAATATAATCCTAATTAACATAGGTAGTCTAATACTAGTGCTACTCTAATTCTTCAGCAGTGTTGTAAACTCGTCAGTCAGATTCGCTGGACCTGTTCCTTCAACATGTTCCAATCCTCAGCTTCCTTCTTCATCAACACTTGCTGTAGACAAGTCAGTCAGCTGCGTTGGACTTGTTCTTTTGACATGTTCCAATCGTCAGCTTCCTTCTACTTCAACACGTGCACCATCAACACGTTGGAGCAATTCCGCGAGGAGTTCAAGAAAGCCTTCTTCCCTAACATCATCATCTATGAGGTCAAGCGCAAGTTTATGGAATTGAAGCAAACGGGAAGCATTCGGGCATATGTGAAGGAGTTCACCACCCTTACACTTCATATTCCAAACCTCACGGATGAAGATATGTTGTTCCACTTCATAGATGAGCTGCACAATTGGGCCAGGACGTAGTTGGAACATCAAAAGGTCAGGACTATTGATGAAGCCATCTCGTAGGCTGAATCTTTGAAAAAATTCAGGCACGAGAAGCCCGAAAGATCAAGGAAGAGATGAGAGGTAGTCATGACCATGGTGGGGGAGATTGTGGCAAAGGCGAGGAGTAGAGACCACATCATAAGAAACATGATACCTATAAGTCTGATGGCAAGAAGTCTGGACGTCATGGCGACACGGAGAGAAAGACAGAGGTTGCCAAAAGAGGTGGTTGCTACATATGTGGTGGGCCGCATGGCTATGCGAGGTGCCCTGAACGGAAGAATCTTGGTGCTATCCTGCGAGAGCGGAAAGAGAAGAATACACATGAGCAAGAACAAGGCGCGGAGACGATGCAGTTGGGTTTGATAGGACTATGCGAAGCCATCACGAAGCAACTAGGGAAGCCAAAAGAATATGACGCAAAGTATGTCGACATCACAATCAATGGAAGATCCGCTTGTGCTAAGGTCGACACGGGTGTAGAGGCCAACATCATGACCAATACGAAAGTGACAAGGTTGGAGCTGCGTTACAGTCCAAGTAACGCCCAACTCATGACGGTCAATGCACCACCGACTCCAGTTAGTGGAGTCGCACATAGAGTAAGCATCACTCTAAGCGAGTGGCAGGGTAAGACCAGTTTTACTATTGCTCCTTTAAACCTCTTTGATATTATTCTTTCGGGCAAGAATTCTTCCAGCAGTGCCACACTGTGATCGATTCTTACCTCCAACGACTTCTAGTCATGGAGCAAGGAGGAACATGCATGGTTCCCATGGTTGAGGCACCGCAGAAAGAAGGACAGGTCCGACTAACGGCCATGCAACTCAAGAAATATCATAAGAAGAAGTCGACATTTCTAGCCACCATTACAAGTTCGAAAGAAGACAATGGTTCTAAGAAGTCCTTGTCATCGTGCACGAAGAAGGTTCCAAGAGGAAACAATGTCGTGATGCCAAAGAAGCCGCCGAGGCACTTGCCTCCTAGGAAGGAGGTAGATCATAAGACCAAGTTGAAAGAGATCAAGAAACAACTGAGGAAGTTGCATGAGGACCTTGATCGAGTCAATGGACTATTGGTCACGCATGCACAAGAATCGGATGCCTACGCAGTGGCAATGCGACTTAGTCGTCACATTAATAGGTAGGGGAGAGTGTCACGTCTCGTCACTTCACAGTCAAATTTTGTAGCTAGATAGGGGCGGAAGAGTCTAGTGTTGTGGAGAGGTTTATAGAAAACTCTAGAATAACTTAGAAGCTTTCTTGAAAAGGTTTGAAAAATTCTAGAATGTGTAGACTTTTCTAGAACATGGACCAAAGTATAAATAACTTAGGGACTTGTAAATAATTTGAAATTACACTTTAGCCCCCTAGGATTGAGTATAAATAGAGGGACTCTCATTTGTAAATCATCCAACAACTTATAAGCAATCTTCCAAGCAATATAAAGCCTTCTTCCAAATCTTTCTAAGTCTTTCCTTTCATTCTCTTAGCGATCTTAGTTTAAAAGGGCTTACTTGAGCTTACAAGATCGTGAAAGATTCATGAGTAAGTTGTCAAGTGCCACACGGAGCTTTAGTATGACTCTAAGTCCGTGACACTACTAAAAATAAATGTGTTTTTGACCATTAACTCAAAATAAAAATAAAAAGATATGAATTGAAACATATTGCAATTGGGGAAGACTCAATAATTTGTTCAAGCTTGATCCTTGATTTGGGAATTGAGAAGAGGAATTGGGGAGATGGCTTTAGCATTCATAACCATTCTAACTTCTTGCATATCAATTAGATAATTCTGAACCTAGATTTTCTGCTATTTCAAATGTACGTACACATCAAACGTTGCTTCTAAATTCAACAAATTCCTCGGCGCCAGTTCAAATATCACAAGACATAAAAACTAATTAAAACAAATCAACCCAAAAGGTAGAGTTCTCTATACAGTAATACACACGTGTTGATGTAGAGGTTTTGTTCATGCATTTTGTCAAACAAGTAGTAGACATTTCACAATACTTTCCAAACAGCTCATTCCGATGAAATTACCACATTGAAACTAAAAGCAAAAAAAATTGTTGTTAGTAAGCAGACATGTAAACATCACAGAGAAGGGAATATTCACCGAAATTAAGAAACTAAACGAATGTCAGTGATGAATTCAAATTCAAATAGATAAAAAAGTTTCATACGGAGAGGAAAAACCAACTGATTCATTGTTGTTGTGGCGATTTGTTGAGCTTTTAGAAATTGATCTCACTTTTCCTAAAATCCGCCCTCTCTGTATCTTCTCAAATTCGATCCTAATTTAGTCCAGATTGATCGGTATTTGAGGTGAATTGTGAATTGAGGAGAATTTCTCAACTCTGAAGTTCTAAAACTCTTTAGGTAACCCAAACAATTATTAAGAACAACCGAATAAATTACAAAGGAGAAAGGGAAATTTAGGCAGAATGTGAAATGAGAGAACTTTACAATTAAAATTATGTGTTGGCAACATAAATTAATGACACCTATAATAGTGAGGAGCAAATTTAGACACGTAAGTAGAGCTACTAACACACAATGACTAAAATATCCTCAACTTAAAATTTGAAGGCGAAAATCAAACAAGTTGATACCAATTTTCATCTCACACTTCTACTATGGTAGAATCATTGAAAGAGATATTGGTTATGATTAAATATTAGTAAAATTACTGATCAAAATGAAATTTGTAAGCGTTTGATAATAAATTTAAGCCATATATATATATATATATATATATATGTGTGTGTGTGTGTGTGTGTATGTGTGTGTGTGTATAGTCATGAATTATAAAGGGAGTCTTGGAGGAAGACCTTAGAGTCTAATGGATTCAAGTTAAGATGAACCAAAATGGAGTACTTGAAGTCCAATTCAGTGACGTGATGCCTAAGGTTGGAGTAAAAGTGAAGTTTGATACATAGATCATTAAGAAAAAAGGAAGTTTAAAGTAACCTCGAGTCAATTATTCAAGGAAATGTGGAGATTGACAATTATGTCACACATCGTATAGGTACGTGATGGATGAAATGAAGGCTAGCATCTGGTGTGAAAAGAAGGCGAGACTTAAAACTTAAAGGCAAGTTCTACAAGGGTAGTGGTTAGACTGCCAATGTTGTTGGAGTGGACTGCTAATTAGTCAAGCACTCCCACATTTAGAAAATGCAAGTTGTGGAATGATGAGATGGATGTGTGGGTATACTAGGATAGACAAGATTAAGAATCAAGATATCCAAGACAAATAGGAGTGGCCCCAGTAGAAGAAGATGGTTCGAACATTTGCAGAGGAGATGCACAGATACTCTAGTACAGAGGTATGAGAGGTTGACTATTGATAGTTTCAATAGAGGTAGAGGTGGACTGAAAATATTGGAGAGAGATGATTAGACAGGACATGAAGTAACTTCAGTGTACCGAGGACATGACCTTATGAGAAGGTTATAAAGGTCAGATTTTAGGAAAGGAGGTTAGTTAGTTAGTTGAGTTTTGTCTCACATTTCTTCTTTGCTATTAGTCGTACTATTAGTAGTATCACTCTTGTAGCTAGTTGCTTTGTCCTTTGAGAGTGGTTACTGTTTGTGGTTTATTTTTACTTTTTGATTATTTTTATAGTTTGTTATGACTTCTGTTTAGGATGATTCATCAAGTTATCTGCGGAATTTTTTCATGATTATTTTTATTTATCGAAGAATCTAATCAAACACTTAGTTTGCAGGATCATTGAATATTATTTCACTAGTCAGAAAATGTAGTTACATGCATATAATCATGAACTATACCATATAAAGTCAGACTAAAATCATACATGTAACCGTGGTTCAATCTGACACTTTAGAAGAAGAAACCTTCAAAGAATTTTCACACGAACTTTACTTAAATTTGAGAAGGAAGAAGGAGAAGAAAAGGGTGCGTCTTTTCTTTTTCTATTTTTTCTAAATAATATCGTTGTTTTTCGAAAGGAAAAATCTTTTATAATCCTAAAGGGAACAACTTCGAAAAGAATTATGTCTCATCCCTTTTATTACTAAATAAATATAAAACTATATATTATATATTTATTAATATGGATCGGATTGACCCACATGGATGACCCGAACCAATTTCCTTCATCTCTCACTTATACATAGTGGTTAAACTTTCATTCTTATTCAGTATCTTCATACATAACATCTAGACAGTGTGATCAGTGCATACTTTGAAATCAACTTTTGAAAACTCAATCATAAACAATTAAGGGTCAATATCAAAAAGTGTAAAATGGTAATTTTTTTGAAGATTTCTAAAAATGACCAATCGGATCATTACACTAGCATGTCATGTATTTACATCGTTATCACAATTAGAATATGTAAATAAGGAAAAACTAATACCATTATTATTGGGACTTTGAACAACATCCAATACAAAAAAAAAAAAGACGATAAAAAAAATAACCAGTTTCATATTTTGTCTTGGCCAAATACAATCTATAAAATATTCATGAAAAGAAAAATTAAATCCTAACTTATTCAACATCAAATATAGACTAGATTATGATGAATTTATGGGGCAAACAGTACATCATGAAGAAAAAGGGTTTGGTCACCACACATTTCAAAATGGTAGGTACCAATCCCTTTAACCTCCTCTTTGGAGACATTTCCTACATAGATCCATTTGAATCCTCGTGAGATTCATCGATAATCGATAAAAGCATCTCTTTCCATCACTATGTGTTCGGTGGCTTTCGAGTCTGCAATCTACATAAGAAGTGATTTAGTTAAAAAGGCGGAAAAATAAGTATTTACAACACAATGTAAATTGTTTATAAGGTCATATAACTTTTTAGGCTTAGGACATTCACGATCAAAATGACCCTTGTTGTTATAATTGTAGCACTTAAGCTTAGTCATATTTTTTCTTTTTCTTAGGAGCAGAAATATTTTTCTCTTTTTGTTGATTAACCTTATGTTTTTTAAAGAATTTCACATGCTGGAGTGTATTACCATTTTCCTACGGTGTTTTAAACACATTTAGAGCTTCAAGAGTTTCTTGATCTTCCGGAGCATACTTATAGTAGTCAATGTTAGGCTCGACAACAATAATATTTGTAGCAATTGACAAATTGATTTAAATAAAATTATAATCATTTAAAATTTATAAAATATAAATTTATAAAATGATTCGGATTATATTAAGTTCATAAACATATTAGTCCAAATAAATTTTGGATTGATAGAATTGAGTTAAATATTTAAGTTCAATAAATATGGACTTAATCAAAGTCTAAATTATTTGATTTGGGCTACAATGGATGAACCCAATTTCTTAAGCCCAATTCCATCTCATTTTAGAGCCCATCTTGGCGCCACATGGGCAAATGATGTGGCATGCCAAGTCAAGTAGAAAACCAATTGAATCATGACATGTGTTAAAGATGACAAGCCCGCTCCATAAAGCCCATATGCCATGTCACTTAAATCTGATTGGCCGAAAAGAATCTTGTTCCAATTGCAACTTCCCTATTCTAAAACTATAAATAGGGGTCCTCATAATTCAGAAAAGGGACAGAAAATTCTAAACAAAAAGCTAGAGAAAATCCGTGGTACAAACTCCATTCAATTCTCTGCAAAGCTACAATTTTAAGAATTTAAGCATTCAAGTTCAAGAACAATCAAGATCAAGACCATCGAATTCAAGAACAAGCTCGAAGCCCTTGAATTCAAATAAAAGTCAATATCAAGATAAAGTTCAAGTTCAAATTCATTAGATATTCAAGAACAAGCTTGAAAGCCCTTGAATTTATATTTGAAAAGGCGAATTCAGAGGATTCATAGAGATTGTAACACTCGCACTTGAAATAATAAAATGATTGTTAATATAATTTCCCGTTCTTGATTATTATTTTTCTGGACGCGAATTTTATTGTCTACAAATTCTGGCACGCCCAGTGGGACAATCTTTACCTATCATCTCAAGTTTTCAAGCATCAAATAATATCGAGATGACTTCCTTGAACAACAACTCTCGATCAACTGCCTCTAAGGACGGTAGCTCCAACTTCTCTACTGAAGTTGAAGGCATCCTTGGTGTTACCTTTTGAAGTTTTGGAGATGTTACGAGAAGAAAAACTGCTACACTAGGACAACAAACAGTTCAAGTGTCCTCCGCATCAACTCCTGTTTTTGGGTCTTCGACTCCAAAAGGAACAAGTTCCTCCACAAATGCTCTAGAAGGAGGAAGTAGTGTTGCTGAAAAGATCAAGAAGACATTGACTCTACTTGAGCAATCTGGTTCCAAGAACTCTACCCCAAGGGAGAACTGTGATTCAACTTATGAATCGTCTCCACGTACATCGCGTAACGTGAGTCCGCTGAAAATTAACTTACGTGACAATCCATGCTACTCTCCTGCATCTCTAATGGTCATGCAAACGATGGTGACTGCTGCTTCCTCTCCTGAGGAACAACTCGCAAATCTGATGAAGTTGGTTGAAGGACTTACAAAGCATGTACAACACCAAGAGTCTCGAACTGATAAGTTGATGGATATAATGGAGGGACTTTTAGATGTAGATGCAAGCCATGCGCCTGAAAAGGTATTGAAGTTCAAGAAATCGAAGATCCTGCGAAGAAAGCCCCGCTTGTTAAAGAGATGCCAGTTTCTTCTGAAAGAATGATCCCACTCGATCACTTGAAGGGGTTTATTGAAGGCACTATCAAAGATAAGTATGAAGTCTTCACCAAGTCTTCTCATATGTATGCTAAGACATACACTGCTAGGATTGATAACTTTAAAATGCCTGCTGGTTATCAACCTCCCAAATTTCAACAATTTGAGGGAAAAAGAAATCCAAAACAACATGTCGCACATGTAATAATATTGGAACCTATGGAGACCATCTTGTCAAACAGTTTGTCTGCTCTTTAAAAGAAAATCCCTTTGATTGGTACACGGATCTCGAACCTAATTCTATTGATAGTTGGGAGCAACTAGAGCACGAGTTTCTCAATCGCTTCTACATCACAAGGCGTACGGTGAGCATGGTAGAACTCACGAATACTCGCCATAGGAAGGATGAACCGGTTATAGATTTCATAAATCGATGGAGGAACGCGAGCCTAAATTACAAGGACAGGATTAGTGAAACTTCTGCAATTGAAATGTGTATTCAAGGAATGCACTCGGAGCTTCTTTACATCTTGTAAGGAATAAAACCAAAATCCTTCGAAGATTCAGCTACTCATTCTCATGATATGGAGTTGAGCATGTCCTCTGTTGGAAAAGATAGGAATATTGTCTACGATCCTCGCAAAGAAATAGACAAGCAGAAACCCAAGAGATGGAGCAAATTTGTGCCTAGAAATGACAACAAAGAATCCATGAGTGTAAATTTGTCGATTGCAAAGTCACCACAAATGAGGGCATAAAGCAAAATGTGAGAACGAATTTCCAAGAACGTTCAAATTAAAAGTCAACACTAAGGGAGATGCAAGGAAAAGTATCCCTTCTTTGATTCTGACGTTTCTAAATTTTTTGATGAATTGTCTAGTTAAAGCTCATTGACTTGCCAGAGATGAAGCGACCTGATGAAGCTGGAAAAGCTGATGACCGAAATTATTGCAAGTATCATAGACTTGTGAGTCATCCTCTTGAAAAATGTTTTGTCTTCAAGGATAGAGTGATGCGATTGGTTAACGAAAATAAAATTGTCCTTGATGATGAGAAGGCTAGTTCTAACCAGATCTCTATCACATTTGGCTCACTTGATCCGGTTCAAATATATATCTCTTGAAAGCATGAAGAAGAGTTATTAGACCAGGAAGTTGATATAGATGGTGATGAAGGTTGGATTCTTGTAACTAGCCGAAGACGCAACAAGTCAAGCTTACGAAAAGAATCATCCGAGCAATCGGTTAGAGGGAAAATGGTGAAGAAATTGGAGAAGCAAAAATCAGTCAAATGCCCCAAAAGGGCAAAGGTAGAAATGCATCACTACCAAAAACCTCGACGTCCTGTGACTCTACAGGAATTCTTACCAAGCTCATTCGACATAACGTTTAATCAAGACAATGTCGAGGCATCATGTTTCAATGCTGATAAATAAGAAACAATGAAGGCGCCTTCAACTGGAAAATAAGGAACATCGAGTGAATCCTCACCAAAAGTGTCTCCTAGTGACGAAGAAAAAGCAACAAGGAAAATGTCACAATGATGTCTCTCTCATCTTCTGAAAAATCTATTGAACCTTCTTTCCAAGAAGCACATGCATGTGATACTAAAATCACATTTACAGATAATGGTCTTCTATTTGGTGAAACACTATAGAATCGTCCTTTGTATATGGTGGGTCATGTGCTAGAGAAGAATATAAATAGAATCTTAATAGATGAAGGATCCGGAGTCAACATTTTGCCTATCCACACATAAAAGGAACTTGGCATCACGACTGGGGAAGTCGATGAAAGTCATTTATTGATACAAAGATTTAATCAAGGGGGGCAGAGGTCCATAGCCTCTATTAAATTAGAGATCCACATGGAAGATTTGCAATCAAGTGCATGGATGCATGTGATCGATGCAAAGACATCATACAATATATTACTTGGCAGACCTTGGGTACATGAGAATAGAATTGTCTCATCTTCATACTATCAATGTTTTTAAATATCTTGAAGGTGGAATTGAAAGGAAAATAGTTGCAGATGATAATCCTTTCACCGAAGTTGAGACACACTTTGTTAAAGGGGACAAATCCAATGACATCAAATCAATCAAGTATGATAAGATCATAAGCAAAAGAACTAATTCGGCTGTCGAAAAGGTGAAAATTGACACTAAAGACCTTTGTCCCATTCTTAAGGAAGAGAAGATCATGTCTTCGAAGAAGAAGCTGACTTCTAGGCTTTGCTATGTTCCAAAAGCTAAAAAAGAACAAGATCAATCATCTAACTTTCAAGAAAATGCATTGATAGGGCTAACGCTTCCTATCAGACGGATTGATGCAATAAACTTGTCTTCAATGTCGCCAAAAAAGTCAATCGCTCAAAATCAAGTGCGAGATATAGCACTCCCTACAAAACGTACAAGAGAAGGTTTTGATCCCAATGTTTACAAGTTATTTGTGAAGTCGGTATACAACCCTAAAGAGCCATCGGCGCTAGGGAAACTTCCATCAGAAGATACAACTAGGAAAGCACGTGAAGGCCTAGGTTATAGCCAACTGCCGCCAATTCACATTTCCATAAGAAGGGCCAGCAATAATCATATAACTTTTGAAGATGACGTCACTGCTCCCAATAAAAGGTCTTCCATATTTGATCGACTCGAGGAAGCGACTACAAGAACTTTTTTGTTTGAGAGGCTAGGTCCTTTGAAGAGGAATAACAAAAGTATGAGAAGTTATTTAAAGTTACAACACCTATTTCACATTTGATTTGAAAGGATTTCAGAAGTTTGATTCCTTCTAGAATGAGGCGACGAGTGGAACTTATGGTTTCATGTAAATAGGAACTCAAGACAAAAGTTCACATTGTGGTTTACACCAAAGAGCGCGAGGAAGATGAAGAAATTGTAGGTTTCTCAAATTATGTTACAATCCAAAATGAGTACGATTCTTTGCCTCAAATGAAGATTGATGAAGAGATAGAAGATATTGTCTCATGTTGTCATATATCTGTCAATGATGATGATCCTTTGGAAGAGTAAGATGTTGGAGATGCTACACCGAAACTTGAAGAAGGAGTAAAGATAACAATAGATCCTTTGAAGGAAGTTAACCTTGGCACTGATGAAGACCCAAGGCCAACTTACTTGAGTGCGTTTCTAGAAGTTGATGAAGAAAACGCTTACATGAATATACTCAAAGAATATAGGGATGTCTTCTCTTGGAGTCATAAAGAAATGCCTGGATTGAATCCTAGAGTAGCGGTCCATCAGTTGGCTATCAAAAATGGTTCTCGTCCTGTTAAGCAATCTCAAAAACGTTTTAGACCAGACTTAGTTCCGTTGATAGTAAATGAGGTTAACAAACTCATTGAGGCTGGTTTTATTCGTGAGGTCAAATATCCTACATGGATTTTAAGTATTGTTCCTGTGAGGAAGAAGAATTGTCAAATTCGAGTTTGTGTTGACTTTAAAGATCTCAATGATGCATGCCCTAAAGATGAGTTTCCTCTTCCTCTTCCGGAGTTGATGATTGACGGCACCACTGGTTATGAGACAATGTCGTTCATGGATGGTTCTTCTGGATATAATCAAATCTGCATGGCACCAAAAAATGAAGAACTCACTGCATTTTGCACGCCAAAAGGTATTTATTGCTACAAAGTGATGTCATTTGGTTTAAAGAATGTTGGTGCCACATATCAAAGGGCTATGTAAAATATATTTTATGACTTGCTCCATAAAAATGTCGAATGCTATGTTGATGACTTGGTAGTAAAGTCGAGAAAGAGGGGTGATCGTTTGAAAGACTTAACAATGGTGTTTGATTTGCTCCGAAGATATCAATTGAGTATGAATCCACTGAAATGTGCCTTCAGAGTTACTTCCGGCAAGTTCCTTGGATTTATTGTGAGACATCGAGGAATCAAAATTGATCAAGCCAATGTTGATGCAATATCAAAGATGCCCGAGCCTCGAAATATTCATGAGTTAAAAAGTCTCCAAGAAAAGTTAGCCTACTTGAAGAGATTCATCTCAAATCTAGCGGGGAGATGTCAACCATTCGATCACCTCATGAATAAAGGTGCTCCTTTTAATTGGGACCAAACATGTAACGATTCCTTTATAAGTATCAAATCGTATCTAGCGAATCCTCCGGTTTTGGCAGCCCCTATACCTGGAAAACCATTGATACTCTACATTACGACACAAGAAAGGTCTGTAGGAGCCCTGTTAGCTCAAAAGAATAGTGAGGCAAAGAAAACTTTGTTTATTACTTAAGCATAACGATGACTTCGAATGAGCTAAATTATTCACCAATTGAAAAGTTATGCTTGGCATTTGTCTTCTCAATTCAAAAGATGAAGCATTATTTTCAAGCTCATGTTGTCCGACTTATCTCTAGAGCAAATCCCATCAAGTTTGTTATGTCAAAACCTGTCCTTAGTGACAAACTAGCAAGATGGTACCTCCAATTCCAACAATTTGAGATAGTGTACATCCCTCAAAATCTGTGAAGGGACAAGCGTTAACGGATTTCTTGGCAGACCATCCTATACCTTATGATTGGGAGTTAACTGATGAGCTTTCTAATGAAAATGCGATGTCCATCGAAATTCAACCTCCTTGGAGAATGTACTTTGATGGGGTTGCACATCGTGGCGGAGCTGGCGCTAGCGTAGTGTTCATCACTTCGCAAGAAGAGATTCTACCATTCTCCTTTACTTTGAAGTAATGTTGCTCTAATAATGTTGCTTAATACCAAGCGTTGATACTTGGACTTGAGATGGCTGTCGACATCAAGCAATTATACTTACAAGTCTTTGGTGACTCTCAGTTGGTGATCAACCAAATCTTGGGAAGTTATGAGGTAAAAAACCCTGAATTGCGTCCTTATCATGATTATTCTCAAAAGTTGATAGGATGTCTTGGAGATGTAACCCTTCAACATGTGCGTAGAACGGAAAATAAAAGAGCTGATGCATTGGCTGCCCTAGCTTCAACGCTAACCCTTCCTGATCAAACATAAGTTACTATTTGTCAAAAATGGATAGTACCACTGCCAAATGAGGAAGAGTATATAGAAAATGAGTTTGAGCATCGCGTTGCCGTTTTTGAAGCCGCAGAGGAAGATTGGAGACAACCCATTATTTACTACATGTGTTATGGGATACTTCCAGAAAATCCAAAGAGAAGGACTGACATTCGTTGTCGTGAACCTCGTTTCCTTTACTACAAGGACACATTATCTAGAAGATCATTTGAGGGTGTACTATTACGATGTTTGGGAGAGGAAGAAGCAATTCAAGATCTGCAAGAATCACATTCGGGAGTGTGTGGATCACATCAATCCGGACTAAAACTCCACTTTCACATAAAGAGGATGGGATATTATTGGCCAACCATGGTGAAGGATTGATTAGATTAAGCTCGGAGGTGCAATGCTTGTCAATTTCATGCAAATTTCATACATCAACCGCCTGAGTTATTGCACCCAACTATAACATGTTGGCCATTTGATGCCTGGGGATTGGATATTGTGGGAGCACTGCCAAAGTCTTCTGGTGGACACCTGTACATCTTGGCTGCTACTGATTACTTTTCATAATGGGCTGAAACTGTTGCTCTTAAAGAAGTGAAGAAAAAGAATGTTATCTATCGCTTTGACATCCCTCGCTACATAATAACACATAATGGCAAGCCATTTGATAACAATTTAATGAACAAGATTTGTGATCTCTTTGGTTTCAAGCAGCGTAAATCTTCTATGTATCATGCTGCCAATGGTCTTGCTGAAGCATTCAATAAGACCTTATGCAACCTTCTAAAGAAATTTATCTCCATGTCCAAACGAGATTGACATGAAAGAATGGAAGAAGATTTGTGGGCATATAGGACAACGTACCGCACACCAACTCAAGCAATACCATATTCACTTGCTTTTGGAGTTGAAGCAGTACTACCACTCGAGCGTCAAATACCTTTCTTAAGACTTGCTATTCAATAAGGGATCACTAATGAAGAAAATGCTTGACTACGTCTTGCTGAGTTAGAAGAACTTGATGAAAAGAGGCTAGAAGCCCACCAAAATCTTGAATGTTATCAAACTCGTCTATCTCGTGCTTTCAATAAGAAGGTTCGCTTGAGGTGCTTTTAAGTTGGAGACCAAGTTCTCGCGGTAAGAAGACCCATCATTACTTTACACGAGTCTAGGGGCAAGTTTACCTCAAAGTGGGATGGACCTTATATTGTACAAGAAGCATATTCACATGGTGCTTGCAATCTGGTTGATGCAGATGACGTAAAGATCGGTCCTATTAATGCAAATTCCTAAAAAGGTACTACCCTTGAAGTAAGATGATTCTCCTTAAGATACGAGCCTAAACTGCATGTCACTCCTGGCCCGCAAGATTATAAACTGTGTACAACACAACCACAAAAATAAATCACTCAATCCCCCAAAACTATGTTGTGACTTGATCCTCTTCATTGAGGTACGTAGGTGCTTAGAAACATATTCTAAGTTCAGTTGCATGAGTGTCAAAAAATCAAATGTTCCCACTTGATTTGTCGCATGAAAGTCAAAGCAATACATATTTTATTTATCTTTTGTCTCATCAAACTTTAGACTTGTACGAAGTATTGATGGGTCAATGGAGGGGGCAAACCCTTGTAAAATATGAGTTTTTTAACAGTACACTTGAAGTCTTTAAATTAGACCAAATATGCAAATTGAAGTCTTTAGATTCTTCGAGTTTATTATTTGAAGTATACAAATCCTCTAATTATACAAGTTGAAGTATTCAAATCGTGTAAGTATGAAAGTAAGACTTCAAGTATGTAAGTAAAGTCTCCAAATGTATATATCATTGAATTTCATGCCTTAAGATGGGCGAGGTTTGTCCCGTTGTACCTTAAGCTAGCCTTGTTGCGGATTATCCTTCAATGGATCTTTAAATTTCTATGCCTTAAGGTAGACAAACTTTTCTCTTTGCACCTTAAGCTAGACATTCCACGGACTTATCCTTAAAAAGATCTTTAAATCTCATGCCTTAAGGTGGACAAGATTTGTCCTTTTGCACCTTAAGTTTGCCTTTTCACGAGTGTATACTTAAAAGGATCGTTAAATGTCCATGCCTTAAGGTGGACAAGATTTGTCCCTTTACACCTTAAGCTGACCTTTTCACGGGTTTATACTTAAACGGATCTTTAAATTTCCATGCCTTAAGGTGGGCGATACTTGTCACTTTGCACCTTAAGCTAGCATTGTTGTGGATTATCCTTAAATGGATCTTTATATTTTTATGCCTTAAGGTTGACAAACTTGTCCTTTTATGCACCTTAAGCTAGACTTTCCACGGTCTTATCCTTAAAAGGATCTTTGAATTTTCATGCCTTAAGGTGGACAAGATTTGTTCTTTCGCACCTTAAGTTGGCCTTTTCACGAGTGTATACATAAAAGGATCTTTAAATTCCCCTGCTTTAAGGTGTAAAATATTTGTCCCTTTGCACCTTAAGCTAGCCTTGTCGCGAATTTATCCTTCAACGAATCTTTAAATTTCTATGTCTTAAGGTAGACAAACTTGTTCCTTTGCACCTTAAGCTAGACTTGCCACATATTTATCCTTAAAAGGTTCTTTATATTTCCATGCCTTAAGGTGGACAATAATTGTCCATTTGCACCTTAAACTGGTCTTTTCATGGGTTTATCCTGCCTCAAGTTAGTTAAGTATTCAATACCTTGTAACACCTTGAGATTATTGCTTTTTTTCAAGGCGGGAACGTTACATGGTATTCTAGTAAAGCCTCAAGTTGGTTAAGTATTCAATACCCTGTAAAACCTTGAGAGTATTATTTTTAAGGCGGGAGCGTTACATATTGTTCTAGTAAAGCTTCAAGTTAGTTAAGCATTCGGGACCTTGTAACACCTTGAGTCTTTTTTCATGGAGGGAGCATTACACGGTATTCTAGTAAAGCTTCAAGTTGGTTAAGCATTCGGAACCTTGTAACACCTTGAGTTTTTTCAAGGCAGGAGCGTTACACGGTATTCTAGTAATGAATCAAGTTGGTTAAGCATTCAGGACCTTGTAACACCTTGAGTAGGTTACATGGTATTCTAGTAAAGAATCAAGTTGGTTAAGCATTCGAGACCTTGTAACACCTTGAGTTTTTTCAAAGCAGGAGCGTTACACGGTATTCTAGTAAAGCTTCAAGTTGGTTAAGCATTCGGAACCTTGTAACACCTTGAGGTTTTTCAAGGCGGTAGAGTTACACGGTATACAAGTAAAGCTTCAAGTTGGTTAAGCATTCGGGACCTTGTAACACCTTGAGTTTTTTTAAGGCGGGAGCGTTACACGGTATTCTAGTAAATCCTCAAGTTGGTTATGCATTCAGGACCTTGTAACACCTTGAGAGTCCTCAAATTGGTTAAGCATTCAGGATATTGTAAACCTTGAGAGTATTAATTTTTTCAAGGCGGGAACGTTACACGGTATTCTAGTAAAGCCTCAAGTTTGTGATCTTCAAGGCAGGGACGTTAAACATATCCCTTCATAACTTAAGATCAAATTTTTGTGTGATAATTATTTCCATTGTGTAGACTCCACAAAATATAAATATTGCTTGTGTTGATCTACAAAAAAAAACACAAAAAAAGAAGAAAATAAAATACAAGTAAAGGAGAGATTGTTACACGTCAAGATGTTTGAGACTCGGAAGGTATGCTATACTAACTAAGTTAGACTTGAGACAATATTTTTCATGGTAATAATAACCATTGAATTATAGTTTCCAACGATCATAACCCTTTTGGGTGATGACACTCCAACATCAAGATATAAAATATTTTGTGAGGCAACGAAGATCTGAAATAAACTATATGACAGAATTTAAAGTTAACTTCAAAAAATTATGTAAAAAGATTCTGAAAGTATTAAATATTGAATTTCGGATATGTTGTAGAACTTTGTGTCTAAGTTCAAAATAATCAAGCGTCTTGTTATTTCGTCGTTCCTACATCAAGACATGAGAATTTTAGTAAAGCCACATAAATCTGGAATTTTCAGCACGACAGAATGTAGAGCTAACTTCAAAAATTCATCTAGAAAGATTCCAAAGGCATTAAATCTTAAATTTAGGATATGTTGTATACCTTTTTGTCTAGATTCGGATTCATCAAGCGGATTGTGATTACATCGTTCCTACGTCAAGATACGAGAGTTTTAGTAAAGTCACACATCTGAAAGTTTCAGCATGACAGAATCTAGAGCTAACTTCAAAAAATCTCTAGAAAGATTCTGAAGGTATTAAATTCTGAATTTTGGATATGTTGGAGCTTTAGAAGTATAGTTTCTAAAAATTCAAACCGTTCATGATTTTGATTTTTCTACAATAAGATATGAATTTTATACCTCAGAGGTATCAAGCTGTAGAAAAGTGACGAAATTCAAAAAAGAAGAAGAGGGAGATTACCTTGAATTATGCCCTTTTCGTTGTAGGCTCACAATCTGTAATTGAAGATTAAATTGTGGAGACAATGTGTCTATTTATAGATGTCATGTGGTGGGAATAAAATCCTTCTCCTACTTCAATTACAATTTCTTTTTGGCTTGGGCAATAAAACATATATATGAATATGAAATTGACTAAGATTACAATTCCTAGTTCAATTACAATTTCTTTTTGGATTGGACAATAAAACATATATATGAATATGAAATTGAGTAGGATTACAATTTTTGGTTCAACTTTTCAATTCCTTTTTGGCTTGGGCAATAAAACATATATATGAATATGAAATTGAGTTGGATTACAATTCCTAGTTCAATTACAATTCCTTTTGACCAAGGCAATAATATAGATATATATATATGAATATGAAAATATAGTTCATTTTTAACTAAGGTAAATGGTAACTTCGAATAAAACAAGGAAAGGTTTGTGGCGTTGAAATAAGTTGTAGCCTAATCCTTGACTAATTTGGAAACATGGAACGATGGCTCTATCACAATACGAATAGAAGACGAAATCTTTTATTTTAAAGTAGTGACAATACTATCTTAAAAAAAATAGTAAGGAAAAGTAAAATGTGAGCCCTTAAATTAGCTCCCTCCATTCAATAGACCATCTGAAGTATATGCCTATGTTGGAAGTTATGGCAGTATATGTATTTATATTCTTCTAATATTGATTGGAATCTTCCAAGTAATCGGTGAAGTGTTAAATAAATAAATTACATGGATTAGTTTATGTTATTTGACTCAAGGTGAATTTCGTAACCGGTTAATGCTTCAAGCCTAGTCTCAAAAAAATACAAAATATCTCGACAAGACTTGAAGCAGGGGGCATTTGTAATCATTTAAAATTTATAAAATGATTCAGATTATATTAAGTTCATAAATATATTAGTCCAAATAAATTGTGGATTGATATAATTGAGTTAAATATTTAAGTCCAATAAATATGGACTTAATTAAAGTCTAAATTAATTGATTTGGGATAAATTGGATGAACCCAATTTGTTAAACCCAATTCCATCTCATTCTAGAGCCCATCTTGGCGACACGTGGGCAAATGATGTGACATACCAAGTCAAATAGAAAACCAATAGAATCATGACATGTGTCAATGATGTACCATGGTTTCACGGTATTTCAATGCTTTTCCCTTAAGTTTATGGTGTGTCTAAAGCCTTTTTGTATTAGTTTTAATGTATTTTTCTCTTTGTTTGCAGGAAATCTGTCCAGAATGAAAACGCAGAAGAATTGTGCTGAAATTGCAGAAGTGATGACCTACGGAGCCATCGACGGTCCGTTGGTGGAAACCGTCGTATGAAGGAAATGCTGCTGAAGGAAGATCGGGGAATTCAGACTAAGCGTGGGGCTACGGAGACTATCGATGGACCGTCATCTTCACGACGGACCTTCCTGAACATCCGTCATCGTTAACAGAAAGTAGCCCCAGTACCCGTCTTGAAAAGATTATAAGTGTGGAGAAACTAAAGCCATCGACGGACCTTCGTGCACTCAACGGACCGTCATCCTTGTCCGTCGATGGTAACAGTGAGTTGAAGAAGAAAGCAGCTGAAAAAGAAGCTAAGTGTGGAACGACGGGGGGGCCTCGACGGTCCGTCATCCCGGTCGTCAACTCAGATGCGTTTTTTGGGCAAAATTTTCTTAAATAGATTTCCCTTTTATGTTAGGACTTCTTTATTATAAATACTTGTAAAAACCTCATTTTTGGGGTTAGACTTTTTGGTATTTTTCAGTTTTATTATTCTAGTTGTTGAACTTGTGATTTTGAAAATTATTCTATTTTCCAGAATCGTGTGTTGCAAGACTTTTGATTAATTCAAGTAATTTTCTGGAATTTCTTCAATCTCATCAAAGTAAGTACATGAATTCTTATCTAATTAACATGAATTGTGTGATTATTAACATGGGTAACTAAATCCATAACTAGGGTTATGGGAACCATTTTTAAATAACAAAGTAAAACTAGATAAAATAACAATTCTCGAATAGTTTCTTGCATGTATTGATAATTCTTTGTTTAAAAGTCTTTTTAACGAGTGCACGCGTTAGAACTCGCCTTGTTGCTACTTGCCGGACAAAGGAGGTAGATAATAAGAAAAGAATTATCAACGTAGATTTAGTATACACTATCTAATAGGCTAGTGTCGATTGGTGCGAAGTAACAACTAAGCCAAACATCGACTATGATGCTTAATATGAGGTAAAGGTAAGGTTTAGTAAAACATACACACGTAGCTGGACCAAGGTGCGGAGTGAAATTTCCCACTTGCCGGACCAAGGAATTAGGGATATATAACTTACCACTTTGCATGCAAGATACTCGGAAAGGATTGTTATTAGTTAGAATTACTGCGTTATGCACCTGTGGGGAACACTTATGCCCTAGTTACTCTCATTACTTGATAAAAATCAAATCTTTGAACTTGCCACTTGTTTACTTAGAAATAGTTAATTACATTTGTTACTTAAAACCCCCCTTTTTGTTACTTATTTTCTGAAAGGACTTGACTAAGTAGAAGTAATCGTAGGTTAAAGTTAAGTCTAAATTATTTTCCTCGTTGGATCGACCCCAACCTCATAGTTGGGTTCTTTACTTGATACGACCACTTATACTTCTTTACGAGAAGTAAATTTGAGCGTATCAAATTTTGGCGCCGCTGCCGGGAAAAGTGGCTTTTAGATTAACTTTAAGCACATTATCGAGTTTTAGTCAATAATTTCCTGATTTTACTTTTTCTTTTTGTTTTTGTTTCTTGCAGGTCTAGCTTTAGTGTATGCAAGGTACACGGAGTCGAGGAGAACTAATACTTTTGCTTGATCCAAAACTAAACCGCACACTTCGCAGAATGAACATTCAAAACAATCCTGCTTATATCGAGGAAAATATCAATCCTCCACCTCCTTCGCCAGTTGAGGCTCATAATCAAGTGATGGTTTCTAATCCAGGTGAAGGTAATCAGAGGAGGCAACCTCCTGCTCCACACCCTCAAGAGTACTATAGGGGAAATGTTAACATCACTGACTCTGATGGGCCACTTGTCCTACCTCATCTACCACATGGTCATATTTTTGTGGTAACTAGTAGCTTAATGCAGATGCTCACAGCTAGAGGTCTGTTTTCTGGGCTACCATCTGAGGATCCAGATGCTCACATCGCCAAACTGAGGTCGGTGTGTAAGAGTTGTGTAGGGAGGCCGAACTTGAACATGGACGTCATTGGGCTAAGAGTTTTTCCTCTCTCACTAACAGGAGAGGCTGCTATATGGTTTACTGAGCTTCCCTATAACTCAATCTATACATGGAACCAATTGAGGGATGTGTTCTTAGCTCGTTACTATCCGGTGTCAAAGAAGCTCAACCACAAAGATAGGGTGAACAACTTTGTGGCACTACCAGGGGAGTCAGTAAGCAGTTCTTGGGATCGACTCACCTCTTTCTTGAGAAGTGTCCCAACTCACCGTATTGATGATGAGTCGCTGAAAGAGTATTTCTATTGGGGGCAAGATGATAATAATAAAGTGGTGTTGGATACGATTGCGGGTGGTTCTTATGGGGAGTGTACTTATGCAGAGATCGCTGAGAAGTTAGAGAAAATCTCCCAAACTAATAAAGCTTGGAGCACTAGGAAGTCGGATACTGGGAGAAACACTTTTGCAGTGCAATCCACACACAACCCAGCCACAGATTATATTCGTGAAGAAATGGCTCAAATGAGAACTGAGCTTGGGTTAGTGTTGAAACATGTCACTGGGGGTGCAGAGAAAGTGAATGCGGTGAATTATTTGACTAAGCCACCACCGCCGATAGATGAGTTTTACTATGAGGAAGATTTTTTTGCGGTAAATGAGCAGACGGGGGGTTTCCGACCAAACGCCCAAGGCTCCAATCAGGAGAATTGGCTCCAAGGTCAAGGAAATCAAGGTCGGAACTATAGTAATTACAACCGAGAGGGTCATTATGTCCGAGATGGGAATTACAACCGGGACAACAACTTCAACCGGGGTAACTATGGTAACAGAAATGATAGGAGTGGGCCCTATGTTCCACCCCAAAATCGTGAAGTTGCTCCTAGGGATGGTAGAGGTAGTATGGCGCGAGTTGAAGACATGTTGCAAAAGATGATGAGGAGGTTTGACGCAAGTGATGAGCACGCCAAGGAATTGAGAGGGGATTTGGGTAACATTGGGCAAAAAATGGATGCACATGCAGTCTCCATCAAGCATCTTGAGATGCAAATGGCCCAATTGTCTTCGACTGTGAACCCACGCCAACCGGGCACTCTTCCTAGCAATACTGTCCAAAATCTGAAAAATGATGGACATTGTATGGCAGTCACAACTCGAGGTGGTAAGCAAACCATCGACCCACCGATGCCGTCTGGTGTAAAAAATGTGATAAGAGATGATGATGAGGTAGTGGAGGTTAGTGGTGAGTTAGGGGATAAAACAGGGAAAGAAGCTGAGGTACCCCAAAAGGTGACTCCCATGCCTAGACCACCACCTCCATTCCCACAGAGGTTAGTGAAAAAGACCGAGGATGATAAATACCAGCGTTTTATCACTATGCTCAAACATCTTTCCATCAATGTCCCTTTGATAGAAGCTCTTGAACAAATGCCCGATTATGCCAAGTTCATGAAAGATATGATTACTAAGAAAAGATCGGTCAGTTTTGAGGATGATGATAGAATGCAGCATTGTAGTGCTATTGCTACAAGGTCTCTAGTGCAAAAGAAAGAAGATCCGGGTGCCTTCACTATTCCATGTACAATCGGGTTATTACACTTTGCGAAAGCATTGTGTGATCTTGGGGCAAGCATAAATCTCATGTCTCTCTCTATTTACAAGAAGTTGGGTTTGGGTGACCCAAAGCCCACTGTGATGCGGCGACTGATGGCCAATCGAACGGTGAAGAGGCCTATTGGGATACTCCACGATGTGCTAGTAAAGGTGTAGTCATTCATATTTCCGGCCGATTTTGTGATTCTTGATTGTGAGGTCGATTTTGAGGTGCCTATTATTTTTGGGAGGACATTCCTTGCTATGAGTAGAGCCTTAGTTGATATGGAAAAAGGGCAAATGAAATTTCGGTTGAACAATGAAAAAGTGACTTTCAACATTTGTAGGTCCATAAGACAGAGTGGTGAGCTCTAATCGGTATCATCTGAGGTACAAATAGAAGAGCGTCTGGGTGTAGAAGCACTAGCGGCAGTGATCATGAATTTTGATAGTGATTGCATTGAAGAGTATGGGTCATTGGTCGCGGAACTTGATCGAGGTTATATTTGGTTTAAACCAAAGAAGTTTGAGTTAGATATGAAGCATCGCGAGTCTCCACCTGCAAAACCATCTATAGAGGAGGCTCCAAAATTAGAACTTAAGGCTCTACCACCTCATCTGAGGTAAGTATTCTTGGGAAAAGGTGACACTTTGCCGGTAATTATTACATCAGAT
This sequence comes from Solanum sitiens, assembly GCA_016801875.1. NCBI lineage: Eukaryota > Viridiplantae > Streptophyta > Magnoliopsida > Solanales > Solanaceae > Solanum > Solanum sitiens. The sequence goes on from JABWTJ010000019.1 coordinate 1,583,997, forward strand.
CTGAATGTTCATCAAGTTGAGAGTTTGGTAAAAGTGTTGGAAAGGTTCAAAAGATCTATTGGGTGGACTATTGCGGATATTATTGGGATCCCTCCCGGTATTTGTTCGCATAAAATCCAACTCATGCCCGATCATAAGCCAAGTATCGAGCACCAGAGACGTTTATCCACCTATGCAAGAGGTGGTAAAGAAGGAAATCATTAAGTGGTTAGATGCTGGAGTGATATATCCAATCGCCGATAGTAGTTGGGTATGCCCTGTTCAGTGTGTACCTAAGAAAGGGGGAATGACTGTGGTCCCCAATGAGAAAAATGCGCTTGTCCCGATGAGGCCGGTGACTGGATGGAGAGTGTGTATGGATTACCAGAAATTAAATGCATGGACCGAGAAGGACCATTTTCCTATGCCCTTCATGGATTAGATGTTGGATAGACTTGCCGGAAAGGGGTGGTACTGTTTTCTTAATGGTTATTCGGGTTATAATCAGATTTCTATTGCACCAGAAGATCAAGAGAAAACCACCTTTACTTGTCCTTATGGGACCTTCGCGTTCAAGAGAATGCCGTTTGGGTTATGTAATGCACCGGCCATATTTTAGAGATGTATGATGTCAATATTCTCCGATATGGTGGAGGACGCTATTGAGGTGTTTATGGATGATTTTTAATTGGTAGGTGACTCCTTTGAGCGGTGTTTGAGTCATTTGTCCGAGGTTCTTAAGAGGTGTGAAGATTGCAACCTTGTGCTAAATTGGGAAAAATGTCACTTCATGGTGAAAGAAGGTATTGTATTGGGTCATCGCATTTCAGAGAAGGGTATAGAGGTTGATTGAGCTAAAGTTGAGGTGATAGAGAGACTTCCTCCACCCATCTCTGTAAAAGGTGTGAGAAGTTTTCTTGGGCATGCAGGCTTTTACCGGAGGTTCATCAAGGATTTTTGAAAGATTGCACATCCTTTGTGCAAGTTGCTTGAGAAAGAGTGTAAGGTTTATTTTGATGAATCCTGTCTTAAGGCATTTGGTGAGTTGAAGGAAAAGTTGGTGTCTGCACCTATCATCATTTCTCCGGATTGGAGCAATCCATTTGAGGTGATGTGTGATGCGAGTGGGGTTGCTCTTGGTGTGGTATTGGGACAAAGAAGGGACAAAATCCTTCATCCCATTTACTATGCTAGTAAAGCCTGAATGAAGCCCAAAAGAACTACACCGTGACTGAACAAGAGCTCCTTGTAGTAGTTTTTGCTTTCGAGAAATTTTGCTCCTATTTGCTTGGCACGAGGGTTATAGTGCATACTGATCATTCTGCTTTGAGATATTTGATGGCAAAGAAGGATGCGAAACCGAGGTTGATTCGTTGGGTATTACTATTGCAAGAATTTGAATTTGAGGTGAAAGATAGAAAAGGGACCGAAAATCAAGTTGTTGATCACTTGTGCCGATTAGAAGATGAAGCAATGAGGGAGTTAGGTGAAAATGCTGAAATTAATGATACATTTCCTGATGAGCATGTACTGGCTGCCTCCCAAGACTTAATTCCATGGTTCGCAGATTTTGCGAATTATCTGGCTAGTGATATCGTCCCACCAGACTTGTCCTGTCATCAAAGGAAAAAGTTCATGCATGATGTGAAAAAGTTCTTTTGGTATGAACCATACTTATATAGAAGTTGTGCCGATGGTCTTATTCGGCGTTGTATGCCGAAAGTTGAGATGTTGAGTGTTTTGGAGGCATGCCATTCTTTGCCTGTAGGTGGGCATCATAGTGGTATCTGGACTGGTCACAAGATCTTTCAATGTGGCTACTATTGGCCAACCATCCACCAAGATGCTCATGAGTTCGCCAAGGCATATGATAGATGCCAAAGAGATGGTGGCATTTTGAGAAAGCAAGAGCTCCCGTTAAATCCCATTCTTGTGATTGAATTGTTTGATGTGTGGGGCATTGACTTTATAGGCCCTTTTGTGAGTTCTCATGGGATGAAGTACATTCTTGTGGTAGTCGATTATATGTCAAAATAGGTAGAAGCTATCGCACTTGCGAATAATGAAGGGAAGAGTGTCACCGTGTTCTTGAAAAAGAACATATTTTCTAGATTTGGCACCCCAAGGGCTATTATCACTGATGGGGGATCCCACTTTTGCAACAAGCTATTTAAGGGATTATTGGAAAAATATGGGGTTCGCCATAATGTGGCCACTCCTTACCATCCTCAAACTAGTGGGCAAGTTGAGGTGTCAAACAGGAAGATTAAGCAGATTTTGGCGAAAATAGTGAATGCTAGTAGAACGAATTGGTCAAGGAGGCTTGATGATGCTTTTTGGGCCTACCAGACAGCATACAAGACTCTCGTTGGTATGTCCCTATACCAACTTGTATATGGGAAGGCTTGTCACTTACCGATTGAATTAGAGCACAAGGCCATGTGGGCAATGAAGAAGTTGAAAATGGATTGGAATGAGGCTGTGGAACAGAGGTTAAACGGGTTGAATGAGCTTGATGAATTTCGCTTGAAGGCATATGAAAGTTCAGCCCTCTACAAAGAAAAGATGAAGAAGTACCATGACCAAAAGATTGAGAAGCGCGATTTTTTGGTTGGGGATTTGGTGCTTTTGTTCAATTCTAGGTTGCGCTTGTTTTCAGGCAAACTCAAGTCCAAATGGACTGGTCCCTATTTGAACACCCAACTATTCCCTCATGGTGCGGTTGAGTTGGAGAACAGGAGGGTGTAAGGTTCAAAGTGTACAGGAAGCGAATCAAAATCTATCTAGGGCATGCTGAGACGGCTAATGAAGTGATCGAGGAATACCATCTTGATAAAGTCTGAGTAATCAAGAGTCCTCCATCGTGCCGCGACGTTAAATCAAGAGCTGATTGGGAGGCAACCCAATATGTATCCTCTAGCCACTATAGGTTTTTCGTGATTTTCAAGGAATAATTGCATTATTTTTGCTTTTATTACTTAATGTCCCGTTTGAATGTTCTTTTATTTTTCTTTAGAAGTGTTGGCTAGAGCGTAGTTTAGGGTTCGTATTAAAAAATAAGTGTCAGAAAATACAAAAAGATTAGCTTAATGGGTGTTAAATGTGCAGGGACCATATCATCAAAAATCTGCAAAAAACTGGTCTGGTGCACCCATCGACGGACCCATCGACGGACCGTCGTCTCTTCGACGGACCATCGGTAGGATCCATCGTGCCAGGTATGTTCTTTCAATCTTTCTAAGTTAGGGCACTGACGACGGGGGGGTCGACGGACGTCCGTCGACCCACTTACGGTCCATCGACGGGGAATCATCGATCCCTCACCCACCAACCCGACCCGACCCGTCCGGCTATATATTAAAAGTTTTTTTAAAACTTTTCAGTTATCCACCTCTTCACATACCCCCATAACCATTTTCCCTCCCTATTTCCTCTCATTTTCCCCCACTTCCTCACTCATTAACTCCCAATTCCTCATTAGATTCCCACACTTACCCAAATTCCAAAAGTTCCTTTCTCTCCCAAATCTCCCATTTTCTTCAGTCCCTTTGTCGGTCGGTGTTCGTGGTGGTTGTTGCTGTTGTTCAACTACTAGTGTTCATACTCCTTTTCATCTACTATAGTTTTCAGGTATGTTTTTCTGATCTGCTAGATTAACTATTGTTAATTTTCCTGATTACCTTGATTTCTAACTGTGTGGGTACTGAATTTTGGACCCCTTTTGCATGCTAAAACTTACATCCAAAATTCCTAAGTCCCTTAGAACACTGAAATTGAAAGGGATGGTGGTTTTTTGTTAAAAATGGCGTGTGTTTGCATGATTGTGTTCCTGACCTAGGGTTTGATAGGCTATCGAAAATGAATGTTAAAACTAGGAAAATTCATGCCCTACGAATGACGGGATGCTGGGTAAACATTTGGGAAACTTAGGCTTCTAAGGATACTCCGAATTAGTAAGATGGGGGAACCAAATTGGCTGCAAAATTCTATCCCTGAAGGACAGTACGATACCATGTTGACGGACCGTCGGTCCCTCGACGGACCATTGTTGGAGTCCGTCAACCCCAACTTCCCTTGATTAATCTAAGTGTCCGTCGACGGACCCCTTTGATGGACCGTCATCCCTTCGACGGTCTGTCCTGCACAACTGTCAACGCTGTCAGAATCTTTGCTTCTGATTTTCTATAAAAATAATCTAAGTGTCCATCGACGGAACCCTATGACGGACTGTCGTCCCTTCGACGGTCCGTCCTGCACAGCCATCGACACTATCAAAACCTTTGTTTCTGATGTTTTAAATTTTATTCTAAGTGTCCCTCGATGGAGCCCTATGACAGACCGTCGTCCCTTCGATGGTCCGTCCTGCACAACCGTCGACACTGTCATAACCTTTGTTTCTGATGTTTGAAAATTTTATTCTAAGTGTCCCTCGACGGACCCCTTTGACGGACCGTCGTCCCTTCAACGGTCCGTCCTGCACTACCGTCGACACTGTCAGACCCTTTGCTTCTGATGTTTTCCAAACAAATTTCTAAGTGTCCCTCGATGGACCCCCATGATGGATCGTCGTGCCTTCGACGGACCGTCGATGGGTCCGTCATGCAGTGCTGTACTTCTGCACTGCCATTCCATTTCTGTGTTCTGCTTTTGTGTTTTCTACTTTTGTATGTGTTGCAGGCCTCTACTGGTACTAATTACTTCTCTTTGTAGGTACAAATGGCACCTAAACAAGACCGTGTCTACTCACGAGGGCGATCTAAGTCTGTCGCTCTGTCCAACCGGATGATCATAGGCTCAGACGATAAGCTTGACCTGGAGTACGTGCCACCAGGCACCCTCACTCCTGCCTGTGCTTCCTGCATCACCAGATCCACGCCCACGAAGGTGGAACCCGGTAGAGTCACTGCCTCCCAGTCTGATGAGGAGCGCATACTGACTAGTACACCTTCTGGGTCGGCTGCACATTCTGAGGGAGCGTCTGGCTCCGAGGAGGCTTCTGGTTCTGAGGAAGCGTCCGACTCTGTGGAGGCTTCCAGGTCTGAGGAGGAGCCTGCCTCGTCTGATGAGGCTAATAGTGCTGATTCTACTCCAGCACCGCAGACTGTCGTCCCCGCTTCGGTTGCTGATCAGCCCAATCGGTGGTGTGTCGAGGGGCAATATCAAGTTTACACTGATGCCAAGCTGCCAAATGACAAGGGGGTCATGAACCGAACCCTGACACTCGAGAGGTGGGTTCTCACGGGGAGTTTTCCCACCATGCCGGCCATTCATGAGTTATTCACCAGACATCGGCTGCAGTGGACGGCTTGAGATGTAGGCCGCTATAGCGAGGAAATGGTCCGAGAGTTCTATACCTCCTATGTGGCTACTCTCCGATCTCAGCTGGACAGGCGGGCAGCCCCCGCCAAACATGCACCTTTGGAGTATGTCCGAGTCCGCGGCAAGCGGGTTGATATTTCCTTACCGGCCATTCGCAGGTTTCTCTATGGCGTGGATGTTGATGCCACCCGGACCCCCCTCACCGCCGAGTTTGAATATCGGTGGAAGTTGATCAAAGATGGCTGGTTCCAGCGTGAGCCAGATATGAGAGAGACCACCAAGCGGTGGATTGCACAGAACCTCTCCGTGGATGGTGAGGCTGCCGATTGGTTGCTAGAGCCCAAGGGGAGTATCGAGAAGGCCAACCTCACCTTCCCGCCAAGTTCTTATAGTTATTGGTCCGACACTGCCTTTCCCCCAGTGCTGCTGATAACATTATCACTTGGGATCGAGCAGTGCTGATGGCTGCCATGGTTGCGGGGTTCGAGGTGGACTTCGCGTGGCTGTTGCAGGCGGTGATGCACGAGAGGGCCTTTAAGGTCACTAGTACTACCCCTTCCCGTGCATGGTCTTTGCATTGTGCAGGTCTGCAGGAGTGCCCGTGTGGCACATTGATGTGATCAAGACCCCGCCTAGCACAATGGATATTGTCCTCATTCGGGATGAGGCCAATGAGTTGGCTCCCCACAGAGGGCCTCGTCCAGAGGTGCATCCACTTGGTGAGAACCTGACAGCTATGGTGGAGCAAGCCCAAACGGCTAATCCGGCAACATCTGAGCCCACCAACACCACTCCGGTCGAGTCTATCCCGGGTGGTAGCCCCGCTCCGAGCTCCTCCCGCTCGACTCTATCTGCTACACTGGTCCCGCTTGCTAGGGTCCAGAAACTAAAGGCCCAAATGGCCACACTTCTGCATCACATCTAGCCTTGGATGCAGAGGTCCATTGCTGAGGCAGAGGAGCGTTTAAAGAGGAAGATGGCCCAGCATACTGAGCGGAAGATCATGGAGGTCCACCAGCGCTTGGATGAATTTGAGTTGCGGGTTCTCGCTTGGCCAGCCCCTACAGTGGATGTGACCACTCTCCAGGCTGCTGTGGAGAGTCTGAGAGAAGACTTGGATACCATACTGGAGGCTCGGGTGCCTGAGTCTGAGCCCCCTTCTGGAGAGCCTGCTGAGGACACTGTGATGGCTGCCCTGTTCTCCACCACTGATGTGCCACCACCTCCGCCACAAGATCGTGCCAAGAGGCATCGAGCTAGAGATGAGGATGAGTCTCGGGCACGCAAGAAGGAGCGCCACAAGTTGGAGGCCGTGAGAAGAGCCTCGCTGATTGATGAGGAGGCCCGCCAGTTGAGGGTTCTAGAGGTGGCTGCTGGGGCGTCTATCTCCAAAATTGTTGAGGCGGAGAGGAGCACTACTAATGGTGCTGTTATTGCTGAGGACACCACTGAGGGTGTCCATACTACAGAGGAAGCGGGTTCCGGGAAACCGGACCCGCCAGCTTGTTGATCGCCGACGCTTTGTGCCTCAGATTTGCTTCACCTACCACCCTATTTTATATACTTTTATGCATTGGTGACAATTGCATGTCTTTTTGTTGGGGGTGGGGTAAATGGAAAGTGAGTGCTAGGGTGAAGTCGGAGTAGCCCAACTCATGATCCTCACTTGGGGTTTTCTTGCCTGTGTTCTTTTCCCCCAAGAGACTGGTTATTTTATTGTTGAACCGGCGTGTTGGTATCTTTTGTACATAGTATAGAAATGGACTCTGAAGCATGATGGCTAAACAAAATGATATCCTGATTTAAAGAAAATGCTGCATGACTAGGCACAGTAACTGATAATTGTGTGGCTCTAAGCATGACAAAGAGATACACCACTGCATGACCCAAAATCTAAAACTCGAACTAGGTTTCTGATAATTTGGTAGAGTAATGAGATGTCAAGTGAGTGTGAGGAAAATTTAAATATTCCACCATTGGTACTGATCTAGAACTTGCCTGGTTAGTCCTGCTAAAAGTAAGCCGTGATAGACAATTAGGAAAGGATCATAGGCCCTTGTTCAAGATAGCCAATCTTTAGCCTATATAATAGAAAAAACCGAATGAAATTAATCCCTTCTTGATCCAAATGATTTGAGCTTAAAATAGACCTTTCTTTTTCACTCCAACTGATCTTTTCTGGGAACAATGTGTTGGCCCTTGTCCCTCCTTGGACATGTGTACTTCAGCTTATACCAAAAGCATAAGTTGAGGGTGGCTAATGCAGAAAACAACCTTGTCGTGGCCCTGACCCAACCTTGGGTATCGTGTACCTTGACTCATAGCAAAGCCATGAGTTGAGGGTGGCTATTATGAGGAATGCTCCGAAAAGTGGGGTTGAAATAATAAAGAGAGATAAATAACAAAAGAAAAGTGACCCAAGAAAAGTTGAAAGCAAAAGTGAAAAATTTGAAAATACAAGTAAGAAAAGAGAGGAGTAACTTACACAAAAAGAGAAAGAAGGGAGAATAGCAAGGCGAAATAATATAAGAAGATTAAGAAAAAGGGCGGAATAAAACGATGAAAAGGAAGGACGCTTAGCCGTTATGTCAAGGAGGGCAATAAGTCACTAAAATACATCTAAATGTATCCTACCTGACCCCGAGCCTAAGTTACAAGCTAAGAAAGTCCTATCGTGATCTTAAGAGTCTATTATGGTGAACTTAAAGCAGTGAAAATAAGGGCAAGCCTATGACAATAAGTATAAATGAGGTGTGAAGTTGTTCTGAGAGCGAGTGTTGAAAAATAATCCTTATACTCAAACTGAAATCATTGTGTAAAAAATGAGGATGTTGTTTTGAAGCGAGGACACTAGTTGCAATGCCGGAAAATTGGTACCTTGGTGAGAGATCAAAGAGGATAGGTGTCGGTGTGTGGTGAGTCTGTGTCATGGTCTGATCCACATGAGCGAGCCTAATAGTGATAGAATGCATAAACATAATGAAAATAATCGGGATTGATAGCTAGATGATTGCGAAAGCTAAAATAAGGATACTCTTGTACAAAGATTTTGTGGTGAGTCATAGTGCGTCGCTTGAGGACAAATAACGAATTTAAGTTGAGGGTGTTGATGTACCGTGGTTTCACGGTACTTTCAATGCTTTTTCCTTAAGTTTAGGGTGTGTCTAAGGCCTTTTTGTATTAGTTTTAATGTATTTTTCTCTTTGTTTCCAGGAAATCTGTCCAGAATGAAAACGCGGAAGAATTGTGCTGAAATTGCAGAAGTGACGACCTACGGAGCCATCGACGGTCCGTCGACCCCTCGACAGTCCATAGGTGGCAACCGTCGTATGAAGGAAATGCTTATAAAGAAAGATCGGGGAATTATGACTAAGTGTGGGGCTATGGAGACTCTTGACGGACCGTCATTTTCACGATGGACCGTCCTGCACATTCATCATCGTTAACAAAAAGTAGCCCCAGTACCCGTCTTGAAAAGATTCTAAGTGTGGAGAAACGGAAGCCATCGACGGACCGTCGTGCACTCAACGGACCTTCATCCTTGTCCCTCGATGGTAACAGTGAGTTGTAGAAGAAAGCAGCTGAAAAAGAAGCTAAGTGTGGAACGACGGGGGGGCCTCGATGGTTCGTCGTGGCCTCGACAGTCCATCATCCCAGTCGTCAACTCAGACGCGTTTTTTGGGCAGATTTTCCTTAAATAGATTTCCTATTTATGTTAGGACTTCTTTATTATAAATACCTGTAAAAACCTCATTTTTGGGGTTAGACTTTTTGGTATTTTTTAGTTTTATTGTTCTAGTTGTTGAACTTGTGATTTTGGAAATTATTCTATTTTCCAGAATCGTTTGTTGCAAGACTTTTGACTAATTCAAGTAATTTTCTGGATTTTCTTCAATCTCATCAAAGTAACTACATGAATTCTTATCTAATTAACATAAATTGTGTGATTATTAACATGGGTAACTAAATCCATAACTAGGGTTGTGGGAACCATGGGTAAATAACAAAGTAAAACTAGCTAAAATAACAATTCTCGAATAGTTTCTTGCATGTATTGATAATTCTTTTGTTTAGAAGTCTTTTTTACGAGTGCACGCGTTAGAACTCGCCTTATTGCTACTTGCCGACCAAGGAGATAGATAATAAGAAAAGAATTATCAACGTAGATTTAGTATACACTATCTAATAGGCTAGTGTCGATTGGTGCGAAGTAACAACTAAGCCAAACATTGATTATGATGCTTAATATGAGGTAAAGGTAAGGTTTAGTAAAGCATACACACGTCGCTGGACCAAGGTGCGGAGTGAAATTTCCTAGTTGCCGGACTAAGGAATTAGGGATATATAACTTACCACTTTGCATGCAAGAAACTAGGAAAGGATTGTTATTAGTTAGAATTACTGCGTTATGCACATGTGGGGAACACTTATGCCCTAGTTACTCTCATTACTTGATAAAAATCAAATCTTTGAACTTGCCACTTGTTTACTTAGAAATAGTTAATTACATTTGTTACTTAAAATCCCCATTTTTGTTACTTGTTTTCGAAAAGGACTTGACTAAATAGAAGTAATCGTAGGTTAAAGTTAAGTCTAAATTATTTTCCTCGTGGGATCGACCCCAACCTCATAGTTGGGTTGTTTACTTGATACGACCACTTATACTTCTTTTCGAGAAGTAAATTTAAGCGTATCAGTCAATTATGACAAGTCCGCTCCATAAAGCCCATATGCCATGTCACTTAAATCTTATTGGACGAAAGGAATCCTGTTCCAATTGCAACTCCCCTATTCTAAAACTATAAATAGGGGTCCTCATAATTCAGAAAAGGGACAGAAAATTCTAAACAAGAAGCTAGAGAAAATCCGTGGTACAAACGCCATTTAATTCTCTGCAAAGCTACAAGTGTAAGAATTCAAGCATTCAAGTTCAATAACAATCAAGATCAAGACCATCGAATTCAAGAACAAGCTCGAAGCCCTTGAATTCAAATAAAAGTCAAGATCAAGATAAAGTTCAAGTTCAAATTCATTAGAGATTCAAGAAAAAGCTTTAAAGCCCTTGAATTTATATTTTAAAAGGCGAATTCAGAGGAATCATAGAGATTGTAACACTCACAATTGAAATAATAAAACGATTGTTGCTATAATTTTCCATTCTTGATTATTATTTTTCTCGACGCGAATTTTACTGTTTGCAAAGTGCTTCCTCTATTTCTAATTACTTGTCCATTTTTAAATCGGCACATTTGTTAAAAATAATTCTTGATATAACGAGTTTGCCAATTTACCCCTATAAATTATGAAGTGGATGAATTAAAAACTTAAGATTTTCAAGAAGTTCTACCTTTTTCAAAGTAATTAATTGAGGGTATAATAGGAAAAAAATTTCTTACTTAATTTGTTAAAATGGACAAGTAATTAGAGACAACTACAAAAGGAAAAATGGACAAGTAATTAGGGGCAGAGGGAGCTAGTACATAGTAAAATGAAACAACTATGTACACACCTAAATTCATATGCATAACAATTCTTAAAATATTCAACTATGTCAATATTCATTTCACATAATTGGAATTTTTGGTTAGGGACTCAGCATATACTCATTCTCAGAATTGAATTCAATACAATGTATGTACAATATCATATGGTTGACCATATTTTCTACACTTCAACTTTTCAAACTGTTCAATAAGGATCACTGTAGGACTTCCTTAGCTTGTAATGTAGGCTTCGGGTCACGTCTGGTTTATTTGGATATTAAGAGACTTTTCTTCCCTCCTTGACATTACATTAACTATTTTTCCTCATTTACAACTTATCTTGATAGAGTTTTGCTTTTATCTCTTCTCCTTATGTTTCATTGAAGCTCGAGTGTGACTTTAACTTGATCTCCTTTTTTTTTTCTCGATTCAAATTTTCTTCATCTTTTCATTCAAACTTTTCAATCTTTTTTTATTTATATTTAGTCACACCATCTTCAAAAAGTTTATATACATACTACTTGCGACTCTTTCATACCCCCGCAGCTTATGTTTTTATTTTCCTCCATGATAGCCACCCTCACCTTAGGCGTTTAGCATGAGTTGAGTTGCATGATGTCCTAGGAAAGAGCAGGGACAAAATAAAGGTACAACTCTGAAGTAGCCACCCTCAACTTAGGCTTTTAGCCCGAGTTAAGGTACACAATATTAAGAATTTATTTAGGGAAGGTGAATTGGGTATATTGAAAGAATAATCGTCTCCAAGCTCAAACATTTGGATCGAAGGGAGATACTCATTTGGTTGGTTGTTTTTAGGATTAGGTAAACTTATTAACAATAATGACATATGATCATTTCCTAATTCAGAGTTCCAATCATCTTAGCAAAATCAATGGGGCAAGTCTAGATTGGCACGTACCATATGAGTATAGAAACCTCCTCACACACTTATTGCACCTTGTTTCACTATCAAATCATCAATTAATATACTTCATGTTATAGATTAAGTCATGTTTTCTAATCGATTCCTATCATGTCATACAAAGATCTTACACATTCAATCTATCAATCGCACAAGTATATCACATATCATATTTTTGAAAGGGTGCCTATTTCCATGCTCTTTCTCCTTCATGCTTTAAATTATAGTCTACTCCTACACTTATACTAGCCCAAACATGTTGGTTCAACAGAAATTAAACAGTTTCTTGGGGAAAAACAACATAGGCAAGAAAACCCCAATGAAGGGTTATGAGTAGGGTTGTTAAGACTTAACCCTAACACTCACAATCCGTTCACCCCACCTTCACAAGAAATGTAGTGTAATGTCCTCAATGCATAAAAAGTAAAACAGAAAGTGATACAAACCTGTGGCGCTTAAGCGCCGAATATCAATGAAGGACTAGTGGGTCCGGCGACCCCTAACCCAAAGTATCAATAGGTGTGGTGCCCACAGTGATTCCCTCCAAACTAATAGTAGGAGCACCATAAGTAGTGCCCCTCGAAGCAGATGCACCGAAAGCCAACCCTCGCACTCTAAGCTACCACACATCGCCATCAACTCTCGAGTGGCACTGCGCCTCCTCAAGTTGCTACCTCTTATTGTTTATCGCATTCCTCTCCTCTACTATATTAATAGTACACTTAGATTTCCTTGTATGCTTTCCATTCACACGAGAGGGTCGAGAGTAGTCTCATCTTCTAGAAATAGGGCAAGTTAGACTACATCTCCTATTTCAACATGTGCTGATGTCACAAGCCAAGGGTATCTCCTAGACATAAAATGGCACATGGAATCCCGAAAGAAACCCAAGTAAGACACTTTGCTTATCATCATCCACATAAGTATAGAATAATAAAGAATAAAACAAAATTTCAAGTCTTTAAGAAATCTTTCATAGAAATAAAGCGGAAGTCTATACAAAGTCTCATTAAACTACTATTATAGTAAGAGTCTCAACATAATAGTGCCACACGCCTTACAAAATAGAGAGTATGAAAATGTCTAGTAAAACTAAAGAAATGAAAAAAAACATAGAACTTGTCCTCAGATCCATGAGGACATACCAAAAGCTAGATGAGGAGTCAATCCAAGGTTGAACTAGAAAATTCTCCTTAAACGCCGATACCTACACTTTGTAGTAAAATAGAATAAATATGGGTTAGCAAACAAAATGTACTAAGTATGGTATCTAAGCATAAAAACCATTTAAGATATTAAAAAGGGACATTTAGTTGAAACTATGCATTTGATCAAGTTTATGAACTATCATAGAAACAAGTGCAAAAGCATAAAATACATGCATATTCAATATATTAATCATCTCAACATAAAGGAAACAAACCATAAGAACCATCAAAGCAACCTTGTGCAATGTATGGATAAGGTCCCATACCTATATCCACACTAAGGAAAAACTTATTAAGTGATTATAGTTCATTCTATCATAGTGGGATTAACTTTAACTGAAATAGAACATGAGAGCTAAACCATGGATTCCGGTGTCTACCCCACACCAAAAAAAGGGTTAACCTACTTGCCTAAGGTAGAACTAAAAACTTAGCTTATGTGGATCCACTAGCTCAAGACCTATGTGGGAACATAGTTTATGGGACAAGTGGATTGCTTCTAGAATTTTCCCTCTAGTAACAGAGGAGCTTCCATCACATGAGACTTCTTCTAGAAACCCGCCCTCTACTAACGGAGGATCTTCCATCTCATAACAATATTCGCTCGGTGCAAAGCATGACTCCCATTGAGTTTACATTACATCTTTACTTAACTTTTACAATTAAGGAAGAATGTCTTCACACTCAACCAATAAACTGATAAGTCAACGATTTAGAATCATTTAGGGATATATTTTGATAGGTTTAGTGTCCTCGAATGGATATTTTATCTTTAAACTGATGAAATACCTTGAGTTTCAGGTACTTAGTTTTGGAGACAAAAACATGGAAACAATCAAGCAAAAAGAAACAAAGGCAGTTGAAAAAACAAAGAAATGAAGATCTTAGAATTGCCGAACCCGTTCGACTTGTCACCAAAAGGTCTCATCCTTGCCTTTTGTTCTGGTGAGCTGACCCCTAAAAGAAAGGATCAAACAGGCGGTGAAGAGGAGCAGTTGGCTTGTTGACGAGCAGTTCTGCAAAGTAGTACTATGTTGCCTGATGATCCAAAATGCAAGGATGTTGTGGATAACGCAAGACGATGATAAGTATACCAAAGGGCGGATGGCCGAGCTGATCGGTGATCCCGACTAACTGCGCCGAGTGGTCCTTTGCATCACAACTTTTTGAAAACTATAAATATTCATTAATATTTTTAGCTTAGTATCAAATTTTATAGTTTTGAACAATAATTTTAAGACTTAACTTCTATTTTGAGTTTTTGAGAGCTTTTGATAAACGTTGCTCTTGAACCTTGGAGACTCGAAGATTCTCAACTTGAAGAAATTCGAAGTGGGTGTTGGAAATTTTTCATCTTAAAGTTTTTTGAAGTGAAAATAAATCATAATAGTTGATGTTATCACAATTTGGTATCATTTTCTTCCTTTTTCTATGTCTATTTATAACCCTAATTCTTGGGGTGTGATTTTGTGGATATGAGTTATATCTATTGTTAGGTGTTGTTTATTGTTAATATATTTGCTGTTTAAATATGATTTAATTTACTAGTTGTGTTTAAACTAAATGAGGTTGTAGTTGCAAATACGATATCACCTTAGTATTTTTTGGCTTTCTCGAGATAGAGGTTTTAAGACTAAGACTACTAAATTGATAGCTAGTGGTTATTAGGTCGTCATAGGTTCAGCTGGAGCGAGTGTATCTTAGTCCCTCTCCGACACTTTAAGCTCAAGAGAGTGATCGGTTAAGACAGAGGCTTCGCTTAAAGGCTGCAACTCGGTGTTTGAAAGAAACCGAGTTTATTCGGGGTAAGTTGCTCGAGAGAGAATTTACCCCCACTAAAGTCTAGCCTAGTTACATATATTGAACGACATACTATCAATAGAAATTACCCTTCGATGTCTTTGTAAGATCCCGAAAATGACTTAGGTGAAGCTAGAGATAACATGTTTTTCATGATGGTCTAAGGTCCTAAAATGATCTATAATGTGGTATTGAGGCAATGTCTAGAGTTTTAGCTGATTTAGAAGTGAAACGTCAAGGGACGACTAAGACGTTCGACGACTAAGTCACCTATGTGCCTCATGTGTGGTTGTATGTGTTTATGTGTGATTCATGAGGTTATAAGGTCCTTAAATGAGTTATTATAGTGTATATAGGCAGTGTGTCAAGGTTTGTGAAGTTTGGAGGTCAAACGTCCATGACGTTCGAAAGGTTTGCCTTGAAACGACCTTGTGTGTCTAGGCATGTTTCGTCGAGTTTTACGTGTTCATTTTGGATGAAATTCACGTGAGAGGACCTAAAATCATATAATAGCATGTTTGGGTTGGAAATGTCCGGTCAAACATCCCCAAGGACCATCCAAGGGTCCTTGAAAAATGGCCCTTTTCATTGAGCCAAGACTGCCTAGACAACCCCAAACGACTGAGGCAATCGACGGCTCGTGGGCCAGTAGATGCCCCGTCGATGGGGTGTCGTAGGTCAGTACTTAGTATTGGGAGAGTATAGGCCAAACACCAGCCTCAGTCCCTAACCACGGAACAACAGGACGGTCCGTTGGTCAAGGGACGGGCCGTCGATGGCCATCCGCATGTGAGCTTGTTCTCCTGTGCAGGTTCACTGTAATGTTAGGGGTGAAATTGTAAATTCACCCCACTTACAAATAAGAGAAAGGGAGGTCACTAAAGGTTTTTTGGGTATTTTAAATATTTTTATAAGCCTAAAACACTTAGAATATTTCATTATTCAAAATCAAAACCCAAATTCCCTTAGAAATTCTCTAGAACTCCATTGGAGCCAAAACTGAAGGAAGGGATTGGATTGGAGGTTTCAGTGGAGATTCTTCATCATATTGCAGGATTTGATTTGCTGAGATATGATTTTTTTATCCTTGAAACTCTATTCATCAAGGAGCCCAACTTTCAAAGATATTTTCTAAAGTTTTCAAGTATGAATTGTCCAATTTCGTGATCTATGCATGGGTTCTTGCATTAAAGGGTTTTAAGCATTGAATATTGATTGAATTGTTATTAGATGATTTTAGCTCAATTAACCTATGAACCCATGTAATTGATGAACCCTAGCTTTTGACTACTTTATGGGTTAAGTGATTTGGACTTAATGCTTATGAATTCTAGTGTAGTTTTCTTTGGGCTATTGATTGATGTAATAATTGTATTGAATTCATATATAGGTTTTCTTAGATTGATGAATCTATATTGAATTTACCTAGTTTCTTTGAGTATCATAGCTTTCATATTGAGTTTATGTTCATGGCCATGGGTAAGGGCCTTATGGTATTGAATTGGATGGTTTAACATTGGATTGAAGTGTTGAGGATGTAGTGGTGGTACGCTGACCTAATTCCCTTTACTTCATGTTAATTAGACTTCAATTATGATGCGATTCGTATTGTCCACTTATGGTGGCGGTGTTATGTGCTTTACTTGCAATTGATATGGCCTTGTCGGCGTTATTTTATGTAATATGATGATCATGGCCTTGTCGGCACTACTTGAAGTATTATGATGATTTGTGTAGTTGATTATGTGAACTTGGATAATATATATCTACATGATAATTAATGTGAAAGTATATGTGTTCTATTGATGCTATTTAGGTGATCATATTAGATTATGACTATGGTTTTATGTGTATAGTCTTAGGGTTGATGCATGGTTATTCTTACTTGACTATATGAGTCTATTAGGATCATAATAATGATGATATGGTAGTGTATATGATGACTTAAATATGATGATGGTTATTTCTATGTGCTTTAAGAATGACATGTAATATGTGTTAAAGTGAAATATGTTGTGTCTTGTCTTGGTTGACTTGTGTCCCTTACTTGATGCATGTATGAATGTGAATATGAGATGTCTTGACTTAGGATGCTAAAGCCTCTTAGTTTTGTGTGTATGAATGACATGAGACTTTAAATGAAGTTAAGAGAGTCCTTTATGTGAAACCTTGAACCTAGTGGTAAGGTTATGAATGTTGAATTCGAAAGCCGTAATGGTATCCTTCAAGTAAAGGAATGATAGACTTAAGGTTGATTGGATGGAACGACATCATATCAATCATTAGGAAAGTCATTATGAGCTTCTTGTCGCCATTGTAAGGTAGCCCTAGTGGACCTCTTTGGTAGGGTAAATGTGATTGGGTCATGAACTTGATATGGAACCCCTTTGTGTGAAGCTTTAATGTGAATTACTCTATGAGAACAAAGGCTATCACCGAGTGAGTATGGTAAGGGAAGTAGCTCTAGTTAAAGAATGAGACAAGAATACAAAGCACACCCTTCATATTCCTTAACCATGTGCCTACATGGGATGTGTCCATGTTCTACCATTGGCAAGTAGAACACCCTCATCGGAGTAGGTTATAACTCCGGATTCCATGTCTAGCTATCATGGTCTATGTGGGTTATTGCCTATTCTCATCATATGGGATACCTACTAGAATTAGAGAAGTTCTATGAAGTTTAGGTGGTGGTATGGGACGCTATATAGATATTTCACAATAGGCTTTGAAGGTGTTAGTTAGAGTTCCTAGGTCTTGTCCAAGACCATTATTTGAATGACCTTATGTGATGAATGGGTCTTTAATGAACTAATAAATGTAATGACTTAAGTTAATAAAGTATGTTAATTGAATAAGTACTTACCTAGAGAAGTTAAGGGTTGTCTAGTTAAGGTGTGAAGAGGGCATATGGATGGTCACTTCGTATCTACCTAGATAAGTCTTAAGAATTACTCTAGTTAGGGAAGATGTTGATTATGTGGACATGATCTAAGCCTTAGGTAGTCTTAAGGATTATTTAGGTAGTCTTGAAGAGGTCAATCATGGACGTTATCTTCTTGATTTACTTAACTAAGTCTTTGGATAGCCTTGGTAAGGAAAATGTCATATTATACATGTTATGTGTTTTGGTGTCTTGTAGGTGTGTATGTGTCTCATTATGAGTAGTCTTGAGGATCATTTAGGCATGCTTAGAGAGGGTGCATGGGCGGTCTCTCTCTGTGTTGTTTCAGTGAGTCTTAGGATAGCTTATAGTGAGATAATTACATGCTAGAAAGTGTCAAAAGGGAAGGGAAGGCACTACACTGTTACAGTGAAGCAATTCACTGTACAGTGAATATAGGTTACTGTAAAGTTGGTTGAAAAATGCTATAAATTTATTAAATGTTATCTTATGTGTTTCTAAGGTGTTTAATGTTATTCTTATGATTATGATATGATTTTTAAATGAAAAGATGCATATTTTTAATAAATGTCCGTTTTCATTTTTTTATGCATAATGCCATACTTAGTATAAGTGTTTGTACTAATTCCATACGCTTTGTTATATGTAAAGGTGTAGGTGAAAGGTGAGAAGGATCGTGAAAGAGAGCTTGGATTCTAGAGTCATTCAAGCAAAGTGAAGTATGTCCTCAATTGACTCGAGGGCATATATAGATGTCTTTTATGTATTTTATTTTAAAGTATTGTAATAGACTAAGTAATTTCTATATTTTGAAGTATGGGCCGTGTAACAAAGTATTCGCTTGTCTAAGTTTGATGATATTGAGACTTAGTATTTCCTATGATTTCTACTGTAAGATGGAATTAAAGATATTCTAATATTTTGTGAAAAGTTTTAATTCCGCACTACTTTTCTTTATGTATATGCGATGAACGATACGAAAAGGGCTTGTACAAGACCTCTGAGAGGTCAAGTACGCCGGTTGACATCCGAGATTGCCCCTAACTTCTAGGGTGTGGTTTCGGGATGTGACAAGCTTGGTATCAGAGCATAGGTTATGAAAGTAGTCTTAGTAATAAAAAAGTCTCATCAAGTCACGTCTAGTAGAGTCTTGACCATCGGTGTGAGTCCCGACACATCTATGGGCGAGAGGCTATAGGACAATAGAGTTTCTCTTATTTTATACTCCTATGTCGTGCCGTAGAGTAAAAGTTATGAGTACTCTTTTCTTATGGTTTTCCTTGTGTTTCTAGGAAGATGAATACGAGGAGGACACCGGCTAGTAGAGTTGAGGAGAATGATGTGCATGAGGAGATTCCTCCTCAAGTTGAGGAAGTTGAGCAAGTTTCTCAAGGTGCACAAGGTTCTCAAGGTGACCAAGTCCCTATTGGAGGTCAAGGTAATGATGTTCCGGTGGTTCCCCTGGAGTTGAGTAATAGTGATATTAGAGAAGCTTTGCTTGCTTTAGCCCAAGCCGTGACTACTCAAGCGAATTTGAGTATGGTACCTAAGGTGAATGTTGTGGAGAGAACTATGACGTTTAGATTGAGAGACTTTGTGGGGATGAATCCTCCAATATTTCTTGACTCTAAGGTGGGAGAGGATCCCCAAGAGTTTCTAGATGGTGTGTACAAGGTGTTGAGTGCTATGGGAGTTATATCTAGGGAGAAGGCAGAGTAAGCTTCGTATCAATTGAGGGAGGTTGCTCAAGTGTGGTACACTCAATAGAAGGACAATAGGCCGGTGGAGTCAGGTCCTATGAGTGGGAAGAATTTAAGGAAGCTTTTCTTGGAAAATACTTTCCTCGAGTAGAGGAGTTTATCAATCTCAAGCAAGGCAATATGAGTGTTGAGGAATAATCTTTGAAGTTCTCTATGTTATCTAGATATGCCCCATCCCTTGTGTCTAATCCGAGGGATGAGATGAGTAGATTCATGACGGGTGTCGCCGATCTAGTGAGTGAGGAATGCCGTACGGCCATGCAACATGATGATATGACCCTAGCTAGACTCATGGTGTATGCCCAATCAATAGAGGAGTCTAAACTTGGGAGGATTGCTAGGAACTTGAAAAGAAGTGGTTCTAGTGATCAAGGTCAACTTAGTTTCAAGAAGAGGGCTCAATGTCAAGAAGAACCTAGGAGTGCTAAGGTGAAATTGGAGAAAGGAGGTGTTTCTCAAAATGGCAAACCTAGGTGTGTCACTTGTGGAAAGAGGCACTATGGGGAATGACTAAGGGGTACCGGGAGTTGCTTTGGTTGTGATAAAGAAGGACACAAGGTGAGAGATTGTCCTACCATTGATTCTAGAGGAAGAAAGGGTAAAAAAGTTGCTCCTAATGTTCCAAAGGATGATTCTCCAAATAAGAAGCGTTTCTATGCACTCCGGACTAAAGGATCAAAGCCGGATGAGGATGAGGAATGATGGTAAGTTATTGTGTTCCTTTAGTGTTATGAGTTCCTTCTATGTGGGGGAGTATGGTGAGTTTTGATTGATTGTTTCATCTTTTCTATTCAACTCAAGCTTGAGAGTAGAAAGTCATAGAAGTATGTTGCATGTTGCATTGTGTTTAGGGGTCTTGTTGTAATTGAATTTCATTGATTCCTTGTATTGTGCGTTTTATGAAGTTATGATTATGTTGTAACATGAGTTTATATGGTGTTACTTTGCATATTGACATGTTTCCATCATGAATTGCCTAAAAGTTACATTTTTGAAAAAATTGCCTAGTTCACTGTAAAGGACAACCTATTCACTGTGAAGATTTTGGAAAAATGACTAATTCATTCTTTGGTCTAAAATTGTTGTAGTGTGGTTAGAACTGATGTATATTAGCATGATATTGAATATAAAATGAGTTTTTGCTATTTGGAATAAAGCATGTGAGTTTTGTAACATGATGAGTTATAGAATTTCTTCTAGTTTATTGTTGTGTTGTGAGTCTCTAGATTTTGTGAAATTGATGTTCTCTTAGATGTTTGAATTGTATAAGGGGTTATATGGTATGATAATGAGTTGATAGTTGATTCTCTATTCTTGGAAGTGTTCGGAGGGTGGCAAAGTGCCATTCGAGGACGAATGTTGTCCAAGTGGGGGGGGGGGGATGTAAGATCCCGAAAATGACTTAGGTGAAGCAAGAGCCTAACATATTTGTAATGATGGTATAAGTTCCTAAAATGATCTATAATGTGGTATTGAGGCAGTGTCTAGAGTTTTAGGTAATTTGGAAGTGAAACGTCAAGGGACGACTAAGACGTTCGACGACTAAGTCACCTATGTGCCTCATATGTGATTGTATGTGTTTATGTTTGATTAATGAGGTAATAAGGTACTTAAATGAGTTATTATAGTTTATATAGGCAGTGTGTCAAGTTTTGTGAAGTTTGGAGGTCAAACGTCCAAGAACGTCCATGACGTTTGAAAGGTTTGCCTTGAAATGACCTTGTCTGCCTAGGCATGTTTCGTCAAGTTTTACGTGTTTTTTTTTTGGATGGAATTCATGTGAGAGGTCCTAAACTTGTATAGGAGTATGTTTGGGTTTGAACCGTCTGGGAAAACATCCCCAAGGACCATACAAGGGTCCTTGAGGAAGGATCCTTTTCATTGAGCCAACACTGCCTAGACAGCCCCAAACGACTGAGGCAATCGACGGCTCGTGGGCCAGTCGACGCCCCATCGTTAGGGTGTCGTAGGTCAGTACTTAGGCGTGGGATAGGATAGGCCAAAGACCAGCCTCATTCCCCAACCACGGACCAACAGGACGGTTCGTTGGTCAAGGGACGGGCCATCGATGGCCATCCGTCTGTGAGCCTGTTCCCCTGCGCAGGTTCACTGTAATGTTAGGGGTGAAATTGTAAATTCACCCCCCTTCCAAATAAGAGAAAGGGAGGTTACTAAAGGGTATTTTGGGTATTTTAAATATGTTTATACACCTAAAACACTTAGAAGATTTCATTCTTCAAAATCAAAACCCAAATTCCTTTAGAAATTCTCTAGAACTCCATTGGAGCCAAAACTCAAGGAAGGGCTTGGATTGGAGGTTTGAGTGGATATTCTTCATCAAATTGGAGGATTAGACTTGCTGATGTATGGTTTTTGATCCTTGAAACTCTATTCATCAAGGAGCCCAACTTTCAAAGATGTTTTCTAAAGTTTTCAAGTATGAATTGTCCAATTTCATGATCTATGCATGGGTTCTTGCAGTAAAGGATTTTAAGCATTGAATATTGATTGAATTGTTATTAATTAGATGATTTTAACTCAATTAACCTATTAACCCATGTAATTGATAAACCCTAGCTTTTGACTACTTTATGGGTTAAGTGATTTGGACTTAATGCTTATGAATTCTAGCGTAGTTTTCTATGGGCTATTGATTGATGTAATAATTGTATTGAATTGATATCTAGGTTGTCGTAGATTTATGAATCTATATTGAATTGACCTAGTTTCATCAAGTATCATAGTTTTCATATTGAATTGATGTTCATGGACATGGGTAAGGGCCTTATGGTATTGAATAGGATGGTTTAGCATTGGATTGATGTGTTGAGGATGTAGTGGTGGTACGCTGCCCTAATTATCTTTACTTTATGTTAATTAGACTTTAATTTTGTTGTTATTGGTATGGTCCACTTATGGTGGCGGTATTATGTGCTTTACTTGCAACTGATGTGACCTTGTCTACGTTATTTTATGAATTATGATGATCATGGCCTTGTCGACACTACTTGAAGTATTATGATGATTTGTAGTTGATTATGTGAACTTGGATAATATCTATCTACATGATAAGTAATGTGAAAGTATACGTGTTCTTTTATTGATGATATTTAGGTGATCATGTTAGATTATGACTATGGCTTTATGTGTATAGTCTTAGGGTTGGTGCATGGTTATTCTTACTTGACTATATGAGTCTATTAGGATCATATTGATGATGATATGGTAGTGTATAGGATGACTTAAAGATGATTATGGTAACTTATATGTGCTTTAAGAATGACATGTAATATGTGTTAAAGTGAAATATGTTGTGTCTTGTCTTGGTTGACTTGTGTGCCTTACTTGATGCATGTATGAATGTGAATATGAGATGTCTTGACTTAGGATGATAAAGCCTCTTAGTTTTGTATGTATGAATGACATGAGACCTTAAATGAAGTTAAGAGAGTCCTTTATGTGAAACGTTGAACCTAGTGGTAAGGTTATGAATATTGAAGTCGAAAGCCGTAATGGTATCCTTCAAGTAAAGGGATGATAGACTTAAAGTTGATTGGCTTCAACAGCATCATATCAATCCTTAGGAAAGTCATTATGAACTTCTTGTCATTGTAAGGTAGCCATAGTGGACCTCTTTGGTAGGGTAAATGTGATTGGGTTAAGAACTTGATATGAAACCCCTTTGTATGAACCTTTAATGTGAATTACTCTATGAGAACAAAGGCTGGCACCAAGTGAGTATGGTAAGGGAAGTAGCTCTAGTTAAAGAATGAGACAAGAGTACAAAACACGCCCTTCATATTCCTTAATCATGTGCCTACATGGGATGTGTCCAAGTTCTACCATTGGCAGGTAGAACACCCTCATCGGAGTAGGTTAGAACTCCGGATTCCATGTCTAGCTATCATGGTCTATGTCGATTATTGCCTATTCTCATCATATGGGATACTTACTAGCATTAGAGAAGTTCTATGAACTTTAGGTGGTGGAATGGAACGCTATCTAGACATTGCACAATAGACTTTGAAGGTGTTAATTAGAGTTCCTAGGTCTTGTCCAAGACCATTATTTGAATGTCCTTATGTGATGAATGAGTCTTTAATGAACTAATAAATGTAATGACTTAAGTTGATAAATTATGTTAATTGAATAAGTACTTACCTAGAGAAGTTAAGGGTTTTGTAGTTAAGGTGTGAAGGAGGCATAGAGATGGTCACTTCGTATCTTACCTAGATAAGTCTTAAGAATGACTCTAGTTAGGGAAGATGTTGATTATGTGGACATGATCTAAGACTTAGGTAGTCTTAAGGATTATTTAGGTAGTCTTGAAGAGGTCAATCATGGACGTTATCTTCTTGATTTACTTAACTAAGTCTTTGGATAGCCTTGGTAAGGAAAATGTCATATTATACATGTTATGTGTTTTGGTGTCTTGTAGGTGTGTATGTGTCTCATTATGAGTAGTCTTGAGGATCATTTAGACATGATTAGAGAGGGTGTATGGGCTGTCTCTCTTTGTGTTGCTTAAGTTAGTCTTAGGATAGCTTTTAGTGGGATAATTACATGCTAGAAAGTGTCAAAAGGGAAGGGAAGGCACTACACTGTTGCAGTGAAGCAATTCACTGTACAGTGAATATAGGTTACTGTAAAGTTGGTTGAAAAATGCTATAAATTGATTAAATGTTATCTTATGTGTTTCTAAGGTGTTAAATTTTATTCTTATGATTATAATATGATTTTTAAACGAAAAGATGCATATTTCTAATAAATGTCCGTTTTTATGATTTTATGCATAATGCCATACGTAGTACATGTGTTTGTACTAATTCCATACATTTTGTTTTCTCTAAAGGTGTAGGTGAAAGGTGAGAAGGATCGTGAAGGAGAGCTTGGATTCTAGAGTCATTCAAGCAAAGTGAAGTATGTCCTCAATTGACTCGAGGGCATATATAGATGTCTTTATGTCTTTTATTTCAAAGTATTTTAATAGACTAAGTAATTTCTATATTTTGAAGTATGGGCCGTGTCCCAAAGTATTCTCGTGTCTAAGTTTGATGAGATTGAGACTTAGTATTTCCTATGATTTCTAATGAAAGATGGAATTAAAGATATTCTAATGTTTTGTGAAAGTTTTAGTTTTCCGCACTACTTTTCATTATTTATATGCGATGAACGATACTGAAAGGGCTTGTACAAGATCTCCAAGAGCTTAAGTACGCCGGTTGCAATCCAAGATTGCCCCTAACTTCTACGGTGTGGTTTCGGGATGTGACAATCTTTTATTTCATATTCCGGTCACATCCCAAGAATCTCGTTTCCCCATTAGTCTCTCTTATTGTTTTTACTGTTTTAGTTTATAATTCGATTGCAAAACCCCTATTGTTAACAGACACTTGTGTCACCCCCTTTAATTTACCATGTTTTTATTCGATAACTTCTTGTAGCTATGACTAGCATGGGTTAAATTTTGCTTACCTGAAATATTCTTAAAACCACTCCTTGTGGGAGCGATCCCAACCCTTGGTTGGGTTATATACTAATTAACGACCCTCGATGCTTAGTATTGGATGAAGAGTCTTTTATGACGTCGATAAAAAATAGGGCCGCTGCCAGGTGTTACTTGAGAATTTTTCTTTAAATAGAAATTTAGTTCTTGCTTAGTCATAATGATTATTACTTTATTTTCAGTTTTGTTTTGGTTTATTTTGATATCGTAAGCAAACACTGTGAGTATGGCCAATAGAAATGGTGCAAAATTGGAGAGACGAGCAAAGAATTTGAGAGAGCCTTCATGATAACTACACTAGCAACTCAACTGGATGACTTGGCCACCAAAATTTTAGAGGTAGAAGTCCAGTGCAATAGAAAAGGATGGTACATACCCTCTCATGAGCAAAAAAAGTCTAGAGATAGTAAGAACAATCCTGTTGAAGATACGCTAAAAATCATTCTCTCGAAGATCTCCGAGCAAGATAGAGTGCTAGAAGAAATAAAGGAGAATAATGTAGTGTTAAATCAGATGATTGACTCTCACTCTAGATCTATCCAGCTGATCTATACACTCATGAGTCATATAGTGCCTCATCTCCACCCATATTCACAATTGTGGTTAGCTAGTGACACTAGGGACAATCCCAATAATGTAGAGTGAGTAAGGACTTGCGTCGTGCCACGACGTTAACTAAAGAGATTCTTAGGAGGCAACCCAAGGTTTTATTTCTTTTGTTTGTTATGTTAAAATAATTTTAAGTTGATTGTGCAAGTTAAATTGAGGAAAGTATTGAAAAACACAAGTTGGCGAGCTGAAGATCTAGTTGGCATATCACAGAAATGGTTGGCGATCCCTCTATTGGGCACCATTTGGACCTCTACTTAAACTAAGGCCCTATAAAACTCGGCGAGGTAAGTGCTATATCGGTGTGTCGCCGAGTGGTTCGGCGATCTAGACTAACACTGCAGAATGGGCAAAACTGGACGATTTTATTTAAAAGCTAATAGTTTAAACTTCCACTTCTTTCATTTTCCCTTGCTTTTTAACCTCTGAAACTCTTAACCAAGTAGTAGTTTCCATATTTCGTACTTTCTCATCATATTTTAGTCTTTGAAGTTGTGCCCAAAGCGGATTACTTTGCCTCCTAGCATTTCAATATTGTGTATTCGGCATAAAATGTTAGTTATTCTGAACTGTGAGTTTATGTTTTCTAATTTTGGACCTTTTTGCAAATGATCGTATTGTGTTGACATGTGCTGGGCCTTAATCTTGTCGTATTGCATTTATTGTGTGAAACCCGGTAATGTCTTGTTTAAATTTGGTTAAATTTTGTGGGGGATATTCTTGCTTGTCATATAGTGTTGGTGGGTGGAGCCTGAGTAGCCTTAATTTGTACCGAAAGATGTAGTTTACCCAATGAACGAGATGTTGACATTATTTTAAAGGGTAAAAATCATAACTTATTTTATTTTTGCAAAAATCGAGAGAATTTTGAGTATTTTGGGATATTAGGTTGAGTGCTAATTTGATTAGTGTATGATTTGATTTTATTTTTTGGGGTTGCGCGGTTGAATTGGGAAGTTGGGTTAAAAATAGGCATGTTAGGTTGTTTGGCGAGCTGGGTAGAGCTCGCCGGACCACTTAGCCGTTCGCCTTATGTCCCCGTCTCACCTATAATTTTATGCTTAATTAATTGATAGATTTTGTACATTAGGGGAAAAAACCTAGTGTCGCCAGAGGCACTGGGTGACTCGCCAAAAGTCTATTTGATCGCCCTTTGTTTTCCCCCTACCCCTTTTTGCACCGTAACTTTCAGCGAGCTAGCCCAGCTCGCTGAAAGGTGTCGGTGATTCATTGAGTGGATCTTCACTTTGCCTAATTGCCAAAATATTTGAACAATCCTTTCGGAGAGCCTGACTTAGCTTGCCAAAGAGATTTGGCATCCCATTGACTTACTTGGTGAGCTTGTCTGAAATCAATTTTTGGTGCTTCATGGTGATTATTATTTAACTTTTCTCCAATGTTATGCAGATATGGTGCGAACAAATCTAGATAGGCTACCTATGAAGAAAGCACAAGGCATTTATATAAATGAAGGGGGCTCAGGTCTTCCAAAGAATAGAAGATAAGAACTCCCATCGGAAGACAAAGGTAAAAGAAAGAAGCACACGACTAAGGGAGTAGCTGTTAACAACTGGGCTGATTTGTCTAAGCCTTAAGATGAGAAACCATTAATCTACCAAAGGGATGAGATCCGAGCTAGATTTAAACCCACATCCACTAGAGTTCCCTCAGCTGTCACTCCTCTTACGATAGTATTAGAGTCAACTCCGGTTCCTCTTGTGGCACTTATGCCACTAGTCATCCCGACTCCCAGACTCTTGAATATATTAATATGTGATAGTTTATGAACCATCCTTGAATAAAAGCTTCTATCTACAGAAGGTTTGAAGGGAAAATACTTCGATGTGAGAAAAACTCTCAAATTATACATGTTTGAGAAATTCACTAGGCCCCGAGGCCTTTATATTCCCTCTTGGGTCCGTGAGTTTTACACAACTTATGATGAACTGGTTTCCAAAGAGTAAGAAGAAGGCCAGTGAGTTTAGACTAGTAAGATTGGGCATTCTTCAATGAAAAGAGGTCGGGTGTAGCATTAAATACATAAACACTGTAATGGGTAGAGTGCTGCTTTTCGCACACCCTTATGATGGAATTCGTGCTCAATCCTTGGACAATTTGAAGCGGTGGTTGGCACCTTTTATTTCTGACACCACCCCGAGGTAGATCGAGGTGGGTGCTACTAATGAGAAGAGGGATTTGAGTATCACTGCTTGATTATTGTTTGGCTTTATCAGCAAAACCATTATGCCATCCTAGAACGAGTCTGTCCTCCGCTATCCTAAGGAGGCATACTTAGGGTCCATCATATCCAGGAGGCGTATCGACCTAGAACTTCTGATTTCACAAGAGATGGACATGATGGCCATACAGAGGCGGACCTCACTACTATTCCCAACATGGTCACAGAGTTGTGACGACGTGCTGGAGTGTTCCATTTGCTACTAGATACTTTGAAGTGATCCCTCCATCCTCTACTGACATTCGGCGTATTGAGGCCGAACATACCAAAGAGCAGGCCGACAGGAGGAGGGAAACTGCGATAGACAATTCACTTGAGGTAGATATTGGTGTGATCCCTACAGAGGCATCTTTGCCTACTCCGGCCTCTGGGCGTTGAGGTGCTTCTGCCTCTACCTCTGCTTCACATCCTGCAAGTGCATCCATTTCCTCCCAGCAGCCCAAGATTACTCAGGCAATGACCCTGAAGATGGGGCACCTTGCTTAGTCATCTGACACGAGAGCTATTAGACTGGAGAGAGATGTCCCCGTTATGATTGATGTTGCTATATTAGATGGACTAACACCCCTTCCGGCTTCTATTGATGATCTGGATACTAGAGTCATAACCTGTGAGAGCAAGAAGAGGGAGAGCTCTAAAGTTTTGGCTTTGAAAGTCGATGTAGCGGACCTGAGGAAGGATGCAAACTATTTGAAGTCTACCAACTTTACATAATTGATTCAGGCTGCAGATAACCTAGATGCTCCTGAGACTTTAGAGATTCCTCCGAATACCACTGGAGAAGGACAGAGTCGGGCTGCCATAGTTGATGAATCAGATGTTGAGATTGACGAAGAGAAGATAAAGGTATAGGAGGAGAGCATTTTCAGATATCTGCCTCACCACAGATAGGCTAAGGGAGACTTGCTGTGACTGAGGAGATCATGATAGATGTTGCGGTACAAGCATCCATGGAAGGTACACCTTTTTCTTCCCTCAGCAGAGCTGAGATTTCTGAGGAGACTCCGGGCACTAAGGCCCAAGTCTAGGATGATGCACTGGGCATTGATGCCCCATCAGATGGAGCGACATGATCCCCTATTTACCTCCCTCTATGTTTTATTTTGATTTACTTTTTGAATATTTCTATCTCGTTTGCATTTGAGGATGCATACTTTTTATTTGTGGTGGGGTGAGACTCACCTTTTGTGTGCTATTCCTAACTCGTGTTTTTATGTATACATTTGGGCTATTCTGTTTAAATTTGTGTTTTATAATATTTTTGTAGATTTTTTAGCTTGTGGCTCCTTATGTTTTAAATTGTAAATATTTTGACCCGGCCAAAATATTTTTCTTCTTTCTGCACCTCTTTCATGTACTTGAAAGTGGCTGTTCTTAGGCAAATTTGAGTCTCAGTTTGATCAATACGAATGACTTAGATAATGCTTGCATCGAACGAACATGAATGTGTTGCTACAAGGAGGCCAAATGAAGTTACACAGACAATATGTAAACTCTTTGCATGTCACTGTCATTAGACAATTATCAAATTGAGATTCTTGAGATGAATATTGCACACTTGAAAGTCTTTGACTTTAGTGTCAATTCCTTGTGTGATGAGCTTACCGTGAACCATACATGATAACACCTAGAATTTGCCCCTTAGTCCGGTTGACTAAGTTATATGAACTCATGATATGATCTTAGGCAGTGGTGAAAGAGTGTGAACAAATTTGACATATACCTCTTTTGTGGCTTACCTTGTGAGTGTGTGAACCTCTTTTGAATACCCATTGAGACTTACCTTTTTGTAGATGAAACTTAATGAAAGCATGACTTGTCTTTACCCTCTACTCACAATTCTCTTGATTTGTGGTTGATTTAATATCCAACTTAGGCCAAAAACCTAAGTTGGGGGTGTGGTAAAAAGAGAAGGTAAGTCATAGAGAGCAAGAAAAGTCTCCCTTAACCCATGGTGTCGAGAAAAATGAAATCCCTCCATTTAAAAAAAAGAAAAGAAAAATAAAGAGAAAAGAGAAGAAAGAATGAAAAAAATGATAAATTCATGGAATAAAGTTATGAAAAGACAAAAAGAAATGAGGTCTTCCAAAAAATCCATGGAAAGTTAATAAAGGGATAACTTACGAACACAAGAGAAAATGTTGAAGGAAGAAATGAAGTGTTATGAGCACCACATCTCAGGATAAAAGTCACTGAGCCTAAATGACCATACCTATACACTCAGCCCCGTTGAAAGCCTTAAAAGGCCTTTTTGATCTTGAGTGAGCTGAAACGAAAGTTGATTGGAAAATACGGGCAAACCTATGGGTTAATTCATGCTTTGTGTTAATCTTTGTGAGTGCGAGTGTAGAAATTCATTCCGGAACTTTAAATTGTTAACACTTGTGTGTTAATATGGAATCATTCTTTATATGAGGGCATTTGACCACTTTGGTTGATCTTGAACTTGGATTTGAAACAATATCGTGAGCTTGAAAATCTTTGATAATGGTGTGTCACAACTTCAGTCTTTGAGTGCACAATTGAGCCTTGCATGAGTAAGTTGAGTCTTGTTGTGTGCATTCATAATTGAGTATTTTGTAGCACTGTTTGAGGCATACTTCTTAAACTGCTGAACTGGAGTTTTACTTGAAGACAAACAAAAGTTTAAGTTGGTAGTGTTGATGAGTCCACAATTTGGACTCATTTAGGGATGTATTTTGATAGGTTTAGTGTCCTCAAATGCATATTTTGTCTCTAAAACTGATAAAATGCCTTGTGTTTCAGGTATTTAGACTTGGAGACAAAGGCATGGACATAATCAAGAAAAAAAGGAGAAAAGGTAGCTGTTAAGAACAAAGAAATAAAGATCTATGGATCGCCGAACCCATTCGGCGTGTCGCCATAAGTTCACATCCTCACATTTTGTTCCAGTGAGTTGTGCCCTAAAGGAAAGGATCAAATCGGTGGTGAAGAGGAGCAGTTGGCGCGTCGTCGAGCAGTTCCGCAAATGATTACTATGTCGCCCTATTATTCCAAACGTGAAGATGCTGTAGGCTAACACAAGACGACGATAAATATACCAAAGGGCGGATCGCCGAGTTGATGAGCGATCCCGACTAACTACGCCGAGTGGTCCTTCGCAGCACAACTTTTTGAAAACCATAAATACTCATTAATATTTTTAGCTTAGTATCGAATTTCATATTTTTGAACAGTAATTTTAAGACCTAGCTTCTATTTTGAGTTTTTGAGAGTTTTTGGGAGACTTTTCTCTTGAACCTTGGATACTTGAAGATTTTCACCTTGAAGAAATTCGAAGTGGGTGTTGGAAATTCTTCATCCTAGACTCATTTGAAGTGAAAATAAATCATGCACAGTTGTTTTTATTTTGAATTGATATAGTTTTCTTCCTTTTTTCTATGTCTAGCTAAAATTCTGACTCATGGGGTGTGATTTTGTGGATATGAGTTAAATCTATTGTTTGGTGTTGCTTATGGTTTGTATATTCGCTGTTTGAATGTGATTTTATTTAGTAATTCTGTTTAAACTAAATAAGGTTGTAGTTGCAAATACGATTTCACCTTAGTGTTTTTGGCTTGCTCAAGAGAGAGGTTTTAAAACTAAGACTACTAAATTTATAGCCGGTGGTTATTGGGTTGTCATGGGTTCAACTCAAGAGAGTGAATCCTAGTCCCTCTACCACACTTTTAGTTTGAGAGAGTTATTGGTCTACGGCGGAGGTTGTGCTTAAAGGCTGCAACTCGGTGTTCAAGAGAAACTGAGTTGATTTGGGGTAAGTTTCTCGAGAGAGAATTTACCGCCCTAAAGTCAAGCCTAGTTACATATATTCAACGATGTACTATCAATAACAATTACCCTTCAGTGTCTTTTATCATATTCTGGTTACATCCCAAGAATCCCTTTACTCATTAGTCTCTCCTATTGTTGTTACTATTTTCAGTTAATTATTTGATTGCAAAACACCTTATTGTTAATTGAAAATTATGTCCACCCCTATAATTTACTATGTTTTTATTCAATAATTTCTTGTATCTATGACTAGCATGAGCTGATTTTTTCTTAGATGAAATATTCTCGAAACCACTCCATGTGGGAACGATCGAAACCCTTGGTTGGGTTATATACTAATTAACGATCATCGACGCTTATTATTGGATGAAGTATCTTTGATGACGTCAATCACAAACTCATATTAAAGCTCCTAATTTTAGTAGGTGTGACTAATCTCCAAACCTAAGAAACATTACATGTGAAAAACCTTTCACATTGCATGATATTAATACCTAAATGTGTACATGAGGATAGCCATCCAATCAACACAACAATTAGATTATAATGTGGTTACTTTACTCTCAGAGCTATCCAATTGCATACACACAAGTCTTTTACACATAGTCAATTCTCATATGTTTTTCCATTCAAGTGCTGTAGATCACGATTCATCAAAATCTCTGGAATTACTTCATGGAACATGTATAATAGCCTAATTCAAGTAGGCAATCCATCATATTCATAATTCAAATATAATCTACTAACAAAGACCCATATTCATGCTTCAAGATCCAATTTAGGAAAACCTAGAGATTCATGGATTCTTAGATAATTATTTAAGAAAACAGTAGTAATTAATCAAATTAATCATTATATAAGACAATAAACACATTGTAATCATTTTGAAAGTGAATCCATGCCATAGATTGAATACCCTATGTTTTTAGGAAAGTTCAACTTTGAATATTAGAGTTTGAAGGGTTTTGTGGAAGGAAAATATCCATAAATCAAGGCTACCATACTTTGATTTGAAATCCTTCACGAAAATGGAGAGGAAAGTTGAGTTCTTGATCCTTGGTCTCCTAGTTCTTCTTCTTCTTCTTCAATGGTGGTTTCTAGAGAGAGAAATTTTGGAGGGGAGAGTATTTGAAAATTTGATTTGGGTCTTGTGAGAACGAGTTAGTTTATTTAGTTTATGGATCTTCTGAAGTACTTATAGGTGTCTTAAATAATATTAAACGACCCTACTTAGTTAAATAATTAAGCCTAAGCCCCTCCCTTAACCCTAACTAAAAATAAACAACTAAACCTACAAGCCTCACTCACCAAACCCCACCCAGGACCGTGGGTGGGTCCACAAGCCATAATGGCAAGTCGTGGTTTAGGTTTGGGAGTTGGAGGATGCAGGGGAGGCCAATCGTCAACCCACGACCCCCACCTATGAGGCGTGGGTCCAACCACGGTTTGTGGGTGCCCATTTGTATATGCAAACTGTTTTGACATCTTTTTGGGGACTACCTCAAGGTCCCTCTCAAGGGTCCTTGGTTGGTCGTTGGGGGGTCGTACCTTAACGTGTACACAAAAAAATGTTTATAAAAAGTCTCAAAGGTTATTTTTTGACTCTAATTAATATACTAAACCCCTAATAGGTCACTAGTTTCACATTAGACTCTAGTTTAGTCTTACTAGTTTTACGTGGTGTTATATCATATACCCATTGGGAACATTCGTCCTCGAATGAGAATTTAGACACCTAAGGAGGTTAAAGTCTCAAGACTAGCAGCCCATCATGCATGAAACATTAAAATAATTCACAACTCAAAGACACACTATTAACAAGGTGCACTACTCTAAAGGAGGAAACATAATCAATGCAACATAAGGAAGTAGGAACTACATCTATCAACCCAAAATGCATGAAGTTTAACATTTCTCATTTTCATTGGAGGAACTGCCTTCTCCATAAAAAACATGCTCAACACAACATCATGGAGACAATATTCCATCTCATAAATACATAATAGAACATGTTCATCAACACATCTCATGAAGTCAAATATGCAACATCATACTAAAATCCACAACCACATGAGGAAACACATCAATAATGAAAACTCATTTTATCACAAAACATTAATTTCAGCAAGAACATGTATCATTTAAGGAAACCATGGAAAATATACCACTTATACATGACTTCCAAAATAAGCAAATTCTAGAGGAACTATTTACCGCAAGCTTGAGTAGGAGTAGAAGGAAAGAGATGAGGGTATCGGGAGTTCATATC
Source organism: Solanum sitiens (assembly GCA_016801875.1). Lineage (NCBI taxonomy): Eukaryota > Viridiplantae > Streptophyta > Magnoliopsida > Solanales > Solanaceae > Solanum > Solanum sitiens. Next base: position 1,617,788 of record JABWTJ010000019.1, read on the forward strand.
GGCCTTGGCCTCCCAAGTAGCACCTTCAACTAGATGATTTCTCCACAAAACCTTAATGGAAGCTACTTCCTTTTTTCTTAATTCTTGACTTTATGGTCAAGAATCTCTACCAGAACCTATTAATAGGAAAGGATTTCATCAACACCTGACCCTTTTAACGGAATAATGGTCACCAGTTCCCCAATACACTTTTTAATCATAGAAACATGAACTACCAGGTGAACTGGGGCCAACTCATTTGGCAAGTGCAACTCATAGGAAACTTTCGCAACACACTCCAATAATTGGTAAGGACCTACAAACCAGGAACAAAGTTTCCCCGTTTTTGCAAAACCTCATCCCACCCTTCATGGGTGAGATTTTCAAATAGACCCAATCACCAACTTCAAATTCTAGCTTTCTTCTCCTCACACCGGCATAAGACTTTTGCATACTTTGAGCCATTTTCAAACTCTCTCTAATAAGTTGAACTTATTCAATAGCTTCATAAACCGTCTTGGGGCCAATAATAGCAATGTCACCTACTTCGAACCAACCAATTGGAGACCTATATCTCCTACCATACAGAGCTTCAAAAGGAGCCATACCTATACTTGAGTGGTGACTATTATTTTAGGAGAACTCTACAAGAGGAAGTGGTCATACCAATTACCTTTAAAATCTATTACACATACCCTCAACATGTCCTCTAAAGTTTGAACTGTACATTGCGATTGACCATCCATTTGAGGGTGGAAAGTGGTGCTAAGATTCACCTTAGTGCCAAGTCCTATTTGGAATGTCTTTGAAAAGTGAGAAGTAAATTGGGGACCCCAATCCGAAATAATAGATAGAGGAACCACATGAAACTTCACTATTTACCTTTTATAAAACTTGGCATAGTCTTTTACCGAGTGAGATGCATTGACAGGAATGAAGTGGGATGATTTGGTCATCCTATCAACAATGACCCAAATAGAATCATATTGCTTTCAAGAACAGGGAAACCCCACAATATAATCCATATTCACCTCTTCCCACTTCCAAGTGGCAATTGGCATATCTTGCAAAAAGCCTCCCGACCTTCGATGCTCAACTTTGACTTGTTGACTATTAGGACATTTGGCTATAAATCCCGCAATATCCTTCTTCATACCATTCCACCAATAGAATTTTCGTAGATCACTCTACATCTTGGTGGCTCCCGGATGAATAGAATATCTAGAAAAATGAGTCTATTCTATAAATTGTTCTCTTAGACCATCCATATCCGGAACACATAATCTACCTTGGTATCTAAGTAGCCATATTCCCCTTGGGACAAAGCCTCAATGGATTTCCCGAGTACTGATTCTTTCAACTCCATCAAGATAGGATCAATGTGTTGCTTAAACTTCACATCTACATTAAAAGATGATTCGGAGACCTTATGTATTGTGAAACCACCTTGTGAGAATCTACTATTTGGACACCTAACTGTGCCAACCTATGCACATCACGAACTAACTCTTTGTTTTCATCCTCTATGTGGGTCACACAACCCATGTATAGTTTACTAAATGCATCTGTCATAACATTAGCTTTGTCGGGGTGGTAACGAACACATGTCGTAATCCTTTATAAGTTCTAACCACCTTTTTTGTCGGAGATTCAAGTCTTTTTGGGTATACATATATTGAAGACTTTTTTGATCGCCGAAAACATCTACATGGACCCTATACAAGTAGTGTCTCTATATTCTTAATGCAAATGCCACCGCCTCTAATTCTAATATATTAATCGAATAGTTCTTCTCATGTACCTTGAGTTTCCTTGAAGCATAGGCAACTAGCTTACCATGTTTCATGAATACACACCCTAACCCAACTCTCGACGTGTCACAATATACTACAAACCCATCGGTACCCTCTGGTAAGGTCAACACCGGAGCGGAAGTAATACTATTTTTCAACTCTTGGAAGCTTTTGTGACAAGCCCCCAACAACACAAACTTAGTTTTCTTTTGAGTCAAAGTAGTTAATGGAGAATCAATAGTGGAAAAACCTTCAACAACTCTTCTATAATAACCGTCCTAACCCAAAAAACTTCTAATATCAGTAGGAATTAAAGGTCTAGACCAACCCTTGACCGCATCCATCATTTTGTGATCTACCTCAATACCCTTGCTAGACACAACATGGCAAAGAAAAGCTACTGACATCAACCAAAACTCACATTTACTAAACTTTACATATAATAGGTGGTGTTTAAGGACTTGTAATACAATCTTCAAATGGTGCATGTGTTCACCATTACTCCTTGAATAGATCAAGATATCATCAATAAACACTATCACAAACATATCAAGATGTTGTCGGAATACCCTATTCATTAGGTCCATGAATACCTCCGGGGAAGTAGTTAGACAAAATGACATCACAACGAACTTGTAGTGCCCATACCTAGTTCAGAAAGCCATCTAGGGTATATCATTGACTCTCACCCTAGTTGATGGTAGCTCGAATGAAAGTCAATATTTTAGAAGTAACCGGACCCTTGGATTTGATCAAATAAATCGTCTAGGAAGGGGATACTTATTATTTAGTTACCTTGTTTAATTGGCGGTCATCAATATACATTCTAAGGGACCCATCCTTCTTTTTTTTTTACAAATAATAATGGAGAACCCCAAGGAGAGATACTCAATTTGATATAATCCTTCTCTAGCAAATCCTTTAGTTGTTCCTTTAATTCTTTCAATTTGGCCGGATCCAATTTGTATGGATGGATGGATATGAGTTCTGTATCCGACAAAATATCAATGCAAAAATCTATTTCCCATTCGGGAGGAATGCCGAGCAATTCATTGGGAAAGAATATGAAAACTCACTCACCACGGGATCCTACTCTAAAGAAGGGACCTCAGACTTAACATCCATTACCCTAACAATATGATAAATGCACCCATTGGAGATCATCTTCCGAGCTTTTAGACATGAAACTAACTGACATCTAGAAATAGAATTCCCCCCTTTCCACTCTAAAATTGTTTGTTTTGGAAATTGAAAATTGACCACTCGGGTCCTACTATCTATTGAGGCATAACAACCATGCAACCAATCCATGCCAAAAATTACATCAAAATCAAGCATGTCTAATTCTACCAAATCCACCAAGGTAACTTTGTGAGAGAAGAGAATAGGTCAACTTCTATAGACTCTTTTTTTCCACTACTAAGTCACCAACCGGGGTGGAAACCAAAAAAGGCAGTACTAATATTTTAGGTAGTATTTCAAAACTCATTACCACAAGAGGTGAAACAAAGGACAAAGTGGCACCGAGATCTAACATAGCATAAACATCACTATATTCGGGGAGCTCTCTTTGTCACCTCGGGATTGAAGATCATACAAGTGGTTTTGCTTTTGCATTGGAGTTGGAACCAATTTGAAGGTATTATTTTCCCTCTTTTAGCCTTTCCGCATGTTCTGGACAATCTCTTATCTTGTGTCCACTCTTTTCGCAAATAAACACCCATCTGAGCTAACTAAGCATTTGCCTTCATGGTTTTGCATAATATGGCCTAGCAACATATGTACCACCACCATTGCCTCCTTAACGTTTAGGGTCGTAAGCCCTATCTTTGTCAACCCTTGGAGTACTAGAAGAGACTTGGTTGGAGAATCTTTGTTTGAACCTTTGCCGGCTTTGCTAATTGGACTTAGTATTGAAAAGTTCCCTTCACCGGTTCTATCCCTCTATACTTCTCTATTCATTTTCTTGAGTTTTGTCTCCTTAATTTGTTGATCATATACCATTAGTCTTGAAATATCCATGTCATGATAGATCATTGACGTACGACATTCTTCTTCAACCAAACCGGACACTCCAATCACAAACTTATTCATTCTAGCCCTCGAATTTGACACGAAAGTTTGAGCATACTTGGATATTTGGGTGAACTTGTGAGAATAATCCTTCACACTCATACCCACTTGACGAAGGTTCATGAATTCTACAAACTTTTGTTCTGTCAACTCTCTGCGGAAAAACTATCAAGGAATGCTTATTTAAATACCTACTTATTTATGGGACCCACTCCTCTATGCCTCTTATCCTTCCATTGTTCATACAAAATTTGAGCTACATCCTTTAGTTGGTAGGCAGCTAGCTCCGCTTTCTCCTCCGAAGACACCCCCATAACACCATGTATCTTTCTAACCTCATGAACAAACCTTTGGGGATCCTCTTCCACCTTGGAACCAAGAAATTCCGGGGGGGGGGGGGGGTCTTAATCCTAGAAAAATCCCTCAATATAGAAGCCATAGAACTCACATTAGGATTCAGACGAGGCTCAACATCCCTAGTGGCTTGAGCTGTCATAGCTTTGGCTTGAGATTTTACAACTTGATCTTGGACTGTCATGGATTGAGTTTAGGACATCATGGCGTGAGTTATTATTTGCATCATTACCCAAATTATGCTTGAGTCACATTTATCGGATCATGTGGAGCTTGCTCATCTAGAGGATATTAATTCCCTTGAGGAACGCCTTGATTCATATTTTCCTCTTCCATCCTTTTTGTGTCGGCCCTTCGTGCATTCATTTCCCGAAGACACAAGAGAAGGATTAAAAGGAAGACTTTGTAGAGTTAAACTCTACGACAATACTTAAGAGTAATGACATAAATGTAAATTCGTAACATCTCATAGCCTCTCACTCATAAATGAGGCACACTTCACACGCATTAACAAGACTCTACTAGACGTGGTTTATGAGACATCACCTTAGAATTATTATAATCCTTTTCCTTTGATAACCAAGTTTGTCACGACCCAAGGTTACCCCATGGATGTAACATGGCACATGGAATCCCGAAAGGAACCCGAGTAATCCACTTAGCTTATAATTATCACATAAGTATAGAATAATAAAGAATAAAACAAAATTTCAAGTATTAAAGAAATGTTTCATCGAATAAAGCAGAAGTTTAGACAAAGTATCATTAAGCCATCTATTATAATCAGAGCCTCAACATAATAGGGTCACAACCCTTACAATAGAGAACAAGAAAATGTCTAGTACAATTAAAGAAATGAAATAACATAGAACTTGTCCTCGGATCCATGAGGACATACCACAAGCTTGATGAGAAGTCAACCCAAGCTTGAACAAGAAGAAGTAACCTTAAACGCCAGAACCTACACTATGTAGTAAAATAGAAGAAATATGGGTTAACACACAAAATGTACTAAGTATGATAGCTATGCATAAAAACCATTAAAGATGCTAAAAAGGAACATTTAGTTGAAAACTTTGCATTCGATTAGTTCATGAATTATCATAGAACAAGTGCAAAAGCATAAAATACATGCATATTCAACATATTGATCATCACAACATAAAGGAAACAAACCATAAGAACCATTAAAGAAACCTTGTGCAATGTATGGATAAGGTCCCATACCCCTATCCACACTAAGGAAAAATGTATTAAATGATTATAGGTCATAAATCCAATTCTAATTCATTCTATAATAGTGGGATTAACTTTAAACGGCATAGACCATGATATCTTAAAAAAGGAATCCGGTGTCTACCCTACACCGTAAAGGGGTTGTCCTACTTTCCTAAGGTAGAAACAAAAACTCTTAGCTTACGTGGATCCACTAGATAAATACCTATGTGGGCACATAGTTTATGGTACAATATGATTTCTTCTAGAAACCCTCCCTCTACTAACAGAGGAGCTTCCATCCCATGAGACTTCTTCTAGAAACCCTCCCTCTAATAATGAAGGAATTTCTATCTCGTAACAATATATGCTTGGTGATAAGCATGAAACCCATTGAATTTACATTAAGTCATGACTTAACTTTTATAATTAAGGAAAAATGTCTTGACACTCAACCAAAAAACTCATATTAAAGCTCCTAAGTTCAATAGGTGAGACTAGTCTCCAAACCTAAGAAACATTACATGTGACAAATTTTTTTACATTGCAGGCTATTCATACCTAAGTGTAAACATGAGGATAACCATCCAATCAACACAACAATTAGATAATAATGTGGTTTCTTTACTCTCAAGTAATCCAATTGCATACACACAAATCTCTTACACATTGTCAATTCATATATGTTTTTCCCTTCAAGTGCTATAGATCATGATTAATCAATATCTCTAGAATTACTTCATGGAACATGTATAATAACCTGATTTAAGTAGGTAGTCCATATCATTCATAATTCGAACACAATCTACTAACAAAGACCCATATTCATGTTTCAAGATCCAATTTTGGAAAACCTAGAAATTCATGGATTCTTAGATAATACTTTAGGAAAATAATATTAATTCATCAAATCGATCATAATATAAGACACTAAACACATTAAAATGTTTTGAAAGTGTGTCCATGCCATAGATTTAAAACCCTAGGTTTTTGGGAAAGTTCAACTTTGATAAATGGAGATTCAAGGTGTTTATGGAAGGAAAATATCCATAAATCAAGACTGCCATACCTTGATTAGAAATCCTTCACGAAATTCAAGAGGAAAGTGGAGTTCTTGAGCCTTGGTATCCTAGTTCTTCTTCTTCTTCAATGGTGGTTTCAAGAGAGAAACTTTTTGGAGGGGAAAGTACTTGGGAATTTGATTTGGGTCATATGAGAATGAGTTAGTTTTTTTAGTTAAGGGGTCTTATTAAGTACTTATAGGTCTCTTAATTAATATTAAATGAACCTACTTAGTGAACTAGTTAACCCTAAGCCCCTCCCTTAACCCCAATTAGAAATAAACAGCTAAACCTACTTGTCTCACTCATGAAACCCCACCTACGGACCGTGCATGGGTCCACGAGCGGTATTGGAAAGTCGTGGTTTAGGTCTGGGAGTTGGAGGATGAAGGGGAGACCAAACCTCGACCCACGACACCTACCTATAGGGCGTGGGTCCACCCATGGTTCTTGGGTGCCCATCCATAGGTTCAACCTGTTTTGACAGCTTTTTGGGGTGACCTCAAGGTCCCCCAAGGGCCCTTGGTTTTTCCTTATGGGGTCGTACCTTGACGTTTGCACCCAAAAATTTCATACCAAGTCTCGGAGGATATTTTACGACTCTAATCAATACACAACCCCTAATAGGTCACTAGTTTTACATTAGGCTCTAGTTTAGCCTTACTAGTTTTAGTGGGAATAACAAATAACTATGATGCATCCAAACCAATGGCAGTAAGTGCATCTATTTTAGTGGTAAGAGTGACTAGCTCACTCTCTAAGGCATCTAGAGTCAGCTCAGGATGGGGTCTATCTAACAGTTGAATCTCAAAGGCATCTATTCTTCTGTTCAGTGCCTGTATTTTAAGCTCCACAACTATTTCTACTGACTCCTCAATTGTCTTATGCATCAAAGGGAGAATATGTCTCAAAAGGGTCTCCATTTGAGTCTCTAGTTTCTGGACTTAGACTAGGGGTAGTAAAGTAAACCCCGTAACAATGGGAACATGTGGTGTGATCACATCACGCCATATGAAGTGGAATCTGGAGCAGTCAAATGGGGCTCCTTAGTGGGGCAAGTATGGTGCCTTTATCGGTCTACTCAAGCTAAAGTTTTTCCCCTATAGACGACAAGTGAAATTGTATACCCTTAAGTGCTTCCGCGGCGATAACATCATCTTGTATTAACCATTCATTAAGTGCCTTGGTCAGCTCAATGAAATGATCACAACCCCAAACTTGAATAGTAGCCTCTCTACATAGGCAAAAAATCAAACATGAAAATGGAAATGTGGTCTTTTCCCGCAAACCTCTCTTATGAATCTTAGCTATTAGTATTCTAGAAAATCTATCTCGTGCACGACCATCAAGAAATCAAGCACCACTTGATCCCAAGTCACTATGTTGTCTGCTATCGTGGGAGACAACCTGACTCGGACAATAGAATTTCGACACTTGGGCACAAAATTTAGAGTTTCCTTTTCTATAGGCAAAGTCAAATATCGGACCCACTCTATGTTCACTTTGTCATCAATAATATGCCAAGTTACCCTACATATCAAGGTCTCTCTCTACTCAGTATCTCCCATGGAAGCTCTATTCTGCATCATCCCCACTCGGTAATCATACTTAACCTTGCTAATGGGTTGAGCATATGTAGGGCTTTAAATAGATGGTGTACCGTAGCCTCACATAGGTAGATAGGTCCACCAAGAAACTACGCACCAGAGTTGTCACTAGTGTCGACTGTGAAAATGTCTTAGCCAGTGGCGGCAGAGCTTTTTTCACAATAGCTACATAAGAAACATATAAATACATAACCATTTGTAGAATATAGTTTCGTGGAGTCTCTACCAGCCACTCACACGAATGGTGCTTAAATAGCTCATATATCCTTGGCACATGTGAAGGCTACTGTGACAACCCGTCTCTATTCAATAATAGGTCTGGAAGGCTTCTGTTGGGCATTCAAGTGCAACCCATCCGTGAATAACTGGAACACCCTCCAACACACAATCTATTCGGCTCAATGAAAAGATGCATAGGATCAACTCTCGCATTAGAAAGATAATATGCATCTCCTAACTCAACACGTCAAAAGTTGAAACAATTGAGTCTTAGCCGAAGCTGCACCAGGTCTCACACAATCTTCTCTCGCACTCTGTGCCCCTTCCTCAGACTTCGAGGCACTATCATTACTAGGGGAGTGCCCCCCGGACATCGGGACTATCTCAAGTTTGTCTTGCATGTTGTTTCATAGTCTGAGGTGTCGTAGGATACCCCTCGATGTTTCCTAGATAAAATTCATACCCTCCATATTCTATGTTCTCATAAACAATTTGAAGTCGGACCTCAGGTGCAATGGACTTGGACTTTCACTTGTGTTGGTATGCATTTTCTTTCTATGGTGCCATCGTACATGTGGAATACTTTTGAGTACCCAAGCTATACAAAACAAAAGAAGAAAATAAGAAAATAAAACTACAAAACATAAAAATAATAGTAAACATTGTCTTTTAGGGACCTACGATTGGTTCTTACAGGCTGTAATCGATGATTCACTAGTACGGTCCATCAATGATACTATGAACCATAAGCTAAACCGTCATTCCTAATATAGACTACTAATTTGTGCCTTTGAGTGACTGGATCCGTAGATCTAAGTCGTCGATCTAAAAATTGTTACAGTTCAGGGCCAAATTTTTCAACACAATAATTTCAACATCAATTAATCCTAATAACATCTAGATTAAGCATTTCAATACATACTTCTGTATTCCATCATCCATGGGGTTTATCCATGCATTTAAACACAACAACCAATAGCCAAATCACAAACCTATGTCAAGAACACAATTAAAATCTTCTTATTGACATGTTAGACAGAAAAATCGACCACACTCACAATACTGTACCCAGTTGCAGGTCATACACTATATCTTGTACACGAGATAGAAAAGTAAGAGTTCGCAACCCTCGCGAATCGCAAATACGGGAGCTGCTTTTCATCCCCAACGTACATTTAACTAATGTAATCATACTCGCAAGGAAATTTATACCCAAGGTCAAGAAACAACTTTTATTTTTAACTAAAAATTTAAATACTTTGGTTCAAAATCAATACATTTCAGAATAAACATGAAATTGTGTCAGTGCGTACGTTAAAACTTGAAACAACCTTGCTAGAATCAAGAGCCGCTACCTTTGATTATTAGGAGAAGAAGATATGGGGAAAATATTTGAGAACGGAATAAAAAATGGAGAAAATTAGAGGTTTATTATATAATGGATTGTGGTATTTTGAAGGGTTGAAAAAGGAAGTGAAAGGTTGGCAATTTGAAGGCTGTGGAAAGTTTATCAAAAAACACATCATCAAGCATTTGGAAATACATAGTTCATGTCCTAACACACATGAACAAATGGAGTTTCATAAAGTAAACAATATGCCTTTTATTCCAACTACTAACATTGATGTACTTATTGCTACTTATAACTTTTAAAGACTTCAAACTAGGGTGTCCTAATATAATATTCCATATGTTATTTGATGTGTTCCAATCGTGTGCAGTAGTTTAAAGCATAGGTATGTTATCTTCCAAATCATAAGGTCCATTCTTTTTAGATCCCTTGGCCAGCAGTGTCCTTGTCTTCTTGTTCTTTACAACAAAGTTAGTTTCAACAAATTCAAGAGTGAAACAATTACGCTTTGAATTTTAATAAATAAGAGTAGATTTTCATTAATAGTAGGAACTACAAGAACTTATCTTAACTTTAAGTTTGATCCTTATATTTTTGCAACATGTGTTAGGTCTAACTTTGATCCATTTACAATAATTATTTTATCTGGTCCAATGTAGTATTTAAGATCATTTAGAATACCAGATTTATGTGTCATATGACTAATTTCTCTCGAGTCAAAATACAAGGTGTCATGAGTAGTGTTTTGTAAATTAGTAGCAGCCAAGCTTCTGGTAGCTCATCTGCAGCTTGGTAAGAGTAGTCTCCCCCGTATAAACACTTACATGGTTATTCCTACCACAAATTTGACATGCATTAGTTCTGTTCCTCTCATGAGTTCAACTTGAAGGATTTTTTTGAGAACCTTGTCCATATTTTCTGTTATACGAACCTGTTCCTCGTTCACCAGGCTTGAACCCATTTCCTCTAGAATTTAAGTTATTGTTTCTTGTTCTTTGAGAGTACTTTCCTCTTCCCCTGCCCGTTGGGATTAAGAATTTCATGTTATGGTTTGTCATGGAACTTCTTCTTCATCCTCCCTCATATTAATAGTTTTGAGAGTATTAACAAATTGATTAAGAGTGGGATGTGATGGCTTACCTGGCAGGACAGTCCTGAAGGTTTAGTACTTGAGACCTAGACCTGTAGCAAAATTAATTACTTTTTTATCTTCATCCATAGGCTTGTGAATGGCCACAAGGCTATCACATATGCATTTGAATTTCTTAATATATTCATCAATATTTTTGGTCCTAGCTTAACACTTTACAATTGTTATTTGAGCTGGAACTCCTTATCTTTCTTTGCTTGAAGATAAACTTCCAAGTATTCTCACATCTCATTGGTAGTTGAGGAACCTATAATCAAATATATGCTTTCTTCTATCAAGGTGCGTGAAATCTAACTTCTTAGTAACACATCCTTATTCACCCAATCATCAACACTGTTGCTGTCTTTTGCATCATTCTAAACTGCTAAAGATTTCTCAATAGTTTGTCCACTGGAACAGGTTCTTTTAGCTGGTTCATTATTTGTGATGAGGTAGGTTAATATAATCACTTAAATCAATTGATACATTTGTGTTATCCGTACAATTTAATTTGTTGGCTTAAGTTAATTGGACAAGATGCAATAAAATGGTGAAGTGAGGAGGTTGATAGTTTGTTAGTAGAATAGGCCATTGCAATTCGATATTATGATTATTCTGATATTTGGATCTAATACGTTAAAGAGAGAATAATCATTAATGCTCGGATACCATGTAAAATTCTCACGTGAAGTATAGAGAAGTAAAGGATTGTATTGATAATGAAAATTGTTGAGTACATGCTCCTTATTTAGATAAAGAATCCAATACTAGCTACACTAGGAGTCCTACTACAATACAACTATATTTTTTACATGAGTAGAATTACTACTTTAACAAAAAGACCTTATACTAATTGACTTTAGTCCCTGTGATGACCCGAGAGCACCCCCTAATCGCAACAAGTCGTACTTGACCCTGAAGGGATCTGATACAAGCCTCTTAGCATTTATTCATCACATAGGCAATAAAAGTAGTGCGAATGTCACGACCGGGGAGCACCCCCTAGACGTAACCGGCGTATTCGTCCTCGAAGAGGACTTGGACTAGCCCTTAGCATTCGTTGTAACATATCATAGGTCTAAAATACGGAAAAATTAAAAAAAAAATTACTTAGTGAAGTATACCTAGACTTCTCACATATCATATATAGAGCTTACATAGACTTCTTACTTATGAAGTTTACATAGACTTCTCGTTTAGCCAATAAAACCAATCCATAAGAAATAGTATAATACTTTGTCTCACATTAAACCATCTAAAGAGAAGTACAACATTCGATCATAACCTTTATACAAGAAAATTATGCCTTATATAGGCTTACAACAGTAGTCTCAAGAATAGGGAAAGAAATAAGTTTCTTTAGGCATAAGCAATACAACTAAGCTAGAACAAATGGCACCATCCTCGAACATTGAGGACTTACCAACAACTTGGGGGAAAAGTACAAGTCTTCTTGCAAAGTTTCCTACAAGCTCTTCACTGTCCGGAACATACAATGTTGGGGGGAAAGGGAAGAAATATGGGTTAGTACAAACCACATGTACTAAGTATGGTTCCTATGCATAAAATCATCAATGCATGAAAAAAGCACAATTTATTCAAAACCATGCATACTGTCAAATAACCTTATCATGCACATATATGGAACATCATAAATCAACCCAACATGATATTAACCCAACACATAAACAACTCAAAGCAATACTTGTGCAATGCAAAAAATAGAACCCCATAACCTTATCCACACCTAAATATCACATTAAGTCACTTACTTCATACATATGACATAGCCTCATATTTAATCATAACATACATGATTCATAAGATCTTATATAATTTGACCTATATAACATATAATCAACTTAATCATATAAGAATACTACTAGGACCATCCCTTAGGATCCTACATGTGCAATGTGGAAGTGAAGTCCCATACCCCCCCCCCCCGCCCCGATGGTGTAACCTTTAAGACAAGACCTAATAAGAGTACACATACTTAACATGTTCATTTACTTTTACATTAGGGAAAGAAGTGAAATAACCGACATGAGATCATGTGAGCTACATGGGATTTGGTGTTCTACTCCCACACCGAAAAGAGAGCGTTAACACTTGCCTAAGGTGTAACCTTTCGTACATAGTTATATAGGTGGATCCACTAAGCTAGGGTCCTATGTGGGCACATAGTTAAGGGTCGAGGAGATTATTACTAGAAACCTTGACTTTCTAGACGTGGAGGTTTCCATCTCATGATATAACACATATCTTGGGAATCCGGACTTACTAAACATAAGGAAACCCATGTGGGGAACCGGACTTACTAAACGTGAGACCCATCTCATTTACATGCCCTTTCGGTGCTAAGCATTTATTCCCTTTAGTAATCATCATAATCATCATACAAGTTCACATTATTCTCTTCTATACTCCCATGTAAACATCTCATCATAATAGCTCATAGGTATTCATAAGTGAGAACTATCCTTTCACCTTTGGAACCACATACAAGTGAGTAAACCTTTCACTGAACACTTTATTATAATCATGAGGAACTACTTTAAATCATATTATAGTCATATCATAACATGCATGCATACTTCATAGCTAATTCAAGTGTCTAGGGTTAAGGATGAGGAATGCTTATCATTAACATCACAACAACACATTAAACATAAGAGCATTACTATCTAAGCAACTCACCTTTCATAATTAAATTCAAGAAGAACCAACCTTCATACCTTATTGCCGTTTCATGGACCCATACTTCCATTCCAATAATACATAATCAATACATAAACAAGGTAAATACAACAAGCAATTACATAATTAATGTCAATGTAATCAATCAACATATTCATCCTCTTCACAATTCACCCTATCAATTCATGGTTTTCATGAAATTGGGGAATTACATGGGTCCATGGGAAACTTGGGTGAATAACAAGAATTAAACATCAATGTATACTTAACCAATATCAATTCATAATAACCCATCACAATTGGTTCATAATTTAACCTTTCAAAGAAGACCCATGTGTAGAGGAAAACCGTAGTTTTGGGGATTTAGAAATCATCTTTTGGAGGAACCTCTTGGGAATAGGAATCTAAGAGTGTAAGAAACCATACCTTAAAGATGAATAACCATGAGATTTGAGTACTTTGGATATTTGAGTCTTCTTCTTGAACTTCAAAGTGTCTTCAATGGAGGATGAGGTAGAGAGAGAACGTAGAGAGAAGTGGGAGGAATTGGTTCAATTTGTGTTTGAGTTTTGAAGTGGGAAATAGGTGACAATGACCCAAAACCAATATATAGTCAAACCCCAAAATACCCAAAATACCCCTCATTAAGTTGGACTTCCAAAAGTGAAGTCCAACTTGACTTTGGCTGTGAAAGCCCGCCCACCTTCAAGACCCACTTCACGAGCCGTGAAGTGCTTAACGGCCTGTGGTGGTAGTCGTGGAGGGTGAGGCAGTAGCTCCTGCAACGTGCTGTCCTAAGAATGTTCTAAGTGAATTTCACGACCCATCCCCCTTCCGTGAACATGCACTACGGAATGTCAAGTGGCTCGTGGTGCTCTAAGTAGTTTCTCATCCAAAACTACCCCTTCCCCGAAGCGCCTAAGACAAGTCCATGAACAAGCCACCCCTTCCATCAAGTGCACCACGAGTCGTGAAGGGGCTCGTGGTGCCTTCAAAATTAGCTAGTCTTAGATGGCCTCCCTCATTTATGGCCATGGCATTTTCACGAGCTCCCCACCTGGACGTGGTCATGACTACGGGCCGTAGTCATGCTCGTTAAGGGTGAGGCAGTAGCCTCCCTTTTTGGGGCAGCCTTGGCTTGCCCCTCAAGGGTGGGTATCCCTCCCTTGGACTTGATCCTTCGATCCTATTTTACACACCTATATATTTCCCCATCATCTCCACATGGTTAGAGCCTTAAACAAACCTTTTTGAACAATCCTACCACCACTAGCACCACCATAGTTTAGGTTACTAGTTTACCGGGTGTCATTGTCGTTTCTTAGCGTTTTGATTTAAATGCTTCCCAATTAGGTTGAATTCATTAATTTAGGTATATGAACACTGTTTTAAGGCTTTTTTCATCAAGTGAGGCTCTAGACTAAGTCATGGACTTTCAGAGTGTTATATTATCCCCCCTTAGGAACATGCGTCCCGAATGACACCAAAAGCTTTTTCTTTGGAGAGGAAAGACTCAATACTAGCAGCCCAACTAACAACAACAACAAATCAAATTGATTCATAGTTCATAATATTACTTCACAAATCCATTTAACACGTAAACATGGTATTACACATAGCAACTCAATTCACAATTTATCACTTATAAGAGCTCAATTCATCATACCACATAATGAGGAACTACCTTCTCAATATAAACATAAGCTCAGCATGAAAATCAAGATTTACCATGCAATTAACATGCTCACTACAAATCTCATATAGACAACTATACACATACATATAAGTGCAAGTTAACAAGAGAGCATTTTTCATGAAAATTCATTTTAGCATGAACCTTTTACTAATATATGCATATTTTGCAAAGCAAGCCAAATTAAACATTATTCATAATTTTCATTTTAAGAGAGTTACTAACCTGAAATTTGGCTAGAATTTTAAGGAAAAATATGAGGGTAAAGGGACTTCATGTCGGCCTCGACCTCCGATGTTGCTCCCTCAATTAGGTGGTTTCTCCATAGGTCTTTTACGGAGGCCACCTCTTTGTTCCTCAACTTCTTGACTTGGCGGTCTAGAATTTCAATCGAAATCTCTTTACAAGAAAGGTTCTCATTCACCCTAACCCTTCAATAGGGAGAATAGACACCAGGTCGCCAACACATATCTTGACCATAGAGACATGAAATACGGGATGAACCGGAGCTAGTTGACTTGGTAGGTCCAACTCATAAGCCACCTTCCCGACCCGTTCCAATATCTCATAACGACCCACATGCCGGGGACTAAGCTTCACCTTTTTGCCAACTCTCATCACCCCTTTCATGGGTGAGATCTTCAAGTAGACCCTGTCACCTACTTCAAATACAAGGTCTCTTATTCGATTGTCGGCATTAGATTTTTGCCGACTATAGGCTATTTTTAACCCATCCCTTATTATCCGAACCTTCTCTAATGCTTCATAGATTATATTAGGACCAAGGAGTGAAGACTCAACAACCTCAAACCACCCAACCAGACCTACATCTCCTACCATAGAGTGTTTCAAAAGGTGCATCGTCCCAATTAACTTTGAAATATATTACACAAGATCTTAACATATCTTCTAGGGTTTGAATGGTATCGTTCGATTGACCATTCGTTTGAGGATGAAAAGCGTGCTAAGCTTCATTTGAGTACCTAACCATTTTTGAAAAGACCTCCTAAAAGAAGAAGTGAATTGAGCACCTCTATCTGATATGATAGAAAAAGGGATCACATGTAATCTCACAATCTCATTAATGTATATTCTTGCATAATCCTCTGCCGAATAAGTAGACTCGACGAGGATAAAGTGAGTGGATTCGGTCAATCTATCCATAATATCCCAAATTGAGTCATTTTTCCTCCAGGTTCGAGGCAACCCAACAACAAAGTCCATATTAATTCCTTCCCACTTCCAGGTAGTAACATCCATTACTTGGGTTAGACCTCCTGGCCTTTGATTCTCGGCTTTAACTCGTTGGTAGTTTGGACACCTAGTCACAAACTCTAGCATGTTTCTTTTTAAACCATCCCACTAATAGACCTCTTGGAGATCACGATACATTTTGGTGGCACCTGGATGAATAGAATATCGGGAGCCATGAACTTCTTCCAAAAATTTCCCTCTCAAATTATCAACACTCGGTACAACACAATCTACCTTGGTACCTAAGCACACCATCCCCCCTTGGGAGAATGACTCATTGAACATACTAAGTATCGATTTCTTCAACTCCATCAATAGAGGATAAAGATGTTGTTTAGACTTCACCCCAACCACTCAAGATGATTCGGAGTTATGATGAACCATAAAACCTCCTTTCGGAGAATCTTCTAACCGAACACCCAACCGGGACAATATATGAACATCCTTCACAAGGGCTTTCTTACCTTCCTCTACATGAGACACACTACCCATGGTCATAGGACTTAAAGCGTCCGCAACCACATTGGCCTTGCCGAGTTTCAACCATCTTCTTTGTTGGAGATTCAAATCTTTTTGAGTGAACACATATTGAAGGCTTTTGTAGTCGGTAAATACATCCACATGGACACCATAAAAATAATGCCTCCATATTTCAAAGGCAAACACTACGGCCGCTAATTCAAGGTCACAAGTTGGATAATTCTTCTCGTGCACCTTGAGTTGTCTAGAGGCATAAACTATCACCTTACCATGTTGCATGAGGACACAAACCAAACCCACTCGAGAAGCGTCACAATACACTACAAACCCTTGGCTACCCTCCAGTAAGGTCAACACCAGAGTGGAGGTAAGCTTATCTTTCAACTCTTTGAAACATCTTTTACAAGCTTCCGACCACTCAAACTTAAATTTTTTTTCGGTCAAGGATGTCAAAGGAGACGCGATAGATTCAATGGTCTACAAACCTCCTATAATACCCAGCTAAACCCAAGAAACTTCAAATATTAGTTGGAGTCAATGGTCTGCGCCAATTCTTCACCGCTTCCATTTTCTTTGCATCGACCTATATACCCTCACTTGACGCAATGTGACCAAGAAAAGCAATTGATATCAATAGAAATTTTCAAGACCGGGGAGCACCCCCTAGAAGTAACACAACGTACTTGACCTCTCGGAGATCTTGTACAAGCCCTTAGACATCTTTCATTGCATAATCATAATAAAAATAGCGAAAAATTAAAAACTTTTCATAGCACATCATATGCTAGAATATCACTTCATATATATATATATATATATATATAAAATATCATAATACATAATTAGACTCTAAGTCTCTTTACCATCTTAAGACACAACTCAATAGAATAGAATAGAATATGGACACGACCCTTACAACATAAAATATACATCTAAGTTATTACATAAACTCGAAGAACATCTTGACATAGGCAACCCTTGAATCATAAGGGTCCCTTTACTTGAACTTGGGAGATATATCCATGTCCTTCACTTAGGAGACATACTCTAGACATCAACACCTAAATTTTATGTAATAAGATGAAGAAGAATGATATTAGAACAAGAATTCCCTAAGTATGACAACCATGCAAAAACATGCATTTAAAGAGGACAGTTCATTTGAAATCATGCAACGTGTCATTTTAGTAAACTTCATGAACATAGGAACATATAAGCACAATATAGTTCACATGCATCATATACACATGGATACTACTCATAATAGCACATAAAGCCATGTATCATACTTTGAGGCATATTCAATACGTACAATACATTACCTCTCTTTTATCTTACTTCTTTCCTTAAGTAACCCTCAAGTGTACTAAGTACAATGCATCACCTTGAGGTCACCTTACAATAGTCTATCATAGATATGCTTCATAAACATAACCACATATATTCACAAGTCATAAGAACATCATAAACATAAGCTTCACACAAGCACCACCATCTAAGACAACACCTCAGTCACACTAGTGCAATGTGTTTGTAGCATCCCATAATACTACTTCCACAAAGTGTACCTAAGAAGTCACCCTAGACTAGACATAACATACTCAATAAGTTATAACACCTTCATTTATAACTAGACATAAGGGCACATACTTCATAACATCATATAAGCACTCACTCCATTACTATAACCTTAGTCATAACTCATTTACTTCATATCATAAGTAAACCCCCCTCACAACTCCTTCACAAGCTTACTTGTTCAATGTATACATAGAGTCCCATACCCCCACATATACTAACTAAACCCATTTAGAAGCTACAAGTGCAATTCATACACATAAACATAATTCATGTCTTAACATAGCAAAGTCACTTAACATACATTCATACAATTCATACATATCATAACATAAGTCTTCATTTCATAAAAGTACTAATCTTATCCTTTCTTGAAGTTCACTTGTGCAATGCATGGGTAGGGTCCATAGTCCTACCTATAGTAAGCAACCTTCTAAAGGAGTTATGATAAGAGTCCATAATCTTATCTTAGTTCATTTCTTACTTTGGGAGACATAGCCATAACCGACATAGACCATGTGAGCTACATGGAAGCCGGTGTTCTCCTCCCACACCGAAAAGGGAGGTTTAACACTTTCCTAAGGTGTAATAAATTATACATAGCTATCAAGGTAGAATCCACAAGCTATAACCTACGGGGGCACGTAGTTATGGAACATAGTGATTGCTTCTAGAAACCTTGACTTACTAGAGTGGAGGTATCATGAGACAACGTCTATGTTGGGAACCCGGACTTGCTAAACGTGAAGGTTCTCTTGTGGGAAGCTGGACTTACTAATGTAAAGCACCCACTCTCATTTGTCATGTTCACTCGTAGCTAGGCTCTAACTCCTATTTTAGATATATTTAAGACTTTAATGTATTAGTTCATAAAGAAGGCTTTAGGAGCTTGCTCCTTCATACATCATATTGCTCAAAGGATTCTAAGATGATAATGTTCTTTCATCATAGACCCTACTTCATGTGAGAATGTCCTTTCAGATGTTCATACAATCATACATCATGTGTGTGTGCGCATACAATGTGAGATCTATATTCACATAAACACCTCTAATCACACATGTTCATAACTTAATTAATCATATACTTCACATGCATATAAATATGTAATGACACATAGGAGAACTACATTTTCATTAGTAATCATAAATCTACTATATTCATAGTCATGCATGAAGTGTGTGGGTACATTGGTCAACATGATCACATAATGGCTGTAACATAACATTGAGGAATCCACCCTCTATGGATCAGAACACATGTACAACATTCCTCAAATCTCAAGTTATACAAACATATAAAGTATTAAGGACTATTGATGACACACACTCACATTACATCAAAGGAGACAAGAACGTATTAAATCATTAGAATAGAAGATTCCTTACATAATTTGATCACAAATTCATATCGGGTTCATATAGGTAGGGTCATGCTATAAGAGTATTCATCATAATTAGCCATCTTGGACCACACCTGATCCTAACATGATCATTACATATACACAACATCATCCACAGACCTAAATCATGCAACTAGTATGGAAGACTACTCATATACTCCATATAAGATCAATTTACTTAGAACATGATACTATAATTAAGGCTACATCCTTCAACTTCCTAAACATGGAAATCATCATATCAATTCATCTTACATCGGTGCCTTAAAGGCCATGATCATCACATATAAGGATATACAAGAATGTAAACACCGCCACCATAAGTGCACTATATCAATCATCACAATTCAATATACATTCTAAGCTAATTAGAAGAAATAGGTCAACTTACCAAATTCCGAAGCTAATGATCATATTGATCAATTCCCAACAATTCATAATGAATTGACATAAAGGAATATATAACTAAACAATTCATTATAATCTAAACATAATTAGATCATCACATCATCAAGATCACAAGACCCACATTTTAGGCCAATTTGAGAAATTAGGAGGATTATGGGTTGTTCATGAAATTGGATTGAAATTCTTTATTAAAACAATTTTTAAACATAAATCATCATTATAATGACTTTGAAATCAATTTGACAATGAACCCATGGCTAGATTGAAAATTGGGAATATTGGTCTTTGAATCACTTTTCACCTTGCTGTTTTCCCTTTCTTATCCTTATGTGTAAGTGACTTTTCTCTTTTCTTGTGTTTATTTTGCTTCATATGTATACTTTATTTATTTTTTTATTTTTTTAGTCACTTCTGTTTTGTTCTTTCTTTCTCTTCATTCTTTCAACCCCACTTTCCGGGGTTTTCCTCATAACAGCCACCCTCAACTCATGATTTTGCCATGAGTCAAGGTTCACAATACCCATGGTTGGGTCAGGGCCAAAACAAGGTTGCTTTCTGCATTAGACACCCTCAACTTATGCTTTTGGCATAAACTGAGGTGCACATTTCCAAGGAGGGACCAGGGCCAACACATTGTTCCCAGAGAAGATCATTTGGGGTGAAAAAGAAAGATCTATTTTAAGCTCAATTCATTTGGATCAAAAAGGGATTAAATTCATTTGTTTTATGTTATTTTTAGGCTCAAGATTGACTATTTCGAAGAAGGGCCTATGATCCTTTCCTAATTATTTATTTCGGCTTACTTTCAGCAAGACTAACCAGGCAAGTTCTAGCTCAGTATCAATGGTGGCTCATTCGAATTTTCCTCACACTCACTTGACATCTTGTTACACTACCAGATTATCAGACACCTAGTTCGAGTCTTAGATTTAGGGTCATGCAGTAGTGTATCTCTATGTCATGCTTAGAGCCACACATTTATCAATTACTATGCCTAGTCATTGCATCGGGATATCATTTCAGTTTTAGCAATCAAGCTTCAGAGTTATACTATGTACACAAGATATAAAAATGGCGGTTCAACATTAAAAGTAAATAGTCTCTTGGGGAGAAAGAACACAGGCAAGAAAACCCCAAGAGAGGATCGTGAATTGGGCTACTCAAACTTCACCCTAAAATTCACTTTCCATTTACCCCACCCCCAACAAAAAAAAATGCAATTGTCCCCGATGCAAAAAAAACTAAAATACATGAATGGTAGGTGAAGCAAACCTGAGGCGCAAAGCACCGGCGATCAGCAAGCTGGTGGGTCGGGTTCCCCAGAACCGACTCCCTCCGTAGTCTGGACACCCTCAGTAGTGTCCTCAGCAGCAACAACACTATCAGTAGTGCCTCTCACTGTCTCCACAACTCTGAAGCTAGATGCCCCGGCAGCTAACTCTACAGCCCTTAACGTACGGGCCTCCTCATCGGCAATCGAGGCTCTCCTCGTAGCCTCCATCTCACAACGCTCCTTCTTCCTCGCCCTAGCCTCGTCCTTCTCTCGACATCTGCGCCTCTTGGCATGCTCTCTTGGGGGAGGTGGTGGAATATCAGAAGTGGTGAAGAGAGGATCCATCACTGTGTCCTCAGCAGGCTCTGCAGAAGGGGCCTCAGACTCAGGCACCCTAGCCTCTAGGATCATATCAAGATCTGCTCGCAAACTCTCAACCGCAGCCTGAGGGGTCAACACGTCCACCGGAGGGGCTGGCCGGGCTAGCACCCGCAACTCAAAGGCGTCTAAGCGCTGATGAACCTCCAAGATCTTCCTCTCTGTGTGCTGTGTTATCTTGCGCTCTCAGCGCTCCTCCGCCTCAGCAATAGACCTCTGCATCCAAGGCTGGATGTGATGCAGAAGTGTGGCCATCTGAGCCTCTAGTTTCTGGACCCTAGAAAGTGGGACCAGAGCGGGGGAAGGGGCTGAGCGAGAAGAGCTCGGGGCAGTGCTACTACCCGGGATAGACTCGACCGGGGTAGTGTCAGTGGGTGCAGAAGCAGCCTGGGTAGTCGCTTGAGCATGCGCTACAGTGTCTGCCAGGTTCTCACCAAGTGGAGGCATCTCTGGGTGGGGCCCTCTACGTGGAGCCAACTCATTGGCCTCATCCCTGATGAGGCCGATATCAACATTGCCCTGCGGGGTCTTGAGCTGATCAATGTGCTAGATGGGCACACCTGCGGACCTGCATAAGGAAAACACCATGCACGGAAAAGGGTAAGTCGTGGTGACCTTGAAAGCCCTCTCGTGCATGACCGCCTGGAGAAGCCAAGCGAAGTCAACCTCAAACCCTGCCATCATCGCTGCCATCAGAACTGCACGATCCCATGTAACTATATTATCAGCAGCAGTGGGGGAGAGGCAGTGGCGGACAATCAACCATAGAAACTTGGCCGTGAAGGTCAAGTTAGCCTTCCTGATGGCTCTTTTCGGCTCCATTACCCAGTCAGCAGCATCTCCATCAACAGATAAGTGCTGGGCCATCCACCTCTTAGTGGTCTCTCTTAGCGATGGCTCACGCAAGAACCGGCCCTCTTTAATAATTTGCCACTGGTAGTCGAACTCGGCGGTGAGAGGGGTCCTTGTAGCATCAATATCCTCGCCGTACAGATACTGGGGGATGGCTGGCAGGGAGATGTCGACCTATATGCCGCGGACTCTGACGTGATCAAGTGGGGCCTGTTTGGCGGGGGTAGCCCGCCTATCAATCTGTGATCGGAGAGTAGCCACATAAGAGGTGTAAAACTCTCGGACCAACTCCTCACTGTATCGGCCCAAAGAACGAGCCGTCCATTCTAGCCGGTGTCTGGTGAAGAGAGTGTGGATATCCGGCATGGTGGGAAGACTACCCGTAAGGACCCGCCTCTCCAGTGTAAGGGTCTGTGTCATGACGCCCTTATCATTTAGCAGCTTGGCGTCTGTATATACTTGGTATTGCCCGTCGACACACCACCGATTGGGCTGGTCGGTAACCGAGAAGGGACTCCAGTCGGTGAGCATGGAGTGGAATCAGTACTGTCAGCCTCATCAGATGAGGTAGACTGTGCAGCTGTGGCGGGTGTAGAGGCTTCTGCGGACCCGGAGGCTTCCTCCAACCAAGAAACTCCTAAGGAGCCAGACGCTCCTTTATCTTGTGTAGCTGACCCAGAAGGTGTGTCGGTCAGTGTGCGCTCCTCATCAGACTGGGAGGCAGTGACTACGCCGGACGCCACCTTCTTGGGCGTGGCTCTGGTAGCACGTGCAGCTCGTGCTGGAGTGGCAGTGCCTGGGGGCACGTGCCTATAACCAGTCGGGCAGACGGGGCGACGGACTTTGAACGCCCACGTGCGTAAACGCGATCTTGTTTTGGTGCCATGAGAGATAGTACCTGTAAAGAATCCTCATTAGTACTAGAAGGAGCAAACAAGACAAGCAAAAATGAAACAAAATACACATAAGATCAAATTTGTAATGACATCTCTAAAGTAGCAGTGAAACACGACGGAACAGTTGACGGCCCGTCGTGAGTATGACGGACAGTCATGGGGTCCGTCATGTATTACTTAAACAATATTTCTTTGGAGACCCTCAGAAGGAAAATCTCTGACAGTTACGACGGATAATCAGGACGGACCGTCGTGATCATGACGGTCCGTCGTAGATGTCCGTCATGGGGCACTTAGAAAAAGTATGTAGGCCCTTAGGAGAGGGATCTCTGACCGTCAAGACGGTTGTGCAGGACGGACCATCCTGGTTACGACGGTCCGTCGTATAGGTCCATAAGTGGACACTTGGAAAAAAATTGGAGACCCTTAGGACTGTGGTCTCTGACAACCACGACGGTTGTGCAGGACGGACCGTCGTGGGTACGATGGTCCGTCGTAGATGTCCGTTAGTGGACACTTAGAAAAATATTGGAGACCCTTAGGATAGGGATCTCTGACCGTCATGACGGTTGTGCAGGATGGACTGTCGTGGGAATGACGGTCCGTCATATAGGTCCGTCAGTGGACACTTAGAAAAAGTTGGAGACCCTTAGGAATAGGGTCTCTAACAACCATGACGGTTGTATAGGACGGACCGTCGATGGCACGACGGTCCGTCGCATATGTCCATTGGAGAAAACAAATCGTGGGGTGTTGGGACACACCCTATGATGGTCCGTCGTGGGTACGACGGTCCGTCGTCGGGGTCTCATTCTGTAATTTAGTGACAGAACTAAGGATGCCACAATCATCCCCTGTGATTCAAACGAAAGACTCCATATTAAACTACATATTTCTAACCCAAATACCTAGCAAACTAGCGATGCTAAAACACCAATTTCTCGAGTTTAAACAAGGCAATTCGTGGGACTATCAACCTAGGTTAGACAAGATTCCAAAAAAAAACATATACCCCTGCTTTGATTCGGTTAACCGACTACACACATCAATTGTAATTATAAGTGTAGGTCTTTAAAGCATGTCATGTTGTCTTTAGCATACTACAAGGGATCAACAATGAAAGACCCACCAAACAGAAACAGGTCAATAGTAATTTAAAAACAAAAATGTAGTGTAAATGGGTAGAGATCAAAAACACATACCTGAGAAGAGGAGAAAAACAAGCAAGTGAGGCACACAGCTAGGAAGATCAGAAACACAGCAGCAGACTCCGACCAGCAGGAAGGAGATTGGGGAAGGGTAAAATGAGAATGTGGGGATTTGGGGAAGTGATGGTGGATCAGTTGATAGGGAAGAGGATGAGGATGGAAGGAAGTTGAAAAGGGAGGAAATGGGAGATAGAGGGAAAGAAACGGTTGAAATGAAGGGGTGGGGAGTTTAAAAAGGTTTAAAACTTTTAAAATTCCCCAGCCGGGTCGGGTCGGGTTGCTGGTTAATGATGCGACGAGTCCCCGACGATGGTCCGTCACATGTGTGACGGTCCATTGTGGGTTCCGTCGCGGGTGCCCTAATTTTAAAAAAATAGACAAACTTACCTGGCACGACGGATTCCTGTGACGGTCCATCGATGGATCCGTCATTGAGTGTTTCAGACCAATTTCTGTAGATTTTTCTGGTGATGTGCTACCTGCAAAGTTAACACCCATTAAGCTATTCTCTATGTGTTTGACTGGAGACTTAGTGGACACGGACCCTAAACTATGCTCTAGCCAATACTTCTAACAAAACGAAAAACAAAGAAAATGCGACTATTACGAAAAAAGAAAAAAAACTATAGTTGGCTTAAAGGATACATATTGGGTTGCCTCCCAACCAGCGCTTGATTTAACGTCACGGTACGACGGAGGATACTCGATTACTCAGACTACATCAAGATTATATGGCTCGATCACTTCATTCGCCGGTTCAGCATGCCCCAAATAGATTTTTATTCGTTGTTCGTTCACCTTAAACCGCATACCCTCCTTGTTTACCAACTCAAACGCTCCGTGAAAGAATAGTTGGGTGATCAAGTAAGGGCCAGTCCATTTGGACTTGAGCTTGCCCGGAATCAAACGCAACCTAGAATTGAATAAAAGCACCAAATCCCCAACTATAAAATCGCGTTTCTCAATCTTCTGGTCATGGTATTTCTTCATCTTTTCTTTGTAGAGGGCTGAACTTTCATAAGCTTTTAGGCGAAATTCATCGAGTTCATTCAACCCATTTAACCTCTGTTCTACAGCTTCATTCCAATCCATTTTCAACTTCTTCATAGCCCACATGGATTTGTACTCTAATTCAACCGGTAGGTGACAAGCTTTCCCATATACAAGTTGGTATGGGGACATACCTATGGGAGTCTTATATGCTGTCTGGTAGGCCGAAAGAGCATTATCAAGCCTCCTTGACCAGTCCGTTCTACTAGCGTTCACTGTTTTTGACAAAATTTGTTTGATCTCCCTATTTGACACCTCAACTTGCCCACTAGTTTGAGGATGGTAAGGAGTGGCCACATTATGGCGAACCCCATATTTCTCCAATAATCGCTTAAACAATTTGTTGCAAAAATGGGATCCCCCATCACTAATAATTGCCCTTGGGGTACCAAATCGAGAGAATATATTCTTTTTCAAGAATGCAGTGACACTCTTCCCTTCATTGTTTGTGAGGGCGATAGCTTCCACCCATTTAGATACATAATCAACCGTTACTAAAATATACTTTATTCCATGAGAACTCACAAAAGGACCCATAAAGTCAATACCCCAAACATCAAATAATTCAATCACAAGAATGGGGTTTAGAGTGAGCTCTTGCTTTCTTGAAATGCCGCCATCTCTTTGGCATCTATCACATGCTTTGGCGAACTCATGAGCATCTTGATGAATAGTTGGCCAATAGTAGACACATTGTAAGATCTTATGAGCGGTCCGTATACCACTATGATGTCCACCAACGGGTGAGGAATGGCATGCCTCTAAAACACTCAACATCTCAACTTCTGGCATACAACGCCGAATAAGCCCATCGGCACAGATCCTATATAAGTATGGTTCATCCCAAAAGAACTTCTTCACATCGTACATGAACTTTTTCCTTTGATGAAAGGACAAGTCCGATGGAACAATATCGCTAGCCAGATAGTTCGCAAAATTTGCGAACCATGGAATCAAGTCTTGTGAAGCAGCCAATACATGCTCATCGGAGAAAGTATCATCAATATCAGTCTTATCCCCTAACTATCTCATAGCTTCATCTTCTAAACGGGACAAGTGATCAGAAACTTGATTTTCGGTCCCTTTTCTATCCCTCACCTCAAAGTCAAATTCTTGCAGTAGTAAAACCCAACGAATCAACCTCGGTTTCGCATCCTTCTTTGCCATCAAATATCTCAACGCTGAATGGTCAGTATGCACTATAACTCTAGTACCTAGCAAATAGGATCGAAATTTTTCAAAAGCAAAGACTAATTCAAGGAGCTCTTGCTCAGTCACTGTGTAGTTCTTCTGAGCTTCATTGGGGGATTTACTAGCATAGTAAATGGGATGAAGGATTTTGTCCCTTCTTTGTCCATCTTCACCAGGATTATCATGTAATAACCGACCATGAGCATCAACTGGAGATGGGATGTTCTGGTTTGGTTCATCATCGTTAATACCCAAGTTTCGATTCATATTGCGTAGTGTACGCTCTAATTCGTGGTCGTAGGGAAACAAGGGTTCTCTTCCTCTCCGCGTATTTGGCATACAAGGAAGTTAGTTCTGCAAGAATAAAAAACAACAGAAAAAGTAAAATTAGGAAAATATTGACTAAACTTTAGTAATAAGTTTAAGTTAATCTAAAAGCTACTTTCCCCGGCAGCGGCGCCAAAATTTGATACGCTCAAACTTACTTCTCAAATAAGAAGTTAAGCGGTCGTATCAAGTAAAGAAACCAACTAATGAGGTTGGGATCGATCCCACGAGGAGAATAGTTCAGACTTAACTTTATTCTATTATTACTACTATTTAGTCAACTATTTCCCTGGAAAACAAAAGACAAAAAAAAGGGGTTTTCTTAAATTAATAAAAATGATTAACTAAATTAAAGTAGACAACTAACAGATTCAAATCTTGATGTTTAATCAATTAATAAAAGTAACTAGGGCTTAAGTGTTCCCCACAGGTTCCTAACTTGATAATTCTAACTATAACAATTCTTTCCTAGTATCTTGCATGTAAAGTGATAAGTTATGTATCTTTAAATCCTTGGTCCGGCATCTAGAGAATTTCACTCCGCACCTTGGTCCGGCTATGTGTTTTGCTATACTAACCCTTATCTTTACCTCATATTAAGCATTGTATTCGATATTTGACTAAGTTATTACCTCGTACCAACCGACACTAGCCCATTAGATAGTATACACTAAATCTATGTTGATAATTCTTTTCCTATTTTCTACCTCCTTGGTCCGGCAAGTAGCATTAAGGAGAGTTCTAACATTGGCCACCCGTTAAAAAGACTTCTACACGAAAGAATTATCAATACATGCAAGACAGTATTCTAGAATTGTTATTTTAGTTAGATTTTACCTTATTGTTCACCCATGGTTCCCACAACCCTAGTTATGGAGTTTAGTTACCCATGGTCATAATCACACTATTCATATTTTTAATATAAGAATTCATGCACTTACTTTAATGAGAAAGAATAAAATCCAAAAATTCACTTGATTAATCAACAAGAACACCAACAATCAATTCCAGAAAAAGTGTATCAATTACTGAAATTAATTCTTCAATACTTGAACAAGAGAACTAAAAATTATCCAAAAGTTTAACCCCAAAAACGAGGTTTTTTGAACTATTTATAATAAAAACAAAACCTAATAAAAGAAGGATTCTAATTAATGAAAATCTGTCCAAATGCGTCTGAGTCGACGGACCTCGTGACGGACCGTCGTGGGCACGACGGACCGTCATGGCCTACGTCGTCCCTTACTTCACAAATTCTTCTTCTGCTTTCTTCATTACCCTCGACGGACAGGTATGACGGACCGTTTCAAGCACGACGGTCCGTCGAGGGGCTCTGTTCCATAATACTTAACTTCTTGGAATTTGGGTACTGGGACTACTTTCTAATCATTACGATGAACCAGCAGGACGTACCATCGTGGCTATGACGGTCCGTCATGAACTTCCGTAGTCCCGTACTTGGTCAGACTTCCCCATCTTACTTCAGCAGCTTCTCTCCTCACTACGATGCCACCTACGGACCGTCACAGCCTCGACGGACCGTGATAAGCTCCATAGGTGGTCTTTTCTGCATTTCTTGCTCAAAACTCCCGCGTTCATCTTTGGACAGATTTCCTGCAAATAAAGAGAAACTTACATAAAAAATCAATACAAAAAGGCTTTAGACACACACTAAACTTAAGGAAAAAGCATTAAAAATACCGTGAAACCACGGTACATCAACACCCTCAACTTAAATTCATTGTTTGTCCTCAAGCGACACACTATGACTCACTATAAAATCTTTGTACAAGAGTATCCACATTTTAGCTTTCGCTATCATTTGGCTATCAATCCCGATCATTCTCATTATGTTCATGCATGTTATCATTATTAGGCTTGAATTATGTGGAACCAGACCATGACACAGACTCACTACGCACTGACACCTATCCTCAACAACAGGAGGTTATTTCATACAATTTCAATTTCTAGCATGACATTAGATTTCATAAACATGCATCATTAAGGAGAATTGTTACAATTCATAGGCACACATTGATGAAATTGGCTAGACATACCATCACTTCTCAAGAGTGAGCCTACAACAACACTTCCTAATTCATAAAAGTCACAAATTTTTCAAGGGACTCATCATTTCTCATTTAAGGAAAACTCAACACCTCATTATTGGGCCAAAAACACACACATATCAAAAGTGTTATCAAGCATGTTAATCTAGACATCTCATGATGTTAAATGCACATTTACCATATCAAGAGGCACAACAACATAAGAAATATGCAATTTGATAAAAATCACTTTTTGATGCAATAATGACCTTTCATAACAGGCATGACATAGTGTCATTTAAGAAATGCATGACACTTTGACAACATGCAACTTATACTCACATGCAAGACTCCCATCATAAACAAGCTACTTAGGAACTCCTTTGTTTCAAGCTTGAGTAGGATTAGAAGGAAAAGATAGGGATATCTACCACCTTACTACTCACATCATCATCCCCCACTTAGGTTAAACCATTTAGGAGAAACTTATCTCATTCAAGGGGACTTGGACTTACGAATCCTTCTAATAAAGCATACATCCCCCTCTTGGGATCAAGCTTATGCAGACCCTTCTTAACATCACCTCCTTCCATATCACAAGAAGGAACCATTTCCCACTTAGTTATTCACTCACACACCACTAGGTGAGGAATTCAAAAGACCACAAATGAGTAGCTAGCTTACTCCCCTACATAACCATCACTTAAAGTGATTCTTAGCCTAGGGAAGTTCAAGGGAACTCAAATTGGGACCATTAAGGGCATTCATAACCTTACCATGTAGGCACATTATCCCCCACTTGGGGTAAGCCTAATTAATATTCATCACTTCTTGCCCTTAAACGCCAAGGTCAAAGCAAATCAAGACCAAACCTACATACTCCTCACATAAGGAGACTTGACATCATTGAGGGTTTAACACTCTAAATCTCATCCCAAGGAGCTTACTAACTCAAGCATTAAGATAGGTCATGTTACCAATTCCCATGAGGCCTTAACTACACCATGAATAGCAAGGGTGATTCCATACCTCATCACATTCTACCACCAAGTCATAAAAAGGTAAGTAGTTCTGAATTCAAGCCTACAAGGATCATCACCTTTGGATGGAAACTTCCAACCAACTATGCCTAGGTACAACTTAAGTACTTCCTTAATTGACCATACTTAAGAGTCAACTAAACACTTTAAAGTAGGTCAACATCAATTTTTCTACTCCACGTTAAGAGTTAAGGGTACACACTACCCTCTATGTCATTTTAGGGCAAAGACATAATCCCAACCTAGGGAATAAGACCCTTTTTCCCTTTTCCCCACTCTTAGAATAGGTTCATAAGGGAACTAACCAACTAGTCATAAGGGTTCTAGCATTAACTAGCATACTCCACATTTCTCTTGGAAGTTTAAACACCCATCTTCCCTCATTAGGAACAAGTCTACACCAAAGACTCTAATTCACACAGGGAAAACTATGGGGCATTTCTCAAATAACAAGGCAACAACATTCTTTCACTATTTACCATTTTTCTCCAGAACATTTCAAGCTGTACCATAACATGACACTATCATCATACATAACCATAATACAACCTATGATTCCAAAGGGAACTCCATTTAATCATAACATCTTTTAATAAGATAGAACCATATCATATAATAGCTTTTCAACATAGTATCTCAATTCTCATAAATCACATATGGCCATAAATGGCATCACATCAAGACATATCAATTTTAACCTTCATACATACTCATCAAGCCATAAAACAAAAGTAAGCATCTAAAACTCACCTTTTCTCCCTCGAGCTTTCAGACATCATCATTCACAAGAAATCACATCTAAAAGACCACCGGATAAGGAAAAATAAGAAAGAAATCATATAGATATAAGTTCTATGGAACGAGACAAGAGTAGTGAAAAAGTAAAACTCTATCGTTCTATAGCCTCTTGCTCATAGATGTGTCGCGACTCACTACCGATGAACAAGACTCTACTAGACGTGGCAATATGAGACTTTGGACCCTAAAACCACTTTTTTTATAACCAGATGCTCTAATACCAAGTTTTTCATAACCGGGGATCACCACCTAGAAGTAACACGGCGTACTTGACCTCTCGAAGGTCTTGTAAAAGTCCTTATACATATTTCATTACATAATCATAATTAAAATAGCGGAAAATTGAAAACTTTTCATAGCACATCATATGCTAGAATATCACTTCATATATATAAATAAAATATCATAATACATAATTAGACTCTAAGTTTCTTTTCCTTATTAAGACATAACTCAATAGAATAGAATAGAATAGGGACACGACCCTATACGTCTAAGCTATTACATAAACTCGAAGAACATCTTGACATAGGCAACACTTGAATCATAAGGGTCCCTTTACTTGAACTTGGGAGATCTATTAAATCCCTTCACTTAGGAGACATCCCTTAGGCATCAACACCTACACTTTTGTAAAAGATGAAGAAGAATGATATTAGTACAAGAATGCACTAAGTATGACAACCATGCAAAAATATGCATTTAAAGAGGACATTTCATTTGAAATTATGTAACATGTCCTTTTAGTAAGCTTCATGAACATAGGCACATATAAGCACAATAAAGTTCATATAGACATGGATACTACTCATAACAGCACATAAAGCAATTTATCATTCTTTGAGGCATATTCAATACAAACAATACATTACCTCTATTTTATCTTACTTCTTTCCTAAAGTAACCCTCAAGTGTACTTAGTACAATGCATCACCTTGAGGTCACCTTACAATAGTCTATCATAGATATGCTTCATAAACATAACCACATATATTCACAAGTCATAAGCATATCATAAACATAAGCTTCACATAAGCACCACCATCTAAGACAACCCCTAAGTCACACTAGTGCAATGTGTTGGTAGCATCCCATAATACTACTTCCACAAAGTGTACCTAAGAAGTCACCCTAGACTAGGCATAACATACTCAACAAGTCATAACACGTTTTCATTTATAACTAGACATAAGTCCATATACTTCATAACATTATATATAGACTTACTCCTACTACAACCTTATTTTTAACTCATTTAGTTCATATCGTAAGTAAACCACCCTCAACACTCCATCACAAGCTTACTTGTGCAATGTACACATGGAGTCCCATACCGCCACATATATCAAGTAAACCCGTTTAGAAGCCATAAGTGCAATTCACACACATAAACATAATTCATGTCTTGACATAGCAAAGTCACTTAACATACATTCATACAATTCATACATATCATAACATAAGTCTTCATTTCACAAAAGTACTAATCTTATCCTTTCTTGAAGTTCACTTTTGCAATGCATGGGTAGGGTCCATAGTCCTACCTATACTAAGTAACCTCCTCAAGGAGTTATGATTAGAGTTCATAATATTATCTTAGTTCATTTATTACTTTGGTAGACATAGCCATAATCAACATAGACCATGTGAGCTACATAGAATTTGGTGTTATTTTCCCACATTGAAAAAAGAGGGTTAACACTCGCCTAAGGTGTAACCAATGATACATAGCTATCTAGGTGGAATCCACAATCTATAACCTATGGGGGCACGTAATTATGGAACATGGATATTTCTTCTAGAAACCTTGACTTACTAGCGTGGAGGTTTCCATCTCATGAGACAATGTCTATGTTGGGGACCCGTACTTGCTAAACGTGAAGGTTCTCTATCGGGAAGCCAGACTTACTAACGTGAATCCCCCACTCTCATTTGTCATGTTCACTCGGTGCTAGGCTCTAAATCCTATTTTAGATATATTTAAGACTTTAATGCATTAGTTCATAAAGAAGGCTTTAATAACTTGCTCCTTCATACATCATATTGCTCAAAGGATTCTAAGATGAGAATGTCCTTTAATCATAGACCCTACTTCATGTGAGAATGTCCTTTCACATATTCATACAATCATAAATCATGTGTGTGCACATATAATGTGAGATCACATAAACACCTATTATCACACATGTGCATAACTTCATTAATCATATACTTCACATTCATACAAATAGGTAATGACACATAGGAGAACTACCCTTTCCTTAGTCATCATGAATCTACCCTATTCATAGTCATGCATGAAGTGTGTGTGTACATTGGTAAACATGATCACATAATGGATATAACATAACATTGAGGAAGCTACCCTCTAAGGATAACAACACATGTAGAACATTCCTCAAGTCTCAAAGTCATACAAACATGTAGAGTATTAAGGACTATAGACTACACACACTCACATTACATCATAGAGACAACAAAATATTCAATCATTAGAATAGAAGACTCCTAACATACTTTGATCACACATTCATATAGGGTTCATATAGGTAATGGGTCATGCTATAAGAGTATTCATCATCATTAGCCATCTTAGACCACACCTAACCCTAATATGATCATCACATATACCCAACATCATCCACACAAATAAATCATGTAACTAGTGTGGAAGACTACTCATATACCCCACATAACATCAATTCACTTAGAACAAGATACTACAATTAAGGCTACATCCTTCAACTTCGTAAACATGGAAATCATCATATCAGTTGATCTTACATCTAATCCCTTCAAAGCCATGAAAATCACATATAAGGATATACAAGAATGTAAACATCGCCACCATAAGTGGACCATACCAATCATTACAATTCAATATACATTCTAAGCTAATTAGAAGAAATAGGTCAACTTACCAAATTACGAAGCTAATGATCATCTTGATCAATTCCCAATAATTCATAATGAATTGACATAAAGGAATATATAACTTAGCAATTCATTATAATCTAAACAAAATCTAATAATCATATCATCAAATCACAAGACCCGCATTTTAGGCCAATTTGAGAAATTAGGAGGATCACAGGTTCTTCATGAAATTGGATTGGAATTTATTAAAACAGTAATTAAACATAAATCCATCATTAGAATGACTTTGAAATTAATTTGACAATGAACCCATGGCTAGATTGAAAATTGGGAATTTTGGTCTTTGAATCACTTTTGAAAATCATTGATTGAACTCCTTAGATGGAAGATTAACTAAGGATCAAAGATTACTATACCTTATTGATCGAAAAACCATGAAAAATTGGATAAGAAACCATAGAAATCTAGCCCATAGCTTGATCTTGAGTTTTGGTCTCCTATGGAGGTTTGGGAGAATTTGGAAGAGAAGAGAGGTTTGGGGTTTTGATTTTCTTATTGGTTGTTGGGGTTTTGTTTTGGGAAAGGGGTTAAATAGGTCTTATATACAGTTTATAACCGTCAACAAAATTACCCAAAACACACCCATACTTAATTGGACTTTTGGACATGTCAAACTTGACTTTCATTTTCGGAATCTTCGTCGTGAAACAAGTCCGTATCGCGGAGCTATTCCCACATGGATTTTGGAATTAATTCTTCAGAAAGTAGTGTCTGCTACACTTCCACGATGTGGAGCAACATTTGGACCTTGAATACCCTTGTCCGCCACGCGTACCTATTTACCTATGAGCAAAACGTTGTTGCCTTGGGCAGCTTGTTGGCCAAAGGATGGGTCCTTCTCAAGGACCTCTAGGTCGGTCCTTGGGGAGTCGTTACCGGACGTTTTGACCCTAAACATGTTTATTAGGACATTAGGGTCACCTCCACTGTTTTTAGACTCCAAAAAACACATAAAAACAAGGCGAACATACAAGGACACACTAGAACGTCTCAAGACTAACTTTCGAACGTCTTGGTCGTTCTTGGACGTTTGACCTACAAACCACTTCAAATCAATCATACCTACTGTAGAACATTTAATTCACACATGATTAACCTTTTTAGGCACATGTGAGACTCTAGACACCTTAGTTCATTTTGAGGGTCTTGACAAAAATTCACACCTACTATATTTAGCAAAGAGTTTGTGTTACTTAAGGACTTGCAATACTACCCCCAAATGGTCCATATTCTCATCCTCGCTCTTAGAATATACTAAGATATCATTAATGAAGACAATAACAAAAGAGTCAAGGTAATCTCAGAACACTTTATTCATAAGGTCCATGAAAGCTGCTGGGGAAGTAGTTAGACCAAAAGACATAACTAGGAACTCATAATGACCATACCTAGTTCGGAAAGCCGGTTTAGGTATCTCTTCACCTCTCACCCTAAGTTAGTGATACCTAGAACTCAAATCAATTTTTGAAATGTAGCTTGCCCCTTGGAGTTGATAAAAGAAATCATCAATCCTAGGGAGTAGATACTTGTTCTTTATGGTAACCTTATTTAGTTGACGGTAATCAATGCACATCCTAAGGGATCCACTCTTCTTCTTTACAAATAACACCGGAATGCCCCAAGGGTAAATATTTTGTTTTATGAACCCTTTGTCTAGTAAATCGTTGAGTTGAAGCTTTAGTTCTTCAAAATCAACTGGAGCAGTTTGATATGGAGGGATTGAGATAGGTTTTGTATCTTGCAACAAGTCTATGCCGAAATCTGTTTCCAGTTCGGGAGGAATTCCGAGAAAGTCATCAGGAAAGACTTCCAGAAAGTCCCTCACTACGGGTACCGACCCTAATGGAGGAACTTTGGATTCAAGACCCTTGACCCTCACCACATGGTAAACACACCCCTTAGAGATCATCTTTCAAGCTTTAAGACACAAAATGATCCGACCTCTAGGGATTGAGTTTCCCCCCTTCCATTCTAAGATGGGTTCATTAGAAAATTTGAACTTAACTACCCTTGTTCTACAATCAATGGATGCAAAACAAGCATGTAACCAATCCATCCCCAATAGGACATCAAAGTCCAACATCTCAAGCTCTACCAAATCGACCAATGTAACTCTATTGGGAAATATTACGGGACAAATCCTATAGACACTTTTAGAAACAATGGAGTCACCCACTAAGGTAATAATCGAAAAAGGTTAAATAAGAACATCAGGTAACACATTAAACTTTCTAGTACTAAAGGAATTACGAAAGATAAGGTGTCACCGGGATCTAGTAAAGCATACACATTAATGAAAACTCTTGTAACATACCGGTGACAACATCGGGAGAATCCTCTTGATCACCCCTAGTGCGGAGAGAATAGAAGCGATTCTTCTTAGGAGCATCAGGATTGGGAGAACTTGCTTGTGCTTGAGCATTTTCTCTTCCTTGAGACTTCATCATAGGAAAATCCCTCTTTATGTGGCCACTCTTACAACAACCATAACAATTACCCGTGTCAACTAGACACTTGCCTTCATGTTTTCTACCACACTTTGCACAAATAGGCTTCTTAACATAGGGACCACTACCTTTTCCCTCATGAGGCTTGGGTATAGAACCTTTACCTTTATTTATCTTTGGAGAGTTCAAAGGGCCTTCATTGTAAAACCTCTTCTTTAACCTTGGCTTATGTTGCACCTCAAATTTAGCCTTAGAAAAATTTCCATATTCGGCCCTTGTCCTCTTCAATTGCTTACCAACTTTCTTAAGCTTTTGCTCCTCAATTTGTTCGGCATGAACCATAAGACGAGAGATGTCCATGCTAGGAATCAACATAGCCGACCTATATTCATTAATCATAAGATCGGATATCCCCATAAAAAAATTGTTCATCTTAGCCCTAGAATCTGCCACCATAGTAGGAGCATACTTGGATAGTTGAGTGAACTTGAGGCTATACTCCTTCATACTCATACCCCTTTGGCGAAGGTTGATGAATTTTTGCATTTTCCTCTCCCTTTGTTCAAAGGGAAAGAATCTACCTAGGAAAGCTGTCTTGAAAGCCCCCCCCCCCCCAAGTAATCTGGCCTTCTCTAACCGACCTCTCATTCTTCCATTGCTCATACCATACTTGAGCCACATCTTTTTGTTTATAGGCGGCTAGTTCCGCCTTTTCTTGATAAGACACTCCCATAGAATCTAGTGCCTTGAACACTTCATCAATGAACCGTTGCGGGTCCTCCTCCACTTGGAGCCAAAGAAAGTCGGGGGATTTATCCTTGTGAAATCCCTTATCATTGATGCGGTGGTGCTAGCATTGGGTTCACTTGTACCGTAGCATCCCTAGTAACTTGAGTTTCCAACACTTGAGTCAAGCTATAAATGGCTGCCCTTATCTCAACATTAGACATATCCCCTTCTTCAATAAGAACTTGAGGGTTTTGAGGAGCCGAAGGGGGAACACATCATTCACATTCTCCTCTTCGACCCTTCGAGCATTGTTTCTTCTTGTATTTATTGCCTATGAGCGCAAGAAAGTGATTAGAATAAAGGACACATAGAGTTAGTACTCTAGAGGCACGACTTCAAGAATACCAAAAGGTGAGACTTTACTAAGCATCACATAACTTCTCATTCATAAATGTGGTGCGCTTTACAATTATAAATGAGACTCTACTTGACGTGGTTTAGTGAGACATCAATCCTAAGATTATTCAACCTCATGCTCTGATACCATGTTTGTCACGACCGGGGAGTACCCTGTAGACGTAACAAGCGTCTTCGTCCTCGAAGAGGACTTAGACTAGCCCTTAGCATTCGTCATAACATATCTTTGGTCAAAATGCAGAAAAATTAAAAACTTTTACATAGTGAAGTATATCGAAACCTCATATATCATATATGGAGTTTACATAGACTCCTCGCTTATGAAGTTTACATAGAATTCTTGTTTAGGCAATAAAACCAATCCATAAGAAATAGTCTAATACTTTTTCTCACATTAAACCATCTAAAAAGAATTACAATATTTGGGCATAGACCTTATACAAGAACATTATGCCTCATATATGCTTAAAACAATAGTCTCAAAAATAGGGAAAGAAATAAGTGTCTTTAGGCATAAGCAATACTTCTAAGGTAGAACAAGTGGCACCATCCTCGAACTTTGAGGACTCACCAACAACATGGGGGAAAAGTCCAAGTCTTCTTGCAAAGTCACCTAGAAGCTCTTTAAAGGCTGGAACCTACAATGTTGGGGAAAAAGAAAAAAAATGGGTTAGTACAAACCACATGTACTAAGTGTGGTTCCTATGCATAAAATCATCAATGCATGAAAAAAGAACAATTTACTCCAAACCATTCATAGTGTCAAATAACCTTATCATGCACATATATGGAACATCATAAGTCAACCCAACATCATATTAACCCAACACATAAGCAACCCAAAGCAATAATTGTGAAATGCAAAGAATAAAACCCCATAACCCTATCCAAAACTAAATATCACATTAAGTCACTTACTTTATACATATCACATAACCTCATATTTCATCATAACATACTTGATTCATAAGATTATATATAACTTGACCTAATTAACATATAATCAACTTAATCATACAACAACACTATTAGGACCATCCCTTAGGATCCCAAATGTGCAATGTGTAAGAGAAGTCCCATACCCTCCCTCACACTATGGAGTAACCTTTAAGACAAGACCTAATAAGAGTTCACATACTTAACTTGTTCATTTACTTTTACATTAGGAAAAGAAATACAATAACCACATGAGACCATGTGAGCTACATGGAATCTGATGTTCTACTCCCACACCGAAAAGAGAGGGTTAACACTTTCCTAAGGTATAACCTTTCATACATAGCTATCTAGGTGGATCTACTAATCTAGGATCCTATGTGGACACATAGTTAAGGGTCAATGAGATTGTTACTACAAACCTTGACTTTCTAGACGTGGAGGTTTCCATCTCATGAGATAACACATATCTTGGGAATCCGAACTTACTAAACATAAGGAAACCCATGTGGGGAACCGGACTTACTAAACGTGAGACCCATCTCATTTATATGCCCTTTCCATGCTAAGCATTTATTCCCTTTAGTAATCATCATAATCATCATACAAGTTCACACTAGTCTCTTCTAAATTCCCATGTAAACATCTCATCATAATAGATCATAGGTATTCATAAGTGAGAACTATCCTTGCACCTTAGGAACCACATATAAGTGAGTAAACCTTTCACTGAACACTTTATTATAATCATGAGGAACTACTTTAAATCATATTATAGTCATATCATAACATGCATACATACTTCACAGCTAATTCAAGTGTCTAGGGTTAAGGATGAGGAATGATTATCATTAACATCACAACAACACATTAAACATAAGAGCATTACTAACTAAGCAACTCACCTTTCATAATTAAATTCAAGAAGAACCAACCTTCATACCTTATTGCCGTTTCATGGACACATAATTCCATTCCAATAATACATAAGCAATAAATAAACAAGGTAAATACAAAAAGTAATTACATAATTAATGTCAATGTAATCAATCAACATATTCATCTTCTTCACAATTCACCCTATCAATTCATGGTTTTCATGAAATTGGGGAATTACATGGGTCCATGGGAAACTTGGGTGAATAACAAGAATTAACCATCAATGTATACTTAACCAACATCAATTCATAATAACCCATCACAATTGGTTCATAATTTAACCTTTCAAAGAAGACCCATGTGTAGAGGAAAACCGTAGTTTTGGGGATTTAGAAATCATCTTTTGGAGGAACCTCTTGGGAAAAGGAATCTAAGAGTGAAAGAAATCATACCTTAAAGATGAATAACCATGAGATTTGAGTAGAACTTTGTATATTTGAGTCTTCTTCTTGAACTTCAAAGAGTCTTCAATGGAGGATGAGGTAGAGAGAGAATGTAGAGAGAAGTGGGAGGAATTGGTTTCAATTTGTGTTTGAGTTTTGAAGTGGGAAATAGGTGATAATGACCCAAAACCAATATATAATCAAACCCCAAAATACCCAAGATACCCCTCATTAAGTTGGACTTCCAAAAGTGAAGTCCAACTTGACTTTGGTTGTGAAAGCCCGCCCACCTTCACGCCCCACTTCACGAGCCGTAAAGTGCTTAACGGCCCATGGTGGTGGTCGTGGAGGGTGAGGCAGTAGCTCCTGCAACGTGCTATCCTAAGAATG
The DNA here is from genome assembly GCA_016801875.1 of Solanum sitiens. Lineage (NCBI taxonomy): Eukaryota > Viridiplantae > Streptophyta > Magnoliopsida > Solanales > Solanaceae > Solanum > Solanum sitiens. The sequence continues at coordinate 1,658,326 of JABWTJ010000019.1, forward strand.
TTCTAAGTGAAATTCACGGCCCGTCTCCCCTTCCATGAACATTCACCACGGCCCGTCAAGTGGCTCGTGGTGCTCTAGGAAATAGCTCCTCCAAAGCTACCCCTTTCCCAAATCGCCTAAGGCAAGTCCACGAGCAAGCCACCTCTTCCGTCAAGTGCACCACGAGTCGTGAAGGGGCTCATGGTGCCTTGGACAGTAGCTAGTCAAAGATGCCATCTCTCATTTATGGCCAAGGAATTTTCACGAGCTCCCCACCTGGACGTGGTCATGACCATGGGCCTGGTCATGCTCGTGAAGGTTAAGGCAGTGGCCTCCCTTTTTGGGGCATCCTTGGCCTTTGTCCTTGGCTTGACCATCAAGGGTGGGCAATCCTCCCTTTTCCTTTATCCTTAAAACCTCTTTTACACATATATATCCTTCCCCATCATCTCCACATGTTTAGACCCTTAAACAACCCTTTTTGAACCATCCTACAACCACTAGCACCACCATAGTTTATGTTACTAGTTTGCCAGGCGTCATGGTCGTTTTTAGCATTTTGATTATAATGCTTCCCAATTAGGTTGAATACATTAATTTAGGCTTATAAATAGTGTTTTAGACTTTGTTCATCAATTGAGGCTCTCGACTAAGTCATGGACTTTGGAGTGTTACAACGGAATTTAAACTTTTTTCAATAAAGTCAACAATAGAAAACTCTTTTATAAAACGAAGAAGTACTAAGTCTCAAAATAGCCATCTTAGTATGTCGCAACACCATAGGGACACGATCCTTTACAATTGAAAGAAACTAATAAGATTCTATTACAAAAAGGAAACATAGAAGTTCATTATCCTCGAATCCATGAGGACATCTGAGTCTTGGAGAATAGAGATCAAAGCCTTCAACTTAGAGCATCAACCTAACAACCTCAACCTACTCTTTGTAGGAAAAACATGAGGAAGATGGTGTTAGTACAATTAAGCACTAAGTATAATGACTATGCAAAAACATTCTAAAAAGGGACATTTTGTTGAAAATGATGCTTTTGTGCCATTTGGTAAAACTTCATGAACATTGAGCAATAAAGGCAAATACAAATCACAATATCTCATTTAAGAAATTACTTTTACCTTTAATATTTCACCTCAAGTAGTCATTCTTCAACTTGTACCAACATGGAATACATAAGCTTATACATAAAAAAATCATTTCATCACTTTAGGACCTCTATCTAAAGTTACCCTAACACACCTTTAAGTAAGACATAAAGTGGCAGGCCATACTAGCTCTTCGTATCACACCTAAGTGTTCCTCAAGGCTACATTTAGACAAGAACCTACACATTTCAACATAATATGCTATGTACCCCATTTCATCAATATAGGAAAAACATGCATCACATTATAAAGACAATAAGTCAACATTCATTATTTGCTTCATTTAGAGGACTTTCAAATTAGTCATGATGACTTAGGGAACTCACTCAAGCACCTTCAAAGCCTACTCATACCATGTGTAGATAACATCCCATACTATTCCCTACACGTTGTATAGCCTATCAAGTAACTAGAGTGCACATCCCACGTTATGGGAATAGATATTAACCGACATAGACCATTCAAGCTAGACATGGAATATGGTGTTCTAGACCCACACATAAAATAGTTGTTCTACTTGACAAGGGTAGAACTAGTATACATCCCATGTAGGAACATGGTTTAGGGGATATCCAAAGAAGTTCTTTGTGATCTAGCCTCATACTTAGGTAAAGCCACCATCCTAACCATATCCACTCGGTTCTTAGCCTTAGTTCCCATAGTGTAGTTTCATTCACATTCATGTACTAGAGAAGGAACAAACATTAGGTCTACCGGCCTACAGTACTTTTATCAAGAAGGTCTACCACAAATAGTTCTACTGATCGAGGTTCATTAAGGATATCTCATTGACTTTCCAAGAAGGATGCCTCTGTTACAACCCTCAAAATGAACTAGGATGAACTATAGATTCACATGGGTTTTATGTGTTGTTAACTTGATGAAGTAATGTGAAATGGGAGTTATAAGTCAGTTTGGTTGTATTTGAGGTCAAACATCAAGGCACAAACAAGACGTCTAGAGACTAGTCTTGTATGTGCTAGTAGGTTCTTATGTGTTTAGGTTGAAGTTATGGGAGTTTTTTGTGGTATAAGTCATGTAGAGGGGGCTTATATTGGTAGAACATCGACTTTTGGGGTTTAAAGTCCAGGTACAATTCCCTAAGGGTCGCATCCAAGAAGCTTTCTGTCAGCATCAATTGACGACCTCAATTGACTGCCTATCAATGCATTGGCGGCTTGTCAATGAAAAGCGTCAACCAGGCCTGTCAAGGCCTGAAAATTTTAGTATCTTTCCCAAACAACAGACACCATTTATGGTCCGTCAATTGGGGGGGTCGTCAAATGGTCTTGCAAAAGCTGTCAACTTTCGACCAAGTTTGGGTGAGTTTGTAAATTCACCCCACGTTCTAATTAAAAGGTAGACGATTATTATAGGTGTTTTAATGTATTTTATGTTAGTTTAAACAACTAGACCTAGAATTAGACTTCACTTTCAAAAATCAAAAACCCTCTTCCATAAAGTTCTCTAAAAAACTCCATGGAAGCTTGAAGCCAAATTGGAGCTAGGATTGAAGATTTACATTGATTTCTTCATCAATTTTGTGGGATTTCTACTAATAAGGTGTGGTGATTTCATACTTGATTCTTCTCTCATTCAAGGAGACAATTTCAAAGGATATTTTTAAAGATCTAAAAACCCTAAAACCATATTTCAAATTCGAAGCATGGGTTCTTGCATTAAAAGGTTTAAATTGATGATTTATGAAGTGTTTGTTGTTAATTGATGGTTTTATGATAAAAAACTCCATGGACCCATGTATTCCTTGAATTCCTAATTTTGGCTCTAAAGTGGGTATTTGGATTATGATCTAATTATGTTGAATTCATGTTTAGATTGTTATGGGCTATTGAATTATATGTTGATCATTGTTGGAATTTTTCATAGTTTGCTTTATAGTATTGATATCTATCTTGGTTTTGTTGAATCATTGGTATGGATGAATTGGTGGTCTTAGCCTTATGGGCATTGTAATTAGTATGTTCTCTTGTTGAGTCAAGTTGTTGGAGACGTTAAGGATTGGAGATGGTGGCTATTGGAAGGTGATAAGTTGACCTAATTTCCTTATTTAATGTAGAATTTATATTGAATTGCTATTGATTGGTATGGTCCAGTTATGGTGGTGGTGTTTAATTGTTATAATCGCTATAAACATGGCCTTGTCGGCATTATTATGTGAATGGATGTATTATCATGTTACGTTATATGTGAATGTATAAGGTGAAGGTGCTCATATGATGTCTATATGATCTTTTATAGGTGCTAGAAGTATATGATTCAAAGCACTTCTTCTCTAATTATTGATATATGTTGACGAAGGACTAAGAAGAGTCTTTATAAAATGATGTTGTATCTAGTGTTAGTACACTTAGTTGTCCCTACTTGGTACTTGAATTGTATTGAATGAGTGTATGGATGTAAGTCTAGGATCGGTAGATCTAAAGTAGGTACCCTCCTATGAAAGACTAATGTGAAACCTGGAATATGAAAAGAAGGTTAAGAATGTGAAACCTTGAATATTAAAAGAAGGTTAATAAAGAAGCCTTGAAGCGGTAGAACAAAATGTTTCCTCCTTATTGAGTGGAATGATGGAATTAGAGGTAGGTTGGCTGGAACGACATGAAACCATCTCTAAGAAAGTCATAAGATCTATACAAATGAACCTTGATCGGCATCCCTTATGGACCCCTTCTTGGAAAGGTATTATGAGTCACTAGGGCTTAGTGATGGTACCTTCTCTAATACACTTATGTGAATGAACTTACTCTATGAGAACCAAGGCAAAGAACCGAGTGGATATACTAAAGGGAGTAGCTCTAGTTGAGTATGAGGCTAGAGTATAAATAAAACTTTTGATCTCCCCTAAACCATCCATGTGCGAAGATGGGATATTTCATAGTTCTACCCTTGGCTAGTAGAACACCTTCCATGGTGTGGGGTTTTGATGACACCGGATTCCATACCTAGCTAGTGTGGTCTATGTCGGTTAATTATTATTCTCATCATGTGGGATGCACACTCTAGTTATTGGATAGGTTCTACAACGTGTAGGTAGTGGAATACGATGATAGCTACACATGACACAAGTAGTCTTTGAAGATACTAAAGTGAGTTCCCTAGGTCTTCTAATACCATTATGTCAAGTCCCGTATTTGCTCAGTTGTCTCTTAAATAGCTTAAATTAATAATGTTCACTTAGTAAAAGTATGTGGAATATAAAGGTTCTTATTTAGGGTGTCTTTGAGGAACACTTAGGTGTGCTTGAAGAGGGTGTATGAGAGGTCTCTTCATTTCTTACTTAGGTGGGTCTTAGAGTAACCTTAGGTAGAGAGTCTAAATGATGAAAAGGCTTACTTGTTGAATAAGGAATTAAGTGTTATATGTTGATACTAGTTGAATATGTCTTATATGTGATAATTAACTTGTATTATGTTTCTTAAACCCTTAGGATGAAGGTTTTTATCAAAATAGCATGAAAAGCATATTTCAACTAAAGTGTCCCTTTTTGCATGGTTTTGTTGCATGTTCACCATACTTAGTGCATTAATTGTGCTAATTCCATATGTTTCTCTATTTATACATGTGTAGGTGGTGGTAACTGAGGATTCCTAGAGTTGAAGCTTGGGAAGTAGATTTCTCTCAAGATTGGTATGCCCTCATATGATTGAGGACATGGACTATGTTTCTAGTTTCCTTTCATTAAAGACTTTGTATTAGACTACAAGTTTCAAATTAATGTAAGGGTCGTGACTCTAATTTGACATTCTTAATGTTCGAGTCTAAAATGGCTTATGATGGGACTTCGTTTTTCTTATGTTTTATAAAAAAAGTTTCCTTATCGACTTTAGTTTTGAAAAAATTTAAATTTCGCACTACTTTTCATACTTATGTAATGAATAAATGCTAAGAGTTTTGTATAAGACATCCGAGAGGTCGAGTACGCCATGTTACTTTTAGGGGGTACTTCCTAGTCGTAAAAACCTCACATATTGTACCTACCGATACAAGGTTCATCATTCACATAGGGTTGTAGACTCATCATGAAGGGGCACCAAGCTTAGGTCTACGGTCCAAGACATAGTCTAGAATGCCTTTACTCATTTATAGAAAAGGCACCATACATTGGTCTACCAATCCTAGACATTTTTTCTTTCATTTGGACATTTAAGTCAAGATAAATTCATTATTCTAGAAGAGGATGCACTAGCCTACTAATTCAAGACACGTTTACCTTTACATTCATTTATACAAGAATAAGATGCCTAAGACTACCAATTAAAGAGATCACATTCCGTAAGCTTTAAAGTATGAAGGGGAGGCACCTAAGTCTACCAAGTAAAGATACAACATCACGTTATAAGAACTTTTCACATTCTAGAATCATCACACATGAACATTAAGAAGAGCATGATTCAAATCACAATACCATAACACTTTATACAAGGTCTCTTTCATATCAAATGAACACCTTCAAATTATACATTCACATATACCTTCACATGATAATACTCCAATTCACAATATAATGCCTTCAAGACCATGATCACAATATATATATAATAAGTAAACACCTCAACCATAAGTGGATCAAACCAGACAAGAACAATTCTAATATAGAAAGAGCATTAGGTCAACTTATACTTCACCCAAGCCATGATCACCATTACTCAAAGTCTCAAACAATTCATAATAAATAGGTATAGATAACAATAGACATAAATATTATAATTCAATCTGAAGCACAATTCCATCAATATCAAATCATATCATAATACCCACTTCACAAGAAAATTTTAGGGATTTAGTGAAATCATGTGTTCATAAAGTTTTTCACCTTAAAATCATCGGTTAACAATCAATATAATCATAGTTTACCAATTGAAAATGTTTGATGCAAGAAACGATGAGTTTGAGTTGAAATTTGGGGTCTTTTCATAAACTTTAGAAACTTTGAAAACTATTTTGGATTGAATCCATGAATGGAAGGTTAATAAAGGATAATGGGTAACCATGCCTTCTTGGAACCTTGAGTTCTTCACCTCTAATGGAGTTTTCCTTGAGAGAGAGTTTTGGGGAAGTTGGGTTCCAACTTTGGGGTTTTGAAAAAATAAAGTCAAAAATACCTTTTAAATGTTTTAACACTCTTAAAATGTCTGAAAACACCTAAAATAACCTCCCTCACAATTTAAAAGACATGGGGTGAATTTACCAATTCACCCCTCACTTGTCCATGACCTAACCAGTGAAGTAGGTGCAAATGACGGCTCCCCATCTACGAACCGTAGATGGGTTGACGCCTCGTCCTGTGCCATCGTGGTTTTGGTCAGAGACTTTTCAATGTGAGATAAGTCTCTCAAGACTAATTCTTGGCCTGCGCCCACCATCTACTAACCGTATATTTCTATAAGGGGTGTAGATGGCCTCTGTACGTCAAGCTATTTTGACAACTTTTTGGCCAACGTTTGGGTCCTCCTCAAGGACCCTTAAGGTGGTCCTTGGGGAGTCGTACCCTGACTTTTAACCCCTACACATGTCCATCTAGGTACTAGGGTAATTTATACAAGTTTTAGACTTCAAAAAACCCACCAACTTCAACGACAACACTCTTTCAAACACACTAGCACAAAATACTAGTTTCCGAACGTCATGGTCGTTCCTTGATTTTCGAACTCAAAACTCCTTAGAATAGACTTTAAAAGATATTTATCATCATTACAAGTTAATAACTCATTAAACACATGTGAATCTCTAGTTCATAGTATTTCATTTTAGGGTCATTGCAATATACCCACTTGGGAACATTCGTCCTTGAATGACACTTAAATCACATCAAGGGTAATGACACAAGCTTAGCATCCCACTATACACATGAAATCATCAATATAAGAGCACATAACTACGAGGAAACATCAACTCCACATAAAAAGGCTCAAAATACAACAAAAAGTAGGAACGACATTCACAAACTCATCATGCATCAAAACTTCACATTCTTCGTTTCGTTAGAGAAGCTTCCTTCTCCAAATAACACTAAACTCATTACAACATCATTAGGAAATTTATGCAACGTTTTTAATGACACATTTAGGCATGTTCAACATTTAATCTGATGAAACATTCAAGCAAATCATAATAGATGCATACTAATATGAGGAATACATTCATGAAACTCATTTTTTCTCATTAAACAAGGATTCAATTAAAACATGCATAACATCAAGTAGACATGGAAAAACTCATTAATGCTCATGACTCCAAAACATATGACAAGCTATAAGAAAACTCTAAATCTCAAGCTTGAGTAAGATTGAAAGGAAAAGAGATAGGGGTAAGAACTCTCATAACCTTGATATTCATCATGCCATCCCCCACTTAAGGGAAAACCCATCTAAGGCTACCATGCACACAACACAAGGGATTTCAATACCACACTTAGTACAAAAGGAACTATCATTTACCAATACGTTCATCCTAATTAGCTCCCTTGCCATCTTTGTCTTGAAGAGCATAGAAACGAGTCTTCTTTTGATCATCAAGATTTAGGCCATTAAGAGGAGCTTGTTAGGCCTCCCTTCCTTTAGTATAAAGAGACGAAAATCTCTCACTTTATGGTCATTCTTTCCAAAACCATAGCCCCCATTAGTACCGGCTAGACACTTCCCAAAATGTTTCTTTCCACAATTGTGGCAAGTGGGTTTAGAAACTTGAGATCCACCACCTCTCCCTTGATTACCCTTAGGAGAACTTGAAAAATCTTGATTTGGAGCTCTCTTCTTGAACCTATCTTGACCTTGCTCATCGGATCTACCCCTCTTCACATCTCTATTTCACCTCGTATGTTTTGGCTCCTCAATAGATCGAGCATACACCACAAGTATAGATAGGTTCATATCATCACGGAGCATCGCCGCACGACACTCTTCCTTAACTAGGTCAGATACACCGGTAACAAACCTACTCATCTCATTTCTAGGGGTAGACACCATAACTGGAGAACTCTTAGACAATTGGGTAAACTTTAAGAAATACTTCTCAACATTCATGTTACCTTGTCCAAAGTTTATATGCTCCTCAATATTTACCTCCCTCTTTTCACAGGAAAAGCACTTACTAAGAAACGCCTTCTTAAACTCTTCCCATTCTATAGGACCCTCTCCTAGAGTCCTATTAGCCTTCCATTGACTAAAGAAAATTTGAGAAACTTTCTTCAATTGATAGGAAGCCAACTCTGCCTTTTTCCTAGAGGTAACTCCCATAGCATCCACTATCTTATAAATCCCATCCAAGAACTCTTTGGAATTTTCTCACGCTATAGAGCCAAGAAAAATAGGAGGATCCATCCTTACAAAATCCCTCAATCTTGAGGTGATGGTAATCTCCAAAGTATTCAACCTAGGGCCCATATCTCTATTCACTTAGGCCATCGTATCTTGGGCCAAAGTTAGGAAAGCCGCCCTAATCTCTTGATTGGTCCTGTCCGGGGAAACCAACGGAACCTCATTCTCTTGATTAGCTTTGGGAGCTTGTCGATCTTAGGGACCTAAAGGAGGAATGTCATCATTAGTAATCTCCTCTTCATCTCTCCTTTCAGATCTTCCTCTTGTATTCATATCCTATGAACACAAGAGAAGGATTAGGAAAAGGACGCATAAAGGACTCCACTCTAAGGCACGACTTCAAGAATAATGAAAGAAGTGTAACTTTTACAGTCCCATAGCCTCTCGCTCATAGATGTGTTGCGACTCGTACCGATGAACAAGACTCTACTAGACTTGGCATGTGAGACTTTGATCCTAAAAACCATTCCCAAAAACATATGATCTCATACCAAGTTTGTCATGACCCGCGAGCACCCTCGACTCGCAACAAGGCGTACTTGATCCCGAAGGGGTCTCATAAAAGCCTGTTAGCATTCATTCATCACATAGGCAATATAAATAGTGCGCAATTAAAACTTTGCTCAATAAAGTCAACAATAGAAAACTCTTCTATAAAATAAAGAAGTACTAAGTATCAAAATAGACATCTTAGACACGTCTCAACATCATAGGGAAACGACCCTTATAAAATCGAAAGAAACTGATACTAGTCTATTACAAAAAAGAAACATAGAAGTTCATTGTACTCGAATCCATGAGGACGTACCAAGTCTTCGAGAATAGAGATTCAAGCCTTCAACTTGAGGAGCCACCTAAGAACTTCAACCTATACTTTTTAGTAAAAACATGAGGAGACGGTGTTTGTAAAATTAAGAACTAAGTATGATGACCATGCAAAACATGCTAAAAAAGACATTTTGTTGAAAATGATGTTTTTGTTCCATTTGGTAAAACTTCATAAATGTTGAACAATAAAGGCATAATACAATTCACAATATCTCATTTAAGACATTATATTTACCTTTAAGCTTTCACCTCAAGAAGTCATTCTTCTAGTAGTACCAACATGCAATACATAAGCATATACATTAAGTAGATCTTTTAGTCACTTTAGAACCTCTATCTAAAGTTACCCTAAGACACCCTTAAGTAAGACATAAAGTGGTAGCCAATAATTCCCCTTCATGCCACACCTAAGTGTTCCTTAAGGCTACATTTATACAAAAACCTTTACATTTCAACATAACATGGTAAGTAATCCATTTCATCAATATAGGAAATACATGCATCACATTATAAAGACAATAAGTCAACATTCATTATTTGCTTCATTTAGAGGACTTTCACATTAGTCATGAAGACTTACGAAACTCTCTCAAGCACCTTTAAAGCCTACTCGTGCCATGTGTCGATAAAATCTCATACTCCTACCTACACGTTGTAGAGCCTATCAAGTAACTAGATGGAACATCCCACATCTTGGGAATAGGCATTAACTGACATAGACCATATAAGATCGACATGGAATCTGATGTTCTAGCCCCACACTCAAAAGAGGTATTCTACTTGCCAAGGGTAGAACTAGTACACATCCAATGTAGGCACATGGTTTAGGGGATATCCAAAGAAGTTCATTGTGCCTAGCCTAATACTCGGGTAGAGCCACCATCCTAACCATATCCAGTCGGTGTTTAGCCTTAGTTTCCATAGAGTATTTTCATTCACATTCATGTACTAGAGAGGACACCAACATTAGGTCTACTGACCCATAGTACTTCTATCAAGAAGGGCTACCACCAATAGGTCTACTGATCGAGGTTCATTAATAATAGCTCATTCACTTTCCAAGAAGGCTGCCTCACATATTGGGCCTACCGATACAAGGTTCATCATTCACATGGGGTTCTAGATTCATCGTGAGGGGGAACCAAGCTTAGATCTATTGGTCCAAGATATAGTCTAGAATGCCTTTACTCATTTATAGTAAGGGCACCATACTTCGGTCTACCGATCCTAGAAATTCATTCATTCATTTGGACACTTAAGTCAATATACATTCATTAGTCTAGAAGAGGATGCACTAGCCTACAAATTCAAGACACATTTACCTTTACATTCATTTACACAAGAATAGGATGTTTAAGCCTACCAATTAAAGAGATTACATTCCATAAGCTTTCAGGTATCAAGGGGAGGCACCTAAGTCTACCAAATCAAGGTACAAAATAACATTATAGGATCTTTCACATTCTAGCATCATCAGACATGAACATTAAGAAAGGGCATCATTCAAATCACAATACCATAACACTTTATACCAAATCTCCTTCATATCACATGAACACCTTCACTTTATATATTAACATATACCTTAACATGATAATACTTCAATTCACCATATAATGCCTTCAAGTCCATGAACACCATACATATAAAAAAAGTAAACACCTCTACCATAAGTGGATCAAACCATAAAAGAACAATTCCAATATAGCAAGAGAATTAGGTCAACTTACCCTTCACCCAAGACATGACCACCATTACTCAAGTCTCCAAAAATTCAACATAAGTAGGTATAGAAAAAATAGCATCAATAATACAATTTAATCGAAGCACAATTACATCATATCAAATCATAATCATAATACAGACTTCACAAATCAATTTTAGGGATGTACTGAAATGATGGTTTCATAAAGTTTTTCACCTTAAAATCATGAATTGTCAACCAATATAATCATAGTTTACCAATTGAAAACATTTGATGCAAGAACCCATGAGTTTGAGTGGAAATTGAGTTTTTTTTTCATAAACTTTAGAAACTTCAAAAATTATTTTGGATTGACTCCTTGAATGGAAGGTTAATTAAGGATAAAGGGTCACCATACCTTATTATATGAGAATCCACGAAAATCACTCGAAAAAACATGAAGAAATTGTCCTTGGAACCTTGAGTGCTTCACCTTTAATAGAGTTTTCCTTGAGAGAGAGTTTTGTGGAAGAAGGGTTCTAACTTTTGGGATTTTGAAATAATAAAGTCAAAAATACCTTTTCAATGTTTTAAGACTCTTAAAATAACTGAAAAAACTAAAATAACCGTCCTCACACATTAAAAGACTTGGGGTGAATTACTTGGCCATGACCTCACAAGTGAAGGAGGTGCAAACGATGGCTCCCCATCTATGGACCGTAGATGGGATGACGCCCCGTCTCTGTGACTCAGTGGTTTTGGTAAGAGACTTTTAAATGGAAGATAAGGCTCCCAAGACTATGTCTTCACCTATGCCCACCATCTACTGACCGTAGATTAGTCTAAGGGGCATAGATGGCCTCCGTAGGTCAAGCTGTTTTGATAGCTTTTTGGCCAAAGTTTGGGTCCTCCTCAAGGGACCTTAGGGTGGTCATTGAGGAGTCGTACCCGGTAGTTTAACTCCTACACATGTCCATATAGGTACTATTGTCATTTTCATAAGTTTTAGACTTCAAACAACACACAAACTTCAACAACAACACATTTGTACACACACTAGCTCAAAAGACTAGTTTCGAACTTCATGGTCATTCATTGCCATTCGACCTCAAAACTTCTTAGACTAGACTTTAAAAGCTATTTGTCATCATTTTAACAAGTTACTAACTTCTTAAATGGATGTGAAGTTGTAGTTCATCCTATTTCGTTTTAGGGTCATTATAGTCCCATACACGATACATTAGATTAGTCATACATAAGTTAGGATTTAGTAGTCTTGTCCTAGAGTGACTCTAACTCTACAATAGTAAACACATTATTCAGCTTACGTGGACATGATCCCTTAAGATGTTCCAATCATCAGCTTTCTTAATCTTCAATAGAATGAGCAACGGTTCATTCTGTGCAAGCGTAGACTTAAAGCTGCAATTGAATTTAGACCTTAGATTCTATGGATCCCATTTACGGTCTGTTCACTAAACGACGGCTCATTGATGAGAACTGTAGAACCTTCTGCACTTAGAATTTTCTAGATTTTTAACATTAGGCCTTCCTCTGTCTTTTTTAACATTTTCTTGATACTTCGTAGACACGGACCCTATACTACCCTAATTTTGCTTAGACTAAAAATCAATAAAACATAAAAATCAATAGAGAATCTGTAAAAAAAAAAGTAAAAATCACTAAAAGTATTTTAAATTGCCTAGATTTAAAACTTGGGTTGCCTCCCAAGTAGTTCTTTATTTAACGTCGCGACACGACACAAACCTCTTAATTACTCAGACTTTATTAAGATACTGTTCTTCGATCGCCTCTTTGACCTCTTTCGGTTGAACAAAAGATACGTTGATCCTTTGATCATTTACCCTGAATCTTGTTCCTTCCTCATTCTCAAGTTCATGTTCTCTTTGTGAGAACACTTGTACTACTCTCCATGGTTTTGTCAACTTAGACTTGAACTTGCTAGGAAATGAGTGCAAACTTGAATTGAATAAATGTACCAAATCACTCGGAGAAAATCGCACTTTCAATCTTTTGATCATGGTACTTCTTCATATTCTGATTATATAAGGTTGTAATTTCATATTGTTTAGGAAGAAACTCATCAAGATCATTCAACTCATTCAACCTTTGAATTGATGCAGCATGCCAATCTAGATTCAACTTTTTGAGTGCCAACATTGCTTTATGATCTAACTCTTCAGGCAAGAGAAAGACATCCCAAGCAAAAGTTGATAAGCAAACATACCTATGAGATCCTTCAGTGCAGTGCCATAGGCCCATAGACAATCATCAAGATTTCTCAACCAAACAGTTATGTTCGGATTCTTAATCTTTGCAAGGATTTGCTTAATTTCTCTATTTAACACTTTGACTTTCCCACTGGACTTCGGATCTTAGGGAGTAGCTATGATGTGACGAACATCATATTTATCAAGCAACACATTGAACAACTTATTAAAAAAGTGAGAACCTCCATTGCTAATAATTTCCCTGTTTACCATATTTGGAGATGATATTATTTTTTGAGGAATGCACTTACACTTTTCCCTTCATTGTTTTGAAAGCGCTACCAGATCCACTCATTTATATACATACCCGACCACTACAAGTATGTACTTAATCATATTAGGTATCACAAATGGACCAATAAAGTGAAGGACCCAAATATCAAATAGTTCAATCACTAGAATAAGAGTCAACGGGAGTTCTTGTTTCCTTGAAATACCTCCTTCTCTTTGAAAACGATCACAAGACTTTTCCAAACTATGAGATTTTGGTTGATTGTAGGACAATGATACCCACACTAAAAGATCTGTTTAGAAGTTCAAATACCACTATGATTGCCACAAACAGGAGATGAATGGCACGCTTCAAATATCCTCATCATCTCAACCTTAACTTGTTGACAATTATGGCAGTTTGCTACAAAATCCCCAATATCTCTCTTCATACCATTCCACCAATAGACTTCCCATAAATCACGGTACATCTTGGTGGCTCCCGATTGAATAGAATATGAGAACTATAAGTTTTCTCTAATATTTTCTCCCTTAAGCCATCAACATTTGGAACAAATAATCGACCATGGTACCTCAGTACCCCATCTCCCCCTTGGGAGAATGCCTCAATGGACTTCTTAAGAACCGACTCTTTCAACCCATCTAATGTAGGATCAAGTTCTTGTTTAGACTTTATATCCATAAAGGACTATTTCTAACCATTATAGACCATGATACCACCTTTGGTGGAATCATCTAGTTGGACACCTAGTCGGTCCAATCGATGCACCTAACGAACTAATTCTTTCTTTTCATTCTCACATGAGCTACACTACCCATGGATAATCTACTAAGTGCTTCTACTAAAACATTAGCTTTGTCGGGGTGGTAAAGGACACTCATGTCATAATCCTTCAAAAGTTCTACCCACCTTATTTGTCGAAGATTCAAGTCCTTTTGACTAAACACATAGTGAAGACTCTTGCGATCGGTGCAAATATTCACATGGACCCCATACAAATTTTGTATCCATATTTTCATGGCAAACACAACTGCCACTAACTCAAGATCATGGGTCAGATAATTTTTATCGTGCACTTTAAGTTGCCTTGAAGCACAGACAATCACTTTGCCACTTTGCATGAGGACACATCCCAACCCCACTCTAGAGGCGTCATAATATACCACAGAACCATTCCTACTTGTCGATAAGGTCAACACCGGAGAGGATCTAAGCCTATCTTTCAACTCTTGGGAACTTTTCACAAAAGCCTCCGACCACCCAAACATAGCCTTCTTTTGTGTCAAAACCGTCAACGAAGAAGCAATGAAGGAAAACCCCTCAACAAACTTCCTCTAGTAATTGGCCAAACCCAAAAAGATTCTAATGTCAGAAGGAGTTAGAGGTCTAGGCCAACTCCTGACCGCGTCCGTATTCTTAGGATCTACCTCAATACCCTTTCTTGACATGATTTGAACAAGGAAAGCTACAAACCTTAACAAAAATTCACACTTGTTAAACATTGCAAAAAGTTGTGGGTCCTTAAGAACATGCAACACAATTCTTAAATAGTCCATATGTCTATTTTTACTCTTCGAGTAGATCAAAATATCATCGATAAACACAATCAGAGACATCTCTATGTATTACCTAAAAACTCTATGAAGTTCGTAAACGCAGATGGAGCATAAGTAAATAAAAACAACATTACCACAAACTCATAGTGATCATACCGGCTTCTAAAATTCGTCTCTAGGATATCAACCCCTCTCACCCTTAACTGGTGATAACTCGAACGAACAAATATTCAATGTTAGAGAAATAGCTATCCCCTTACAGTTGGTCACAAATAATCAATTCTTAGAAGGTGATATTTATTCTTGATGGTCATTTTATTCAATTGACAATAATAATGAACATCCTAAGAGACCCATCCTTTTTTTAACAAACAACACCATAGCACCCCATAGAGAGACACTCGGTCAGATAAAACTCTTGTCTAAAAAATATTTTAGTTTCTCTTTGCACTCCATCGGAACCATTCTATAAGGAGGAATGGAGATAGGTTGCATATCAGGTAAAAGGTCAATACCCAAACATATTCCCGCTCAGGAGGAATACCAGGAATATTATCGGGGAAAA
Source organism: Solanum sitiens (assembly GCA_016801875.1). Lineage (NCBI taxonomy): Eukaryota > Viridiplantae > Streptophyta > Magnoliopsida > Solanales > Solanaceae > Solanum > Solanum sitiens. The sequence continues at coordinate 1,673,959 of JABWTJ010000019.1, forward strand.
CTTTTGGGACCTCATTCACTACCAAAACATACTATAGAGAAGGGGTTCGAGACTCAACATCCATCACCCTAAAAAGATGGTAAATACACCCTTTGGAGATCATATTCCTATCTTTGAGGCAATAAACAAATTGACCTCTAGGTATTGAATTTCCCCCTTCTATTCTAAGATAGGCTCATTTGGAAATTGGAATTTAACCGCCCGATTCCTACAATTCATAGAGGTATAGAATGCATGCAATCAATCCATACCCAAAATAAATTCAATGTATATTATGTCTAACTCCACCAAATCCACCAAAGTGACTCTACGGGATAAGGAAATATGACAACTTCTATAGACTCTTTTAGCCACTACTGAGTCACCAACTAAGGTAGAGACCGAAAAAGGTTCCACTAACACTTCGGGAGTATTTCAAACTTCATGGACACAAAAGGCGTTACAAAGGACAAAGTAGCACCGAGATTCTAACAAGGCATATACATAATAGGAACAACTTTTAACATGCCAGTCACCACATCCGAGGAGCACTCTCAGTTATCTCGGGATTGAAAAACATAAAATTGGCTTGCTTTTGAGCATTGGAGTTGGGACCACATGGAGGAGATTTTTTATCTTCCCTTAACTTTGAGTGTTGGACAACCTATCATCTTGTGGAAAACCTTCCCACAACTAAAACAACAATCGGTACCAACAAGACACTAGCCATCATGTTTTCTACCACATTTTTACAATTAGTCCTAGCAATAAAAAAACCACCACTATTAGCTCCTTAAGGTTTAGGGTTGGAAACCCTATCCTTATTTACCATTAGGGAACCAGAGGAAACATGGTTGAAGAACATTCGCTTGAACCTTTGTCGCCCCTATCCATCGAACCTAGCATTAGAGAAGTTCCCATCACCGGTTCTATCCCTTTTTTCCTCTCTATTTCTTTTCTTGAGTTTTGACTCCTCGATTTGTCAAGCATATATTATGAGCCCTTATATATCCATGTCATGAGGAACATTTCCGTACGAAATTCTTCTTGAACCAAGTCACACACACCCATCAAAAACCTACTGATCTCATCCCTCGAGTCTGCCACCATAGATGGAGTATACTTGGATAGTTGGGTAAATTTCAAGGCGTACACCTTGATACTCATGTTACCTTGCCTAAGGCTGATGAATTCATCCACCTTAGCCTCCCTCAAATATCGAGGAAATAATCTATCAATAAATGTCAATTTGAATGTTTCCCATTCGACTGGGCCCACTACTACGTGTCTTCCCCTGTTTCACAAATCAAACCCTACATGAGAAACATCCTTTAGTTAATAGGTGGCTAATTTTTTATTCTCTCCCCAAGATACCCCCATAGTATCAAGGACCTTATAAACTTCATTAATAAACCTTTGGGGATCCTCGTCCACTTTTGAGCGATGAAACTCGAGAGGTTTCATTCTATAAATGTCCCTAACCCTTGAAGTAGCTGAATTCATATTAGGATTGAACGGGGTACAACTTCTCTGTTGGCTTAAACCGTCCAGACTTGACCCAATATATGGATAGTAGACCTAAAATCTACATTGGTTACATTCTTAACCACGGGATCAACCATAGCTTGATTAGCTTGATTAGCTTGAGACGGAGCTCCTTTATTCACATTATCACCCTCCGTTATTCTTTTATTAGCCCTTCCTGTATTCATATCCTGAATACACAAGAGAAGATTTAGGAGAGGGACTTTGTAGAGTTAAACTCTAAGGCACAACATAAGAGTAATGAAATAAGTGAAATTTCCTAAACATCTTATAGCCACTCATTCATAAGTGTGGCACACTTCACACTCATGAACAAGACTCTACTAGACGTGGCTTATGAGAAATTATTGTAGAATCATTCTAAACCTTGTGCCCTGATTACCAATGTTTTCATGACCCAAGGGTACCCCCTAGACGTAACAAGGCACATACAACCCTGAAAGGATCCATGTAAGTCACTTAGCATATCATAACATAAAGCATCAGGACAATAAGAGTAAAAACACATTTCAAGTCCAAATATTTCATAAAGAAAAGCGGAAGTATAGACTTGTCTCGATTATCTATCTAATACAATACTTGAAGTCACAGCCCCAAATAACATAATCCAAAAATGAAAATACAAGAATGAAGCTACATTGATAGTATCCATCCTCGAATCATAAGGACTCACCAAACGAGAAAAGGGAATGATCAATTCCAAGATCTAGACACAATAGGGACCACCTTGAGAACGACCCTACACTTGGGGACAATGTAGAAAAATATAGGTTAGTACAAAAATGGACTAAGTACGATAGCCATGCATAAAATCAAGACACATGCTAAAAGAGACATTTTGTTGAATGCATGACATTTACTAGTTTAAAGAATCATTATGGAGATAATGGAAAAGCATAATTCATAAGAATAATCAACTCATAGATCATCATATCATAAAAGGAACATACCATAAATACCCTCAAAGCATACTTGTGCAATGCATGAATAAGATTCCATAATCCTACCCACACTAAGTAAAGCTTCTTGAGTAACTATAGTTCATATTTCATATTCGTGTTCATACTATCATAAAGGGAGATTAGCCTTAACCGACATAGACCATGTGATCTTACCATGGAATTCGGTATCTACCCCACACCAAAAATAGGTTGTCCTACTTGCTTAAGGTAGAACCATGATCTTAGCTTAGGTGGATCAACTAGACAAAGACCTATGTTGGCACATAGTTTATGGGATAAGGAGATTTCTTCTCAACTAAGGTAGGAGGTTTCCCTCTTATGAGATACATAATTTGGGAACCTGTACTCAACTAAGGTAGAACGGGCCCATTTGGAAAGCTGGACTCAACTAGTGTAAAAGCTTTCATTGGGAAGCCAGACTCAACTACCATTTAAGATTTCATCTCATATTCATATCCAGTCGGTACTAAGCATAAATTCCCATATACTACATATTAAGTCTTGAATTAAGTTCATATTTGTCGAAGAATATCTTGACACTCAATCGAACATAATTCACACTTACCTCATAGATTCACTAGGTGAGAGTAACCTTTTAACCCTATAATTATCATATTGTCAGAAAACCTTTTGCATCATATCATATTCATACTTAAGTTTGTACTTGAGGATAATCATACAACAACACAACAACTATGTCATAATCATATTCACTTTACTTTCAAAGTGTTCATAAAGCATACAAATAAATCTCATAATTTTCCCTTCAAGGACCATAGATCACAATCCATCAACACATATAGAATAAATACAATATACATGGATGATGACATAATTTAAGTTGTTCAACTACTACATGCATAATTCTATTGTATTCTACTAGCATCAATCATTACCCACACATTGGTATCCAAGTAGGGAAAATAGGGGAATTCATGTATTCTTGGGGGATTCAACATAAAACCATATAAAATAATCAATAAATCCATAATAAAACACAATTCAATCCTTAAAAATTAATTTGAAAGGATCCATGAGATTGAAGTCAAACCCAAGCTTTTGGGATTTCTAGCTTTTAAATTGGGGGTTTTGGAGGGGCTCCATTGATGAATTCTATCCATGGATTAATATCTACGATAACTTAGCTATGAATCTCAATGAAATTGGCGTGAAAGCTGCTTCTTGAACCGTAGCCCCACCTTCTTCCTTCTTCTTCTTCCTTGAAGTCTAGAGAGAGAAAATTTGAGAAAAGATGAACTTTTGTGATTTGATTTTGGGTTTTGGTAAAATGACTTAGTTAAGGTGAGTTTTAATTAAAAAATAAGTTTTAAAGTGAAACTAAACTTACATAAAATGACTTCACTTTGATAGAAATTAAAATGGATGTTCCTAAAAGAACCCTTATTTAAAATGAGCTGCTATGTGCCATGACCTACCTCACGAGCCGTCAAGGGCACCACGGCCTAAAAAGGTGCTCGTGGTCCCTTTAAAAGTAACTATGCTACCTTGGAATGCACCCCACATGGTAAAGGAAACCCCACGAGCCTTTCGAAAGGTCGTGGTCTTCACCACAAGCTGTGAAGAGGCTCATGAAGGGGAGCCTTTTTGGGGAAGCATTTGGGAGGATAATGCCTCACCACCATGGGGCGTGGTGGCCACCATGGTTTGTGAAGACCCTTTTGGTCATGGTGGACAGTGCCTTGGCCAATTTTAGTAGCATTGGTCCCCTTGACGTGGACCTCACCCACTTTCCTTGGGCCTTGATCTTCACTCTTGATGATAATCCTCACGTTTAGCTCTAGTTTAGCCTACTAATTATCGGAGTTTTACAAATCCATTCTATTTCTTTCTTTTTGTGTGGGATCGCTAACTCGAGGGAGTATTTTTGGATTCTTTTCTTGCCTAGATTTTCAAATCTTCTACTTTTGAGGTTGGTTATTCGAGCCCCACCATTACATTGTAGTTAACTTAAATGCATGATTATTGATTGGTTGTTTTCATTGTGTATTGTGATTTTTTGAATGTGTGTTTATTATGCATATATGTATCCTATTACATTTGATGTTCATTGACCTTAAATTGTGAAATCCCGTGTATTTGCTTGTTAAATATTGTGCTTTGTGTTGAATTTATTGTGGGTCTAGTGGGGTGAAGTCTATGTAACTCAATGTGTGCCAATTGACTAATTTTTCCCAATGATAGAGCGGTTGACGTCATTTTTAAGGACAAAAGATGTTTATTGACCAATTTTAGCCAAATGAGGAGAATTCTAAGTACCCTGTGACATTGGTTTCTCGGCCTAATTGCATAGAATAATGGTTTAATGTTGTTTTCATAGGTTGTGGGTTAGATTTTGAAGGTCGGGGTAAAAATCTGGCTGGTTGAACTATTCACCAAGCTTGGTCGAGCTCAGTGAGTGGTTTGGCGGTTCACCTAAAGAACCCTTGACCGCCATTTAATTTTCCTTTTTTTTTGTTTGAGTTTTGTGTATTTTTGCGATACGATTGAGCTTACCGAGTTTACTAGGCCACTCACCGAATGACCTTTCTGATTTTTCTATAGTTTTCATCGAGCTAACTCCAGTTTGCCGAATGGTGTCGACGATCCACCAAAAGGCCCAAAAAATGACCGACCTATGCTAATTTATGAAAGATTTATTCTAGAAGATTCGGCGAGCATGACTTGTCTCATCGAACGGTTCAGTGAGTCTTCTATGCAAGTTTCTTATTTTTAAATTTTTCTTGAATTACATCTAATGTGTCTGATTTGTTTTTTACATAAATTACTAGACCAAAGTTTGTGGGAATAAATCAACCGCCTCGAAAGCAGGCTAGGGGATACTCATCAATTAGGAGGCTGCAACCTCCCGAGCCACCGTATCAAAACTTCTTTTGAAGCAGGAAAGGGAAATGTCCAGAAGCACAAAGTGTCAGCACCTGCGAGGCAAGCTCTTATAGTGAGGGTACTTACTTTACATACCTCACTCCCTCCGGCAATGAAAGTCATGCAAGCTCCAATAGTGAGGGTACTTACTCTACATGCCTCATTCCCTACGGCTGTGAAAATCATTCAAGGGACACTTCTCAAGACTCCGTATCTGAGCCAAAAGATGATCAACTTCTCTAAGATAGGAGAGAAGAGTTATGCTTCAAGATTATACACGACCTAAGTCAGATCCCGGTGACTCCTATGCCTCGTCCACCTGTAGATAGTAGAGAAGGCTCCACCAACCCACTCGTTGAACAAACTAAAGGATGAGGGTTTGAGGACCATACTTGAAGAAAAGCGGTTGTCTACTCACTCTATGGTAGACTGCTACCTTGAGTTGTGGAGCACCATAAAGTTCTACAACTTTGAGATATTCATCAACCGAGAGGCTCATACATTCTGGCTTGGGTATGGGAGTTCTACTCTGCATATGGGGAGTTGGCGGTGAAGGAAAAGAAAAAGGTTGATGCTTTCAAGCCAGATGATCATCTTGTTATTTGGGGAGGAAGGTGAAATGCAACAGCACTAACTTCAATGAGGTGCTTGGATATACAAAAAATGTTATACACTAGTATGTGGATAAGGGACAGAAGAATATCCTCGATGATTTGAGGGTTACCTAGCTCCCCTATTTTGTGACACCAATCTGAGGTGGATTGAGGCTGGTGTTTCCATTGAGAATAAAGACACGAATGTGGTTGCCATGTATTAGTTCTGGTTTATTAGCTGCACCATTATTCCTTCATATAATGAATCCATACTTTGACATCCAAAAGCTATGTTTATGCGATGCATCTTAGATACTGAGAGATCAATTTGGGTCTACTCATTGAGAAACAGATGGCCATGAGGGACAAACATAGGTATACCTCTCTTCCCTGTCCCGTGTTAATTACTGAGTTATGCATGAGAGCCCGTGTTCTGGTAGTTTCCAAGACGGATGTGGAAGTGACTCCCGATTAATGCATCAGGACACTTCATCCAATACTAGTGTCGATGGTCGTTAGTCTGTAATGTTGAAGAAGAAGGAAGTTGACGATTGGAACCTGTCAAAGGAACATGTCCAACGCAACTGACTCACGTGTCTGCAGTAAGTGTTGATGAAGAAAGGAAGTTGACGCTTGGAACATGTCAAAGGAATAAGTCCAACGAAGCTGACTGACGAGTTTACAACATAGTTATAGAGTTAGAGTCGTAGTAGGATTAGACTACTTATATTATGATTAGAATTATATTACGAGTAAGATTATATTACTATTAAAATTATAGTACAACTAGGATTTAAATTATTTATAATTGCATTATTATTATTAAAGACGTAGTAGGTATTGTAGTAGCACTATACATATAGTTTACTTAGGAGTCTATCATTCTCTCCTATATAAGGAGCTTGTAACTCAACATTATTTTTTATCAATACATCAATACAATCAATACAATCCTTGATTTCTCTAATCCTAGACGTGAGATTTCTAAATGGTATCATAGCTTAAAAGCTTTCCGCTCTCTGAGTATTGATTGAAAAAAACAAAAAAGAACAACATGTTGCTATGACCACTTCTACAAAAAATATGTCGACATCCTTACTTCACCAACTCGTTGTCGCTTGCTCCATTAAATCTAATCTAGCAAACTACCTCATAAAGAGAACATACACATTGTTATTGAGTCATATCACAGAGAATGAACCAAGTAAAAGTAGTTGTTCCATTAGACAAACTGTTGGGAAAGTTGTACCAGTTGAGAAGGATGCAAAAGATAGCGACACCATTGATGATTTGAAAGAGAAATGTGTTACTAAGGAGTTGGATCTCAAGCATCTTGTTCGAAGAAAGCACACAACTAATCGTGGTCTACTCAACGTCCAAGGAGATGTGGGAATGCTTTAAAAAAAAAGCTTATATTCAAGCAACAAAAGCAATTAATTTTTCTAGAAGCTTAGGTAAAGCACCATATCCCACCCTTAATCAATTTGTTAATGCTCTCACAGACTTTCATATAAGGGAAGAGAAAAAAAGAGGTACCAAAATAAAACCATAACATGGTGTTATTTGCTCAAAAAGGCAGGGGAAGAGAAAACCATAAAATCAATATAACGAAGCATTGACAAAACAAATTTTTGCTGGGTATTCAAACTTTGTTTTGCTGGATATTCGGAAATAACAACATCAACATACCGAAGCATTGACAAAATAATTTTTTGTTGGGTATTCAAAGTTTTTTTATGGATATTCGATGAAAGCTAGGAGTAACCATTTCTCTACTCACTAGCTTGAGGGGAAGTGTTTAAGAAGAGATAAGTTGACGATTGGAACATGTCCAACTCAACTGACTGACATGTCCAAAGCAAGTGTTGATGAATAAAGGAAGCTGAATATTGTAACATGTCAAAGTAACAGGTCCAACGAACATGTCTGACGAGTTTACAACACTGTTGTTGAGTTAGAGTCGTAGTAGGATTAGACTACTTATATTATGATTAGAATTATATTACGACTAGGATTAGATTACTATCAAAATTGTAGTATAACTAGGATTTAGATTATTTATAATTTCATTATTATTATTATAGTAGCAATAGGTATTACACTAGGACTCTAAGTATTGTTAACTTAGGACTTTACAATTTTCTCCTATATAAGGATCTTGTAACTCAACATTATTTTTTTTATCAATACATCAATACAATCCTTGATTTCTCTAATCCTAGACGTGAGATTTCTACATGGATTTCGAAAAGTAATATAACCCAACTAAGTGAGTTAGGGTTGAATCCCACATGGAGTTTTTGAAGAATTTATAGCCAAATATGAATCATTTCTAATTAGTTATAGCTAAAGACATTTACGAATGAAAACATATGAAATTCAAGGGGTGAAATAAGTGACAGATATCAAAGGGGTTTTTATAGAAAATTATCAACTAAAACAATAATAATAGAGATACGGATAAGGAGATGGGATTCTTGGGATGTGATAGGAATATGTTCTAAAATATACAACCGGGTACATGCTTTTGATTAAAACTCGCTATAAATTTGTGACTAAGCTAGTCTTTAGTGTGGATAAATTCTCTTTCTCTCTCTCTCGGAATTTACCCCAAATCAAATCGGTTTCTATCGAACACCAATAAGTCACAATTACGCTCAACCTTTGCCTTAGCCCATTCACTCTCTCTAGCTGAATGTGTAGAGAGGGTTTAGAATTCACTCTCTCGAGCTGAGTCCATGACAACCCAATAACCACAGGTTATCGATTAAGTAGTCTTGGTTCTAAAACCTCTCTATTGAGCAAGCCAAAAACACGAAGATGAAATTATATTTGCAACTACAATCCCATTAAGTTCATACACAACTACCGAACAAAATCACATTTAAACAAAAAAATAACTATTAATTAGCAAGACCCAACAGTAAATTTAACCCATATTCACATAATCACACCCCAAGAATTGGGGTTGTATCTAGGCATGGTAAAGAGATGGAAATCGACATTGAAAAGTATTCCCATCAATTGGGTATGATATAAAATGTCTTCATACACATCTAAGATTAAGATTCTTCAATACCCATGTAGCACCTTGGAAAATTTTTGAGCTTCGACTCAAACCATACTTCGTTGTGAGTCAAAAAAAATTAATGAGGAATTTAAAGTTTCCTAAGTGTTAATGTCACTAGAAGTAGCACCTTGAGATTCAAGATGAACTAAAGATAGTTCATTCAAGTCATTCGTATGGTTTTCTCAAAGTTAAGAGTTAACTTAAAATGGTCATAACTCCTAGTACACGAGGTGAGCTACAAGATGGAAGTCACGACCCGAGAGTACCCCTAGTCGTAATCGGCGTAGTCGACCTCAAAGAGGTATTAAACAATACCATAGAATTCATCATTGCATATTAGATAGAATAAAAGCGGAAAACTGAAAACTTTTCATTTGAAATTCAACTTCACTTCATATATAAAAATAGAAACTAACTTGTCTCACATTACCATTTAGACATAACATTATGAAAATTGGGACTCAGCCCTTACATCATTACAAGTCTTATAAAATGAATACAACATAGTCCTTGAAATAGGAGAAGTGGAACAATGTCTTTCAATGTAAGTAAAATAATTAAAGCTAGAATCATAGGGTTTTGTCCTCGGACTTGACGACGCACCAACTTGGGAAAACAATCCAAGATTCTTGAGAAAATGGCCTTGAATCACCTCAATGGCCTGAACCTACATTTATGTAGAAAAAAAAAGAAATATGTGTTAGTACAAACCACATGTACTAAGTGTTAAATTTGGTCTTAGGCCTAACTCAAACCCCAAAAGCTAGCTCAAAGGGAGGGGGATTGCCGAAACTTTATAAGTAGTCCACCTATCTCATTAACCACCAATGTGGAACTTTTTTCATTCTTTAATACCCACCTCACGCCAAGTGCTTAGCATCCGGTGTCATCCCGTCACACCGAAAAGAGGGTGTCCTACTTGCCAAGGTAAGACATAAACATTTGTATATCATCTAGGTGGATCCACTAGCTAAGGTTCCTATAGGGTCACTTAGTTAAGGAACTAGGAGGTTGTTACTAGAAACCCTATTTATGCTAATTAGCACTGTAGCTTCCACCTCATGAGAACATCGCGTGAACCTTTCTTCCTTTGTGAAGGAACACCTCTAATTGTCGAGATCACTCGGTGCTAAGCTAAATTCCCTTTTTGAAGTGTCTTTAAGTCTTCCTTATCATCAATTAATAACATAGGTCTTAGGATTTTAATCCACCATATAACATGTTCATAGATCATAGGTTTTAGTATGAGAAAGCCCTTTCATCACAAACCCAACATCATGTGAGATCATTACTTCATAACATAGTCATAAGGTCTACATGGAAATTACCTTCAACCCCTCGTAATAGCACACCTATAGTCCTCTCCCAACCGTCATATTCATAGTATGATAATACATATATAACTTGATCATTCATACTTCAAGTAACCAACATTACCAAAGATAAACCAACAATACTACAATAGTATGTTCACAACCTTGAAGGTCTTACCAATGGCTTTCAAGATACCCTTTCAGGTCATCATCCCAAACCCATGATATTTACCCACCAAATAAATTATCATCATCAATCAATAGTAAATTATACAATAACATACTCAATTACATCACCTCCAATCATTATTCAACATAATCCAAGAATTAGGGTTAAGAGAAGAGGGACATTCATGGGTCTTTAATGAATTAGGTAAAAAAAACCTAAATACTACATCAAATCTTTCATAAAATTTCATAATAAATAAAAAATAATCAAATCTAGACCAAATAAGTCAAGTTTAAAGGTGACCCACGAATTGGAGTGAAATCTAGAAAGTTGGAAGAACATTGGAATCAATTTGAAGGAACCTCTTAGGGAAAAGAGTCCCAAGAGTGAAGAGTTCCCATACCTCGTCAATCCTTCAGGATTTATGGAGAAAATCCTTGTTTTTGAGCCCTACTTGAAGCTTTGACCTACTTCTTCAATGGAGTCCATGGTTAGTGAGAAGATCTAGAGAGAAGTGAGAGCTTTTGGATATTTTAAAGTTATAAGGTGGAAGACTTGTTTTATGACTTAAAATACTTTAATATACCTAAACCAACAAATTATAACCGACCCTTTTATTTAAATGGCAAAGGGTGGAATTACCAAACCACCCTTGGCTTGGTTGTGTCTTGCACCAGTTTTCAGACACCAAACCACGCCCATCATTGACCGTTTGTCAACCCATTGACGCCCCGTCTTGGCTGTCTGTGGTTTGGATCAAGGAGTTGCCAAATGGAGCCAAGCTCCAAAATTTTAAGTGTTGACCTACGCAGGCTATCGATGCTCCGTCAATTCATTGATGGTCTGTCAATGTTGCTCGTTAATGGGTGCTGTCTTTTGACAACTTTTGGGTCAAATGTTTAGGTCGTCCTCAAGGACCCTTAGGGTAGTTCTTTAGGATTTGTACCAGGACGTTTTGACCCTAAAAACGTACTAAAGTGTATTCCAAGTATTTTTACAAGAATTAGCCCTCATAAGACTCTTCAAATCCCTTACAAGACCTAAGGACACACTAGTTCATTTTCACTAGTTTCCGGACGTCATGGTCGTTTCTTGACGCTTATGCATTAACACTTCCAAACTAAGTTAGGTCTTGAAACATTATTTTAGCCATTCTAAGTTATTATACTCCATTCGAAGCTCTAGCTGATGTCAATTGATTTCCAGGGTGTAACAATATCCCCCAATTGGGGAACATTCATCCTTGAATAACACTTTAAACTTCTTTTTGGAATTACGACTCTAGACTAGCAGCCCAACCAACCCATGGTATATAATGATAATTCAATAACAAAGGAGGAAACATCAACTCCATTCTCAAACACAACAATGCCTCATTATGAGGTATAAACTATATATACTACCAAATATACACATATTTCATCACTTCACATTATGCAAGGAGGAATTTCCTTCTCCTTCTCATATGGCTCAACATGTTCAACAAGAAGCCAATACATCATTTCATCATTTCATACTTGAGAAATTTCATAACAAGAAATATCACATGAATTAAAATTTACCAACCACATAATCAAGTGCCATCAAGTATGGAGAACATATAATCCATATGAATTCAAGACACATCTGAAACATGAATTCTCATAAGAACATGCATAATTAAAGAAAATCATGGAAGTTCAAATACACTTATTACCCTTCATAGACTAAAACTAGGAGGGATTACTAACCTCAACTTTGACTAGAAGAGAAATGAAAAAGATGAGGATATTAGGACATCATATCGGCCTCGGCCTCCCATGTAGCATTTTCCAAGAGGTAATTCTTCCAAAGAACCTTTACGGAAGCTACTTCCTTATTCCTCAACTTCTTGACTTACCGGTCTAACATCTTAATCAAGAGTTCTTCATAAGAAAGACTAGCATAAACTTGTAAACCTTCTAGAGGAAGGATAGACACCGGATCGCCTATGCATTTTTTTAGCATTGACACATGGAACACCGGATGCACCGGATCCAACTCAATAGGTAATTTCAACTAATAAGAAACACTTCTGATGAATTTGAAAATCTCATATGGCCTAACATACCGGGGTCTAAGCTTCCCCCTTTTCCCAAACCTCATCACCCCTTTCATAGGTGATATCGTCAGATAGACCAAATCACCTACCATAAACTCAAGGTCCCTTTTTCTATTGTCAACATAAGAATTTTTCCGACTTTGGGCTGTCTTCAATCTATCCCTTATGAGTCGGACTTTCTTCATGGATTCATAAACTACTTTGGGACCTATTAGAGAAAACTCACCTACCTCGAACACTCAATGAAAGATCTACATCTCCTTCTATAAAGAGCCTCAAATGGAACCATGACAATACTTGAGTGATAGATATTATTGTAGGCAAATTCAATCAATGGTAGATGGTCATCCCAATTACCCTTGAAGTCAATGACACATGTCCTCAACATATCTTCTATGGTTTGGATGGTTAGTTCCGCCAAACCATCCGTTTGTGGATGAAATGCCGCACTAAGTTTCACCTTCGTACCATGTCCACTTTGGAATGCTCTCAAAAAATGATTTGTAAATTGAGTACCCCTATCCAAAATGATAGACAAGGCAACTCCATGCATCCTCAAAATCTTATTAAGATATAATTTATCATAGTCTTCCGCCGAATATGTAGCCTTGACCGAAATAAAATAGGCTGATTTGATCATCCTATCAACAATAACACAAATCACATCATTTTCCCTTCGTGTATGAGGCAAACCTACAATTAATCAATATTGACATCTTCCCACTTCCACGCGGGGATAACTATATCTTGAGACAACCCTCCCGGTCTTTGATGTTCGACATTGACTTGTTGATAATTAGGACATTTGACCACAAAATCCTCTATATCCATCTTCAAACTATTCAACTAATAGATCTCTTGTAGATCACGATACATTTTGGTTGCACCCAGATGAATGGAGTATCGGGAACCATGAGCCTCTCCCAAAATTTGTCTTCTTAAGTCATCCAAATCCGGAACTCACAACCTATCTTGATACCTAAGTACCCCATCTCCCCCTTGGGATAAAGCTTCAAAGAATTTTCCAAGTACGAAATCTTTCAACTCCATCAAGATAGGATCAAGGTGTTGCTTGGCTTTCATATCAACAATCAAAGATGACTCAGAGTTATGACCATGAAATTCCCTTTTGGAGAATCTTCAAATCAAACACCCAACCGGGCCGTTCTATGCACATCTTTTACTAACTTCTTTATACCATCAACAACATGGGTCACACTACTCATAGACACTCGACTTAAAGCATCCGCAACCACATTGGATTTTTTGGGGTGGTAAAGAACACTCATATCATAGTCTTTCAAAAGATCTAACCACCTTCTTTAACAGAGGTTTAACTCTATTTGGGTGAACATATATTAGAGACTTTTATGATCGGTGAACACATCTACATGCACTCCATATAGATAGTGTATACATATATTCAAAGCATACACTACGGCCGCTAGTTCAAGATCATAGGTCAGATAGTTCTTCTCATGTACCTTGAGTTGACTAGAGGCATATGCTATCACATTACCATGTTAGATGAGCACACAACCCAAACCTACTCGAGAAGCATCAAAATACATAACAAACCCTTCGGTACCCTCCGGTAAGGTTAATACCGGAGCGGAGGTAAGCTTATCTTTCAACTCTTGGATGCCTTCTCACAAGCTTCTGTCCATTAATACTTCACTTTCTTTTGGGTTAGGTTAGTCAATGGATAAGCAATATATGCAAATCTGTCAAGAAATCTCCAATAATATCGGTCTAAACCCAAGAAGCTTCAAATATCGGTGGGAGTTAGGGGTCTAGGCCAATTCTTAATCACCTCCGTCTTCTTCGGGTCAACCTCAATACCCACAGTAGACACAATGTGACCAAGAAAAACAAACGATCTTAGCAAAAATTTGCACTTACTATATTTAGAAAAATGTGGTGTTCCTTGAGGACTTGCAATACCGTCCTCAAAAGACTCATGTGTTCATCCTCACTCTTGGAATATATCAAGATGTCATCAATAAAGACAATTACAAATGAATCAAGATAATTCTGAAACACCCTATTCATAAGTTCCATAAAAGTTGATGGGGCATTAGTTAGACCAAAGGACAAAACTAGGAACTTATAATGACCATACCTTGTTCGGAAATCCATTTAGGAATGTCAACTCCTCTAAGTCTAAGTTGGTGATACCCCGAACTCAAATCAATCTTTGAGAAGTAACTCGCCCTTTGGAGTTGGTAGAAAAAATCATCAATTCTAGGGAGAAAATACTTATTCTTTATAATGATCTTGTTTAAATGTCGGTATTTAATACACATCCTAAGAGACCCATCTTTTTTTTTCACAAACAATACCGGAGAGCCCCATGGATATATACTTTGTTGAATAAAACCCCTATCTAGCAAATCCTCGAGTTGAGCTTTCAATTCTTGCAACTTGGTTGGAGTCATCTGGTAAGGAGGAAGTTATATTGGTTGAGTATCCGACAACAAAACTATGCCAAAATCTATTTCCCGTTTGGAAGGAATTTTGGGTAAGTCATTAGGGAAGACTTCCGGAAAATCCTTCACTACGGGGACCAACTCTAATGGAGGAGCCTCGAATCCAAGGTCCTTGACCCTCACAATATGATAAAGATATCCCTTAGAAATGATCTTACAAGGTTTTAGACATGAAATAATATGACCTCTAAGGATTGAGTTTCCCCCCTTCCATTCTAAAACGGTTTTTTTAGGAAATTGAAATTTAACTACACTTGTTCTACAATCAATTAAAGAAAAGAAAGAATGTAACCAATCCATTAGACAATAATATGGGACAACTCCTACAGACTTTTTGACCAATAATGGAGTTACCCTCCGAGTTAGAAACTGTAAAAAGTTCAACTAGGACATCAGGGAGCACATTAAACTTCATAGCCACTAAAGGAGTTACAAAAGATAAAGTGGCACCGGTATCTAGAAATGCATAAACATTAATTGAAAATACATGCAACATACCAGTAACAACATCGACAGAATCCTCTTGATCACCCCTAGATTTGAGAGCATGGAAGCGGTTCTTTTTAGAAGCATCAGACTTAAGACCACTTGCTTGTGCTTTGTTATTGTCCCTTCCTTGAGTCTTGGTAATGGGACAATCTTTCACCATGTGGCCTATATTTTCACAACCAAAACAATTACCCGTTCACACTAGACATTTACCCATATGCCTTTTGTCACATTTGGCACAATTAGGTTTCTCACTTTGTGAACCACCACCTTTTCCTCCTTGAGTCTTAAGGTTAGGTACCCTATCCTTGTTAGCCCTTGGAACATTAGGAGAAACTTGGTTGGAGAATCTCTTCTTAAACTTTGGTTTGTCTTGGATTTAAAGCTAACCCTTAGAAGCACCTCCATCATAGGATCTTTCCCTCTTTGAATCCCTATTTTCCTCTTAAGCCTACTCTTCTCAACTTATTGAGCATGCACCATCAAACTACAAAGGTCCATTTCATTGTGAAGTATTGCCACACGTCACTCTTCCACAAGATAATCGGACACACTCATTAGAAATACGAGGCATTTAGACAACTTCATGAATTTCAAAGAGTATTCTTCAACACTAATACCTCGTTGACGAAGGTATATGAACTTTTCCACTTTTGCCTCTCTTTTGACTCATGGAAAGAACCTATAAGATATACCCTCCTAAAGACTTCACGACTTATGGGACCCGCTCTCAAAGCCATATTGTTCTTCCATTGAGTGTACTAAGTTTGAGCCACATCTCTAAGTTGATAAGTGGCTAGCTCAGCCTTCTCATTTAAACTCACCCCCAACTACAAGAAAATTTATTTCTAACGAAAGGAAATTCAGTCGTTAAAAGTCCAAATCCCGTCGTTAATGGTCTATAACGACAGGGTAAAAGTTGGACGCCACCGGTCGTTAAAAGCTCCGTCGTTAAAAGGTTAACGACCGGGTTGCATATCCGGTCGTTAAATATCATTTAGAGACAACAACTAATTCGGTCGTTATTCTTACTTACAACGACCAGAATTCCCTTCGATGATTGTCATTTTCTTGTCGTTAAAAGCTTGAAATAAAATAAAGCACCTAGTAGTTATAAGTACTTTTAGCGACTAGAAGTCTGATTCCAATATTTTCATCAACCAAGTTGTCCGTTCCAAATCTGATTGAACTAATTACATAAATGATTAATTTTTTTCTTTCATGTTCTGACATCCATAGTATCATTTCTTTATCTGTTCACATGCAATCAAAAATTATATATGAAATTTTATTGATAACAAAGAACAAAATCTTCACATTAATTTATTTAGTGAAAACCTCCAATGTTTGAAATAATATCTAATTAAAAACATATATGTTCAACATAATACCTAAAAATATACATGTTTGACATAATATCATAAAAGATACATGTTCGACATCTATAAAATCCTAAAAATGGAGAAAGTAAAAATGTAGCATAGGTACAAATAACGTCTTGCACCAACAATAAAATAATAAAATAAAACATCCTCTTTAGCTGGCTCCACAATTCTCCAACATCGTGTTCTTTTTTTTTTTTTTTTTTTTTTTGAATTACCCTTGGGTGGGTAAGGGGCTGAGCAGCACCCCCAGGCCTTAACATTAATAAACAAAACAAAGTACAAAGGAGGGGGACATAAACCTAACCTCCAACCTAAGGTGGTTCAGAATCAACTTTCCAAAAGAGGAAGTCAACTCCTCCCCGTACATCAAGGATGAAACCAAAATACTAAGCACCTAAGGAGAGGACTCCTCTCCTTACAAAGTATCTAGGAAGCATAAACAAGGGAGACTCTCCCTTTACAAGGTAGAATAAAATTAAGCTAACCTCTTCAAATAGCTATAGTTGAAAGCTGCAAGGTCGATCAAGGTGGTTCCTTAATTCTTCTGGTCTTCCTTCTTCTAAAGCTAGGCATCTCCAGTAAATCCATCTGATAGTATGATTTTGCTTCCTTAGGCATGTGCTGGCTGCTGAAGTATATCTGTGGACTGGTTTTCATGTGACTTTGTTTTGAAAGAGCATCAGCCACCCAATTTGCTTCTCTAAATATATGTAAGCACTTGAATTGCTGTGTCTGAGAGATGAGATCGTGCAATCTTCCCAGCTGTGTGATGATACTCCATTGAGGAGCTATCTTCTTTAAAATCCAATGTACTACTAGTTGAGAATCAAGCTCCAAAATGATGTTTCTATATCCCAGTTCAAGTGCCCAAGTCAAACCAAATATTGCTGCCTCTATTTCTGCTTTGTTGTTTGTTCCTTCTCCAGGGGTGTTGTGAAAGCCATCACCAATTTACCATTTTTATCCCTCAAAATGCCGCCAGCTCCCAACCTGCCAGGATTAGTGGTTGCGCTGCCATCGGTGTTTACTTTGAGCCATTGGTCGGGAGGTTTAAGCCATGCTACCAAACTCACTTTGATGTCATGCACACACTTTTCACATTTTTGAATTAAATCTGTCCATTTTGCAGGCCACTGAAGCTGAGGGAAGGCTGTGGAAAGCATTTTGTAGTTATCCTTGTAGATGGCATATTTGACCCTGCTGATATTGGTTGTCTTGCCCCCACATTTAGCTGCGCACCTGTTCTTCCATAAGTTCCAACAAATGAAAGTTGGGGTCGCTTGCAAAAGTAATCTGTGGGCTGCATTCTTAGGTGTGGCAGTCCACCACTGCCTGAGCAGTGAGTGCAGGTCCGTCTGGTCTGGCCGCATCCCTGCAGTGGCTGCAAAGCTGGTCCAGATGTTGGTTGCGAAGTTCCCTTTGTTGAAGATATGCTCAATGCAATCCATACCTGCCCTGTCAAAACAACACACACACCTTGCTGGCTCAATGCCAAAACTAGTTAGCTTGTCGTTAGTAGGTAGTTTACACCTAAGGGTTCTCTATAGTAAAAAGGAAATCTTGAAAGGAATGTATTTATGCCATAAAAGAGAGTTAAAGTGATGTTTAGTTCTTTTTTCCCTGATTTCCTCCCAGGCTGATGAACAGCTGAATGTTCCATGAGTGTTGAGTTTCCAAACTGGCTGATCTAGAAGATGTTGTTGAGTTGAAATTTCTGTAGCTAGTATGTTGGAGAGTTGACTGGCAGGTGCCTCCTCCAACAGCTTGCTCCAATTCCAACTCCCTTCCTCCCAAAATTCAGCAACGGTGGAGTTGTTGAATCTTTTACTGGTGGTGGAAAAATTTGCAAGAGGTCCATTACCGATCCAATTGTCCCACCAGAAGGAACAATTCCCTGCTTGGAGCTTCCATTGAATATGTTGTTCCACCTGCTGTCTATTCATCAGCATATGTTTCCAGGTCAAAGAATCACCTGTATGCCCTTTTTTGCTAACAGGGTTGGATCTTTGGCAATATTTAGCTTTTAAGAAATCACCCCACAGAGTGTGTTTAGTTCTAAAGATCCACCACTGTTTGAATTGAAAGGCCCTGCAAGTATCATGTAAGTTCCTCATTCCCACCCCCCCTTCCTCATAGGGGTTCTTCAATTTGTTAAAGAACAATTTCAGGTTGATTAGTAACAGAATATCAAATAGCTAATATCTTAGTTCTAAAATAAATATTTATAAATTATAACTCAATCACAAAAGTAGAAGCATTATGTAAAAGTTATGTATGATCAGACACCAATTGATTATTTAAAAAGCACAAGCGCCACGGGAGAGAATATATACACCTAAATTTGATGGAGGCTTGGACATTATTAATTTGCAATGATGGAACAGAGCAACTATAGCATGTGGATTCATGCATTTGCAGTGAAGATAAAGCTGATGCAAATGTGGATCAGGTGGATCCATGCATTTTACATCAAATGCAGACCATTCGAACTATGCAAAACAAGCTTGCTGGATAAATAGGATGCTACTGGAAGATAGATAAACTTAGGAAACAACTCAACACACAGTGGAGAACGACACAGGCTTGATCAAACAAATTTACCTAAAGCTGTTGGGGTACAGAGAAAGTGTGATGTCTCGAAATGAAGCAACTGCTAAAGTTATTTTACTATGTTTATCCAAGGCAATATGCTCACTAAATATAGATTGGTAAAGTGGGAAATGAACATTAGTCTACACTGTATCTTCACTGCAGCTTCATTATGCCGATCTGGAGGTTCATACATAGGAAGGACTAATAATATAGGGGTGACTTGGAGAAGATACTTCAAATGGGTGGTAAAGAATGCAAAAGGAAAGACTCCACAGGCTCAAATATGTTTAAACCATTCATGATGTATGGATAGAACAAATCAGAAAGTATTTGAAAAGAACACAAAAATCAGACATGATTGTTAGAAGTATTTCCTAAATTTGTAATATTTGAGATACTCTTAGAACAAGATCCATAATGAAAATGTTGTTAAGTACTCCCTCTGTCCCATTTTATATGTCACATTTTTACTTTGCACTTGCATTAAGAAAAGATGTAACTTTACCTTCTTATTTAATGTTTTCTTAAGTCAACTTATAATAAATGATGAATTCATTTTTAAGATTAATTAACTATTCTATCAAGGGTATAATAGGCAAAATCGGGTAATTTATGCATAAATTTCATAAAATGACAATTATTGTGGTCCAACTATTTATAGAAAGGGATGACATATAAAATGGGCCGCAGGGAGTAATTATTATATATTATAGATAGGAGAATAGCCTAATCAGGGGACAAGAAAGGGATATGGAATGGAATTTCTAATTTAGACTAAACTAACTGAGGAGGTTAACTTGCTTTATAATTCTCATACAGGTGATACAAAATTAAAAAAGAGCATCTCTATTTAACAATAGAAAGATGGAAAAACATATTGAACACATGCTCGAAAACTACATAATAATGTTTATTTCTTGGTTTAACACTGCCCCTTTTCCCTGTTAGATAGAAACAGAGTTAAGGTGTTGAGAACGGTATGGTGGCAGAGGAAAAGAAAGACAACAAAAATGGAGAATAAACTTATAGATTCATGTCAATGGTAAAGAGTGATGGTTCAATAACCGAACTATTTTCTGATACATTTTGTGGTATAATGATTTATATTCCGTGAAAAGTATATGTCATTATGCCTATGACTTCTGTTAGGTTTTCATAAGTGAGAACCTTGTGTATTCTGTTTAATACATGTTTACTGGGCACAATTGAGCAATCATATCTGGTTGAGCAGAGGCAGAATAATAATAGACAGAGAAGGAGAAGGGCCTTAGTTTACCAAAAGTGAACAGTTATATCACAGAAGACAAGGACCTAATTAGAGGAGATCTTTATTTTGTATCAACAAATATACACAGAACAGGAATCAAATTGAAGACCTACATTTACATATGAGGATTTAAAACAATCCCAGTAGAGTAAACTGAAATGACCACAAAATCAAAGTCCCATGGACATATAGATCAATACGTTTTTCCATGAACACATTAGAAGATTTAATACCTAACACTAAAGTTTAGACTCCATACTAAAATAATAGTCAATATATTTCAGTATCAGTTATGATTTTTTTGCTAGAATTAACTTTAGCTAGCTTCCAAACCTAGATAGTTTTAGCTTTGTGGCAACACAAATATTACAAAATATATTTGAGCTCCAACAAAAGTAAGAGTAAAGCACTGGGAGCTAATCAAAAGCAAAATATGGCTACAGAAGCTCAGTAAACAAATGAAATCTACAAAAGAACCTACATCATTTACATTAGTGTAACTAGTCCAACTAAAAAGCAGTACATTCATATACCCTTGAGAATTGAGATAGGAGATGAAATTTCATCAAAATGTCTGATATGTTCATTTATATCTAAACACACAAAAAATATAGCTAGTGCTCATATTTCCCAGATGTTCTTGTGGACTTTGCTGATTCTGCAAGAATTTCAGCTTTAAACTGATTCATTTGTTAGTTCACTACACTATGCATAAAGTTCATCCCAATAAATATTAGGAGAGGTAATCATGTAATGGAGGTTCATAGATTTTTCGACACTCCTATATATTATTTTGTAGTTATTTGAACATTTAGTTAAGTACTCAAAATATATAATGTGTTAGATAACTTCTTTTGGCACTGTAATTTTTCTTTATCTTGTCATTTATTAACATGACCTACTCGTGCAAGTCCAAAAACAAGTAATCCTATAAGCTTGTAGTCTCGTTCATCATGAAAATTAGTACAACTAAAGACTTCCTAACATCTACTCAAATTAACATAGAAAAACAGACTATTCATACCACTATTATAGTAGCAAAGCACTTCTCAAAAGAAGCATTTGTAAGCGACATCACTAAATTCGTTGACAAATAAACAACAGGAAATAGCTAATAGAAAGTTAACTTACCTGATGGAGGTGATGTAGATTGACGAATCACTTTACTTTCCAGGCGATCATATTTACTCTCTAAACTATCCATTCGCTTTTGTAGTGACTCCTTTTATTTTTGAGATATTTTAAGCTCTTCCAACAATGCAGCCTTTAAGGTGGTACCCCCTTTAAGCTCCTTAGTGGTTATCTCACCACCAAATCCAAATGCATTACTTTTACATTGAGTTCTAAAGAACCTTTCAACTACCTCAATATTAGTAAGAGACAGTTCAGATTGTACAAGCTCCTGAATTTTAGCCTATAAAATAGTCCATAAAATCTTTTTGCTTGAGCATTTCGTTCCTCCTCCAGAAAATCATCACCACTACTATTCATAGTATCTTTCTCAAAATTGGGGTATGTATCTCTCAATAAACCATGTATTTCATCTCACCATCACCCATTTCAATGTCATTATTATCTTCACATTCAAAATCTGATTGTGCTTCACCTGACATCTCTCCATGGTGGTACCAAAGAGTATAACTTGGTATTATCCCATGTACTATTAAATGTGACCTAACCATCTCACGTGATCTAGAAGTTGCATTACCACATTTGATACACGGACAACGTATCAACTGGGGTTCTCCCATTTTGTAAAAACATAATCCAAAAAATTCTCCACCTCTTCTATGTAAGCATTAGAAAGTCGATTTTTAATAAGTTCTACCATTGCTTATTAGGCGCCATAATCTTGGTGTATCTAAAATAGGTATTTAATATATTAGTATAATAATCGAGTTCAAGAACAACATTAAGGAATGAAAATTAGAACTGTTCTACCAAGTTCACATATCACTGGACATTAGTACAAAAAACATAACTATGACAAATAAAGAATCACAGTAGCTATTTTCTTTTAATATAACTGAGAATATTAATAGATATTTCTTTCATTGCTCTAATGTTTGGCTTAACCATTATCCATCTTGTGTTTTATAATGATAAAAAAAATTCAGTCAGCGACATCATTTAGAGTACATGCACACAAAAAAATATCACATAACATAAAGTTAAGATGAAAAGATGTCTACTTGATTTATTATTCAACAAATTAACAAGATGATTTGTATGATAATTAGAGCACAATTCCCTAGTTACAGATGTATAGTCTATGAAGGGACAAATGTAACATTATGGTGCAAGGAGGCCTATTATTCATTCTCAAGCAGTATATTGATGCAAACCAAGGCTATGGGTCAAACTCAATGAGGATGATCACAACAAAGGTAATCTAAGCTCAGCAGGAGGGGGAGGTTTCAGTTTCTTTCTAAAAGAGACAACAAAAAAAGTACTGAGTAATTTTTTAAGAACCTAACTTGTAGACTATATTTTATGAAATAAGAAAATCATTTGCAAACTATTGTGGGTTGTAACTAAGAAGGAGAGGTTGTGAGTGTTATGGATTCATGCATAGTATGTGAAAGCTAGGAACTTTGGACACATACCTTCTCCTAAACAAGCTAGTTGTGTTGTTAGGGGAGTCTTTGAAGCTACGATATGGTGGGATGATGGTGTTGATTGGACTGAGAGAATGGATAGTGCGGCAAAATCTGGGAAATTCAACATTTTCAGAAAATGTACATATCACTACTACCTCAGTTCCCAAAAGTATATAGTAAAAAATTAATTTTGTCACAAGGAATGCTCCCTAGGCATCAATTCATCCAATGGTTGGTGCTGCTTAGCAAGTTATCCACAGTTGATGGAATAACTAAATGAGTATTTACGTTGATCTAGAGCATGTACTCATACTCATCTTTTTTTTTACTGTGATAACTCTAGGCATATTTGGCAGTCCCCACTTAACTAGTAATGTATAAATAGACAGTTTGGATCTTGGGCAGAAAAGGTGCACAGCTAGCCTCACTCATTAGACCTAGTAGGCCAAAGACAACGAACCTAGGCTTGTCATTATCTACCATTATGTAACTTATGTTATCCGAAAGGAACTGTAGAATATTTCAACAAAAGCAGCAGATAAGCAAGCAAGATTGAAGGAGATAGGCCTACAACCTCATATTATAGGACAGAGAAAACCCAAACGGAGGAAATATCTAACTATGTCGACCTACTTTTCCTGTTAACTTGTGCGCAAACGGCTGCTACATGAAGAAACTTGAGGCATGCAATCTTCCTAGAAAGGGACCTGCCCTAAGCTACTGATAGCTTTAGCAATGTGTATTGAGTATTAGTAGCTTGTGTGTTTTAGCATTGAGATTTAGGTCTAGAGTCAGATGAGGTAATTGGACTTACTGATATACATGGTTAAAAAAAATCCTATTTGACCAAAAAGTACCCTCCAAAATAAGATTTGGAGACTCAATCAAGGATCATTCACACATTCTTTAAGTCAAAGTTAATATTCCTATTTTCAGAAACTGAACTTTGAATTTTTCCACTGAAGAAAATCCACATTTGATTCTCTTAAAGCTAATATTTTAGTTAATCTATTTTGTTAGAGAATGTTGTTCCTAGTAGGCAGTAGATAGTTTAGTACCATTTTTAGAATTTATTAACAAGAATTGATAGCAACAAAGATGTTCATAGCAAGGAATACAAACATCCTTAAGTTGAACTGTCGAAGCAGATGATCGACTTAATCAAGTTTAAGTACAAATAAACCATTAATGATAACTCCAAATCAAGCACGTACATGAACCAACAGTAATACCAGAGTTCAAGATCAATATTAAGGAATGAAAATTATAAATATTCTACCAAGTTCACATATCACTAGACAGTAGTACATGAAACATATTGTCTAGTATATAAAACATATTTATTGTTAATCAAGTTTACCAACAGAAGTTAACACATTAATACATATGAACATATGCCTGCAGTGACTAATACACATAAAATTCATGCAATAAACTACTGGAAAAACAACCAAGAGGGATCATAATGCATAAACCCAAAGTTGGGCAAAATTAGAATTTCAACAAAATGTTCATATTCAAAACAAACTTAACTTACCTTAAAGGAGAGGAAACTTCAAGAAAGTGTCTAGGTATGATCACTCTCAGCAAAAACCAGCAGAATTCATGTGAGATTTAAAGTAAGAACAGAAAGTTGAGTTCTGGGATCAAAAAGTGAGAGACCTACGACATTAATATAGTTAACAAACCTGTATATTACGAGATGCATACAATTTGTTATCTGAGTTTTGCTGATTTGTCTCTGACAACTGATCAATTTTGTAGTTATATAGGTTAAAGGGTATCTTCAATATAACTGTTCAGTCAATAATTTATCTAAAATATGCTAGATTCTATTGGAAAAGGTGGGGAAATGGACGTGGTGTAGACTGAACCTTCCATAATTTTGTCAAGAAAGGGGAAATTGGGGTGAAGAGTTTGGATTACTGAACCCTAATTCTATCCTATGGGCTGGGGAGAAGTGGTTGTTCAATTTTTTATTAGATTAATTATAGTTATTCGGAGGTGGTGAGGTAGGAGAATTTAAATATAGTGGGGTTTATGAAAATAAAATATTTAAGGTGATTTTCTCTTATCAATAACGACGGGCTATTAAATATTTTAAAGTCGGCAAAATATTGCGTCCATAGTATCAAAATAAAATTGTCTTTTAACGACAAGAAAATATTTTGACGTAATTACACACATTTAACTACTGGCTTTTTATCCATTCGTTAAGAATTGGTCGTTAAAAATCAATTCTCTTGTAGTGCGCGCCCCGTAGCATACAAGATCTTATAAAACTCATCTAGAAAGTTTTGAGGATCTTCATTTACCTTAGGCCCAAAGAACATTGGAGGATTCATCCTAGTGAAGTCCCTAGAACGTGAAGCCATGGTACTAGCATTTTGATTCACACGGAGTGCAACTTCCCGATTAGCTCGTGTTGTCATAGCTAGAGCTTGGGTAGTTACCGTTTGAGCTTGAGTAGCCATCAGTTGAGTCAAGTTAAGAAAATCCGCCCTTATTTCTCAATTTGTCATGAACGGAGGATTGACCGGTGCTTGGACACCTAGAGGAACTTGCTCTTAAGGAGGAGCTTGGTTGTCTTAAGGAGGAACTCCCGCATTCACAATCTCCTCTTCAACCCTTCTTGCGGCTGCCCTTCTAGTAGTCATAGCCTATATCCACAAGAAAATTATTAGAAGGAACAGACACATAGATTTAAGACTCTTTAGGCATGACTTAACATTACATAAGAAAATGAGAATTTCCTAAGCATCACATAGCCACTCATTCATAAGTGTGGTGCACTTCACAATTATGAACAAAACTCTTCATAAACGTGGTATTGTGATACATCATTCCTAGTATTATTCAACATCATGCTTTGATACAAAAGTTTGTCACAACCCGAGAGTACCCCCTAGTCGTAACCGGCGTCGTCGATCTCGAAGAGGTCTTAGACAAGCCCTTAGTATTCATCATTGCATAGTAATAGAATAAATGTGGAAAATTTAAAACTTTTCATTTGAAGTTCAACTTCATTTCATATATCAAAATAGAAACTAACTTGTCTCACATTGCCATCTAGACATAAGAATATGGAAATTGGGACTTAGCCCTTACATCATTACAAGTCTTATAAAATTAATACAACATAGTCCTTGAAATAGGAGAAATGGAACAGTGTCTTTTAATATAAGCAAAACAACTTAAGCTAGAATTATAGGATTTTGTCCTCGGACTTAAGGACTCACCAACTTGGAAAAACAATCCAAGCTTCTAGAGAAAATGGCCTTGAATCACCTCAATGACCCTAGCCTACGTTTATGTAGAAAATAGAAGAGACATGGGTTAGTACAAACCACATGTACAAAGTATGGAAACATATGCAAGTAAAACATTTGAAAACATGCACAAAGGGACATTTTGTTATAAACATGCTATATTCACTTTAAAAACCTTTATGCACATTCCAAGAACAATATACAAGTCCATATCATAACAACAAGACATATTTATATTAAAGAGTGACTTCATAATATAGCCATGGCCAACATTTCATATTTATTGTCCATTTCATCATTACACCACAAGACCTTACTAATAACCCCAATTCAAATCTGCTAGTGCAATGTGTATGTGAAGCCCCATAACCTCACACAAACCAAGTAAACTAACAAAGAGACCACAAGCCTTGTCAATTACCTCATACATCATCATAACAAGTATAGTTACTGATACACTCAAATTGTCCTTCCCTAAATAAGTATATGAGGTCGTATCAAGTAAAGAACCCAATTGTTAGGTTGGGGTCGATCCCACGAGGAAAATGATTTAGACTTAACTTTAATCTACGATTACGTCTATTTAGTCAAGTCCTTTCCGAAACAGTTAAATAAATGGGGGGTGTTGTGTAACAAAAATGTTCAATTATTTCTAAGTAAACAAGTAGTAAGATTAAAACTTTGGTCTTTATCAAGTGATTAGAGAAACTAGGGTGTAAGTGTTCCCCATAGGTTCATAACTCGATAATTCTAGCTATAACAACTCTTTCCTAGTGTCTTGCATGCAAAGTGGTAAGTTATGTATCTCTAATTCCTTGGTCCGGCAACTAGAGAATTTCACCCCGTACCTTGGTCCGGCTACGTGTGTTGAATTACTAACCCTTACCTTTACCTCATATTAAGCATCTTATACAATGTATGGCTAAGTTACTACTTCGCACCAATTGAGACTAGCCTATTAGATAGTGTATACTAAATCTATGTTGATAATTCTTTTCCTATTAACTACCCCTTGGTTCGGCGAATAGAAATAGGGGAAGTTCTAACGCGTGCACTCATTAAAAAGACTTCTAACTGAAAGAATTATCAATACATGCAAGAACCTATTATAGAATTGTTATTTAGCTAGTTTTATCTTGTTAATTACCCATGGTTCCCACAATCCTAGTTGTGGATTTAGTTACCATGCTTAGAAATACACAATTCATGATTGTTTGATAAGAATTCATGTACTTACTTTGACAAGTTTGAAGAAAATCCAGAAATATCACTTGAATTAACAAAAATATTGTAAGAATTGATTCCAGAAACTTGCAGTAATTCCCAAAATCCAAAGTTCAACTTTCAATAACAAGAGTATGAAAAATAGTAAAAAGTCTAACCCCAAAAACGAGGTTTTTAACCCTATTTATAATAATAAAGTCCTAAATCAAAAGGAGTTTTAAATAAGGAAAATCTATCCCAAAAAGCGTCTTCAGTCAATGACCCCACTGACGGTCCGTCGATGGAACAACGGACCGTCGACTGCCTCCGTGGGTCCACATTTTAACTTTTTCTTCAGCCTTCACTTTTGCATCCTTTCTGTTACAATCGACGGACCAACAGTACAGTCCGTCGTCTCACTTACGATCTGTCGATGCCTCCGTCCTTCCATACTTAGTGATTTCTTTAAGTCGGGTACTCGGACTACTTTCTGTTAGAAAAGAGGGTTTGCCAGGACGGTTCGTCGAATCGTCGACGGACCGTCGATCCTTCCGTAGCCCCACACTTGGTCAGATTACCCCAAGTTTCTTCCAAATGCTTGAACCTCCAGTCACGATCACCACCTACGGACCGTCGATGGCTTCGTGGGTCATCACTTCTGCACTGATTTCAGCACAGTCTTCTGCATTTCCGTTTTGGACAGCTTTCCTGCAAACACAGATAAAAATATATTAAAATTACTATAAAAAGGCCTTAGACACACACTAAACTTAAGGAAAAAGCATTGAAAGTACCGTGAAACCACGGTACATCAATACCCTCAACTTAAGTTTGTTGTTTGTCCTCAAGCGACGCACTATGACTCACCACAACACCTTTGTTCAAACGTATACTCTTTTAAGCTTTCGCAATCATATGGCTATCAATCCCAACTATTTTCATTGCTTTGATGCATGAATTCACTCTTAGGCTTACTAGGCTCATTCATGTGGATCAGACCATCACACAGACTTACCACGCCAACACCTCTATTCTTTTATCTCTCACAAAGGCATCAACTTTCCAATATTGCAACTAGTGTTCTCACTTCAAAATATATCCTCCTTTTTCGCTCAGTGATTTCAAATTTGGTTATAAGGACCATTAGTCAACACTCACGCTCAAAACAACTTCACACCTAGTTGGTACTTGTCGCCATAAGCTTGCCCTTATTTTCACTGCTTAAGTTCATCATATTAGACTCTTAGGATCACGATAGGACTTTTCTTGACTTGTAACGTAGGCTCAGGGTCAGGTATGGTACATATGGATACATTTTAGTGACTTGTTGCCCCTCCTTGACATTACGGCTAAGCATCCTACCTCTTTCATTGTCTATTATGCCCTACTCTTCCTTTTCTTGTATTCTTTGCCTTGTTTTGTCCTTTCTTTCTCCTTTTATGCAAATGACTTATTTTAAACACTTCTTTTATTTTTATTTATTTTCAAATTCTTCACTTGCTTTCTACTTTGATTGAGTCACTTTTCTTCTTCACTATTTCTTTTCTTTTTCCTTTCACATTAATCCTTTCAACCCCCCTTTTCGGACCATTACTTATAGTAGCCACACTCAACTCATGCTTGGGTCAGGGCCAAGACGAGATCGGTTTCTGTATTAGCCACCCTCAACTTATGCTTTTGGCCTAAGTTGTGGTGCACACGTCTAAGGAGGGACCAGGGCCAACACATTGTACCCAAAAAAGATTTTTTTTTTTTTTGAAAGGTTCATTGTAAGCTTAAGATATTTGGATCAAATAGGGATTAATTTCATTTGGTTTTCTTTCATTTAGGCTAAAAATTGGCTAATTTGAACAAGGGCCTATGCTACTTTTCCAAATTGACTAACACATATTACTTTTGCAGGACTAACCGGAAAGTTCTAGCTAGGTACCAACAATGCACTATTCAACTTTCCTCACACTCTCTTAACACCTTATTACCCTACCATATTTTCAGAAACCTAGTTTGAGTTTAGATTGAGGGTCATGCAATAGTGTATCTCTATGTCATGCTTAGATCCAACCCATTCACATTCACTATGCCTAATCATGCAAGCATTCTCTTTAGAATGGGATATCATTGTATTTAGCCATCATGCTTCAGATTTCACATTCATACTTTGTACAAGATAGTAAACATGCCGGTTCAACAGTAAAATAATCAGTCTCTTGGGGCAAAAGAACACAGGCAAGAAAACCCCAAGAGAGGATCGTGAGTTGGGCTACTCAGACTTCACCCTAACACTCACTTTCATTTACCCCACCCCCAACAAGAAAGCATGCAATTGTCCCCAATGCATAAGAAATATAATAATAAGGTGGTAGGTGAAGCTAACCTGAGGCGCATAGCGCCGAAGATCAACAAGCAGACGGGTCCGGTTGGCCAGAACCCGCTCCATCAGTAGTAGGGACACCATCACTAGTATCCGCAGCAATGTCTACACCCTCAGTGGTGCTCCTCTCAACAACCTCAAGCTTGGATCTAGACGCCCCACCAGCCAACTCACGATCCCTCATCTGTCGGGCCTCCTCATCTACCAAAGATATCTCCTCGCGGCCTCCATCTCAGTGAGATCCTTCTTCCTAGACCGAGCCTCATCACCCTTTCTGGGCCGGTGCCTCTTGGCACGCTCACGTGGCGGAGGAGGTGGCGCAGCGGTGGTCTGGAACAGTGCACTAAGCACCGTATCCTCAGCAGGCTCCGCAGGTGTGGCCTTAGGCTCAGGTACCCGCACATCCAGAATGGCATCCACATCAGCCCTCAGACTCGCCACAGCAGCCTGGAGAGTAGTCAAATCAATAGTAGGGGCTGGACGGGCGAGAACTCTCAACTCGAACGCATCAAGGCGCTGGTGGACTTCCAGAATATTTCTCTCAGTCTGCTGGGCAATTTTCTTCTCGATCCGATCCTCCGCCTCAGTAATGGACCTCTGCATCCAAGGCTGGATATGATGCAGCAATGTGGCCATCTAGGCCTCTAACTTCTGGACCCTAGCAATCGGGACCAGTGCTGCTGATGGTGTAGATCGGAAGGAACTCGGGGCTCTGCTAGTGTCTGGGATAGACTCAATCGGGATAGTGTTGGTAGGCTCTAATGTAGCCTGATCAGCCCCTTGGGCTTGCTCAACCATGTCCGCCAAGTTCTCACCTAGCGGCTGCACCTCCACTCTGGGCCCTCTATTGGGTGCCGCCTCATTGGCCTCATCCCGGATGAAAACGATGTCCACTGTCCCAGTAGGAGTCCTGAGAACATCAATGTGCCAAATGGTCACTCCAGCAGACCTGCACAACTCAAAAATCATACAGGGAAAGGGGTAACTGGTCGAGGCCTTAAAGGACCTCTCATGGATGACTGCCAGCAATAGCCTCAGAAAATCAACCTCGAACCCCACAACCATAGCAGCAACCAAGACTGCTCTATCCCATGTAAGAATGTTGTCGGCGGCTGTGGGGGATAGGCAGTGGCGGACCAATATCCAGATGAACTTGGCAGCAAATGTGAGGTTGGCCTTCTTGATAAGGCCTCTAAGCTCCAGCACCCAGTCTGCACCCTCACGATCCACGGAAATGTGCTGGGTTATCCACCTCTTGGTGGTCTCTCTCACAACCTGGTATCGCTGAAAATGGCCCTCCTTAATCAGTTTCCAACGATAGTCAAACTCGGGGGTGATAGGGTCCCTGGTGACATCTGTATTAGCACCGTATAAGAAACGGCAAATGGTGGGCAAAGAGATATCCACCCTCCGGCCACGGATTTGAACATGGGTAAGTGGTGCCTGTTTGGCAGAATTACACCGCCTATCCAAAGAATCCCGGAGAGTCACTACATAAAAAGTGTAGAACTCTCGCACCACCTCCTCACTGTAGCATCCCACGCTCCTAGCCATCCACTCGAGCTGATGGCGGGTAAAGAGATCATGTATAGCAGGGACCATGTGAAGACTTCTTGTAAGAACCCGCCGCCCGACTGTCAGAGTCCGAGTCATGACCCTCTTATCATTGAGCAGCTTAGCATCCCTGTAAACCTGGTATTGGCCTTCTACGCACCACCGGTTGGGCTGATCAGCAACCGGTGCAGGGACGTCAAACTGGGGTGCTAGAGTATAATCCACACTATCAGCCTCATCAGACAAGGCAGAGTGGCAGGTGCAGCAGAAATAGTGGCACCATGCGATCCTGAAGAGTGGGACGACTCAGACCCGGAAGCCACCTCGGAGCCAGATGCTCCCTCAGAACCCGTGACAGACCTAGACGCTTTGTTGGTCAGTGTGCGCTCCTCATCAGACTGGGAGACAGTGACTACGCTGGATGCCACCTTCTTGGGCGTGCTCCGAGAGGTCCTAGCAGCAGGTGTCGGTGTCTTGGTGCCTGGTGGCACGTATTCAGGATCAG
This sequence comes from Solanum sitiens, assembly GCA_016801875.1. Lineage (NCBI taxonomy): Eukaryota > Viridiplantae > Streptophyta > Magnoliopsida > Solanales > Solanaceae > Solanum > Solanum sitiens. The sequence continues at coordinate 1,706,277 of JABWTJ010000019.1, forward strand.
TCTCATCGTCCGACGAACCAATCACCAATCGACGTGAAGGGGTGATGGACTTGGATCATCCTCGAGAGTAGTATCAGGCTTGGGGGCCATTTGTACCTGCAATGGAGGGTTATTAGTTCTAGTATAATCATTCAACACACACGAAAGAGGCAAACACCAAAGTTGTAACACAAAACACAGTGAAGTGCAGAACTGCAGAACTGAACGACGGTCACTATCGACGGTCCATCGATGGAATGACGGTCCGTCGATAGGGTCGGTCGTTGGACACTTAGATAATTTTTAGAAGGATTCAGAGAACAGGGTTTTTGTTAGAAACGATGGACGTGCAGAACGGTCCGTCAATCAATCGATGGACCGTAGTCCACTTCCGTCGTTGGAGACTTAGAAAAGATTTTAGAAAGCTTTAGAAACAAAGGTTCTGTTAGAAATGAAGTACGTGACGAACGGTCCGTCGATCAATCGACGGACTGTAGTCCACTTCCGTTGTTGTAGAGTTAAACGAGGTCGATATATGGCTATCGACGGACCCCATCGACAGTTCGTCGATTGACCGACGGTTTGTAGACAGGGTCTCGTACTGTCGGTCAGAGACATATTTGGTTCTACACCTTTGCACCCCACACATACACAAATTCAAGAATATTAATTAACAATATGTTCTATAGCAAACAACCAACAATTCCTTTATTCCTAGGGCTTTGATTATTCTAGTTTCTATCCTAGATTCTAAGATACTCTGAAGCCCTAAGTCGGAAAACCACAAATCACACAACATTCAGAGTTCATTTAGACAGTAGCACCCCTAACCCATTCAATATCCATCATTATAAGGGACAAGGGACCCAATTTTAACAAGTTAATCATGCAATTTTGTCCTGAAGTCAAGACGCACATACAATTTCATCATTTTAACATGCAAATGAACGAGAATTCATCGAGCGGATGAGAATGGCATACATGTACGCTGTAGTGGAGTGAATATGAGGGTGAACTTTGTGACAACTACTACCGAGCCCACCTCCGAACACCGACCGAAAAAATGGAAGAGAAGGATGGGGAATTTGGGAGAGAAGGGTGTGGACTGTAGTCCACTTCCGTTGTTATAGAGTTAAACGAGGTTGATATATGGCTATCGACGGACCCCATCGACGGTCCGTTGATTGACCGACGGTCGGTAGACAGGATCTCGTACTGTCGGTCAGAGAAATATTTTGAGATTGTGGAGAAGATGAGGGAATGAGAGATCAGAGAGAAATAATGGTGAGTTAAATGTGTTAGTGAGTGGGGGAGTAAGGGAATAAGGGGAGGGAAATGGTTGGGGAGAATTTGAAAAGGTGGGGGTAACTGAAAAGTTTAAATTCATTATATAGCTGGCCAAGTCGGGTCCTTGGATCTGGGGAACTTACGATTCCCAGTCGACGGACCGTAAGTCAATCGACGGTCCGTCGACTGCTCCGTCGATTGTGCCCTAACTTAGACAATATTGAAAAACAAACCTGGGATCCATGGACCCCATCGACGGTCTGTCGATGGGACGACAACCCGTCGATTGGTCCATCGATCAGTGCACCAGACTAATTTCTGCACATTTGTGGTGATTTGGTCCCTGCACATTTAGCACCCAATACGCTCAAACTTACTTCTCAAATAAGAAGTAAATCGGTCGTATCAAGTAAAGAACCCAACTAATGAGGTTGGGGTCGATCCCACGAGGAAAATGGTTCAGACTTAACTTTATTCTATTATTACTTCTATTTAGTCAATTATTTTCCGAAAACAAATAACTAAAAGGGGGTTTTTGATTAATGAGTAATTAACTAAATTAAAGTAAACAATTAACAGGTTCAAGTATTGGAGTTTAATCAAGTAATGAGAGTAACTAGGGCTTAAGTGTTCCCCACAGGTTCATAACTCGGTAATTCAAACTATAACAATCCCTTCCTAATATCTTGCATGCAAAGTGATAAGTTAGGTATCTCTAAATCCTTGGTCCAGCATCTAGAGAATTTCACTCTGCACCTTGGTCCGACTACGTGTGTTGCTTTACTAAACCTTATCTCTACCTCATATTAAGCATCATAATCAATATTTGACTAAGTTGTTACTTCGTACCAACTGACACTAGCCTATTAGATAGTATACACTAAATTTACGTTGATAATTCTTTTCCTATTATCTACCTCCTTGGTCCGGCAAGTAGCATTAAGGCGAGTAACGTTGGTCATCCGTTAAAAAGACTTCTAAATGAAAGAATTATCAATACATGCAAGACACTATTCTAGAATTGTTATTTTAGCTAGATTTTACCTTTTTATTTACCCATGGTTCCCACAACCCTAGTTATGGAGTTTAGTTATCCATGGTCATAATCACACAATTCATATTGATAATATAAGAATTCATGCACTTACTTCAATGAGAATGAAGAAAATCCAGAAATTCACTTGAATAATTCACAAAAACACTAACAATCGATTCCGGAAAAGTATGATCAAATACCAAAATCAATAGTTCAATACTTAAACAAGAGAACTAAAAAATATCCAAAAGTCTAACCCCAAAAATAAGGTTTTTCGAACTATTTATAATAAACAAAACCTAATAAAAGAGGGAATCTAATTAAGGAAAATCTGCCCAAAACGCGTCTGAGTCGACGACCCTTGTGACGGACTGTCGTGGCCACGACGGACCGTCGTAGCCTCCGTCATTCCATACTTAGCACAAATCTCTGTTGCTTTCTTCATCAACTCTTTGTTACCCTCGACGGACAGGTATGACGGACCATTGCAAGCACGACGGTCCGTCGAGGGGTTGTGTTCCACAACACTTAGAAACTTCTTGAAATTGGGTACTGGGACTACTCTCTGACAACCACGACGAATGTGCAGGACGGACCATCGTGGCTATGACGGTCCGTCGTGAGCTTCTGTAGTCCTGCACTTGGTAAGAATTCCCCAACTTCCTTCAGCAGCTATTTTCTTCTCATTACGGTGCCACCTACGGACCGTCACAGTCACAACGGACCGTCGTGGGCTCCGTAGGTGGTCACTTCTGCAATTTCTGCTCAAATCCTCCGCGTTCTCTTTTGGACAGATTTCCTGGAAATAAAGAGAAACCTACATCAAAAATCAATACAAAAAGGCTTTAGACACACACTAAACTTAAGGAAAAAGCATTGAAAGTACCGTGAAACCACGGTACATCAACACCCTCAACTTAAATTCGTTGTTTGTCCTCAAGCGACGCACTATGACTTACTACACAATCTTTGTACAAGAGTTTCCGTATTTTAGCTTTCGCAATCATTTGGCTATCAATCCCGATTATTCTCATTATGATCATGCATGCTATCACTATTAGGCTTGAATTATGTGGATCAGACCATGACACAGACTCACTACACACTAACACCTATCCTCTTCGATTTCTCACCAAGGTGCTAATTTTTCCGGTATTGCAACTAGTGTCCTCACTTCAAAATAACATCCTCATTCTTCACACAATGACATAAGTTTGAGTATAAGGATTACTTTTCAACACTCGCTCTCAGAACAACTTCACAACTCATTTATACATATTGCCATAGACTTTCCCTTATTTTCACTGCTTTAAGTTCGCCATAACAACTCTTAGGATCACGATAGGACTTTCTTAGCTTGTAGTATAGGCTCAGGGTCAGGTAGGGTATATTTAGGTATACTTTAGTGAATTGTTGCCCTCCTTGACATATCGGCTAAGCGTACCTCCTTTTTATCATTTTAATTCGCCCTATTACTCAATTTTCTTTCACCTTGGTATTCTCCCTTTCTTCTATTTATGTGTAAGTGACTCTTCTCTTTTCTTGTGTTTATTTTTTATTATTATTATTTTATTTTTTTATTTTATTTTTTTAAATTCACGTTTGTTTTGTTCTTTATTCCTCTTTATTCTTTCAACCCCACTTTACGTAGTATTCCTCATAACAGCCACCCTCAACTCACGATTTTACCATGAGTCAAGGTTCACAATACCCATGGTTGGGTCAGAGCCACGACAAGGTTGCTTTATGCATTAGCCACCCTCAACTTATGCCTTTGGCATAAGCTGAGGTGCACATGTCCAAGGAGGGACCAGGGCCAACACATTGTTCCCAGAGAAGATCAGTTGGGGTGAAAAAGAAAGATCTATTTTAAGCTCAAATCATTTGGATCAATAAGGGATTAACTTCATTTGGTTTTCTGTTAATTTAGGCTCAAGATTGACTATTTCGAACAAGGGCCTATGATCCTTTCCTAATTGTTTATTACGGCTTACTTTTAGCAGGACTAACCAGGCAAGTTCTAGCTCAATACCAATGGTGGACCATTCAACTTTTCCTCACACTCACTTGACATCTCATTACTCTACAAGATTATCAGACACCTAGTTCGAATCTTAGATTTAGGGTCATGCAGCAGTGTATTTCTATGTGATACTTAGAGCCACACCTTTATCAATTACTATGCCTAGTCATGCATCATTTTCATTACATCAGGGATATCATTTCTGTTTTAGCCATAATGCTTCAGAGTTATACTATGTACACAAGATATAAATATGCCGATTCATCAATAAAAGTAATCAGTCTCTTGGGGAAAAAGAACACACGCAAGAAAACCCCAAAACAGGATCGTGAATTGGGCTACTCAGACTTCACCCTAGAACTCACTTTCCATTTACCCCACCCCCAACAAAAAAGATATGCAATTGTCCCCAATTCATAAAAGAATCTAAAATAATCGAGTGGTAGGTGAAGCAAACCTGAGGCGCAAAGCGCCGGCGATCAACAAGCTGGTGGGTCCTGTATCCCGGAACCCACTCCCTCTCTAGTCTGGACACCCTCAGTAGTGTCCTCAGCAGCAACAGCACCTTCAGTAGTGCCTTTCTCCTCCTCAACAACTCTGGAGCTAGACACCCCAGCAGCCAACTCTATAATCCTCAACCTATGGGCCTCCTCATCAGCAATTGAGGCTCTCCTCGTAGCCTCCAACTCTTGGCGCTCCTTCTTCTGCGCCCTAGCTTCATCCTCATCTCGACCTCTATGCCTCTTGGCATACTCTCGTGGGGGAGGTGGTGGCACATCAGTAGTGGCGAATAGGGCAGCCATTACTGTGTCCTCAGCAGGCTCTGTAGAAGGGGCCTCAGACTCGGGCACCCTAGCCTCTAGAATCGTGTCCAGGTCCGCTCTCAGACTCTCTACAGCAGCCTGAAGGGTCGACACGTCCATTGGAGGGGCTGGCCGGGCTAGCACGCGCAACTCAAAAGCGTCCAGGCGCTGATGAACCTCCATGATCTTCCTCTCCGTGTGCTGGGCCATCTTCCGCTCCATGCGCTCCTCCGCCTCAGCAATAGACCTCTGCATCCAGGGCTGGATGTGATGCAGAAGTGTGGCCATTTGGGCCTCAAGTTTCTAGACCCTAGCAAGTGGGACCAGAGTAGTGGAAGGAGTCGAGCGAGGAGATCAGGGCGGTGCTACCACCCGGGATAGACTCGACCGGGGTGGTGTCAGTAGGCTCAGATGTAGCCTGGGTAGCCGGTCGGGCTTGCTCTACTGTATCCGCTAGGTTCTCACCAAGCGGAGGCACCTCCGGGCGGGGCCCCTAGTGTGGAGCCAACTCATTGGCCTCATCCCTGATGAGGCCGATATTAACATTTCCCGGCGGGGTCTTTAGCTGATCTATGTGCCAAATGGGCACACCTGCGGACCTGCACAAAGAAAATACCATGCACGGAAATGGGTAAGTAGTAGTGACCTTGAACGCCCTCTCGTGCATGACCACCTGCAGAAGCCAAGCGAAGTCCACCTCGAACCCCGCTATCATCGCTGCCATCAGAACTGCCCGATCCTATGTGACAATATTGTCTGCAGCAGTGGGGGAAAGGCAGTGGCGGACTATCAACCATAAAAACTTGGCTGTAAAGGTCAGGTTAGCCTTCTTGATGGCTCCCTTCAGCTCAAGTACCCAGTCAGCAGTCTCTCCATCAACGGACAAATACTGGGCCATCCACCTCTTGGTGATCTCTCTCGACTCTGGCTCACGCAAGAACTGTCCATCTTTAACCAGTTTCCACCGGTAGTCAAACTCGGCAGTAAGAGGAGTCCTACTGGCATCAACATCCTTGCCGTATAGGTAACGGCTGATGGCTGGCAAGGAGATGTCTACCCACTTGCCGCGGACTCGGATGTGATCTAGTGGAGCCTGTTTGGCGGGGGCATCCCGCTTATCAATCTGGGATCGGAGAGTCTCCACATACAAGGCGTAGAACCTGACCAACTCCTCACTGTATTGGCCCAAAGCACGAGCCGTCCAATCTAGCCGGTACCTGGTGAAGAGTGCATGGATATCCGGCATAGTGGGGAGAGTCCACGTAAGGACCCGCCTCTCGAGTGTAAGGGTCCGGGTCATGACTCCCTTATCATTTGGCAGCTTGGCGTCGGAGTACACCTGATACTGCCCCTCAACACACTACCGGTTGGGCTGGTCGGCAACCGGGGCGGGGACTCCAGTGTGTGGTGCTAGAGTGGTATCAACATTGTCGGCCTCATCAGATGAGGCGGAATGGGATGCGGTGGCTGGAGCAGAAGCCTCCTCAGACCCGGAGACTTTTTTGAACCCGACACTTCCTCAAAACCAGAAGCATCCCTGGTATGTGCAGCAGAACCAGAAGGCGTGCCGGTCAGTGTGCGCTCCTCTTCAAACTGGGAGGCAGTGACTACGCCGGGCGCCACCTTCGTGGGCGTGGCTCTGGTGGTACGTGCAGCCCGTGCAGGAGTGATAATTCCTGAGGTCACGTATTCGGGGTCACGCTCATCGTCAGATCCAATGACCAGTCAGGCAGATGGGGCGACAGACTTTGAACGCCCTCGTGAGTACACGCGATCTTGCTTAGGTGCCATTAGTTTTAGTACCTGAAAAGGACAACAATTAGTACTAGTAGAAGCAAACAAGACATGAATGGAAGAAAACAAATACGTAAAACCAAATCTGAAATGGTATTGCTGTAGTATATGTGCTACACGACGGACCAATTGACGGTCTGTCGTGAGCATGACGGACCGTCATGGGGGTCCGTCATGAAATACTTGGGAAAATATTTGGAGACTCTCCGAAAGAAAGTCTCTGACAACATTGACGGTTATGCAGGACGGACCATCGAGGGCACAATGGTTCGTCGTAGAGGTCCGTCGTTGGACACTTAGAAAATATTTGGAGACACTTAGGAATAGGGTCTATGACAACCATGACGGTTGTGCAGGATGGACCGTCGAGGGCATGACGGTCCGTCGTTGGACACTTAGAAAAAATTTTGAGACCCTTAGGAAGAGGGTCTCTGACAACCATGACGGTTGTGTAGGACGAACCGTCGAGGGCAAGACAGTTCGTCGTAGAGGTCCGTCGACGGACACTTGGAGAAACTTTTGAGACCCTCAGGAATAGGGTCTTTGACAACTATGAAGGTTGTGCAGGACGGACCGTCGAGGCCACGACGGTCCATCGTAGAGGTCCGTCGATGGACACTTAGAGAAAATAAATGGGGATTGGTGGGACGGACCCCACGATGGTCCGTCGAGGGCACGACGGTCCGTCGATGGGGTCTCGTTCTGTCCTTCAATGACAGAACTGAGGATGCCTCAATCGTCCCCTAAAATTCTAATATAAAGAACACTATTCAACCCACTTATTCTAACCAAATTACCCAACATACTAGCAATCCTAAGGCAATAATTTCTCAAGTTTTAGCATGCCAATTTGGAAAACTATCAACCTAGGTCAGAAACAATTTTCAGAAACATACTCCCCCCTTTTTGATTTAGTTAACACAACACCATATCATTTTTACTATATGAAGGGTCTTAAGGCACGTAGGATGAACGGGGTGAGTTCTTTACATGCAATAGCGGTCAATTTTCGAAGAACCAACATTCAGAAACAGCATATGGTATGGGAAAACAAAAATGAAATGTAGATAAGTTAGAGATCAAAGCCACATACCTGATACTTGGAGAAGATAAAAACAAAGTAAGGCACACAACTCTGGTGATCAGCAGACGAACAGTTGACTCCGACCGGCAGATTACTTGAAAAAGCATGGAGATTGGGAGAGGAAAGAGTTTTTGGGGATTATGGGAATGGGTGGTGAATCAGAAGTTTGGGAAGAGAATGAGTGGTAGGGAGTTGAAAAGAGAGGAAATAGGATAAATGAGGGAAAGAAACGGTTGAATTGAAAAGGTGGGAAGTTAAAAGGTTTAAAAACTTTTAATATTCGCCGGTCGGGTCGAGTTTACGGGTATTGATGCGATGATTCCCCGTCGAAGGTCCGTCACAGGTGTGACGGTCTGTCGTAGGGTCCGTCATGGGTTCCCTAACTTAGAAAAAATGTAAAAACGTACCTAGGCACGACGGATTCTTGCGACGGTCTGTCGCAAGCGTGACGGTCCATCGATGGATCCATCACTGAGTGCTGCAGACCAATTTTCTGCAGATTTTCTGGTGATGTGCTACCTGCAAATTTAACACCCATTAAGCTATTCTTTTTGTTTTTATCTGGACACTTATTGGACACGGACCCTAAACTACGCTCTAGCCAACACTTCTAACAAAAAGAAAAGCAAAGAAAATGCAATTGTTACTAGAAAGTTATGAAAAACCTATAGTTGGCTTAGAGGATACATATTGGGTTGCCTCCCAACCAGCGCTTGATTTAACGTCGCGTCACGATGGAGGACACTGGATTACTCAGACTTCATCAAGATGGTATGCCTCGATCACTTCATTCGCCGTTTCAGCATGCCTCAGATAGATTTTTATTCGTTGTCCGTTCACCTTAAACCGCACACCCTCCTTGTTTTCCAACTCAACCGCTCCGTGAGGGAATAGTTGGGTGATCACATAAGGGCCAGTCCATTTGGACTTGAGTTTTCCCGGAAATAAGCGCAACCTAAAATTGAATAAAAGCACCAGATCCCCAACCATAAAATCGCGTTTCTCAATCTTTTGGTCATGGTACTTCTTCATCCTTTCTTTGTAGAGGGATGAGCTTTCATAAGCTTTTAGGCGAAATTCATCGAGCTCATTTAACCCATTTAACCTCTGTTCTGCAGCCTCATTCCAATCCATTTTCAACTTCTTCATTGCCCACATGGCTTTATGCTCTAATTCAACCGGTAAGTGACAAGCCTTCCGATATACAAGTTGGTATGGGGACATACCAATGGGAGTTTTGTATGTTGTCCGGTAGGCCCAAAGAGCATCATCAAGCCTCCTTGACCAATCCTTTCTACTAGCATTCATCGTTTTCAACAAAATCTGCTTAATCTCCCTATTTTACACCTCAACTTGCCCACTAGTTTGAGGATGGTAAGGAGTGGCCACATTATGGCGAACCCCATATTTCTCCAATAATCCCTTAAACAATTTGTTGCAAAAGTGGGATCCCCCATCACTAATAATAGCCCTTGGGGTGCCAAATTAGGAAAATATATTCTTTTTCAAGAACGCGGTGACACTCTTCCCTTCATTATTTGCGAGTGCGATAGCTTCCACCCATTTAGACACATAATCAACCGCTACTAAAATATACTTCATCCCATGAGAACTCACAAAAGGGCCCATAAAGTCAATACCCCACACATCAAATAACTCAATCACAAGAATGGGATTTAAAGGAAGTTCTTGCTTTCTTGAAATGCCGCCCTCTCTTTGGCATCTGTCACATGCCTTGGCGAACTCATGAGCATCTTGATGAATAGTTGGCCAATAGTATCCACATTGCAAGATCTTGTGAGCGGTCCGGATACCACTATGATGTCCACCTACGGGTGAAGAATGGCATGCCTCCAAAACACTAAACATCTCAACTTCTGGCACATAACGCCGAATAAGCCCGTCGGCACAACTCCTATATAATTATGGTTCATCCCAAAATAACTTTTTCATATCGTACATGAACTTTTTCCTTTGATGAAAGGACAAGTCCGGTGTGACAATATCGCTAGCCAGATAATTCGCAAAATCTACGAACCATGGAATCAAGTCTTGAGAGGCGGCCAATACATGCTCATCGGGGAAAGTATCATCAATTTCAGTCTTATCCCCCAACTCTCTCATAGCTTCATCTTCTAAACGGGACAAGTGATCAGCAACTTGATTCTCGGTCCCTTTTCTATCTCTCACCTCAAAGTCAAATTCTTGCAATAGTAACACCCAACGAATCAACCTCGGTTTCGCATCCTTCTTTGCATCAAATATCTCAAAGCAGAATGATCAGTATGCACTATAACTCTAGTGCCTAGCAAATAGGAGCAAAATTTCTCGAAAGCAAAGACTACTGCAAGGAGCTCTTGCTCAGTCACTGTGTAGTTCTTTTGGGTTTCATTAGGGCTTTACTAGCATAGTAAATGGGGTAAAGGATTTTGTCCCTTCTTTGTCCCAATACCACACCAAGAGCAACCCCACTAGCATTGCACATCACCTCAAATGGAATGTTCTAATCCGGAGAAATAATGATGGGTGCAGACACCAACTTTTCTTTCAACTCACCGAATGCCTTAGGACAGGATGCATCAACATAAAATTTACACTCTTTCTCAAGCAACTTGCACAAAGGATGCGCAATTTTTGAAAAATCCTTGATGAACCTCCTGTAAAAACCTGCATGCCCAATAAAGCTTCTCACACCTTTTACAGAGATAGGTGGGGGAAGTCTCTCTATTACCTCGACTTTAGATCGATCAACCTCTATACCCTTTTCTGAAATGCGATGACCCAATACAATACCTTCTTTCACCATGAAGTGGCATTTTTCCCAATTTAGTACTAGATTGCAGTCTTCACACCTCTTAAGAACCTCAGATAAATGACTCAAACACCGCTCAAAAGAGTCACCAACCACAGAAAAATCATCCATAAACACCTCAATAGTGTGTCCACCATATCGGAGAATATCGACATCATACATCTGTGAAATGTGGCGGGTGCATTGCACAATCCAAACGGCATTCTCTTGAACGCGAAGGTCCCATATGGACAAGTGAAGGTGGTTTTGTCTTGATCTTCCAGTGCAATAGAAATCTGATTATACCCCAAATAACCATCAAGAAAACAGTACCACCCTTTTCCGGTAAGTCTATCAAACATCTGATCCTTGAAGAGCATAGGAAAATGGTCTTTTTCGGTCCATGCATTTAATTTCCGGTAGTCCATACACACCCTCCATCCAGTCACCGGTCTCATTGGAACAAGTTCATTTTTCTCATTGGGGACCACAGCCATTCCCCCTTTCTTAGGTACACACTGAACAGGGCATACCCAACTACTATCAGCGATCGGATATATTACTCCGACGTCCAACCACTTAATAATTTCCTTCTTTACTACCTCTTTCATAGGTGGATTTAAGCGTCTCTGGTGCTCAATACTTAGCTTATGATCGGGCATGAGTTGGATTTTATGAGAACAAATACCGGGAGGGATCCCAATAATATCCGCAATAGTCACCCAATAGCTCTTTTGAACCTTTTTAACACTTTCACCAAACTCTCAACTTGTTGTACATTCATATCTGATGCAATGATTACCGGCAAAGTGTCACCATTTCCTAAGAATTCATACCTCAGATAAGGTGGTAGAGCTTTTAGTTCTAATTTTGGAGCCTCATCTATAGATGGTTTCGCGGGTGGAGACTCGCGATTCTTCATATGTAACTCATATTTCTTCGGTTTAAACCGAACATCACCTCGATCAAGTGCCGCGACCAATGACCCATACTCTTCAATGCAATCGCTATCAAAATTCATGATCACTGCCGCTAGTGCTTCTACACCGAGACGTTCTTCAATTTGTACCTCAGATGACCTTCAAACTTTGTAGGATATGGCAGATACCGATTGGAGCTCACCACTATGCCTCATGGACCTACAAATGTTGAAGGTCACTTCTTCATTGTTCAACCGAAATTTCATCTGCCCTTTTTCCATATCAACCAAGTCTCTACCCGTAGCAAGGAATGGCCTCCCAAGAATAATAGGCACCTCAAAATTGACCTCACAATCAAGAATAACAAAATCGGCCGGAAATATGAACGATTCCACTTTTACTAGCACATCGTGGAGTATCCCAATAGGCCTTTTTACTGTTCGATCGACCATCAGTAGACTCATCGCAGTGGGCTTTGGATCACCCAAACCCAACTTCTTGTAAATCGAGAGGGCATGAGATTTATGCTTGCCCCAAGATCACATAATGCTTTCGCAAAATGTAATAACCCGATTGTACAAGGAATAGTGAAAGCACCCAGATCTTCTTTCTTTTGCACTAGAGATCTTGTAGCAATAGCACTACAGTGTTGCATTCTATCATCATCCTTAAAAGTGACCGATCTTTTCTTCGTAACCAGATCTTTCATGAACTTGGCATAACCGGGCATTTGTTCCAGAGCTTCTACCAAAGGGACATTGATGGATAGCTGTTTCAACATCGTTATAAAACGTCGATATTTACCATCCTCGGTCTTTTTCATTAATCTTTGTGGGAAGAGGGGTGGTGGTCTAGGCATGGGAGTCACCTTTTTGGGCATTTCAACATCTTTTCCCGTTTTATCTTCTAACTCACCACTAACCTCCACCACCTTATTATCATCTCTTATCACCTTTTCTACATCAGACGGCATAGGTGGGTCAATGGTCTGCTTACCACCCCGAGTAGTGATTGCCATACAGTGACCATCATTTTTCAGATTTTGGACAGTGTTTCTAGGGAGAGTGCCCGGTTGCCGTGTGTTCACAGTCGCAGATAATTGGGCCATTTGCAACTCAAGCTGCTTAATCTAAATTGTATGTGTATCAACTTTCTGCCTAATACCCGCTAAGTCACTCCTTAACTCTTTAGTGTGCTCATCACTAGCATCGAACCTCCTCATCATTTTGTGCAACATATCCTCAACTCGTGCCATACTACCTCCACCATCCCTAGGAGCAACTTCCCGATTTTGAGGAGGAACATAGGGCCCACTCCTATCGTTTTTGTTACCATAGTACCCCGGTTGAAGTTGTTATCGCGGTTGTAATTCCCATCTTGGACATAATGACCCTCACATTTATAATTGCCATAGTTTCGACCTTGGTTTCCTTGACCTTGGCGCCAATTCTCCTGATTGGAGCCTTGGGCATTCGGTCGGAAACCCCCCGTCTGCTCATTCACCACATAGGAATCCTCCTCATAATAATATTCATCATTTGGCAGTAGTGGTTTAGACAAGTAGTTCACTGCATTTACCTTTTCTGCACCCCTAGTGACATGTTTTAATACCAACCCAATCTCAGTTCTCATCTGAGCCATCTCTTCACGAATCTCGTCTGTGGCTGGGTTGTGTGCGGATTACACTTCGAAGGTATCTTTTCCAATATCTTACTTCCTAGTACTCCAAGCTTTATTATTTCGGGAGATTTTCTCTAACTTTTCAGCAATCTCGGCATAAGGACACTCCCCATAAGAACCACCCGCTATCGTATCCAACACCGCTTTATTATTATCATCCTGTCCCTGATAGAAGTATTCTTTCAGTGACTCATCATCGATGCGGTGATTGGGGACACTTCTCAAGAATGAAGTGAACCTATCCCAAGAACTGCTAACTGACTCTCCCGGTAGTGCCACAAAGTTGTTCACTCTGTCTTTGTGGTTTAGTTTCTTAGAGACCGGGTAGTAACGTGCTAAGAAAGCATCACTCAGTTGATTCCAAGTGAAGATTGAGTTATAATGGAGCTCAGTAAACCAGATAGCAGCCTCTCCCGTCAATGAAAGAGGAAATACTCTTAGCCCTAGTACATCCATATTCAAATCGGGCCTCCCTACACAACTTTTGCACACTGACCTTACTTTAGCGATGTGGGAATGTGGATCCTCAGAAGGTAGCCCTGAAAACAAACCTCTGGAAGTGAGCATTTGCATCAGACTACTGGTTACCACAAAAGTGTGACCGTGTGGTAGAGGAGGCCAGACAAGTGGCCCATCAGAGTCTGCGATGTTATCATAACCTCTATAGTACTCTTGAGGGCGTGGAGCGGGGTTTGGTCCCCTTTGTTCATCTTCCCCATGATTTTCAGGTAATAACCGACCATGAGAATCAACCGGAGCTGGAATGTCCTGGTTGGGATCATCATCGTTAATACCCAAGTTTCGATTCATCCTGCGTAGTGTACGCTCCAATTCATGGTCGTATGGAAACAAGGGTTCTCTTCCACTCCGCGTAACTATCATACACTAAAGTTAGACCTGCAAGAGACAAAAACAACAGGAAAAAGTAAAATTAGGAAAATATTGACTAACTTTAGAAATAAGTTTTAAGTTAATCTAAAAGCCACTTTACCCGGCGGCGTCAAGATTTGATACACTCAAACTTACTTCTCAAATAAGAAGTAAAGCGGTCGTATCAAGTAAAGAACCCAACTAATGACGTTGGGGTCGATCCCACGAGGAAAATGATTCAGACTTAACTTTATTCTAGTATTACTTCTATTTAGTCAATTATTTTCCGAAAACAAGTACCCAGAGTCGAGTATCTAATATTTGAGTTGAGTATCTTATCCTTGAGTTTAGTATCTAATCTTTTGAGTTGAGTGAATTTTTAAAGAGGTAAGTACATTTCCTTTTTATCAAGTTCAAGATTATGCTTATTCTTTAGAATTTCCCTTACATACTCGTGCATCCCACGTACTGATCCATTTGTCCTGCATCATTTCATGATGCATACACATGTATTCAGGATAACCAACAGGAGCTTCATTGATACAAACAGTAGTTTGAGTTAGCAATGGTGAGCCTCCTTGTTTCCGGAGGATTTCATTTACTTTTCAGTTTTATTAGGATGTCGTGGGTCTTGTCCAAACTTCCATCTTTGTCATGTAGAAGTGTTCAGAAGTCTCTTCATTTTGTTTGTTAAATATTTTAAAGACATAAGTTGCCAATTTTATGTCAAGGTGAAAATTTTATTTTTATTCAGTGTTTTCTTTAGAGTTAAATCTTGTATTTAAATTTTCAAGATTTTTGTATTTTGTTTTAAGCTTTGTATGCTTAAGTTAGTTTTTTGCTTGTAGTCAACAAGGATGAGGGTTCGCTTGGAACCAAAAATGGTTCTCGAGTGCCGGCCATGTCCAGGGTGTATACTCGAGTCGTGACAAACTTGGTATTAGAGCACATAGTTCAGGTCTCCAAGGTTTCTATGAAGTCGTGTAAAGTAGGGTCTAGTTTATGGCTTTGAGGGCCCCACTTCTATAAACGAGAGACTACATGCATTGAAGAATAGTTTCTCATTTTTAATACTCTTAATCGTATAATAGGGCTATGTCATAGAGATTTATTCATACTCATGTGTTTTACAGATTTATTTGACTACCTTTCATACTAGAGGTAGTTGAACAGAAAATGCAGTCTTTAATCGATGAGTATTTCTTAGCAAAATCTTGAGAAAGTCATGAGCTAGAGAAGAGCTTGAGAGAAGCCCATGAGTGAGTTAAGTGTTGAGTTTCAAAGGAATGCACCCATATTCATGTGAATCGTGCGTCTGAGCTAAAAGTGAGTTGTACTATTTTCCTTAAGCCTTGTTTCAGAGATCCTTATGAGGAAGTGTGTTTAGAGCTTTGGTAATGTTTTCAGTCAAACAGGCAGCATAAGTAACAAGATCACGAGTGGTAGTAGTGATAGCGAATAGTATGCAGAGATTTAGTAATCTAAGTAAAAGAGATAGTGATGAGGCAAGTTATGTTACAATAGTCATGCACCTTGTAAGTTACTAATTATGAGTTTTCTCTTATGGGTAGACTAATAAGTGAAGATTTGTTAGGAGCTTAGGATAGGAGGTAAAGTAAGAGTTGCAAGTCAAGATAAGTTAGAGTACACCTTAACTAGAAAGGGATTATGATGATGTGTCATTGTGTTAGTAATGAACAAGTGTAAGTGGTGAATAGAAGAGCAAGAGTATTCATGAGGTGATAGGTCTAAGCTAGTCTTATGATTTTGAGGGAGAACCCATAATATTCAAAGTGTTATAGAACTAATTAGTCATTGATATATAGTGAATGAGTGAATAGTACCAAAGTTGTGTAGGGAAATGTGGTAGTAAATTGTAAGTATGAGTACTAAGAGGTGAGAATTAATTACTTGTCATAAATTCCTAGCGGATGAGTGTTTCTAAAATTTGCACATAGTAGTGGTGAGTTTGTATAGTATAAGGCAAGCAATCATATTGATATTCGGGTTTAGTAATGAACATTAAGCTTGAATTTGAGATGAGTATCATGATCAAAAGAATGGAAACATGAGGGTGATAATGTTAGTCTTGAGATTTGATCTAGAAGACTTGACATAGAATAGGTGAGGAATTGAGGTTATTAGTTGCAATAGATATGAGTGGTACAAGTGAGAGAACAAACCATTAGATAAGGGCAGTAAAGTGTGGCTAAGTCACAAGAGTAACAAGAGCAAATGTAACTAGAACAGGTTAAGAGAAACACCTTAGAAAGAAGTCTTAGTACCTGCTTACTGAGAGTTCAATAGTCATGAGATAAAATTTTCCCAAGTATTAGAGTAAAGAAGATGTAGACCATTTAGAGATGATGGAATAGGTCCATAACTTTCGAGGGTTAGATTTAGACCTAAGAGGGAGATGATAAGATGAGAAATCAATTCAAGTGTTGAGAATTTCTAAAAGAGCAGGTTCGTAGGAGTCCATGGAGTTGTTAGAGTACTAAGATTGAATGGCGTGTTGTTAAAAATTACGTGGTTCTTAATATGAGCCCAATGTGGTGGTAAAGAGTGATAGTTTGAGATGTGATTCCCTATATAGAGGTATAGAATTAAAACTTAAGGATTTGGGTTAAGCTTGAATATAGTAAGAGCAGACCATTAGACGCAGACCTTAGTAAGAGTAACCCTATTTCATATCCAGTCCAGTCGTCATTCGAGGACGAATGATCCCAAGGGCGAGATAATGTAAAACCCAGGAAAAACTTTTAGCTTAGATTCAAACCATACTTCGTTGTGAGTAAGATTGTTTTTAGCTGAGGAATTTAAATTTTTTTTAAGTTTTAAGGTCACTAGAAGTAGCACCTTGTGTTTCAAGAAGAACTAAACAAAGTTCATTCAATTCATTCCTAATTTTTTTCTCAATGTTTAGGATCAACATAAATTACAATAACTCCTAGTGAAGGATGAGTTAGGTGAGCTTAAATATTAAAAATTAAAGCCCTTTGAGTCCTTTTTCCAACGCAACCGAGTTTGCTATATTGAGAGCTCTAAGTAAAAAGTTATGGCTAATTTACTAACAATGCACAAACCTGCAAGCAGCTCCGCGATGGCTCCGCGTTATGGAGTCAATACAGACCTCACGGCCTACTAGAAATTATTCTGACTCTCATATCGTTTTATTCATTTTTAGGGGTATTTTTGTCCTAAAACCCCTTAGGAGGTCATCAAAATTGTCGTAAACGTGTAGAAAATTTGTTTTCTTAAATTAATTCCTCTCATTCACACCTAAAATTCTACGTTCAAGAAATTCAAAAAATGTTAATGCTAGGTTCATCTTGCTAGATTTTCCTTCAAGTTCTTCAAGAGATGATTCTTTCCGGTATGTAAGCTTTCATAGTGTTCGGTTTGTTCGCGCTCACGCCACTCATGTTTAATTTTATCCTTGAATTGATTTTTGAGATTTAATTATTAAGTTCTTGAGAAGTTCTTGAGTTTTAGCCAATATTGATAATCTTATTGAGTTCTTGAGGTTTTTGCTTCGTTCGTTGATAATAAAGTTCTTATCGAGTACTTGAGGCGAGGGTTTGCATGTAAGATGAGTTAATTGATATTTCCTTGTGTGTTTTTCGCTAAAATTGTTTTGGGTTAAAAGAATTCATGAATTTTGACCTTAGAATTGCAGTAGGTATGAGTTGATTCGAGTTTGAGAGACGAAGAAAAGATCGAGCAAAAACATGTTCCCAATTCCAGGTCACAAAGGTGTTTTAAACATTGAGTCCCCCGAAAAATACCCCACTGTACGCATCGCAAAGTGGATACAGAGTCCACCGTCCCAAAATTTATTTTCGCGATCAAAAATTAAATTTCGTCTTCGCGTCACGCCAGTGTTCTTTAATTTGGGTCTTCGCTCGTTCTTGTGATCAACTATCTTACCCTCCTAAATCATTGATAGGTCCTACATTCCAAAGCATAACGCTTGAATCCATAATTCAAATTTAAGGTAGAGTTAAAAGTTAAGTCTTGAGAGTTCTTTGGAACGTTTTGAGAAAGTCCATTTGAGGAGTCATTTACAACTTCTAGTAAATTGTTTCAAGACTCGAGCAACTGAGTATGAGAATGTATTCATGAGTCGACTTTGTCATCACCAGGTTCTTCATATCATGAAACATAACTCTTGTATTGATAATTCACATTTAAGAGAGAGTTAAGAGTAGAGTTCGAGAAAGTCTTTGAGTTCACTTGTGAATCATTTGAGATCCAACGTCGGTTTGAATTAAGTTTCGAGTAATTAAGTGTGAGAATGAAAAGATTTCTATTCATGAGTTCCTTAATGATATTTTTACCCTTGAGTCGAGTTGTTCATGACCATAACTTCCGCATGAACTCCATAGGTTTTGTACCTTTGAGAGGAGTAGTATCTTCAAGTTCTATGTGATTATTGAGTTCTTAATCCCCTCTAAGATTATATTTCTAATCATGGGACTATTACATGTCACCCATGAAGTCCTTGAGTTAAATTTTTCATGTCCATAATTACGCATGGACCCTAAAGTCGAACAATCTTGAGATTAGAAGTATTTTGAGTCCTTGAGTTGAGTAGTGCATGCTCACAATTTCGTGTGAACCTTTCGAGTTGAGCATTCTTGAATTGAGTCGTATCATCGAAGTTCTTGAGTTCCAAGTATTGAGTTTTATATATGGTTATTAAAAACCTTGCATTGAGTCGTTAATGTCCATAATTCAGCATGAACCATATTTTAAGAAGTCTTTTACAAAAGTTTTAACTTTGTTTTACTACTTGAGCTTTGAGTTGAGTAAAGAGTAAGAGTAAAGTTCGTTCTCTTTAAAATGATATATGAGAACTCAATATTTCCAAGAGTAAATATTTTTTCACATTTAAGATGAGAGGAAATTGAGATTTCCCAAAGAGTTTTGAGGAAGAAAGGGAACATCAATTTCATGAGAGCTTTTCAGCTAAGTTTTTGAGTAATTGTCTCAAACCAAAGAAAAAGTTATATATTTAAACATATGATCTGAGTATTTTCATAGTAGTATTGAGCACCGATGTGGGGACGAGTTTGAGTTCAGATAACTCACGTCTCCATAAACCATGTAACCATTATAGGTAGTAAAGGATCATACTTCTTAGATGACTCCTTAAGTGCTTTTTAGAATAGACTAGTGGATCCACTTATTTAAGGCGTCCTATATGACGACAAAGTATAGGAAAGTTCTGGCAGCGTGGGCAAGACGTTGTATCATCACTTAGGCTCATAGTGTGGTTGTTCGCTAGAGAAACTCCCACAAACTTATATTGTAATATATATATATATATATATATATATATTTATATATATATATATATATATGTGTGTGTGTGTGTGTGTGTTTGTGTGTGTATGTATAAAAAACTGATTATATTGTATTCTTAAATAAACTGAAGTTGATTTCTAGTGTTTTAAAAGCATTTCATACATAGCATGTGTATTGTTGCTTTATATTAAATCTAGTATCCAGACTAGAGTATCTAGTGTTGTGTACCCAGAGTTGAGTTCTAATCTTTGAGTTGAGTATCTAATACCTGAGTTGAGTTACTTATCCTTGAGTTGAGTATCTAATCTTTGAGTTGAGTGACTTTCTAAAAAGGTAAGTATGTTTCCTTTTTATCATGTTCAAACCTATGTTTATGTTTTAGAATTCCCCTTACATACTCATACATTCCACGTACTGAGCCTTTTGATCTGCATCATTGCATGATGCCCGGGTATTCAGGATAATCAACTGGAGCTTCGTTGATACATCCGGTAGTTTGAGTTAGCAATGGTGAGCCTCCTTATTTTCGGAGGATTTCATTTACTTGTCAGTTTTTTCAAGATGTTGTGGGTATTGTCCCAACTTCCATCTTTGTCATTTATGGGCTTCATAGAGAGTCAATATAGTTCAGAAGTCTGTTCATTATTTTTGTTAAATCTTTTTAAGACCTAACTTGCCTATTTTATTGTAACGACCCAAGATTACCCCCTAGGCATTACACGGCATACTCGACCTCTTGGAGGTCTTATACAAGGCTATTAGATTTCATGCATTACATAGGTATAAAAAAATACTGCGGAATTAAAACTTTACACAACATAACTAATAAGAAACTCTTTCATAAAATATAAGGAACAAGTCTCATCATCACAAGCCAACTTAGACATGTCTTAACATCATAGGGTCACGACCCTTTACATTGAAAGAAACATACTAAATCTTATACAAAGTCTTAAAAGAATGAAATTAAAAGAAACATAGTTCATGTCCTTGAACATATGAGAACATACCAATCTTGAGAGAAATCTACTTCCCAAGATTCACCATCTAGGAACCATCACTTGCCTACCACCTATACTTTTAGAAATATAGAAGAATATGGAGTTAGTACAAACATTGTACTAAGTATGGCAATATGCAAAAACATGTTTTAAAATGGAAATTTTTGTTGAAACATACTTTTCATGCTATTTTAGTAAAACCGTCATGAATCAAGTTTACAAGGTATAATACAAGTTATCATTTAGTCATAATCATAAAGTAATACATTTATCATTTAGATTTTCCTATCCAAAGTTATCCTAAGACTCACTTAGCTAAGACACGAGGAGACCGCCCATACAACCTTATCAATACACACCTAAGTGATCCTTAAGACTACCAAAGATAAGCATGCTTCATTTAAACTTAACAAGTCAACATTCATTACTAAATATACTAGAGGAACCATACATGCATTTAAGAACATCACATAAAGACCATCCTCCAAGACAACCCCCAAGTTAAACTAGTGCAATGTGAAAGTAGTATCCCATACTACTACTCCCACCTTAGTGCTCCTTAGGAATCACCCTAGACTAGGCACATCACATTCAATCACTTACATAACTATCATCACATTAGACATAAGATAAAAATGCATCATTAACGTTAGACTTAAAATCAACTTACTTCATAAACATCATATAGTAACCCATTCATACATTTTCATACAAGGACACACCAAGACTCCCTCCAAAAGTCTACTTGTGCAATGGATAGATCGCGTCCCATTCCACCACCTACTCTAAGTAGAACACCCTTAAGAAGACTTAGTTCATTACATTCATTTGTGGGGGCTAGCTTTAACCGACATAGACCATGATAGCTTGACATGAAATCCCGATATTAACCCCTACCGGATGAGTGATCCCCACTTGCCTAAGGTAGGGTCATTCTTTTTAGCCTTTACATGGATCTCCAATATCTAGACCTATGCGGACACATAATTAAACGATAAGGACATTGCTTCTAAGTGCTACATCTCAACTAACGAAGAGCACTCATCTCAAGAGGTACATTGGATACAACATCTCTACTCACAAAGAGTATCCACCCCTTCTTCAAATCCTCTCGGTGCTAAGCATAACTCCCCCACGGAGTCTTAGACATTCATTACATTCATTAGTTATAGGTTAAGAGATTGCTACTAAGTACTACATCTCAACTTATGAAGTGTACCCATCTCTAAAGGTTACTTTTCAATACTGCATCTCACCTCACGAAGAGTATCCAACCTCTTACCACCCTTTTGAAAACACTTGGGAATAGTGAGTTGCTACTAAACACTTCATCTCAACTCACCAAGAGTGTCCACCCCCACAATCCCCCCTTTTCATTCACTAAAATTCTTAAGAATATTACGGTCTAGACACAACATCTCTACTTACGCGTAGTGTCTACCCTAAGATCCCCCATTTTCGTTTATTAACTTCATTCATTCATTCATTATGTGTGTTTGCGTATATGTGAGAACACATTTCACATAACCACCATATTTATAACATTTACTTCTAAACATGATCTTACTACATTCATCATAATGCACACACTATCATGCTTCACATTCACATTATACTTCATTTAGACATTGTATCTTCAAAACAAACATTATCAACTTCATAGGACATCTCATGCATATACATCATAACATCTCTTTACTTTACAATGAATGCCTTCAAGGCCATAATCAAAATTCACATATATATCCATATACATCAAGTAAACACCCCACCATAAGTGGACCATACCACTCAAGATCAATTTATTAAGAACTAGACAATATAGATAACTTACCCTTCATCCAATCCTTGACCACATTTTATCAATTATCCAATAATTCATCATAATAAGGCATAAATGGCAGCAGATAATCACACTACACCATAAAAGAAAAACAACTCTAACATTGTCTAATCATATACAACAAACCCAATTCATAAGTCAAAATTTGATAATTTGCATGATCATGGGTTCATTGAGATTTTTTATCATAAAACCATCACTTTACATTGAAAACATCATAATCCATCCATTAAAACTTTTTCATACAAGAAGCCCAGCTTAGGATTCAAAATAGAAAAATTTAGGAATTTGAAACCCTTTTGACAAAAGTCTTTGGATTGGCTCCTTTAATGAGAGAGGAATCAAGGTTGAACTACCATACCTTATTAGGAGAAAACCCATGAGATTTTATGAAGAAACCACTGAAAATCTTCAATCCTTGCTCTACCTTGAGTTGAAGTTTCAATGGAGTCTTGAGAGAGTTTTTTTCTTGGGAGAGGGGTTTTGATTTATGAAAAGTGAAGTCTAATTTAGGTCATAGGATTATAAACTAAATAAAAATACCTAAAATCCCCTAAAATAAACGTCAATAAATAATCCCCAAAATACCCAAAATACCACTACACCCATTGGACCTTTTAACCAAGTCTAATTTGACTTAAAAATGACGCGACCAAATCTTTGACATGGCTGCGCATCGCGAGGACACCTCCAAATCTTGGTTCTGGAATTAAGTTTGAGACAGCATGATTCATGACAAGCCCGCGTAGCAAAGCAACATTTTTTCCTTTTAAGTGGCAGTTGCGCGACGCACAGGCAGTGCCTCAAATAGGATGTTTGGTAGCCTTCTTGCCACACCTTGGGTCCTCCTCAAGGACCCTTTGGTTGGTCCTTGGGGAGTCGTTCCCAGACGTTTTGACCCTAAGATTATCCCTCTATGTGTTAGGATCATACCCACTGATTTTAGACTCCAAACAACACCTAAAACACGCATAACAAATAAGGACACACTATCACACACAAGGCTAGTTTTTCGAACGTCTTGGTCGTTCTTAGATGTCTCACTTTCAAACTCTTCTAACTGACTTATAAAGCTATAATTTATCTTTTTTGGGTTTTTACATTTATGGAAACTTGAATAATTTATTTTTAATCATAGTTTTCTTTTGAGTTAAATCTTGTATTTATGTTTTTCATGATTTTTTATTATGTTTTAAGCTTTGTATGCTTAAGTTAGTTTTCCGCTTGTAGTCATCCAAGATGAGGGATCACTTAGGGACCAACAGTGATTCTCGAGTGTCAGTCATGTTCAGGGTGTAGACTCGGGTCCTGACAACCCACTTTTAATTTCTTTGAGTTGGAAACCTTCAAATCATTAAAGCTCAAGAAGAATATCTCCCAAAAACTCAGGGAACTAAAACTAGAATTATCATATGATTAATCTAAATCTCGATTGTAAAATAAGAATTTAAAAATGTATTTATAGTTGTCTAAACTTGTGCTACGAAGGATCACTCGACGCAGTCAGTCAGGATCTGGGTCAACTCAGTGATCCGCCCTTTGGTATATTCCATTGTTATCTTGCTTTAGCCTTTCCATCTTTGCGTTTTTTATCATTGGGTGATAGTGCTTTCAGCACTGTTCGTCGATATGTCGTGTAACACCGCGTATCCAAAATAGACCAAAAATGCAAATTTTCAGAAGTTGCACATGCTAGTGACGGAGCCAACTACGGACCGGTAGTCAACTTACGGTTTGACAGACGACTCTGTCGATTGGCCTGTCAATTCCAAGTTCATAGTCGCAAACAAGGGTCGACTACTACGGACCATGAGTCGACTTACAATCCGTCAGTTGACTCAGTCGATTGACCAGTCAACTTCTAGTTCTCAGTCGCGAACAAGACGGTCGATCAGTATGGAACGTCAGTCAACTTACGGTCCATCAGTCGACTCTGTTGATTGACCAGCTAACTTCCAGTTCTTAGTCGCGAACATTAGTCGACTTACGGTCCGTCAGTCAACTTCATCGATGGGCCAATCAAGTTTCAGTTCTCAGTCAAAAATGACGATTGACCAGTACGGACTGTCATTCGACTTATGGTCCGTCAGTCAACTTCGTCGATTCTCAAGATGACTTTGATCTCTCAATCACAAACGACGGTCGACCAGTACGGACCGTCAGTCGACTTCGTCAGTGACTTTGACAGCTTTTAAGTCAGGTTTTTTTGGTCTTTTCCTTGTTTATTATGCCCCTAAGATACATCGTTTAGACCCTAAATCATGAGGTTTTAGTCATTTTAAGCCTAGAAACATAATTAAAACTTACCCAGTGAAAATCGTTAATCAAAACTTAGAAAATTAGAAGAAAGGAAGGAGAAAAAGGTCAACAACCCTAGCTCAAGAACGCAACAAGGTTCCATCAGTTCCAGCCCCATAATCTATTTCTCCGTAAAATTAATCACCAGGTATGTGGGATTTCACTAGTGGGTTCCTTTTGCATATTGGGTCCCTATAATTTAGTCAGTTTCTTGATTCCCTTATTATGAATAGACCTAGGGTTGCTATAATTACAGCAGATCATTATTAAATAGTTATTAACATGTTCCAAATAAGATTACCATGTTATTACTCAGTTTATTGTGTGAATTTTAGAACTCTAGCTGTGTATTTCTTTAGTTCTTAAATTACACATACTAGGTCAGATATTTCAGTTATTCAGTTATACATGCCTTAGTTATTAATGCATCATAACAAGATTAATTGTTGCATTTTCAGTTTGTATTTTCAGTTTGAGCTATTTAGTATTTACAGAAACTCAGTTATAAACAGTTAACTACATAATTCATTGGGAGTAGCATATACCAAGTTGGACTAGGGTTCAGCTTACCTAAATAGTCCCATAACTACTAACCAAGTAGGTTGTAAGTCCCCTCGGTAGGCATCAGTTTAGTGATCACGCCAGCATGCCTTTATACCTCTGACGGGGTATATTAGGTCCTCTCGATTTGGCGTATACATCGGACTCCACCTTTAGCTCATGTGGTTTTATTGTCAGTTATTAGTAGCTCCCACAATTCAGTCACAATCCATTGCATTGACCATTATTAGTTATCCAGTATTCAGTTTCGGCATGTTATAAATTGGTCACTGCATTTAGTTATCTCAGCATTCAGAATCTATATCATGTTCAAATTATATCATTGCTTTACTGCTTTGTTCAATTATTTATTATTTCAGTTTTACTCTATGTTGCATGCTCAGTGCCTTTCAAGTACTGACGCATATATGCGCTACATCTTATAGTGATGTAGGTTCAGTTTCTCAGTATCTAGATCACTCTTTGATCAGTTCCCGATCTCCATTCAGCAGAATTAGTGGTGAGTCCTCATTCTTCGAGGACAATAGTCATGAGTTTATTTCAGTATTTTTAGTCCTTTAGTTTCTATTTTTCTAGACTTAGTTGGGTCTTTCCCAACATTTCTATTCAGTTAGAGGCTATTTTCAAACAGTTAGTTTGAGTTTAGTATTGAGTTAATGTCTTCTTTGTATTAAACTCATCAGTTTTAATATATCTCAGTTATAGTATATGGGTATTGCCCATTTTTTCATTTTAGTTATGATTGAGCTTACGCACCAGTTTATTATCTCTAGTATGCTCATGATCATGCCAACTGGGTTAGCTTGAGATCACTTGTGTACCTAGGTCTCGTGTCCGCGTCTTGGGGGAAGCTCAGGGCGTGACACGTCAACTGCTCTTTTTCACTTCCATGTTGATCCTCTCCGTCAATGCTCAACACACTGGAGCATCAGGTGAGAATAAGGCCATTTGGCGACTCACCTAATGGACTAGGCGATCCTCATGTCGTCTTTTATTCATTATTTCAGCTACCTTGCTCATTTTTGCTCAATTGTGTCCATGCTTTGTCTCCAAGTCTAAGTACTTGAAAATTAAGGTTTTTCATCAGTTATTCAGATAGAATATGCAATTGAAGACACTAAATTAACCAAAATATAACCCTAAATAACTCTAAATCGTGGACTCATCAACACCCGCAACTTAAACTTTTGCTTGTCGTCAAGTAAAACTCAAGTTCAGCAGTTTAAAAAGAATGTCGCAAAAAGTTCTACACAAGACTCAATCATGAATGTAGACAACAAGACTCAACTTACTCATGCAAGGATCAATTGTGTATTCAAAGATCAAAAAGGTGAAACTAGATACTCACATGTGAAGTTTATAGCTTAAAACCTTATTAAATGATAAAAATGATTTTGAAGTTAGTTTGGTGATTTAAGAGGTCAAACATTAAGAAACGACTCATACATCTGGAAACTAGTCATCTGGACTAGTGAGTTGTAAAGGTCTTGTCGTTTAAGTTTTGAGTGTTGTTTGACGGTGAAAACTTGTAGAAGTGACTCATACACAGAGAAAACCATGTTTAGGGGTTAAACTTCTTGGTAAGACTCACCTAAGAGAACTCAAGGGGTCCTAGAAGAGGACCCAAAAGCAGTCCCACAAGAATGCCTTGGCAGCATGGTTTGCAGTTTTGTTGGTGTGATCTACGGTTGCTTTCCATGCCCAGTAGATAAAACCATGCACCGTATCTCTTTGAAGTGGCTCCATACTTAGTTGCATGAATTCTGAAACATTGTAAGCCCAGACAGCAACCACGGAAGCCAACCACGGCCAGTAGATTAGTACATTATTCTACGGTCCATGGAAGGCTAGCCGTAGGTTGGACTGTTTGTTGATAGTTTTTTAGTTAGATCTTAGGAGTTTAAGTCAGAATTTAGTTTAGGGTTAATCATTGATTATTATTTAGTTAATTAAACTACACCAAGTTTTCAATAAACCCCCCTAAACTAAGCCTTCAACACCTTGCAAAACAACCCCAAAAACAGCCCTCAAAAATCAGTCGGATGGCCAGTTACGGCCAGTAGGTTGAGTTACGCCCCATAGGTCAAGGGAGTGGCTCCATATATTTTTTAAGTAGAATTTAACATTTAGATTTGCATACCCAAACCACGGAAGCAATCCACGTTCGGTAACTCCACCTATGGTTAGTAGGTGAAGGGGAATAGATGCTGCCAGTTTTAGGCAGTTTTTTATTAGGTTGAGGATTAGTGTTTTAATTAGTTATTAAGTGGGGGTTAATGGAGGTTGGTTAGGTGTTTAATTAATGGAATTTATAAATTTATAGGACCCTAAACTAATCCATTAATTCACCACAAGTCAAGACCCCAAATCATAACTAACTTTACCCCTAAGTTTCTCAAAAACTCTTCTCTGAACAACCTACATTGAAGACCTAGAATGAGATCAAGTAAAGTTTGATGGAAGGAGATTTTTCAACTCAAATTTGGAAGTATTCTAAGTCTATGGTATGGGAGTTCTTTATTCTTTGTTAGCTATCACCAAGAAGCCCCTTCAATATGCTTTCAAAGTTTCCCCAATTCTAGGTTTTCATCCAAAGCATGGGTCACCTTCTTAAAACGTTTCTATTCTCAATATATGATTGTTTATGTTTATATATAACGGTTTATGGGTGAATTCATCGTATATTAATATATTTTTTGAAGAAAATCCCCAAAGACTCGTGTTCTTGCAATTCTTTCTCAATTGTAAGCCCTTGTGTGGATTTATTGATGGATATAGAATCATAATCTAGAATCTCTACATTGATTAGGTGATTTTACAATGAAGTTACTCTATGTAATGCTCTATTGTTAAGGATTTGGGTTAATTCTTGATGGATGACCTTAGAACTAGATCACCCAGACTTGTATTGATTATAAAAAAAGCTTAATGACATGAATTAAGTTGATTATGATCATAATAGTTATGTTGTTGGTTTATGATGTTATTCTATCTAAATGTGTTAAATCAAGGATTCTATACATGATCTTGAGTCTTAGCCTTGAAGGGCAATCTTTGAAGGTATGATATGTTGAAGTTACATTAAAGGAATTGTTGAACCACTTATGGTGGAGGTGCTTACTTGATCTATAGTTTTATATTGAATTATTGATCCACTTATGGTGGAGGTTCTTACTTGATTTATGAATTGTGGTTTTGATTCTTGTTCCTCTTCCCTACAACCCTAATTATGATCAAGTATGCTATGATATGAACATAGATGTTATGCTATGATATGATTATGGTAGTGTTGGTATGTTGAATAATAGGAAATTCTCCTAAACACTATATGAATATGATACGAAAGAACATTCACATGTTCTGGGTTTTCTAATTAAATGGTTTTCTCATCTTTGGAAGCTTTGAGCTATACAATATATGAGTTGTTGAGTCGTTAGCATTCTTTATGAACTAATGCATAATTAAAGGCTTAATGATACTTTACAGTGAATTGTACATAGCAATGAGTACATATGATTATGAGATGGGCTCCTTTACATTAGTAGTTAGGTTCACACTACGGTGTATCATGAGATGGAAACCCGCACCTTAGGATTATAAGGTTTCTAGAAGAAACCTCCATATCCTATTACTATGTACCCACATAGGTCGTTATGTAGCGGATCCACCTTGATTCTAATTAGGTTAGTTTCACCTTAGGCAAGTCAAACACCTCTTTTTGGTGTGGGGGTATTACACCGGATTCCATGTAGCTCATATGGTCTATATCAGTTATTGATAATCTCCCTATGTTTTAAGAATATGAACTGAGATATTAATATGAATACAAGCTCTAACTAGGGCTTCATTAGGGGTACTACTTAGTGTAGATTATGGTATGTGACTTTACCTATACATTGCACAAGTGGGTTCTTTGAATAGTTCATTTGTGAGTCTTTTGTGTATAATGACTTATGAATGATGTTAAAGTTGAGTCCATTTATTAAGATGTTTATCATGTAGGTGATTACACTTGCTACTTCTTCATGCCTTTACATAGTATATATAGGGGGTATGTGACTTCATATGTACATTGCACAAGTGAACTTGAAAGGGGGTTATGGGTGGTGTCTTTATGATATAATATTAATTGAACTCATAGTTTCATTCCATTATGATGAATTATGAATTGTTTTATTCTCCCTTTGAGTTATTTCTACGATTAACTTTCATTAATGTTCAAGTAATGTACATGACTATTTCCTTATTAGTGACTATTGATTATGTTGAGGTCTTAAGGTGATGCGCATGACTAAGGTAGCCTCAAAGGAATGCTTAGTAGGGTTGGTATACGAGATTCCAACCACATATTGCATAAGTGTTCCTTAGGGGTTACTAAGGTGATGGCTTTACTATGACATGAGTATGAATGTGATATTGGCTTGTGTTGTACATTGTAAATGCATGTTAGTTACCATATATTGCACAAGTGTTTCCTAGGGGTTGCTTATGTGATGATTACCTAATGTTGAGAAAATCTTGGTATTTTACTTGTATTACTATATTATTAGAGGTTATGTATTTTGGAGATTGAGATATGTATTGTTGTTTTGATGTTGGAGACTATGCTTATTATTGTAATAATATCTCTTATGATATAATGAAATGTAGGTGATTTGCTTTATTGGTTGTATTCTCCAACTATTTCAAAGATGTTATTCAAAATGGCATATAGCATGATTTCAAATAAAATGTCCCTTTTAAATCATTTTTAAATATTTTTATGCATGGCTTCCATACTTAGTACGTTTTTGTGCTAACCCTTCTTTCCACATTTTCTATAAGTGTAGGATTCGGAGGTATCACATTTCATCCTCGTGGCTAGGTCATAGGAGATCAAGAAGAATATGATTGGTGAGTCCTCATTGTATTCGAGGGCTAAACCTTATGTACTTTATTGTCTTTACTTTTATGTTTTTAGAGTTTGTAATTAAGGGCAGTGTCCCTATGTTTTGTATTCAAGAGTTGTATTCTAAGTAATGAGATGGTTTGAGACATAGTGTCATCGATATTCTTTCATTTTATAAGAGATTTTGATTGTAAGGAAAAGTTTTAAATTTCCACATTTTTCTATGTCCTATGCAATGAAGATTATGCTAAGGTCTTGTATAAGACCCCGTAGGGGTGAAGTACGTTGTGTTACGACTAGGGGGTACTCTTAGGTCATGAAATTTTCAACCTCACGACACTTGCTTCAAAATGCAAGTTCAAGCTCAACGAAAGTGATCAAATTCCCTCACAAAAAGAATGATTTCATTTCCACACACAATGGTTCAATAATTTTATGTTTCAAAATCAAATGCAATGCTCACACTCACAAAGATGAACACATTGCATGAATTAACCCACAGGTTTGCCTGTATCTTCTAATTAAACTTTGTTTCAGCTCACTCTAGATCAAAAAGGTCTTTTGAAGGCTTTTAATAGGGCTTAGTGTAAAGGTATGATAATTTAGGCTCAGTAACTTTTATCTTCATGAAATGTGGTGCTCACAAAACTTCATTTCCTCTTCTTTCATCATTTTCTTTCGTGCTCATAAGTCATCCCATTATTCACTTCTCCATGGATTTATTGGAAACCCCATCTCTTGGCATTTCATAACTTTATTCCATGACTTTTTCTTTTTCATTCTTTGCTTCGCTTTTTCTCTTTCTTTTTTTAATGGAGGGGTTCCATTTTTTTCAATACCTTGGGTTAAAGGAGACTTTTCTTTCACTTCTTGACTTGCCTTCTCTTTTCATCACACCCCCAAAATAAGATTTTGGCCTAAGTTGGATATTCAATCTACCACAAATCGAGAGGATTATAGGTAGTTAATTAAGAAAGGTAATAGTTTCATAAAGTTTCTTCCAAGAAAAAGTCAAGGCTCAAGGGGTGTTCAAGAAAGGATCACACACACTCACAAGGTTGACCACAAAAGAGGTATATGACAAAGTGGTTCACACTCTTTCAAGGTTGCCTAAGATCATATCAAGAGATTGCATATGTTAGTAAACCGGACCAACAGGGCAAATTCTAGGTGTCACATGCATGGTTCCCGGTAAGATCATCACACAAGGCATTGACAGTAAAGTCAAACAAGGCTTTATATTGTAGTGTGCTATGTTTATCACAAGAGACTCAATTCGATACAAGGCTACTCACAACAAGATGAAAAGATTTCACATACTGTCTATGCAACTTCATTTGGCCACATCATAGCCGCACATTCATGTTCATTTGATTGCGAGAACTATCCAAGTCATCGGGATTGATCAAAACCGAGACTAAAATTTGCCAAAGAACAGCCACATTCAAGTACATACAAGAGGTAGAGAATTTTTTTTCTGATGGGTCAAATATTTACAATTAAACCATAAGAAGCCACAAGCTCAAACGTCCATAAAGATCTACATAAAACACAATTTTAACCATAATGACCCAAATATATCAAAGAATCATCGAACATAAATATTCACACAAAAGGTGGGACTCACCCCAACACAAATGAAAATCATTTGTCCTCAAATGCAAATTAAAGAAAAGCATCCAAAAGTGAAATAAAGTAAGAGAGAGAGAGACGTAAAGAGAGGATCTTATCTAAGAAGTCGCTCCATTTGTCTGGGAATCAGTGCCCGGTGCATCTGCCTCAACTTGGGCATCAGTGCCCGGAGTCAACTCAGAAGTACCAGCTTCACTGGATATAACCAAAGGTGTATCTAGTAGGGAAACCTGTACAACAACATCTACCATGATCTCCTCCATCTCAGCAAGGTCTTGATATGGAGCTCCCTTAGCCTCCTTAAGGTCCGGCAAGTCTCTGTATATGCTCTCCTCCCATATCTCTATATTCTTCTCGTTAGTTTTTATATCCTACCCATAAACTACAACTTCCTTCATGTGTATTTCTTTGGTGGTAACAGGAGGAATCTCTCAAGTCTTAGAGGCGTCTAAATCATCTGCAGCCTCTAGTAATAAAGTGAAGTCAAGAGACTTCTGATAGTATTCGTCCTTCCTCAAGTCTACTACGTTGGATCTTAAAGTTGAAACCTTGGAGGTCTCCCCATGTCTGCTCTCACAATCTGGGACCATAGAGGTCAGATCATCAACAAAAGCACGGAGGGGAGTGAAAGCAGCTACTATGGCAGCTTTGAATCATTTAAGGGGACTTCTCTCTCCAATATGGTAGCTCTCATGTCATTTGATTGAGCAAGATGCCCCATCTTTAGGATAATAGCCTGAGTAATATTAGTCTGCTGGGAGGAAGTGGACGTGCCTGGAGCATGTGAAGAAGAAATAGAGGAAGAAGTACTTGAAGGCCCAGAGGCCGGAGTAGGCAAAGATGCCTATACAGGTGTCGAGTCAATATACATCTCTGGTGATGTGTCTATATGGGTTTCTCTCTTCTTGTGAGCCTCCTCTCTAATATACTAGGCTTCAATACGCCAGATGTTGGTGGAATATGAAGGGGTAACCTAAAAATCCATAGCGTCATCCTGGGGTACCTCAACACGTCAGCACAACTCCGTGATTAGTATTGGGATTTGCAGTGAGGTCTGAATCTATTTGGCCCTCATGGACATTTTTTTATCATTAATAAATCCTATATTAATTCTCTTTCTATAAATAATCGACCCGAGATAGGCTGCATTAGGTAGACCTAAGTCCCTTTTCTTGATGCATGAAAGATATATGAATATGTGATCCCTTGACTTCGTAGGCTAAACCACCCTTGTCATATATGTGTACGAATGAATGATGAATGGAAGTCTAGGATCGGTAGACCTAAGATGGTGCCCTTCTAAGGATGACTAATATAGGACCTTGAACATGTAAAGAAGGTCAATAACTTAGAACCTTCCATATAGAAGGAAGGTTATGATATCCTTGAGTTTGAAAGCATAATGTTATCCTTCTTGTGTGAGTGATGGACTTAGGGATAGGTTGGCTAGAACGGCCTGACACCATCTCTAAGAAATTCATTGAGCTATCCTTGTAGACCATTTAGTGGCAGCCCTAGAGGAGCCATATTTGGTAAAGGTATTATATTTTGGTATGACTATGAGTGTTGACTTTTCATATGCCTTATTTTGATTGAACTTACTCTATGAGAACTAAGGCTAAGCACCGAGTGAATATGCTTGTGGTAGTAGTTCTACTTGAGAATGAGCCTAGAGTATGAAGTAGCCCTTAATATTCTTTAACCATGTGCCTACATGGGATGTGTCCTAATTCTACCCTTGGCAAGTAGAACACCCTTCCCCAGAGTAGGGTAGACTCTGGATTCAATGCCTAGCTAGTATGATCTATGTCTTTTAATGTCTATTCTCATCATGTGGGATGCATTCTAGCATTGGAGAAGTTTTACAACGTGTAGGTAGTGGAATGGACGCTATCTATGCATGGCACGAGTAGGCTTTAAAGATGCTAGGATGAGGGTTCCTTAGGTCTTTCCAAGACCATTATGTGAATTCCTCTAAATGTATGGCTTTCTCTCAAAATGGTTTTAAATGAAAATAACATTTTCTTAATGAAGTATGTTTTATAGAAAGGTTCTTATCTAGGGGAGCTTTGAGGATTGCTTAGGTTGGCTTGAAGAGGGTGTATGGGCGGTCTTTTCATGTTTTACTTAGGTGAGTCTTAGAGTAACCTTAGGTACGAAGTCTAAATGTTGTAAATACTTATCTTATTGAATATGGAGCTATGTGGTATGTGTTGAAATTGAATAACCTTATTTAACGTAGTCTTGAGGATCAACTAGGTTTGTATAAAGGGGTTGTATGGGCGTCCGCTTCATATCTTACTTAGGTGGGTCTTAGGATAACCTTTAGTAGGGGTCTATGTAAATATGCTTATGTGATTGATGTTAGTTGAAAATGTTCTATATGTGATTGTTGACTTGGATTATGTCTCTTACACTCTTTATATCAAGGTTTTATCAAAATGTCATGAAAGCATGTTTATATACAAAATGACCCTTTTTCATGGTTTTTGCATGGCTTCCATACTTAGTGCATTCAATGTGCTAACCCTTCTTTCACCTTTTAACTAAAGTGTAGGGAATTGGAAGTTTTAATATGCCATGGATGATGGATAGGTTTTTAAGGGTGAAGATGAAGTATTGGTGAGTCTTGAGAGATTCGAGGACAAGACCCACATGTTCCGTCTATGTTATTAGTTTTTCTTTTAAGTCTTGTATGTGCTTAGTCCCAAGTGTTGTACATTCAAAGTATTAGATGGTGAAATGAGACAATGTAAAGATAGATGGTTTTAAAAGTTTTCCGCTCGCGTATTAATGAAAGTATTCTTCATGTGTAATGAAAATTTTTAATTTTTGCTTATTTTTAGAGTATATTATACGATGATTGATACTAGAGGCTTGTGTGGGACTTCTCGGGGTCTCATACGCCGGTAACTTCCAAGGGGTACCTTTGGGTCGTTACAAAAGTAATCTGCCCCAAACACAACATCGATGAATAAAATTCTTAAATAATGAAAGAAATATGGAGAATACTACCCGGATGAGAGTTTGAGAGGTTAAAAAGATAGGAAAATCTAAAGAGCTGGAAGTTTAACCGTTGGATTTTAAATAAACCTTTCAATTTTTATCCCTTTGGTGATGTTAGTCTTGATCGCCAACCCTCTCGGTGAACCTCCGAATAACCACTCACCTCACCGAGTTTTACTGGAACTTTGGTTATAGTGTGGGTCCAAGCAGCGGAGTAGGTCGGGGTTGCCAACCTCTTCGGCGATTCGCCAACTGGTTCTTTACCTCACCAGGCTGCACTTTTCAACACTTTCCATCTTTTAACCTACACAATCAATATGACATTATTCTAAAATAACAATTTTAAGTGATAAAATCTTGGTTTGACTCCCAAGAAGAGCCTTAGTTAACGTCGTGGCACGACGTACATCCTCATTCATGTTCCATTTTTGGGTCTACCTTAGTACCACTAGATGACCCCTCTTGCTTAGTTGGGTAGATATGAGGCAACTCATAAGTCAAAAGATTCTCAAGCAGCTGAATAGATCTGGAATGAGAGCGAACATCTGATTTAGCACTTCAATCATGTCCTTCATCTCTTCCATCAGTCTATCTTGCTCATTGACCTTTTGGAGAATGATTAATAATGTAACCTCAACACGCCTATTAGAATTTTCCTCAGACTTTCTCCACTCATGAGGAGGTATTTATTTATCGTTCCTTCGACACTACACTTCAACCTGTAATATCTTCTTGGTCAAATTGTCCAACTGACCTAATAGTGAGACCAAATAGTGATCCTCCTCCATTTTTTG
Organism: Solanum sitiens; assembly: GCA_016801875.1. Classification (NCBI taxonomy): domain Eukaryota; kingdom Viridiplantae; phylum Streptophyta; class Magnoliopsida; order Solanales; family Solanaceae; genus Solanum; species Solanum sitiens. The sequence continues at coordinate 1,741,877 of JABWTJ010000019.1, forward strand.
ATTAGTCTCAGTCATTTGGCCAACTTTTCTACCAATTATGCTCAGTCTCCCTTTTAAACAAAACACCTATACCGAAAATAAAAAAAAGCAAAACTAAAAGTTAAGTTAGTTCTACTATAACTAACAATATCAAAAGTCGACTTAGCTAAATATTCTCAACTAACACCACTGCCCGACAGCGACGCCATTTCAATTAACGCATCGGGACACTTCATCCAATACTAAGTGTCGATGATCATTAGTCAGTAATATAACCCAACTAAGTTAGCTGGGGTCGAATCCCACAAGGTATGGTTCTAAGAATTTTATCCAAGTATGAATCAGTTCAGATTAGTTATAGGTAAAGACGAATAAGAATGAAAAAATATCTAATTAAAGGGGTGACACAAGTGTTAAATATTTGAGGGCATTTTATAGCTAATATAAACTAAAATTGAAAAAATAGATGTACAAATAAGGGGACGGGATTCTTGGGATGTGATAGGAAATATGGGCTAAAATAAATGATTGTGTACATGCTATTGATAGAAAATCACTGTATATTTGTGACTAAGATAGACTTTAGTGTGGGTGAATTCTCTCTCAAGCAAGTTACCTTGAATCAAATTGGTTTCTCTTGAACACCGATAAGATGCAATTATGCCAAGTCTTCACCTTATCCCATTCATTCTCTCTAGATGAATGTGTGGGAGAAGGTTTAGGATTCACTATCTCGAGCTAAACCCACGACAACCTAATAAACACAGGCTATTGATTCAGTAGTCTTTGTTTTAAAACCTCTCTCCCGAGCAAGCAAAAAACACAAAGATGAAATATTAATTGCAACTACAATCCCATTAAGTTCATACATAATTACTGAATGAAATCACATTTAAATAGAAAATTAACTATTAATTAGCAAGACCCTGCAGTAAATTAAATCCATATTCACATAATCACATCCCAAGAATTAAGGTTTTACCTAGGAATGGTAAAGAGAGAGAAATCAATTCCGGAAACTATTTCCATCAATTGGGTATGATAGAAAATGTCTTTACACACGCCAAAGACAAAGATTCTTCAATACCCACATCCAATTTCTTTGAGTTGAAATCCTTCAAATATTTAATGCTCAAGAACAATGTCTCCTAAAAATTCTAACAACTAAAAATAGAATTATCTATCTGATTGCTCAAAGTCTCAATTGTAAACTAAGAATTTAAAAATGTATTTACAGTTGTTTCAAATTATGTTGCAAAGGATCACCCGACTCAATTAGTCGGGATCGACAGTCAACTTGGATATCCTCTCTTTGCTATATTTCATCTTCGTCTTACTTTAGCCTTCAGCATCTTCGTGTTCTGAATCATTGGGAGATATAGTACGGCTTCGCAGAACTGTTTGGTGATACACCAACAACTTCTTTTCACCGTCTTCTTTATCCTCTCCATCAGGGCTCAACACAGTATAACATTAGGCGAGAGGAAGGCTATTTGGAGACTCTCCTAATGGATAAGGCGAACCTCAGGCTATCTTTTCTTCACTCTTTCCATTGCCTTACTCTAATTTGCTCAATTATGTTCATACTTTGTCTCCAAGTCTAAATACCTGAAACATAAGGTTCTTCATGAGTTATTGAGATAAAATATGCATTTGAGGACACTAAAGCCACAAAAAATAGCTCTAAATGAGACCAAATCATGGACTCATTAACTCTCACTTCCTCTACTGACATCTAACGGATAAAGGGAGAGTATATGAGAGATGAGGCTGATTGGACAAGAGCTTCACCGACACATACATCTTCGGTAGTTGATGTTGCGATGTTGCAAACTAAGACAATACTTTCCCCTCTAGCTAGTGAGCCTATAGTTACACTCGGTTCTTATACTTTTGCCCCTCATAGTACGAGGGTCGTTCCGCATCCTACTTATCATGTTGCTTCTTCTACTTCTTGACCCCTATCATCCATTCCATGTTGTATAAAATGAGCCATTTGGCTCAGTCTTCCTGGATTGATTGAGTGTGCAATTTCTTCTGCCTTGGCCCCGATTAGGTCTAAGTTGAGAGAGCACAGTGATTGATAGATGCCCAAGACTTGCCCTGGATGCCCTTACTATAAGAGTTGAAGATTGTAAGCACAGCAAGGGTGCTTGTGATGAGGATTGAAGGTTGACATAGTTGGGATGAATAACGATGTGGATGTGTTGAAGTCCACTTATCTATATATGTTCGGTATAGTAGATATACCCGGGGTTCCTAGTGTAGATTCCCCAGCCAGTTATGATATTCCTCCGACTTCGACAATTGGAGATGATACTAGAGAGGATGCAGGTGTTAAGACATAGATTGAGACTGATGAAGAGGCGCTACTTGTTCGTGACATAACCAAGTATGATGATCTGGAGGACTGAGGGGTCCATGGTTCAGACAACACTCGAGGCATCACTAAGAGATACTCCGATGGTGGGCTCTAATGGAGCCAAAGATGATGTTGTACCAGGAAATAATGCCCAAGATGATGGAGTCATTGAGACTCAGTGTTCACCCCAATCTTATCTTGGAAGGAGGATTTTTTTAACTCCTTTTTTGTTTTTATCTTGTTTTGTTTCTCTGTTTCTTTGCATTTGAGGAAAATTGCTAGACTTATTTAGCAGGGTGAGGTATTTCTGTACCTACCTCTTTTGGACTATTTTGTGGATATTTGTTATTTCTGTGTTGTGAATGTTGGATATGATCTTGTGTTGATATATTTTGGCTTTTGGTCCATTGTTTTTAATGTAATTGTTGTTTTGACCCCATTTTGAAAATTGCCACCTATTGATGTGTGTGAATGTGGTCGTTCTCTTGTAATTTTGAGTGTCAGTTGTGATCAATATCGATGACTTAAATAGTGCTCTTTATTAACCAAAATGTGTGTGCAAATATGATGAGGCAAATTGAGTTGCATAAGTCATACTAAACTCGGAGTATCTCATTGTGACTAAGTCGGTGGTTGATTTGAACTCTTGTGATGTTCGTTGCAAGTATCTAAACTATAGAGTCTTGTTTGGTGATTGTGTTAGATGTAGTGTGTGGTGAGGTTGTCATGAAATCCATGCTTGATAATACCTAAAACTTTCCCCGCATGTACAATTGACTAGTGTGAGCGAATGTAGAAATGATCTTAGGCACAATTTATGGAGAGTGAATCGATATGTCCATTATACCTCTTTGTGACCACCTTGTGAGAATTTGAGCCTAGCTTGGCCCCATTTGAGCCTATCATTTTCTTTGTTTGAACCTTTAACACAAATAACCCTTTTCCTTCCCACCTAAAATTTTTATGGAGCATTAATTATGTTGAATAGACATTGTAAGTCAAAACCTATGTTAGGGGTGTGGTTAAAAAGAGGAAAATCAATAAGTTTGAAAAATTCACCCCTTGAAAGATTGTGTTGAAAAAGATGGAGCCCCTCCATAAAAAATAGAGAAATGAAAAGAAGAGAAAGACTGAAAAAGAAGAGAATTTTTGAAATAAAGTGTGTGCAATGAGAAAAACAAAAGGGACATCCAATGATTCGTGCTTAAAATAATTAGGTGTGGCTTTTGAAAATAAAAAATTAAGATAGAGAACGAGAAATAATGAAATGCAGGTCATGCTTCAAATATGTAGAAGCAACTAAGAGTAAATGATCATACCATTACCCTTCGCCCAGTTACAGGCCTTGAAAGACCTTTGTGATCTTGAGTAAGCTTAATATCATATTGATTTGAAATTATAGGCAAACATAGGGGGAAGAATCATGAATGTGTTTGTTTCTTGAGAGAGTAAGAGTTTTTTTAATTAAAAAACTTTAAAAGTTGATGAGCTTTGTGTGTGCATGGAATTAGTTTGAATGTGAGGGCAATCAAATGCTTTTAATGATCTTGAACTTGCATTTTGGAGCAAACATTGTGAGTTTGAGGTCATTTGATGATTGTTAGTCACAGTTTGAAACTTAGAGTGCACAATTGAACATTGCATGTGTAGTTTGAACTTCATGTTGCATTCATGTTGACTCATGAGTAGCATGTTTTGTAGACATCCTTGTTGAATTGATTGATTTAGAGTATTACTTGTGGACAAACAAAAGTTTATGTTGGGGGCGTTGATGAGTCTTAGATTTTCACTCATTTAAGGATTTGTTTTCAATGTTTTACTGTCCTTAATGCCTAATTTATGCTGTAAATTGATGTTAAAGTGTTTATTTGCAGCAATGAAGGCAAAGAAGCAAGGCAAGGACATTACCAAGCAAAAAAAAGTAAAACAGTTGGAGAAGTAGAAGAAAGGCAATGCTGGTGATTGCCAAGACCACTTGGTGAACCACCAAGTGGTCCCTCAGCTCGCCCAGAGTTCCAATGTGCCAGCCCTAGGGAAAAGCCAATTTGGCGCTGGAAATGTCCAGTCGGCGAACCGCCGAATGGATCAGAGATTCAGTTCCTGATCTCCTAAAGTTACAAAAGCCTAAGGTTGAAGAGGCAAGGAAAGACAACGATGGGGAGGCACACTTGGCACCTCGCTAGTCTAGTCGACGATTCTCGACTTACTTCGCCAAACTGTCCAAAAGATGAAAATTGTGTAAAGTATAAATACACAATTTCAAAAAAGAGTTGAAGAGTTCTGAAATTCCTAGATGCTAAACAAGTGTTTTGAGAGCATTTACCTTGTGTTCTAAATTTCTAACACTAGCTTTGGACCTTTTGAGTAGACTTTTAAAGTGGGATTTGAATTTTAGTTGAATTAAAGTATTATAAATACTTTGGAAATCATTACCTAGTTAATGGAAAATATAATTGGTAATTGTTTTGTTCATTTTTATGATGTGTGGCTAAAACCCTAATTCTTGGGGTGTGATAATGTTATTATTTGTTCTAATTAGATTATGGGTATTGTTTTTTACTAATTTAAAAGTTGTTTTAAAGGGGTTTGATTGATAGTTGTGTATTAACTCGAGAATTGTAGTTGCAAATGTAATTCTAACTTAGTGATCTATGGTTCTTTGAGAAAGAGTTTCTAGAACTAATGGTATCAAATGATGATTGTAGTGATTGGCTTTTTCTGTGTTCATCTCGAGAGAATGAATCTTAATTTGATCTTACCTATCTATCTTGAGAGAGTAGATAAATTGAGGCATTGGGTTTTTTTATTAAGCTTATCGAAGTTCGACATAATTCGCTTGAATTGTAATAGTTGTTCGATAGAAAGCTAATAGATTTATTGTATAGCCTACCCACTAAGATTTAGCAATTGTTAGTAAATTACAATTACCCATATAGATAAATTAGGTTATAATCGATCACATACCAAGAGCCTCTCTCTATTTGATTACCCTCTTTGTTTTCGTAATTGAAGGTGTTGTTACTTGACAAACTTAATCCCCCCATCTGACATTTGTTCTCAAACCTTATTATTTACTTAGCTTGGTTTCGATAATGTCTACTTCTATAACCGATTAGATCATAATCTCTACTTCTTAATTGAATTTCATTTCGTATCACTCCTTGTGGGATCAACCCCAACTCGTTGTTGGGTTTATACTAGTATGATTGCCCACACCTAGTATTGGATGAGGTGTAGTTGAGTGTTATCAAGGTATCTGTTCAAAATATTGCAGGTAGTACTTACTACTTCATCCCATAAGTGATCAGGGAGATTTTGATCAAGAAACATCATTCTAGCGATGTCTTGTAACGAGTAATTTTTCCTTTCCACCACACCAATTTGCTAAGTTATTTATGAGATGAGAAATTATGGGTAAATCCATTTTTATCACTAAATTCTTCAAATGCTTTTTATAGAATTCTCCACCATGATCGCTATGAACTGTGGAAATAAAATATCCTATTTCTCATTAGAATTTTCTACAAAACACTTCAACATTAAAGAAAGCTTTATTTTTTTGAGAAAAGAATATTACCCAAGTGAATCTTGAGAAGTTGTCAACGATGATGAAAGCATATTTTTTTGACACCAATGCTAGCGGTTTGAGTGGGACCAAAGATATCCTTATGTAGTAGTTGCAAAGGTTTAGTCGTTCTTACACTATCACCTTAAAAGAAGAAAGAGTTTGCTTACCAAGATGACATGTGTCACATATATGGTACTTTTAAGATTTCAACTTTGGAAGTCAAATGATTAGTTCAAGTCAGGACAAATTTTCTAAGGCATGCATGCTTGTGTGACCCAGATTTCTATGTTATAGCCAAGATTCATTTGATATTGCACTTATACATGTAAGTGTTGGCAAATCAACGTTGTTTAGAACATAAATACTATCAAAACCATCTCCAACTTTTTGATATCCTTAGTCACATGTTTAAGTGTTCAAGTTGTAGTGTTGAACGAGACTTTGAATAACATAGTTGACTGATGCTAAAAAGGTTGTGTTAAGTCCCTCCACCAGGAATACTCCTGATAGATCACATGATGAGCTGAGAGTGATTGATCCAACTCCTACTACTTTTTCTTTTTCATTGTCTTTGTCCTGTACATATCATCCATCGATTTCGTTATGAATTTTGAAGTTTTCTTTTTTTCTGCACATATGTATTGAGTATCCATTGTCTATTACCCACATTCCCTTTTTGTAGGTTCTTTTGGTCTTCTCCTACAAAACTATTAGATTACTTTCTTTTAGGTACCCAAGTATTTTTGGGTCCTTGAGGGTTAGGATTTACAACTTTTGATCTCCAAATCCATTTTCCACAATAAAACTTCATGTATTGCAAAAAGATTTGTGAACAATGTCACCACATGTATAACAAGAGAAATTAACAAAAGTTTCTACATGATGAACTGAGGAGAAAGATCTGTTAGATCTAACGGAGCCATGGTTAGGGGAATTTCTGATGTGGTTAAGATTAGATTTATTAGATCTAACGGATCTATTGCTGGGACATATTTTGATGTTATTCAATTGCATCTTTATTTCATCTAGTTCTGGTTCTAGTAAGTAGACTTCAATTTGAATTGTTCTTGAGCAATTTTGTTGTATTCATCGATTACTTTCTATAATTCGTCATTAACCATAGCCATAGAGCTTTGTAGGTCATTACATTTTGAAAAATTGGAAGTTTTACCTCACTTGTTTAGTCTAGTGTCATGAAACATATGTTGGCAGTTTCATCATGATCATCTTCAGATGTTTTTCCTTGACTCCAAGCTCCGAGACGTTTTGGATCTTCATTTCTCCGATTATATCTCTTTTATCATTATGGACCGTTCTTTTTTATGTGTCCATGTTTTCCACAGTAGTAGCATCTATCATAATTTCTTTGGTATTCATTGTTCTTAGAGTCTAGTTGAGGCTTCTACCTTCTTTGTTTGAGAATTTCTCTAACTCCTTTGTTTATGACAATCATTCCTTGACTTTGATATTCATCGGCTTCTTCCTTCATTTCAGTTTTCCCAGCTATAAAGGTGATTGTTTTCTTTTTGTCTTCTTTACTGTATCGGTTAATATGATTATGCTCCTAGGCCATCAGATTTCCACAAAGTTCGTCATAGGTCATTTGTGGCACATCTCCATCTTAAAGAATTGTGGCTTTAGTTTCCCAAGTTATGGAAAGACTCCTAATAAGTTTTCTAACTTGTAATCTGTAACACTTCGAAAATCCAAGACGTTCCTTAAAGCTTAACATAGGTTCCATGAGGTCTAGACACTGTTTTTAAGACTATTTTAATGAATAGAGGTCATTTAGGATATTTAGAAACCAAAACGTTCAAGAACGTCCATGACGTCCGGAAGTTGGTTCAAAGAGGTACTAGCGTGCCTTAGCCTATTTGACTAGATTTTAGGATTCGTAAATGTATGAAATTTGGTAGACCGCAACCCACATTAGTCTTAACACAACTCACAAAATAAACTCTCTTCCTTCTCTTTTCTTTCTCTCTCTATTAGAAGACACCATTGAAGACTAAGCTAAGAAAGGGTTTGGGTGCTGGAAAAGGACGATTTAATCTCCTAATCTTCATTAAAACGTTAAGGTATGGGATCTATTCACCTTTGAGACTTATTTCCTCAAAGGGTTCCTTCAAAGTATTTCCAAAACTTGTGTTTTCAAGTGGGTTTCATCTAATCTCGAAATTAAAGTTATGAATTGAGTTGTTGATGATTTATTTAGGTTATATTGAATAGATTAACATGTATTTTAACTTTATAATGATAATTGTTGATGGTTTGGTCTAAATTGAAGAACATGATCCTCAACCCCTAACCCTAGGTTGTGATCTTGACTTATATTGTCTTATGATCATTCAATTGACTTAGTTATTGATTAAATTACTATCCTATAGTGTTATTATGGATAGATTAAGACGAATTATAGGCCTATCATGCTAGTTCGTGAGATGTGATTTAGGTTATGGAGTATATTGTGAAATTGACCTAAGTATCTTGTCTTAAGCTATGATCTAGTGTTGAATTGTGTTGTAGGGATGCAATTGGCCTTGTTATTTTATTTGTTATCATTGTGTGATGACTTTACTCCCCTAGTTGGGTTGAGTTATGGGTTGATGGTAATACCTTGGTCATGAATTGTGAAGGAGACTTGGTAAGTCTTGTGACCCCTATACTTTACTTCAAACTATGGTTAATTGTGATTAAAGCATGATGTTGTGTTGGAGTATGCCTTTTTTAGGATTGATAGGGTGGTATGATGTGAATTGAAATACCTTGACTATGGTTGTGAGGTTGATTAATATAGAAAGTTATAAGGATGTTGATGATTACCAATGTGCCTTATTATGAATGAACATGTAAATATGTTGACCTTACTTATATGGATTGTGATGAAAGGATTATATTCATGCAATTCCTATTGAGCTATGATGATGATGATTATACAAGGGCTAGACCCTATGACCTAAACTAAGCTTTTGATTTATAAATAAAGACATTAAGACATTTCAATAAGGGACTTAGCTTAGCATCGAGTGAACTTGACAATGGGAGGTGATGACTTTCCATAGAGGAAGAGTTACCCTATAGTTCTAGATGTGATGTTGACTCCCCTTTGAGGGATACTCATTCAATGGATTCCCATGAGAGGAGGCCCCAATTACCATGTGGTAAGAAGAGGGAAGACCTATCTCTTAGTTCTTGAACTATGTTGCTCCCATAGGAAGACTAGCTAGTGGATCCACCTAGAAGCTACGTTTATGTTTGGTTTTACTTTGGCCGGTAGACCACCTTTCATCGGTGTAAGGTTTTATAACAACGGATTCCACACTTAGCTCATGTGGTCTATGTCAGTTAAGGCAAGTGTTCCCTAAACTAAAATGAAGTAATAAGGTATAAACTAACTAGAGTGACTTAAGAGGTTTGACTTAGCTTGGGTAGGGGTAGGGGACTCTACCTATGCCTTGCACTAGTTTGCCTTGAGGGGAGATTTAGGAAGTTGATATTATGTATGTATATGTTAATGATGTAAATGATGATAGTATGTTGACTTTACATGTAAATGATATCATATGGTGACAGTTATGCTTACGAACATGTATTTGGTCTATATTATTAAGGTACGATGTTATGTATCATTAAGGGTCATATTGTGTAAAGTTGTACATTTGTTATGGATTTCTTGTTGGGTTACTTGATTAAGTAAGGTTATGGGGCTTTGCTTAGTTATTGCACTTGTTGACTTGATAGGGATTCGTGAGTACTTGTCTTGCTTATTATGCTATGATAAACTCTAATTCATGCTTGTGATGTTATTCCTTGATGATAGGGTTATAGTAGATAATGGGTTCTTGTATGATGGTATGCATATTACTTACTTTGATTTAATGAATATGTCATTGTTTCTTGGTATGGCTTGTTTGATTATGCATAAGATTTTCAAAGGATAAAAATGGCATGATTTATCTAAATGTCCTTTTTAGCATGATTTGACAATATATGTGCATATGGTCTCATACTTAGTACAAGTGGAGTACTAACCCCATTTTATTAACATTTTAGGTTCCGGTCGTTGAAGGCTCATTTGAGACGACTTGAAGAAGACTTGGATATTCTCTACCATCCAAGTGGGTAGGTCCTCACTTTCCGAGGGCGATGCCGATATCTAGCTTACGGAGTTGTTTTACTTTTTAGACTCTTATTTTCATTCTATTTTTCTTGAGTACCATTTGTACAAGCCTATATGTGGCTTCTTGGTATTGATGTAGGTCTATGCCCAAATTGATATGATCGTTTTAGATGGTTATGAGATGAGACGACTTTGAGACTCTATTTTATGTTATATATATATATATATATATATATATATATATATATATATATATATATATATATATATATATATATATATATATATATATATATATATATATATATATATATATATATATATATATGTATGTATATATATATATATATATGTGTGTGTGTGTGTGCAATAAAAGTAGAAGACTATGTAATCTTCTTATACAAAGGGTCTATGTATACTCGATATAATTATATGTATGTGTATGTAGAGGTCTATGTAAACCTCAATGTCGAATTATTAAAAGTTTTAAATTCTTCCGTATTTTTGACTCATGAATGCAATGATGAAAAATAAGCCGATTATGTCTAGGGGGTAAACCCGGATGTGACAAACTTGGTATCAGAGCATGAGGTTGAATATCCTTGATGTTGATGTCTCTCTCAACCACGTCTATGTAGATTCGTGTTTATAATTGTGAAGCGTGCCACACTTCTGGATAGGAATATATATTATGCTTAGGAATCTCTCTTTTCTTAGAAATCTATTATCGTGCCATTAGAGTATACTTATGGTGTTTGTTTTGCATCTAATCTTGTGATTATAGGAGAAATGAACACTCGAAGGAATGCGGCACGAAGACTGATATTGCCAATGCGGGAGCTCCTCCCCGTGGTGATCAAGTTCCTCATCTTGAAGGAGATGTTGTTGATGACCAAGCTCCGGTCAATCCTCCACCTTTGACGGATGAGAATATAAGGGCTGCCCTTCTCCAAATGGCTCAATCCATTACTACTCAAGCCCAAGCCGCCACTACTCAAGCCCAAGCCGCCACTACTCAAGCCCAAGTTATGACGGCCTAAGCTAATGGGGAGGTTGTACCCCGAGCTCATCAACAAGTCACTACCATGGCATCCCGTTTAAGGGATTTCACGAGGATGAATCCTCCCACTTTCTACGGGTCTAAGGTAGAAGAATACCCCCAAGAGTTCATTGATGAAGTCTACAAGATACTCTTTGCTATGGGGTTGACCACTAGTGAGAAGGCCGAGCTAGCTACATACCAACTCAAGGACGTGGCGCAAACTTTGTAGGTTCACTAGAGGGACAATAGGCCTCTTAGGGGTGGTCCGGTGACTTGGGAGATCTTCAAGAAAGCTTTTCTCGATCGGTTCTTTCCTAGGAGATGAGGGAAGCTAAAGTGGTGGAGTTCATCAACCTTCGCCAAGGAGGTGTGAGTGTTCATGAATACTCCTTGAAATTCACTAAGTTGTCGAAATATGCTCCTTCTTTGGTTTCTGATCCTAGAGATGAAATGAGTCGTTTTGTGATGGGGGTGTCGGATAATTTGCCATAGGAGTGTCATTCGGCTATGTTACATGACAACATGAACATTTCTCGCCTTATGGTACATGTCAAACATGTGTAAGAGGCAAGGGCTAAGAGGAAGAGTAGAGATGCTAAGAGGGCAAGATCTTTTGATGGAAGTTCTTCTAAGAATAGGCTTGAAATTCAAGACAAGCCTAAGTTCAAGAAGAGGTTCTCTAATCAAGTTCCATCTAAGTTCCCTAAGGCTAGTGATGATAAGGTGGCTAAACCTAGAGCTCAAAACGGAAGGAGTGGAAACTCACCAAATGAGAAACCTACATGTGCCAAGTGTGGAAAGGGTCACTTTGGTGAATGCTTGGTTGGAACGGGCAATTGTTTTGGTTGTGGTAAAAGTGGACACAAGGTTAGGGATTGTCCCAATGTGAGGGGTCAAGACAAGGGTAGTGGTCAAAATCTAGCAAGTGGTTCAAATGAGGCTCCAAAGAAGAACCGCTTCTATGCTCTCCGATCTAGGGGTGAGCAAGAGACTTCTCCCGACGTGGTGACTGGTATGTTAAAAGTCTTCTCTATTGATTTATATGCCTTACTTAATCCGGAAGCTACTTTATCATTTGTTACCCCTCGAGTAGCCAAAAAGTTTGACATTATGCCCGATATTTTGCATGAACCTTTTATAGTGTCTACTCCGGTGGGTGAGTCGGTTGTTGCAAAAAGGGTGTATAGAAATTGTCCAATAATGTTGCCCACTAGAGTTTCTAATGTTGATCTAGTAGAAAAAGACATGCTTGATTTTGATATAATATTGGGTATGGATTGATTACATTCTTGTTTTGCCACTATTGATTGTAGAACAAGGGTAGTGAGGTTAATTTTCCAAAACCCGTTGTTGAGTGGAAGGGGGGAAGTTCTATTCCTAGGGGTCGTATCATTTCTTGTCTAAAAGTATGCAAAATGATCTCAAAAGGTTGTCTTTATCACATAGTGAGAGTCCAAGAATTAGACTCCGAAGTTCCTCCCATTGAGTCGGTTCCCGTAGTATTTGAACTTCCGGAGGCCATTCCTAATGACCTTCTCGGTATTCCTCTTGAATGGGAAATTGATTTTGGTATGTGAAAGTTGGAAGTAAAAAAGGAAATTATGTGAAAGTTGGGAACGGGTGGAAGTTAAAGAAGATTAAAAAAAAGGAAATTATGTGAAAGTTGGAAGTAAAAACCACGGACGACCTCACGGGTCCTGGTCTTCACTATTGATCGTGGAGATGCTCGTAGATTTGAAACACTGGTGAGGGTTAAAGGAGGTGAAAGAATAATATAACCAATTGAAGACCACGAAAAATATCATGGGATGTGGTCATCACAACGGTCTATGGTGAGAGTCATGGTGATGATCTAGTGAAGAGGCATTATAAAGTTGAAGAGGGAATTGATCAAGTGAAGACCAGAGACAATTATACAGACCATGGTCATTGTCACGAGTTGTGGTAGTGTCCATGGTGATGATCTAGTGAAGAGGCATTATAAAGTTGAAGAGAAAATTCAACAAGTGAAGATCACGGACAACAACAGAGACCGTGGTCATTGTCAGGGGTTGTGATAGTGTCTTGGTAATGATTGAATGTACAGGTCTTGAAGAAACAGTTATGGGTAAGTCCGAGTGAATATCACGAAAGGCTTCACAGACCATGAAGCCTTTTATAGGTCGTGGAAGAAGTCAGTAAGTGCCCGACAGTTCAGTCCTTCTTCGAGTAGGACTCTTTTTAAAACAATTTATTTGAATTAATTAGGTTATTTTTACTTTTTATCTCATCATATTTTGACCGAGGAATAGGCTTTCAAAGATTCTTAGCTTTTGGATTTGAAGATTAACATCGAATTAAGTTTGAAAGTAAGATATCGGTTCTTGAATTATTTAAGTGTTTATCGATTTGCTTATCTTCTTAAGTTTTTTTCTTGACATGTTTTCATTTTATACTTATGTTTGTTTACGTAAATCATGAGTGGATAATTACCACAACTGGAATAGGGGAATCTATGACGTAAAATCTAAAGCGTAAATCTGTAAAATGAGTAAAATGTGATTATATTTGCAAGGTATAATTTGGCTTTCATTATTCAGGTATTCTAATGAGCGCACACATTAATGTGAGCATGTATCCGTAATTTATCCGACAGAAAAATTATAGTTAGAAAAAAGCTATATTAACCTAATGAAATTGAATCAAAGTTTGAGTTCGAGAGAATAGAACTTTAACACTATTGTAAGCGAAGGTAAAACTTGTAACACTCTGGACTGAGATAACTTGAGTGAAGATTATCTGATTACACTGAGAAGTATCAGATATAGTTAGTTTGCATATATTCTGTAGAGATAAATTGCTTGAAACTCAACTACAATAGAACATTAGATTCACCGTTATGGGGAACAAAATCCTAGTTTCATTTAATTATTGAAACAAGTTTAGAACTGCTATTTTGTCAAGTGTTGACTTAGATCGTAATTAAAAACTTTGGTTATGGATATTTATCGTTAAAATCATTTTACTTTGCGTAATTGTTTTTTTAGAAAACAATAACAACATTTGTGTAAAACACGATAGTGAAATCATTTCTGTAAATAAATTCTCTGTGGGATCTACCTCAACTCACATTGAGTTCTATAAATTGACTTCGACCGTTTATACCTCTTAATTGAGATGTAAGTTTGGACATATCAAATTTTGGTGCCCCTGCCAGGGAATTTAAATGCAGAAGTGTTAAGTATCTTTTATTTGACGTGTAGTTACATTTCCTAATTTTATGTCGTGTTCTTTGTCTGTGTCTCTTTCAGGTAATTTCAATTGTGTATGCCAAATACCCGAAGTAAGAGAGCCACATTGATAGAATATGACCCAGAACTTTGTAAGACAATCCGCAAATTTGTATATGCACAAGAACTTGAGGCACAGAGGTCTAGACTGGGAAAGAAAGCTGAAACCGCTGCAAGAGGTATTCAGCAGAATGTTCTGAACAACCCGCCAAGTGGTGGAAGAAAACATAGCAATGGATGAATCATTCCTCCCCACCGCCAACCAATAGCTCCAAGGGTTTGAGCACTTCATCCATCTTAAATGATGTATGAAGAGGATAACTTATACTTGGATGGAGCTGGATCCACATGAGCAATAGTGTTACCTGCACTACCTCCAAGTGTGAAATTCACAATCACCAGTACAATGATTCAACAACTGAATATGAAAGGTATGTTCATGGGTGCAACTAGTGATGATTCAAATTAACATTTGATGAACTTTGTGGCAATCTACAAATCACATGAAATTGTTGGAGTTAGCCAAACAATGATGAGGTTGGGCTAGTTCCATTATCTCATAATAGAGAGGCAACCAATTGGTTGAGTGAGATGTCGGATGACTCAATCAGGACGTGGACTGGGTTGAAGGAGGCTTTCCTTGAGCGTTTCTTTTTGGAATCAAAAGAGATGTAGGTGAAAGATGGGATAAGTGCCCATAAGCATTTACCAAGATAAGCTATGCATAACACCGGGTGGATATTTATCCAAAAGATGAAAAAGTGTCCAAACCATGGCTTCATTGAGAGACATATAAAACCGGCTTTCTATAGATCTTTGAATTATGTTACTAAACATGTTGCTGATGCAGTGTCTGGACGATCATTCATGAGGAAGCCATTCTCAGAGAGCATGAAGTTGATGGACGAGGTGTCTAAGAATAAAAGGGTATGGTACACTAGGGATGCAGAGGTAGAAGATATTGGTTCACTTTTGAACTCTCAGCTGAACAAAGGAAAAGAGAAGGGATTAGGATTTGGAACATATGAGGACCCAGATAGATCTACTCACGAAACATATTTTCGCAAGTTCTTAAAAGGTAAGACCTCCAAAGAGGTATAAAGATCATGATATAGATCTAGATGAGGAGGCTTAATACTTGGGAAACCAAGGAGGTTTATGGAAGTATAACTTGAGAAACTAGGGTTACGATTCTAAAAATGTTGGTCGGAACTACTCAAGGGAAGGACAGTATGATAGGCCAAAAAATAGAGAGCTGGGAAACTGGTAGAACAGAGATGGGTACAGAAATTATCGCACTGGTGTGTATGTTCCCCAAGATAATAGAGACAGGGCAAGCAGTAGTTCCAGTGGGTCTAACTTGGGACACATGTTGGCCGAGCTACTCCAAAAAGTTGAGTCAACTGATGCAGGGGTGAAGGAGATGAAAGGTGATTTATCCATTATGAGTAAACTTGTAGACTCTCACACTACCTCCATCAAGCAAATAGAGTAGCAGTTGGGGCAGCTTTCAACATTACTAAATCAAATGAAGAATGGGTCACTTCCTAGTGATACTATTCAAAATCCTAAGAAGGACAGGCATTGCATGACTATTGCCACCAGGAGTGGTAAGATTCTTAATAACCCAATTTCTGCAGGTAATAAGAATGAATAGGTGGTAGAGAAAACTGGAAGAGAGGAGGTTGAAGCTGAACAAGTAGATGACTTGGAGGATGCTCAACCAATAGCGAAAACCCCATGAGGAAAAGAGAAAGAGGGTGAGGGAACAATTCCTTTACAGCAAATCTGAAGAACATGTCCTCTTTTCCCTTAACGTCTTAAAAGAAATACGAAGATGGGAAATTAATGAAGTTCATCATCGTGTTGAGAAAATTGTTAGTGAACATACCATTGGTGGAAGCCTTGAGCATATGCAAAGATATGCCAAGTTCATGAAATACTTGGTTACAAACAAAAGAGTTCAAAGTATTGATTTGAATAACCATGTTCATCACTACAGTTCTATTTGTACCAGATATCTGGTACAAAAGAAGGAGGATCCGGGTGCATTCACCATACCGTGCACCATCGGATCAATCAAATTTGCAAAGGCCTTGTGTGACTTAGGGGCCAGGATAAACTTGATGCCGCTATCCATCTACATGCAACTGGGGTTAAGAGTTCCAAAACCCACATCAATGAGGTTGATGATGGCAGTTAGGTCAGTGAAGTGACATGTGGGCATCCTGTGCGATGTTCTCGTAAAGGTGGACACGTTCATGTTTCCAACAAACTTTGTGATCTTGGATTGCAAAGTGGATTTTGAGGTTCCCATAATTTTGGGAAGACCATTTCTTGCCACAAGACAAGCAATAGTTGATGTTGAAAGTGGAGAACTGAAACTCAGACTCAACAAAGAAGAGGTAAAGTTTAATATTTGTAGATCAATTAAACAACCACATGAATGAATGTGATGTCTGTGATAGATATTGATGAAGAAGGGATGGTTGCAACCTTTGAAGAGAGGCTGGATGTTGAAACATTAGCAGCCGTATTGTTGAATTTTGAAGAGGATTTTCGGACTGACTATGTGGAAACCATAAATGCCTTAGAGGGTTTGGGATCACACTCTTATGCTCCAAAGAAATTGCACCTGGACTTGAAAAATAGGCCAAGCCCGCCGACAAAACCATCCATTGAGGAGCCGCATGTGCTGGAATTAAAACAATTACCCAGTCACATGAGGTAGGTATTTTTGGGCGCTAACAACACTTTGCCTGTGATTTTGGATACAGATTTAAATGATGAACATGTACAAGTTGTTATCAAAGTGTTGATAAGGTACAAAAGGGCAATTGGGTGGACTATTGTTTACATCATTGGGATACCTCTGCGTATATGAACTCATAAGATCAAACTTGAAGAGGACTGCAGCCCAAGCATTCACCAATAACGGAGGTTAAAACCACCAATGCAAGAGGTATTCAAAAAAGAGATCATCAAATGGTTAGCTTCTGGGGTGGTGTACCCTATCTCTGACCGTCACTGGGTCATCACAGTACAATGTGTGCCCAAAAAGGGCGGTATGACAACGGTGGCGAATGCAAAGAATGAGTTAGTCCCATTAAGACCAGTCACTGTATGGAAAGTGTGCATGAACTATAGGAAGCTTATCAAGTGGACCTTGAAGGATCACTTCCCAATGCCATTCATGGACCATATACTTGATATGTTGGTTGGGAAAGGGTGGTACCATTTCTCAGATGGATACTCTAGCTAAAACCAGATATCAATTGCTCCTGGAGATCAGGAAAAGGTTACTTTTACATGTCCTTATGGAACCTTTGTGTTTAAACGCATGCCATTTGGACTATGTAAATGCACCAACAACTTTCCAAAGGTGTATCATGTCTATCTTCTCGAACAAGGTGGAGGACACTCTAGAGGTATTCATGGACGACTTTTTAGTAATAGGTTATACTTTTGATGACTAATTGCTAAATCTTAGAAGATGTGAGGAGGCCAATCTAGTGCTGAATTGGAAGAAGTGTCATTTCATGGCCAAGAAGGCATATTCCTTGGTAATAAGGGGTCACAAAAAGGGTTAGAGGTTGACAGCCGAAATTGAGGTGATTGAAAAGTTGCCTCCCCTTATCTGTGTGATGGGTGTTCTAAGCTTCTCAGGACATGTCAGGTATTATAGGTGTTTCATGAAGGACTTCTAAAAAATTGCACATCCCTAATGCAAGATTTTGGAGAAGAAGGTGAGATTTACTTTTGATTAAGCATGTCTAAGAGATTTTGAATGCCTGAAGGAGAAGTCGGTTTCTACCCCGTTTGTAATTAGCCCAAATCTGTCTGAGCCTTTTAAGTTAATGTGTGATGCTAGTGGTATTTCCCTAGGAGTTGGGTTGGAGCAAAAGTGCAACAACATGTTCCATCCAATCTATTATGATAGCAAGTCACTAAATGGAGCATATTGAAACTACACAACCACTAAATAGGAACTACTGGATGTGGTGTATGCTTTTGAGAAATTTAGAGCTTACTTGTTCGGTACTAGAGTGATAGTCCACACAGATTATGCAGCTCTAATATACCTAATTTCAAACAAAGATGTCAAGTCGAGGTTGATCAGATAGGTGTTGCTACTTCAGGAATCTGAATTTGAGATTACGGGTAGAAGAGGGTGTGAAAATCGGGTGGATGATCACCTGTCTAGGTTGGAGGATGAAAAGAAAGAGGAATGTAAGTTAGGAATCAATGATGCATTCTCGGATGAGTAGGTATTGGCTGAAACTTTTAGTCTTAATTCTTGGTTTGTTGATTTTGCTAACTTCCTTGTGAGAGACTTGATGCCTGAGGGGATGACATTTCAACAAAGGAAGAAGTTCCTCCATGATGTGGAAAAGTATTTCTGGGATGAACCTTATTTGTACATGGTGTGTGCTAATAACATCATTAGGCGATGCATCCCTGAAGCTAAATGTTGCACATTCTAGAGTCATGTCACTCCTCTCTAGTAGGTGGCAATCATGGAGGCGCTCGAACAATCCACAAGGTACTTCAATGTGAGTACTACTGGACCACAATTCATCAAGGTGTGATGGACATAGTAAGTATTTATGATGTGTGGCGGTGGCAATAAGCCATCTCTCAACACCACAAGTTACCCATGACACATATTTTGGAGGTGGAGCTGTTTGATGTGTGGGGAATTAATTTCATGGGCCCATTTGTGAGATCCTATAGGTAGAAGTATATATTGGTGGCAGTGGAGTATGTGTTCAAATGGGTTGAGGCAGTTGCTTTGCCTGAGAATGATGGAAAGTGTGTTGATGGCTTTCTAAAGAAGAATATCTTCTCAAGGTTTGGCACACCCAGAGCCATTATCAATGATGGCAGTTCCCATTTTTGCAACAAAGTATTCAGCAGGGATCTGGCCAAATATGGGGTTAAATAGCACAAGCTAGCAACATTGATAAAGCTCAGATTCCTTCGTTTAGAGTCAGAGTCCATCCATGGAGATTCTAGTCTTGATCCTCAAGTGTGTGTACCTACAAATAGAAGAAGACTTATCACCCACAAACCTGTGGACAAATGGAGGTGCCGAATAAAGAAATAAAAGAAATCTTTAGCTAAAACAGTGAATGCCAACAAGATAGATTGGGCATGAAAGTTAGATGATGCTCTATGGGCATATCAGACAGCTTTCAAGACGCATATTGGTATGTCTCCTGATCAATTGGTGTTTGGAAAGGCATGTAGTTTTCCAGTTGAGCTTAAGCATAAAGCACTTTGGGATTTGAAGAAGTTGAACTTTAGTTGGGGTAAAATAGCAAACATGACACTGGATCAGATTAATGAGATGAATGAGTTCCATTTTAGAGCGTTTAAGAGGTCTGCACTTTACAAGGAGAGGATAAAGTTGTATCATGATATCATATTGAGAAGAAAACCTTCACTCCTGGTGATTTGGTGTTGCTTTTTAATTCTAGACTTCGTCTGTTTCCTGGGAAGCTAAGATCCATATGGTCTGCGCCTTTTAAGGTAACTTAGGTGTTCCATTCGGAAGTGATTGAGCTAGAGAATGATAAGTGTAAGAGGTTCAAGGACAATGGCCAGCGAATCAAGGCATACTTGGGGTTCAGAAGAAGTGAAGATAGTGGAGGAATGTAAACTTTATGAAGTCTGAGTAATCAAGTAACATGAGTCGTGCCGAGATGTTAAATTGTGTGTTGCTCGAGAGGAAACACAAGATTGTAATTGTAATAGGTAATTTCCTTATTCTCACTTTTCTTTCCTTTTATAGAGTCATTAAATGTTGATTATTGGAGGAATGACTGGTATAACAAATCGCAGAGCTGGTGTAGGAAGCCCTTCACGGGCAGTCCCACGGACCGTGGTGCCCTCCAAGGGCACCATCACGATCTATCACGAGCACAAAATTCAGAAGAGGTTACAAGAAATTACAAGAAAAAGGTACACGAAAGGGTTCACGGTCCGTCAAGGTTTATACGGATCGTCTAGTCTCTCGTGTACCCCAGGTAAGCATTTCGTCCCAAGAGAGTTTCACAGACCACTATACAGACC
The DNA here is from genome assembly GCA_016801875.1 of Solanum sitiens. NCBI lineage: Eukaryota > Viridiplantae > Streptophyta > Magnoliopsida > Solanales > Solanaceae > Solanum > Solanum sitiens. Next base: position 1,762,292 of record JABWTJ010000019.1, read on the forward strand.
ATGGTGACCTTCACGGTCCATCATCCCGAACTAAGTATCACTGCTACCCGGCCTAACCCGCGCGTAAGGAAATATTAAAACAATATATATATATATATATATCTTCAAATGCCAAAGGTCACTTTTACTTTCCTTTTTCCTCTTACATAATAGTTACTCAAAGGTAATTAAGGTTTCCCCTTCATCCTTAAGTTCTAAATATCACAAAGAATCAAAACTCTAGATCTATTGTTTCTGCCAAGGAATTAACGTCAAGTTTATTTTCTATCTTTTAGGTGGAAAATTTCTTCTAAATTCTAAGTAAGTTTTTGTATAACATTTTATAAGTTTGATTTTGTCAAAAACAAGTTACATTTACTTTGATTTACTCGGGTTTAGCATGATTATGTGATGAACTATGTTGGTCGGCATTGAATTATTATGGGTTAGTGTGAATTGGGTAAATTTGATGATATTTGTATGGGTATGATGGGGTATGTGTGTATTGGATGAATACTGATTCTTGTTGGCATTTTGGTTGATGAACTCTAGTGGTTTTAGTTTTCACGATGTGATCCTGTGTAAAATGAAGTCGGGGAATTTAATGACTGAATGATTGGCCAAGTGTAAGACCACAATAGGCTTCACAGATCATAGAACCCTCTACGAGATGTGAAACAACTCGTGGACCACACTTGAGCATTCGAATCAACCACTGGATATGTTCACGAGAACTATCACGGACCATGGTTCACTCTACGGGTCATACAACTACCCTTGAACAATTCTTGGCTCAACCTCTGTTGCACACTCGTATTGTCCTAAGTCCACGTGAGGTTTCACAGACCATGGTACTTTCCATGACCCGTGTAAACCTTCGTATATAATATATATATATATATATATATAGTTTTACTTTCTGTAATTTTATTTCTTATCTGTAGCGTTATTTTTTGGCCCTTCCCAATGATAGATTGGGTGACAGCTTTCTTAAGGCATGGTGTCACATTGTAATTACACAGGGGAAGTCTAAGTACCTGATAGTGTGTCATTTCACTATTCTACATACTAATGGATTGTTGTATTTCTCAGGTACTATGGCTCCCCGAAGAAAGAACGCAACAAAACATTCCTCCCCCACTACTTTTGAATCGAAAGGTCATAACGATTCCAAGTCTAGTAGTTTCGAGGTGAAAATAAATACCACCATTGAGGATCACTCACCTTGAGCTACTAGAGCCTAGACAAGGAGGAAAATTTTCTAGGACACACCTCCCCAGCCTAAAGAGGGAGGTAGTAGTTCCGGTAGCAGGGATGAATCAAAAAGTCAATTAGATGTTGGGTTTGAGTAGCCAGTCTGCTGATGGTTTGGGAGGAAGTTTATAGTTTGGAAGTGGCTCTCAGGAAGATGCAACCTCACCTCCACCTGTAGTAAACGCAGAAGCTGAAACTGGAGCACATGAAGAGGCAAGTGTTGTAGGAGAAGATTAAGACATCATCAACGAAGACACCATGGTCCTATATGTTAACATCCATAAAGTCGGTTCCGCAAAGATACGGCAACTGATTGATTGTTTTTATTCTATATAAATTGTGAAGAGGTCTGAAGAGTTCTTTAATAATGGAATTGGGACCATGTTTGACGGTTTCAAGAAGAGACCAATCATGCATGAGACCAGAGTGGTGGTGGCTGATATCAAATCATTCCCCGACATTTATCGGACTTTTCAGTTTCATTAGTTTGACTTGATGAACAACGCACCTGGAGAATATTCTAGCCACTGACAAGAGATTTTTATTTGTTTTATGCAGCCACATTGATGAACTTTGCTATATACACTGACACAACTAAACGAGGGCAGAAGGAAATTTCCAGTACCTAGGATCCACTCAACTCATTTTTTGTTCGAGTCACATCAATAGATATATCTGAGGCTACTATCAACACGATGTTGCATGGCCCAAAATACAGAGCACCAACTTTTATTGTCCTTTTTGAGGGAAAACATGTGCGGTCACTATTGATACTGAGATGGAGGTTCAAAGTTCTCGTGAGAGGGTCTTGCGATGGATTGCGAGGCGAATTACACTAGATGGGGAGAATGCATTTTGGGTTACTGCAACACCAACACTAATTACTAAAGTTTCACTATCTTTTCCAGTCAAGGTTTGGTGGGTTGTTTTTCGTTCCCAATTTAGACCTAAAGGTAATACCTTGTCTCCTTAACTAGCTTTGTTATACCCCGGGAATCCAATAACTAGGATAGAGACTCACCTAAGAAATAATTTTTAAAATGGTGTTTCCAGACCTAAACTAATGTAATAAACTTGACTTAGAAGTATTAGAGCCTAAACTGCAAGGGACGACCATGACGTCCGAAAACTAGTGAAATTGAACTAGTAGACGTCCTTAGGTCTGGTGAAGGTTTGGGAGTATCGTATGAAGGGTAAAACTTCTAAAAATACTTCAAATAGTTAAAAAAATATTTTTAGGATCAAAACGTACAGGTGTAACCCCCCCCCCCAAGGACCACCATAGGGTTCCTTGAGGCGGACCCAACCATTGGCCATCAAGATGCCTAAGGCAAGTAACATTTGTACATGGAAGGAGCATGTATGTGTCGCGGACTAGATCCCCCATGGGCCAAATTTTTTGTCCATGTCGCGGACGTCATCGGGAACTCTTCTGTCTCAAAAATAAATTCCAGTAAACTTGAGGGATCATCTCCGCGATGCGGACTTATTCCCTAACGATAATTCTGAAATTTGAAGTCAAGTTTGACTTTACAAAAAGGTCTAAGTAAGTGAGGGGTGTTTTGGGTAGTTTATTGGATGGGTATATATTTATTTTGAGTCAGTTTTATAACACTTTTACCCACCCAAATCAAATCTCCAAATTGAAATCCAAATTACTATCACTTCTCTCTAAATTCCCTCTCTACACAACCTCCATTGAAGACCATTAGAGCTTGAAGAAAAAGATGAATTCTCCAAGTTTTCTACTAAAACTCGTGGCTGAAGTCTTCATTAAGGTATGTATTCTTTCACTTATTGGGATTCCTTTCCCCAAGAGTTCTATTCAAAGATGATTTCAAATCCACCAAAAAATCAAGGGGTTTTCTCTTCACATGGGTCTTCTTTTAAATCCTAATTTTTTTTATCAATTATGATTAATTATGATTACTTAGGGTTGTTTAAGTGTATAATGATGGGTAATTGTTGTGGTTCACTTGATAATCCCATGGACCCATGTTCTTCCCCAATTTCATAAATCTTGAATCTTGTTTGATGAATTGCTTGAAGATGATGAGTATATAAATTGTTATATTGGTGTTAATTATATTATTACTTCATGGACTGACTTATATCATGTATTGTTTGGGTTTTGATCTAATTCTTTAAGAACCCATGAATGTACCTCTTCTCCTAACCCTAACTCTTGAATTGTGTTGAATTATGGTTAGAGGTGATGTAATTGAGTATGATCTTGTATAATTGACTATTCTATGATGATAATAATTGATTTGATGGATACATATCATTGATTTGGTATGAAGTCTTGAAAGGGTTTCATGGAGGTCATTGGTAAGACCTTCAAGGTCATGAATATGCTATTGTAGTATTGTTGGCTTATATTTGGTAATGTTAGTTAATTGAAGTATGAATGATGAAGTTATGAATGTATGTTCATGCTATGAATATGATGGTTGTGAGATGATGATTGGTGACTATTATGAGGGGTTTAAGGTAATTCCTATGTGTATCTTATGGTTATGATATTGTGTAATATTCTCACATGATGTTGGGTTTGTGATAAAAGGACTTTCTCATCCTAGAACCTATGAGCTATGAACATGTTATATGAGGGGTTAAACCCTTAAGAGCTATGATATGTAATAATGTTAAGAAATACTTAAAGATACTTCAAAAAGGAAATTTATCTTAGCACTGAGTGAACTTGACAATGAGTGGTGTTCCTTCACAAAGGAAGGGAGGTTCACATTATGTTGTCTCATGAGGTGGAAACTACAATGTTAATTAGCATAAAGAGAGTTTCTAGTAACAACCTCTTAGTTCCTTAACTATGTGCCCTCATAGGAAACCTAGCTAGTGGATCCACCTAGATGTTATTATGATGTATATGCCCTACCTTGGCAAGTAGGACACCCTCCTTTCAGTGTGAGGGGTTGACACCGGATTCCCTGTTTAGCTTACATGGTCTAATGTCGGTTATGGCAAAGTTTCCCGAAAGTAAAATGGATGAATGAAAGTAGGAAGATGAACACTAACTAGGAGTACTTAAGAGGTGTTACTTAGTGTAGGTAAGGGTATGGGACTTTACCTATACATCGTACAAGTGGACCTTGAGGGGAATTATAGGGTGGGTTATTTATGTATGAACGATATATATGATGTTGGTTTCACTTGATATACATGATGTTGGTCTATATTGTTATGCATGATGTTGACTACACTTGTTATGATTTTATATCAGGTAAAGGCAATGCTTATGGTCTCTTTGCTAGTTTACTTGGTTTATGTGGGGTTATAGGGCTTCACATACACATTGCACTAGTGGACTTGGATTGGGGTTATGAGTAAGGTCTTGTGAGGTATTGATGAAATGGACTCTAAATATGAAATGTTAACTATGGCTTTATTATGATGTTACTCTTGAACATGAATATGAATATGTCTTATTGTTTTTGTGGTATGGACTTGTATATGTTCTTGGAATGTGCATAAAGGCTTTTAAAAATCACTTGCATGTCTTCAAATGTTTTACTTGCATATATCCATACTTAGTACATGTGGTTTGTACTAACTCGTATCTCTTCTCTTTTCTACACAAAGTGTAGGTTCGGGCCATTGAAGAGTTTCTAGTCCCTTCTTGAAGAACTTAGATTTCTATCCCCAAGTTGGTGAATCCTCAAAACTGAGGATGGATATGCTAAGTCTAGTTTCATATTTCCTTATTCAAAGACTTCATTGTAATTCCTATTATAAGACGTATTGTAATGATGTAAGGTCTAAGTTTCATTTCTTGTACTCTTATGTTTAGATGGTCATGCGATACTATTATAGATTGTATTTTGATGTAGGTGAAGTGAAGTGAACTTCAAATGAAAACTTTAGATTTTTTTTTCTTTTTATTCTATATATGATGCGATTATGTATGCTAAGGGCTTGTCTAAAGCCTCTTTGAGAACGAAGACGCCGGTTACGGCTAGGGGGTGCTCTCCAAGTCGTAACAAGCTTCTTAGATAGCGTGCCTCATAGCTGGTTACCCGGTAAATGTCGGGTGGATTATATCGACTGAGATGAGAGATAGGGTACTAAATGAGAGAAACGGGCTTTTATTTCCCTGCCTAATAGAGAAATTATGTTGACAAGCAAACATTTCCCCAAACATGTTAGTTCCCCCAAACATGGGGTGAGGCACTTAGACTCACCCAAGCCTCTAAAATCAAAGATGTCGCAAACCATCTCTTTGGTGTGAAATCTAGAGTTGTGGGTTCTTTGACCGTTGTTCCTCATACACCGATTGACATTCCACATGTGGATAGAGGGTCGGATCAGGAGGAGTCATCAAAGACATCTACAGAGGCACCACCACCAGCTTCAGCTTCTCACGCTCCATGTACCTGTAACTATTCCTATGATTTTCCTTGACCAATTGGTTGCAGACAGGATCTTAGTCGACCAGATTGGACATCGGATGCCCTAGCTAATAGAGAGGAATATGTCAACTACAGAGAGGAAGATAAAATATGAGATGTGGAAGGAGTTGGTTGTATTAAAAGACAGGATGGATGGTTTGGAGATCCTTACCCAAGATCATTTGCAGGTTGCCAATTCAGTCAACACGGAAGATTTCAATACACAATTGACTTAGATGCAAGCTGAAGTTGCTAAACTGGCTAAAAAGCCACTACAGGTGTCCACTCCAGTCATGCTAGAGTGCTTGATGCAATTGCTCAGTTAGGCACCCTCCACTTAATCACTTGATGATTTCTAGGGTGAACTACCCAAGAGTAAGTTTGATAAGAGAAAACAAAAAGCTGCTAAATTTGATAAGGATCTACTCGCTACCCTGTGCAAAGAGGAAAGAAGGCACCAAAATAAAACTCGTAGGGCATCAAGGAAGGAAGCTAGAGAAAAGAAGCAATTGAGCAACAACGGCGAGATGCAGCGTTAGCTGGAGCTTATGGTAGTAGAGTACATGTCGTGGTGAGTGGAATCCAGCCTGATCCTGTGCTGGTGTCGTAGAGTGCACCCCTTGATTAGGGTGGCATTGCTAATCCGGCTACCAGCACCTTGAGCACAGTATGTATGACCACTTCTCATAACCCTATTTTATTTTTATTCGTTGACTTTGAGGGCAAAGTCTTTTTATTTGGGGAGGGGGTGGTGAGCAACCTGCCATTCAAGTTCTAAGGATGAATAATGGTTGACTCTATGTTTATTGTGAAAACTGTTATTGTTTTGTTTTTGTGCTTTGATAAAAATATGAAGTGTTTGTGTGTTGAGTTGTGCAATAGCTAATTTGTGTAAGATGATTACCTTGATCTGAGATTTGACTATTAGGATCTTTAGATGACATTTTAGGTACTCACGTTTTGAACATTGCTAATCTGGAAAAATTGATGAAGTAAAAAACTGGAGAATGTAGTCATGTGTCCTGTGTGTGTGAGGTTTGCTAGAAGTCTAACGCTAAGAGTGGAAGCTAGAACTTGCCCGAGTAGTCTTGATTAAATTGGAGAATAACCGGATAGGAAAGGATTAGTAGGCCATCTTTGTTAAGCCATAAATAAAGCAACCAAATAAAAATATTATCAATTGAACCTGATTTGAGCATGAATATTATTTTTTGTTCTTACCCAGTAAATATTATATCCTTTGGTCTCCAAAGATACGATGTCACAACTTAGGCCAAAACCCTAGGTTGAGGATGATTGCGATCAGCAAAGAAGAATTGAAAAAAAAGGTTCAACCAGTGATTTGTATGCATATAAAAAAAAGAAAAGAAAATAATGGTTGTTGGAATGTGCTGAAATAATGAAAAAAGGGAATTGCTCAGAAAAGAGTTGTCTGCAAAAGAAACTTTGGAGAACCAAGGACTAGTTACAGACAAACCAAAATATACATTCCCTAGATTGAGCCTATGTTAAGATAGAGCGTAGAAAGCGAGGGCAAGGCTATGGTAGTTTGATGTTATGTTAGAAGTTCGTTGAGAGTACGAGCGTAGAACATAGTCCCAAATTATCATGAGTGAGGGACTTCTTTGGTGTGAGGACTCAGTGATTTTAGTACCCAAATCATAGGCAAAGTGTTTGTAGTACCCAAAAGTACATACCACAGGTGACTGGGTAATTATTTCAGTTCCATCACAAGCAGCTCCTTAATGGATGGTTTTGCGGAAGGACTTGGCCTTTTTTTCAGATCGAGGTCTAGTTTCTTTTGAGAATAAGAGTATGATCACATGCCTTATAAGGCATTAACAATCTCCACATATTCATTTCGGTAGTCTACTTCAGATTTCATAATCGTGGTTACTAATGTTTCGACAGCAAGCCTTTCGTCAATGGTAACTCCTAGCTATCCTTCATCAAATACCGCTATTGTAGACAAATGTCTTGAGGATGCTTCATAGACCTGTAAACTTTAAACTTTACCTTCTCATTATTGAGTGTGAATTTTAGTTCACCACTCTCAACATCAACCAAAGCTCGTCCTGTGGCCAGAAATGGTCTTCCCAAAGTTATGGTAACCTCAAATTCCACCTTTACAAGCATGTCACATAATATGCCCACAAGTTTCTTGACCGATCTGTCTTCCATCATCAACCTCATTGTTGTGGGTTTCAGAACTCATAAGCCAGTTGTTTATAGATGACCAGCGGAATCAGATTTATACTGGACTTGTGGCAATAGCAGTGCAGTGATAAATATTGTCAGTGTTAGAATATGAATAGGTTTATACAATCCTATTAGAATAGGAATAGTTTATACAATGCTATTAAAATAGGAATAGGTTTATATAATCCTATTAGAATAGGAATAGGTTTATATAATCCTATTAGAATAGGAATAGGACTACTAAATAGTGTCCTATTTGGTAAAAGATTGTATTCTATGGTCTATAAATAGGGTCTCATGTAATAATGTAGATACAACAACAATTCAATAATATTATTTTGCTATATTTCTCACATGGTATCAGAGCCTCTACGATCTTGGTAAACAATCAAAAAGCTTTCGCTGTCGGCGGGCGGCTATTACTCATATATGTCGCCTGTCCGGCCAATGATTATGTTAGCAAAAGTTGGGTCACCGTGTATCTTTCTAGTGACTATTTTCCTATATTTAATTTTGTAGCACCGTCCCATCATTCCGGTGACTACTTTTTCATATTTAATTTTGTAGCACCGTCCCATCATTCCGGTGACTATTTTTTTATATTTAATTTTGTAGCACCATCCCATCTTTCCGGTGACTACCTTTTTTTGCATATCTGATTTGCGTAGCACCGTGCATCTCCCGGACTACTTTTCATATTGAATTTGTGTAGTACCATGGATTTTTTTTTTCCGAACTATTTTCTCATATCTGAGTTGCATAACATCATATGTCTTTTCAGTAACTTAGATTTGATTTGCATAGTTCCATTCGTCTTTTCCGGTGACTCCTCAAATCTGATTTGCGTAGGGTTGTGCCATCATTCCAATCCTACCTATATAATTTCTCTTTTTCATTAGGGTCGTGCCATCATTCCGACCCTACCCATATTATTTCTCTTTTTTTGTCAATGGGGTCAACTATCCTATATAATTTCTATTTTCTAGTTGGGTCGTGACATCATTCCGACCCTACCTATATAATTTTATTTCTTAGATTGTGACCATTTTTAGCCATCAAATCTAATACTACGGCATATGAGCATGTTCCAATAATTATTTTGGTGACTTTCTTATTTAATATTAACTCATCTATTGATGCCAACATGATCCATATACTTTATATTAGATTTGAGCACTTTGTTGCTCAGGGGGAGTTTAGTAGCCTTGTATGTCGATTGTGTTATGTCATCGATTGTGCAGATCACTCTATGGTCTAGAATAATTTTTCTCAATCTTGGGTTGGGAAGTTCAACACCAACATTATGAATCAAATTCAGTATTTCATGCGAAGATTAAGCACATTGAGATTTACTGGCATTATGCATCAAATCCATCAAATCCAGTATTTAATGAGAAGACAAGCACATTAAGATTGACCGTCAATTTTGTGAAGTTTGCAAATATCTCACCAAGCCCCTCATCGGTCCCCGTGTTAATTACATTTGTAACAAGCTAGGTGCATGAATTGTACGTACTAGCTTGAGGGGGAGTGTTAGAATATGAATAGGTTTATACAATCCTATTAGAATAGGAATAGTTTATACAATTCTATTAAAATAGGAATAGGTTTATATAATCCTATTAGAATAGGAATAGGTTTATATAATCCTATTAGAATAGGAATAGGTTTATATAATCCTATTAGAATAGGAATAGGACTACTAAATAGTATCCTATTTGGTAAAGGATTGTATTCTATGGTCTATAAATAGGGTCTCATGTAATAATGTAGATACAACAACAATTCAATAATATTATTTTGCTATATTTCTCACAGTCAGTTAAATCAAAACTTGCAACTTTTTTCTTTGTGACCAAGTACTTCATAAACATAGCATATCCTAGCATCTTCTCCAGAGATTCCACGAATGGGATGTTCACTGATAGCTATCTTAGCATGGTTATGAACTTAACAAATTTCCCATCATCAGCTTTCCACTGAGGGAACGGAGGAGGTGCTCTTGGTATCTTTTATAAAGGCATAGTTACCTCAACCACTTTTTCCTTTGCTCCTGCTGGTTTTTCTATTGGTTGAGCCTCTTCCACGTCATATACCTGTTCAGATTCAACCTCCTCTCTTTCAGTTTGATCCATGCCTTGTTAATGCTCAGTACCAACAGAAATTGCTTCATTTAGAATCTTAGCACTTCTGGTTGTGATAGCCATGTAATGCCCATCCTTCTTGGGATTCCGAATAATGTCACTTGGAAGTGACCCATTCAGTTCAGTGATGTTGAAAGTTGCCCAACTACTGCTCTATTTGTTTGATGAAGGTGGTGTGAGAGTCTACTAGTTGACTCATACTGGAGAAATCTCCCTTCATCTCGTTCACCCCTGCATCAGTTGAGTCAATATTTTGGAGCACCTTAGCCAACATGTCTTCCAGCTTGGATCTTCTTGAACTACCACTTACACGGTCTCTATTACGTGGGGGCACATACATACCACTGCGATCATTCCTATATCCGTCTCTGTTTTGTCAGTTTCCCTGCTCTATGTTTGTTGGCCTTTCATACTGCCCTTCTCTTGAATAGTTCCCACCTGCATTTCAAGAATTATATCCTTGGTTTCCCAAGTTATAATTCCGGAAACCTCTTTAGTAGCCCAAGTAGTTGGCTTCCTCATTTAGACCAATGTCCTGATGCTCATACCTGTTTGGGGTCCCTACAACATTCACCTTCCAGACCTTACCGTGATATACTTCGTGACAAGATCCATCTGGATTCGCATATGAGCCATATCATGATCTTTTTCTTCCTCTCTTTTTCTTTGTTCAGATTATAGCCCAATAGTGACTCCCAAATCATCTAATTAGCTTCCATGGTGTGTCATACTTTATTATTCTTTGTCATTTCATCCATTAGCTGCATGATTTCAGCAAAAGGCTTTCTTATGAATGACCTGCCACAAACTGCATTAACAACATACTTAGTAACATAATTAAGAGATCTATAAAAGGCTTGTTTCAAATGTCTCTTAGTGACACCATGGTTTGGACACTTTTTCAGCTTTTGGATAAATCTCCAACAAGTATCATGCGTTGCCTCCCTTGGTAGTTGCTTTTGTGCACTTATTTTGTCTTTCATCTGCAACTCTTTCAATTCAGGATAGAATCGCTCCAGGAAAGCTTCCTTCAGATCATTCCAGGTTCTAATTGAATCATCTGACATCTGATTCAGCCAATTTTTACCTCCCCAGTGAGAGAGAATGGAAATAGCCTCAACCTCAGTATTTTCTAACTCGCCCCAGGAATTTCCTATGATTTGCATATAGCCATGAAGTTCATTAAATGTTAATTTGCATCATCACCAGTTGTACCTCTGAACAGACATTTGAAGTTCAGCAATTGAACCATTGTGCTGGTGATAGTGAATTTCACACCTGGAGGTAGTACATGGAATACTATTGCTCCTGTTGCTCCAGCTCCATCCAAATTTAAGTCATCATCTTCGAACATCATATGAGTTGGTTGATGTGCTTGACCCTTTGGTGCTAGTGGTTGGCAGTTAGGAGGAACTATTTCGTCCACACCTGGATTTTCCTCCATCACCCTAGGCGGGTTGTTTACATAATTGTGTTGAATACCTCTTACAGCGGTTTCATCTTCCAATCCTAATCTTTGACTTTGAGCCTCAAGTTCATGTGCATCAACCATCTTGTGGATAGTTTTTCAAAGTTCCAGTCGTAAGGAATATATGGAGCTCCCTTACTTCTGGTATTTGGTATACACTGTTGAACGCACCTGTAAGAGACACAAGCAAAGAACAAGACGTAAAATTAGGAAATATAACAACAATTCGAATAAATGCTACAAAAACACATCTGAAATGAAATTCTTCGGCAACGGTGCCAAAATTTGATACGTCCAAACTTATACTTCAATTAAGAAGTATAAATGGTCGAAGTCAATTATAGAACTCAAGTGAGTTGAGGTCGATCCCATAGAGAATTTCTATTCAAAAATGATTTCATTGTCGTTTTTACCCAAATGTTGTTATTATTTCCTAGAGAAACAATTACAGAACGTAAATTGGGTTTAGTTGTAATGTTCTAGTAACTAAGATTGTTAAACAAGATTCGGCTTAACGATTAACAGAGTGTTGATTCTAAAGTTTTTTTGATAAATAAATAAAACCAGAGTTGTGTTTCCCATGATATTACATCTATTGTTCATCCGTAACTGGTTTTTTGGTAATTTAGTCTTTGCAAAGTATAAGAAACTTGACTATATCAAACACTTCTCAGTCTAGTTAGATAATTTTCATTCAATTCCTCTTGGTATATGAGTGTTAATAAATTCTACCCTCGCGTACAATGATGTAAAATTCTCTTCTCTCGAACTCGACTCTAACGCCATTTTATCATATTAACTCTGTTTTTTCCCAATTATGTCTTTTCTCTAGAACAATTGATCGATAAATGTTGAATATAATGCGTGCACTCATTAGAACAAATGAATAACAAAAGTTGAGTTAAATGTTGCAAATATAATTCACCTTCTACTCGTGCCACGAATTCGCGTTTAGATTTCTATTGTAGTTCCCGCGCCCCTAGTTATGGTGTTTAGCCAGTCATGATTTCTACTAAATTAAAAAATATTAGTAATGGAAATATTAGTAAAGTTTACTTAAGAAAATCTGCAAATTCAATAAACGCTTGATATTGAGAAAATCAAAATCCAACTTCAAAGATCGCTTCAACGTTAATCAATAAAAACCAAAGTCAATAGTCTTTCAAACTTAGTCGCTCGTTCCAGATATGACGATAAAAAAACAAAATGACCTAATTAATTCAAATATAATGTCTAAAATGAATCCTATTCAAACTAGGACTAAAATGTCGGCCAACTCCACGGACATTGTCGAGGGTTTCACGGTCTGTGAAGTCCTCGATGGTCTATACTTGAACTCTAAAACTAGGTTCTTCAATATGTCCACACTGGAATATCATCACGGACGTCACCAAGGGTCGTGACAATGACCACGGTCTGTATTGGTGCCTGTGATCTTCACTTGGCGAATTCACTCTTCACTCATTCAACTTTACGGACACTCTCACAACCCGTCATGGGTATCACGATTCGTCAGGTCTCCTGTGGTTTGTACTTTTCTTTGCCCCAAGTTATCTTCTCAAGGCCTTCTCAGTGGAAGGGCAACAGGATAACCATCATAGACTGTAGTGTAGACCACGGCCCATGAGTCCACGGTTTTTACTTGGTCCACTTTCACTTTCATTCTGCATCTTCTTGTTTACTTTCATTAATCCTTACTATTCAAGCATCAAATGTGCCAAGATTTTGTGGCACATCAGTTGAATGTATCACCTAGTTAGGGTGAGGGATAATAGATTTCTAAGTTTTGACCTACTACAAGAAGCTAGTTACATTTCTAACATTGACCTTAGGCCGAGTTAGAAACAAATGAGGGTGAAAGAAGATGATGTTCCGAAGGAATCTTTTAAAACCCCGTATGGTCATTATGAGTTATTAGTTATGTCATTTGGTTTGACTACTGCCCCGGCGGCATGTATGAATTTGATGAATAAGGTGTTTATACATACCTAGATATGTTTGGTTAGTGGACCCAACAAAGGAGGTGTATGGGGTAAAATGGTTATGAATCGTCCTTTATAACAAATGTGAAAGTGAGGTAATGACTTGATCCGACCTTACTAGAAAATTAGAAAGAAAGTGGTACTTAAGTCCATTGAGGCTTCCTCCAAGGGGGAGATGGTAAGCTTATATATCAAGGTCGTTGTGTTTTCCTAATGTTTATCGTTTGGTCTCACTTGAAACATCTCACTCATGAAGGGTGTAGTGAGTTTGGTAAGAAAGGGAACCTTAGTCCCCACCTTATAGGCCTATAGGTTCCCCACCTTAGACGCCTATATGAGATCTTCAAATGTGTTGGTAAGGTTTCTTATGAATTAGATTTGCCTAAGGAGTTGGCATCGCTGCATCCGATTTTCCATGTCTCTATGATCTAAAAAGTGTGTTGGAGATCTGACATCCATGGTTCCCTTAGAAGGTTTGTGAGTAGATGAATGTTCTTTTTATGAAGAAGTTCCAGTTGAGATCATAAACCGGAAAGTTAAGAAATTGAAGAATAAGGAGGTTAAGAAACTGATGAAAGTAGAGTCAATGTTTTTAGGATGAAATTACATGTACCGTGCCTAACCAATGTCTAGAAAGATGAAATTGATATAAATGAGTTTTATGCCATGAAAGGAGAATTTGTGGGTTTAGATGTATTCAATCTAGGATTGATGAGATACTTTAGAATTGAAGATAATATGATGAATCATGATTAGTAGTGCTTCATATTGAGGGTATATGATGAGAAATGATTAGAATTGCTTGAGATTGAAGCATATAGTAGATTGTTGAGAGTGAAACTTATAAGTTGATTTATGATTAGTATTGCGTTGAGATTGAATCCTATGAGATGATTATGATGTTGAATTGCTTTGAGAGTAAAGCATATTGAATGACTAAGAGATATAGTGCTTGGAGAGTAAAGCTTATGTTATGAATTGTTGATTATTGATGTAATTGTTGTGGAAGAGATAGTTTCCACATGAATTGATTATGTTATGAATGTGAAAGACTTTCTCACATTGAATGATTCTATGTTGAAAGGATTGCTCACCTAAAATGAATCTATACTAAAGACTAAAATTGATGAGGCAAGAGGTGAATACCCATGACCTCTAGATGAGTAGGATATGAGGTGATTTCCCATATTCTTTATAGAAGAGTAAGAGACGACCACACTTATTCCCTAATGATAAGACATGTATGCAAGTACCCATGATCCCTTGTAGAAAGATGTGAAGGCGAATACACATATCTCATCATGAAAGATAAGGAGGCGAATGCCCATATCTTATATTGAAAGATGTGAAGGCGAATTCTTGCGACCATATAAGTAAGGCAAGAGGCGACTACCCATTAGCTTTTAAGTAAGGCAAAAGGAAACTACCCGTGAGCCTTTATGAGAAGGTAAGGAGGTGATTTCCTCATGTCTATAATACATAAGCTAAAGATGAGAATGGTAAGTGATGAGCTTCTAGGATGGCCCAAGGTTGCCTACTATGATGAGTAAGAATAGTAGAGGATTACCCATGTCTTAGTTAAGCATGCTTTGAGGATAGCTTTGAAGTATTCCTTTTATGTTATGATGATTTATGGGCATTGATTATGCTTATGACTTATATTTTCTAACCCTTATGCTTATGTTGATGTTTATGCAAGCTATCATATTTAATACATGTTTGTACTAACACATACTCTTGCCTACATTTCTTATCCAAATGTAGTGTCCGGCGATATCGACTCTCATCCCCGTTGGCTAGGATCTTAGTAGAAGCAAGGATTGAAGATTGGTGAGTCCTCATAGCATTCGAGGATATAGCCACCATTTCCTTATGTTCTTTCATTTTATATTTTGAACTATTGTATGTGATATGTCAAAAAGATATTCATGTTGTACATGGTTTGAGACAAAGTGTATTAAACTTCCACTTTATTTATAAAAGACTTTTATTATGTTGAAAATATTTTAAATTTCTGCTAAATTCTATTATCTTATATTATGAAAGCTAAGTGTCTTGTATGAGGCCTCTCGATGTCTTATACGTCATGTCACATCTAGGGGATACCCCTGGGTCGTGACATATAGATGAGTGTAGTTTATGCTAAATCAAAACAACATATGGGAGTACCACTTTGAGATAGTCTTAGATATTGTATTACCAACATTAGTAGACCTTGGATGATCATATAGAGATTTTTCGGTTACAATAAATGTTGATGCGAAACAAAAGAGGTAAATTTTACATAATGGAAAAAAGTAGGGACCTAATTAAAAATCTAGATTCGTTTGATAAAATAATGAGTTGGAGATTTTGGACTCATTTGAGGTTTATAGTTCATTAATAAATAGTGTTCTCGATATCTTTTTATGTCTATTTCTGATGTTAAATTGCAGCTACGAAGGATTAAAGACGAGGCAAGGAAAATAAAGAAAAAGGTGAAGCTAAAGCCCATCAAGTGCACTGAGCGACTTGTCAAACACGCTGGAACTCACTAAAAATGACTGAGATTTTTGCTAAAAACTTCAAAAGAGATTGACAAGAAAAATAATCAAACGGTGATTCTCCAACAATGTCGGCGAGCCTTGTATTATCACAAAATTTATCTGAGAGTTTAGTTACCAACAGAGGTCAACTTGGCGAGCTAAGTTAGAATAGGAGACTCACCTATTAGGAATAGACGAACTACATCGGGTTCGCCAAAGGTGTTCAACACCTAAAGCCCTGAAGTGAAGCTGAAAGGCGAGAATATGTAGTAGTTGGTGACTGGTCGAGTGAGTCGGGGAACCCGACCAATATCACCGAACTGATCCTAAAGTTCAATTTTCGTCAAACTATCGGAAGGTATAAATGGTTTTCAGTAGAGAGAAAAAACATCCTTCACTGCTCTGAATATTTGAACTTAGAACATTCTAAAGATTTTTTGCGGGTTTGGGCTTGTAAGACTTGGGGTTATTGGGTTTTTGAGCTGGGCATTTTGGAATTGAAGATCGAATCTAATTTTTATTCAATTCAGAACAATTTATTTGGTATAATTCTTTTCTTCTCCACCATGAGTAGCTGAACTCTATAATTCTAGGGGTGTGCAATGTATGGTTTGAGTAGTAAATTGTTTGTGGGTCATTGTATTTTCTCAACTAAATGTTCATTTATAATGAGTTCAATTATCTTATCATATTTTCATGTATGGTTTGAGGTTGCAAACTCAATTCTTGTTGTACTCTATGCTTTCTAGTGAAAGGTGCTTAAAGTGGATGAGTTAATTGATAATCATTGATTAAGTTCAATTGTTAATTTTGCTTGAAAAGGAAACTATGTTAACATATTGGGTTAGCATTGTATGTTACACATGTTGAGGTTTGACAAAACTCTCATGAAAGACGATCTATCTGTGTGATTGATAAATGTTTGTCGCATTAAGAATAAACTATGTTGACCAGCAACACAACTACCCACTCGAAATCTATTACACACACTCCTAGGATTCCTTTTTTACTTGTGAAATTTGTTTGTCCTTTGCTCTTGTTAACAATTCGTTTATCATTCACATTATTGATAATTTGAAGTCTCTTGAATTTATATTGATGTTAAAGTTGATTAAATAATTCACAAAAAATTACTCCCTCCATTTCATATTAATTGAATTTTTGAGGCATTTTTCATTTCAAATTAACTTAATTGTTCAATCTTCAAAACTATTTTAAAAATATTCTTTCAATTTTACCCTTCATTTGAATTTTCATTTTGATGACTTCAATAAATTTGACAATAATTGATAAGGATAAAATGGAAAACTATGTTAATTTATGGCTTAAATCTACTTTCTTAAAGAATATGAAACACCTCAAAAATACAATTAATATGAAATGAACGGAGTAGTATATAGGTGTACTTCATTATTGAAATCTAGCTCTACCATTACTTATGAGATTCAAACCTAACTCTTCCGTGGATTATTTATTGCTAACGACCTTATAAAACATATATTTGAGCGTTATCATGTAAGGCTAGAGGAATAATCCACATGATATGAAAATGATTAGCTGGGGTGTTCATAAATCACTAGTGGACTAATTTGAACCCTAAAACGATATAGAACACCTTGCTAAAAAAGGTTCAAACCATACACCTATAGGCTATACTAATCAAATGTTCTAATTTATGACATAAGGATATTAGGTATTTTAAATTCTTAAATTTTTGTACTGATCAAGATTATTTCAAGGATATTGTGCAGAATGCTTGGAACATAGAAGTGGATCAAAATTGTATGTGGAAATATATTAGGAAATATATTAACAAGTTTAAACACCACAACAAAAATACTTAGTGAATGATCTAAGAATCATACTAGTACTCTCTCCATTTCAAATCAATTGAATTGTTGAAATATTTTTTATTTTTTAAACTAATGTAATTGTTCAATTTTCAAGATTACTTTTAGAATGTTCTTCTAATTTTATCCTTTATTAGTTAGTGTTGAAATTAATTATTAATTGCAATTTAGTTATTTTAATAAAATATTTGATAATAATTAATAAGAGTAAAAATAAAATGTTTTGTCTAATTTATGTCTTCATATCCCCATCCCCTAACGGATAAAACGAAATTTTGGAATACCAATTTATGTCTTCATATCCCCATCCCTAATGGATAAAATGAAATTTTGGAATACCAAGAGGTTAAGTGCTAATAAAGAAAAGAGTTGACTTTATGCTCAATGTTGTTGAGAGAAAGATACTCATCTAGCCAATTACATACTATCATGGTACATCGGAATTGTATATTCTAGATATGCCTTGTTTGTTTGTTTTTGCGTAGGTCATATACAGGCCTTTAAAATTGTTCGCACATTTACTTGGATATCTTAACTTAGGTTGGTATCTATTGAATATTTTAATCTTAACAAATTTATATCTATTAAACACAAAATAAAAATTTGTTGATAGGCAAAAGTGCGTGTGTCTCAAACACAAATGCATAGCAGATAGACAAATAAGATGATGACACATGTCAATTAGATAAAAAAAATATTTTTAAAAAAAAATTATTTTCAATCAACCCACGCCCCTTAACCTCCCCCCCCTCCCCCCGCCCCCTGCCCCTCTTCTTCTTCGTCGTCAAAATCTATTGCCTTTTCAAAGCTTTTCACCCATTTTCATTTTTTTTAATCACTTACTATCATAATTATCTAAAAAGGAATAATGACTTTTGCTTAAAAAATAATCAATTCATATTGTTTTTATCAAAAAAATGGAGCTTAGCTATAATATTTGAGTTTTAGATCTATATAATAATAACTTTTAAAAAATGAAGGTAAAAGCAAAAGAAGAATAAAAAAGGTTAGGGATAGAGAGACAGACGTAATTTGAGAATGGCATACTTAGAGGATGGCTACAGTGAAGAAGTGAAGAAGAAGACAAGCTTTTCCATTTTATTTATTATTATTTTTAAAAAATAATTAAGTATATAAGTTGAAAAAAATTAATTTTTAATTGCTATACGTGCTCAAAGAGTATGCAACACACTCTTTTTGTCATGTCAGCATTTTGTGTTTAATGAGAATGATTTTTGAATAAATAAGGTGTTCAATAGGTACAAGCTTTAATTGAAATGTTCAAGTGAAATATGCGGACAACTATAAGTGACTCCAGATGACTTAAGCCTTTGTCTTTTTGGCAATTCGACATCAGCATATACTCAATGGAAAGTCATCTTCATGCAAAAAATTAAAAAATAAACGACTTGATTAGGTAACCTAAAAATTTGTTTGATACTAACATTTTTGGTGTATCCTTGAAAATGCATATGCATATATATATAATAAAAGTAGGATGGATTTCCTTGTAAAGACTAAGAGGGGAAATGACAAAAAGTGAGACATATTAAACAAACGTCTTGCTAGTGCGGATATCTGTTATTGAGACTTGAGAATTGAGATAGAGATGGAATAGATAAGCACTACTTATTTGGCTGATTAGGGATCATATTAGGATAACTACAACCTACTACTTAGTACACCAAAGACGCATACACCAACCTAATCACCAATTAAGTTAATGAAAATAACCACAATGCAATAAATACTACTAATTATTCCCTCTATTTCATATTAATTGAATTGTTGTGACATTTTTAGTTTTTTAAATTAACTTAATTTGTTCAATTTTCAAAACTATTTTTAGAATATTTTATCATTCGTTAGTTAGTATTCAAATTAATGTTTTATTATTTTGATAAGGATAAGAATGAAAAGTTAAGCCTAATTTATGTCTTAATCTTTTTTTTTAATAAGGTGTGAAACACCTCTCAATAATTCAATTAATATGAAATGGAGAAAGTGTAAGAATGAATTTCCGAATACCTGTAATTATAAAAGATAACAACTAGCAAGAATAGTTGAAGCGCACATAAATCCTACGTTAGAGGTTGTGTGGGTGCTCAAGCATCAACTTGAGTTGCATATTCAATGTATTACCGTTGCTTATGGAGTTTGAGGTCACAAATAAAATGAACCAATAGTTTAGCGTGACGCTTTCAAAGTACATATTGTGGATGTCACATGGAATCTCTACTTAATCATAAATATGGTAGATCACCCTTCAATTCTTCCCTAAACTGATAGTGACCCAAAAATTACTTGCTAATCCACTCTACTGTACTATTTTCTACTCTCATCTTCATCCACCTTCCATTTTCTTTAACAATTATCATTCTTTTCTTCTCATTCAAGCCATCCTATCGATACAAGAATCAGACTCAAAAGTTGAGGAGGTTGGATTGATTTTTCTCCATTCCCGGCCTTCGGTTCTCATCTATTATATTATCTGCCCTATAAAGTACTTGATTATCACATACATATATACCCAAGATTGGTGTGTTTCAAAGTCACTGAAAAGTTTTGAAATATAGAGATGAAATACAATAGCTGGCCTAAGCACATTTTAACTGAGGTGACAGTTGAGATAAAGAGGAGACGGAGTAGAGAGGAGGTAATCAGTAATATCATCCCTTTCATGTTACATTATATATATATAAGTTGATAAAAGAGATGTATGATAATTCCAAGTAGCAAGCCAGGTAGTGATAGTTTTGACAAAGTTTACCAATCAATGTGTAAACCATCGGACTTCTCCTCCAAACGTGCTCTATCACCTTTACTGTAGGAAAGGCTTTTATTGTTGTTGGGAACCTATTAAAACTCTGTATTAAAGTCTTCTCCTACGAGAGAGCTCAATAAATTCCTAACAAGACTCTACACTCTATTAGACTCTTCTTTTAGACAATAACTCAATCAACTTCTTTTAAAACAAGAGTGAGTTGGCTTGGCTTTGTATGAAAAAAGTTTTCACCACCACTTCCATTGGAGCCTGGGTCGTCTGATACGGTGAACACGATGCAACATTTAATTTCAAATACGCTAATATAATCAATTATAGACAGATCATAGACGCAGCTGCACATGAGCAGACTGAAATGTTTCATTGTTTCAGCTTCTCACTCAATATGTTGAAGAATACTGCATCATTGAACAAGAGTCAGAGCCACGATGAAAAAGTTAAGAAGGTCCTAGGCACATTATCTGACACAAATATAATATGGCCATGGTTATTTCATATTTCCCTTGAGAACTTCTGAAATTCCACTAAACTCATTTTTATATAGGAAAGGGCTTTCAGTATAAAGCAACACATCATCAAGGCAAACGGACCTAGAATCTGGTTACTCAGTCTGAGCAGCTTGAAAGATGAAGTCTCTCTACCTATCAGCTTCACAACACAATATTTTATGGAAAAAATAAATTCAAACAACATGCCTCTGAAAAACAAAGAATGTAATTAACAACACAACCAATATTCAAACAACACCCCTCTAGAAATGAGCATTACTTAACAAGTACATTATGAAATCCGTATATTACAAAAAACATCAGAGAATACAACACACGTCATTCACTAGACTCGTTAGACATGAACAAATGGAAGATATAGCCATAAAATAATACAGTAGAACAGGTAAAACACTAAATAATGAACACCCAACATAAACATAAAAAAGGACAAAAAAAAGGTATATGTTGAAAAATCAATAAGGATTGTAGTAGTACCCTGCCGCAGGTGGCATTCCAACACCGTTTACTGGTGGCATTCCATAAGGCATCACAGGGGGTTGCCCTGGACCATAGTATCCTCCAGTAGTGATCTTGGCCAAACTCGTTTGACCTTGCATGCCATCTCTGCCGTACTGCTGCCATACCATCTGTTCCTGCACTAGCAATTGCTCTTTCTTCTGCAAATCTGCCATTTGCACATAAGAGGGAGGTGGAACACTCAAAGATGCGGCAAAGGGGTCTTGTCCAACTGTCTGGACTGTTCCATCAGGTGCAGGAAGTGCCAAAACTGGTGTAGCACTCTTCCCTACTCCTGGCAATGCCACACTGCTGGCACTGCCACCACTCGATTGCGCAGTGGCTACATGTTGCCTAACAACACCCTGATCATACATGCCATTCAATAATAGTGGATCAAGACCGCCACCCAATGCCGCCTTCTGCTTAGACAAATTACTTGCTGTCTCCACCAAAGCCAGTTCCCAATCAGCCTTGCCACTCTCACCTGCTGGATTCTGCCAAGCAGACGTAACCTCAGGTTCCCTATTGGATGGGAATGCTTCCCACGATCCATTAGCATTGCTTGTTCCTGGTCCTGCAAATAATGCCAAGGCAAATTTATTCCCCTGATCATCGGCAGTAACACCCTCCTCCCTCAAATCCACCAAATCTCTGGTCTCCTGAATAACAGGCTTAGGCTTAGGAGGCTCTGGTTCAGGAGGCGGTGGAGCAGTATAATCCTCTGGTGGTGGCAATGCTTTAATTTCATTCATATCCGGTGTTGGCTCCTCTTCCTGTGGAGCTGGCTGGTTCTCTACTTTCCTTTCAGGACTCTTCATCGCCTTAGCTCTATCTCTCACAAACTCCTCCAATGTATCTAATAGCTTGCTTGTAATCCTCGACACTTCTGGGTATTCTGATGACCTTGACACACCTATATCCTTGCACCAGTTATAGAATCCCACCAATTCATCTATCTGCTTTGCTGCACTAGTATAGGCATCAAAGGCCTTGACACAATCCTCATACTCCATATCAAAAAATTTATCCAACAGAACAGCCAAAACATCACATATATCTGTGTAAATTTTGTAACTTTCTTTAACCACAGGGTACAAAGCAACCAAGACCATCCTTTCATTCTTCGCCAAACCAGTTGGCCGACAAGACAAAAATCGATCTAGAAGTCTCTGCAAATGAGTCATTTTCCCAAAAATCCTTTCAGGTTTCATCTCTCTCATTGGAGTCGCATCTTTCTTCTCCTGTATTGACTCTCTCACATCACCTGAAGATCTAGACCTCCTCATTCCATAACCAGGCTCATCTCTAAAGTCTCCATGATCATAACCATATCCGCGGTTAGAACTCTGGGGCGATCTCCATTGTTCATCCTTGGATCCATACCTTTCCATCTCTCCACCATTTTGCTTCCTCTCAAAAACCATCAATTCTAACCTCTGATCCAAATACAAAGCATAAGTCCTTACAAAAGCAGAATGATCCCATGAACTGGCGTGAGCTTCATCTCTGAAATCTGACAAATTTAGCAGCCTTGTTCCCCTCCTGGTAGCATACATAATTTCTTGCTGAAATACAGCATCTCCATCATTGAGAAGTCGGTGAATTAGCATCAAACACTTGAGGGCAACAATCCAATCTCGGGTTTTGCCCAACCTTTTGGAAATTGCAGACATGCAGGCAGTGACATAACCCCGTGAAGATGAAGTCAATTGGAGAATCTCCCTTATGTACTTCTCTCCAGCTGGTTCATCATCGTGGCTAGTAGCCTTAACAATAGCAACTTCCAGCTCTGGTGCCATGTTGCTTGCCACTTTGGCAATCCCTATGCTGGTCTGGTCCTTCACAGCCCCAATGGCTTTTCGGATGGTTGTGGGCGCCATGGCAGATTTGTTTCTGCAAATCACGGATTAATTTCAAGACTTGATCTGTTAAAACAGTATATCCAAGAAACAGAAAATTTGAAGTTTGTATATTAAGAGAACGAAGTAGTATATATTCAGAAAACGAAAATCTAGTAGTAACAAAATTAGGAGAGAAGAATCAAAAGTTGAGAGTTACCTGAGCTGATACAGATCTGTAATGAAACAAGAGAGTTGTGCTTTTTAGCAGCAAATGTTTAGCAACAATGGCCACAACTAGTTTCTCTATATATTTGGAAACATTTATTAAGATCTAAAATAGGTGAGGCCCTTTGGATCTGAAAAATGTCGCCATTCTACTGACCGTCTTTTAGGTCACTATTCTTATCAGACCATGCTGTTCGTCAATAGTCTCATTCATTTGTCCATTTTTAAAATTACATATTTATTAAAAAAATAATTGAACCTTTATAATTCTATTCTTATTAATTAATCTTTAGAAATACATACAGATTGAAATATTTGAAAGAAAAACACTAGTACCCTTTCTCTTTTTTTCTTTGTTATTTAACGTTAATATATTTATTTTATAGCACGTTATCAATGCGAAGTCTCTTATCAGGTATGTTTCAGTGGTATAACTATTTCTATTTTCGAATTCTAACGATCAATATACATTTAAATATTTTCAGTTTTTAATATCCTCTAAATACTATAAGGTGGTAAAGTAAACTTTATTAATTGATGAAAATATAAAAGTTATTAAAGAATACTACATATGACATTTTTTATTTTTCAATGGTTACAAGTTTATTATTTTAATCTAATTTGACTATTTTTGTCATAGTTTTGATCATATCAAATTTGTTAAAAATGGAATTCATGACACTTGATATTTTTGACAAAAATTATCTGCCCTAGTTGGTCAATGCTGAAATTCGGCTAGACACTAAAGTTTTTGGTACCACCATTACTGAGGGTAATGCAACATCGAGTCAAGACAAAGCGAAGACTATGAATTTTCTTCGTCATCTTTTGGATGGAGGACTAAAGGCCGAATATTTGACACTGAAGATTCACTCGAATTGTGGACTAGTTTAAAGGAACGGTATGATCACCTTAAGGCAACGGTATTGCCAAGGGTGTATGAATGGATACACTTACTATTACAAAATTTTAAAATTGTAGTGCATGTAAATTTGTTGTATATTTAATAATTGTTCGATTGAAATTATGCGAGGAAAATATAACAAATAAGGATATGTTGGAAAAAAAACTCTTAGTACTTTTCATTCATCAAATTTGGTCTTATAAAAGCAATACCAGAAAAGGGCATTTAATAAGTATTCAGATTTAATCTTATACTTTCTAATGGCTCAGCAACATAATACCTTTTTGTTGAAAAATTATGAAGTCCGTCTCACTAGAACTGCTCCATTATAGAAGCAAATATGGTAAAAATTGCAATACCTCGAAATTTGAAAAATGTAGAAAATAAATTATTTATGGGTTGCAGGTTATGTTTATGTTTTCCATCTATGGACCGTAGAAGCTTCTGCAGGCTGTAGATCACAACCGTTAGAAGTGGGAAACTATCTTTTCTAAAATTAAGTCTCAGTACCCCTTTTGTACGAGTCACCAGCATGGCCCGTTATATTTGTATGAATCTTAGATGAGTCTCAGACTTAGTGAAATTTTGAGGCTCAAAGTTGATTTCTACGATTGGTTTCTATGGATCGTAGAAAGATCTACTAATCGTACACATGTTTCGTTAAATGATAGGAAATATCTGTCCCGATTCTTGGTCTATAGTTGATCAGCATAGATCGGAGGAAGTCCTATGATCCGTAGAACCAAATCGTAGGTCAAGTCCGATAATTATTTTTAATGGAATTTTTGGTTTTTTCCTCATTGTTTTATATCAATATATGTAATTTTTCCTTCTACCCTAATCCCTATGGAAAGCATTTAAGACCCCAATTTATCCATTTTAAACTCATTCTCCTAAAGTGACTAAACTTGACCAAATTGACTCTCTAAATTCTCTCAATGCTAAGGAAGAAGAAGAAAAGTTAGGGTTTCATCCCAGTCTCCAATCCTCCATTCTTTATGAGATTCTAACATCACGAAATGTGTGTATTCACCCATGGAGTCCTTTCCTTCATGGGTTCCCCAAGGATAATCCTTCCCAATTCAATTTCTAGTTGATCAAATAGAGTTTCAATTCAATAAATGTAGGTTTATTCCAATCATGATTTATTAAGTCTTATAATGCATTATTTGATGTAAATCTATGATATTTAGTTGAAATTGCATATACCCATGCCTAAATTTTATTTTTCAAATCATGATGAACCCATGAACTTTGAATTATGAACTTTGAAGATATGCATATTTTCATGAAATGCTTGTAAATGATTTGAAGATGCTTTAAAAGGAAAGTGTCAATGCTATTGAATGATTTCTCACTTATTATTGATGATCATAATGGTGAAACGTATTTCTCACAAATCAATTCACATAAGTGAGAGATTTTCTCATCCATGTTGAATAATATTTAGGGAAAACACTCATAAATATATCTAACCCATGGGAAAAGGCACATAAATACCCTTCTTTCATCTTTGGGTCTATAACTATCCTTAGGGTTTATTTTGTGTTCAAATATACCCCTCAACCTAACAAAAATATCCAAGTCAACTTTAACTTTTTGAACAACCACCTGGCCTTTTCTAATTGATGACATACTTGCCCATTACTTTTTTTCTTTTTTGACGTGCCTTACACAAAATATGTGAGTTTTTCCTCTCCTCCAAGGTCCATTGATATTTTTAATTGTACATCCTTTTTCTCCTCCAAAATTCATCGATCTATGACTCTTCCTCGCTTAAGTGCATACTGCGCAATCCAAAGTTGCTTCTAACTTAAAATCATGAACATTATCAAAGAATCTATTTGTTCCCAACACGATTATATCCCTTGCCATTACCAGAATATTGACTTTCTCCAATATATTTGAATTGCTGAACTTTCAATTTGTACATAACTATCCCCTCTCAATTATCTGATGACTACAAATCTGCTATCTCCCACGTTAACAATGTGCAATGTGTAATCAGAAAGAGTCAAAATACAAGCAGTAGAAGAACCCTTCGCCTTTGCATTCAAAAAAGTTTTATTAAAATCTTTCATCAAATAAATACTACTCCTCTGCTTCTGCTTGTTATTGCAAATTCAGCGTTTTTCATCAATTCCCTCGAATACCCACCTGAATCAACACCCTTTTTTGCCCGCCTACCAACACAATCAGCAACATCGATAGTTTGTTCCTTAGTACAAATAAAGCTTGCATCTTCACCTACTGGCAAAAACAAAGTTTGATTTTT
Organism: Solanum sitiens; assembly: GCA_016801875.1. Lineage (NCBI taxonomy): Eukaryota > Viridiplantae > Streptophyta > Magnoliopsida > Solanales > Solanaceae > Solanum > Solanum sitiens. Next base: position 1,789,139 of record JABWTJ010000019.1, read on the forward strand.
ACAAATCTAACTTCAGATACTGCACATCTGAAGTGTATATCTACGTAAAAAAGTCTAAAAGTCGAGTAATGTTGAGTTGTATCGTGAAATATAATACGCTTTTTCGCCAAGGTGTTAAAAAATATTGAATCTATAGATACAATATTATTTTTTATTAAACGAGATACAGATGAATCCTCTTCAGTCTATTTAACTCTGCTATGTGAATGTATATAAGAACCCTTCGATTTAACGTAAAACCGAATATGGAAACACAAATTTCACTTAGTATTGCTTTCTTCAATTAGTAAAGCAATTTGAATGTCATGAAGGAAAAACTTTGACCCTCACTGACATTGAGAAATTATTACCGCTTGCGAAAGTTAAACTCAAAAGATTGATGGATTTTGGAGGAGGAGAAGAACTCATAGGTTTTGTGTAAGGCATGTAGAAAAAGAAAACAGGTAAGTATGACACCAATTAGAAAATGTCGGGTGGCTTTTTAAAAAGTTAAAGTTGACCTGAATATTATGTTAGGTTGAGGGGTATATTTGAGCCCAAACATAAACCTTACGAGTATTTTTAGATCTAAAGGTGGAAGAGGGATATTTATGAGCTTTTTCCCAAAGGTTAGGGGTATTTATGATCCCTTTTAATCTCAAAAGTATGGATTGATATTGATCGTTGCCTTTCCTATGTTAAAATGACATTTGACTTTTATCTATTTCATTGGAATTTTGTCTTAGCACCGAGAGGGCTCTAAGGCGAAGGCTCAAATAGGGTCGTCTCTCGTAGCAACCTTTAGTCCCAAACTATATGCCCCGTAGAATTTCTTAAATGTCCTAGTTACTGGATACACTTTAGAAAATGATGATATGTATAGATTGTACCTTGGCAAGTAGTTTTCCCTTCTTTCAGCATGAAGGATATACCATATCCATGATATAGCTTTTATGGTCTTATTGTCGGTTAAAGTTAAGATCCCACAAAATTAGTATGTTTTCTTTAAGATTTTCTTATGTCTGTTATGTTAATGTATTTGACTATGTTTTATGATTCTCATGTCATTTATTCTTTAAAAGCTTTTAAATGTTCCATTATGATCATGCCTACTCTTTTTATGTCATCAATGCTATCATGCTTATGTTATTGCATATTTCCTCACACTAGAACATTTCATGTACTAATGCATACTTGTGCCTACATTGTTTCACTAATGTATGTCCGATGATTCTATCTTTCATACTCATGTCTAGTTTATTCTTCACAAGCTTTGAAGATTGGTGAGTACTTATGTTTCGAGGACTGACACTTTTATTGTTTTTCTATATTTTGTTTCACACTTTGTGATTCACAGGTTACGTACCAATAATTTTTCTTATGATGTATTAGATAACTTTGAGACTTAAATTAGATTCTGCTTTTGTAGAACTCTTTTGATATATAAATGATATTTTTTAATGTTTTTCTTCTATTATCTTGTATGATGTATGCTAAGTTGTTTGTGTAGGCCCTCTCGTTGTTTTGTATGCCATATTATATCTAGGGTATACTTTAGGATGTGACAAACATGGTATTTAGAGACCAAGTTCTAGAAAGGCCCTACTCTCTTAAGCCACGTCGAGTAGAGGCTTGTTCGTGAGTGTGAAGCGCGCTAGATTTATGAATGAGAGGCTACAGAATGTTTAGGAAATTTCACTTATTTCATCATTCTGAAGTCATATGATAAAGTATAACTTTAGATGTATCTCTCCTAATCCTTATCTGATCCTTTTCAGGATATGACCCCTCAAAGAGCTTACGTTAGGAGGAATGCGGATGAGGATGTGGAATGAGAAGCTCCTCAAAAAGCTCCACAAATTTTGGCCGAACCTTTCGCCGAATAAGTTACTAGTGTAGAGCTTAGAACTGATTCTTAAGTGTTGTCTCAAGTCATGAAAACTCAAGACAATAGGGAGATTGTGGTGCCCATGAACCCTAATATAGGTATGGTGGAAACTAGCGTGAGATACTTCACTAGATTGAATCCCAGAGTTTCATGGTTCCAAGGTTGAGGAAGATCCTCAAGAGTTTATTGATGAGATATATAAGGTGTTGATGATCATAGAAGTGACGCTGCTGGAAAAGGCCGAATTGGATACTTACCAACTTAAGGGTGTTGCTCAAGTTTGTTTCAACCAATGGAAGGAAGAAAGGGCGGTTGATGCGGGTTCTCTCATTTGAGAGAAGTTTAATGTTGTTTTTTCTCGATATGTTATTTTCCCTTGAGTGAGGGAAGCAAACATACTTAAATTTATCAACGTTCGTCAAGGAAATATGAGTTTGAATGAGTATGCCTTTAAGTTCAAGCAATTGTATAGATATTCTCGTACTATTGTTGTCAATCTTAGGGAAAGGATGAGCAAGTTTGTTAAGCGAGATTCCGGGATGATAGCTAAAGAATGTCGTATCGCTATGCTCATTAATGAAATAAACATACATAGTCTAATGATTCATGCTTAACAAATTAAAAAGGAAAAACTTAAGGAAAGTTCTAGGGAGGCAAAAAGGGCAAAGATGGGTGATGGTGACTTTTTACATACTAGGTCTGATGAACGTCGTTGTTCTAGGTTGCCAAAAAAATTTCTGGTGAAGGTTCCTCCAATGCTTCGGCTCTTAAGTTCAACAAATATATGGTTTCTAACCTTAAGCCTTAAAGCATAAATGGTAGTGTAAATGGATTTTTGTTCCCACATGCCAAAAGTGTAGGAACAGTCATTTGGGAAAATGTTTGATTGGTATGGGTAATTATTTTGGTTGTGATAAGATTGGTCACTGCTTGATGGATTGCCCATCTAGAAATTACAAGGGAAGGGATGGTAGGCAAGTTGTGACTAGTGGTTCGGGTTCAACTGTCCCAAAGAAAAACTGATTCTATGCACTTCAAACTCGTCAAGAGCAAGAGGGATCTCCCTATATAGTTAGTTGTATGTTAAAAGTCTTTCATCTTGATGTTTAACCTTTTCTTGATCTTGGTACTACCTTGTCTTTTGTGACGATGGATATGGATATGAGGTTTGATGTTCTTCCACATGTGTTGATAGACCCGTTTTTCTGTCTTTACACCTATTAATGAATATATTATGGCTAAGAGAGTCAATAGAAGTTGTCCCGTCTCCTTACCCCATAGAAGCACTCATGTAGATCTTGTAGAGCTTGATATATTAGATTTCTATGTTAGTTTTTGTATGGACTGACTCCATTCTAGTTATGTTTCTATTGATTGTAGAACCAAAATTGTCAAGTTTAAATTTCCAAATGAACCAGCTCTAGTGTGGAAAGAAGGAAATTTTATGCGTAAGGATCTTTTTTTCTTGTCTTAAAGCTAGAAAAATAATTTATAAGGGTTTAATTTATCATCTTTTTTGGGTTAGGGATATGAATTCGGAGACCCCTACTCTTGAGTCAGTCCCCATTGTAAATAAGTTTTCACAAGTATTTCTCGATTATTTGCCTAGTGTTCATCCCCAAAGGGAAATAGACTTAAGTATTGACCTTCTCCCAAATACACAACCTATCTCTATTCCTTTATACCATATGGCTTGAGGAAAACTTAAGGAATTGAAAGATCAATTGAATGATTTGTTGGACTAGGGTTTCATCTGCTTAAGTATGTCTTTATAGGCTAATCGAGTCATGTTTGTTTGAAAGAAATAGGTCACTTCGCATATGTATTGATTATCGAAAATTGAACAAGGTTTGTTACGGAGCCGGGTATCGTACCCACATGAACTTCAGACTAGACTCTATTAACTTTTCTAACTCTTAACTCAACACAAGTGCAATTTCCAAAATTTTATAAAGAATATTAACTACTAATTCTATGTAACTAAAGTAACTACAGTGATTCAATTTCTCCATTTCCAACGATAATATGAGAAAGGACTGTGACTTTTATCAGGAATCATGAAGTTGTTATTCTTTGCTAACGGTTTTATTTTGGAATTATCTCCTCGTTGAACCACATGGTTAGATGTATGATCATGGTCTCTCGACCTCTAATCGCCTACAATAATTAACATCCTAACTACATCGTTGAGCGGGGATAAGATGAATAAGAGTTGAGCATTAAGTTATCTTCTTGTATGGTGATCCAAACAAGGTTTCTAGGTATATCTCTATCCTAGAAACGAATCAACCCTAGCTATTTAGAGTCAACCAAACTTCCTACAATCCACGTTCTATCCTCTTCTTCCTCTCTCGAGTTCAATTTGGATAATAAATTTATTTCTATTGTGGTCAATCATGAAATACAAATAGAAAGAATGTAAGAATGAATCATCGATAACTCATAGTAAAACCTTTAACAATTTAAACAAGTTTCATTCATCCTGTAGCCACAGCCCTAGAACTAGGGTATTTAGCTACTCATAATCTTCATAACAATATTCAAAGTTATGTAAATCATTCCCAAGAATTACAAGATGAAAAGAGATAAAACGTAACCCTACACGCTGCCAAGTATTGTTCTTGATGCTCCAGTTCAAAAATTAGAAAAAGAATGCCTATAAAATTACAATACGACCCTATTTATACTAAAGTCGAATTCCAAATTGGGGCTCCAGGCACGCGACGCGGGGCTGGCACGAGGTGCACTGCCTCAAGATTAATTCGAAGATTAATATTCTTTCACCAGTTGCGCGACGCGGAGGCTACACTTAGTCTTCTGCTTTGAAAATTAATTCAAAGCTTGAGAATCCTCTCCTTTCTGCGCGACGCGGGGGTAATATGCAAATGCCTTTTAGGCATTTCTTCCGCTTCATTCTACTTTGCTTCCTCCTTAGATTTTCATGTCGCTTTATTAGCTCCTTTTAGTGCATGTTTCTTTCACCTCGCCTCCCTGCACAACTAATCATGTTGGTTAGTTTGGAAACTCATAATTCACTTAATAAGACTCATAACCTAGACTTAACGACTAAGCATAACTATGGGCATAATTAGCATTATGGGCACACAAATATGCCCAAGATCATTTACCATTAATAATAAGTATGCTCTTCCAATAATAGATGATTTATTTGACGAATTCCAAGTTCTCTAAGGACGACCTCATGTCGGGTTATCACCCATTGAGGGTGAAAGACGATGACATTCTGAATAGTACTTTTTGGAATTATGAGTTGTTGGTAATATCGTTTGGCTTAACTTGTCCCCTGGCTGCATTTATTGACTTGATGAATAAGGTGTTTAGATAAACAAGACTTGAAACTTTGTGTACACAACTAAGCCTTGTATACCCTTCGGGGCAGTAGTTAACCGTGTTTTCAATCCTTAAAAGCTTTTCTCACAATCTTCAGGCCATTGAAACTTTGCTGTCTTCTTAGTCAACTTTTCAAATGGGGACGAAATAGATGATAACCCCTCGACAAACCATCTATATTAACCAGCCAATCCCAAGAATTTCCTAATATTAGTTGGAGATGTTGGTTTAGTCTAGTTCTACACTACCTCAATCTTCTGAATGTCAACTCGAATCCCTTCACCAGAAACAATGTGGCCTAAGAACGCCACTGAATCAAGCCGAAACTCACATTTAGAAATTTTGGCATACAACACTCTATTTCTAGGAGTTTGAAGAACTACTATGAGATTATTAGCATGATCCTCCTCATCCCATGAATAAATCATATCGTCATCAATGAATAAGATAACACACATATCAAGATAAGGCTTAAACACTTTGTTCATAAGGTCCATGAATGTTGCAGGAGCATTAGTCAAACCAAAAGACATGGCTAGAAACTCATAATGACCATAGCGGGGTCCTAAAAGCTGTGTTTGGAATATCACTCTCTCTTACTCACAATTATTGATAGCTCGATATGAGGTTTATCTTATAAAAGTAAGTGACACCCTAAATTTGATCAAAAAAATCATCAATTTTCGAAAAAGGATACTTATTCTTTATAGTATCCCTGTTCAATTGGTGGTAATGAATACACATCCTAAGAGAACCATCTTTCTTCCTTACAAATAAGACCGGAGCACCCCAAGGTGAGACACTTAGTCGAATGAAACCTTTATCAAGAAGGTCTTTCGACTGTTCCTTTAACTCTTTTAACTCGGCATGAGTCATTCTATATGGCGGAACAGAAATAAGACAAGTATTAGGAAGAATATCTATACCGATGTCTATTTCTCTCCAAGAAGGAACTCTAGGAAGATCATATAGAAAGACCTATGAAAACTCACTCCCAACTAGAACTGATTGAATAGGTGGCGTCTTAAACTAGACTCATCAACTCGCACTAAGTGATAGATTCACCCCTTGGAAACTAACTTTTTGGCCTTAAAGTATGAAATAAAATTACCTTAGACACTACTGAACTACTCCTCCACTCTATAAGTGGCTCATTAGGAAATTGGAACTTCACTACTTGAGTTCTACAATCAACTAAGACATAACAAGCATGAAACCATTCCATACCTAAAATAACATCAAAGTCCACTATATGTAACTCAACTAAGTCGGTCATGGTGTTCTTGTGATTGACATAAATGGTACAATCACGATATACTCTCTCAATTAGAATAGACTCACCAACAGGTGTGTAAACAGGGAAGGGCTCAAGAAGTTTTTTAGGAAGAATATCAAAATTCTTAGCAATATATGGAGTCACAAAAAGCTAGACTCGCACCTGGATCAAGCAATGCATATACCTCAAAAGTAAATACTTTGATCATAACAATAACAACATCAAGTAAATTTTGTGACTCTTGGAGACTGGTTATAGCATAGAGATGATTTTCTCCTCCGCCTGTCCCTGAAGTAGCTCCTCTAGGTGCAGCCCTGTCTAACTTAGCCACTGAAGAAGATTGGGCTATATTTCCTCCATAACCACTACCCTGCCTATTCTTATGACAGTCGCTCATGAAGTGACCATTCTGACAACACTTGAAGCAACTAATGGAGCCATCACAAAACACTCCTGGGTGGTTACTACCACACTTAGCACATTCAGGACTCCAATTTCCTCGTGCCACACTACTTTAAGATTGTGCAGGTCTAGCTCTGAAGCTTTGAGAATTCTGATTCTTTAAACCACCTTTGTTCTTTGGTGAAAGTGCAGTAGCAGTTGATGAAGCATGTCTATTTATATTTTTTTTAAAGGATGACCGGTTCACATTGCTCTTATGGCGCCCGACCTCATTACTTGTTGTGTTGGCCTTCTTATTCTGGAACTCTTCTCTAACTCGTAGCTTATCTTCCTCTACATTGTGCATGGATCATAAGCCTTGATATGTCCATGTCTCCTATAAAAATATCTTTCTTGCCCTCTTTACTTGTCAAGCGAGACAACCCAGACACAAACAAGCCCATTCTTCTTCTCATATCAGCAACTATCTCCAGAGCATAGAGGGAAAGTTGGGTGAACTTGAGGCTATACTCATTCTCACTCATGGTTTCCTTCTTCAAGTTATGGAATTCTCTTACCTTCGCCTCCCTCGGCTTACAGGGAAAGAAACACCCTAAGAAGGCCTCTTTCAACAAATCCAAGCTCACAATTGGTGCAATTTTATCTCTACTCTTCTTCCATTGGTTGTACCAGACTTAGAAACACCCTTGAGTTGATATGCAACTATTTCCAACGCTGAACATCTGCAACATGCATTACCACAAATACTTTCTACAACTCTTCCACAAAGTTTTTGAGATCCTCTTTTACACTTGAACCAATAAATTCTGGAGGATTTATCCTCATGAACTCACAAATTCTGGATGCATAAGTCACATCCTGTTGATTCCATCTTTGTTGCCCAGCTTGGTTGGTCACAACTTGACTTAACTTCCGGATAGCATTCCAGAACTCAAGATTAGTGACCTCTCCTTGGGGTTTCACTTCTGGTGCATTAGAGACCCCTTGATCCTAAGGATCAACATTCCTCATAACTAGTACGACCTCGAATAACTCTTCATTAAGGCATGATCTGAAAGATACATATAAGCACGAATTAGAAAGAAACTTTTATAGAGTTGAACTCTATTGCACAAAATGAGTATGAAAGAAGTGAGATAGTTCTTAAATGTTGTAGCCTCCTAATTGTATATGTGGTGTGCTTCATACCGATCACTAAGACTCTACAGACATGGATTCATAGACATCCTAGAAATCTTGAACTTTGTACTCTGAAACTATGTTTATAACGCCCCGAGCCTACGCCCTGGACGTGTCAGCACTCGAGAACCATTGCTAGACCCAAGGTAACCCTTAGATTGGCTCAACTCTCAATGGAAGACTTACACAACAATAAAGGGCCCTCAAATAGAAATAAATTTATAAGGACATCATTACCAAAATTATTTTACCTCAATATAGTCTGAAATGTTCAATAACATAACTATTTGACTCAAGTCTTAAACATTTAAGAAACAAAATGACAAAGACTCTTCAAAACACTACTATATATGAAGACTCTAATGACAATGATGGAAGTCGGGGCAAGAACCACAACATCCTAAAAAAACTGAAAATTGTATGAGAATCCTCCAGAAGCAAGAAGGTTCACCAGCGCAACTCTAGAACTGCAAGTGGTATCAATGGTGCTTGTGTTGATGACCCGAAACTCCTATATCTGCATCATGAAAGATATAGACCAAATGACATCAGTACATGGAATGTACGATCATACAAGTGAAACTTTAAATCACAGACATAGGCTTGAACTGATTAAAAGGAAGAACATACTCACCTCATCTCGACTCAACTCAACTCAACTCAACTCAACTCAACTCAAACTCAGAATTACTCAACCTAGTTAAACATAAAATCAAATATAGAAATGCATTATAAAGAAATCTTTTAGAACAATAGATAATAACTCAATGTATTTAAAAATACAATAATAACTCGTTTAATCTTATTTGGGAGATTTTGTAACCGGCAACCATCACAATGAGTTACATGATGATATATCGTCTCGCCCACATTGCCAGAACTGTCCTATACCTTGCCGGTGTATATGATATCCTCAACTAGGTGGATCCACTAATCTATGCCCAAAAAGCAATAAAGAATCATCTATAAAGTATGACCCTTTTTACCCACGTTGGTATACATGGTTTATGAGGACTTGGAGGTTTCTGAATTCATCCCCATATTGGTGCTCAATACTACTCCCAATAATTTAACTCATTCTCATATGTTTAAAAATATATCCTCAACCTCAAACTTTAAGATTATTACTCAAAAGGTTGTCTTAAAAGAGAAAGTGTACAAAAACTCTTCATGAACTCATTATTATGAAATCAAAGTTTCCTTTCATTTTAATGTAGAAACATTTACTCTTGGGATTACGTAGTTCCCATATATTCATTTTGAAAAAAAAAACTCAACTCACCTCAACCTCATGCTGAAGTAATCAAGTCTTAATTTTTTTAAATGGTTTGCAAAAGACTTTTCAAATGACTCAAAAGAACTTCCTCGAATTTTACTCTTAACTCTATATTGAATTTGAATTATGAATTCAAGAGTTATGACTTAGACATTCATGATCTCTCAAGGATAAATGAAAAGTTTTAAATGTGGATATCAAGTAGAGAACATAGGTACGATTCGAGGGATCGCACACGAAAATAAGGACAAAAGTGTTACGACCCGAGCCTATATCCTTGACGTGATCGACACTCGAGAATTATTGTAGGTCCGCAAGCGAACCCTCATCCTGGTTGACTACAAGCGGAAGACTAACTTAAGCATAAAAAGCTAAAAACTTAATAAAATTCAAGAAACTCAAATACATTTAACCCAAATATTTTACTCTAAATACAAATAACTAGCCAAAAATAGGCAACTCAAGTATTTAAATATTTAACAAAATAAATAAACAGACTTGTGAAACTCTATTATCTATCGGTGAAGCATCTAAATGACAAATATCAAAGTCGAGACAAGACCCACGACATCCTGATTAGACTGAAAGTAAATGGAGTACTCCAAAAGCAAAGAAGCTCACCATATCTAACTCTAACTCCATGTGGTATCAACGATGCTCATATTTTGATGATCCTGAATACCTGTATTTGCATCACGAAATAATGCGGGCGAAATAGCTCAAACATTGAATGTACAAGCATGTAAGGGGAATTCTAAAGAATAAACATAATCTTGAACTAATGAAAAAGAAACATACTTACCTCTTCTAAACTCACTCAACTCAACTCAACCCAACTCAAAGAAACATAGTTCAATTCAACTTAGAGAAATTGGGCTCAATTGAATGATAAGATATTCAAATCAGTGAAATAAGACTCAACTCAACCATAGGATATTCAGCTCACTGAAATAAGACTCAACTCAATAATATGATAAGTAATTTAGTGAAATAAGACTCAACTCAATAATAGGATATTCAACTCACTAAAATAAGACTCAACTCAATAATTATAACGCCCCAAAATGAACTAAGGTGAACTAGAGCCTCATGATTATTTCTTGAGTTGATTCTAATTTAAACGGAGTTAGTTTAGTGTCCTTAGGCAGTGTGCAAAGTTTTGTGAAGTTTGGAGGTCAAACGACCAAGAACGTCCAAGGCATTCGAAAGATATGCCTTGAGTCGACCTTGTACGTCTAGATGAGTTTCGTCGAGTTTTATGTGTTCGTTTTGGATAAAATTCGTGTGAGAGGTGTTAAACTTATAGATGATCATATTTGTTTTGGAAACGTCCGGTAAATTATCCCCAAGGACCATCGAAGGGTCCTTGAGGAAGGACCCAAAACCTGGTAAGCAGGCTGTCCCAGGCAGCCTTGGCGACGGAGCAGTCAACGACCTGTCCTGGCTGTGACACACCATCACAAGGTTCCATCGTGGGGGAATTGTTCAAGGTTGTAGAGGGGACCCTTGGCAAGCCTCTGAAGTTTGCAACGGACGGTCAGGACGGGCTGTTGCACCCGTGACGCCCCGTCACAAGCATGTCGTCGCAAGTCTGTCCCTGTGCGCAGATTTTTCTGCCAAGTTAGGGGTGAACTTGTAAATTCACCCCACGTCTAAATAAGAGTTTGGACTGTTTGTTAAGGGATTTTTGGGTATATTAAATGAGTTTTAAACCCTAGACCTAGACAAGACCCCCTCACTTCTAAATTCAACTCTCTCTCTCTAAAGAAACTCTCTCCAAGACTCCATTGAAAGCTAGAGGTCAAGGAAGGATACGAGGGCTGGTTGGACGTGTCTTTTCATCAAAAACTCTTGGATTTGGCTTGCTTAGTGAGGTATGGTATCCATTCTTGAATATGTTTTCATTCAAGAAGCCAATTTCCAAAATGGTTTTCTAAAGGGTTTCTAAACTCAAACTTCTTCTAAATTTGATTTCTAGTATGGGTCTTCTTGTATTTAAGTTCTTATGGTTTAAATGTATTTATCTTGGTTTGAATTGATGACTTTGATGTTAAAAACTCCATGAAACTCTTGTATATGCATACTTCAACTTTTGGCTTGAAAATGGGTTATGTGAGCATGATTTGAGTAAGGTATGAACTTGGTTCTTCTTGTGTATGTCATGTTGATGTATCTACTGCCCTAAGGGCTTTAATATGGTGAAATATTGATAAATTGCTTATGGGTGATGATGGTTTGATTTGTTGATGAGTTGCTCTCATGGTATATTTCTTATTATGAATTGCTATTTGAGTGGTATGGTCCGCCTTATGGGTGGCGGTGCTAATTGATGAACTTGATGTTACTTAGTATGTTTTGAGTATGTGATCTTGAAGGTCTAATATGTGAAATGAAGATATACGGGAAATGGGTCTTGTATTGTGTTTGATGTAGCTTGAATTGCATGTTTGACCTAGTTTATGTCTAAATGAAGTGTATGATTATGAGAAGCATGTAGAGTGTGTAACTTGATGAATTAAGGTTAAAATATGTGTAGAACTTGATGATAATGAAGCGATGCTTATATGCAAGGTGTGCATATGTACACACACACACTCTTTTAAGATTTGTATTATGCCAAGTTGAGCAAAAAGGGGAATCTTGAGGTGGACACACTTCGTGAGTTGAGATGTAGTGTCTAGTAGCAACCTCTCCATTCCTAGTGAGCATTCTAATATAGACTATTATGTTGAGAAATCCGTGGGGAGTTATGCCTAGCACTGAGAGGATATGAAGGGGAGGTGGATTGCACTTCGTGAGTTGAGATGTTGTAATACAAAGTACCTCTTGAGATGAGTACTCCTCGTTAGTAGAGAGTGAGTTACTTAGTAGCAATCTCCTTATCCCTTAACTGTGTGCCCGTATAGGTGTAGCTATTGGAAAAGCCATGTAAATGCTAAGAAGCATGACCTTACACTAGGCAAGTAAGGATCCCTCATCCGATAGGGGTTAATATCGGGATTCCATGTCTAGCTCTCATGGTCTTTGTCGGTTAAGCTAACTCCCACAAAGAATTGATTCGAAACTAATTATCTTGTATATTGTTGAATTTGTGTATGTATGTCGTGAAGTGCTCAATCCACATTAGTTACCGAGTAGGAGCATTGAGTGGGAATAGTAGTATGGGATGCTATTCTCACATTGCACTTGGTGTGACCTATACCTACTATGGGGGAAGAGTACCTTCATGAAGTCCGTGTGAATAAGTACTATGGTGTAGTGTTATGGAGGATTATTGTGGAGTACTTGAGTAAATGGAATCCATTAGGAGTACTAAGTGGGAGTGGTAGTATGGGATGCTACTCTCACATTGCACTTGGTATGACCTATATTTCCATGAGTGGTTTGCATATGTTGGCCAAGGGCGTGGATTTGATTTCCAACGAAGTAAGCCTAAGATTTGGTAATTTTAAGGGTCGCTTTGGTGTGCTTTGAAGGCAGGTGTAATGAAAATCCCTTCGTAGCTCACTTTAGGGAGTCTTAGGATAACCTTGGGTTAGGGCAACTTCAAAGGAAAAAGAGTTCATATGACTTGGACCGTGCCATTCACTGTAAGGTCTTCATTGTAAGAATCTAATATATTCACTGTGATGCTTTATTCAATTGTCATTGTAAGTTTAGTAAGTTCATTGAAATGTTCCTTTTGATTACTCTAAGTTTTGGTAAAGTTGCCATAAAGTGTTGATTGTCGATTCTTATGTTGGTTTGTTTCTAGATTCATAAATATTGCTTTAGATTGCATTAAAAGTTATTTTTACTAAAATGTCTCTTTTTGTATGTTTTTTCATATACCATACTTAGTACATTGTTGTACTAACCCCATACTTCTATATACCTTATGAGTATTGGTTGGAAGTCTTTTGGAGGATCGGAGTTGAAGCTTGGGAATTCTATCTCTCAAGAATTGGGTATGTCCTCATATATTCGAGGACATAGTTTTATGTTTCTTAGTTTCTTAATTAAGACTTAAAAATTTATTTACTTTTATTGTAAAGGGCCGTGTCCCTAAGATTCCAAGTTGTGTGTTTAAGTTGGCTTGTGATGATAAGATTTCCTAGTATTTATGAAAAGACTCCTTTATTTATTATTATCGTGAAAAGTTTTAATTCCGCACTACTTTTCGTGCTTTATGTTATGAATGCTTGTTAGAGGGCTTGTACGAGACCCCAAAGGGGTCAAGTACGCCCGATCATGATTCGAAGGTTTCCCTAACTTTTAGGGGGTGCTTTCAGGTCGTGACAGACTTGGTATCAGAGCATAAGGTTTTGGGAAATAGTTTAAGGTCTGAAAGTCTCACAAGCCACATCTAGTAGTATCTTGGTCATTGGTGTGAGTCGCGACACATCCATGGACAAGAGGCTATAGGATGCTAGAAGTTTCACTTTCTTCTATATTCTAGTATCGTGCCTTAGAGTTGAGTATATAAGGTGTCTTTTCTCAGCCTCTTCTTTTTGTGTTTTTAGGACATGAATACGAGGAGATCGACTGCTAGAAGGGAGGAGGGAGGTGTACCAAATGAGAGAGTCCTTCCCCGTGTTGACCAAGTTCCTATTGTTGGCTTAGGGGAGGAAAATGAGGAGGTTCCTCTTCAAGAACCTCAAGTGCCTCCGAAACCTCAAGGACCTCAAGTGCCTCCTATGCCTCAAGCTCCTTATGTTGAGGGTGATATGACTAATGCGGAGTTGAGGGCTGCCCTAATGAACTTGACCCAACTCATGACGGCTCAAGGTCAAGTTGTCAACAATCACTTTGTGGGCCAAGCTAACCTAGGAGATAGGCCCTAACCAAATGCTAGTACTCCCGCTTCTAGGATTCGGGATTTTATGAGGATGAACCCTCCTACTTTTCATGGCACTAAGGTGGATGAAGATCCACAAGGCTTCATAGATGAGGTTTTCACGGTGGTAGATGCTATGGGTGTGACCCCTAGGGAGAAAGCGAAATTGGCCGCTTACCAACTTAAGGATGTTGTTCAAGTGTGGCATGAGCAATGGAGGGGTGAGAGACCCTTAGAAAGAGGACCGATTTATTGGGAGGAATTCAAAGAGGCTTTCCTAGATAGATTCTTTCCTTTAGTGTGGAGGGATAAGAAGATGGTTGAATTCATGAACCTCCGTCAAGGGGGAATGAGTGTGCAAGAGTACTCTCTCAAATTCACCCAACTCTCTAAGTATGCCCCAACCATGGTAGCCAACCCTAGGGCTAGGATGAACAAGTTTGTGATGGGCGTGTCTAGCTTGGTGGAAAAAGAGTGTCGTACGGCTATGCTTCTTAATGACATGGATATCTCTAGGCTCATGGTTTATGCGCAACAAATTGAGGAGTCCAAAATTAGGGAGATAAGGCAAGAGGGTAAGAGACCTAGGTCGGATGATTCTAGTCACCAAAGGCCTAAGAAGAGGTTTTATCCCCAAGATTCTTCTATGGGAAACAAGGATAGGGCTCCAAATCAATCTTCTCAAGGTGGTGGTCATTCCTATGAAAGGGCTAGGTGCCCTACTTGTGGCAAGCAACATGGGGGTAAGTGTCTTTCCGGAACGGATGGTTGTTTTGCATGTGGTATTAAAGGCACAAGATGAGGGACTTCCCAAACCTTAAATCAAGGGGGAGAGATGTCAATCAAGCTTCCCTAGATCCTAATGCTCCCAAGAAGAACCCTTCCTATGGGATGGGGGCTAGAAAGGATAATTAGTCCGGATTGATGGTTTTGGTAAGTCTCAACTCTTTGTTATTGTTTCTTTTGTGTTATGAGATGAGTTAATATGGTTTTATAGTTCATATGATCATGTCATCTTGATAAATTGCTCAAAGAGTGGAATTTTGAAAGTTTTGCATGTTTGACAGTGTTACAGTGAATGTTCACTGTGAAAAATTTGCAATTTGAGAAAATTTTGCCTTGCCTTAATTGAAGTTTAAATATGTGCAAAATTGTTGTATATGAGCATGTTTAATGTTGGAGAAGGTAGTTCCTCCATAAAAGAAGTTTAAGGTTGAGTTTTGACTTTGTGAGTTTGGCAAAAGTTGTCTATGTTGATAAGTGTTGAAAGTGTGAAATGATGTTCCTTGCTAATTGATGCTTTGATTTTTGATGTTTTGATCATGATCTAAGTGAATTATATGATTCTAGTAGAGTCCTTGTTGTTCTTAAAAAATTTAAGTGTCATTCGAGGACGAATGTTATTCCAAGTGGGGGAGATTATAACGCCCCAAAATGAACTAAGGTGAACTAGAGCCTCATGATTGTTTCTTGAGTTGATTTTAATTTAAACGGAGTTAGTTTAGTGTCCTTAGGCAGTGTGCAAAGTTTCGTGAAGTTTGGAGGTCAAACGACCAAGAACGTCCAAGGCATTCGAAAGATATGCCTTGAGTCAACCTTGTACGTCTAGACGAGTTTCGTCGAGTTTTATGTGTTCGTTTTGGATGAAATTCGTGTGAGAGGTGTTAAACTTATAGATGATCATATTTGTGTTGGAAACGTCCGGGAAATTATCCCCAAGGACCATCGAAGGATCCTTGAGGAAGGACCCAAAACCTGGTAAGCAGGCTGTCCCAGGCAGCCTTGGCGACGGAGCAGTCTACGGCCTGTCATGGCTGTGACGCCCCATCAAAAGGTTCCGTCATGGGGGACTTGTTCAAGGTTATATAGGGGACCCTTGGCTAGCCTCTGAAGTTTGCACCGGACGGTCAGGACGGGCCGTTGCACCCGTGACGCCCCGTCACAAGCAGGTCGTCGCAAGTCTGTCCCTGTGCGCAGATTTTTCTGCCAAGTTAGGGGTGAACTTGTAAATTCACCCCACGTCTAAATAAGAGTTTGGATGGTTTGTTAAGGGATTTTTGGGTATATTAAATGAGTTTTAAACCCTAGACCTAGACAAGACCCCCTCACTTCTAAATTCAACTCTCTCTCTAAAGAAACTCTCTCCAAGACTCCATTGAAAGCTAGAGGTCAAGGAAGGATAGGAGGGATGGTTGGACGTGTATTTTCATCAAAAACTCTTGGATTTGGCTTGCTTAGTGAGGTATGGTATCCATTCTTGAATATCCTTTCATTCAAGAAGCCAATTTCCAAAATGGTTTTCAAAAGGGTTTCTAAACTCAAACTTCTTCTAACTTCTAGTATGGGTCTTCTTGTATTTAAGTTCTAATGGTTTAAATGTATTTATCTTGGTTTGAATTGATGACTTTGATGTTAAAAACTCCATGAAACTCTTGTATATGCATACTTCAACTTTTGGCTTGAAAATGGGTTTTGTGAGAATGATTTGAGTAAGGTATGAACTTGGGTCTTCTTGTGTATGTCATGTTGGTGTATCTACTGCCCTAAGGGCTTTAATATGGTGAAATATTGATAAATTGCTTATGGGTGATGATGGTTTGATTTGTTGATGAGTTGCTCTCATGGTATATTTCTTATTATGAATTGCTATTTGAGTGGTATGGTCCGCCTTATGGGTGGCGGTGCTAATTGATGAACTTGATGTTACTTAGTATGTTTTGAGTATGTGATCTTGAAGGTCTAATATGTGACATGAAGATATACGGGAAATGGGTCTTGTATTGTGTTTGATGTAGCTTGAATTGCATGTTTGACCTAGTTTATGTCTAAATGAAGTGTATGATTATGAGAAGCATGTAGAGTGTGTAACTTGATGAATTAAGGTTAAAGTATGTGTAGAACTTGATGATAATGAAGCGATTCTTATATGCAAGGTGTGCACATGTACACACACACACTCTTTTAAGATTTGTATTATGCCAAGTTGAGCAAAAAGGGGAATCTTGAGGTGGACACACTTCGTGAGTTGAGATGTAGTGTCTAGTAGCAACCTCTCCATTCCTAGTGAGCTTTCTAAGATAGACTATTATGTTGAGAAATCCGTGGGGAGTAACGCCTAGCACCGAGAGGATATGAAGGGGAGGTGGATTGCACTTCGTGAGTTGAGATGTTGTAATACAAAGTACCTCTTGAGATGAGTACTCCTCGTTAGTAGAGAGTGAGTTACTTAGTAGCAATCTCCTTATCCCTTAACTATGTGCCCGCATAGGTGTAGCTATTGGAAAAGCCATGTAAACGCTAAGAAGCATGACCTTACACTAGGCAAGTAAGGATCCCTCATCCGATAGGGGTTAATATCGGGATTCCATGTCTAGCTCTCATGGTCTTTGTCGGTTAAGCTAACTCCCACAAAGAATTGATTTGAAACTAATTATCTTGTATATTGTTGAATTTGTGTATGTATGTCGTGAAGTGCTCAATCCACATTAGTTACCGAGTAGGAGCATTGAGTGGGAGTAGTAGTATGGGATGCTATTCTCACATTGCACTTGGTGTGACCTATACCTACTATGGGAGAAGAGTACCTTCATGAAGTCCGTGTGAATAAGTACTATGGTGTAGTGTTATGGAGGATTATTGTGGAGTACTTGAGTAAATGGAATCCATTAGGAGTACTAAGTGGGAGTGGTAGTATGGGATGCTACTCTCACATTGCACTTGGTATGACCTATATTTCCATGAGTGTTTTGCATATGTTAGCCAAGGGCGTGGATTTGATTTCCAACGAAGTAAGCCTAAGATTTGGTAGTTTTAAGGGTCGCTTTGGTGTGCTTTGAAGGGAGGTGTAATGAAAATCCCTTCGTAGCTCACTTTAGGGAGTCTTAGGATAACCTTGGGTTAGGGCAACTTCAAAGGAAAAAGAGTTCATATGACTTGGACCGTGCCATTCACTGTAAGGTCTTCATTGTAAGAATCCAATATATTCACTGTGATGCTTTATTCAATTGTCATTGTAAGTTTAGTAAGTTCATTGAAATGTTCCTTTTGATTACTCTAAGTTTTGGTAAAGTTGCCATAAAGTGTTGATTGTCAATTCTTATGTTGGTTTGTTTCTAGATTCATAAATATTGCTTTAGATTGCATTAAAAGTTATTTTTACTAAAATGTCCCTTTTTGTATGTTTTTGCATATGCCATACTTAGTACATTGTTGTATTAACCCCATACTTTCTATATACCTTATGAGTATAGGTTGGAAGCCTTTTGGAGGATCGGAGTTGAAGCTTGGGAATTCTATCTGTCAAGAATTGGGTATGTCCTCATATATTTGAGGACATAGTTTTATGTTTCTTAGTTTCTTAATTAAGACTTAAAAATTTATTTACTTTTATTGTAAAGGGCCGTGTCCCTAAGATTCCAAGTTGTGTGTTTAAGTTGGCTTGTGACGATAAGATTTCCTAGTATTTATGAAAAGACTCCTTTATTTATTGTTATCATAAAAAGGTTTAATTCCGCACTAGTTTTTATGCTTTATGTTATGAATGCTAGTTAGAGGGCTTGTACGAGACCCCAAAGGGGTCAAGTACGCCCGATCATGATTCGAAGGTTTCCCTAACTTTTAGGGGGTGCTTTCGGGTCGTGACAGACTTGGTATCAGAACATTAGGTTTTGGGAAATAGTTTAAGGTCTGAAAGTCTCACAAGCCACATCTAGTAGTATCTTGGTCATTGGTGTGAGTCGCGACACATCCATGGACAAGAGGCTATAGGATGCTAGAAGTTTCACTTTCTTCTATATTCTAGTATCGTGCCTTAGAGTTGAGTATATAAGGTGTCTTTTCTCAGCCTCTTCTTTTTGTGTTTTTAGGACATGAATACGAGGAGATCGACCGCTAGAAAGGAGGAGGGAGGTGTACCAAATGAGAGAGTCCTTCCCCGTGTTGACCAAGTTCCTATTGTTGGCTTAGGGGAGGAAAATGAGGAGGTTCCTCTTCAAGAACTTCAAGTGCCTCCGGAACCTCAAGAACCTCAAGTGCCTCCTATGCCTCACGCTCCTTTTGTTGAGGGTCATATGACTAATGCAGAGTTGAGGGCTGCCCTAATGAACTTGACCCAACTCATGACGGCTCAAGCTCAAGTTGTCAACAATCACTTTGTGGGCCAAGCTAACCTAGGAGATAGGCCCCAACCAAATGCTAGTACTCCTGCTTCTAGGATTCGGGATTTTATGAGGATGAACCCTCCTACTTTTCATGGCACTAAGGTGGATGAAGATCCACAAGGCTTCATAGATGAGGTTTTCAAGGTGGTAGATGCTATGGGTGTGACCCCTAGGGAGAAAGCGGAATTGGCCGCTTACCAACTTAAGGATGTTGCTCAAGTGTGGTATGAGCAATGGAGGGGTGAGAGACCCTTAGAAAGAGGACCGGTTTATTGGGAGGAATTCAAAGAGGCTTTCCTAGATAGATTCTTTCCTTTAGAGTGGAGGGATAAGAAGATGGTTTAATTCATGAACCTCCGTCAAGGGGGAATGAGTGTGCAAGAGTACTCTCTCAAATTCACCCAACTCTCTAAGTATGCCCCAACCATGGTAGCCAACCCTAGGGCTAGGATGAACAAGTTTGTGATGGGCGTGTCTAGCTTGGTGGAAAAAGAGTGTCGTACGGCTATGCTTCTTAATGACATGGATATCTCTAGGCTCATGGTTTATGCGCAACAAATTGAGGAGTCCAAAATTAGGGAGATAAGGCAAGAGGGTAAGAGACCTAGGTCGGATGATTCTAGTCACCAAAGGCCTAAGAAGAGGTTTTATCCCCAAGATTCTTCTATGGGAAACAAGGATAGGGCTCCAAATCAATCTTCTCAAGGTGGTGGTCATTCCTATGAAAGGGCTAGGTGCCCTACTTGTGGCAAGCAACATGGGGGTAAGTGTCTTTCCAGAACGGATGGTTGTTTTGCATGTGGTAATAAAGGCCACAAGATGAGGGACTGCCCAAACCTTAAATCAAGGGGGAGAGATGTCAATCAAGCTTCCCTAGATCCTAATGCTCCCAAGAAGAACCCTTCCTATGGGATGGGGGCTAGAAAGGATAATTAGTCCGGATTGATGGTTTTGGTAAGTCTCAACACTTTGTTATTGTTGCTTTTGTGTTATGAGATGAGTTTATATGGTTTTATAGTTCATATGATCATGTCATCTTGATAAATTTCTCAAAGAGTGGAATTTTGAAAGTTTTGTATGTTTGACAGTGTTACAGTGAATGTTCACTGTGAAAAATTTGCAATTTGAGAAATATTTGCCTTGCCTTAATTGAAGTTTAAATATGTGCAAAATTGTTGTATATGAGCATGTTTAATGTTGGAGAAGGTAGTTCCTCCATAAAAGAAGTTTAAGGTTGAGTTTTGACTTTGTGAGTTTGGCAAAAGTTGTCTATGTTGATAAGTGTTGAAAGTGTGAAATGATGTTCCTTGCTAATTGATGCTTTGATTGTTGATGTTTTAATCATGATCTAAGTGAATTATATGATGCTAAGAGAGTCCTTGTTGTTCTTAAAAAATTTAAGTGTCATTCGAGGACGAATGTTATTCCAAGTGGGGGAGAATATAACGCCCCAAAATGAACTAAGGTGAACTAGAGCCTCATGATTGTTTCTTGAGTTTATTCTAATTTAAACGGAGTTAGTTTAGTGTCCTTAGGCAGTGTGCAAAGTTTTGTGAAGTTTGGAGGTCAAACGACCAAGAACGTCCAAGGCATTCGAAAGATATGCCTTGAGTCGACCTTGTACGTCTAGACGAGTTTCGTCGAGTTTTATGTGTTCGTTTTGGATGAAATTCGTGTGAGAGGTGTTAAACTTATAGATGATCATATTTGTGTTGGAAACCTTCGGGAAATTATCCCCAAGGACCATCGAAGGGTCCTTGAGGAAGGACCCAAAACCTGGTAAGCAGGCTATCCCAGGCAGCCTTGGCGACGGAGCAGTCGACGGCCTGTCATGGCTGTGACGCCCCATCACAAGGTTCCGTCGTGGGGGACTTGTTCAAGGTTGTAGAGGGGACCCTTGGCAAGCCTCTGAAGTTTGCAACGGACGGTCAGGATGGGCCGTTGCGCCCGTGACGCCCCGTCACAAAGAGGTCGTCGCAAGTCTGTCCCTGTGCGCAGATTTTTCTGCCAAGTTAGGGGTGAACTTGTAAATTCACCCCACGTCTAAATAAGAGTTTGGACGGTTTGTTAAGGGATTTTTGGGTATATTAAATGAGTTTTAAACCCTAGACCTAGACAAGACCCCCTCACTTCTAAATTCAACTCTCTCTCTCTAAAGAAACTCTCTCCAAGACTCCATTGAAAGCTACAGGTCAAGGAAGGATAGGAGGGCTGGTTGGACGTGTCTCTTCATCAAAAACTCTTGGATTTGGCTTGCTTAGTGAGGTATGGTATCCATTCTTGAATATCTTTTCATTCAAGAAGCCAATTTCCAAAATGGTTTTCAAAAGGGTTTCTAAACTCAAACTTCTTCTAACTTTGATTTCTAGTATGGGTCTTCTTGTATTTAAGTTCTAATAGTTTAAATGTATTTATATTGGTTTGAATTGATGACTTTGATGTTAAAAACTCCTTGAAAATCTTGTATATGCATACTTCAACTTTTGGCTTTAAAATGGGTTATGTGAGCATGATTTTAGTAAGGTATGAACTTGGTTCTTCTTGTGTATGTCATGTTGGTGTATCTACTGCCCTAAGGGCTTTAATATGGTGAAATATTGATAAATTGCTTATGGGTGATGATGGTTTGATTTGTTGATGAGTTGCTCTCATGGTATATTTCTTATTATGAATTGCTATTTGAGTGGTATGGTCTGCCTTATGGGTGGCGATGCTAATTGATGAACTTGATGTTACTTAGTATGTTTTGAGTATGTGATCTTGAAGGTCTAATATGTGAAATGAAGATATATGGGAAATGGGTCTTGTATTGTGTTTGATGTAGCTTGAATTGCATGTTTGACCTAGTTTATGTCTAAATGAAGTGTATGATTATGAGAAGCATGTAGAGTGTGTAACTTGATGAATTAAGGTTAAAGTATGTGTAGAACTTGATGATAATGAAGCGATGCTTATATGCAAGGTGTGCACATGTACACACACACACTCTTTTAAGATTTGTATTATGCCAAGTTGAGCAAAAAGGGGAATCTTGAGGTGGACACACTTCGTGAGTTGAGATGTAGTGTCTAGTAGCAACCTCTCCATTCCTAGTGAGCTTTCTAAGATAGACTATTATGTTGAGAAATCCGTGGGGAGTAACGCCTAGCACCGAGAGGATATGAAGGGGAGGTGGATTGCACTTCGTGAGTTGAGATGTTGTAATCCAAAGTACCTCTTGAGATGAGTACTCCTCGTTAGTAGAGAGTGAGTTACTTAGTAGCAATCTCCTTATCCCTTAACTGTGTGCCCGCATAGGTGTAGCTATTAGAAAAGCCATGTAAACGCTAAGAAGCATGACCTTACACTAGGCAAGTAAGGATCCCTCATCCGATAGGGGTTAATATCGGGATTCCATGTCTAGCTCTCATGGTCTTTGTCGGTTAAGCTAACTCCCACAAAGAATTGATTTGAAACTAATTGTCTTGTATATTGTTGAATTTGTGTATGTATGTCGTGAAGTTCTCAATCCACATTAGTTACTGAGTAGGAGCATTGAGTGGGAGTAGTAGTATGGGATGCTATTCTCAAATTGCACTTGGTGTGACCTATACCTACTATGGGAGAAGAGTACCTTCATGAAGTCCATGTGAATAAGTACTATGGTGTAGTGTTATGGAGGATTATTGTGGAGTACTTGAGTAAATGGAATCCATTAGGAGTACTAAGTGGGAGTGGTAGTATGGGATGCTACTCTCACATTGCACTTGGTATGACCTATATTTCCATGAGTGTTTTGCATATGTTAGCCAAGGGCGTGCATTTGATTTCCAACGAAGTAAGCCTAAGATTTGGTAATTTTAAGGGTCGCTTTGGTGTGCTTTGAAGGGAGGTGTAATGAAAATCCCTTCGTAGCTCACTTTAGGGAGTCTTAGGATAACCTTGGGTTAGGGAAACTTCAAAGGAAAAAGAGTTCATATGACTTGGACCGTGCCATTCACTGTAAGGTCTTCATTGTAAGAATCCAATATATTCACTGTGTTGCTTTATTCAATTGTCATTGTAAGTTTGGTAAGTTCATTGAAATGTTCGTTTTGATTACTCTAAGTTTTGGTAAAGTTGCCATAAAGTGTTGATTGTCGATTCTTATGTTGGTTTGTTTCTAGATTCATGAATATTGCTTTAGATTGCATTAAAAGTTATTTTTACTAAAATGTCCCTTTTTGTATGTTTTTGCATATGCCATACTTAGTACATTGTTGTACTAACCCCATACTTCTATATACCTTATGAGTATAGGTTGGAAGCCTTTTGGAGGATCGGAGTTGAAGCTTGGGAATTCTATCTCTCAAGAATTGGGTATGTCCTCATATATTCAAGGACATAGTTTTATGTTTCTTAGTTTCTTAATTAAGACTTAAAAATGTATTTACTTTTATTGTAAAGGGCCGTGTCCCTAAGATTCCAAGTTGTGTGTTTAAGTTGGCTTGTGACGATAAGATTTCCTAGTATTTATGAAAAGACTCCTTTATTTATTATTATCGTGAAAAGTTTTAATTCCGCACTACTTTTCATGCTTTATGTTATGAATCCTAGTTAGAGGGCTTGTACGAGACCCCAAAGGGGTCAAGTACGCCCGGTCATGATTCGAAGGTTTCCCTAACTTTTAGGGGGTGCTTTCGGGTCTTGACAATAATAGGATATTCAACTCATTGAAATAAGGCTCAAATCAATAATAGGATATTCAACTCAGTGAACTAAGGCTCAATTCAATAATAGGATATTCAACTCAGTGAAATAAGGCTCAACTCAGTAATAGGACAATTGACTCTGGGCATTCAAAACTCTGGATATTCAACTCTGAATACTCAACTCAATATAAATCAACAATAAGAGATGTAGTAAATGGAAATATTTTAATACAATATAAAGCTACTCAATGTATTTAAGAATACAATATACTAAGTTTGTATGCAAGGATACAAAATAAACTTTGTTTGTATATAAAATACAAAATAAACTTTGTGTATATTGGAATAAAAAATACTTTAAGTGGGAGTTTCTCTAACCGACAACCATCATTATAAGCTATGTGATGATACAACATTTCCGCTGCTAGGGCCGTCCTATACCTTGTCGGGTGTATAGAACCTAACTATAAGTGGATCCACTAGTCTATACTAAAAACACTAAGGAATCATCTAAAAAGTATGACCCTTTCTGCCCACGTTGCCTACATGGTTTATGGGGTTGTGAGTTCTTTGAACTTTATCCCATATAGGTGCTCAATACTACTCCCAAAAAGTATAAACAACTCATACGTTTAAAAATATAACTCTTTATGTGATTTGAGATAATTGTTCAAAAACTAGCCCAAAGGCTCTGTTGGAAATCAGTGTTTCCTCTCTTTATTAAATGTGAAAACATTTATTCTTTACTGGAAACTAGCTCAAAGGCTTCTTTTGGAAATCGGTTTTTTCTTTCTTGATTAAATGTGAAAAAGTTTACTCTTTGAGAACACATAGTACCCATATACTCTTTTGAAAAAAATGAACTTCACTCTTTACTCTTTACTCAACTCAAAACTCAAGTATTAAAACAAGTTTAGCATTTGTAAAAGACTTCTTGAAAAGGCACTAAGAACTCTGTAGACTGCTCGACTCATAGGGTTCATGTGAAATTATGGGCATGAGCAACCCAACTCAAGGGCTTCATGGGTAGCATCTAGTAGTACCATAAGTAGGAATATAATCTCAAAGGGATTATGGACTCAATGCTCAAGCCTTAGAGATGAAGATACTACTCCTCTCAAAGACACTAAAATTATGCAGTTGATGTGAAATTTATGGGCATGAATGACTCGACTCAAGGGTCTACATAACAATATGGAACTCATGTATACAAATCTTCCCATTCTCATACTTACTTTCTCAAAGCGTAGTTCAACTCGATAGTTGATCTCAAATGATTCACAATTGAACTCAAAAGCTTTCTTGAGCTCTACTCTTGACTCTCTCTTGAATGTGAATTATGAATTCAAGATTTATGGTTCATGATATGAAGGGTCTCATGATGGAAAACTACACTCACGAATACATTCTCCTCACTCTCATACTCACTTGCTCGAGTCTTGAAACAAGTTATTAGAAATTTTATAAAGACTCCTCAAAAAGACTCAAAGGGACTTTCTCGACAATGTTCGTAAGAACTCTCAAGAGTTGACTCTCAAGTCTCAACTCTAACTTGAATGTTATTTATGAATTCAATGTTGTGATTTGTGATAGGAAAGATATCATAATGTTTAGGAGTGTTTTTACATCGCTAAACATGAGAAACGATAAAGAAATCACTGGAAGCAAGTCTGAGATGCGGAGATGCATTTTAATATCTGGTTACGAAATAAATTTTGAGGTAGAGGGGTCCAAGACCTCTCTACGACGCGGGGAGAAAAGTTCGGACCTGGTATCCAGTTGCTGCCCAAATTTTCTCCTTTTTTGTTTTCTAACCCCATTTCGCCTAAATTCAATTCTTTTTCTCAACTTCTCTTTAGATTCAGATACCCAGTACATGTACATAAGAATCTAATCAATAAAAACTCTAAAATTGACACAATTTCCTCAAGAACTCATCAATCTCATCTTAACTCAAGAACGGAAGTCAATTTCAAGAATACAATTCAAGAACATCAAATATTCAACTTTAAGAACGAATTTAACGCTAAAATTAACATGATTGACACAGGGGTGAACAAACCTAACACTATGAAAACTTACATACCTCTTAGGGATCAACCCCATGGAAAAACTCCGCAACAAAATTAAAGAATCTTGTCGAATGAATTGATCCTTTCTCCTCTTCTTGAACTCTCAACTAAAATCCTAGGCGTATATTAGGATTACAAAACTGAACCTGATCAGTTTAGATCCCTAAAACCTTAATAAAAGCTAATGAAATCTGATTGGATAAGAAAGGCCAAAATACCCCTTACTATTTTTGGATAACTTTCCTTAACTGGTTATCATGACTTCAAAACGGCATATCTCACTCATATAAACTTAGAACTTATTAAACTCGATGGTGTTAGAAAGATAATTCAAAGACCTTTTATTTGATATCCTATGGCTCACCTAACTCATCCTGTACCAAGAGTTATGGTCATTTGAAGTTGACCCAAAACTTAGGAACTTAGGAATGACTTGAATGAATTCTCTCTTGTTCGTTTTGGAATAAAAGGTGCTACATATAGTGACCTTAACACTTAGGAAAAATTTAAATTCCTTGGTAAAAATTTACTCACTACTAAGGATGGTTCAACTTTTAGCTAAAATTTTTTTTGGGGTGTTACAGAAAGAGTAGGGGACCTGGAGACCCTGCAAACTGAGTGACATGAGACGCCAGCCCCTAGAATACAAAAGGTTATTTGGGGCGCACTAAGTGGCGCAGTGCCCCACCCATTGCCCAGATTTTTGACGAATTTTCTTACTTTAGTTTCATGTCGAGCTCCACTCAACAGTTTCCCTCAAACTCTTTTGGATTCTTAGACCCAACATAATTACAAAAAAATCCACAATAAATTAATCAAGAACAATACCTAAGCACAAGATCTTCATCGCAAGAACTCAACAAAACCTCATATCAAAGAATGAAATAGAAACTTCAAGTAACTTATCAAGAAATCATCAAGAACTTAATATACCTAATCTTATGGACAAAATAGTAAAAAAAAAACTCATAATTGACGTGTGGGTGAACAAACCCATCACTATGAAAACTTACATACCTTGTTAGGATAAAATCCTTGGAGAAATCCCTCGAAGATAACAAGAATCTTTTACAGACTCTTGAACTTCTCCCTTTTCTCCTCTTGAACTTCTCTCTAAAACCTTAAGCGTATTTAGGAATTGTGAAAACTGATCTAAGTCAGTTTAGACCACTAAAACATTACTAAAAACGTTTAAACAAGATGGGGTGAGGAAAGTACCAAAATATCCCTTTTCAATTCGGATGAACTTTTCTTAATCGTATAGGCTGAATTCAAACAGTCATAGCTCCCTCATTTAAATTCAAAATTTAGCAAAATTGGTGGCGTTGGAAAGAGGATTCAAAGATCTTTCATCTGGTATCTTATGGGCCACCTAAATCATCTTGTAGTGAAAGTTATGGTCGTTTGAAGTTGACTCAAACTCACAATTGAATTATAACTTTCAAAATTCTCAATTTAGCTCTTTCCAAATTGTTTCTTCCTAAAATTAGTTTTTTCTAAGACCAAGGTGTTACAATATCTTCCCCTTGAGAATATTCGTCCTCGAATGAGATCACTCTAATTATAATTAAGAGTGGCAACATATAACACCCAGCTCAAACACCCAACATGCAATTTAAAATAACATGACATATCAATTAAAAGAGTGTTTCAAAAAAATCATTACCTTGGTCTAGAATTTCTTTGGAAGAAAAAAGATATGTGAGTATCTTTTCTTCATATTCTCTTCAGGCTCCCAAGTAGCTTTCTTAAAAAACTGATTCCTCCATAAGACCTTGACTGTGCAACCTCCTTGGTTCTCAACTTGCGAACCTGACGATCAAGTATCTCAACATGAATATCTTCATAAGATAGGCTGTCCTTAATACTAATATATTCAGTAGGTATAATAAGTGAAGGATAACCCATACATTTCTTGAACATTGAAATGTGGAATACCGGATGGACTGCTGCTAACTCTAGCGGTAACTCCAACTCATACGCTACATTGTTAATCCTCTTAGATATCCTATAAGGACCAATATAACGGGAACTAATCATCCCTTTCTTTCCAAACCTCATCAAAAATTTTATGGGTGAAACCTTCAAATAAACCCAATCGTCCACCATTAACTCCAAGTCTCCTCTCCTAACATTTGTATAGGATTTCTGACGACTTTGTGTTGTTTTCAACCTTTATTGAATGATCTCCACTTTCTCTATGGATTTATGAACCAAGTCTGGCCCTATCAACCCAGCTTTACCAACTTCATACCATCCAATAGGAGATCTACATTTTCTCCTATAAAGAGCCTCATAAAGAGTCATTTGGATGGTAGAGTGTTAACTGTTGTTGTAAAAGAACTCAATGAGAGGTAAGTGATAATCCCAATTACCCTTGAATTCGATCACACATTCCCTCAACATATCCTCTGAACTCTGAATTATGTGCTCTACTTGACCATTAGTTTGAGGATGGAAATCAATACTCAAATTTACCTTTGAACCCAAACCTTTCTGGAAAGACTTCTAAGATCGTGTGGTGAATTATGTACTTATATCTAAAATAATTGACATCGAAACTTCATGAAGTCTGACTATCTCTTAAATATATTATCTTGTGTAATGTTCTACTGAATAGGTTGTCTTTACGGGCAAGAAATGGGTTGATTTAGTCATACGATCTATAATCACCCATATCAAATCATGTTGCCTGAGGGACCATGACAACCCAGTAATGAAATCCATATTGATCATCTCCCACTTACATTCTCGAAGATCTATGTTCTAAACCATACCACATGTCTTGTGGTTCTCTACATTGACTTGTTGGCAATTCGAGCACTTAGCGACGAACTTTGCAATACACCTCTTCGTACTACTCCACTAATAGACTTCTCTCAAGGCATAATGCATATTTGTGGAACCCCTATGGATGGAAATCTAGAGCTATGAGCTTTCTCCATGATCCTCTCTTGGAACGCATCAACCCGTGGTGCAGACAATGTACCTTGATACCTTAATACACCATCTTCCCCTTGTTCAAAACCCCTCACTTTTTGCTTATTAACATTTGACTTCAATTCAAGTCAAATTTCTATGAACTTTATTTGCCAAATGACTTAGCATTTGTACATTTGGTTTTCCATATCCTTTTTTCAAGAAATGTGTTGGTGATGTGAAGTCCCATTGTGCCCTCGGAGAGTCTTGGTATAAAGAAGAGTCTTTCTTATAAAAAGTTTAGATTGAGATTTTGGACCAACAAGTTTAGAAGTTGAGAAATAAAGAATTTAGATCCGTGAAAGTCTTATGGAGGAATCAAAGAATTGAGGGCTCTACTTGGGAGGACGAGACCAATATGATCTCCTGTTATCCACATCTCTTTTCCTCTGACCATGTTCTTGCTATAGGTATTTAGTTCCTCTTGGATCTTCCTCATATCTTATTCATTCTCATGTTTTTCATACATGCATGTTAATGAAAACTTGATTTGGAGATCTTGATGTATCTTTGATTGATTTCTTCATGATTATGAGTGTTCGAGTATGATTTATATGTGTACCTTATGAAATAATGTTTGACTATGTTTAAGCTTTAAGTTGATATTCCTCCTTGATTATGTGTTGTTTATGAAGTTGCATTCTTCTTGGGTTGTTAGATATCTTACCCTACCCTCCTTATGTTGTCTTGAGTCCCATTCAAGTATGAATGATCTCAAGAGAGAGATATTGTAACACCTTGAAATTTGAAAAGGGAGTAATTTTTTTTCTGGGTTGCAGGCTATGTCTACGGTTCCCATCTAAGGACCGTAGAAGCTTCTATAGGCCATAGGTGGAAACCGTTAGAAGTGGGAAAAATATTTTTTCTTAAATCAAGTCCCAATACCCCTTTTATACAGTTAACCAAGACGGTCCGTCATCCTTTGTATGAGTTGTAGATAAGTCTTGTAGGTGAGTCTCGGACTTAGTGAATTTCGAGGGCAAATGTTGTTTCTACTATCGATTTCTATGGACCATACAAACGTTCCATCAAAATATAGGAGAAATCATGGTCCTGGTACTTGGTGTATGGTTTTCTAATATGGACCATAGTAATTCGTAGGTTCAAATCGTAGGTTGAGTCCGACAGTTATTTTTAAGCAGATTTTGAGTCCTTTTCTAATTATTTTAACTCAATACTATGTTGTTTTGCTTTCTACCTTAAGCCATATATAAAGATTTTAAGCCTATGATTTAACCATTTCAACTCATTCTACTTAAATCCCTAAACTACACCAAATTCACTCTCCAAATTCTCTCAAGGCTAAGGAAGAAAAATAAGAGTTAGAATTTCATCCAAATCTCCAATCCTCTATTCTTTTTGGACGTCTAGCTTCAAAAGGAATGTGTATATTCACTCATGGAATCTTTTCCTCCATGGGATTTCCAAGGATTTATATCCCCCAATTCAATTTCCATCTGGTCAAATTGGAGTTTCAATTCAAAATATGTGGGCTTCTTCCTATTATGATTGATTATGATTGATTCAGGTTTCTAATGCATTATTTGATATTAATATATGATATTTAGTTGAAAATAAATTTATCCATTTCTGAGTTACTCTTTTCAACCATGATCATATGATGAACCTATGAATTATGAATTTTGCATATATGCATGTTTTTATGAAATATTCTGTAAATAATTTTGTGATGCTTTGAAAGGAAAGTGTCAATGCTATTCCGAAAGGATTTCTCACTTACTATGACGAGCATGATTGTAAAAGGTATTTCTCACAAATGAATTCACATTGTTGAAAGGTTATCTCATCCATGTTGAATTATGTTTAAGGAGTTAGTCTATGTTTTAATCTCAAAATTTTGGATTGTCATTAATATCATCACCTTTTCTATGTTAAAATGATATTGGATTTTTATCTATTCCATTGGTATTTTGACTTAGCACCGAGAGGGCTTTGAGGTGGAGACTCAAATAGTGTAGTCTCTAATAGAAACCTCTAGTCTTGAACAATGTTCGCATGTAGGATGTCTCAAATAACCTACCTAGTGGATTCACTTTAATAAATGATGATATGTTTAGATTCTACCTTGGAAAGTAGTTTTCCTTTCTTTCGGCATGAGGAATATATCAGATTCCATGATATAAATCACATGGTCTTGTTGTCGGTTAAACATAAGATCCCACAATATGACTATATTTCCATAAAGTTTTTCTTATGTTTGTTATGTTAATGTATTTATGTTTTATGATTCTCATGTCATTTGTTCTCTAAAAGATTTTAAATATTCCTTTATGATCATGTCTACTCATTTTAAATTTATTTATGCTATCATGCATATGTTTATGCTTATTGTCTCATACTCAGTATATTTCATGTACTAATGCATACTTGTTCCTACATTGTTTCACTGATGTAGGGTCTGACACTCACACCTCTCATATTTGTGGCTAGTTAATTCTTTATAGGCTTTGAAGATTGGTGAATCCTCATGTTTTGAGGAGCAAGACTCTTTTATTGATTTTCTATATTTCATTTCAGACTTGGTACGTGATGTATGGGTTACATCTCAATCAGTTTCCTTATGTATTAGATGACTTTGAGACTTTTGTTAGACATTGACTTTTAATAAACTCTTTTGATGTATGGATGTTTTAATTAAGGTTTCTACTTCTTTTATCTTGTATGATGCATGCTAAATTACTTGTTTAGTGCCTTTTGAGGTTCTATACACCATTTTACACCTATGTTATACTTTGGATCATGACAGAAGCACATGGATGATCTTAAAGAAGAAAAAATAAAAACCGGAGCCATAATAATGTGCATGGACGTGACAATGGTAGAAAACAATATAATAATCATCGTGGTGGTCATTATAAAGGAGAGAACAATATGAGTTCTCAAAATAATCCCTTAAGAAGCAATTGTCATCATTGTAGTATGAAAGGTGCCTCTATCATCATTGTAGTATGAATGGTCATTGGAAGAATGAATATCGAATGTCTGAGCATTTTATCAGGCTTTATTAAAATTCCTTTAAAGAAAGGGAAGTAAAGGTGATACATCATCTTCTAATGCTCAGGTGGAATCATACTTGACATTTGAAAATAATATTGAGTCAAGATCTTTGTGAATGTAGAATGATAATATTGAAGAGAATTTAGCTTTGAAGAATGATGATTCTAATGAACTCAATGATATTAATCATTTGGAGGTTGAAGATTTCTTTAGAGATCGTAAGTGATGTTTGATTTTATTTTATGATATACGATATGTTGTTTTTATGCACTTTTGATTATCGTTTTTGTAATGTTGATTTTATCTTAAAATTTGAAAAAATGAAACAAAATAAAGACTTAAGTTTCTTCCAATGTTACTAAGTATCTTATCTCTTATGATGTACTTTATTTTATGAAGATAAATAAAATTTCTCCATATCCAATTGGATTGAAGATGGGTAATGGAGATATGTGTCTTTTGGATAGTGGTACACCTCACACTATATTAAGACAAAAGAAATATTTCTCTCTGGTAGTAAAAATATAATTGAGGGCTCTGAGAGAGTGTCCTTATTACTACTCTGGGAACAATATTGACCATTAATAATTCTTTACATTGTAGTAAGTCTCAAAGAAACTTGTTCAATTTCAAAGTTATTCGCTAAATTGTTATTATATTGAGACTACTAATGAATGAAATGTTGAATACCTTTATAATACTCCAACAAAAGAAGGAAAAAGATTTGTGCATGATAGATTGTCTGCACTTTCTTTTGGGTTGTACTGCACAAGTATTGATGTGGTTGAATCATATGTCATGATAAATAATAGATTTATTGATTATAATAATTTCATCATTTAGCATGAGTGGTTGGGCCATCCTGAGTACAATATGATGCACATAACTATTGAGAATTCACATGGGTACACTTTGAATATTAAAAAAATTCTTCCGTCTAAAGAATTTTATTTTATTGCTTGTAAACAATCAGCAACTAAAGTTGAGATTGAATCCCCTACATTTCTGAAATGTATACACGATGATATGTGTGGATAAATTCACCTTTCATGTGGACCATTTAAATATTATATAGTCTTGATAGATGTGTCGACAAGATGGTCACATGTGTGCGTATTATCAACTCGCAATATTACTTTTGCGAGATTGTTGGCTCAAATTATAAGGTTAAGAGCACAATTTTCAAATATACAGTAATGAGATCCGTCTTGATAATGCTAGTGAATTTACACCTCAAACCTTCAATGATTATTGTATGTACATTGGAATAATAGTTGAACATCCGGTTGCTCAAGTTCATACTCAAAATGGTCTAGCAGAATTATTAATTAAATGTCTCCAATTTATAGTTAGATCATTATTAATGAAGACAAAACTTTATGTTTCAGTATGGGGCATGTTATTTACATGTAACAACATTTGTGCACATAAGGCCAATGCGTTTTCATGATTTCCCCCCATTACAGTTGTCTTTTCGGAAGGAGCTAAATATTTCCAATCTAATTTTTGGATATGATATACATGTTTCAATTGCTCCACCGCAACATAATATGAGTAACCAAATAAGGTTGGTAATATATGTTGGGTATGAATCTCTTTTATACAATATTTGAAACCTATGACTAAAATGTATTCACAACAAGAATTGTTGGTTGTCATTTTAATGAATCTAAATACCAAATATTATGGAAGAGACATACGCAATTGGAAAAAGAGATAGATTGGAATGCAGTATCACTATCTCATTTAGATTCTCGAACAAATCAATATGAATAACATGTTCAAAAGATGATTTATTTTCAAAATATTGCAAAACTTCTAAGGGTTACTAAATCTCACGTTCTAGCTGCAAATCTAGTTCGAGTTGATATTCTGATAGAACAAACTTCTAATGCAAATGAGTTTATACTACGTTTGAAATTTGGTATACCAATTGATTTTAAGGATTAAAATCCTTGAAAACTAAAAGGATAAAATGATCATAATATGCAAGAGAGTGCTCAAGGAGATCCCCAAGACATAACAAATTGTGAGACAACTGAATAGGTTGAGATCTGGAATAATGAGAATGAAGAGATCTAAATAAGTTTTTCCTCGATGGAAAAAATGTTTAAATGAAATGATGGTGTGGTTGATAATATTTTTGTTTATAAGGTTACTATTGTAAAATTGCATCAAGATAAGGATCTTGAACCAAAATATGTCTTTAACACTCCGGAAGTTCCATGACTTAGTCTAGAGCCTCACTTGATGAATTAAGCCTTAAAATAGTGTTTCTAAGCTTAAAGGTAATGAACTTGATTAGAAAGTATTAGAACCAAAACGTCGAGGAACGACCACGACGTCCAGAGACTAGTGAAATTGAGCTAGTGTGCCTTAGTGTGTTTCAAGCGGTTTAAAGAGTCGGAAAAAGGTCAAGTTTGGTGAAAAGGTTTAGAATACATATTAGAATGTGTTTAGGATCAAAACATCCAGGTATGACTCCCCAAGGACCACTATAAGGGTCCTCGAGGAGGACCCAACATTTGACCCTCAAAAGTTGTCAAAAATAGTGTGAACCACGAGGGACAAACGACGAACCGTCGATGGGTTGATGCCCTGTCGATTGGTATCGCTGGTACATACTTATAAAACTCCAAAAATGGTTCCAAAATTAGGTCTCTGATACAAACCACGACTGACCAGGACGGTCCGTGGTTGGATCGATGCCTCGTCAATGGGGTCTCGTCGATTAAGACCCCACTTCAGTGCCAAGTTTTGGTTAAGTTAAGGGAAATTGGTTAATTAGTTATTTAATTATTTAATGATTAAGGGGTGGTTAAATTAGTTATTTGGGGAATATATTAGGGTTAAACCTCATTAAACTAACCTAACACCTCATAATTTTCCAAAACCCAATTAGCTCTCACTTCTCTGTACTTTCTCTTACTACCCAAAGACCCTCATTAGGGAAAAAGTTCATCCTAAGGCTTCAAGATCAAGACTTTCTTTTACAGTTATTCAAGAATTAACAAGGTATGGAAGCTATTCACTCTTGGGACTCCTTTTCCCAAGAGGTTCTTCAAAGATTTGATTTCAATGTTCTTCAAAATTATGGTTTTCATCCAATTTCGTGGGTTATCTTTCATATTTTTTTAATGTTGTATTGTTTTGATTTATATTGATAGATTGTGATTGTTTAATGGTGGACTACTGTAATTCATTAGACTTTGACCTAGTTTCTCTACAAGATCCATGAATGACCCCATTTTCCTAACCCTAACTATGAATTAGGTTGATAGATTATTAGAGATGTTGGAAATTGATATGTTATTGCTTAATTTACTATTATATGATGATGGTGATTAGGTTATTGAATGAATGTGGTGAAATTCAGGGTGAGATCTTGAAGGAGATTCTTGGAAGCCATTGGTAAGACTTTTATAATTATTAGTACTCTACTTCAATTATGTTAGTCTATTCTTGATGATGATGTTCAATTGAAGTATGATTATGTGAATAGATTAGGAAGATGATGATACGATGAATATGATGGCATGCTATGAATATGTTGAATGTGAGATCTTGATAGGGGTATGATCATGCACCGTAAAGTGATTCTCTGAGTGCCTTACTATGATATGACTATGATGTGATGTTCTCACTAATGATGGGTTGTGATGAAAGGAAGTTCTCATTCTATACCTAAAGAGCTATGATCATGATTATACAAGGGGTTAGTCCCAAAGCCTATATTGAAACTAATATTAAGGATGGCTTAAAGACATTTTAAAAAGGGACTATAGCTTAGCATCGAGTGAACTAGATATGGGAGGTGTCCCTTCCCAATTAGGGAAGGTAGGTTCACAATGGTTCTCATGAGATAGACATTACAATGCAAATGTGCACAAAATAGTTTCTAGCTAATCTCCTAGTTCCTTAACTATGTACCCCCATAGGAAGACTAGCTAGTGGATCCGCCTAGAATGCTATGTTCATGTATGGTTTCACCTTGGCAAGTAGAGCACCTTCTTTCGGTGTAGGGTTTATTTGAGACCAGATTTCATGATTAGCTCACATGGTCTATTGTCGGTTAAGGCAATTGTTCCCGAAAGTAAAATGAATGAATGAAACTAATAAATATGAACACTAACAAGGGTGACTTAAAGGGTTCTACTTAGTGTAGGTAAGGATATGGTACTTTACCTATGCATTGCATAAGTTGTCCTTGATGGGAGTCCTAGGAGGATGTCCTTATGTACTTATGTTATAAATGAAATGCATAATGTTGACTTTACATGATGTTGATCTTATATGATGTTAACTTCATTTGATGAACATGATATTGGTCTAACTTGCTATGTATGATGATGTCTATGCATGATGTGATGTTATATGAAGCATAGACATTGCTTATGGTCTCTATACTAGTCGACTTAGTTTATGCTGGGTTATGGGGCTTCACATGAGCATTGCGCTAGTTGGCTTGGATTGGGATTGTAGGTAAGGGTCTTGTATGCTTTGATGATATGAACTCTAAGATATGAAATGTTGATATGGCTTTTTGATGATGTTGTTCTTGTATATGGATATGAACATGTCTTAATGTTGTGATTATTGACTTGTATATGCTCTTGTATGTGCATAAAGGCTTTCAAAGTGACTTAGCATGGTTTTGAACAGAGTGTCCCTTTGTGCATGATTTCAATGGTTTTACTTGCATATGTTTATATACTTAGAATATGTGGTTTGTACTAACCCATATTCTCTCTATTTCAACAATATGTAGGTTCGGGTCATTGAAGAGATTCAAGGCCATTTTCAAGGAAGACTTGGATTTGTTCCCAAGTTGTTGATGAGTCATCAAGTTTGAGGATGATGCCACTTTTCTTGTCACGCCTCGAGCTATCCCCGAGACGCGGACACGGAACCTAGGACCACAAGTGATCCCAAGCTAACCCTGTTGGCATGATCATGAGCATACTTATGAATAATAAACTGTTACAGAAGCTAAATCATACTTAAAAGGAAAGGATGGGGAATACCCATATGCTAAAACTGAGATAAATGAATAATGATGAGTTTAATACAAAGAAAATATCAACTCAACGCTAAGCTGAAACTAACTATGTATGAAAATAGCCTCTAAACTAGACTAGAAATACTGGGACAAGCCCGAGCTAAATCTAGCATAAACTGAAACTAAATAACTAAAAGACTGAAATGAAACTCATGACTTTTGTCCTCGGAGAATGAGGACTCACCACTGAATCTGCTGAACTAGAGATCGGAAATCGATCTATGCGTGATCTGGATGTTGCGAACCTGAACCTACATCACGAGAAGATGTAGCGCACGTATGCGTCAGTACTTGAAAGGTACTGAGCATGTAGGATAGAATAAATCTGAAACAAAACATAACTGAACAAACACAAAAGCAAGTATAATAATCTGAACATGATATAGAGAATTCTGAGCTACCTGAATGCAATGACCAATTTATAACATGCTGAAACTGAATACTGAATATACTGATAAATGGTCAATGCAATAGAGTCTGACTGAACTGTGGGACCTACTAATAACCGATAATAAAACCACATGAGCTAAATGTGGAGTCCGATGTATACGCCCCATCGAGAGGACCCAATATACCCTGTCAAAGGTATAAAGGTATGCTGGCGTGATCACTAAAACTGATGCCCACAGAGGGGACTTACAACCTACTTGGCTAGTAGTTCTGGGACTATTGGGTACGCTGAACCCTAGTCCAACTCCGTATATGCTACTCCCATTGATTTATGTAGTTAAATGATTATGTCTGAATTTTCTTTACATACTGGATAGCTCAAAACTGAACATGCAAACTGGGAATGCAACATTTAATCTAATAATGATGCATTAAAACTAAGGCATGTATAACTGAATAACTAAAAATCTGACCTAGCATCTATAATTCAAGAACTAAAGAAATACAAAGCTAGGGTTCTGAAATTCATGTGATAATCTGAATAATAACTTTACAATCTGAATTAGAACATATATTTAATAAATTCATGAATTTCTATCAAAGTTCTAGAAACCCTAGGTTTAATCATAATAAGAGAATCAAGAACTGACTGAAAACTAGAGACCCAATGGGTGAAAGGAACCCACTAGTGAAATCCCACATGCCTGGTGATGAAATTCACGGAAAAATACTTAGATTTCGTGGCTGGAACTGCTGGAAACTTGTTCTATTTTGAACTAGGTTTTTTGAGCTTTTTCTCCTTTCTTTCTTCTAATTTTCTAACTTTTGATTAATGATTTTGACTTAGGTAAGTTTTAGTTATGTTTCTAGGCTTAAACTGACTAAAATATGATTATTTTGGGTCAAAACGACGTATCTTAAGGTTTAAACGAAATGGGAAAAGACCAAAAGACCCCTGGGTAAGTTGCTGTTGGACCAAACGACGGCCTGGATAGACGGTCCGTCATTCCATCGACGGTCCATCGTTTGGGTCCGTCGGTTGGGTCTGTTTGACAGGACTTTACAAAAATGAGCATAACGTTTTATTTGGACCTCTGATTTTAGAAAGGTTGGTGGCTATGGAAAGCTAATTCAATTATATGTATGTTGATATGTCATGGAACACCTAATTAATTTTGTGCTAAGAGTTATGATCATTTGAAGTTGACCCTACTGCATTTCCCCCCTAATTGGATGCTAGTTCCCACCTACAGTCAGACCTTAGGACCGTGGATCCACTTATGGACCGTGCTGGACACCCGTGGTCCTTTTTCGAGTGGCTGAAGGGGGTTTCAACCGACGGTCACGGGCCACGGACCGTCGTCTAACCTACGGACCGTAGGTCTGTCCGTCTATCAAGACTTAGCCATTTTTTCCCGGATGAGTTTTTTTTGGGAGTCTCTGATCCCATCGAAGGTTGTACAGGACGGACCATGGGTCAGCCCATGGTCCGTCGATGGTCACGTTGGCTGCACCTATAGATTTTTCTGAAAAACTGATTTTTGGTCTATTTTTGCGGGGGTGTTACATTATATCCCCCTTGGGAACATTCGTCCTCGAATGAAGACTAAACTAGCTGAAATAGAGGGAGAGAGTTGCAAACCCTACTAATAATCACTGAGAACTGAGTTTCTAACTAAATTGAGTTCCGAGAACATGCAAATAGGCTGAAAATTCAAGTACAAACTAAGGGAACATGATTCTAAGACTGAATTTACGTATGAATGACTGGAAAACTTAAGAGGAACTATTACCTCAAGCTGGAGTGGAATCGGAAGGAAAGAGGTGAGGATACTTGGCTTTCATGGCTGCTTCTATTTCCCAAGTAGCTTCCTCTACGGACTGACTCCTCCACAAAACCTTGACTAAAGCAATTTCTTTGTTTCTCAACCTTCTAAACTGACGGTCAAGAATCTCAACTGGTACATCCTCATAAGAAAGACTATCCTTCACCGCCACTCTCTAATGGCACTATAGAGGCTGGGTCACCCACACACTTCTTCAAGAGTGAGATGTGGAAGACCGGATGCACTACTGCTAAGTCTGCTGGTAACTCTAACTCATATGCCACCTTGCCAATCCTTTTCAAGATCTTGTAAGGTCCTACATATCTAGGACTGATCTTCCCTTTCTTTCCAAATCTCATCACCCCTTTCATAGGTGACACTTTCAGGAAACCCCAATCATCAACTTGGAACTCTAGCTCCCTTCTTCTTACATCTGCATAGGATTTCTGATGACTCTGGGATGTCTTAAGTCTATCTCTAATGAGTTGCACTTTATCCATAGCATGAAGGACTGAATCTGGCCCTATCAAAGCTGCTTCACCTACTTCATACCAACTAACAGGAGACCTACATCTACGCAAAGCCTCATAAGGGGCCATCTGAATGCTGGAATGGAAGCTATTGTTGTAGGCAAACTCAATCAGAAGAAGGTGATAATCCCAACTACCGTTGAAATCAATCACACAAGCTCTCAACATAACCTCTAGGGTCTGAATAGTGCGCTCTGCCTGCCCATCCGTCTGCGGATGAAATGTTGTGCTAAGGTTAACTTGAGTACCAAGACCCTTCTGAAATGACTTCCAGAATTGAGAGGTAGACTGAGGACCTCTATATGAGATGATAGACAAAGGAACCCCATGCAACCTCACAATTTCATTAATGTAAAGCTTGGCATAGTCCTCTGCCGAATGTGTAGTCTTGACCGCCAAAAAGCGAGAAGACTTAGTCATCCTATCAACTATCACCCAAATGGAGTCATGTTGTCTTCGAGTACACGGTAATCCTGTGATGAAATCTATATTGATCACTTCCCACTTCCAAGTAGGAATGTCGATCTCTTGAGTCATACCCCCTGATTTCTGATGTTCTACCTTAACTTGCTGAAAATTGGGGCACTTACTCACAAAATCTGCTATATCCCTCTTCATGCCATTCCACCAATAGACTTCCCGCAGATCGCGGTACATCTTAGTGGCACCTGGGTGAATAGAATATCTGGAGTTATGGGCTTCTGTAAGAATATGTTGTCTCAACTCGCCCACATCAGGAACACAATATATACCCTGGTAGCGAAGTACACCATCTCCCCCTTGGGAGAAAACCTCCACTTTCTGATTGTGGACTACACCTTTTAGTTCAAGCAAGATTGGATCACTGTCTTTCTTTTTCTTAACCTCCACTACTAAAGAAGATTCTGCCCCATTCTGAACTGTTACACCATTGTCTGATATGCTCATAAGGCGAACTCCCAAGCGAGCAAGCCTATGATGATCCTTCACTAGCTCCTTCCTTTCCTCCTCAACATGGGCTACACTACCCATAGATAATCTACTAAGAGCATCTGCTACTACATTCGCCTTACAAAGATGGTAATATACACTCATATCATAATCCTTAAGGAACTCAAGCCATCTCCTCTGGCGAAGATTCAACTCTTTCTGGGTGAACACATACTTAAGGCTCTTATGGTCAGTGAACACATCTACATGAACACCATAAAAGTATTGTCTCCAAATCTTGAGTGCAAACACCACTGCTGCAAGCTCGAGGTCATGAGTTGGATAGTTCTTCTCATGGACTTTAAGCTGTCTAAAAGCATAAGCTATAACTTTATCTCGCTGTATCAATACACAACCAAGGCTAACTCTGGATGCGTCGCAATAGATCACATAACCATCTGACCCCTCTTGTAGATTCAAAATTGGAGCTGTAGTTAATCTAGTTTTAAATTCTGCAAGACTTTTCTCATAATCATCTGACCATTGAAACTTGACCATCTTCTGAGTCAGCCTAGTCAATGGTGAGGCTATGGATGAAAATCCTTCCACGAACATTCTGTAATAACCTGCTAGACCTAAGAAACTTCTGATATCTGTAGCAGAGGTAGATCTGGGCCATTGTTTCACTGCTTCTATCTTCTGTGAATCCACTCGGATCCCTTCGGTAGATACAATATGACCAAGGAAAGCAACAGATTGTAACCTGAACTCACATTTGCTAAACTTAGCGAATAAATGGCGATCTTTGAGAGTCTGCAGAACAACTCTCAAATGACTTGCATATTCTTCCTCATTCCT
The DNA here is from genome assembly GCA_016801875.1 of Solanum sitiens. Lineage (NCBI taxonomy): Eukaryota > Viridiplantae > Streptophyta > Magnoliopsida > Solanales > Solanaceae > Solanum > Solanum sitiens. The sequence continues at coordinate 1,830,776 of JABWTJ010000019.1, forward strand.
AGAGTAAATGAGGATATCATCAATCAAGACTATAACGAACAAGTCCAAGTACTGTTTGAACACTCTGTTCATCAAATCCATGAAAGCTGCAGGAGCATTGGTTAGTCCAAATGACATAACTACAAGTTCATAATGACCATACCGAGTTTTGAAGGCTGTTTTCGGAATGTCACTATCTCTGACTTTGAGCTGATGATAACCCGATCTGAGGTCTATCTTTGAAAAATGACTAGCACCCTGAAGTTGGTCAAACAAGTCATCAATCCTGGGGATGGGATACTTATTCTTTATTGTAACCTTGTTCAACTGTCTATAGTCAATACACATTCTGAGAGAACCATCTTTCTTCTTTACGAACAACACTGGTGCACCCCATGGTGAAATGCTAGGTCTGATGAAACCCTTATCTAGAAGGTCTTTGACTTGCTCTTTCAATTCCTTAAGCTCTGCTGGAGCCATTCTGTAAGGAGGAATAGAAATAGGCTGGGTATCTGGAAGGAGATCAATTCCAAAGTCGATTTCCCTTTCGCGAGGAACTCCGTGAAGCTCTTCTGGAAACACTTCTGGCAATTCACTGACTACTGGAACTGACTCAAGAGTTGGGGTTTCAGAGCAATAATCCTTAACCCGAACTAGATGACATAGAGATCATCTTTCTGGCCTTAAGGTAAGAAATCGACCCATAGGCACTAAGCTACTACCCTTCCATTCTAAGATTGGTTCATCTGGAAACTGGAAACGAACAATCCTAGTTCTACAATCGACTGAGGAATAACATGAATGTAACCAATACATGCCTAGAATGACATCGAAGTCTACCATTTCACCTCGTTGACCCTGTCTAGAAGGACAATCCCTCAACCTGTGACCAGACTGACCGCACCCAAAACACCCTTCCTTTCATGCAAGGCACTCGCCTGGATGGTTCTTACTACACTTAGGGAAAGTGGGGTAAGTCTTGGTGCCTGAAACACTTCCCTCAGACTTAGAGCCAGGTTCTCTAACCTTCTGGTCAAACCTGTTCTTGGAGGATGGAACACTAGCTGATGAAGGGGCTGGAGATGAGAACTTCTGCTGACTCTGCGAGTGATTTCCACCACCTGATTTCTGCTGAGAATAGTCATAGTTCCCAGTCCTAGCCTTCTTATTCTCTTTGGCATGTTCTCTAAGCTTATCACCATCATTCTGCTGAGCATGAGTCATAAGCCTAGAGATGTTCATATCTCCTAGTAACATAGCATTTCTGCACTGTGTTTTCACCAAATCTGACACTCCATACAAGAACTTATTCATCTGAGCCCTGGACTCAGCAACCATATGAGGAGCATACCTGGAGAGTTGGTTAACATTTAGCCCATACTCTTGGACTGTCATCTTTTCCTGCCTCAAGTTCATGAATTCTTGAGCGTTTCCTTCTCTCAATTCTATTGGGAAAAACCTGTCGAGAAAAGTCTCACTGAAGCACTCCCAAGTAATAGGAGCTGCATTTGCACCCTTATTCTCCTTCCACTAAGTGTACCAGATATGAGACACGTCTTTCAGCTGGTATGACACCAACTCAACCCGATCATTCCCAGTAACCTGCATCACCTCAAAGATCTTCTTGATTTCGTCCAAGAAATTCTGAGGATCCTAATTAGTCTGTGATCCTAAGAACTCAGGCGGATTCATCCTAACAAAGTCACGGACCCTTGCTGCTGCTGATCCACCATTTTCATTCACAGGAGCATGAACCCGATTGTTCTGGTGGGTCATACTCTGAGCCAACATATGTATGGCATTCCTGAACTCAGCATTGGAGATTTCTTGATCAGGGACTGGAGGAGCTGTGTTTGCATTCCTGACATTCACATTCCTAGCGTTAGCTCTACGAGGAGGCATGATCTGAAACGTAGAACGTCAAGTTAGAATGGAATTATATCATACCTTACACACGATAAGAGTAACAACAAAGTAAAGTTTTCCTAAAACACTTCATAGCCTCCCTCTCATTAGATGTGGTGCACTTCACACCTATGAAAAGGACTCTACTTAGTGCGGATTTTTAGACATCCTAGGACTCTTAAACCTAGTGCTCTGATACCAAGTTTTGTCACGCCCCGAGCTACCTCCGAGACGCGGACACGGAACCTAGGACCACAAGTGATCCCAAGCTAACGCTGCTGGCTTGATCATGAACATACTAACGAATAATAAACTGTTGCGGAAGCTAAATCATATTTAAAATGAAAGGATGGGGAATACCCATATGCTAAAACTGAGATAAATGAAAAATGATGAGTTTAATATAAAGAAAATATCAACTCAACGCTAAGCTGAAACTAACTATGTCTAAAAATAGCCTCTAAACTAGACTAGAAATACTGCGACAAGCCCAAGCTAAATTTAGCAAAAACTGAAACTAAATGACTAAAAGACTGAAATGAAACTCATGACTGTTGTCCTCGGAGAATAAGGACTCACCACTGAATTTGCTGAACTGGAGATCGGAAATCGATCTATGCGTGATCTGGATGTTGCGAACCTGAACCTACATCACGAGAAGATGTAGTGCACGTATGCGTCAGTACTTGAAAGGTACTGAGCATGTAGGATAGAATAAAGATGAAACAAAACATAATTGAACAAGCACAAAAGCAAATATAATAATCTGAACATGATATAGAGAATTCTGAGCTACCTGAATGCAATGACCAATTTATAATATGCTGAAACTGAATACTGAATATACTGATAAATGGTCAATGCAATAGAGTCTGACTGAACTGTGGGAGCTACTAATAACCGATAATAAAACCACATGAGCTAAATGTGGAGTCCGATGTATACGCCCCATCGAGAGGACCCAATATACACTGCCAAAGGTATAAAGACATGCTGGCGTGATCACTAAACTGATGCCCACAGAGGGGACTTACAACGTACTTGTCTAGTAGTTCTGGTACTATTGGGTACGTTGAATCCTAGTCCAACTCGGTATATGCTACTCCCATTGATTTATGTAGTTAACTGATTATGTCTGAATTTTCTGTAAATACTGGATAGATCAAAACTGAACATGCAAACTGGGAATGCAATATTTAATTTAATAATGATGCATTAAAACTGAGGCATGTATAACTGAATAACTGAAATATCTGACCTAGCATCTGTAATTCAAGAATAAAAGAAATACAAAGCTAGGGTTCTGAAATTCATGCGATAATCTGAATAATAACTTCACAATCTGATTTGGAATATATATTTAATAAATTCATGAAGTTCTATCAAAGTTCTAGAAACCCTAGGTTTAATCATAATAAGAGAATCAAGAACTGACTGAAAACTAGGGACCCAATGGGTAAAAAAACCCACTAGTGAAATCCCACATACCTGGTGATGAAATTCACGGACAAATACTTAGATTTTGTGGCTGGAACTGCTGGAAACTTGTTGCGTTCTTGAACTAGGGTTCTTGAGCTTTTTCTCCTTTCTTGCTTCTAATTTTCTAACTTTTGATTAATGATTTTGACTTAAGTAAGTTTTAGTTATGTTTCTAGGCTTAAACTGACTAAAATCTGACAAAACGACGTATGTTAAGGTTTAAACAAAGTGGGAAAAGACTAAAAGACCCCTGGGTAAGTTCCTGTCAGACCAAACGACGGCCTATACAGACGGTCAGTCGTTCCATCGACGGTCCGTTGTTCTATCGACGGTCCGTCGTTTGGGCCCGTAGGTTGGGTCTGTTCGACAGGCCTTTACTAAAACGGGCATAACCTTTTACTCGAAGCTCTGATTTTAGCAAGGTTGGTGGCTATGAAAACCTAATTCAATTATCTATCAGTTGATATTTCATGGGACACGTAATTCATTTTGTTCTAAGAGTTATGATCATTTGAAGTTGACCCTACTGCATTTCCCCCCTAACTGGCTGCTAGTTCCCACCTACGGACCGTGGGTCCACTTACGGACCGTGCTGGTCACCTGTGGTCCTTGTAATAGAGTGGCTGAAAGGGGTCTCGATCGACGGTCATGGACTACGGTCCGTCGTCTGACGTACGGACCATAGGTCCGTCCGTCGATCAAGACTTAGCCAATTTTTCCCGGCTGAGTTTCTTTTGGGAGTCTCTGATCCCATGGACGGTTGTGCAGGATGGACCGTGGGTCAGGCTACGGTCCGTCGATGGTCACGTCGGCTGCACCTGCATATTTTTCTGAAAAAACTAATTTTTGGTCTGTTTTGGCTACGGGGTGTTACATTTCTAGCTTTACTAGTATTGACTATGTCTAAGACAATTGTTCTTTCCTTATCTTTTGAGACTTTGTTGTAAGCCTATATGAGGCATATTGTAATAGTGTAAAGGTTATGCCCAAATATTATGCTTTTATGATAGATGGTTATATGTGAGACAAATATTAGACTACTTTAGTGAATTGACTATGTTGCTAAACGAGAAGTCTAAGTTAACTTCATATACGAATAAATGAGAAGTCTGTGTATACTTCATACGTAAAGTTTTACATTTTTTGCAGTTTTCTCTACCTATGATATGCAATTATAGGGGGTTCTCCCTGGTCTATGTATTCTATGGGCTAGTCTAAGGCCTCTTCGAGGACGAAGACGCCGGTTACGTCTAGGGGGTGCTCCGCGGTCGTGACAAACTTTGTATCAGAACACGAGGTTGAGTAATATTAGGATTGATGTCTCACTAAACCACGTCTACATAGAGTCTTGTTCATAATTGTGAAGCGCTCCACACTTATGAATGAGAGACTATGTGATGCTTAGGAAATTCTCACCTTTTCGGTATTCTTGAAGTCGTGCCTTGAGAGTCTTGACTCTATGTGTCCTTTTCTTCTAACCCTTTTCTTGCGTTTATAGGCTATGACTACTAGAAGGGCAGCCTCAAGAAGAGTTTAGGAGGAGATTGCTAATGTGGGAGTTCCTCCCCAAGAAAATCAAGCTCCTCCTCAAGAACAAGCTCCTCAAGGTAACCAAGCTCCGGTCAATCCTCTGGCTATGACGTATGGAGAGATAAGGATGACTTTCATCAACTATGCTCAAGCCATGACTACTCAATCTCAATTTATGGTAGCTCACACAAACTGGTAAGTTGGACGTTGTGTGAATCAAAATTCTAGTACCATGGCTTTTCGCTTGAGGGACTTCACAAGGATGAACCCTCCAATGTTCTTTGGGTCTAAGGTGAATGAATACCCCAAAGACTTTCTTGATGAGGTCTATAAGATCTTTTATGCTATGGGAGTGAGTTAAAATGAGAAGATCGAGCTATATGCTTATCAACTCAAGGAAGTGGCTCAAACTTGGTATACTCAATGGAGGTACAATAGGGCTTTGAGAGCGGGTCGAAGTCTTTAGGAGGGAATTTATTGATAGGTTCTTCCCAAGGGATAAAAAAGAGGCCAAAGTGGAATAGTTCATCAACCTTCGTCAAGGAGGTATGAGTGTTCTAGAATACTCATTGAAATTCACTAAGTTGTCTAAGTATGCCTCTTCTTTGGTGTCCAATCCTAGAGATGAAATGAACCATTTTGTGACGGGTGTGTCCGATGATCTTGTGGAAGAGTGTCATTCGGAGATGCTTCATGACAACATAGACATTTATCATTTGATGGTGCATGCTCAACAAGTTAAAGAGAGTAGGCTTAAGAGGAAAAATAGGGAGTTCAAGAGGGCAAGGCCCTATGAGGGAGGTACTTCAAAGGGTATGTTGGAAATTTAAGATAAACCCTAGTTCAAGAAGAGATTCTCCAACCAAGTTCCTTCAAAATTCCCCAAGGCTAGAAAGGATAGGGTTCCTAACCCTAGGTCCCAAGGGGGAAGATGTGTAAATTCACCAAGTGAGAAACCTACTTGTACTAAGTGTGGTAAGAAACATGTGGGTGAATGTCTAGTTGGAACGGATAATTGTTTTGGTTATGGAAAGAGTGGGCATAAAGTGAGGGATTGTCCTATGGTAAAGGGACAAGGAAAGGGGAGTAATAAAGCACAAGCAAGCGGTCCTAGTTCGGATGCTCCTAAGGAGAGCAACTTTTAGGCTCTCCGCTCTAGGGGTGATCAAGAGGATTCTCCCGATGTTGTCACCGGTATGTTACAAGTGCTTCCCATCATTGTTTATGCTTTACTAGATCCCGGTGCCACCTTATCTTTTGTAACTCTCTTGGTGTCCATGAAGTTCAATGTGTTATCCAATGTTTTAATTGAACCTTTTTCGATTACTACCCCGGTGAGTGACTCCGTTGTGTCTAGAAGAGTCTTTAGGAGTTGTCCTATATCATTGTCCAATAAAGTTACATTGGTCGATTTGGTAGAACTTGATATGTGGGATTTTGATGTCATATTGGGGATGGATTTGTTGCATGCTTGTTTTGCTTTTATTGATTGTAGTACAAGGGTAGTTAAATTCCAATTTCCTAATGAAACCGTCTTAGAATGGAAGGGGGGAAATTCAATCCCAAGAGGTCAAATAATTTCTTGTCTAAAAGCTTGTAAGATGATTTCTTAGGGTTGTCTCTACCATATTGTCAGGGTCAAGGACCTTGGGTCCGAACCACTTCCTTTAGAGTCGGTACTCGTAGTGAAGGATTTTCTGGAAGTCTTTCCCGGTGACTTGCTCGGAATTCCTCCAAACAGGAAATAGACTTTGGCATAGATTTTTTGACAGATAAGAAACCCATTTCAATTCCTCATTACCGGATGGCTCCGACCGAGTTGAAGGAACTAAATATTAAACTCAAAGAGTTGCTAGACAAAGGTTTCATAAAACCAAGCATTTGTCCATGGGGCGCTCCGGTGTTGTTTGTGAAAAAGAAGGATGGGTCCCTTATGATGTGCATTGATTACCGACAACTAAATAAGGTCAATATAAAGAATATGTATCCTCCTCATAGGATTGATGATTTGTTGGATCAACTCCAAGGAGCGAGTTACTTTTCAAAAATCGATTTGAGGTCGGGATATCACCAACTTAGGGTGAGAGGGGAAGATATACCTAAAATGGCTTTCCAAACTAGGTATGTTCATTATGAGTTCCTATTTATGTCTTTTGGTCTTACTAATGCCCCGGCGGCTTTCATGGACCTTATGAATAGAGTGTTCTGGAGTTAACTTGACTCCTTTGTAATTGTATTCATTGATGATATCTTGGTATATTCTAAGAGTGAGGATGAACACATAGGTCATTTGAGGATAGTATTGCAAGTCCTCAAGGAACACCAACTCTTTGCTAAATATAGTAAGTGTGAATTTTTGTTGAGATATGTTGCTTTTCTTGGTCACATTATTTCAAGTAAGGGTATAAAGATTGATCCGACGAAAACAGTAGCGGTTCAGAATTGGCCTAGACTTTTGACTCCAACCGATATTAGAAGTTTATTGGGTTTAGTCGGGTATTATAGAAGATTTGTTGATGGATTTGAATCTATTGATTCTCCTTTGACAACTTTAACCCAAAAGAAAGTTAAGTTTGAGTGGTCGAAAGCTTGTGAAAGAAGTTTCCAAGAGTTGAAAGATAAGCTAAGCTCCGCTTCGTTATTGACTTTATCGGAGGGTACCAAAGGGTTTGTAGTGTATTGTGACGCTTCTCGAGTAGGTTTGGGTTGTGTCCTCACACAACACGGTAAGGTGATAGCATATTCCTCTAGACAAATCAAGGTGCACGAGAAGAACTATCCTACTCATGACCTTGAACTAGCTGCCGTAGTGTTTGCTTTGAAAATAAGGAGGAATTATATTTTTGGGTACATGTGGATGTGTTTACGGGCAAAAGCCTTCAATATGTGTTTACTCAAAAGGAGTTGAATCTCCGACAAAGAAGATGGTTGGAACATTGAAGGATTACAACATGAATGTTCTCTACCACCCCAACAAGGCCAATGTGGTTGCGGATGCTCTAAGTCGAATGTCAATGGGTAGTGTAGGCCATGTTCCCGATGATAAGAAAGAGTTTGTAAAAGAGGTAGATAGATTGGCTCGGTTGGGTGTTAGGTTGGAAGATTCTCCAAAAGGAGGGTTTATGGTTCATCATAATTCCGAATCATCTTTAGTGGTGGAGGTGAAGTCTAAGCAACACCTTGATCCTCTATTGATGGAGTTGAAGGAATCGGTTCTTAGCAAGTTCAATGAATCTTTCTCCTAAAGGGGAGATGTGGTACTGAGGTACCAAGGTAGATTGTGTGTACCGTATGTTGATGACCTAAGAAGACAAATTTTTGGAGAAACTCATGACTCTCGATATTCTATTCATCCGGGTTCCACCAAATTGTATCGTGATCTTCAAGAGGTCTATTGGTGGGAAATTTTGAAGAGAGATATAGCGGAGTTTGTGGCCAAATATCTTAATTGTCAACAAGTCAAGGTCAAACATCAATGACCGAGAGGTTTAACTCAAGTGATGGATGTGCCTACTTGGAAGTGGGAAGATATCAATATGGATTTCGTAGTGGGTTTTCCTCGAACCCAGAGGCAAAATGATTCAATATGGGTAATTATTGATAGATTGACAAAATTTGCCCACTTTATCCCCGTCAAATCTACTTATTCGACGGAGGAATATCCTAGGTTGTACCTTAATAAGATTGTGAGTCTGCATCGGATCCCTTTGTCCATCATCTCGGATAGAGGTGTCCAATTCACTTCTCATTTTTGGATGTCTTTCCAAAAGGGGCTAGGTACTCAAGTGAAGCTTAGCACCGCTTTTCATCCTCAAACGGATGGCCAAGCGGAGTGACCATCCAAACCCTACAAGATATGTTAAGGGCTTTTGTCATTGACTTCAAGGGTAATTGGAACTATCACCTACCATTGATAGAGTTCTTCTACAATAAATAGCTACCATTCGAGTATTTCTATGTCACCATTTGAAGCACTCTATGTTTGAAGATTTAGGTCTCTGGTTGGGTGGTTTGAGGTAGGTGAGTCTTCACTCCTTGGTCCCGAGATAATCTATGAGGCCTTTGAGAAGGTTCAGATGATAAGGGATAGGTTGAAAACAACCTATAGTCAGAAAAAATCTTATGCGGACAATAGAAGAAGAGACCTTGAGTTTGAAGTAGGTGATTGGTTCTACTTGAAGATTTCACCCATGAAAAGGGTGATGAGATTTGGTAAAAAGGGGAAGCTTAGTCCCCGGTATGTGGGCCCTTATGAGGTATTAAAACGGGTTAGTAAAGTTGCTTATGAGTTGAAGTTACCAAGTGAATTAGCCCTAGTTCACTCGGTATTTCATGTCTCCGTGCTCAATAAATGTATAGGCGAGCTGGTATCCATTATCCCGATTGAAGGGTTAGGGGTGAATGAGAACCTTTATTATGAAGAGGTTTGGGTTGAAATCCTAGATCGTCAAGTCAAAAAGTTCAGGAATAAAGAGGTTGCCTCCATAAAAGTCCTATGGAGAAACCATCTAGCTGAGGGAGCAACATGGGAGGCCGAGGCTGACATGAAGTCCCGCTACCCTCATCTCTTTCCTCTTACTCCTAGTCAAAATTGAGGTTAGTAGTTCCTGTTAAAACAAAAATTATGAATAATGAATTGAACTTGGCTTAATTTTCCAAGTATTTGTATATCTTTGTAAAGGTTCATGCTAAAATGAGTTTATGAAAAATGCTCTCATGCTTAACTTGGACTTATGTGGTATGTACATATTTGCTTTCATGAGAATTGTAGTGAGCATGTTAAATGTTGCTTGAGAGAAAATTGCATGGTAACTTTTGATGTTCATGTTGAGCTCATGTTGATATTGAGAAGGTAGTTCTTCATGGTGTAATATGAAATGTTGAGCTCTTATATGTGGTAAATTGTGAATTGAGTTGTTATGTGTAATGCGATGATTATGTGTTAAATGGAGTTGATAAGTACTCCTATGAGTTGTTACTCATTATAATTTTATATTGTTGTTGTTGTTGGTTGGGATGCTAGAATTAGGTCTCTTTCTCTCCCTATTAAAAGTTTTAGGTGTCATTCAAGGACGAATGTTCCTAACAAGGGGGATAATGTAATATTCCGGAAGTTCCATGACTTAGTCTAGAGCCTCACTTGATGAACTTAGCCTTCAAAACACTGTTTCTAAGCATAAATAAAGGTAATGAACTTGATTAGGAAGTATTAGAACCAAAACGTCAAGGAACGACCACGACGTCCGGAGACAAGTAAAATTCAGCTAGTGTGCCTTGGTGGTTTCAAGGGGTTTAAAGAGTTGGAAAAAGGTCAAGTTTGGTGAGAAGGTTTAGAATATATATTAGAATGTGTTTAAGGTCGAAACATCCGGGTACAACTCCCCATGGACCACCCTAAGGGTCCTCGAGTAGGACCCAACATTTGACCCTCAAAAGCTATCAAAAACAGTGTGAACCACGAGGGACAAACGACGGACTTTCGACGGGTTTGACGCCCCGTCGATTGGTATCGTTGTTCCATACTTAGAAACCTCCAAAAATGGTCTCAACATCAGGTCTCTGATCCAAACCACGACTGACCAGGACGGTCCGTGGTTGGATCGACGCCTCGTCAACGAGTCTCGTCAATTGAGACCCCACTTCACTGCCAAGTTTTGGTTAAGTTAAAGGGAAATTAATTATTTATTTATTTAATTAATTAATGATTAAGGGTGGTTAAATTAGTTATTTGTAGTCTATAAGGGTTATACCTCATTAAACTAACCTAACACCTCATAATTTCCCAAACCCAATTAGCTCTCACTTCTCTCTACTTTTTCTCACTACCCAAAGACCATTGAAGAAGAAGAAAAAGTTCATCCTAGGGATTCAAGATCAAGGCTTGCTTCTCCAATTCTTTAAGAATTAACAAGGTATGGAAGCTACTCACTCTTGGGACTCCTTTCCCCAAGAGGTTCTTAAGAAGTTTGCTCTATAATGAGGCAAGTTCTTTGGTGATGATGTGAAATTGAAATAAATGAAGTAACTATAATTAAGTAAAGTTGCACACCCAAAGTGTTTGATCATATGCTCGAGTCAACTAAATAATTTATTGTATTCTTTTTCCTTTTCTCAGAGGTCATCTTCAAAATTCTCATCTACAAGGTACACCATTTTCTTGTACTATATTTTATTTGGGATCAATATATGTGTGATATTATCATTTTGATTCTTTAATGCTTATATATGTTTTTGCAGAAATTCCGATCCCCTAGAGGCTTATCACGCCTTGAAGCTACCCCCAAGACGCGGACACAGTACCTATGATCATGAGTGTTACGACCCAAAAGCACCACCTAGTCGTAAACGGCGTCGTCATTCTCGAAGAGGTCTTAAACAAGCCCTTAGCATTCATCATTACATATAGTCATAGAAAAATACGGAATTATTAAAACTCTTACAATTTAGAAGTCAACTTCTTCTACATATATAAATAGAAACTAATTTTGTCTCCACATACCATCCAGACATAGGAATATCAGAGTTTGGGACTTAGCCCTTACATCAAATAGAAAGTCTAGAATAGGAAATACAAAATAGTCTCTCAATAGACAAAAGAACTAAAGCTAGAATCATAGGTGTAGCGTCCTTGGAATTGGGGACTCACCAACTTGGAGAAAGCAAATCGAAGTATCTTGAGAAATGGCCTCGAATAACCTTAACGGGCTGAACCTACATGTGGGGGAAAAGGAAAACAATATGGGTTAGTACAACACATGTGTTAAGTATGGTGCCATAAACATAAAATGTTTGAAATATGCACAAAAGGACATTTTAGGTGAAAACATGCTCGTTATCAAGTAAAACCCAATATACATACAAGATAAGGAACATAAGCTAAATCAACATAATAGTAACTTCAACATATAAGCAACCTAAACCACACTAGTTCAATGCCATGGATAGGATCCCATAACCCCATCAAAAGCTAAGTGTCAACTACAAGCCACCTACTACATTCATATGTCATAACATCATAATCATTATAAGCATACCATAAGATTAAACCAATCATGTTCATGATATTCATACATAGCTTACAATACATAATCCACAATCATCATGATCATAAGAGAACCCTACTACAACCACCTCTTAGAATTCTACATGTGCAATGTGCAAGAGAAGTCCCATACCCTCTCTTCCACTATGTAAAACTCCTCAAGGAAGTCCTAGTGGGAATTCATATCCTTTCGTTCATTCTTTCATACCTTTACTTTTACATTTAGAGAAAAGTTGCAATAACCGACATAGACCATGTGAGCTACACGGAATCTGATGTTCTACCCCCACACCGAAAAGAGAGGGTATCCACTTGCCTAAGTTGGAAACCTTTCATAAAAGCTATCTAAGTGGATCCACTAAGCCATCATCCAATGTGGGCACATAGTTAAGGGACAAGGAGATTTCTACTATAAATCGGACTTAATAATGTAGAAGACTTCCATCTCATGAGACAACACATATCTTTGGGAACCCGGGCTTAGTAATGTAGAACGAACCCATGTGGGGAGCCGGACTTGATAAGCGTAAAATCTCACATCTCATTTTCATGTCCTCTTGGTGCTACACATTTATTCCCTTTAGAAGTCATATTTATTTATTACATAAGTTCACATTAGTCTTTACTAGACACTCATGTCAACATCTTATTATAATAGCTCATATGTGTCCATGAGTGAGAATGATCCTTTCACTATAGAAACGCTAGTAAGTGAGTAAACCTTTCACTTTATCATTACATTATAATCATGAGAACTACCTCTCAATCATATAAAAATCTTACCATAGCATGCCTAAATACTTCATAGCTAATTCAAGTGTATAGGGTTTAGGCTTAGGAAACCTTGTCATCAATACCACAACAACACAATAGACATAGCATCATTACTTTCTAAGCAATTCACCTTTCATACATAAGTTCCATGGAGAACCAACCTTCATACCTTTTTGCCCTTCAAGGGAGTTGATACTTAAATCAATCCGACAATGCATCATCAACACATGATATAGGGTAATTCATGAAGCAATAACATAACTACCATCAACATAAACAATTGGTGTAGTCATCATCTTCAACCAATCCACAATATCAAATCCAAGATTTAGGAAATTGAGGAAGAACATGGGCAGAAGGGAATATAAAGTGAACAAAAACAATTACTCATAATTATACACATAATAAACCCTATCTAATCATAATTAATCCATAAAATTCGTTTAGGAAGGAAACATATGTGTAAAAATAAAACCCTAGTTTTTTGGGAAACTTTTGGAAGCTTAGTTTGAGGGGACCTCTTGAGGAAAGGATTCCCAAGAGTGAAATACAACCATAACTTGTTAATCTTCAAAGAATTATGGAATAAAGTTCAGTTCTTCAAGCCCTAGTGAAAGCTTTCTCTTCCTCTTCAATGGAGTCTTGAGTTGAGAGAGTTTGGAGAGAGTTTATGTTTTGGTTTAATGTGTTGAGTTAGAATGACTTGGGGTAATGGGGTTGGGGTCTTATAGTTAGGTTAAGTTAGGTAATTAACTCACTAACAAACCCTCTTAACCCCTAATTAAATAAACAATTGAACTTGGACCCCTAACTAAAAAACTAAAATTCGACCACCAGGGACCATTGACGGCCACCATTGACGCCCCATCAACCAATTGATGCCTCATCAATAAGGGGCACTATTATTTGGTCTACCGGTTCAAGACATACTCTAGAATACCTCATTTAATCTTTCGTATAAGGGCACCTACTTTAGGTCTACCGATCCTAGAATTTCATTCATACACTCATTCAATACATTTAAGTACCAAGTAGCGACAACTAAGTCTACCAACACAAGATACACCATCATTCTATGAAGTCTCTCCCAAGTCCTCCATCATCATATATCAATAACTAGAGAGGAAATACATTCAATCATGTCATTATAGCACCCATAAAAAATTATATAGACATCACATGAGCACCTTCACTTTATACCTTCACATGTACCATATCATGATCATACCATAATTCACCTAATAATGCGACAAGGCCATGTTCATAACGATTATAACAATTAAACACCACCACCGTAAGTGTACCATACCAATCATTGACAATTCAATATCTATTCTATACTAAACAAAGGAATTAGGTCAACTCAACACCTTCCAATAGCCACAATCACACTTCCTTAGCCTTTCCAACAGATTCACAGAACAAGAGATCTTACCAATTACAATGTACATAAGACTAGGCCAACAATTCATCCATATCAATGATCCAACAAAACTCAATATAAATATAAATACTATAAGGCAATGTATGAACAATTTCAACAATGATCAACATATAATTCAATAGCCCATAACAATCTAAATATGAATTCAATACAATTAAGCCATGATCAATTCACCCACTTTAGAGACAAAATTAAGAATCCAAGGAATACATGGGTTCATGGAGATTTTTAAATGTTAAATCCATCAAAACATTTATCAATTCATAAAACATTAAGTTAAACATTTTCATGCAAGAACCCATGCTTAGAATTCGAAATATAATTTCAAGGTTTTTGATGATCTTTGAAAAGCCTTTGGAATTGGCTCCTTGAATGGAAGAATAATCAAGGATGAAATGACCATACCTTAATAGTTGAAATCCCACGAATTTGATGGAGATACCACTGAAAATTCCTCAATCCTAGCTTCAACTTAGCTTTAAGCTTCAATGAAGTCTAGAGAGAATTCTATTTTGACTTGGGGTTTTGATTTTGAAAAGTGAGGTCTAATTTAGGTCTAGGTCTATAAACTAACTTAAAATACTTTAAAATACCTAAAATAACCGTCTAGGACTTAATTAGGACGTGGGGTGAATTTTCTAAATCACCCCTCACTTGGCTGAGACACCTACAAAAATTGCAGGTGTCAATTGACGGTTGAAATGACGGGGCATCATCTGACTTACGGACCGTCCTGCTGGTCCGTGGTTTTGGTCATAGACCCCTCATTTGGGGTATAATCTCCCACAACTAATGTGGAGCCACTCCCCCTTTTTTCAGGGCGTCAAATGACCTACTGTCCGTCATTTAGGGTCGTGGATTGGACTGCTTTGGCAGCTTCATGGCCAACGTTTGGGTCCTCCTCAAGGACCGCTAGGGTGGTCCTTCGAGAGTTGTACCACTAAATTCAACCCTAAACATGGACATCTAGATTTTAGGGTCCCTTCCTATCAATTTAGACACGAAACAACACATAAAACATGCAAAGACACACTAGCACAGAGGACTAGTTTCCAAACATATTGGTCATTCTTCGACATTTGACTTCCAAACTCTTCAAACTGCCTCCTAAATGTATTATTCACCATTTTAACGCCTTATTAAATCTTTATGCACATAAGAGGCTCTAGATTAACCTAGTTCATTTTGATGGTTGTTATAGTTCTCTAGTGAGTTATTCGAGTATCGGTCGTGATCAATGTTGATGACTTGAATAGCGATCTTAATTGAATAAAGTGAATGTGTGTCTACGACGAGGACAAATTAAGTTTCATAGACAATATGTGGACTTTTATCACCTTGTTGTGACTGGATTGTTATGGAATGAAGTCTCTTGTGAGGAACATTGCAAACTAGCTCATCTCATTGGATATTGGTGTCAATGCCTTGTGTGATGAGCTTTCCTTGAACATTGTGTGTGGTGACACCTAGAATTTTCCCAGTTGTTTCGATTGAATAAGTGATGCAAGATCTTGAAATGATCTTAGGCAACAATTTATGTGAGTGAAACAATTTGACAATATACCTCTTTTTGTGTCCAACATTGTGAGATGTACGAACTTTGCTTTAACCCCTTTGAGATTTATCCTTTCTTTGAATAAACTTTGACAATTGTGACCTATCTTTATCTGTTCCCCCATAAATATCAGGAAATGTGGTTTGTTTGAATAGCCAACTTAGGCCAAAAACCTAAGCTGAGGGTTTGGTGAAAAGTGAAGGTAAATCAAGAAGTGTGAAAAATTCCCTTTTAGCAATGATGTTAAAAAATATGGAACCCGTCCATATAAAAAATAGAGAAAGAAACGTAGAAAGCAATAGAAAAAGAATGAAAAAGTTTTAAAAGTTTCTTAAGAAATATGGTATCCGATAGTCCATTGGAAGTTGAATAACGGGGTGAATGCATGAGTAAAATATTGAAGAAAAGGAAGGAAATGATGTTCACACCATATTTAATAAGGGCAGCAACCAGTGAGCCTAAATGATGATACCTTTACGCTCAACCCCATTACAAGCCTTGTAAACACCTTTTTGATCTTGAATGAGCTGACACGAATATTGATTGGAAGATAAGGCAAAACCTATGGATGAAGTCATACATGTGGTCATCTTTGTGAGTGTGAGATTCGTATGTGAATACGGAACTATACATTGTTGAGATGTTGTATGAGTATCGAATCATATTTGTTGTGAGGAAATTTTATTAAGTTTGTTGAGCTTGAACTTGTATTTGAAATATGTATTTTGAGCTTGAGCATTTTTGATAATGGTGAAGTCACAACTTAAATTTTTGAGTGCACATTTGATCATTGCATGATTAATTGAGTTTTGTTGTGTGAATTCATGTTGAATTTTTTGTAGCACTGTTTGAGACATTCATTTTATGCTGTTGAACTTGAGTTTTACTTGAGAACAAGTAAAAGTTTAAATTGGGGGTGTTGATAATTCTGAGATTTAGAATCATTTAGGGTTTTGTTTAGATAGGATTAGCGTCCTCAAATGCTCAATTTGTGCCATGAACTAATGAAAACTAATTGATTTTCAGGTATAAGTTGAGTCTCAAAGAAAGGGAACTAATCGGCAAAAAGGACAATACAAGCTGAAAAAGAGAATGAGAAAAAAGCTGACAATCGCCAAGAGAACTCGGCGACTCGTAAAGTTACCCTTTTATCACCTAAATATATAGAATTTTGAGAATGAAATAGAAAGATATTAGTCGGACTGCATTCCCTATCGGCGATTCGCCGATGGTATCGGTGAAGGACGATCATGTCAACAAAAGTGCTGATCAAGACCAAGGTGATTCAAATTGGCGAACTAAACATCTAAAGGGCGCATCGCAGAAACGATCGGTGATTCCGATATAGGTCGCCTAAAATTACAGTGTGTGAACAAGAAAAAATGAGAAGAAAAAATGTGAGAGGAAAGGACGATTGGTGAGTTGCCGAACGGTCGGCGAAGCCCGACTTTCCTCGCCGATTGGCCCTAAAATCCTCATGTCAGATTTATATAAATTGATCTTCGGAAACGAGAGAAAGCATTTAGAAATTGTGAGGAACAACACAAAGAGAGCCAAAACACTAATATTTTGTTGATATTGAGTAATTTTAGCAAGATTTTTCAATCGGGTATTGTAATATAAAAGATATTATTCTTTTTAGGCTTTCGATTTTAAAATACCCAGTAATGGAGCATGTAGCAGGTTTTGAATTTCTCCCTTTCACAATGATTGCCTACAACCCCAATCTTTGAGGTTTGACAAGGTAACCGGTTGTTGCATTTGACTTAATGGTGTAAGCAATTATTTATTTTCGGTGTAAATTTTAAATGGGTTTGAGTTATTACTGTGGTTTATCTCTTATATTGTATGTTTAGTGAAGTATACCTCAAGCTTTTATGCTTTCTTGAGAGACAAGTATATAACTAACATAGAAACTTGGCATTCATAGCTAGTGGATCATTACGGTTTTAGCTTGAGAAAGTGATACTCCAGATTGACCCTTTGTATCTAGCTAGAGAGAGTAAATTTAATGAGATTATGGGTTGGTCTTCTTATGGAGTGCTTTGAGGTGCGAAAGAACTAAGTGTAAATACGGTAATTGTTCGAGAGAAAAGTGCATTACCTAAAGTCCATCCTATCCATGATGAATTAACATTGTTCATTAGTGATATGCACCCGTTGAGTTGAACTTCACAGTTTGTTAGTCAATCCCCCAAGCATTGTCTTCATATTTGATTGCTCCTAGCTTATTGTTGAAGTGATTTTGTTGTCTAAAAACGTCTCTCTTGGAAAACTGACTACGTCTTCGAGTTTGGTTCATAGTTTGGTAATAAAATTATTCCTCCAGCTGGAAACGTCACTGTTATAACTTCATATAGTCGAATTCAAAATAGAACTAATCTCTATGGAATCTACCCCAACTCATTTAGTTGGGATTTATACTGATTTAAGATCGTTGAACACCTAGAATTGGATGAGGTGTGCTTGAAGCGTTAAAGCAGATCCCACTCGACCCAATATAGTTTCTGAAAAAGAAGATAAACACTTTTTGAAAAGAGTGAGATGGGTTACATTGTTTAACCGTAACATACAATACCTTTAAAATAGTTCTTCACACTTGAAAGAGAGAAATATCATAAATAAATAAAAACAAGAAATGAAAAAATTATAGACCATTAATTTTTTAACATTGACATAAATCCAAAAGGATACTCAGTTTGTGGCGTTGCACTTAGTTTCCTTGATATTCAAAGTCCGATTCAGATCAACTCCTCAACAAAGACATCGTTGATAAGTTTTCCGCTACTCTTAAAAGATATACAATCTTATTCCTTTTACTATTAATAATTACATTGGTGTCAGAGCGAGGTTAATTATTCTATGAGTGAGGTGTTATTTCTTGAATAAACAGTGCTTAAGTGTTGTTTTTTTTTTTGCAAAATTTGTCTTATTGGAAAAAAAATTTGGATCTAGAGAATAGAGAATCTGAGAGTACGAGGGATTCTTACCTTTAAGAAATATTTGTACACAACAATCAGATCATACATAGATCTAATTAGAATATAACTCGCCGTCTTTTGATCTAAATCATACATGTTACTATTGTTCCACGGATCTGATTCTATAAACGAATAATATATTTATTTTCTCCATTGTTCCTTGGAATAACATATCTAGAAAAAAAGTTGTTTCTCCATAATATTGTGGGTCTTTTTTTTCGTTTTGAAATTTGTAGATCTTTTTTTTTTGTGAAAAATATGATTGTTCTAATGAAATTGAAATTTGAAAGAATATACTACTACAATGTGTTTCTTGAAGAGTTGAAAAGTTTTGCACCAGATTAATGATTATTTTTTATTAAAAAAGGGAAAGATTTTATGCATATTTTTTTATTCTTGAAAAAGGAATTAGTGTAGTACAAATACTAAAGTAGTGTAGTACAAGTTGTACTATTACTATTTTTTTTATATGGGAAAAGGTGAAGTCCTCTATTGCTTATATTTTAAGTTTAATTCTATGTGTTCTTTTAAATAGTCATATTAGATTTTTTATTACTTAAATATATAATAAGAACGTCAATAAGATTGGTCTTGATAAGTTCGTTAATCATTCCTTATATTTTTGAAACATTTTTTTGTCTTCTATAAATGATGGTGACATGTGTTCTCACACTTAATGGTTCAACCGTTCTTATTGTTTCCTTTTTTCTATTTCAAACATGGCTGAATGAGAACTCGAATTATTCAAAGTGGGAATTCTCGAAGTCCAGCAAAAGGACAATGTAGAAGAGAACATCATCCTAAGACATGTTTCTGAGGGCATGAAGTCATACGAATTAGTATTCCAAGGGCAACACAAATAAGAAAAGGATTTTGAAGAATTTAAGTGTTTGAAGATGTCCCCAAATATTTCAGCCCATGATTTTATTCACCTCTTTTAATTAAAGTGGGATAAACTGGCTGGTTTTGTTGAAATTTCAGATTGGATAGTCATAGCTTATTTAAAAGACGCTCTTAGTGAATCTTGGAATATTAGATTGACTGGTGTTTATCATGATATTTGATCCAGTCAGTTTTTAGGGTGTATATTTGTTTTCTTGAAGACTTGTGAAAGGATTTTAGAATTTATATTACCTGTATTTTGTTATTGCTTATTCTAACTTAAATATATGAATTATGTAGTTTGTATTTTGTAACAACCCAAAAATAACTATGCGAAGTAATGCTTAAACGTATCTAGAACGCCTACTATTAGACCGGGTTCACACGGATTGATGCGCATAGAACCAGACCTCTGAACCCTTCCAACAGCCAAGCCAACCAACTTGGTGAGTTAGTTAAGCTAGGAAAGGTTGGGTCCAGCCATGTAGGACACCCGAATATGAAGATCTACCCGGATGAGTTTTAACCGGACTTAAAAAGGGGTAATCTTAAGTTTGGAGGGTCTAGGGGTAAAATGGTCTTTTTCCAAGCTAAGGGTAGAATTGTAATTATCCTAAATATTTAATTAATTAATTAATTAATATGGTGGAGGGGCAATTTGGATAGAAAGGGCCGAAATTGACCCTTTGAGCGAAATCTTGCTCCACCCGGGTTCGAGCCTTGGTGGGAGCAATAATTTAATTTAATTTATTTTATATAGTGGATTAATTTAATTAATTAATATTTAATTGCTGATTTATGAAAAAGGAAAAAAATCATATTTTATTTATTAATTAAAGATAAATCCTAATTTGACTAAGTCTCTCCCTAATCTCCTAATCCTAAGTTAACACTCTCACATGTTTCTCACCACTTCTCTCTCACTCACGATCTGCCTTCAACAAGAGAACAAGAACAGAACGTCAAATACAAAAGTTCATCAAGAACTTGAAAGCTAAAAACTCAAAAGAAAAACAAGCTTAAAAATGAAAGGTAAAAATCAATTTCTCGATGGATTTTGCTTGTGGTTTCGGTGGTGAGACATTGGCTTAGTGGGGAAATAGGCAACACGTTGATCACTTTTGAACAACTTCAGGTATGGGTTTTCTTCTCTCTTGGTTCCTTTCCGAAGAGACCCCTAAGTTCAGCTTAATTCCAGTCAAAAAAACTAAGGTTGTCCCCGTTGCATGTCCCTGTCATTAGATCCTTTGAAAGATTTAAAGTATGCGTTGGTATGACTTCTGGTAGATGATTTTAGGGCTGGTTGTGATTACGTGTTTGAATGTGTATTCGGAAATTATGTGAGAAATGAAAGATGTGTTCCGAAAAAGTGAATTATGTTTACTTGATTGTGCATGTGTGTGCCGTGAGTTAGCCATGGTTTGAAGCCTGGATTTTTACATGTTAAAATGTTGTATTTTACGTATATAAATATGTTAAAAGCGTGATGTTCATATGAGTTCAAAGTTGCTGAATTGAATGATAATTCTTGATTGAAAGTAACCTTGAAAATGCACCTAAAGATGTCCCTAAAAACTACTCGAAATGTCTTGATGTTTAATGTGAAAGAGGGTGAGAAAATGGACTGCAAAAAGGTGATTTAAATTCTCAAAAGTAACCATGAAAACTTCCCTAAAGATTTACTAGATGTTACACGAAAATTTATCCTAAATCTAACATCTAAAAGTTGAGAAAATGGGCTGCAAAGAGGGTGAACAAATTTCCAGCATTCTGGAAATTTGTTTTTGGGCAGCTTACTGTAAAGAAAAGCCACGTTTAAAAATAATTTTTAAATGCTTGAGTTCAGTGGGGATTGAACCCAAGACCACACCATATACATGTCATAAAAATTAAATAATAAAATGTGGTAAGGGGGATTCGAAATGGGGTAAAGCTCAAGTGAATAGTTAAGAGAAAAATGAAAGAAAATGAAGTGAGGCGTGTGGGGTTCGAACCCACAACCTCTTGGACGGATGAAGGAGAGAGGAGAAAAATGAAATAAAGAGATAATAAAAATGAGGTATGTGGGATTCGAACCCACAACCTCTTGGCAGAATAGAAAGGTAAGGAGAAAATGTAAATTAAAATAAGGTGAGGCTGTGGGGGTTCGATCCCACACCCTCTTAATCTAAGCGAATAAACCAAGTAAATAAAGGAAAAAGAAAAGAATGTGGGCGTGGGGATTCGATCTTGGGTCCCCCAGGCCGAATTTATTAAGGCAAAAATCAAGAGAAAAAAAAGAGAAAGAAAGTGTAGGTGTGGGGATTTGATCTTGGGTTCCCTAGCCAAGAAGTATGTCAACGAAAATCATAAGGAAAATTTACTAAGTGTTATACAAGGGATTTGAAATAGGGTTCACTTGCCCAATTCCGTATTGACACATAAGTCTTATGTGATTAAATAATTAATGAATGCTGCCTATAGGAATCAAATTGAGACCTTGGCATACTTACAAGATGCATAAGTCTTGTACCACATAATCTTGGGCAATATGAATCACTTAAATGAACTATGAATGAAGCCTCATGGCTTGTGTCTGTGGTCTCATAAGTCCAGCATACGTTTATAAAGAAAGTGAACCTAAGATGTTATGTGATGAATGATGAGACCCCAGAAGGGTTAAGTAAGAGTGTGAAACACACTAAAAGGCCAAGTGCATTGGAATATGATGAAATGAACATTCACGTAAAAAGGGGTGAGTAATTATGAAGGGAAAATGTGCTTAGACTAATGAATGTGGTGAAAACATGATAAGAGGCTAATGTCAAACATGAGAGCAATCTCAAATGAGCCTAAGTAAATTTTACCAAAAGGTACTCACCTATGAGAGTGTAAAGTTAATGAAGAGACCAGTCTCTATGAACACTCTAATGAAAGTTTTAAAGTTAATGCATACTTAATACTAATGATGAGATGATAAATCATCTAATGAGCAATGATGTCCTCATGCTAGAAGCCAACTTCTATGATGTATGAGATGAATGTAATGGAACTTTATACTGAGCAACCATAGGCTAGCTATGAGTGGCGATTCCTTTTTTCGGGAAGGCAGAGGTTCGTGGAATTCTCATGAGATGAGACTGTCCGTCTAGACGGGTATGGGTCTCCTTATATATCCTAGTCTTTGAACCTATGCAGCCAACATAGGGATCTAACAGGGTTCAATTACCTATATACGCTAGCATGTTTTTGGTTTCACTTTGGCCGGTGATTCCACCTCTTTTAGGTGTGGGGTAGACACAGGATTTCATGCAGCTCACATGATCTATGTCGGTTAAAGTTAAAGTTCCCAAAGAAAGAATGAGGCCAGCCTCATGTAATGCACACAATGAAATGAACGATACCAAAGGTGTTTGGGTAGGATAATCAAGAGGTGAACTAGACTTATGTAATGACACTAGGTCATTCTTAGTCATTGCACAGTGAACCCAATGAGAGTCTTAAACTACATCCTAGGTATAGATGGTGTTTACACTTGCCTATGAATGAAATGAAATAAAGTACGTATGAATGAATGAAGCAGACTCTGTGTTTTCTAAACAAGGCTCCCTAGTTGAGGTCCCATATGTTGAGCCCTCATTTTGGGAAGTCCTAATGTTAAGTCCATGATTTCAAGGTCTCATGGCATATGAACGAATGAAATGAAATATGTTATGTGCTATATGCAATATGTTATGTGTTGTGTGCAATATGATACATATGATGATGCATGTTACTCTCATGGCATGACTTTCCTAATCCGATTTTGGCAAGTCCACTGACTTGACTTTCCATAACTCATATCGTTAGGAGAGAGCTATTCTAAATCATGCATGTCCGTGGTGTGTGCTTGCATATACCCATACTTAGTACAAGTGTGTACTAATCCCATACATTTATCTACTTTTAGGTGCAGGTGCAGCTGGACGTTAGAGATTACGAGTCGACGCAGAAGTTATCCGGACGTGGAGCTTTCATCCGGATTTGGTAGGCCCTCATGATTTTGAGGTTGCTTACTGGTTTATTCTATCGTAGACGTAGGCATGAGCTAGTGGAGTATGTTCCACTAGCGTTTTTTTCGTATTTACTTTCAGACGTTGTATTGGTGCCATTTTGACAACTCTATATTTATGACTATATCTTTCATTTGATTATCTTGATTTAGATGGTTGTTGTGAACGCTTATAAGTTTACGTAGATAGTATTATGCGAGATCAATATTTTCCAATATAAAGTTTAAATAACAAAAGTTCAAATTTTCTGCTAAAATTAACCTAGATGAAGTAACGATGACGTATGTAGGCTTGTCTGCGACCTTTGAGAGGTCAACGACACCGGTCTCGTCTGGGGTCTAGATTCCGGTTGTGAAATATTTTTCCAATTTATGTTATTAGACTTAAAAACCCTTGTTATTAAAATCTTGAATATATTAATATACACATTAAGAAATTAGTTTCAAATTTTGGTTGAATTTTTATTTTGTAGATGATGATTGGATGCTTACATGTCTTTTTGATTTTACATTGAATATGAAAAGTTTATGAGAATTAATTTGCTTAAATGTGTATGTCATATGATGATTAAAAATTATTGCCTTATTATATCTCAAAATAGACATGGCATAAAAAGTATCATTGCTGACTTAAACTAAGGGGAAAATTGAACGCTAACAATTACGACATCTGGAATCGTATAATATGGTATGTACCGCAAGACAAAAATGCTCTCTGAGGTATAAATACTGTTTTGAATCAACTAGAAGAGGGTAACACTACACAAAATAGAGCGATCTTGAAGTTTATAAATCTTGGAGAAAGACTCCCACAATACGTGGAATACTAGTTAGTTCTGTAATTGATGATGTCATACATGAATATCTGAGGAATTCCGTACTCCTCATGCTATGTGGGCACATCTGCAAGGAACTTATGGGGGTACGTCTATGATCCGTTTCTGATAGTTGACTATCAAATTTGATAGTTACAAAAAGCGTCATAATAAAACTATCAAACAACACCCTAGGGTGATGTCAAACAAGACATCTCGACTCAAAAGTGTTAGTCAAGTTCTTTAAAAAGAGCAATAAGTTCAGGCAGTGATTCGATTACTTCCCCATAATTGGAAAATTTGAAGGTAAGCTTAACTCATAATGATAGCATCAAAACGTTTTTTGAAGTTGCCCACCATGTTAAACTTGAAGATGAGCATCTTGGTGCTACTAAAGGTGTTTCTAATGCCTCTGTGTCAGAGTCAAGTGGTACAAGATCTTCATTCTTCAAGCGCAAGAAGAATCCTAAAATAAAGGAGAAAGACAAAGAGAACAGAGAAGGAACCTCTAAGAAAAAGAAGAAGCTAAATTTCAAGAACTAAAAAAGGTTTCTCAAAATGAGAGATAACAGCGAAATGAAGTGCTATAATTGCCAATTGTTGGGGCATTTTTCTCGTGAATGTACTACGCAAAATAGTAGAATTTCTTAATGCATATATTTGTGCTACATGTATTTATAACACTCGTTTACTAACTGAAACTTATCCTATATGGATAGTAGACTCAAGATCCACCGACCATGTGAGTTAAGATAAAGAAGAGTTTGTGGATTTTCATCGAGTTTCATCTAAACCAAGGTGGATCCACATAAGAAATAATGCTTAACTGGAAGTCAAAGGTATAGGCACATGCAAAGTGAATTTTTGTGGTGGCCGGTCTTTGATGTTGCATGACATCTTACATACTCCTGAGATTCGATGAAACTTAGTACATGTGTTTGTTCTATTAGCTATTGGTTTTGATTTATATTTTAGTCGTAATGGTTTTAGAATAATTCTAGATAATATTTTATATGGTTTTTGACTTTGTTATGATCGTTTTGTATTGTAATCCTTCAACTTGTTATAACTATTATGCTAACTGTTGTGTAATGAAATGTTATTCAATTAATAACGATGTTCATGTTATTACACGAAATGCAAGATTAGGTCATATAAGACAAGACTGAATGAATAGGTTCGCAAAGGAAGGACGTTTTAGGTTATTTCACCAAAATTGATATGCAAAGATGTGAAAACTATCTAGCTGGAAAGATACACGTAAACCATTTGAGTAGGCTAAAACAGTTAGTTACCACTTCAATTAATCCATGTTGATATTTGTTGTTCAATAAAGGTGATGGCAATATGTGGTGCTACATATTTCATTACATTTTTTATGATTTCACACTCTTTGTTATGTCTATTTGATTTATCATAAATCTAAAGCACTTGAGTATTTTAAAAGATATATGAATGAAGTAGAAAGTCACTTCGATAAAAGCATAAAAACTTTAGGAACCAGTCGAGGACATGAATATTTGTTAAAATAATTTTAGGAATAATGTACATCAAAAGGGTATTATAAAACAGATAACTAAACCTTATACACCTAAAAAAATGGTGTATCTCAAAAAAGGAACAAAATATTATTGGACATGACAAATCAATGGTGGCGCAGAAAAAATTGTTTATCTCTTTTGAGGGTGATGCATTATTTATTACGGCCTACACATTGAACAAAGTGTCTTATAAATCAGTGTCTTTCACTTCTTTTGAACTTTGGATTGTTCATAAAGAAATCTGAAGGATGTCCAATCGTGGAGTTGTTCAACATATATTAACGGTCGTTTTTATGAGTTTGGTAAACTAAGTCCAAATTAAATAAACGAAATATATATATATATATATATATATATATATATATATATATATATATATATATATATATATATATATATATATATATATATATATATATATATATATATATAGATCACTTGAACGCTCCAATGGTATCTGTTCATTGATGAATTGGAGGATGGAAGTATTATTGAAATTGTATCAGGAGATGTTAGATATTTGGAAAAAGATTTTCCCGAAAAGGATGCAATAGATGAAGGTGAGCCTCTATACAAAATGTTGCATTCAGGTAATGTGTCATCAACCATACTTAATAACTCAATGAATCAAGGAATGATTTCTGGTAAGTAGGAGTTATGAATCCAATAATCTTATAAAGGAATATAAGCTTCAATTCCATAATCATACAAGAAAATGTGTACCTAAACGATCTTATGGAATTGGATGAACCTAATTATGTAACTGAGGCTTTGTCAAGCCCTAAAAAGTATGAATGGTTAAAAGCGGGAAAAGAAGAATTAGAGTCCATGAAAACCAACAAAGTCTGGGATCTAGTTGAATTTTCTAGCTAATATTAATCTATTGAAAATAAATTGATTTTCAAAGTTAAACGCAAATTGGATGGTTCAGTAGAAAGAAACAAAGAACAATTGGAGGCAAAGGGTTTTGCTCAAGAAATTAGAATAGATTACAAGGAAAGTTTTTTCACCAGTTGTAGGATTTACCTCCATACAATTACTTTTTACCTACTGTTGCACCGTTTAGATATAGAATCACACTAGATAGATGTGAAGACTAGTTTCTCAATGGAGAATCAAAAGAGGAAATTTAAAAAGAATAACTAGTAGGTTTTATTGTTAAAGGCCAGGAAAAGAGAGAACATGATTGAAAGCACAATTATATAATGTATCTGCATTTTATACAAAAATGTTTTAAAAATAATTTTAAATTAAAAGATAAATGTAACATATGATTGAATAATTGTTGAAATATGGAAAACTATTGCAATGTATGGGATTAGGAAAGATAGAAACAACACAAAAAATGTTACATAAGACATGAAAAGTTGTGCGGAATTAAAATTTTTCACGAATAATTTAATAAAGGAAACATTTTTCATAAAAGACTAAGGAAGTCTCATCATCACAAGTCAATCTTAAAGACATGACATAATATCATAAGGACACAACCCTTTACATTGAAAGAAAATACATAAATAAGAACTTATACAAAACTAACAGAATTAAGAACTATTCCCTCGAATATATGAGGACATACTTTGTCTTGAGAGAATTTTTTCCACACTATGCCTTCTAAACTTCAACCTTGCTTCCAAACCATAGAGAGTATGAGGTTAGTACAAAACAATTTATTAAGTATGGCATATGCAAAAACATGCAAAAAGGAACATTTTAGTAAAAACACATTTTCATGCCAATTAAGTAAAACACTCAAGAATATAGAAGTAAGACAACATAAGAATCACCATTTAACACTTAGAGAAAGATTTTCATAATTTTAACAAAAAGAGATACTTTACAGTAAGCTTTTCAAAATTAACAGTGAATTCTTTTTAACATCTACAGTGAACTATCCCTATTCCAAAATAGTGAACTTCCAAGGCCAAGCAAAGAGGAAGTGAACTCATTTCCGCAGGAGTTTCCCTAACTAAGGTTATCCTAAGACTCACCAAGGTAAGACATGAAGGAAGTGAACATACACCTCCTTACACACCAAAGTGATCCTCAAGACTACCTCTTTTTGGCTTACTCACCTCGGAAGAACAAGCCCCCACTCAATGACAAGACATTAGAAGAACACTCAAGAAACACACCAAGACTTCCTTTTCGGAATTCCTACTTACTGTAATGAGTAGATAGCGTCCCATTCCACCACCTACCCTAAGTAGTACACTCTTTTAGAAGGCTTAGCACCAAGACTCCCCTTTCGGAAGGTCTACTTAGTGTAATGGATAGATAGTGTCCCATTCCACTACCTACCCTAAGTAGTACGTTCTTTTAGGAGACTTAGTTCATTCAATTCATATAAGGCTCACCTAGACTCCCCTTTCGCAATGCCTACCTAGTGCAATGGATAAATAGCGTCCCATTCCACTTCCTACCCTAAGTATTACACTCTTTTAGAAGACTTAGCACTTTCATTACTTTTGTGGGGGTTAACTTACCCCACATAGACCATGAGAGCTGAACATGGAATCCCGATACTTCCCTTATCATAGAAGGGTCCCCTCACTTGCCTAGAGTTAGGTCTTAATTTTAGATTTTACATGGCTTTCCAATAGCTACACCTATGCGGGCACATAGTTAAGGGATAAGGATATTGCTACTAAGTAACTCATTCTCTACTAACGAGGAGTACTCATATCAAGAGGTACATTGGAATACAACTTCTCAACTCATGAAGTGTAACCACCCCTTCTTCATATCCTCTCTGTGCTAGGCATAACTCCCCACAGATTCTCAACATTATAAACTATAGGTTAAGGATAACTAGTGAAACCACATCTTAACTCACGAAGGGAATTCATCCTCCAACCTTTCTTATAAATCTCTTAGGATGTAGTAAGGTTGCTACTAAACACTTCATCTCAACTCACGAAGAGTGTTCACCCCAAACTCCCCTTATTGACTTAACTTAGCTTCATCCATTCATTCAAGTGTGAGTGTGTGTACATGTGAACACACCTTGCACATAAACATCATTTCATTTACATTTCATTCTATACATGCTTAGACCTTCTTTCATCACATCACACACTTTAACTTGCTTCACATAATCATATAAGTCATTTAGACATAATCCTAAGCATACTTTTCATAACAAGCTTCATAAAACACATTAACAAGAGTATCTTCATTTCCATCTTTCTTCACATAATATGCCTTCATGGACTCATTCATAATACACAAGTAATTGCACATTCATACAATTCAAGTAAACACCGCCACCAAGAAGGTGGATCATACCACTCAAGAGCATTCCATAATTAAAGGTAAACAACATAACCAACTTACCCTTTGATCCAAGCTTCCATCCCCTATAACATTTTTCTCAACATTTCATCATAATATAGCTCTTAGGGCAGTAGCTAAACAAAAATAATATCACAAGTAAAGCAAAGCTCAAAGACTACAAAACCAAGCTCATTTAACCCATTTCTTAAGCCACAATTTGATAAAAATCTTTATTATGATTTCATTGAAGTTTTAGCATTGAAATCACCAACTAAAATTAGAAACATCATATTTGAATCATTTGAAACGTTTTCATGCAAGACCCATATTTAGAGTGAGAGATAGAAGAAGCTAGGGTTGAAAAATCCTTTTTTGAAAACTCATTAGAAAGGAATCCTTGAATGGAAGAGAGTTAAAGGATGGATACCATACCTCACATAGAAGAAGCCCCAATGAGTTTTGATGAAGAAAATGACCACCAACATCCCCTTCTAGCCCTTCTTGACTTCTATCTTCCATGGAGACTTGAGAGAGAGGTTTAAGAGAGAGGGGTTTTGGATTTTAGGAAATGAGGTCTAAAATTAGGTCTTAGGGTTTAAAACATCTTAATATACCTAATAAACCCTAAAATAAATGTCCAAGGTCCTTAAAAGACTTGGGGTGAATTTACCAAACACCCCAAGCCAAGGCAGCCTTCCTACAGCTTTTTGGCAGTGTCACTGACGGGACCAACCAACGGACCGTTTGTCCATCAACGGCCCATTGGTGGGGTTTAGTTGGTTGGGACTTAGCCTAATTTGGGGCCTATCTAGCCTACCTTGCAGGTCCTAATGACGGGGCAAGTTGACGGGCCATTGGTTGGACCACTGGCCGTCGTTTGCCCTCGCTGGTGGACACTGCCAAGGCAGTCTTGGGACCTTCTCTAGGTAACCTTGTGGGTCCTAGGTAGGGTCGTACCCGGACGTTAACCACTAAACATATTCGACTAAGTCTTAGGAACATCCCACACAAATTTCAAACAAAACGAACACGTAAAACTCGCTCAAACACATGAGAACACACAAGCACTATCTAAGGCATATCTTTCGAACGTCATGGACGTTCTTGGACGTTTGACCTCCAAAGTTAACCAAACATCACACGCTGCCTAAGGACATCAATATAAATCACTTTAACATAAAATTAACTCAAGAAACATTCATTAATCTCTAGTTCACCTTAGTTCATTTTAGGGTGTTACAATATATATATATATGCATATATATATATATATATATATATATATATATATATATTATATCATACTCTAGCAAGCTCTAACTCCACGAACTTTATTCTTTGGGGGATTTATGTAGTTAGAAACTTCTTAATGCTCCGTATACTATATGATAAAATAATAAAATTTAAATAAGTTTGTGTTGATTGTAATATATACATATTTCTTTGCTTAAATTTAATATTGGGCCATGAGAAGATAGCCGGTACATTTATGAGTTTATTCTTTAAGTAAATAATTATCAATGTTTTCTTTTCACTATAGATTAATCAAAAACTATGCTGGAAACTTGATCACAAGACACGTTCTTTTATTAGATTACAAGAACCTTAAAACTTTAGATAAAAAAATCTATACACAAAAGAATTGAGAAAGCATGAAGGAATTTTGAAGCTTACTGTTATTCAGGTTTAACTTCTTGAACATGTTAAATTGATCATAAATGACCTACTAGAGTATTCACGCCGAAAAGCAATAATGTGTTGGTCCTTTTAGATACCTAGGAAAAAAATAAAAAATAAAATTAGAGTATAGTAATAAAAGAATATGCATAGTGAGAGGTAAACAAATTTATAATAACTTCAAAAATATTTTTTCATTACGAGATTACATAAAGAAGTATAAGCGATCATTGTCAAATAAAGAATCCAACTTGTAAGTTGGGGTCGATCCCTCGAGGAATATTGTTCAGACTTAAACTTAACCCACTATTATATCCATTTATTCAAACTATTTCAGAGAGAAGTAAATAGGGGGGGAGGGGTTTAAGTAAATAACAGATTGTTGATGAAGTAACAAGTAAACAAGATTCAAACTTTGAGTTATCAATATAAGAGATAAACTAGGGTATATTTGTTCCCCACAAGGTGTTAAAGCGGTAATTCTAATAATCATAATTCTTTCCTAGTGTTTTACATGCAAAGTTGGTAAGTTAGGTATCCCTAAGTGATTGATCCTCCAAGTAGGGAATTTCACCTCTCACCTTGGTGCGGCTACGGGTGTATGTTTAACTAACCATTACCTTTACCCCAGATTAGACATCACATCAACGTATGACTTAGTTTTCACCCTCACACCAATTTACATTAGATTATTAGATAGCATCCACTAAATATCTGTTGTTAGTTCTTTTCTCATTAAAAACCTCCTTGGTCTTGCAAGTATCAAGGAGATAAGTTCTAACGCTTGCACTCGTTAAAAATGTTTCTAAGTGAAAGAATTAACAATACATACATAAACACTATTCAAGAATTACATAATTATTGGTCATACTTTGTTACTTGCTCATGGTTCCAACAATCCTAGTTATGGATTTAGCTACTCATGCTTGAAAGAACATAATTTATAATTGTGTAAAAAGAATTCATGAACTGACAAGTAGAATTGATAAAACCTCAAAACTTCAATTGAAATTCAAAGAGAAAATTGTGTAAAACGAATTGTGGAAATAAAATTACTAAATTTTGCAAGTTAATTGCCAAAACACAAAAAACTAAGATTTTACATAATGTCTCACCCCCAAAAGTGAGGATTACAACTCCTATTCATATAAAACAAATCCTAAATTAAATACGAAAAAAATATAAATAGTTAGCAAGACACGGTTTCAAACGACTCTTCGACCTACTATTTGTGGGTCGACCTACGGTCCGTAAGTCCCCTCCATGGCTCAACACTTTTTTCATCGGGTATTGGAACCTTCGACTTTCTGATCTTGATGAATGGGCGTGGGAGATGGACCGTGGGTCAACCTACGCTCCGTCATCTTACTCTGTGGTTCCACACTTGTCAGACTTCCCTGATAGTCCACCTATGATGCATCATCTACGGTCTGTGGGTTGGCCTACAATCCGTCATTTCTTCTGAAACTCACTTCTGAGACAAGGACTTACGATTACCCATCCACATCCCATCAGTGGACCTGCGGTCTACGGGTGGCTCCGTTACTTGTCACTTCTGCTCTATAATATCTCATGTCTTCATAAACCATAATTTAAGCCTATTTCATAAGTGAAACGCAAACATACACATAACATTATTTCTAATACAAAATAGCCCAAGACATAAACAAACTCTAAGTGAAACGCGTAAAAAATATCGTACATCAAGGTATATCAACACCCTCAAGTTAAACATGTGGTTTGTCCTCAAGCAACACATTAACACTCTAAACGACACTTATGTAGAAGCAGGTGTATAAACTCAAGCAATCAGATGTTCTTTTCAATCCATTCCATTTCCTTAGTGCAATTTTTTCATTTAGGCTCAACAAGCTAACTCATGCATATCAAAACATTATATAGATCGACCAATAGACACAATAACATACACTTTTCACAATCACCAAGATATAAACTTTCTAACAATGTAACCAGTGCCCTCACTTCAAAAGATATCCTTTTTCCACACAAAACAGGTATGAATTTCAAGTTTAAGGATTCATTCGACACTCACGCTCAGAAGTAACTTCATGTACATTTTAGTGTTCAATACCATAGGCTTGCCCTTATTTTCACTTCTTAGACTCTCAAAAATAGTCACTAGGATCACTATAGGACTTTCTTAGTTTGTAGCATAGGGTCAGGTAGGATATACTTTGGTACTTTTTAGTGACTTTCTGCTCTCATTCAAATTACATTGGCTTTTTCCTCTTTTCTCAACTAATTCTTCACATCTTTTTATTTTTCTGCTCGTTTCCTTTATACTCTTTCGCACATATGTCACTTTTGACTCTTTAGCTCATATTTTTCACTTTTTTTATTCTTCTTTTACTTCATTTTTCTTTGTTTCTTTTAGAACTTTTGTCACATCTTTCACTATCTTTTTCTTTTATTTATCTCTTTTCAACACAAAACTCTTTTCATACCGTTTTGCTTTCGGTTTCCATTTTCCTATCCACCCTGAACTTATGTATTTTTCATGAGTTGAGGTGCACAACATCTGATGTCGGACCATCGCCAAGATAAAGATAGATTCTTGAATTATCCACCCTCAACTTAGGCTTTTGTCATAAGTAAAGGTGCACATGTCCAAGGTGGGACCGTGGCCGAGACAATTATTTTAGGTAAGGTGAGTTAGGTGCATTGAAAGAAGTTGTATACATTGGGCTCAAACATTTGGATCAAAGGAAATATTTGTTTCTATTGGTTGAATCATTTAGACTTGAGTGGACTAATTTGAAGAGGCCTATGATCATTTTTGAACTTCTACTTAGATTATCTTAGAAGGAACAAAAGGTTAAGTTCTAGATTGGTACATACTCTATGAATGTTCAACTTTTCTCACACACACTTAGAACATTGTTTCATTATCAGATTATTTGATTACCTAGTTCAAGTTTTAGCTTAAGTCATGGGGACAAATCGGTTCCTTATCATGTCATATTGAGATCTAACACATTCAACTCATCAAGCCTAATTATCTAGCACATTTCAAACTTTTTGGACGGGTATAAATTTTTCATGGTTTCTATGCCATCATACTTTCATTCTTCTACTTACTTATACTCATAGAAGCCTAAACATGTCGGTTCAACAAAAAGTAAAACAATTTCTTAGTGAAAAGAGCATAGGCAAGAAAACCCAAGAAAGGAATATGAGTTAGGTTACTTAGACTTCAACCTATCACTCACAATCCATTTACCCCACCCCTAACAAAATAAGGTGCAGTTTCCCCCGATGCACAAAAATCAAAAGTAAAACATAGGGTGAAACAAACATGTGGCGAATATGCGCCGAAGACTTCTCAAGAAGTGGGTGGGTCTGGTTTCCCTGAGCCTTATGGATCAATACTAGGGACGCCATCAGTAACACCCTCACTAACTAACGTACAACCATCAGAAGTGCTCAAACTGCCAGATAGGCCAACATCCACCTCAAGGGCCTATTGTTGTCTCCTATCCTCAACAAGTATAGATGCCATTTAGGCCTCCTCTAAATGTTGGTGCTGCTTCTTCCTTAATCGTCGAACCTCCTTAGTGTCAAAAGTGTGGTCAGAGCGGGGTTACTTCCCAACAGCATGGGAAGAGTCTGTTAGTGGCCTAGTATTACAAAAAAGAGCATTCACCACCACCCCATCCTCAGGTACCATAGGGGAAGACTTTCATTAAGTTTTTGTGTGGTATAAGAGTGCCGCAACATCAACAAAGAGGCCACCTAACTCCTCTGGAGGTTGTCACAGCAATGATCGAGCCTTGCCTCTCTAGGACTCGCAACTCAAAAGCATCCTAGCACTTACGAACGACTTGAACCTTCTAGTCCATCATGTGCTCCATCTTCGCGTTAGACTTCGCAACAGAACGCTGCATCCATGGCCTTATATGTTGAAGCAAAGAGGTCATCTATGATTGCATCTTATGGACTCGAGCAAGAGAAATGGGAGTAGAACCTTAAGAGGGTGTGGCTCGAGATGATCACGGGTACTTTCTAGTGGTAGTGGAGGGTGGAGCCTTTGCTTTAGTTGGGGATGGAATAGTAGAGTCATCACCTTTGACCTGCTCCACATCAACAACAAGATCTACAATCAACGGAAAAAACATAACCTAGGGTTCTCTCCAAGATGCAATATGGTTGGAATCATCCGAATGAGGTCGATATCAAGAGTATCGATCATATCAAGCAACTGGTTACAATGCCAAACGCAAAAAGAAGCATCCCTGCAGATCTGGAAAATCAGACACGGGACAGGTAGGGTGGTTGTGGCCTTAAATGCCACTCGGTGATCTCTATGATTAGAATGTGTGCGAGATCAATCTCAAAACCCTCCGTAATGGCTGCCAACATCACGACCTAGTCCAATGTAACCACATTGCCCACATAAGTCGAGGCAGTCGATTCAGGACCAACAACGAGAAGAACTTTATAGCGAAGCTTAGTTTAACCTTCTTAATACCTTGTCTAGGCGTCCGAACCCACTCAATGCTCTCTCCATCCACAACAATTTGTCGTGCTAGACACCTCATAAGTGCCTCCCTCTACTCAACATCTTTCTAGAGGAACCCATTATGGATAATTCCCATTATATTGTCATATTCTATATTTTACTATATTAATAGGTAGAATGTGTTATGGGCAATATCAAAATCGGTGAATGGTGGTCTCCAAGATGTCGACCAGAAACAATCGCACCAAAGTGGACTAAAGAAGAGGCTGAGTTGTGGTGTTGTCCCGTTGAGCTATTGAATTCCGGATGGTGGCAGCATAGGACACATATAACTCTCTGGTAATCGCCTCAATGTTGGTCCCAGTGCTCCGTGCCATCCTCTCAAATGTGTGTCTCTTGAAGATCTCCTCAGTAGTTGGTATAGTATGAAAGTTTCCTTTAAGGACCCTCTGCTCTTCATTAACAATCAAAGTCATCCTCTGATGATCATTTAGCATAGTTCAATTCTCATAAAAATGAAAAATGGCTCACAACACATCATGAGTTCGACTCATCGGCCTTAAGAGCAGGCTCAGTGGAGCCAGGGATATTGCCTGATCTATCGTGTTTAGAGAAGAATCACTGTTGCCACTAGTGCTAAAGCCGGGCTGTGAGGTTGTCTTTGATTGTGTCTATCCACCCCTTGTGAGCCCGTTCTCAAACTGGGGGCAGTGGCCTTATCACTGGTACGCATCACCTGTTGGGATTGTCTTCTAGTGACTAGTGGTGCAGTGGGGGAACCTCTGTGGTAGGTGGAACATATTGAGGGTCGCTCTCTGCGTCAATCAACCGAAGGGAGGGGGTGACTAATTTAGGCCCCCTCATTCGTAAGTAGGAGTTTGCTTTGTAGCCATGGTCATGTGGAAGATATTTTAGTACAAAAACAAGGAAAAAACATATGGAAGAATTTGAGAACAAGATTCAAATCTAGAGAAAAACTCCAAACAATTCTCACAGTGACTGAACTCTTGACCCACGGTGGGTACCTACGGTCCGTCGATGAAATGATGACTAGTGGGTCCCTTCCGTAGGACAGGTACCCCAATTTGGGTCTTTGCTGTGGGAACCATAAATGTGTAGAACGGTACATTGATTAAATGACGAGCCATAGTCCACATTGTGGTTTTATACATATACAAATTTTATGTGTGACTGACCCACGGTCCCCTACATACAGTCAGTATGTTGACCTACGATCCGTGGGTGGAGGTCGTGGATCACTTCTATGCTAGGCATCATCTTTTATCATTTGTTCCAACCATAATTTCAACATACAATCAATTAGACTAAGCCTATACATTCAATTCAACATATATTTTTGTAGTTCATCCTGCTTAGGGTCGTGATAATCAATTTCATTCACATTCACACAAAACCATTATTGGAACAATCCTAAGTCAAAACATCCAATTAGACCTCTTAATTGATTTAGTTGGCTAAAATTTATAACCCACTCACATACCATCACTCCAAGGATGTTTTTGACTACAAATCAACATTCGAACACCTTATTTACAACCCAAGGTCAAGTTAATTGTTGTTATTTCGATATGAAACTATTAAATATTCAAAGTTTGGGAGAAATAAACTTACATTACAAGTAATCTGTCACGACCGGGAGCACCCCTAGAAGTAACATGGCGTACTTGACCTCTCGGAGGCCTTGTACAAGCCCATAAACATTATTCATCACATTGTTACAAGAATTTAGAGGAAAACTTAAAACTTTTCATAGCACATCATATGTTTGAATATCACTTCACACACACACACACATACACACACACACACACACACACACACACACACACACACATATATATATATATATATATATATATATATATATATATTTCATAGTTAGACTCTAAGTGTCTTTTGTCATCTTAGACTCAACATCAAATAGAGTATAATAGGGACACCACCCTTAAAAACATAAAAGCATAACCTATACTATTATATGAACTTAAGAAAATGACATTTGGTCCTTGAATCTTTAAGTAACCCATTTGAACTTGGGGATATGAATCCAAGCTCCTCATTCTATGAAAGGTCCTCTAGTCATCACCACCTACACTTTATGTAAAAAGATGAAGAAGAATGGTATAAGTACAAGAATACACTAAATATGATAACCATGCAAAAACATAAATTAAAGAGGACATTTAGTTAGAAATCATGTATCATGTCTTTTTCGTAAAACTTAATGAACATTACTACAATAGACATCATATAGTTCAAATACTTCATATAGACATAAATATCACTCATAACAATACTTGGAGCCATTTTATTTCATTTAAGACACATTCATTAAGGCACATTCTACACATAAGAACCATCACCTAAGATAACCTCCAAATCTCACTAGTACAATGTACAAGTAGCATCCCATAATACTACTCACACCAAGTGATCCTAGGATGTCACCCTAGACTTAGGCACAACTCATTCAATAACATACCACATATGCACTTAACCTTAGACATAAGACCAACATACTTCATTAATGGTCACATAAGAACTCTTTCATTCACTACATCTTTGTCATAACTCATTTAGTTCATATCATAGGTAAACCACCCTCACAACCCCTTCACAAGCTCACTTGTGCAATGTACACATGGAGTCCCATACCCCCATATATACCAAGCAAATCCATTTAGAAGCCATAAGTGTAATTCACATGCATAATAATAATTCATGTATTGACATAAGCAAAGTCAACCTTAACATGCATTCATACTAATCATACATAAACATAAATCCTTATTTCATAAAGAAACCTCATCATAACTTTCCTTAGAGTTCACTTGTGCAATGTATTAGTAGGGTCCATAGTCCTACCTACACTAATTAGTACTTTAAGGAACCATGACTAATATTCATAATCTTATCTTAGTTCATTTCTTAACTTTTGGGAGATAGAGCCATAACCGACATAGACCGTGTGAGCTACATGGAATCCGGTGTCGTACAACCCCACACCGAAAGAAGGCGTTCTACTTGCCAAGGTAGAACCATACATAATATCTATTCTAGTGGATCCACTAAGCTAAGACCTACGGGGGCACGTAGTTATGGACAAAGGATATTGCTACTAGAAACCTTGACTAGCTAACGTGGAGGTTTCCATCTCATGAGACAACATCTATGTTGGTAACCCGGATTTGCTAATGTAAAGGTTCTCTTGTGGGAAGCCGGACTTACTAAACGTGAAGCCCCAACTCTCATTTTTCATGTTCACTCGGTGCTAAGCTTAAACTCCCTTTCTAAATATCTTTTAGCCTTTATTAGCATTATTTCATAAAGTAGGGTTTAAGGATTTGCTCCCTCATACATCATATAGCTCAAATGTTTCTAAGATGAGAACAAACTTTCATCATAGAACCTATATTATGTGATAATTTCCTTTCACATAATTCTACCATTCATACAATCATGTGTATGTGTATATATATGAGACCTACTTTCACATAAACACCTGTAGGCACACATCCTCATAATTCATTAATCATATACTTTACATGCATAGTAATAGGTAATAGTGCATAGGAGAACTATCCTTTCCTTAGTCACCATGAATCTATCCTACTCATAGATATTCATGAGGTGTGTGTACATTGGTCAACATGATCACATAATGGCAACAACATAGTATTGAGGCAACCACACTCTAAAGATTACAACCATGCACAACATCCCTCAAGTCTTAAGTCACACATATATAGAGTATTAGGGATTATAGACTACACACACTCACATTACATCATAGTAGACAAGAACATACTCAACCTTTGAATTGTAAACTCCTAGCATACTATGATCACACATTCATATAGGGATACATAGGTAGGGGGTCATTCTATAATGGCATTCATAACAATAAAACATATAGACCATACCTAACCCTAACATAATCATCCACATGTAGGAAACATCATCAATACACCTATAGCATGATGATGGCATTGGAGAATACACACTCCTTCACAATCATGATAATTATCACATTGAATCACTTTATATTTATTGCCTTCAAGTCCATGATCACAACACATAAAGAATGACAAGAATGTAAACACCACCACCATAATTGGACTATACCAATCAATACAATTCAATGTCAATTCTATACTAATTGAGAGATCTAGGTAAACTCACCAATTCTCCAAGCTATGATCGTCATTGATCAATCTCCAAAAATTCATAACCAATTTAAAAACATAAAAATAAAAATAGACAATTCAACATAATCAAATCATAATTCAATTAACATGGAATCAAGATCATAAGACCCACGTTATAAGATAATTTGAGAAATAAGGAGGATCAAGGATTCTTCATGAAATTGGATGTAAAATCATCATAAAATCAGTGATTAATCATGAATCCATCATTAGAATGCTTTTGAAATCAATTTGACAATGAACTCATGGCTAGATTGAAAGATAGGGAATTTGATCATGAAATCTCTTTGAAAAACCTTTGAAGGAACTCCTTAGATGGAAGATTAACTAAGAATAAAGGATTACCATACCTTACTATATGAGAATCCTACCAAATTTGGAGAAGAAAGCACTTGGAATCCATCTCCCTAGCTTGTTCTTGAGCTTGGTCTCCAATAGAGATTTTGGGGGTTTCATATTTGGGATGGAAGGTTTAGATTTGAAGAATGAATTCTAAAATAGGGTGTTATGTTTTTAATCAAATTATAATACCCAAAAATAGGTAAAATAATTGTCCATGCTTTAGTTGAAACGTGGGGTGAATTTCCCAATCACCACTTGACTTAACCGTGTCTAGGCAAATTGTTGCAGGACCAAACGACGACCCCAACGACGGAGCATCGATAGAGTGACGGGCCGTCCTGCACTCCGTCATTTGGGATAGAGACTCCAACATCTGGGGTCTGAGCTCCCATGCCTAAATGTGAAAAACGCCCCCAATCGACGGGGTGTCGACCAGACTACTTGGCGTGGATGCTAGGCGTCGTTTGACACTGCCTAAGCAGTCTTTTTGCCAACATTTGGTTCCTCCTCCAGGACCCTTAGGTTATTTCTTGGGGAGTCATGCCCAGACATTTAGATCCTAAATACGTTCATCTAGATGTTACGAACCTCTCCTGTGAATTTGAACTCCAAACAACGCGTAAAACATGCAAAGGCACACTAGTACGCTTAAAGGCTAACTTTCGAACGTCTTGGTCGTTCTTGGACGTTTGACTTCCAAACCTCTTCAAATCGACTATACGAGCTGTGACACACTTAATTAACATGTTATTAACTCTATAAGCACATGTGAGGCTCTATATACCTTAGTTCATTTTGAGGGTCTTGACATAATCAACAATAATGAGTGTGTGATCGGCTTCAAAAACACCTAGAACAATGTGGACAACGAACTTGGACCGTGAGATCACTTGGGGAAGAAGATGGGAGTGATAAGGGAAAAAGAAGATAGAATTGGAAGAGAAGAGTGATGGTATGGGGTGTGAGTAATTGATTTGGGAGTGATGTAGGGGAATTGATTTAGGAATATTGGCATTTAGAGGGTTGAAAAATGGTTGGGATGGAATTTTTGAAGTGGGGGATGTTTTTGAAAGTGAAGGGTCAAATTAACTAGGGTTTAGGTAGGGTCATGCAGAACCTTATCTTTGGACCCATAAGACCCTATTGACGGTCCATGGGCTGACCTACGGACCGTAGGTTACTATGACACTTAGGGAAAAAATAGAAACCATACCTAGAATCTACGGACACCATCCACGGTTCGTGGATTGAGCAAAGACCGTCGATGGGGTCCGTAGACAACTGTACAACTTTTTCTATAGATTTTTCCTTTTCGTCCCTATACACATATTAACAATTAGGACTTCCTTTTTCCGTGTCCAGATACTTTATACACAAAGATACTATTCTATATTTAGCAAATACTAAAACATAAAAATAAACATGTATCGAAAGAGCTACAAAAAATAAAAAGAATGAAAAAAAACTCCTATATCAAAAAGTAAAACCTATAGTTGGATAGATTGTACATCTTGGGTTGCCTCCCAAGAAGCTCTTGATTTAACGTCGCAAAATGATGCAAGGACCTCAATTACTCCGATTTCATCAAGATAATAAGCCTCAATCACTTCTAGCACACTCTCCAATTTCCCATGTAGACATTGATCCTATGCCCATTCACGTTGAACCTCGTTCCCTTCTTATTCTCAAGCTCGATTGCTCCATGTAGAAATAATTGAGTGACTTTGAATGACCCAGTCCATTTGGACTTCTGCTTGCCAGGAAACAAGTGCAACCTAGAGTTTAATAAAAGCACCAGATTACCCACAATAAATTCACGCTTTTCAATCTTTTGATCATGATACTTCTTCATCTTATCTTTGTACAAGATGAACTTTAATATGCTTTAAGTCAAAACTCATCAAGCTTATTCATGTCATTAAACCTTTGACTCGATGTGGCATCCCAATCCAAATTAAAGTTCTTTAGCGCCCACATTGCTTTATGCTCTAGCTCTACAAACAAATGACATGACTTCCCACATAATAGTTGGTAGGCATACATACATATAGGAGTCTTGAATGTGGTGTGATAGGCCTATAGAGCGTCATCTAACCTTTTTGATTAATAAGTTATGTTGGCGTTGATACTCTTTGAAAGGATTTGCTTTATGTCTCTATTCGACACATTAACTTGCACACTTGTCTGCGAATGATGTGGAGTGTCTACAGTGTGAAGAACTCCATATTTCTCTAGCAATGACTTCAACAACTTATTACAAAAGTGACAACCTCCATCGGTGATAATCTCCCTAGGTGTACCAAATCTGGAGAAGATACTCTTTCTCAGGAAAACGGTGACACTATTTCCCTCATTGTTTCAAAGTGCAATTGCTTTCACCTATCTCAGTTAATAG
This sequence comes from Solanum sitiens, assembly GCA_016801875.1. Classification (NCBI taxonomy): domain Eukaryota; kingdom Viridiplantae; phylum Streptophyta; class Magnoliopsida; order Solanales; family Solanaceae; genus Solanum; species Solanum sitiens. The sequence goes on from JABWTJ010000019.1 coordinate 1,873,132, forward strand.
TCAATCGCAACAAGAATATACTTCATCCCATTTGAACTTAAAAACACACACATAAAGTCAAGCCCTAAGCATCAAATAACTCAATCACCAGTATCAAATTCATAAGTAGCTCCTGCTTCTTTAAAATTCCTCCTTCGCCTTGGCAACAATCACAAGACATGGCAAGTATCTTGTTGGATGGTAAGCTAGTAATACCCACACTACAAAAAAATTTGAGCAGTTCGAATACCATTATGGTGCCCACCAACAGTCAATGCATGTCATGCCTCTAGTATACCCATCATCTCAACCTCGAGCACAAAACGACGAATAATTCCAGCAACATAAATACGAAATAAGTAAGAATCATCCCAAAAGAAATTCTTCACATCATGCATAAACTTTTTCCATTGGTGAAATGAAAAATCCAATGGAACGAAATCGCTTTCCAAGTGGATAGCAAAATCTGCAAACCAAGGAATAAGATCATAAGAAGCAGCAAATACCTACTTATTTGGGAATGCATCATTGATTTCATCCCCATATCCTAACTTGATCATAGCTTCCTCCTCAAATCTGGAGAAATGCTCGGCAACCTGATTTTCCGTACCCCTTCTACCCTTGACCTCAAAATCAAACTCTTGCAGCAATAATACCCATCTAATCAACCTCGATTTTGCATCCATTTTAGACATCAAATACCTCAATGCAGAAAGGTCAAAATGCACTATGACCTTAGTAACAAGAAAGTAGGATTGAAATTTCTCGAATGCGAAAACTAAAACAAGGAGTTCCTATTTAGTTACAGTATAGTTCTTTTGAGCTATACTCATAGATTTACTGGCATAGTAAATTGGATTAAGATTCTTCTATCACCTCTTTCCCGATACTACCCCAAGCACCACCCCACTAGCATAACATATCACTTTAATTAGTTCCCCCGAATCTGGTGAAATAATGTTATGTGGTGATACTAACTTTGCTTTCAACTCTCAAAATGATCTCAGGCAAGCGTCATCAGACTCAAGCTTGCACTAACAGACCCTTAGCCAACGTTACAAGCTAAGAAAGTCCTATCATGATCATAGCGATTAGTTTGGAGAGTCTATGAAGTGAAAATCAGGCAAGCCTATAGTATTGAGCACTAACTATACATGAATTCACTTCTGTGTGTGAGGGTTGAATGAATCCTTAAACTTGAAATTCATATTTTTGGTGTATGAAAAGGGATATCTTTTGAAGTGAGGGAACTAGTTACATTTTTGGAATGTTGGTACCTTGGTGATTGTGAAAAGTGTATTTTGTAGTGTCTATTGCTCGATCTATGTCATGTTTTGATCCTCATGAGTTAGATTATTGAGTTTAAATGAAACTATTTGCACTAAGGAAATGGAATGGATTGAAAAGGTTAGTGATAGCTTGAGTTTCTATGTCTGCTTCTACATAAGTGTTGTTTAGAGTGTTAATGTGTTACTTGAGGACAAACAACAAGTTCAAGTTGAGGGTCTTGATATACCATGATTTTAATATATTTTTTATGTGCTTCACTTAGAGTTTGTGTGTCTTCGACTATTTTGTATCAGAAATAATGTTTTGTGTATCATGTTTGCAGGAAATAGGCTTGTATTGAGGTTGATGAAGATGCAAGATGAAATAGAGTAGGAGTGACCACAAACGGAGCCACTCACTGACCGTTGGTACAATGAAGGACCATGGATGGGCAGTTGTAAGTCCTAGTATGAGAAGTGAGTTTCAGAACTAAAAGCAGATACTAACAAGACATACCATAACACAACCCACAGACCATAGGTGATGCATCGTAGGTGGACCATCAAGGAAGTCTAACGTGTATGGAACCACGGAGTAAGATTAAGGACCATAGGTCGACCAAAGGTTCATCCTTCATGTACGTTTATCAAGATAAGAAAGTTGAAGGCTTGAGTACCTAATGAAAGTTGTCTAAGTATTGAGCGACGGAGGGGACCCGCGGATCGTAGGTCGACACACGGTCCATAGGTCGAAGCATCGTTTGAAACTGCGTCCTTTCAGTTATTTCCTTATTTTGTTTCCTGTTTTATTTACAATTTGTTTTCTATAAATAGGAGTTGTAATCCTCGTTTTTGGGGGTTAGACATTATTCTAAACTCTTAGTTTTTGGTGTTTTGAAAATTAACATGCAAACTTTAGTAATTTGATTTCTCAATTTGTTTTACACAATTTTCTCTTTGAATTTCAATTGAAGATTTTGGGTTTCATCAATTTTACTTTTAAGTTCATAAAATTTTACCCAATTATGATTGTGTTCTTTCAACCATGAGTAGCTAAATCCATAACTCGGGTTGTGGGAACCATGATCAATTAACAAAGTATGACTAATAATTAAGTAATTCTTGAATAGTGTTTATGCATGTATTTTTAATTATTTCTCTTAGAAGTATTTTTAACGAGTGCTCACATTAGAACTCACATCATTGTTACTTGCCGGACCAAGGGGGTAGTTAATGAGAAAAGAACTAACAACAGATTTGTAGTGGATGTTATCTAATATTTTAATGTAAATTAGTGCAAGCGTGAAAACTAAACCATATATTTATGTAATGTCTATTATAGGGTAAAGATAAGGGTATGTAAAGCATACACCCGTAGCCAGACCATGGTGCAAGGTGAAATTCCCTACTTGGAGGACCAATCACTTAGGGATACCTAACTACCAACTTTGCATGTAAACTAGTAGGAAATGATAACTATTATTAGGGTTACTGTGTTTTGAGCATGTGGGGAACATATATACCCTAATTTCTCTCTTATATTGATAACTCAAAGTTTGAATCTAGTCTACTTATTACTTAATCAACAATATGTTACTTAATTACTTACAAATCCCCCTTTTTATTTACTTGTCTCAGAAATAGTTTGACTAAACGGATATAATAGTGGGTTAAGTTTAATTCTGAATCATATTACTCGTGGGATCAACCCCAATATACAAGTTGGGTTCTTTATTTGACAACGATTGGTTATACTTATTTAGGGAGGTGTAATTTGCACATACGAAAGTTTGGCGTTGAAGTCGTGGAATATGACTTATAGATTATTTATTTATACATTATTGAATTTAGTCAAGTATTTCCCCATTTTATGTTTTTCTTTTGTATAATTTTCTACTCTAGAGTATGCCAAGTACACGGAATCAAGGCGAATCTTTGACGCCCTATGACCCATACTTGAATAAGACTTTGAGGAGAATAAATAACCAAGGGGTACTAAGCAATACATTTTGAAAGGGTCTAGGTGATGGAGTTCAGTTGAAGCCTCCTGGGTTGTTGATGTGGCTACTCAGATTCTTGATGATAATCTACTCGAAAACCTAGAAAGGGTGAAGCATCTACCAGCACCAAGGCTTCATGATAATTACCTCGTAGACTACAATACAACTGAATTTGAGGATCCTATTGTTCTACCACCTCTAACTCGAGGGAACACATTTGTGGCTGATGCAAATGCTTACAGAACAAGGGGTGTTTGCTAGTCTAGCTTCTGAAGATCCGTATTGTCACATAGCTAAATTGAGAGGTGTCAACAGGAGTTGTGTGGGGTGATTGAAATTGGATATGGGTGTTATAGTTTTGAGAGTTTTCCCTCTGTCATTGGCAGGTGATGCTGCAGTGTCGTTGTAAGGGATCCATACAATTCAATTCATACATGGGATCAATTGCACAAGGTGTTCATGGAAAAGTATTTTTCTGTGTCTAAGAAGATGATTTACAAGGATAAACTGAATAACTTCATAGCAGTACCTGGAGAGTCCGTAAGCAATTCATGGGATAGGTTCACTATGTTCATTAGAACTGTTCCGAATCACCAAAATGAAGATGAGTAATTGAAGGAGTACTTTTACCAAGGACAAGATGAAATGGAAAGGTTGTGCTTGATACTTTTGCTGGAGGATCATATGGTTAGTGCACTTTTGAGGAGATCGATAAAAAATTAGAGACGCTTTCCCGACATAATAAGGAATAGAGTACTGGAAAGGCTAATAGTTTAAGGAACACGTTTGCGGTTCAAACTACTCCAAATAAAGCAAATGATGACATTCGTGAAGAAATGGCACAAATGAGGACAAAAATGGGTGTGGTGTTAAAACATGTGAGTGGAGGTGTAGAAAAGGTGAATAGGGTAAACTACCTAACTAGATATCCACCACCACTAGTTGAGGAATGTTACTATGAGGAAGATACATATTAGGTGAATGATCAAACGAGGGGTTCTCGGACAAACACCCAAGATTTCCACTCGGCTAATTGGCGCCAAGGTCAAGGAAATACATGTAGGAACTACGGCAACTACAACTGTGAGGGAAACTATGTTCCGATGGGAAGTACAATCGTGATAACAACTACAACCGCAATAACTATGGCAAAAAAAATGATCGAGGTGGGCCCTATATTTCACCTGCTAGAGAATCCAATAATAGAGAAGCTGGTGGTAGTATGTCGCATATTGAGGATATAATGCAAAAGATGATGACGAGGTTTTGATGCAACTAATGAGAATGTGAAAGAGTTGTGAAATGACTTGTCTAGAATTGGTCAAAAAGTTGATGCTATGTTGTGTGAATCAAGCAACTTGAGAAACAATTTAGTTAGTTGTCCTTTATTGTGAATCCACGTCAGCCTGGCACACTTCCAATAAACACCATCCAGAATCCAAAGAATGATGGGCATTGTATAGAAGTCACTACTCGCGGAGGTAAGAAAACCATTGATCCCCTTATGTCATTTGAGGTTGAAGTTGTGAAAGAAAAATATGCCCATGAGATTGAGGTTACTCGAGCGTCGAAAAATGCTACAAAGAAAGAAGCATAAGTGACCCAAAAAGTTGTTCCCATGCCTAGGCATCGATCTCCATTCCCACAGAGATTGGAGAAGAAGACTAAAGAAGGAAAATACTGGAGGTTCATAACTATGTTGAAACAACTTTCCATCAATGTTCCTTGCTACAAGCTTTGGAGCAAATTCCAGGTATGCAAAGTTCATGAAGGATTTGGTGACCAAAAAGACTATCAGTTTTGAGGATGATGAAAGGTTCCAACATTGTAGTTCCATTGCTATGGAATCACTAGTGCAAAAGAAAGAGGATCTTGGAGCTTTCACTTTTCCTTGCATCATTGGGATGTTGCATTTTGCGAAGCCTTTATGTGATTTGGGTGCCAACATTAATCTGATGCCATTGTAAATCTACAAGAAGTTGGGTTTAGGGGCTCCAAAAATGACTTATATGCGCCTAATCATGCCTGATAGAACTGTAAAGAAGCTCATTGGTGTTCTCCAAGATGTCCTTGTGAAAGTGGAGTCATTTATTTTTCTAGTGGATTTTTTTATACTTGACTGTGAGGTAGATTTTGAGTTTTCCATCACCTTAGGGAGACCACTCCTTGATAATGGCGTGCCTTAGTCGATATAAAAAGAACACAGGTGAAGTTTCGACAAAATAATGAGGAGGAAACTTTTAATAACTGTAGGTCTATGAAGAAGGAAATAAATCTCAAGTCAGTATCAGTGGTTAATCATATTATTGAGCGACGTTCTGAAGTGTCTATTGAAGAGAGGTATGATGTTGATGCACTGGCTGCAATAATGATGACTTTTGACGGTGATGGTATTGAAGAATAAGATGAATTAGTTGCTGCACTTGATAGCTTCGAAGTTCGTTAAAAACCAAAAAGAATTGGAGCTAGATATGAAGAATCGCGATTGTCCACCCGCAAAACCGTCTTTCGAAGAAGCTCAAAAATTGGACATTAAGGCTCTGCTATCGCATTGTAGGTATGTATTCTTGGGGAAAGATGGTACTTTTTCGGTAATCATTGCAGCAGATTTGAGTGAGGTACAAGTAAAGGCATTGGTTTGTGTGCTGAAAAGGTTCAAGCGGGCTATTAGATGGACTATTTCGGACATTTTTGAGATTTCTCCAGGCATTGTTCTCATAAAATCCTACTCAAGCACAACAGAATGACAAGTACTGAGAACCAATAGAGACTAAATCCACCTATACAAGAGGTAGTGATAAAGGAAATTATCAAATTGTTGGATGCTGGAGTCTTATACCCCACTGCATATAGTACTTGGGTCAGCCCTATTTAGTGTGTACCTAAGAAAGGTGGGAATATTGTGGTTCCTAATGCAAAAAATGAGATTGTTCTGATGAGTCCAGTGACAAGATGGAGAGTATGCATGGACAACATCAAGCTTAATGTTTAGACAAAAAAAGATCACTTCTCGAAGTCGTTCATGGATCAAATGCTATCTTGCTTGTAAGGGTTTGTTTTGTTTGTTGATGGGTATTCGGGCTATAGTCAAATCTCCATAGCTCCGGAAAACTAAGAGAAGGCCACCTTCACTTGTCCTTATGGGACTTTCGCCTCTAAAAGGATGTAATTTGGCTTGTTTAATGCTACAACGACCTTCCAATGATGCATGATATCGATATTTTTCAGATATGGTTGAGGACACTATTGAAGTATTTATGGATGATTTCTCTGTGCTTGGTGAATCGTTTGATGGTTGTTTGATGCATCTGGGCGAGGTAATGAAAGGTGTGAAGAGTGCAATCTTGTTCTCAATTGAGAAAAGTGCTTCTTCGTGGTGAAAGAGGGTATAGTTCTGGGTCATCGGATTTGTGAAAAGGGCATAGAGGTGGATAGAGCTTAGGTTGAGGTGGTAGAAAAGCTTCCACCACCTTTCTTTGTTAAAGCTAATAGAAGTTTTCTTGGGCATGCAAGTTTTTACATGAGGTTTATCAAAGATTTCTCTAAAATTGCACACCCATTGTGCAAACTACTCGAAAGGGTGGTGTAACTTCCACCACATATGCTCATATCAAGTAAATATAATTACAAATGAAGAAGCAACATTTCATAAAAATATTTTAAATATATGAGAAATGTGAAAAAGTCACCTAACGAACTGATGTGATGTCAAAAGGAATGACAAAATCAGTGATGAACATTAAAAATAAATTGAAAAAAAAAAGAATCGTATTATACCAACCAAAGGAATATTTTTGTCAAAAACAATCTTCCTATTCAATTGTAATCCAAAAAATCATGCTACATTCTTTGCAAATTGGCAGTTCATTATATGAATTTATGCAAATATATTGTTGCCACAAAGGGTAGACATTTTCTCTTAAATATCTAATACATTAAGTGGTATTTTAATAAGAGAAGACAAAAAGACTTAGTTATACCACCTTAAAAGCCTGACTCTTGAATGTTGAATTACTATAGTACCCAATTAAAAATACTTAATTTATTTTATTTATTAATTAAAGTAGATACCTCTTCATATTAAAGGATTGTGATTTTTTCAAAGAGTTGTGACTTTTTTTACGGTTGTGACAATTTCGATGAGTTGAGACTTTTTTGAAGGGTTGTTATTTTTCAAAAGTGTAGTGACCTTTCCAAAGGGTTGGGACTTTATCGATGACTTGTAACTTTTCGAAAGGGTTGTGACTTTTCTGATGAGCAGTAACTTTTTCAAAAGGTTTTACCTTTTTTGACAAGGCACATTTAGCACTTATTCAAACTACTATTTGCTAGCTATAAATGGTTGGGTTTCCTCTCACTCTTGAACTACAATTTTTTAAGTTTTCTACATGTTTTCTTCTAAAAAAATATCAAGGGCTATTTGAAACTCTTGAAGTTCGAAATTCAATGGAATTCGAGGTACCAATAAGAAAGAGTTGGTGAATAAATTGTAGCAAATCATTCGTAAATTCGCACTTATATTTTTTTCTTATGATTTTCATGAGTTAACAGTGACGAACAATTGTGGGAAAGACAATAATAATAATAAACAAATGTCAAAAAAGTGACATAATATGGGTAAAATATTTCTTCTTTGTTTATTTTTTTTATTCTTTTACCCTCTAACGAAGGAGTATCTTTCTAATTTTGCTAAAACGACGAGCATCAATGTAGTCCATCAAATTATAATTTTTGATGTTAAATCCACTATTTCAAAAATCGATTTTGACTTTTTCTTATTATACAATAATATAGTCATGATAATAATTATTTTTAATAGATACGTAAGTAAAAATGAACAAAGAAAGTAAAGTGTTGCGGGCAAGATGTTTTAATCAAATGAAACATTAATGTGAATATAGCATGAACACATAGTTTCGTCTTACTTCTTCATTGGCTATGCATTGTGCCATATATTTTTTCTTTTTCATATTTATATTGAGGGTGAAAATTCTTTACTATGAATTTCCTGTTATTTTGTGTTCATTTTTATTTGAGAAAATGTTATGTCACAATATGCACTCCTTCCTAGCTATATCAAAATGGATAAGAAAATAGTGACTGATCATAAAATATTCTTAAAATCAAATTAAAGATTCTATAAATAATACTTTAAATATTATTCATCAATTAATTATTATTATTATTATTGAAAAATTATAATATTTTATATCAGGATACAATTTCTATAAGATACTAGATACTTTCATTACACAACAACTCTATGATATGTATAAGGCAGAAAAAAAGAGAAGACTACAATTCTACAAAGATAAGGTAGAATCTTAAACAAATGAAATATTTTTCACCAAAAGTGATATTGTTCATATATAAAACAAAGTATTAAATATAGTATTGTACTCCAAAGATCTTGTTGACCTCAACTATGAAGTTTTTTGGTATCCTCACCAATCTGCGATCAAGAGAACTCAGGCAGATTCATCCAAACAATATCACAAACCCTAGTTGCCACTAATAAACCACTAGTATTTGCAGGCACAACAACCTACTGGTTGTTTTGGTTGTTCACACTCTGAGCCAAAAGCTGAATGGATTTCCGAAACTCTACATTTGGAACCTCCTGATCTTGGATTGGAGGGGTTGCATTAGCGTTGTCTGCATTGACATTCTTTTCATAAGCACTACGAGGATGTATAATCTGAAAGCGCATAACGTCGAGTAACAAGAAAAAAAAGTTTTCCTAAAACATTTCGTAGCCTCCCTCTCATTAGATGTCGCACACTTCAAACCCATGAAAAGGACATACTTAGTGTGGATTTTCAAATATCCTAAGACTCTTAAATCTAGTTCTCTATACCAAGTTTGTCACGCCTCGAAGCTACCCCAGGACGCGAACACCGGACATAGAATCACGAGTGACCCCAAGCTAACCCTATTGACATATCATAAGCATACTAAATAAAGTGAAGTAAGAAAATACCATGCGGAAGTTAAATAATAAGATAAATGGAAATCATGGGGAATACCCATTCTAAATTGAATATATATATATATATATATATATATATATATATATATATATATATATAACAAGAAGTGTTTAAGATACTAAAATAAAACTCAAATGCTAAAACAGAATCTAACTATATCTGAAATAATCTCTATCTCACTGGAAGTACTGGGACATGCCCAAGCTAAACCTAGCAAAAACTGAAACTGAAGATTAATAATAGAAAAGAAAAATGTCTCTCATCCTCGGAGAATGAGGACTCACCACTAATGTTGCTGAGCAGAAGATGCAGAACTGATCTATGCATGATCTGAAAGTTGAGGCCCCGAACCTACATGACAAGAAGATGTAGTGCAGAGTATGCGTCATTACTTGGAAGGTACTGAGCATGCACAATAGAATAAATATGAACAAAGAATATAATTGAGCAATGATATGAGATGAGAAGATACTATATTGAATATGTTGAACATGATCTAACCGAATGCAATAACCAAGTTTATAACATGCTGAGATTGAAATCTGACTGTAATTGTAACTAATCACTACAATAACATCTCATTGTGGGATACTAATAATGGACATAAAACAACATGAGCTAAATGTGGAGTCTGATGTATACACCCCATCGAGAGGACCCAATATACCCTGCTAGAGGTATAGAGGCATAATTGACGTGATCAAAACTGATGCCCATAAAAGGGACATATAACCTACGGGGCCCGGTAGTTTTAGGACTTGAGGGTGACTGACCCTAGTCCTCTTGGTATTAAGCCTACTCCCAATTGATTATGTAATTAACACATTATGACTAAATTTCTCTAATACTGGATAGCTCAAAATACTAATATGCTAACCGACAATGAAACATTAATGTACTAATAATGAAACATTCAAATATGAGGCATGTATATATGAAATAACTTACCTAGCATGTGTAACTTGTGAACTAAAAGAACTATATAACTAGGGCTTTGAGTTTATGAATGAATTTGGGCAAAAACAGTACTACTACATGATAATATGATTAGGAACATTAAAATAACTAATTCATCACAATCTGCTGAAATTCTTGAAACCTTAGGTTTAGATAATATGAAGGGAATCAAGAGTCTAATTGAATTCTACAAACATAATGGGTGAAAAGAACCTACTAGTGAAATCCCACATATCTGGTGATGAAATTCATGAAGAAATCTTATGATTTTGGGGCAGGAACTGACAAAACCTTGTTTCGTGTTCTTGACCTAGGGATGCTCGACTTTCTCCTCTAATATTCTCTAAGTTTCACTTGATTTTGGTGCCTAATTGATTAGTTTAGGTTCCTATTAGTTTAATAGGATAAAATTGAGCAAAACTATATAGTTTAGGGGTTACACGACGTAGTTTAGGGTTCCAACACATAACGAGAAAGACAAAATGACCCTTGACTTAAAAGCCACTGAATACATTGACAGGCCTGACCAATGGACCGTCGATCGACTGATGGCACATCCTGTCAGTCTATCAATTGTATTTAGAGGATGGGTTCAGAGGGGTCTGAACCATGACCTAGACCACGGACCATGGTCTGACCTACGGACCGTATGTCCTGCGTTTGTCTGGACTTAGAATAATTTTTTGGACCTTTCCGGGGAGGGTTGCAGGTGGTCATCCACGGACCACCACAACGAACCGTGGGTCACCCTACAGTCTTTGGGTGGAAACTGTGGGTTGCACCTGCAAATTATGGAAATCTGCTGGTTGGTCTGTTTTCGGATACGGGGTGTTACACCAACACTCATAAGGTTGATGAAGGGTAAATTTATACCCACTCTCATAGTTTAAGGGAATTTAGGCCTTCTGTATCTAAATAATTTGGAATTACTGAATGTATGGGATCGTATAATTGGCCTAACTTTGGGTTTCATGGTAAATTTTTTAAAAGAAATCTCTACTATCTATACCCCCCCCCCCCCCTCCCAAATAACTTCCTCTCAATACTATTTTTCTTCTTGGATCTTGTCCACCATTTTAAATTTTAATTTTTTCAACTAAGGATAATTTAAAGAAGGCTGTAAAAAAAGGAAAAAATAAATATACGTTCATTTATCAATGGCTAGTTTAATAGAAGATGATTTAATTAAGCAACTATGTACGTATACTGTAATTACTCTATTGCATATATCAACAATCAAAAATTAAAGAACGAAAATAATTGTTTTCTCTATCCCCACAAAACATGAATATGATACAAATTCAAAAAATATGATGATGTAAGTTTATTTGAAGTTCGAATCTTTGATATCATAATTAATGAAGAATACGATATTAAAAAATAAAAAGAGGAAAATGAACATGAGGAATGGATAACTGATAAAAAATAGAATACTAATAAAAAATATTAATCTTTTTTTAGACTGACACTCAAACAAGGCGAGTAACGGTTTTAGTTAAACCTCCAAATATGAATATAAATTGGGGGCTATCTGAAATACGTCAATACAAAGATATCATGAAATAAATTTTTTGTATATTAGTTTCAAGATTACTGGGTCAAAATATGAATCATATGTACTTTACATTATTTATTGGAAGAGGGTTTAAATTAAGACCAATCATATTTGGCAACATAATAAAAAATATTTAATAATTTTATTTTCGAGGAGTTGTTAAAAATAAGGGAAAATATGAACCAAAGGTTTGCATTGAGGATATCATTGAGCCAAAAGGTTAATGTTAGAGATAATTGAAGGCCGAAAGATGGATGAAGGGTAACAAGGGTTTTGAGTCAAAAGCTTAAAATTTTTAACTTATAATTTTATGAAATTTTAATTTACATAGGGGTAAAAACTTAATCCAACTTTGTCTTCTTGTACAAGTACATAGAAAAAACAAAATTCTCTTGCTACAATAGCAAATTAAACAAAATATTTGGAGCCCAAGGTTAAAATAAGTGGCGCATAGCAATGTACCAAATCATTTTTTATGAAGATATTGTCTGGACGTGCTTGCACATTCTACTATGTACTTGTTACCTCCCATCAACATAGAGTAATTTTGTGATCAACGTTTAGACATATTTGAATCATCTTGTGTCTTTTGCTTTCGACTGAGATTTTGAACTTGCAAGGTACCATAGTTAGCTGTAATGATCCACAAAACTACTTCATGAAAACTATCGTCCAAAAGGAAGAATGAAAAGAGTCCTACATGACATTAGAAATAAAGTAGGTTATGAAATCCCAAAAGATTCACTAATAATAGTAAATTGAGCAACGAACCAGGATTCTAAAAATATAAGATACACAACATATAGACATCATCATTAGAAAATATGGTTTCACATCAAGCGTAACAAGAAGAATCACAGGCAAAATAATGATAATATCTAGATATATCAGCCTAACAGATATGCTCCCGTAAATCTAAGCAGTATTTCTAAAGGCAGAGAACCAATAACACGTATTATTTGTTTCACTAACTTATATTTACAACTTATGTTCCAATGATGACACTAATTCTAAATGATCTATGAAAAATAAAAACAAAAATGAGACATTTAAAATCTATGAAAAGAAGGCATAAATCTACACAAGAAGATCACACACTACCAGAACCAAGGAGATTGACTCACACAAAGATGGAAACAAGAAGACCAAGCAACATACCACAAGGAAAGCACACCATACCAGAATCAAGAAAAAGTTTGTTGCAACAAGTGTTTTTGGTGTTTGTGAAAATAGGAAGCACTAAAATAGATGAAACTTACAATGAACAAATGTATATAATTTGTATCCTAAAAGAAACAATTCTTAAAGCAAGATAACCACAATTGCACATACTGAAATAACTTGATCATGTACAAAATATTCAAGTCAAAGTGACAGATCAACCAAACAAGACGATGACAAGGTAGATAATTTACCAATGTTATTCACACAACTTTCCTTTTGAATTCATCTTTAACGGAGACTCCTTTCGTAGGCTGATATGATTATCAAATTTGTCATTCTGATAACTGTAAATCTCAAAATTTTAAAAACAGCATCATAAGAAAACAAAAAATAATTTATCAATTAGATATGCCTTTGCCTTAATTGATTCAATATGATGGAACAACTCATATCCACTCATTTTTTGTAAGCCACACAAAATGCATATGGCAACATTCAAAATCTTTTTTATATCAGCACGCGAAGCTAAAGACTTGAAAATGCTTCAAAGTTTCACAATTTGTAAGACAAAATTCATCCTTGAATCTTAGTATGACACAAATACTCTGGATCCAAATTGTTGCTTCCTCTTAATGTCCCGGCCATGCAAGCTCGTTAAGCACAGTCTAAATAGGAAATATGTCCATATATGTAGCCATCTACTGTTGCATCACATCGAATATAAATGTATCCATCAAAGTGAAAAGTTCACAACAAAGGTTACAACAATAGTCTAGGAAAAAATTAGGCTCAGTGAAACAAATATCAGAAAGCATGGCCCCAGGAAAGGCCAACACTGCTCCTACATTCCTCAGGAATGCTAGGATTTCATGCTAATTTGGATTTTGTTTTCATTCTTCTTCTTCTTCATCTTGTTGCAAATTTCTTCTCTTCTAGACGGAGAAGCTAATAACTACAAGCGAGTTGGATTAGCTAGAGAAGGTGGTGGTGGTATACCTTTTTCCTTCTAGTTCGTGATCCATTTTCATCAAATCGTGGTTCAAAGCTAGCACCAAATGGAAAAGCTATGGTATTTATGCAGAGGCCTCGTGAAATACTACCTCTCACTCTTAGTGTTTCCAACACCCTCAACATAGAAGGACTTTATCCGGGCAACTCCAGAAGAGAAGTAGCTCATATACTTTGAGATTTCATTTACTGAATCATTATTAATTTCTGAATATATTTGTTGCTTGTTCCCTAACTGCACTTAAAAGATATTTTTCGTCCTTTTTTCGGCTACATAGTAGTCAGACTTGTTAGAAAGGAATCAAAACATATAAGTTGATGTTTATGTCATTTCTATTAGTATAATATTTTTCTACCAGGTGATGTTTTGATAAAAACATCATTTTGTAGCGTGGTGGAGATACTCTTATCCTTGACTTTGTGGATTTAGTAGATCCGGCGTGTTCATCTATTGCTTTGAGTGCATTGTAAGGTGATTTTTTCTCAATAATAATAATCCATAGTCTAACTTCTTTATAATACCATGAAAAGTTTCTTTATAAGTCACAAACGGAGGTTGGACAGTAGATTATTATCATTGAGAAAAAAATCAATTTGTAATGCACTTAAAGTAATAGTTGCACACGCTGGATCTACAAAATCCGCAAAGCCAAGGATAAGTGTATCTCAACCACGCGACCTTTTATTAAAAATCACCTACTAGATAAAAACTATTCTAATAGAAACGCCATAAAAATCAACTTACATGTTGTGATTCCTTTCTAACATGTCTGACTTCTATGTAGCCCAAAAAAGGACGAAAAATATATTTTAAGTGTAGTTAGGGAACAAACTACAAATATATTCAAAAATTAATAATGATTCAGTAAATGACATCTCAAGAGATATGAGCTACTTCTCTCCTGGAGTTGTCTGGAGTAAGTCCCTTCATCTAAAGGGTTTAAGAAGCACCCGGAAGAAGAGGTAGTGTTTGACGAGGCCTCGACATAAATACTATAGCTTTTCCATTTGGTACTAGCTCTAGCCCACGAGCTGATACAAGTGGATCAGGAACCGGAGGGGAAGGTGTACCACCACCACCCGCTCTATCTAATCCAATTCCTTGGTAGTTATTAGCTTCTCCGTCTGGAAGAGAAGAGAGTTCCTACAAGAGGAAGAGAAAGACTAATGAAAACATAATCGAAATTAGCACGAAATCCAAGCATGTCTAAGGAATGTAGGAGCAGTGTAATCTACAGCTTCAGGTTTACCAAACTCAGCTTAAGTTATTACAAAACTTCTACAACATCTGTGACCATCCTTATCTATAATGGCTTCGATATGAGAACTAGACAATAAAGGTTGCATATGGTCCCTGATAATGTGGTCATATCTTTCATATCTAAATCAAAATCAATATCCAAATAAAAAGAATGAAGTTATTTTTTTAATTGATGCAAACAATAGAATAAATATCTATATGGTATATACCAAAGAGCCTCGTAGAAGATAACCTTTTGAGCTTTGCGACTGCATAAAATACATTACCCGAGGCAAATAATCAGTTGATATCCATTCTAGGATGCTCAGACTGGAAATTCTATTTCACTTCAATTTTACTTCTAAAAGCATTCTTCTTTCCATCTTTTGGAGCCTGAAATCACTTCAGAAGATATAAATATCTATCCTTCAAGGTGCATAAACCTGTAGCTCTTTTTCCTACCTCCCAGCCCCACTTATCACCAGCATTTGACCAATCTACAAAAGAATATGATAAACCTTCGCCAGAGTCATACTCTAAAACTGGATATAGTGGAAGCACAATTTAATTTATTCTAGATGCACTCCCTTTATATACAACAAGTGTACGAGTCTCCCCCACTTCCTCGTTTGCTAACATTTAGATAGAAAGCTCTAACTCTGTTGATACTAATGAAAGCATAGAAAAAGAAAGAAGAAACATCATAAGTCCACATCAGAAATTAATCTAATTTTGGCAATAAAATAACTCTTGGAGAAAGAGGAAAGCAACTACAGGAGAAAAGTCAAAAGTTGGGCACACTCTGAGGAAAACAACACACCTATGCTTTAGATGAAGATAAATGTAAGACCTTTCAACATGAGCTACAAAAACACTCTCATCCCAAGGACAAAAGAAAAACAAAAAAGAAACATCAAAGTTGACCGGCAGAATGTTTGTATATAATGCAGCATGCTTGAAATGAAGAATTAAAGTTCCAAGCTACCTTTGGCGTGTTATTATTGTTGCTGTTCAACCTGTATTACTAAGATACTTAATTTAATGAGTATTTTCAACACAATAAATTTTAAAAAATAAAAGAAATTAGAATCTGAAACAAATTTAAAATAACAAAAAAAATATTTTTTTCAAAGAAGAAAATTGAGATCATAAAATGCACAACGCCCTTAAGGAAATTCATCCACTCAAGTATCCGGGGTTGATGGAATATATCCTCTTAGTATAGAATGATATTACTCACCGATGTATTGGTACCAAAAACCACAGTATTAGGAAACTACTCAACAATAGTAAAGTACACTTAGAATACTAGATTTAGTAGAAGAAGAAGTTTAGAAATTCGTTATTTGTTATTGAAAATTAAGAGAAAACCCTTTACATATCGACAAACGGGTGCTTATTTTGCCTTGCAGTAATTGTCACAACCGTTTAAAAATTTCACAACCTTTAAGAAAAGTCACAGTTTTACGGGAAAAAAATCAACTTTCGATAAAAGCCACAACTCTTCAGAAAAGTCATAACGCATCATAAAATTTTTGCAACTTTTCATAAAAGTAACAACTCTTCAGAAAGTCAAAACTCTTTCTTAAAGTAACAACTCTTCATTTTCCATTCACAAAATTTAAAACCTAACAATTAATAGTGGCGTTAGATAAATTGTGGCCTTCAAGGGTTCTATTTTAATCGATCCTACAATAGGTCAATCCTAATATGATATCTAATATGTTAAGTACGTACAAAACTAAGGTTCTTATGTATTAAGAACGTTGGATAAAACACAAATCTCCTTTTAGAAATGTCATAACAATCTCAATCTCACAAACTTATATTTATCTTTCAAAACCATTCTTTTAGAAATCCAATTCCTAGGAGGAAAAATGTTGCCTAATATTTGTTGTTCAAATTAGCATTTATGACTCTATCAAAATTATACGACACATTTTTTGTTTCCTCCCATTAATGTTATGTTTTGAATTTACTTCACCCCTAATTTTAGAAGAAAACATTCAGCTTGGCCATATATTTAATTAAACTTATTACTATTTATAGGAAACGGATCAATTTAGAATAGGTAGGAAGCATTTAGCACTATTATTAAGTGACGGAACTAGGTATTGGCAATGTTGTTAATTGAAACCCTTCGCAGAAAATTTATACCGTATAATTAAGGAAAACCTAATCTTCCTAGTACTATGTAAATTTTTGAATCCCCTTGACATAAGGGAAGATACTTGTGTAGTTGCAAATGGAATTCAAAATCTATTTATATTATATATTCAAGTCTTAGGTTGTACAATCTAGTATTTATCTCCATCAGTCACTACTGTAATTACGTCTAAGAGTTCTATTTAAACCATCTACAACCTCTAGATTAATATATATATATATATATATATATATATATATATATATATATATCACAAAAAGAATACGTTTTAAACAATTAAAATATAAATTACTACTAAGTACTTAGATTATTTAAGCAATTTTTACAATTAATAAATAATTTAGAAATGGTGATGGTGATGGTGATGGTGATGGTGGTGGTGGTGATGGTGGTGGTGGTGGTGGTGGTGATGGTGGTGGTGGTGGTGGTGGTGGTGGTGGTGGTGATGGTGATGGTGATGGTGATGATGGTGATGGTGATGATGATGGTGATGGTGATGGCGGTGATGGTGATGGTGATGATGATGGTGTCTATATCTATCTATATATAACATGAGAAGAAAAAGTGTCACATGTTAGCGCCACAAAAATTTTCTATTATTTAGTTTTGAAAAATAAATTAGAACTAATTTTTATGAAACATAAACTCTATTTTTATGAAACTAAGAAATAAGTTTTGTATGCATATTATAAAATCATAAATATTTGATTTTCTGTTAATTATAAATATTGTTTCGTGTTGATATCATCCATGTCATAGTGACGTTCGTTAGTTACTTCTTTTATAGCAAAAATATTTATGCATTAACTTTGTATCACATGATTGTTGATTGTAATTGGTGCGAAAGTTGGCAGATTGTAATTGGTGGTAAAGTTTGTAAAGGTTACACTTTTTTCTATATATTTAACAAATACCTTCATGAATATTTTTTTCAACCCCCCCCCCCCAAGATTTTTGTCGAGATAAATGTTATCACTAATTTAAAATGGTTCTTCACTAAGAGAAGAAACTTATGAGAAGTTTGAAAGTATTGTATCCAAAAAATATGTTTCAATAGAGTAAGAGAAGTTCGAAAATAATTTTAGTTATCTACAATTCAAATTTTCTTTTTTAAAAGTTTGTTGAATTCTTTGCTCAAGACTTCTATGCATTATATATTATTTTGGAGTTTTGAATAGTACTATTATATACATGTGATTTTAATTTATTTTATTTCTGACTAACTCAGGATATTGTATAAAAAGTTGACATTACATTTCATATTTGGTAAATCAATTGAAGTAAAGTATAATTAATGAGAACTTTTTAAAAAATAAATGTAAATCATGTCAATCAAATCGCGCATATAAAACAAAACGAAAGGAATAACAAATAATATGACAATTTATATACTATATCACCCTTAATATCATAAGTCATCTCATTTATTACGAAATGAATAAATACCTAACAAAAAATAATAAAAATTGATATAAAATAATAATTCATCTATTATATCTCAATTACTACTAAACATAAATAAAGATAAAATTAATTTTAGAACTTTAACATATTTAAAAATCAAATAAGTTATACAAATTATTTTTTGGACATAGAATAAAATCCTATGAAGAGTAATAAAGCAAATGTAGGCTTAGAATCTTATTGCACCAAATATATATGTGTATCATGTCTGATATTATGAAAATTATGTTATAATATTAATAATATTAATTAAATGTGCTTAAATAAATATGTTAATGATTACTATTATTAATTTTAAAATATACACTACTAAATTGACAATAAATCTAATTATTATAAATGTAAAATATTATTATATTTTAAAATAACCGCGCAACGAGCGGGCACGTATATTAGTTGTTCTTAAATAGCAAGTGGCCCTTGATACATTCTATCAGTTAATTTGGGGCATGGGTCGTGGGTCGTTCATGTAGATCCCACCCAATCAAATGTAGTTCATGAAAAAAAAACTATTTTGAAAAGAGTGAGAATGATTACACTGTTTAGTTGTAACATACAATACCTTTAAAATAGTTCTTTACGCTTGAAAAAAGAGAGAAATATCATCAAAAGAAATTACAGACCATTAATTTTTTAACGTTGACATTAAACAATCCAAGAGGATACTCATTTTATGGCATTGCACTTTGTTTCTTTGAAATTCAAAGTTTGATTCGGAGCAACTCCTCAACAAAAACATTGTTGATTAGTTTTTCGCTATTGTTAAAAGATAAACAATATTATTCATCTTACGATTAATAATATATCGGTATCACAGTGAGGTTAATTGTTCAATGAGTGACATGTAATTTCTTAAATAAACAGTGCTTAAGTGTTTTATTGCGAAATTTTTCTTAAAGGAAAAAAAATTGAATCTGGATAATAGAAAATCCGAGAATAGGAGGGATTCTTTCTAGTAAACGAGAATCAGATTGGATAGATCTGCTGAGAATTGAACTCGCCGTCTTTTGATCTAAAATCATACGTGTTACGATTGTTCCACGGATCTGATTCTGTAAACGAATAATATATTTTTTTCCTCCATTGTTACTGTGATCAACAGATCTGGAAAAAAAGTTGTTTCTCCATAATTTTTTGGATCTGTTTTTTTCTTTTTAAAATTTATGGGTATATTTTTTTTTTGTTGTTGTTGGCAAAAAGATGATTGCTCTAATGAGATTTGAAAGAAGAAAGAATATACTAGTAAAATGGCTTTCTTTAAGAGTTGGAAAGTTTTGCATTACATTAGTGATTGTTTTAAAATGTTTTTAAAAAAAGAAAAAATTTATGCATTTTTTTTTCTTGTAAAGGAATCAGTTCCGTACCAGTACTAAAGAAGTGTAGCACAAGTTATACTATTACTTTTTTTCTAATATGGGAAAATGTGAAGTCCTCTATTTCGTATACTTTTTGTTAAGTTTAATAATATGTGTCTTTTTAAAAATGGTCATCTTAGATTTTTTATGACTTAAATATATAATAAGCATGTCAATATGATTGGTCTTGATAAATTCGTTTAGTGCTTAGATTCTTTAAACATTTGTCTTGTCTTGTACAAATGATATTGGCATGTGTTGTCATATTTAGTGGTTCAACCATTCTTACTGTTTCCTAGTTTCTATTTCAAACATGGTTGAATGAGAACAAACTCAAATTACTCCAAGTGGGAATTCTCTAATAGATTATATAACTGTCTGAAACATGACCTTTTTCTCAGTCAACTTAGTCAATGGAGAGGCTATAGATGAAAATACTTCCACGAACCTTCTGTAATAATCCGCTACACCAAAGAAACATCTCATATATGTAGGAGAAGTAGGTTTGCACCATTGTTTCAGTGCTTCCATTTTTTGACAATCCACTCGGATCTCTTTGCTAGACACAATGTGACCAAGGAAACAACAGATTGCAACCAAAACTCACATTTACTGAACTTAGTAAATAACTAACAGTCTTTGAGAGTTTGCAGCTCAACCATCAAATGATTCACATATTTTTCCTTATTCTAAAGTAAATGAGGATATCATCAATAAAGACGATAATGTACAAGTACTTCTTAAACACTTTGTTCATCAAGTTGATAAAAGATGTAGGAGCACTGGTTAATCCAAATGACATAACTACGAACTCATAATGACCATACTAAGTTCTTAAGATTGTCTTTGGAATGTCACTATCTCTGACCTTGAGATGATGATAACCCGATCTGAGCTCTATCTTTGAGAAATGACTAGCACTCTAAAGTTGGTCAAACAAGTCATCAATCTTGGGGATGGGATACTTATTCTTGATTGTGACCTTGTTCAACTACCTATAGTCAACGCACATTCTGAGAAAACCATCTTTCTTATTCACGAAAAACACTGGTGCACCCCATTGCGAAATACTAGGTCTAATGAAACTCTTATCTAGAAGGTATTTCAACTACTCTTTCAATTCCTTAAGCTCAGCTCGAGACATTCTGTTAGGAGAAATATAGATATGTTGGGTATATGGAAGGAGATCAATTCCAAAGTCGATTTCCCTTGTGGGAGGAACTCTGGGAAGACTTTCTAGAAACACTTCTGGGAACTCGTTCACTATGGGAACTTACTCAAGAGTTTGGGTTTTGGAGCTTGATTCCTTAACCCAAACTAGATGATAGATATAACTCTTAGTGTTCATATTTCTATCCCTAAATTAAGAAATGAATCGACCCATAGGCGCTAAGCTACTACCCTTCCATTCCAAGATTTTTTTGTCTGAAAAATTAAAAACAAAAATTCCTAGTTCTACAATCAACTAAGGCATAACAGGAATGTAACCAATCCATCCGCAGATTGATATTTAAGTCTACCATTTCTAACTGTACAAGATCTGCTAAGGTGACTTTCAAGGAGACTGTGATAAGGAAACTTTTATAGACCTATATATCTATAACCAGGTAATCGACTTGAGTAGAGACTGAAAAAGTTTCTGAGAGAGTTTCTGGACTAACATCAAATTTGACTGCTATATAAGGAGATACAAAGGAAAAAGTAGCCTCTGGATCTCACAAAGCATAAACATCTAAGTCAAAGAATCGTAATGTACCAGTGACTACATTAGGAGCATCTTCCTGATCCAAGAAAGCCTGGAGAGCATAAAACCTATTTTAGCATCGTCCACCACCTGCACCAGAAGAGTTACCCAGCTGAGTCGGGTGACCTGCTCGTGCTGCTGAAGTTGTGGACTGAGCTCTACCATTGTTACCTCGTTAACTATGTTTAGAAGGACAATCTTTCAACCTGTGACAAAACCCACAACATAATTCCTTTCCTGCAAGACACTCAACCGGATGGTTCTTACCACACTTTGGGAAAGTTTGGTAGGTTCTGGTGCCTGAAACACTCCCTTGATTCTTAGATCATGATGCCCTGCCCTTCTGATCATTTTGGAACTTGGAGGATGAAACACTAGCCGATGAAGGCACTGGAGTTGAAGATTTCTTCTAAAACTGTGAGTGATTACCACCACCCGATTTATGTTGAGAGTAGTCATAGTTTCCTTTTCTTGCCTTCTTATTCTACAGGGCATGTTCCCTAAGCTTATCACCCTCAACCTGTTTACCATGATTCATGAGCCTAGAGATGTTTATAACCTCGAGTAACATGGTATTTCTGCACTCTTTTTTCATAATATCATATACCGACCCCATACATGAATTTGTTCATTTGAGCCCTGGAATCAACAACCATGTGAGGAGTTGTTACAACCCTCAAAATGAACTAGGATAAACTAGAGCTTTGCGTTAGTTTCTTGAGTTAATAACTTGCTAAATTAATGAGAAATAGTATCCAAGGGCTGGAATGAGTGGCTTTTAGGTCAAACATCAAGGAACGACCAAGACGTTTGAAAACTAGTCTTTTGTGTGCTAATGTGTCCTTGTATGTTGTTTGTGTTTTGGTGTGTCATTTGGAGTCTAAAATGATGAAAGGTGACCCTAGTATCTTGATGGTCCTGTTTAGGGTAAAAAATTCTAGGGTGAAACTCCCCAAGGACCACCCTAAGGGTCCTTGAGGAGGACCCAAAACATTGGTCAAAAAACTGTCAAGACAGCCTTGATCGACACCCCTAAACGATGCCTCATCAATTGGTTGACGCCCCATAGGAAGGGTGTGTGGCTCCACACTTAGTCGTGGAAGCTTAGACCCCAGCTTAAGGGGTCTTAGTCACTATTGATAGACATACAGGACGGGCCTTCAATGGGTTGACGCGCCGTCAATGGGGGCCTTCTATGGTCACCTGCATTTTTGTCCAATTTTGGCCAAAGCCAAGGGTAGTTTGTGTCACAACCCGAGATCATACCCTAGAAGATAGGGTGCAATCTTGGATTGCGACCGGCGTCGTCGAACTCTCAGAGTTCTAAGACAAGCCTCATTCATATCATTCATCGCATATACATAGTGAAGAGTAGTGCGGAATTAGAACTTTTCACAAAAACATAATATAGTCTTTAAAAAACCTTTTTCATATAAAAGTAATAGAAATACTAAGTCTCAATCTCATCATCTTAAGACACAAGAGTACTTTAATACGAAAATAGAAATAACATAGTCTTATTACAATACTTCATAAGAGAAACATAAAATGACATATATATGCCCTCGAGTCAAATGAGGACATACTTCAACTCTTCTACTCGGACGATCCTTCTAAGCCCAAGTCTTCTTCTCCAAAAGCTCCTTACTTACCAAGGACTATAGATAGAAAATAAAGCATGGAATTAGTACAACCACATGTACTAAGTATGGCTATATGCATAAAATCATGAAAACGGACTTTATTGAAAATATGCATCTTTAATTTAGAAATCTTAGTTTAAACATAAGAACATCATTTAGCAATTAAGAAACACATAAGATAACAATTAACCAAAGATAACATTTAAAAGCTCACTTTACAGTGAGTTCCCTTCACTGTACAGTGAAGTCCCTTCACTGTTACAGTGAAGTCCAAACCTTTCTTTTAACATCTCCTAGCATGTAATTCCCTCACTTAAAGTCATCCTAAGATTCACTTAAGTCACACAAAGAGAGACCGACCATACACCCTCTCTAGATGTGCCTAAACGACCCTTAAGATTACCTACGATGAGTCACATACATACTTAGAAAACAATCATAAACATCAATGTAAGATTCATCTACCAAAGGTCAATTCCAAGGTTCACTTGAGTAAGTGTGGAGCAACCGCCCATACAATCTCTATCACACACACACAAGAGATCCTATAGACTACCTCAAATAGAATCATTCTCACTAAACACACCAACACTTAGATGATAAGACATTCTCCTTCAAAGCCTATCAAAAGACCTACTTAAGTAAATCGAGAATATAAAGTCCATAGTGTAGTGACCTCTCCAAGATTAGCTAAATAGTCCTTAAGACTTCCTAAGGTTTAGATCATGTCAATAAGATTAACCAACTTCCCTAACTAGAGTCATCCTCAAGACTTCCAAAGATAAGACATGAAGAGACCATCCTTTCATGCCCTCCTCATACTTTAGCTAAGGAATGCTTAAGTCACTTCAAATTAGGTACTCATCCATTTACATAGTTACTACATAGGTCATTAGTGCATTAGTTCATTAAGACTCATACATCACATAAGACACTCACATAAAGCATCACATAAGACACTCACATAATGGATCACATAATGGTCTTTGGACAAGACCTAGGAACTCCACATAACACCTTCAAAGTCTATTGTGCAATGTCTAGATAGTGTCCCATACCACCACCTAAAACTCATAAACTTATCTAATGCTAATAGGTATTCCACATGATGAGAATAGGCAATAACCGACATAGACCATGGTAGCAAGACATGGAATTCGAAGTTCTATCCTACTTCGATGAGGTTGTTCTACTTGCCAATGGTAGAACTTGGACACATCCCATGTAGGCACATGGTTAAGGAATATGAAGAGCTTAATAAGCATTCAGTCTGTTCTTTAACTAAATCCACTTAACCCTACTCATACTCACTCGGTGCTAGCCTTCGTTCTCATAGATTAGTTCACATTAAGGTTCATATAAATAGGTCCTTATCTAGTTCATAACCCCCTTTACATTCACCCTACCAAAGTAAGTTCCACTAGGGCATAACTCACTTTAGCGACAAGAAGCTCATAGCGATTTTCCTAAGGTATGATATGATGTTGTTCCAGCCAACCATCCCTAAGTCCATCACTCATAACATGAAGGATACCATTACGGCTAACTACTTCACAATTCATAACCTCGCCACTAGGTTCAAGGTTCCACATAGATTTGACTTTCTTATCATTAAGGTCTCACTTATATTATTATTCAAGACTAAGAGTTATGACACCCTAAATCAAGACATCACATATCCATAATCCTATATACATCAAGCAAGAGATATAAGTCAACCAAGACAAGACATCACATACTTCACTTTTAACCCATAATACAAGCCATTCTAGAAACACTTCTAAAACAACCTAACATCTTCAAGTCATCCTATATATCATCATAACATCATTAATATACTCCACATAGACTCATAAAGTCTAGTAGGAATAACCAAGACTTAACCTAACACTACATTCATAATATCAAGTCAAAGTCTAACATGATCACTTAAGGCAACATAACTAGAAAAATACATACATGACTATATAACTTCACATGTAGATAAGTAATGACATACTCACATCATCAACTACACAAATAGCCACATAACTTCAAGTAGTTGCCAATAAGGCCATGCTCATAATATCTCATAAAGTAACGCCGACAAGGCCACATCAATTGCAAATTAAACACATAACACCGCCACCATAAGTGGACCATACCAAACACAATAGAATCAAAGTATAATTAATATCAAATTAAAGAAAACGGGGCAGCATACCTTCATCCCCATATCCACATCTCAATTCAATGCCAAATCAATCAATTCAACATCACAAGGCCCTTACCCATGGCCATGAACAATAATTCAAAGCAATAACCATAAAACTCAATGAATCTACATCAATTCAATCTAGGTTTAACAATATAAGATCAATTATATATCAACTGAACACAATTCTTATATCATTAGAAAGCCCATAAGAAACTACACAACAATTCATCAACATTAGCTTAATATCAAGTAACCCAATAAGTAGTCAAAACTAGGGTTCATCAATTCACATGGGTTCATAGGTAATTTATGTTGAAATCATCAATACAATATCAATTAGATCATAATTCAATGTTTAGAAATCATTTATGCAAGAACCCATGGTAGAATCCCGAAATTGGACAATTCACTTTAGAAAACTTTGAAAACATCTTTGAAAGTTGGGATCCTTGATGAAATAAGTTTCAAGGATCAAAAGCCATACCTCAAGGATGATAATTATTCACTTTGATGAAGAATTCTCCTTCAAAACGCCACACCAAGCTGATCCTTCAAGTTGGACTTCTATGGAGTCTTTGGGATTTCTAAGGGACTTTGGGTTTTGATTTTAGAAGAATGAATTATTCTAAGTGTTAAACACTTATATACTCATCTAAAATACCCATAAGACCCTTAATAAACCGCCTAAACTCTTATTTAGACACGGGGTGAATTTACAAGTTCACCCCTAACTTGGCAGAAAATCTGCGCAGGAGACTTGGCTTGCGACGACTGCCTTGTGACGGGACGTCACGGCTGACACAGGCCGTCATGGACCTCCGTTGAAAGCTCCAGTGGCTTGCCAAGGGTACCCTCTACACCCTTGGACAGGTCCCTAATGACGAGACCTTTGTGACGGGGCGTCACAGCCATGACTGGCCGTCGACTGCTCCGTCGCCAAGGCTGCCTGGGACAGCCCGCCATCAGGTTTTGGGTCCTTTCCTCAAGGACCCTTTGATGGTCCTTGGGTATAATTTCCCAAACGTTTATAACCCAAATATTATCATCTATAAGTTTAACATCTCTCACATGAATTTCATCCAAAACGAACACGTAAAACTCGACCAAACTCGCCTAGACGTACAAGGTCGACTCAAGGCATATCTTTCGAATGCCTTGGACGTTCTTGATCATTTGACCTCCAAACTTCACAAAACTTTAACTACTGCCTATACATGATATATTAACTCTATTAAAAACCTTAAAACACCATGAAACACATATAAACACATAGAACCACATAAGAGACAATTAGGTGACTTAGTCGTCAAACGTCTTAGTCGTCCCTTGACGTTTGACTTCCAACACCTCTAATACTTTAGCTACTGCCTCTATACCACATATTAAACATAATTAGGACCTTAGAACACTAATACCAACATATTAGGCTCTAGAGCACCTAAGCTATTTTCAAGGTCTTATAGTTTGTTAAATTCCACCCTTGGCTAAATAAATGGGGGGAGGTTATTTTAGGTTATTTAGGGTATTTTAAGTTAGATTAAACTCTATAAACTAGAATTAAACTTCATTTTTCAAAACTCAAAACCCTTCCCTCCCAAAAGTTCTCTCAAAACTCCATGGAAGCTTAGAGTCAAGTTGGAGCTTGGATTGAAGGTTTCCATTGCTTTCTTCTTCAATTTTGTGGGCTTCTCAGTACTAAGGTATGGTGACTCTTTATCTAGAGTTAGATTCCTCTCTAGAGCCAATTCTCAAATAGTTTTCAAGTTTCCAAAAGATGATCAAAATATCAATTCTTCCTCAAACTCAGGGATTCTTGCATCAAATGGTTTCAAACAAATTGTTATGATTATGTTATGGTTTAATTGATGATTTCGAGTGGAAAACTCCATGAATAGCAATAGATTACATAACTTTCTGACCCATGAATCAAAAATTCCTCCATTAGAGTCGGTGCCCATAGTGAGGGATTTTCCGTAAGTCTTTCCCGATGACTTGCCCGGAATTCCTCTCGAACTGGAAATAAACTTCGGCATCAACTTGTTGGCGGATACGAAACCTATATCAATCCATCCTTACCGAATGGCTACGTCTGAGTTGCAAGAACTTAAGCTTCAACTCAGAGATTTACTTGACAAAAGTTTCATAAGTCCTAGTATTTCTCCTTGGGGTGCTCCAGTGTTGTTTGTAAACAAGAAGGATGGGTCCCTTAGGATGTGCATCGACTATCATAAACTAAATAAGATTACCATAAAGAACAAGTATCCTCTTCCTAGGATTAACGATTTGCTTGATCAATTACAAGGGGCAAGCTACTTTTCTAAGATTGACTTGAGGTCGGTTTATCACCAACTTAGGGTGAGAGGAGAGGACATACCTAAAACAGCATTTTGAACTAGGTATGGTCACTATGAGTTCCTAGTCATGTCCTTTGGTCTAACCAATGCCCCGATGGATTTTATGGACCTAATGAATAGGGTGTTCCGAGATTACCTTGAATCCTTTGTGATTGTCTTTATTGATGATATTTTGGTGTGCTCCAAGAGTAAAGATGAACATATGGATAATTTGGGGGTAGTGTTGCAAGTCCTTAAGGAACATCAACTATTTTTCAAGTATAGAAAGTGTGAGTTTTGTTTGAGATCGGTGGCATTTCATGATAATATTATCTCAAGTGACGGTATTGAGGTTGATCCAAAGAAAATAGAGGCGGTTAAGAATTGACCTAGACCTTTGACTCCAACCGACATTAGAAGTTTCTAGAGCTTAGCCGGGTATTATTAGGAGGTTTGTGGATGGGTTTTGCGTGCATTGCTTCTCCTTTGACTACCTTGACCCAAAAAAGTGTTAAATTTGAGTGGTCGGAGGCATGTGAAAGAAGTTTCTAAATTTTGAAAGATAGGCTTACCTCTGCGCCAGTGTTGACTTTACCGGAGGGTACCAAGGGTTTTGTGGTATATTGTGACACTTCCCGAGTGGGTTTGGGTTGTGTCCTTATGAAACATGGGAAGGTAGTAACCTATGCCTCTAGACAACTTAAGGTGCATGAGAAGAATTGCCCAACTCATGACCTTGAGTTAGCGGCCATAGTGTTTGCCTTAAAAATATGGAGGCATTAATTGTATGTTGTCCATGTGGATGTATTTACCGACCATAAAAGCCTAAAATATGTGTTCGCCCAAAGGGAGTTGAATCTACGACAAAGAAGATGGTTGGAACTTTTGAAGGGTTACGGCATGAGTATTCTTTACCACCCCGGCAAGGCTAATGTGGTTGCGGATGCTTTAAGTCGTATGACCATGGGAAGTGTGTCTCATGTGGAAGAGGGTAAGAATGACCTAGTAAAATATGTTCATAGGTTGGCTCGGTTGGGTGTTCGGTTGGAAGATTCTCCAAACTGTGGTTTTGTGGTCCATCATAACTGTGAATCGTATTTAGTGGTTGAGGTGAAGTCTAAGCAAAATTTTGATCCTCTATTGATGGAGTTGAAGGATTCGGTACTTGGCAAGCTTAATATGTCATTCTCCCAAGGGGGGATGGTGTACTTAGGTACCAAAGGTAGATTGTGTGTACCGGATGTTGAAAACTTGAGGGGTAGAATTTTAGAAGAAGCTCATGGGTCCTGATATTCTATTTATTCGGGTGCCACAAAAATGTACCGTGATCTTCAAGAAGTCTATTGGTGAGAAGGGTCGAAAAGGGACATAGAGAAATTTGTGGCTAGGTGCCCAAACTATCAACAAGTAAAGGCCGAGCATCAAAATCCGAGTGGTTTGACTCAACTAATGAATGTTCCTACTTTGAAGTGGGAAGACATTAATATGGACTTCGTAGTGGTTTTGTCTCGGACACGCAGGCAAAATGACTCAATATGGGTTGTTGTGGATAGATTGACGAAATCCGCTCACTTTATTCCCGTTAAGTTTACTTATTCGGTGGAAGAGTATGCAAAGTTGTATTTTGACGAGATTATGAGTTTGCATGGTACCTCTCTGTCCATCATTTCCGATAGAAGTGCCTAATTCACTTCTCGTTTTTGGAGATCTTTCCGAAAATGGTTGGGTACTCAAGTGAAGCTTAGCACCGCTTTTCATCCTCAAATGGATGGTCAAGCGGAGCGCACCATTCAAACCCTAGAAGATATGCTAAGAGATTATGTCATTGATTTAAGGGAAGTTGGGACGATCACCTTCCGTTGATTGAGTTCTCCTATAATAATAGTTACCATTCGAGTATTTCCATGGCCCCTTTTGAAGTACTCTATGGTAGGAGGTGTCGGTCTCCGGTTGGGTTGTTTGAGGTAGGGGAGTCTTCACTCCTTGGTCCCGAGATGATCTATGAGGCCTTAGAGAAGATTCGGTTGATAAGAGATAAGCTGAAAATGTCCTATAGTCGTCAAAAGTCGTATGCCGACAATAGGAGGAGAGATCTTGAATTTGAAGTAGGGGATAAGTTCTATTTAAAAATGTCACCCATGAAAGGGGTAATGAGATTTGGCAAAAATGGGAAACTTAGTCCCCGGTATGTGGGGCCCTATGAGATAGTGAAACGGGTCGGGAAGGTGGATTATGAGTTGGAGTTACCAAGTGAACTAGCCCCGATTCACCACGTATTTCATGTCTCCATGCTTAAGAAGTGTATTGGTGATCTCGTATCCATTCTCCCTATTGAAGGGTTAGGTGTAGATAAGAACCTTTCCTATGAAGAGGTTCCAATGGAAATTCTGGATCGCCAAGTCAAGAAGTTGAGGAACAAGGAGGTGGTCTCCGTAAAATTCCTATGGAGGAATCACCTAGTTGAGGGAGCAACATGGGAGGTCGAGGCCGACATGAAGTCTTGTTATCCTCACCTCTTCCCTCAAAATTCTAGCCAAAGTTTAGGTTAGTAATCCTCTTAAAATGAACTAATTAATAACGTTGAATTTGGCTTGATTTGCTAATATGTGCATAATTATGATAAAGGTTCATCCTAGAATGGGCTTTATGTAAATATGTTCATTTGCTTAACTTGCACTTATTTTTGATTTTGTGTATATTTGTTTTTCATGAAAATATATTGAGCATGTTTAATGTGCCTTGAAATAAGTTTTTGCATAAGTGACTCTTGATGTTATATTGAGTTCACATTGACAATGAGACGGTAGTTCCTCATGTTGTTAAATTTAGATCTTATATATGGTGAGTTTAGTTTTGAGTTGCTATGTGAAATGTCATGGTTATGTGTTGATTTGAGTTGTAAATTACGCATGTGTACTGTGACCCTTAATGTTCTTATGTTGTTGGTTGGGCTGCTAGTCTTGAGTCATCCTCTCCCTACAAAAGATTTTAGTGTCATTCAGGGACGAATGTTCCAAAGGGGGAGATAATGTAACATTCTGAAAGTTCATGACTTGGTTTAGAGACTTACATGATGATCTAAGACTCAAAACACTGTTTCTAAGCTTTAGATAATGTATTTAAACTAATTAGGAAGTGATAGATTCAAAACGTCAAAGAACGTCCACGACGTCTGGTGAATTGTGAAATGTGTGTTAGTGTGCCTTGGCATGTTTCATAGGGTTTTAAGAGTCAAAAATTA
The DNA here is from genome assembly GCA_016801875.1 of Solanum sitiens. Lineage (NCBI taxonomy): Eukaryota > Viridiplantae > Streptophyta > Magnoliopsida > Solanales > Solanaceae > Solanum > Solanum sitiens. Next base: position 1,904,437 of record JABWTJ010000019.1, read on the forward strand.
GTGATATTTGGTAAAAAGGTACTAAATATGTGTTAGAGTGTGTTTATGGTCGAAACGTTCGGGTACGACTCCCCAAGGACCAACCTAGGGGTCGTTGAGTAGGACCCAACCATTAACCCTAAAACTGCCCATTTGATAATGTGCAACCACGAGCACCAACGACGAGCCATCAATTAGAAGAAGCTCCATCTTTTGGGGCCGTGGTTGACACTTAGTCAAATTCCAAGAAATCTCCAAAACCAAGTCTCTGTCACCATCGATGAATTGCTAGCACGGGTCGTCGATATACTCATCTAGTCACAAAACCACAAAAAGCATCAAAACTCACCTTTTTCTCCATCAATCCTTGAGCATCTTCTCTTCCAAGCAATAAAATCTAGAGGACCACCGGACAAGGGAAATAAGAGAGAGATCATATGCAGTTAAGCTCTATGGCACGACACAAGAGTAATGAAGAAAGTGAAACTTCTATTGTCTTATAGCCTCTCGCTCATAGATGTGTCGTGACTCACACCGACGAATAAGACTCTACTAGACGTGGCTAGTGAGACTTTGGACCCTAAACTATTTCTCAAAACCTTATGTCTGGTACCAAGTTTGTAATAACCGGGGAGCATCCCCTAGAAGTTACCTGCATCGACGACCTCCTGGAGGTCTTGGACAAGCCTCTTAGCTATCATTCATACATAGGTATGAAAAGTAGTGCGGAATTAAAACTTCGGAAAAGGGCCTAAAATACCCTTGAACTATTAGAAATGGTACAAAATTACCCTTCATCCACCTATTAGTCCTAAACTACCCTTGCTGTCTACCTTTTGGTCTTATATTGCCCTTTATTTTTAACGGTCCCAATTTAAACCCAATTAATAAATTCATTAATGACGTGACGATTTTCTATTGGCCAGATTTTAATAACCTTAAGTTAATTTAAAAACCCACCCATTCCCAAATTAGACCCAAATAAAATCTACCCGACCCAAGCTCATTTAACCCATCTTCCTCACAGACTTTGAATCAAGAAACTTATCAACAGTAGAAACTTCTCCCGAATCGCATGTAGTACATCAGCAACAGAAATGAAGGCACGGTAGTTTCCAACAGCAATTCCTTGCATCTGCCTCCAAATTCTCTCCGCATCCACTCTCAGAAGCCCCAGTTCCTGCGCAAATAGAATTCATTTTAAAAATCCACCCAAATTAAATCATTGGTTGATCATAAAGATGTACATAACTTGATCATTTTGTAAAGGATACCATTATTAGACATGGTGATGATACAAACATTGGTTGATCATAAACATATTGAAACAAGTTTTGAGTTCTTGCATTTTCTTTTTATGTTAGTCTGGAGGAACTCTAATTTATGGTAGACTCTTTATATGTTGTGAAATGGGAGTTTCAGTTTTAGCTTTTTCAGACAACGATATTGTTATATAGTTTTGTTATTTACCTCTAACTATTTAATTAAGCACATTGCGCAGATCTTAGTTACTTGTTTTGGAAGTCTAGGAAAATGGTCCGTATTCTGTATTTTCGGGCAACGATTGCATAAATAAACAGAGAATCAAATTCAGTCAATGACACGAAATTCTCATCACCATTGCCACTTATATTTGATGAGAATGAAGCTAAATCTTTTGGATTACTTTATTTTGGATTCATTAGATGGATTCTACTAAAAAATTTGCTCAAGAAATATCATAATCTCCTTTATGTAAATTATCTAGGTTTTATATCTTTTTCAAAGAATGTAGGTGGAATGAAAATAAGAAAACGAAAAGGTTGTAGCTTTTGTGCTCTATCATTTGCCATTTTGCTGTGAGGAAGATGATGATAAAAGATGAGTTAAATGAATTTGGGGCGGGTCTAATTTGGGAATGGGTGGGTTTCTAAATTAATTTAGGTTATTTAAAATCTAGCCAATAGAAAACTGTCACGTCATTAATGAATTTATTAATTGAATTTAAACTGTGACCGTTAAAAACAAAGGGCAATATAGGACCTATAGGTAGACAGCAAGGGTATTTTAGGACTAATAGGTGGATGGAGGGTAATTTTGTACCATTTCTAATAGTTCAAGGGTATTTTAGGCCCTTTTCCGTTAAAACTTTTCACAACATAACTAATAAGAAAATCTTTTATAAAGACTAAGGAACAAGTCTCATCATCACAAGCCAACTTAGACACGTCTTAATATCATATGGTCACGACCCTTTACATTGAAAGAAAATATATTGAGTCTTATACAAGTCTTAAAAGAAGAAACTAAAAGAAACATAGTCTATGTCCTCGAACATATGAGGACATACCAATCTTGAGAGAATCAACTTCCCAAGTCTTGCCTTCTAAGAACCTTCCCTTGCTTTTCAACTATACTTTTAGAAATATAGAAGAATATGGATTTAGTACAAACATTTTACTAAGTATGGCATTATAAAAAAACATGTTTACACCCAATTTTGACCCTCCCCAATAGAAATTAATTCACGAGTTTCTTAATTCTCAAACAAGTTGAATTAGTTGACTTTATAAAAATTTAAAATGGTTTTCAAGTCATTTTAAAGTAGCTTTAATCAACTTTTGTAGCCTTTAAGTGATATACATTTTTATATAATTTTATATATAATTACTTTATTTTAATAAATATTCGAAAATCATCTCAAAAGGATTTTGATTTCTCTTAATACTATTAAATTGATTTTGTCTAAATTATTAGTTTACATTTTTAGTCTAATTATAGCTAAGTTAATTATTTTACCTTGTTAAAGTTAAGAATCTCGTTTAATTAGTTAATGTCAATTCATTTTATCCAAATTTGGCTGAAGTGAGCTTATCAACTCGATTTGGTCGTTTGTATCGACTATTATCAAAAACATTTTTAGTTATGTGTAATGTCGGCAAATTTTGTCTCTTAGAAGACCGATGTGTTTGGGCCTTTTTTCAATGCAAGACAATGCCTGAGCCCATTTTTTTTTTTTTTATTCCCGCATCAAATCAAACCCAACCCCCTGATCCAACTCACCCCCCCCCCCTTAAGCCCATTTATTTTTCAACTTTAATTCCCATCCAAATTTTGACCCAGCAGCCCTTATTTTCCCATGAGTCGGACCGCTTCTAATCTCCCCTCTCACAATAAAAATTATAAAGACCCAATTTCATTCCCTACCCATCAGTTTAACCCGACCTCACCTGGTATCCCTTCTTCTTCTTCACGCGTGACCAGGAGAAACAACGCAACATTATTACCAGCGATTCCAACCCAGAAAGCGCGTAGCGATACCGACCTCAACGTCTCCATCAGCTCGAACAGCTCTTCACGCCAGCCGCCTGCCACCTCAGTCCTTGCAACAACATAAAGCAAGCACGCGTTCTCGCCCTTATACCTTGGGATTGAGCCGCGTGGAATAGCAAGAATGGTTGAAGCATTTCGTGGCATCGATTCTCCTTTTCCCATTCTGGAATGGGACGATTTTCATAAAAAAGGTTGTTCATCCTAGAATGGTAAAGGTTTGGTTGTTGAAATTCGAAAGTGGTCCCTCTTCCTTCCGATTCTACCCTCCCCCCCCCCCCTCTTATACTGAACCCTAATTCCTCTCCTATTTAACATCTCTTGTGAAAATTTCAAGAGGCGGGGCGATCGAGTTTTTGTTGGCTTGTAATTTTCTGCAAAATTTTCTAGGCCTAAGAGATTGGGAGGAACACTAAAAGATAGAAAAAGAGAGTCTGAGATTCTTAGAAAGTAAGAATTTTTTTTCGAGCAGACACATAGAACATCTTAAGTAGAAAAAATAGAAAAACAAAATACACATAAATAGGTTTCGAAAGAACGGAAAAGAGGGGACTTTCAGAGTTTTGTTTCGATGTGTTCTGTCCTAAATTCTTTGATTGTTGTTCGTTGTGAAGTGGTGAAGTCGTTGTTTCCTGCTCGTCTGTCCTGGATTTGCTGCTCTACAACAGGTAATAAACTTGCCTTATCTTTGTCTGATGTCTATCAACCCCTATTTTTTGGGAAGTAATCTATTCTAGTCGTAGTTCTTTGTATGTGGTATCTCTTGTCGAAATGGTCATTATATTTGATTGCCGTTGTTGTGTTTGGAATGAGGTTACCTAACAAATTTGTTTGTTCCTCATAATATATTCAAGTTTGTGTTGTTTTCTTTGTATAAATTTAATCCTATTTTTTGTATTCTAAGTGGCTTACAAAATTAGTCTTGTTTAAGAGGAATAGACTGTCTCACAAGTTCAGTTTTAAATAAGACGTCTTTAGCCTAAGTTTGGAAAGCATGTTGTTTCTTCAGTTCTTTGTATAATGTCTGCTGTAAGTTACGTCAGACTATTTTATGAGCTGGTTTTGAATCTAAATTGATGCATATTTCTCTACGCTTGGTTGAAACATTAGCTATGGTTAGCTTTTACAAGCATGTAAATTAGTCAAGCATTGATCTTGAGTATTTTTACTAGTTTGGTTGCATCATGTTTTGGTGGACCTCATATCGTAAGTTGACTTTATTTTACTTTCTTCAGTGTCATCGGATTGAGGAGTTTTTTCGTGCTTCATGGTTAATTTTATATGTAAAAGATTTCATTAGTTATTTAAGATGTGATTTACTGGCGATTTGAAATCTTAGCTTAACAAAATAGATTTATGATGTTCTGTATGCAACCACTTAATTTTGTTGATTTAATCTTTACTTAGTTGTATATGAAGTTATGGGAGTGTGTGGTTGCCCATGCTATAATCTGAGTTTTAAAATGTTTGGCAGTATTGTTTCTTTCTTATTTTTACTTTATTTTATTGATATGTTTTGTAATGTTAACTTGTGAGAAAGATCAGATTATGCCTCATTGCCTACCTGCTATTCAGTAAAGGCTCGTCATATGCAGCAAGTCCTATGTGTTAAGATTGTTTGTTTCGATAATATGTTTTTTTTAATGCTACATTCATGAATATAGTATAGATTTTGAAAAGTTGTTTACTGCTACTGATTTGAATTGGAAGTTGCTGTAATAAAAGAAAAAAGTGAAAAAAAAAGTTAAGTCTTGTTTCAACTCTCGCTTTATAAACTGACCTTTCCTGCCAAAAGTAATCAGCTTGAATGCTTATCATAATATTGTTTATTTCGAGGCGTAGCGGTGACATCAACTTTAATGTGTTTATCTCGAGCAAAGAAGATTGTCCAAATTCAATTTGTGGGTTGTTTAAAGATGTTCTGTTTTGGGTTATCAATTTCCATATTCACATGAGTCATTGTTTGTTATCTTCTTTATTAGATCCCATCTTCTTCTTCCTCATTAGATCCTCATTCTCTCCCTTAGCATTTATTTTCAGTCAAATCACTTGTATGACTTATTAGTTAGCTAACGAAAGAAAAATATCTTGTTTGTCACTTTAAAATTGTCAAGAATATAGTAGTTGGGTTACATCGTCTTAAGTGCCTCGTTCAAGAAATTGAATGCATTTTCGGTGCCCAATTAATGTAGTTAAGTAATACATCAATTCTGTTTGTCGTATTTGTTTTTTATTTATTTATTTTTATTTGTTCAGTTTTATTCATGTAAAGGAAATTTTAGTCAATGCTACTTGTTTATTAAAGGTGGAAGTTTAGACTAGTTTAAATGCATACATGTTTTGGTCTTAATTGAGCTTAGTGAAGCCCTTGATATCTATCCTTCCCTTCCTAGTTTATCATAGGCCTTGACCCCTTTGTTTATTAAAAGTCATTGCAAATAATTCATTTCACCATAAGTCGTGTAATTCCATTTTTGCACTGTTATGTTATCATTTTAAATATTAATCCTCATCTTCTTGCCTTTTTTACATGTGAAAATTGTCGGGGTTCTCCATGAACTCCTCTCCTTGCATTTACGAGAGATACATTAAGGCTCGAACTCTTTATCGAGTCAACCAGCCATTATAACTGACATATAGCCCCGACGTCGAAGAATACAGAGCAGATCGAGAAGTTGAAGAATTAGGACCTAAGAGTCAAAATTTGTTTTTTCTAAAAAAAATTGTATTTTGTTAGTTTTGGGCCTAAGGCCTTGTCTTTACTATTATTTGACTGTTAGAATTAGATTATTAGAATTTAGGACAGGTACAAATTAAACGGGCTTAAGGCCCAAAACAAAGTGGGTCCAAAAACCGGTCCACGCGAACAGAAAATGGATTTGGACCCAATATCTCTCTCCCTCTTTTACTTTATTGCTTACATGTTTTTAGTATTTTTTTCGTTAGTCTTAGGGTTAAAAAACTCGAATCCCCGCAAGTCGCTACTTTGTTTTAACAATTCACCTAAATTGATAATAATTAAAATGGATTTGAGTAATAATAAATAATTTTTACGAGTTAAAAAGAGTTCACTTAGATAGTGGCGACTCTAAAAAGTCAAAAACATAATAAAAATATTTTTCCTTCTCCGAAAAATCAAACAGAAATGGCGACTCCGCTGGGGATTTGGAGGATTCTAACCTTAAAACTAAACTTATTTGGCTACGTGAAATAATTGTTTACTTGTTTCTTTATTGTATTATTAAAATTGTTGCATTATCATGGCATATTTTCCGCCAAACGGCAAGTAGTTGCATTAGGATAAAGGAAGTTATGTGGCTTACCACAACTTCTTTTTTAGAACATACAAGTCTTTATTTGGAAGTAACAAACGAATAGTTGGCTTGCGGTCATCCAACGTCGTTTGTTAGCTTCACCCCGTCGTCTGTTCGACTCGGGTAACCGTCACTTTTGAAACAATTCTAGTCAGCCTAAGATAGAGAGAAACCAAAACCGAATCTAATCATTAGCCTAAGATGGCTTATTACCTAAGGCGTATTAAGTCCATTAGTTGAAACCGCCAAAATCATGTCCAAGGTCTCCGACCTCAAGACATATCATTTTGCTTGACATTTGAATGATGTACATGTGGAAACCAAATGTGGGGTGGGCAAACTTAACTGGGTTTTGTTTTGTAGGTATGAATCGCTTTCCAAGATTCGATATGGTCGTAAAAGCACCGCCTCTACTCAAAATGTGGTATAACAACCTTGACGGAGATCATAGAAGAACCCTCAACAAGTATGTGGGCACCCTAACCGAGTTGATCAACATGAATGGTTGTCCATATCTAATCAAAGTCTTCACAGGTTATTGGGACAATGAGAAAATGGTGTTTCGATTCGGAACTGTGGAAATCACCCCGATAATCGAGGAACTTTGGGACTGCATCAACACAGTGGGTACAGGGCTAGAAAGAAGAGTGAGAAAACAAGAAGATATATTAATCCCTAACAAACCTACTGTTGAAGATATCACAGACTGGTTCGGGTTAGGAAGAGATTACGCTTACTGGTGCCAAGAATCTAGTGTATCGTTCAGGTATCTCTACGTCAGATTCAGGCATGCGAGTTTTTATGAAAACTATAACCAAGAGTTCAAAATCACCTACAGAGAATAGAATGAAATCCAACCTTTGGTATTTGCCGTCGCATTATTGGGAACAATGGTCTTTCCACACGGCCCGAGCCTGAGTATTAACACTCGAGTGATAATGCTTGCACACACTTTGTTCAACGGGTTTACGAACCAAGGACAAGCGAAGTATTATGCCATCGCTCCGGTCATACTGTCTGACATGTATCGAGCCCAAGGAAAGTGCAAAGAGGGACATTGTTACTTTCAAGGATGTAACCTGCTCCTTCAGTGGTGGATCCTAAGTCATTTAGCGAAAGGGTCTGGGACTCAAGAATTACATACCTTGGATAATAAGAACACTCTCAGGGATTTGAATGATATGTTGTTTTGGGCAAATTTGGATAATCGAAGAACTAGAGAAAGATGGGCTTAGATTTTTTCCGAACTAAGAGAGGAAGATCTCCAATGGATGCTCGATTGCTTCATCTCAAGGGAGGTCTTCGTAGGGGGCTGCAGGCAACTCGTACTTCCACTACCAGGTATTTGGGGAATCCGTCCTTACGCCCCATTTTGAGTACTACGACAGTTTGGGAGAAGGCAAGTCACACCTCAAGAGGCGTACTATGGCTCTTAGTGTATGACATTGGGGATGACAGAGTGGATGACGCTATAGAAATGCTAAGGGAATGGGAAGGAGCCAAGCGAATGAAGAAAGACACCATTGCTCCAGATCGGTTTGACGCCGGATATGATGGGACTTATAAGGCTTGGCTGAAAAAGAACATACAATGTATCTCCTCTCCAGTCCTGAACAGTTGCCGCAGTGTGGAAGACAAAGAGACCAAAGTTGTGATCGAGTTAAGAGAGGTAAAGAGGGAAGCCCAAGATATGTATGCCAAGTTTTTTGAAAATCAAGATGCTCTTGAGAAGACAACTCAAGAATTGGAAAGTCTAAGACGCGGTTTTGATGAATTTGACTCATCGGTCAAAGAGAAGATAGTGGGGATGCAATACGAAGATTGGGAAGAAAAAGGACGCCGGAGCGAGGGTTACCGGTTGATACTACGATGCATGTTTCAGCAGTACAAGACTCAGGAAAGCAGTGGAGAAGCAGGGCCATCAGGGACAGCATAGTGGACTTCACCCCTGCATGGGTTTTTCTATATGTACTTCTGTCATTTCCGTACGTTTAAACGGCCCCTCCGTGGGTCTGTCAATTTTGTATTTTGTTCTTTATTTTCCCCATTTATTTCCCCTTGTGAACATTAACTATTCATATGTGAAATTTGTTTGGGGGTAATTAACTGGTTTAATTCCAAACGTATATCGTTCAAATGCGCTAGGCCTACCCTTGGCACAATAAGGTCCCCTTGTATGTTAAGGACGCTATATATGTGTTTTGAAACTGTTTATGTGATATGTTGCTTTGAATGAGGACATCGCAAACCCACTCCCTGTCAGAAATTTCCATAAATATACATGTCACTACTATAAAGTCCGACCAAATTTTCTGAGTCTTGAGTTTCCCAAACAAAAGCAAAACCCTATCACCAAATCCTAAAACACTACTCTACTATCTCAGGAAAAGAGTGATCACAGCTATGGACAAAGGAAATAATATCCAGACTGAACAACCAAAGAAGAAATGATCGACATACGGAAATAGCGCGGAAACACCTATATAACCTACTGTTTCCTCCAGAGAGCCCCGAGTTGGAGAAAATTGAAGAAAGCTATGAGGAGGCGATTGCCCGAAAACCCTCCCTCGAAGGACGTCTGGCAGAAGGGGACCAGAAAGTCACTCTCGAAGCATATCCACAAGAATACCAAACAGGGAGGGAAGCCATTTCGTGCGCCCTTATTTTCGAGCATTACGGTCTAGGTGTATGTTGAGTCCCGTCGAGAGAGCATCTTCCCAAGTGGGATCAGGGGACCTCCGCAAGACTTGTGAGTGTCATCCAAACTAGAAAAGGCATACGATAGAAGAGTGCATAGAGTTTAAGAATGTGGTACGCCGTTTGCTCGATATGGACAGTACTGTGAACAGTTAGGGTGACGGCGTCATCATTGCATGTGATGAACCGCGGCTCGACATACCAGTCACTGTGAGGACTATATTCTATCGTTGCTCATTCACACTTTGCAAGAAAACAATGTTGGAGTTCTATTCAGAATTGGTTCAAAATGGAGTCTTAACCCCTTTCTATAAGGACGTGGGAGTGTTACATTCCCTTTGGTTCGAAGTTCAAAAATGTTGCCCCTATCACAATGCCGTAGACCATAGCATTGAAAAGTGTCTTGCATTCCGCCACGACATGGAACATCTCATCAGCATAAGAAAGATTTAAGTCGAGTCTTTTCCCCGTGGTTGATACAGTAACGAGAAGAAGAATGGCCGAGATGGAGCTACCATTTATCTTTTAAAGCTCTGTTGTTATTTTTCAATTTCCTTGTAATCGTAATGAATGAATGAATGAAAACAAGTATTTCCTTTTGTACTCGAACTACGTAGTGCCTGAATTCTCCTTGTGAGATACGTAGGCAGACTTTCAAGGCCCGGCCTCTATCTTTTAAAATTTTCATTCTCCCCCTTCCATCCTACAAGGAAATGTGAAGCTCAGATCAACGGACGTCAAAGAGATGCAGCAAATAGACCTTAGCTCAACGTGATTTAAACTTTCTGAGACAATGTCAAACTAAAACAAGCAAACTTTTGCTTGTTCAAAAATTAGTTTCGCTTTACTCGTGGATTAAAATGTCCTCAAACAAAACAACTTTGTGTGTTTATCTGTTCTCTATGTGATATCCTGCATTGCATATTCCGAACTCAAACTAACAAATTTGCCTTTGAGTTGTTTTCTTCCACAGGTACTTACAAACTGGTCTGTGTCGATTAAACTGGCTGATCATCCATACTTCACTAGATCTAAAGGGACTACAGATTCCTTTCCCGGCCAAAGTTCAGACAATAGAAAAGCAGTAATGGGAGACAATAACGAAGAAGTCAGTCTTACCGACGTTGTGGTGGCTCAACCCACCATAGCGGATCAGAATGAACTGATTATGGAGTTAATGCAGCAGATCACTGAGATGAGAATGGAAATGCAAAGGAGACAAGATCTGCCTTCACCAGGTTTTACTACCAACGATGCTACTGATGGAAGGCCTCCGCTATACTTTCCCTCCTCAAACATGGAACAGGCTTAGAACGCACCATCTACTCCTGCTCAAAATCCCTCAGTCATCGATTTAACCACACAAAATCCTCAGTATGCCTCGGCCTCCTACCAGACTCCATCACCTCCTCAAAACCCCAATCCTCAAATACCACCTCCCCCTCAAAATGCCCATCGTCAAACCGCTCTGCTCCCACAAAACCAAAATATATTCCATCCCCAAACATCTCTCCATCATCAAAATCAGCACACTAACCCACAAACCTTCCCACAAAATTACCAAGCTACTCAAAATGCCCCAAGTCCCTCTGTAGCTCCAACCCTACCCAGAAAAACAACCTTCCAAATTCCCATTCCAAATGAGCATGACGTGAATGGTTCTGAGCTCGACCATTATAAGGAGCTAAAAGAGAGTGGAGGTTAAAAGAAGAGGCCAAAAAAATAGACATAAAGGAGGATATCCGAAAAGCAATGAAGGAACTTCAGTGCATTCCTGACGTCGTCGGTTTGAACTATGAGAACTTATGCATTCATCCAAATCTAGACCTCCCTGAAGGGTTCAAGATGCCAAAGTTTGACACTTTTGGAGGAACAGTGAATTCCTTAGCGCAACTGAGGGCTTACTATGACCAACTCGTACGAGTTGGGAGGGATGAAATTGTTATTGTACCTCTTTAGCCGAAGTTTGAGCGGGGAAGCTTTGGAATGGTTTAAATCTCACGAGACCAGACAGTGGTCTAGCTGGAATGCTTTGGCTAAGGACTTCATCGAACGGTTTTCCTACAATGTATAGATCGCCCCTGATCGTTATTCCTTAGAAAAGATGAAACAAAAATCCAACGAAAGCTACAGAGAGTTTTCGTACAGGTGGCGCAAGGAAGTACCTAGAGTACGGCCTCCTATGTCCGAAAAAGAGATAGTTGAAGTGTTTGTGCGGGTGCAAGAGCCCGAATACTATGATAGAATCATGTTGCTAGTTGGAGCAAAATTCGCTGAGATAGTCAAGGTTTGTGAGACTATCAAGAATGGGTTGAAAACCGGCAAGATTGCCCGTGTTATTGTGTCACCCGGATCATCGGGTTTGTTGAAGAAGAAAAGAGAAGATGTTTATGTTGTCTCTTACGAGGGGTGGAAGACCCCCAGAAGGCCATCATCCTACCAAGGTCGTCCTCGACCTTCCCAGAATTCTTACCAGGCTAGCTACACGCAAGCTAGTTATCCAAATATTCCTCCTCCTATCTACCACAATGCTACCTCCACATACCGAAATTCCCCCCTCCAAATTACCAAAATCCATCTCCCATTTACCAAAATTCTCCTCCACTATATCAAATTCCATCCCCCATTTACCAAAGGTTGCTCCTAGTTGTGCCAATATGCAGTCAAACTACAGAGCACCCCCCTCCCCCCAGTATATCAAGTTCAAGCTCCACTCTACCAAAATACCCCTCCGAATTACCAAGCTCCATTGCCAAATTATCAAATAAATCCTTATCCAAGAAACGATACTCCCTGTCCAAGTAGCCGAAATTATCAACAAATGCCTCCACCCCAACAAGGCAGCTATGATCCCACTCGACCCAGATTCGAGAAGAAGCCCCCCATAAACTTTACCGCGCTCGCTGAAAGTCGAACAAAGTTGTACGAGGGACTGGCTGTGGCTGGATACATTCACCTAGTGGGGCCCAAGCCGGTGGATACTAGTTCCAAATTCTACAGATCCGATCAAAGGTGTGTGTATCACTCCAACAGCGTTGGACATAATACTGAGGATTGGATCAACCTCAAACACAAGATTCAAGATCTGATCGACCAAGAAGTGGTTTCTCTTCAAACAACCGCGCCCAAAGTCAATACCAATCCTTTGCCGAATCATGGAGGCATCAATATCAACATGATAGAGATGGATGATGACTGGTGCGTGACTAAGATGATAACTCCCATTGTTCATGATGAGTTAGAAAGGGTTGTGGCCTTGTTGAGCGTTAAGGAGAAAAAGGAGTTCGTGATCCTCACATCTGCAAAGGTTGTTGCCTTGGTGCCATTAGAAGCTCTTGCTAGGCCAAAATTTGTGATTGAAACCTCTGCCGCTCAGGGTATGACCCGATCTGGGAGGTGTTATACTCCCAAAGAGTTGGCTTTTGGATGAAAGAAGAAGGATCAAGGGAAAAGATCGATAAGTGAGGGCGAAGCGAAGGAATTCTGGAGAAAGATGCAGCCAAAGGACTATTCGATTGTTTAGCATTTGGAGAAAACCCCGGCTCATATTTCTGTGTGGGCCCTGTTGATGAGCTCCCAGCTGCACAGGTAGGCCTTGATAAAGGCTCTGGATGACACATATGTGCCCGTGGGCACAAGCAGCGATAATTTAGCGGCTATGATCAACCAAGTTATCCGAGGGCATCGGATTAGCTTCTATTACGAAGAGTTGCCCTTTGAAGGAAGGTAGCACAACAAGGCGTTGTATGTCACCGTCATATGTCGTGAAAGGGTCATAAACCGTGTCCTGGTGGATGATGGGTCTGGCCTCAATATTTGCCCACTGTCGACTTTGAGGCAGTTAAGGTTTGACTTGGGGAAGCTGGAACAAAACCAGGTCAATGTAAGAGCCTTAGACGGGGTACAAAGAGACACATTGGGAGCAGTGAATTTGGTCATCCAAATGGGTCCAGTGGAGTACAGTGCACAGTTTCAGGTCTTGGACATTGACATCAGCTATAACCTTCTTCTGGGAAGGCCTTTCATCCATATGGCTGGAGCTGTACCTTCTACTCTTCACCAGATAATGAAGCTCGTGTGGAAGGACCAAGAACTGGTTATTCACGGCGAAGGGAGTCACTCCAGCAGGCAGGCGTCGATTATTGATGAAGTCTCGTAAGGCACCGATTTCTACACGGTGGAGATGGTAAATGCCACCGGTGAAGATTTGGCCCCACAGCCTCCTATGCCCTCTGTGTACAAAATGATTGCCACAGTAATGCTCCAGAGCTGATTTGAGCAGGGTTTTGGGTTGGGAAGAAATTTCCAAGGAATCGTCGAGCCTATTCAGGTTCCCGCCCAAGAAGCGAGGTACGGTTTGGGGTATGTCCCCACAGATGATGAGGTGAAGATGAAGAAGAGCGGTGATCAAGCATTGGTTAGGCCAATCCCTCATTTGTACCAATCATTCCCAGTCCGTGAGTACGCCGATCGTGATGGCCTCAGGGAAGGAATCTGCGACCTTTTTAAGAGATCGATGTTGTCATAGAGGACAAGGTTGAGCTAGCTGGTCCGCGATGCTGAGCCTGGAGAACAACTGCAGAATTGGACTTCTACACCGATATTGATTCCCCGATCATCTTGGTAGAAGGACATTTTTTATGCATATTTTGAAAATCAGTGGTGGTCTGGAAGAGGCCCGAGACCCACTATTTTTCTTTTCTTTAATTGTTTGAATTTTTAAAATTCCCCCATGATGTGGCACTTTTCCATGGCTAAAGTTTGCATTGTTCCCCATTTTGAATGAAAGCCTCTTTTATTGAAAACTAATCTATTTATTTATTTGCTATAATTTACTTTCCTAACTTTGTCTGTTTATGGTTTCAGTAATATTAATTTTAAACCTGCCAATATCATGTCATGTCACGAGCTGAACAAACAAAGTGAGGAAGGTGATGACGAGGGTGAAGAATACGAAGAGGAAAATGAGGTACCGGAATATGTTGCTGAGGAATTTTGGCAATTTGAAAATCAGCATAAGCCGAATTTGGAAGAAACTGAAACTGTGAATCTGGGAGACCAAGAGTGTGTCAAAGAGGTCATAATCAGTGTCCACTTGAATGAAGCTCAAAGAAAGGATCTGATTTTTTTGCTTACTGAATACATTGATGTGTTCGTCTGGGAAGTCAGCGATACGCTAGGGTTGAGTACCAATGTGGTGTCTCACAGGTTGCCGACTAATCCAGGATTCAATCCAGTGAAACAGAAAGCTCAGAAGTTCAAGCCTGAATTAAGTTTGAAGATTAAAGAAGAAATCACCAAACAGGTCGAGTCTCGATTAGTGGAAGTGACACAATACCCGACTTGGTTGGCTAATGTTGTTTCGGTCGCCAAAAAAGATGGGAAGATTAGAATTTGTGTCGATTATAGAGATCTCAACAAAGCCAGCCCAAAAGATAATTTTCCGTTGCTGAACAATCACATTCTGATCGACAACTCTGCTAAGCATGAAATGCAGTCGTTTGTGGATTGTTACGCAGGTTATCATCAGATCTTGATGGACGAATAAGATGCAAAAAAAAACTTTTATTACGCCTTGGGATGTATATCATTACAGGGTGATGCCGTTTGGACTCAATATTTTTGGCGCTACTTATATGTGGGCTATGACGACCATATTTCATGACATGATTCATAAGGAGATCAAGGTGTATGTAGATGATGTCATAATCAAGTCCCGCGAGAGTTCGGACCATTTGACGCATTTGAAGAAGTTCTTTGATCGTCTATGTCATTACAACTTGAAGTTAAATCTCTCTAAATGTGCTTTTGGGGTGCCAGCCGGCAAGTTGTTGGGATTTATAGTCAGCAGAAGAGGTATTGAGCTCGACCCTTCCAAGATTAAGGCAATTCAATAGTTTCCCCCTACAAGGACGAAGAAGGAAGTGATGAATTTCTTAGGGAGGTTGAACTACATTAGTCTATTTATAGCTCAATCCACCGTGGTGTGTGAGCCTATGCTCACGCTGTTGAATAAAGACACTTGACAAAGTGGATTGAAGAATGTCAGACTGATTTTGATGCTATCAAGAACTATTTGTCCAATCCACCGGTATTGGTTCCTCCGCGAGAAGAGAGTCATGTGTTGCTGTATTTGTTTGTCTCAGATAATGCATTCGGATGCGTATTTGGTCAACATGACGAAACAGGGAAGAAGGAGCGAGCTATTTATTATATAAGCAAGAAGTTTACGCTATATGAGTCTCGTTACACTCTTTTGAAAAGAACATGTTATGCTTCAACTTGGATTTCCCAGAAGTTGAGACATTATTTGTCTTCTTATACTACGTATCTCATCTCCAGAAATGGATCCATTGAAGTATATTTTCCAGAAGGCAATGCCGACCGGAAATTTGGCCAAATGGCAGATGCTTTTGAGTGAATTTGATATTGTGTATGTGACCCAGAACGAGATAAAAGCACAGGCCCTGGCTGATCATCTTGCAGAAAATCCTGTTGATGAAGAGTATGAACCACTCAAGACTTATTTCTCGGATGAGGAGGTGTCGTTTGTAGGTGAAGACATTTCTGAGGCGTACCCAGGTTGGAGAGTATTTTTCGATGGAGCGGCGAATCACCAAGGAAGAGGTATTTGAGCCGTTTTAGTGTCAGAATCTGGTCAACACTATCCCATGGCAGCTAAGCTCTGATTTAATTGCACGAACAACATGGTTGAATATGAAGCTTGCATTCTTAGTTTGAAAATGGCCATCGACATGAATGTCCACGAGTTGCTGGTTATTGGAGATTCAGATCTGTTGATCCATCAGGTTCAAGGAGAATGGTATGTGAAGCACCCAAAGATCATGCCATATGTGCAATATATACAGATGTTGTGCAGAAGATTTCATAAAATTGAGTTCAGACATACTCCCAAAACAAAGAATGAGTTGGACGATGCTCTGGACACCATCGCGTCGATGATTAAGCATCCAGATACTGATTATATTGATCCTCTGGAAAAAGAGTTGAAAGAACACCCGGTCCATTGTTCACATGTTGAAGCAAAACCGGACGGTTTGCCATGGTATTTTGATATAAAGAAGTATTTGGAGTCTGGATTTATCCTGAGAATTCGAGATTTAACAAGAAGAAGTCGATACGCCGTATAGCCCTCAACTTCTTTCTAAGCGGAGAAATCCTTTATAGGATGACTCCAGATTTAGGTCTCCTCAGATGTATTGATGCCTTTGAAGCTGCGAAGCTTATTGAACAAATACATGCCGGAGTATGTGGCACGCACATGAATGGACTCACTTTGGCAAGGAAGATCCTTCGAGCCGGTTATTTCTGGATGACTATGGAGCACGATTGTTGCAAGTTTGTGCAAAAATGTCACAAATGTTAAGTGCATGGTGATTTGATCCGAGTGTCGTCTCACGAACTCAATGCTATGAGTTCACCTTGGCCGTTTGTAGCTTGGGGCATGGATGTCATCGGTCCAATAGAGCCATCCGCCTCTAACGGACACAGATTTATTTTGGTCACCATTGACTACTTCACCAAGTGGGTGGAAGCATCTTCATACAAGTCGGTGACCAAGAAAGTTATAGCTGATTTTGTTCGCAACAATCTGATATGCAGGTTTGGAGTACCTGATTCCATCATTACTGATACTGGTGCCAATCTCAACAGTCACTTGATGAGAGATATATGTGAACAATTCAAGATTACCCATCGAAACTCAACCGTTTATCGCCCTCAAATGAATGGATCTGTAGAAGCCACCAATATGAACATCAAGAAGATTTTGAGGAAAATGATCGACAATTACCGAGGTTGGCACGAGATGTTGCCATATGCTTTGTTAGAATACCAAAAGAACGTCAGAACATCGATTGGAGCTACTCCATATTTGCTAGTATATAGAACAGAAGCAGCCATACCTGCTGAAGTTGAGATACCTTCTTTGAGAATCATCCAAGAAGCTAAATTAAGTAATGCTGAGTGGGTCCGCAAGCGGATTGATCAGGTAACCTTGATCGATGAGAAGAGAATGGTTGCCGTTTGTCATGGTCAACTATACCGACAGAGAATGATTAGTGTTTTCCACAAGAGAGTCAGAACTAGAACTTTTTAAATCGGTCAGTTAGTCCTTAAGCGCATTTTTCCTCATCAAGATGAGTATAAAGGAAAATTTGCACCAAATTGGCAAGGGCCTTACATGGTTCGCAAAGTATTATCTAGAGGTGCTTTGGTCCTGTCGGAGATGGATGGCACTGCATGGCCGAAACCGATCAACTCAGACGCTATCAAGAGATATTACGTGTGAAGCTTCAGTTTGTATTATTGTTATTTCCCTGTAATTGTTCTACTTGCTTGTAATTGTTATGTTTAAAATTTTATCCCTCTTGTAATGAACTACGTCTGACCTAAATTCTCAAGAATGAGATAAATAGGCGGCCTACGTCGGCCTCGGTCACCCCGTTAACTTTTTATATATTTCTTTGTATTTGAACTACGTTCGACCTGAAATCTCAAGAATGAGATACGTAGGCGGCCTATGTTGGCCTCGATCGGTTTATTTGTAAATTTCTTATTTTGTTAACCTTTGAGAGGGAACTAAGCTTGACATGATTCCTGCCCCAACAGGATACGTAAGCGCCACAAGGGTTCGGTCATATCTCCCGTAAGATTTCTATTTCTCTGTCAATAAAACTTGGACAGAATTTTTGAGAGGGACTCAAAAATTCTCGATTAGAAGACTTTCCTTCAACAATTCAAGAATGAAGTCACTTTGAAGTTTGCAACTGCGACAGAATTTTTGAGAGAATCTCAAAAATTCCGCGGTTCACTCAGCGGCAGTTAAAGATAAGCGAAGACATGTAACTGGGACAGAAATTTTGAGGATGGCCTCAAAATTGCAACATGTTTTTCGACAGTCTAGAGTGACTCTGAATACTCCCTAGCGAATAATCGGATAGACCTCCAAGCATCAGACTCAAAGAAGTTCACTAAGCCTGACGTGACATGATACTTGGCAGTAATTTTTTTTTCTTTTCAAAATACTTCTTTTCGAAAATTAATTTTTCTTAAATTTTCCCTTTATGTTTCATTTGTTTTGGCATAAAACATTTTATCTTATCTATCATGAGTCGGGAGATCAGAAAATCAATCGGAGATAGCAGGACAAGGAGCAGACAACTGAAGAAATCCACACAGATCAGTTTGTTTTTAAAACTAATGATTTTCCAGTGGACGCAGGTTTATATGCTCTCTCTGAAATCAGCGAATTCCTCCGATCGATGAATATGGAGAAGTCAAAGGGCGAAGGTCTCCCCAAATTAACAATTTTTGGTGGATGGAGGATATATTTTATATTGCCTATATCGAAGACTTGGGAGTGTTAACATTATTGTTTCATCCAATTCCCAACAACATGAAGTCTATAATGAAGATATAATTGTGTTCAAAGATGAATCATATGAAAATCTCGAGAAAGATGTTTTACTGTTTTTCGTCAAAGACGTTATCTGCATCATATTATCAGACATGATAGTATTACTACCCTAAGAAGTCATCCAGATGATAACTATGTTGCTCGATTGAAGCACTATCTTCATCTGGTACCAAGGATGGCATCAAAAGAAAATATTCATGCATCACGAGTTGATATTCATGCATAGCGAGTTGATACTCATGCATCACAGAAAATCATACATCGCGAGTTAATATTCATGTATCATGGAAAATCATGCATCGCGAGTTGATATTCATGCATCACAGAAAATCATGCATCGCGAGAAAATATTCATGCATCGCGAGTAAGTATTCATGCATTGCGAGTTGATATTCATGCATCGCGAGTAAATATTCATGCATTGCGGGAAGATATTCATGCCCCGCAGGAAAGCATGCATCGTGAGAAAATATTCATGTATCACGAGTAAATATTCATGCATCGCGAGTTGATATTCATGCATCGCGAGTTAATATTCATGCATCGCGGGAAAATATTCATGCCCCGTAGAAAATCACGCATCGCGAGAAGATATTCATGCCCCGCAGGAAAGCATGCATCGCGAGTTGATATTCATGCATCGAGGAGATATTCAGGCATTGTGGAAAATCATGCATCGCGAGAAGATATTCATGCATTGCGGAAAGTCTGCATCACAAGAAGAGAAGTTAGGCATTGCAAGGCAAAATTCATGCATCGGGGAAAAATCATGCATCGCGGAAAGGAAGTCATGCATTACAGGGGAAAATTCATGCATTGCGGGAGAGAATTTGTGCATTACAAAAAAAAATTCATGCATCGCGGAAAAGAGATCATACATAGCAAGAGAAAGAATTCATGCATCGCGAAAGGAAGGCACGCAGTGCAAGAGAAAAAAATCGTGAATTCCTACAGAATATTTTCCCATCAACATCAATCGCATCTTTATTTTGACAAGAATAAACACCAAAAAAATCATCGAAGACGACATCAAGAGAAATATCGGCACACTGCATCAGCTTTTATTTATTTCGACATCAAATGAAGAATACATTGAAGGTTATATTGCAAAGATAAGACATAAGCTTTATTTGCTTTACGTCAAACCGGCGAAGTTGACGTCAAATTTTGAAGGAGAGCAATTAAGTGTCAACACGGTAAAAAACACTGTCTCCCATTTTGAATTGCATTTTTATGCTGACGAGTTTTATCTCAGTCTTTGTCGAGAGCATCCGAAAGGATGAATTCTCTAAAAAAATATAGGTGCGGACGACATCAAAAAGGATGCAGCACAACGTGGAACTCTTTCTTAGAAGAGAACTGGGACATAGTCCAAAGAGGAGTGTCAAACTCTTAGGACGCGAGCAGAGGAGCGACTTCCACCACAATCAAACCACATCCCTATCAGAAGGCATGTGGGTTTTTCTTTACTTTTCTTTGTTCCCATTTTGCATCCGGAAATTTGGTATCCACCGGAAGTAGATCTCCAATCCGAGTGATAGTACACCAAGAGTTTTGGAAATTATGTCCGTGTAAATTCTTACCTATGGATGTGAAGAGCTTCACCTTCATGGCTAAGAGGTTGCAAGCCTCTTTTTCATACTCGACTTAATTTGTCACTCTTCCAGAACCGAAGGTTATCTAGTATAATTGATGTCCTTTTCAACAGATCGAGTCGAACTACAAGCAGCCTGATTCCTGGAGGTTAAGGATATGTAGGCGAGCTCAATGTTGAAAACTCGGCTGTATTCCAACATTCGCTCTTACATCTTATTCCCGAGTATTCCGGTCCCTCTATAATTCGGCGTCGGGGTGACTTTTGAATTCTTTCGAAATCGTGTGTTAAATCAAGCGTATCGAATTACAGGTGGCCTGAATTCTCATATAGTCTGAGATATGTAGGAAACTCATTTCCGGGTTTGGCCATAATTCCTAAAGTTCGTACTAAATCCCTTCCTTAAAAATGAATATGTGGTCAGTCAAAATTTGATTGGTCGATTTCATTTTTTCTTGAATTGCTTGCATCAATCCAAGTAAAATGAGGGACAATTGTTGACACCCAATTTTGACCCTCCCCGATAGTAATTAATTCACGAGTTTTTTAATTCTCAAACAAGTTGAATTAGTTGACTTTATAAAAATTTAAAATATTTTTCAAGTCATTTTAAAGTAGCTTTAATCAACTTCTATAGCCTTTAGGTGATATACATTTTTATATAATTTTATATATAATTAGTTTATTTTATAAATATTCGAAAATCGTCTCAAAAGGATTTTGATTTCGCTTAATACTATTAAATTGATTTTGTCAAAATTATTAGTTTACATTTTTAGTCTTTAATTATAGCTAAGTTAATTATTTTACCTTGCTGAAGTTAAGAATCTCGTTTAATTAATTAATGTCAATTTATTTTATCCAAATTTGGCCGAAGTCAGCTGATCAACTCAATTTGGTCGTTTGTATCGACTATTATCGAAAACATTTTTAGTTATGTGTAATGTCGGCAAATTTTGTCTCTTAGAAGACCAAGGTGTTTGGGCCTTTTTTCAATGCAAGACAATGCCTGAGCCCATTTCTTTTTTTTATTCTA
Source organism: Solanum sitiens (assembly GCA_016801875.1). NCBI lineage: Eukaryota > Viridiplantae > Streptophyta > Magnoliopsida > Solanales > Solanaceae > Solanum > Solanum sitiens. The sequence continues at coordinate 1,925,805 of JABWTJ010000019.1, forward strand.
GCATCAGATCAAACCCAGCCCCCTGATCCAACTCACCCCCCTCCCCTTCAGCCCATTTATTTTTCAATTTTAATTCCCATCCAAATTTTGACCCAGGAGCCCTTATTTTCCCATGACCCGGCCCGCTTCTAATATCCCCTCTCACAATAAAAATTAAAAAGACCCAATTTTATTCCCTACCCATCAGTTTGACCCGACCCCACCTGGTATCCCTTCTTCTTCTTCACGCGTGACCAGGAGAAACGACGCGACATTTTTACCAGCGATTCCAACCCAGAAAGCGCGTAGCGATACGCGACCTCAACATCTCCATCAGCTCGAACAGCTCTTCACGCCAGCCGCCTTCCACCTCCGTCCTTGCAACAGCATAAAGCAAGCACGCGTTCTCGTCCTTACACCTTGGGATTGAGCCGCGTGGCATAGCAAGGATGGTTGAAGCATTTCGGGGCGTTGATTCTCCTTTTCCAATTCTGGAATGGGACGATTTTTAGAAAAAAGGTTGTTCATCCTAGAATGGTAAAGATTTGGTTTTAGAAATTCGAAAGTGGTCCCTCTTCCTTCCGATTCTACCCTTCCCCCCCCCCCCCTTATACCGAACCCTAATTCCCCTCCTATTTAACATCTCTTTCTGAAAATTTCAAGAGGCGGGGGGATCCAGTTTTTGTCGTCTTGTAATTTTCTGGAAAATTTTCTAGGCCTAAGATATTGGGAGGAACACTAAAAGATAGAAAAAGAGAGTCTGAGATTCTTAGAAAGTAAGAGATTTTTTTTTCTTCTGAGGAGACACATAGAACATATTAAGCAGAAAAAATAGCAAAAAAATACAAATAAATAGGTTTTGAAAGAACAGAAAATAGGGGACTTTCAGAGTTTGGTTTCGACTTGTTCTGTCCTAAATTCTTTGACCGTTGCTCGTTGTGAAGTGGTGAAGTTGTTGCCACTTGCTCGTCTGTCCTGGATTCGCTGCTCTACAACACGTAATAAACTTGCCTTATCTTTGTCTGATGTCTATCAACCCCTATTTTTCAGGAAGTAATCTATTGTAGTCGTAGTTCTCTGTATGAGGTATCTCCTGTCAAAACGGTCATTATATTTGATTGCCGTTGTTGTGTTTGGAATGAGGTTACGAAATAAATTTGTTTGCTCCTCATAATATATTCAAGTTCATGCTATTTTCTTTGTATAAACTTAATCCTATTTTTTGTATTCTAAGTGGTTTACAAAATTAGTCTTGTTTAAGAGGAATAGTCTGTCTCACAAGTTCAGTTTTAAATAAGACGTCTTTAGCCTAAGTTTGGAAAGCATGTTGTTTCTTCAGTTCTTTGTATAATGTCTGCTGTAAGTTAACGTCAGACTATTTTATTAGCTGGTTTTGAATCTAAATTGATGCATATTTCTCTACGCTTGGTTGAAACAGTAGCTATGGTTATCTTTTACAATCATGTAAATTAGTCAAGCATTGACCTTGAGTATTTTTACTAGTTTGGTTGCATTATGTTTTGGTAGACCTCATATCATAAGTTGATTTTATTTTACTTTCTTCAGTGTCATAGGATTGAGGAGTTTCTTCGTGCTTCATGGTTAATTTCATATGTAAAAGATTTCATTAGTTATTTAAGATGTGATTTACTGGCGATTTGAAATCTTAGCTTAACAAAATAGATTTATGATGTTCTGTATGCAACCACTCAATTTTGTTGATTATCTTTACTTAGTTGTATATGAAGTTATGGGAGTGTGTGGTTGCTCATGCTATTAATCTGAGTTTTAAAATGTTTGGCAGTATTGTTTCTTTCTTATTTTTACTTTATTTTATTGATATGTTTTGTAATGTTAACTTGTGAGAAAGATCAGATTATGCCTCATTGCCTACCTGCTATTCAGTAAAGGCTCGTCATATGCAGCGAGTCCTATGTGTTAAGATTGTTTGTTTCGATAATTTTTTTTTTAATGCTACATTCATGAATTAGTATAGATTTTGAAAAGTTGTTTGCTACTGATTTGAATTGGAACTTGATGTAATAAAAGAAAAAAGAGAAGAAAAAAAGTTAAGTCTTGTTTCAACTCTCGCTTTATAAAATGACCTTTCCTGCCAAAAGTAATCAGCTTGAATGCTTATCGTAATATTGTTTGTTTCGAGGCGTAACGGTGATATCAACTTTAATGTGTTTATCTCGAGCAAAGAAGATTGTTCAAATTCAATTTGTGGGTTGTTTAAAGATGTTCTGTTTTGGGTTCTAAATTCCGTATTCACATGAGTCGTTGCTTGTTATCTTCTTTATTAGATCCCATCTTCTTCTTCCTCATTAGATCCTCATTATCTCCCTTAGCATTTATTTTTCAACCAAATCACTTGTATGAATTATTAGTTAGCTAAAGAAAGAAAAATATCTTGTTTGTCACTTTAGAATCGTCAAGAATATAGTAGTTGGGTTTCATCGTCTTAAGTGCCTCGTTCAAGAAATTGAATGCATTTTCGGTGCCCAATTAATGTAGTTAAGTAATACATCAATTTTGTTTGTCGTATTTATTTTTTATTTATTTATTTTTATTTGTTCAGTTTTGTTCATGTAAAGGAAATTTTAGTCAATGCTACTTGTTTATTAAAGGTGGCAGCTTGGGCTAGTTTAAATGCATACATGTTTTGGTCTTAATTGAGCTTAGTCAAGCCCTTGATATCTATCCTTCCCTGCCTAGTTTATCGTAGGCCTTGACCCATTTGTTTATTAAAAGTCATTGCAAATAATTCACTTCACCATAAGTCGTGTAATTCCATATTTGCACTATTATGTTATCATTTTAAATATTAATCCTCATCTTCTTGTCTTTTTTACATGTGAAAATTGCCGGGGTTCTCCATGAACTCCTCTCCTTGTATTTTCGAGAGAGCCATTAAGGCTCGAACTCTTTATCGAGTCAACCAGCCATTATAACTGACATACAGCCCCCGAAGTCGAAGAATACAGAGCGGATCGAGAAGTTGAAGAATTAGGGCCTAAGAGTCAAAATTTATTTTATCTAAAAAATTTATATTTTGTTATTTTTGGGCCTAAGCCCTTGTCTTTACTATTATTAGACTGTTAGAATTAGATTATTAGAATTTAGGACAGGTACAAATTAAATGGTCTTAAGGCCCAAAATGAAGCGGGTCCAAAATCCAGTCCAGACGGACAGAAACCGGATTTGGATCCAATCTCTCTCTCCCTCTTTTACTTTATTGCTTACATGTTTTTAGTATTTTTTTTCGGTAGTCTTAGGGTTAAAAAACTCGAATCGCCGCAAGACGCTACTTTGTTTTAACAATTCAGCTAAATTGATAATAATTAAAACGGATTTAAGTGATAATAAATATTTTTCACGACTTAAAAAGAATTCACTTAGATAGTAGTATAAATGTTTCGAATCTTTCTAAAAAATTCTAAATAAAGTTTCAATTTCATAATCAAGTTAGAAATTGTTTTAGCCAAACAAGTTAGTTGTCGGATAACCGTACGTAAGCGGACATCTTAGATGCTTTCAAAACATTACTAAGACGTTAATAAGAATCCCCGAACCCTCTTTAAGTTTTCTTAAGGTTTTTCTTTTTAAATCTTTACGAAAACTAAGTTTTTTCTTTATTTGTCTTTAAAAAATTAAGTGGCGACTCTAAAAAGTCAAAAACATAATAAAAATATTTTTCCTTTTCCGAAGAATAAAACCAATCATGCTAAAGTGGACATTTTATTTGAAATAAACCTTTCATTCTATTTTAGTAAAACCTTCATGAATCAAGTTACAAGCATCACACAAGTCATCATTTAGCAAACAAGGTAAAACTTCCATAACTTCAACATATAGTCATATTCACCAAGTAATCCATTTATCATTTATACCTTCCTATCCAAAGTTATCCTAAGACTCACTTAGGTAAGACATGAAGAGATTGACTATACAACCTCTTCAATACACACCTAATAGAACCTTAAGACTACCAAAGATAAGCATGCTTCATTTCAATTCAACAAGTCAACATTTATTACTAAAGATACTAGAGGAAACATACGTACATTTAAGAACTTCACATAAAGACCATCCTCTAAGACAACCCCCAAGTTACACTTTGTGGAATGTGAAAGTAGCATCCGATACTACTACTCCCGTCGTAGTTCTCTTTAGGAATCACTCTATACTAGGAACATCACATTCCACATTTACATAACGTTCAATTGCTTTAGACATAACATCACCATGCTTCACTAAAATTAGACATAAGTCAACTTACTTCATTATCATTATATAGTAACCCATTTACACATTTTCATATAAGGACACACCAAGACTCCCTCCAAATGCCTACAGGTGAAATGGATAGATGACGTCTCATACTACCACCTACCCTAAGTAATACACCCTTAAAAAGACTTAGCTTATTACATTCATTTGTGGGGGCTAGCTTTAACCAACATAGACCATGAGATCTAGACATGGAATCTCGGTATTAACCCCTACCGGATGAGGAATCCCCACTTGCCTAAGGTAGGGTCATTCTCTTAGCCTTTACATGGATCTCCAATAGCAATACCTATGCAGGCGCATAGTTAAGGTATAAGGAGATTGCTTCTAAGTAACTCATCTCAACTCACGAAGAGTACTCATCTCAAGAGGTGCATTGGATACAACATATCTACTCATGAAGTGTACCCACCCCTTCGTCAAATCCTCTCGGTGCTAAGCATAACTCCTCCACGGAGTCTTACACATTCATTGTATATAGGTTAAGGGATAACGATTTAGTACCTCATCTCAACTAACAAAGATTACTTATCTCTAGAGGTTACTTTTGAATACCACATCTCAACTCACGAAGATTATCCAACCTCCAACTTTTCTTGGAAAGCTCTTCGGAATAGTGAGGTTGCTACCAAACACTTCATCTCAACTCACGAAGAGCGTTCACCCCAAAATCCCCCTTTGCATTACTAGAGTTCTTTTGGAATAGTAGGGAATGGTCTAGACATTTCATCTCTACTCACGCAGAGTGTCTACCCTACATTCCCCCATTTACATTCATAACTTCATTCTTTCATTCGTAGTGTGTGTGTAAGTATATGTGAGAACACCTTTCACATAATCCCCATATTCATAACATTGACTTCTAAACATGATCATACTACATTCATCATATTTCACACACTATCATGCTTCACATTCACATCCCTCATTTAGACATAGCATCTTCAAGATACACATTTTCAACTTCCGAAGACATATCATTCATATACATTATAACATATCCTTAATACACATTAAATGCCTTCAAGGTCATAATCAAGATACACACATATATTCATATACTTCAAGTAAACACCGCCACCAAAGGTGGACCATACTACTCAAGATCAATTCAATAAGAAGTATGCAATATATACCAACTTACCCTTCATCCAAGTCTTGGTCACCGTTTCTCAATATTTCTAATAAATCACCATAATAAGGCATAAATGGCAATAAATATTCACAATACAACGTTAGGAAACACAACTCTAACATTATCTAATCATATACGATAAACCCACTCATAAGTCAAAAGTAGAGAATTTGCATGAGAATGGGTTCATTGGGGCTTTGACCTTAAAATCATGAACTAACATCGAATATATCATATTTCATTCATTAAAATGTTTTCATGCAAAGACCCATGCTTAGAATTCAAAATAGAAGAATTTAGGAAATTTGAAACCTTTTTGAAAAGTCTTTGGATTGGCTCTTTGAATGAAATAAGAATCAAGGGTTAACTACCATGCCTTAATATGAAGAAACCCACGAGATTTGGTGAAGATTTAACCCAAAACATTCAATCCAAGCTCTACCTTGAGTTCAAGCTTCAATGGGATTTTGAGAGAGTTTTTCTTGAAGGAGGGGTTTTGATTTATGAAAATGAAGTCTAACTTAGGGTTTAGGAGTATAAACTAATTTAAAATACCTAAAAACCCTCAAAACAATCGTCCATACCTTTTAAAAGACTTGGGGTGAATTTACCAAATCACCCCAAGCTTGCCCGAAGTTGCAGGCAGATTGCAGACTCTTACCACACCCACCAACGACAGACCGTCGTTTGCACAACGTCCCATCAATGGGGCTTCGTGGTTTGGGTCAGAGGCTCAAAAATTTGAAGGCCTGCAGTTCCAATTGACGGACCATGTCGACGAGCCATCGTTTGGTCGACTGGCCATCGTTTGGTTCGTCGTTTGACATTGTCTAGGAGGCTGCCTGGCATCTTCTAGGCTAGGAGATGGGGTCTTCCTCTAGGGCCACTCGTGGGTGCTAGGTGGAGTCATATCCGAACGGTAAACCCCTAAACATGGTCATCTAGGTCTTACGGTCCTCACCAACCATTTTAGACACCAAACAACTCACAAACATGCAAAGGCACACTAGAACACACACAAGCACATAGACGTCTAGTCGTTGAATGTCTTAGCCGTCCCTTGACGTTTGACTTCTAGACTTATTTAACTGACCTCAAATGCTTAAAGTCATTACTTTGACACATTATTAACTCATGAAATACATGTGAAGCTCTAGTTCAATCTAGTTCATTATGAGGGTCGCTACATTTTCCCCCACTTAGAAAAACATTCGTTCTCGAATGACACTAAACACTTTCAAGGACATCAAGGAATCAACTAGCAACTTAAAACACATATAGTCATGGACATAACATTCATAGTCAATGCACGAAACTTACAAGGAACACCAACTTCATATCATTAAGCACTCTAAGCAACACAAGAAAATTTGGAACTATTTCCACAATTCAAAGTGCACACTTTCTTCATCATTTTCATTTAATTTATGGAGGAACTACCTTATCCAACATAATCCATGCTCAACACATCATTATACAGCTCAACATATAATAACATTCAAATCACACATTGGCACATAGACATAACAACTTTGAAACAATTAATGCAAATATCATTAGCTACACATTGACATGAGAAATATAGATTACCTTCCAACCTTCCCATTTAACCATGATTTCATCAAGAGCACGCAAAACATCATACCATACTTAACACTCATAACATAAGGAGACATGCAACTCATACGCATATGCAAGACTCCAAAACATAACCAAACTACTAAGGATTTTGGTCTTAAGATTGAGTAGTAATAGAAGGAAAAGATAAAGGTATCTAACACCTTACTACTCAACCCATTCTCCCTCACTTAGGGTAAACCTATCTAGAAACAAATCAAAACAACCATAAGGAACTATGACTTACCGGGACATTTATCCCGGATTGGCTCCTTTAAACATTCTCATCAAAATCTTATTAGGACCCTTTCGAAGCATCTTCAAGGTTTCATACTTCATAACCCACTATACCTCTTATAAGGTGGCAACTCATACAAACCTAACTTATGAACATCAAGACTAACAATCAACCTTACTAGTCAAGCATAACACCCTCCTCTTAGGATTCAAATTTAGACAAACCCTCTTAATCTCTCCTCATTTACAATGGGACTCCAACTATTGGACAACAAGCTGCCAAAGCAGCAGCCAATACACTATGAAGAAACCAGTCCACGTCGCGGACATGGTTCATGAAGGACCAAAAACAGTAACCTTTTAGTTCACGATAATTTTCAATGCTACATCTTCTGTATTTTCATAGTAAAGTTCAGATTCTGTGTTTGTAGTTTTGTGATTTATTTAGAGGAGTTACTTGAATGAAGCAAAGTTTGAATTTAAAAATATAAATATAAAAAGAGATGTATATCGTGCTCTGTTAAAGTTGAGATACACACCACATAACTCAAACTCATGGAATAAAATTCACACTTTCTCTTTCCACCTATTAAGGTAGATTCATTTGGGAACCAAACATCTAGCTATATGCATTCCACCATTTTCTAGCATATCCTCACAATTACCTTGCTAGGTAAACACACTATTTTCCCTCCTTAGGAGTAAGGCTATACAAGAACTTCAATTCAACACAAGGACAACTATGAATCATTACCCACACAAGAGGGCAATCCTCAACTCTTACAATTTACCACATTCCTTAGGGCTTCGTGATTTGGGTCAGAGGCTAAAAAATGTGCAGGCCTGCAGGTCCAATCGATGGACCATGTCGACGAGCCGTCATTTTTTCTACTGGACGTCATTTGGTTTGGCATTTGACACTGTCTAGGAGGCTGCCTGGCAGCTTCCAGGGTAAGAGATGGGGTCCTCCTCTAGGGCCTCTCGTGGGTCCTAGGTGTAGTCGTACCCGGACGTTAAAATCCTAAACATGGCCATCTATCTCTTAGGGTCCTCACCAACCATTTTAGACACCAAACAACTCACGAAACATGCAAAGGCACACTAGAACACACACAAGCACATACACATCTAGTCATCGAACGTCTTGGTCGTCCCTTGACATTTGACTTTCAAACTTATGAAACTGACCTCAAATGCTAAAATTCATTACTTTAAGACATTATAACTCATGAAACACATGTGAAGATCTAGTTAAGCCTATTTCATTATGAGGGTCACTACAGTAGTTGCAAATACAAGTTCATATATGTGTTTTCAGCTTGCTCGAGAGACAAGTCGCGAAACTAAGACTACTGAATTGATGGACGGTGGAAGTGGGTCGACATGAGGCTCAGCTCGAGAGAGTGAGCCCTAGTCTCATTCCAACACAATCAGTTCGAGAGAATTAATGGGGTAAGGCGTAGGCTGGTCTTTATGAGTTAAGAGGGCGTCCAAGTGGAACGCATTTGAAACGGGGTAAGTTGCTCAATAGAGAACTTATTCCTATTTAAAGCTTAGCCTAGTCACAATTATTCTATAAATCACCTATCGAAAGCATGTACCCAACGATGTAGCTTAATCCGTATTTCCATCACATCCCAAGAATCGCCCTCTCATTGCTTATATGTCCTTGTTAATTTTCGCCGATTTTACTACTTGTGACAAAAAAAAACTTCGATGTTTGACACTTGCGTCACCTATTTTTGATTGAAAAATTTTTTATTCGACAATTTTTTAGCTACAACTAGTTAGATTGTAATTTTACTTTACTATTAATTCTCACCACCATTTCCTATGGAAACGACCCCAACCCTTGGTTGGGTTACTATACTATTGCACGATCATAGACACTTGTACTGGAAATTATGTTGTTGATTACGCAAACATCAGTATAAAGTTTGGGTAATTGATTTAGGGGTGATTTGGGGGAATTTATTTAGGAATATTGGTATTTTGTGGGTTGAGAACGGTTGGGAGGTAATTTTTGATATGGGGAATGTTCTTGAAAGTGAAGGGTTATATTATTTGAGGTCCGGGTCGGGTCATGTAGAACCCTAACTTTAGACCCACTATATCTTGTTGATGGTTCGTGGGTCGACCTACATACTATAGGTATTGTTCGTAGGTTATTCTAGTACTTGGATAAAATAGAAAACTTACCTTGAACCTACAGACATGATTCATGGTCCGTGGGTTGACCAACAGACCGTGGATGGGAACCGTAGACCACTGCACAACTTTTTTTAGCAGATTTTGCCTTTTCATCCCTGCACACATAGCAACCATTAGGACTTTATTTTTACATTTTAGGACACTTTTTAGACACGGACTCTATTCTTTATGTAGAAAATAATAAATATAGAAATAAACACATATCGAAAGAGCTACAAAATAAATAAGAACGAAGAAAAGACATATATCAAAAAGTAAAACATATAATTGGCTATATTGTAAATTTTGGGTTGCCTCCCAAGAAACACTTGATTTAACATCGCAACACGACATAGACACCTTGATTACTCAATCTTCATTAAGATAATAGGCATCAATCACTTCTTGCACACTCTCTAATTTCCCCATGTAGACCTTGATTCTTTGCCCATTCACTTTTAACCTCGTTCCCTCCTTGTTCTCAAGATCGACCGCTCCATGTGGAAATATTTTAATGACTCTAAATGGCCTCGTCCACTTGGACTTGATCTTGCCAAGAAATAAGCAAAACCTTGAGTTTGGTAAAAGCACCAGATCACCCACAGTATATTCACGCTTTTCAATTTTTTGATCATGATACTTCTTAATATTTTCTTTAAACATGGCTTAACTTTCATATGATTTTAGGAGAAACTCATCAAGCTAATTCATGTCATTAAGTTTTTTACTCGATGTGGCGCCCCAATAAAAATTCAACTTCTTTAGCGCCCAAATTTCTTGTGCTCTAACTCTACAAGAAAATGACATGACTTCCCATATACAAGTTGGTAGGTGGACATACCTATAGGAGTCTTGAATGTGGTGATATAGGCCCATAGAGAGTCATCCAGCCTTCTTAACCGATCAGTTCTTTTGGCATTCACATTCTTTGCAAGGATTTGTTTTATCTCTCCATTTGACACCTCAACTTTCTCACTAGATTGTGGAAGGTAAGGAGTGGGTTCATTGGGAAGAACTCCATATTTCTCTAGTAACGCCTTAAACAACTCTTATTACAAAAGTGAGAACCTCCATCGATGTTTATCAACCTAGGTGTATGATGAGTCCATGATTTGGACCCAATTAGGCTTTATTAGGATAGATTTAGTGTCCTCAAATGCTTATTTTTGCCAATAATTGATTTAAAACCTTTGACTTCTAGGTATTTTGATTGAGGAACAAAGCATAGACACTAACGAGCCAAAAGGAACAAGGCCGCTAAAAGAACGAAGAAAAGAAGGCATGTTGATGTCCAAATCCATTGGGCTAGTTTTCGAGTAGTTTTTAACACACCAAATGTTCCAGTGTGCCAAACAATCAAGTTGCCGAGACAAAGGAGCAGTCGGCGTGTCGTTGAATGATTCCTTGATGCAGTAATTGGATTGCCCAAACTTACAGAACTTAAGGATGCTGAAGGCCAAAGCAAAAAGGCGATGGAACTGACCAAAGGGCGGATCGCCGAGTTGATCAGTGATCCCGACTTACTGCACCGAATGGTCCTTAGCAGCAAATTTTTGGAGACTATAAATACATTTTTAAATATTTAGTTTAGAGATTTTTTTAGAATATAAAACTTTTTTATGAGAATTTGAGTTGGAACTCTAAGTAATTAGAGAACTTTTACTTAGCTTTGAAGAATTGAAGTTTTCCATTTTTGAAAATTGGAAGTACGTCTTTGAGATTCTTCAATTTAGACCTTTGTAAAGACGAAATTAATCTTACTCAATTGATGAAAACACAATTTGGTAACAATTTCTATCTTTGTATGATGTCCGACTAAACCCCAATTTTTGGGGTGTGATTATGCAATTTTGGGTTTATTTAGCTTGTGGGTATTGATAATTGTTAGTTTATATGATGTTTAAAAGTGATTTCAATCAATAATTCAGATTCAATTTAAAGGGTTGTAGTTGCAAATGAAACTCTACCTTCGTGTTTTTCTCTTGCTCGAGAGAAAGTTTTAAAACCAAGATTACTGAATTGATGGTCTGTGGATATTGGGTTGTCATGTGTTCACTTGATAGAGTAAATCCTAAACCATTTTCCACACATTCAGCTCGAGAGAGTGAATGGACGAAAGCGTAGGTTATTCTTTTTTGCATGCTTGTTGGTGTTTGAGAGAAACCGACTTGATTCGAGTAAATTGTTCGAGAGAAAGTTTATCCCCACTAAATTCTAGATTATTCACTGATTTACAGTTATTTACTAACAGTTGCAATTACTCACTGGTTTACATCAGTCTATAATCCAATCACATCCCAAGAACTTGTCTCTATATTGTTATTTTCATGCTATTTGATGTTGTCATAGTTGATAGTTAAAACCAAAAACCCCTTATTTGAAAGTTCTCTCACCCCTTAATTTAAATCATGTTTCAATTTGCAAATGTCTATTACTATGATTGACTTGAACATATTCATACTTTGCTATTAAATCATAAACACGTACCACTCCATCTGGGATTCGACCTTAACTCATTTAGTTGGGTTATATGATGACTAATGATTCTTTGAACTGGATTTAGTGTCTTTGATAGCGTTATTTAATCAAAATGGCACCGCTGCCGGGGAGTGGTATTGGTTATTAATTTTTGGTTATGTCGAATTTTGTTTTTGTTAATTATACTTGAATTTTACTTATTTTTAGTTTTGGTTTCCTTATTTGTGTCTTGAAACCGGAAGTATGAGTGTGAAAAGAAGCAATGGTAGCCTAGTACGCCACCAAGATGACATCGACAACCTCAACGATGTTAATGAGCCTAATTCTAATGACCACCATCTAATGGGTGGAATTGGTGCTATTTTCTTTCCTCCGACCGAAGAGAATGTGGTGTTCCATATCACAAGTACTATGTTGCATCTCTTGCATTTGAAAGGGTTGTTCGGTGGTTTGTCTCACGAGGATCCCCATGAGAATATTAGTAACTTCTTGGATGTTTGCGGACCATTCTCCTTCAAGAACATATCCCAAGAGTCGGTCCAGTTGAGGTTGTTCCCGTTCTCTTTAATGGGACAAACAAGTAAATGGCTGGCTGAGTTGCCACATGAATCAATCACTTTGTGCGAGGAGATGGTCACCATATTTTAAGTGCGATTTTTCCCTCCATCGAAGATGATGACTCTTCGGGACATCATTTAGAGCATAAAGTATATGAAGAAAGAGCCAATTCATAAAACTTGGCTACGATTCGAGAAGTAGGTGCTCTAATACCCAACTCATGGCTTGCCTGACAATGTGTTATTGCAGTATTTATATCGAAGTCTTGATTCGATAAACAAGGGTGTTGCTGACCAACTTTCTCTGGGAGGTTTGATGCAACAAACTTATGTGATAGCAACTTAGCTCTTAAATAACATGACCACAATCAATCGAGCTCGGTACACTCGCGAAGATCAGGTCTCACCTCTCACATTTAAATTTACCAAGGAGCAGATGGAGAAAGACCAAGAGAGGGACCAAAACATGGCCAAGATCATGACACAACTTGATATTTTGTCTAAAATGTCGTGGGAGCTGGTGCTCGAAGTGTCAATGTATTGAGTGTCGAGTGTGTTAATCCGAATAAGGCCAAGTTTGAGGCTTTGTACAATGAATAGGTGAATTTCCTAGCCAACCAACATGTTGGTTACTGTTAAAACTACCCAAGGCAGGGTTGTAACCAATGTTGGAACAGGGATAAAGGTTGGAAGAATCGTGATAGAGAATTGATGGGTCCAAATTCCAATTGGAATGATGGGGAGAAGAATAGGTATGTGCTTCCCCATGAGCATCAAAAGAAAGGAGTTGGAAGGTGACCGGTCAGAGGATATGCTATCTCTTATCCTCAACAACGTTGATGGGTGTCGGACAAGATTTTAAAAAAAATTAAATAAGATGTTTCAACCCTTAGCTAGATGGCATGGGGGGTTTCCTAGTGACACTATGGAAAACCTCAGGAATGAGTTTTAAGCGTGGACTTGCACCGTGCCTCCATATTATCTAAGGCACTTCTTGGGAGGCAACCCAAGCTTTATCGCTTTATTTTTGTTTTATAAATAACGTGTGTTGATTGTGCAGGTAAAACTGCCGAATGAGTTTGAAAAGTGTAGTTTGGCGAGCCTAAGTCCAGTCGATGCATCGCCTTTACATTCAAAACATTTTTAAAGTAGAGTGTGTAAAACTCGGCGAGCCGAGGAGCTGATTGGTGAATCGCCGACCAGGTTGGTGATCATGATTTTTTTTGTTGTTTGGACCCCCACAGTAACTTGACGTCCTATAAAACTTGGCGAGGTAAGTGTCCACTCGGTATGTCACCGAGTTTGTAGGTGAGAAAAACTTATATTGCCGAATGGGCGAGAACCAGACAGTTTTCATAGGCCATAGGTTTGAACTTTTAAATTCATTAACTTTCCCTATCTTTAAACTTCCCAAACTCACACCTGCACAATATTTGTCGGACTTTTTCCATTTTAGAATATTTTAGTCGTCGGATTCGTGTTCGGAGTTGGATTACTTTGCCGTTTAGCGATACAAAGTATTCATTCGGCATCAAAGGTTGGTTTTCCGAACACTAAATCTATATTTAGTGATTTTGACTAATTTGCTAGTAATTTTATCTTAGTGAAGTGTGCTGGGACTTTCTGATCATAATTGTATATGTGTATGCTTTTTCTAATTTGAATATCTTGCACATAATGCTTATATTGTTAAATTCCTAAGTATTTTGTGCCTTGAAATTGCTCAAAATTATGAGGTTGTGCTTGCATGTTGTTGGGTCTATTCGGTTGAAGTCTATGTAACCCATATTTGTGCTAAATGACGTAATGTTCCCAATGATGGAGCGGTTGACGTCATTCTTAAAGGAAATATTCATCAAATGGCCAAATTTGGCCAAACTAGGAGAAGTATGAGTATCCCATAGACATGGGTGTAATGGGTTTTATTTTATTCTATGGATGTATGTTTTGATTTTGTTTTCAGGGGTTATGGGGTTCAATTTGAGAAGTTGGTTACAAAGTAGGCATGTTGGGTCGTTTAGCGAGTTTGGTCGAGCTCACCAAACCACTCGACGGTTCGCTGAAGTTCCCCTTATCAACTTTAATTTCATGCTAAATGTGAAGTTTGGTTCTATAACATTCATCAAGAAGCCTGAGTTCGGCGAGTGAACATGATAACTCGTCGAAAGTCTTTCTTGTTCACCATTTATCTGTGCCCCTAAGTCTTAGATGCACTGTAACTTTCGGCTGGCTAAACCATGCTCGTCGATTTCTATTAGCGATTCGCCAAAAGGCCCTCCCCATTGCCGACATGCTATTTTTCTGGGAATTTGAGAGCTAATATTTTTGGCGAGCCTGATATGGCTCGCAAAAGTGATTCGGCAACTCGCCAACTTGTTTGGCGAGTCTTTCTGCAACTATCTTTTTGTTTATTTGATTGAATTATTTCTAACTCTTTTTGATTCTTTTGGAGATATGACCATGACTAACTTTGACATGCCTCCTCATAAAAAACATGTGGCATTACTATAAATGAAGGAGGAGCCAACCCTCATAAAAAAGGAATACAAGAGCCTTCAAAGGGAGGAAAGGGAAAAGGAAAAAGGCCAGTATTTGAGGCCTCGGAGACCAGCTATGACAAGTAGGTCTCCCATCGCGCATTCCGAGCTAGATATGGCCCTGACGTTGCTAGAGTCCCTTCTGCTTCCACCCCAGTAAATTTAGTGCCAGCTCAGGAACCCCTCGTAGCTTCAGTACAACCAGTGGTTCCTCCTCCACGGCTACTTAATAGACTGCAAACCGATGGGTTGCAAACGATTTTTTAGGAGAAGTTTCTTATGACAGAACGCTTAGAGGGGAGATACTCTGGCGAGAGAGACACTCCAGTACCATCATTTTGAGTAGTTCACAAGGCCCAGAGGTCCCTATATTCCTAAATATGTCTAGGAGTTCTACTCTGCATATGGTGACCTAGTCCCTAAAAGCAAGAAGAAGGATAGTGAATTCATATCGTTAGGGTCTATGTTGGTACAAGGGATTATAGTGCACTGTGGCCATGATCACATCAACGCGGTACTTGACGGGGTCAGACTTTGACTACCCAACCTGGCTACCAGTACATCATCATTGGATAATCTCAAGGGCTGGCTAGCACCCCTCATCTCAGACACCACCCCGAGGTTGATAGAGGAAGGAGTCCCGATTGAGAAGAGGAACTTGAGTGTAGCTGCACGTTATTGGTTTGGATTCATTAGCATCTCTATTATGCCCACCCAAATAGAGTTTTTTCTCCGTCATCCTAAGGCGTCATACCTTGGGTTGATCATTTAAAAGAAGAGAACTTAATGAGAATGAGATGGCCATGAGGGCCAAACAGAGGCAGACATCACTTCTGTTCCCGATATTAATAATAGAGTTGTGTCGGGCTGGAGTCCATTGGGATGTAGCTAAAGATATTGAGGTTGCCTCTCCTCCTCCACAAACATCAGATGTATAGAGGCCGAAAACACTCGAGAGGAGGCTGATAGGAGGAGAGCAACCCAAGTAGATACGTCTTTGTAGGTGGACATTGACTCGATACCTGCAGAGGCATCTTTTCCTACTCTGACCTCCGAGCCTTCAGGTACATCTACTCCTACCTCTTTTTCACATGCTCCAGGTGCTTCCACCTCCTCCCAGCTGGACATGATCCTAAATATGGGGCACCTAGCCCATTCAGCTGATGTGAGAGTGACCCAACTTGAGAGATCCATCCCATGAATGATCGAGAGTGTCATCCTTGTTGCACCTACCCCCCTCCAGGCTTCTGTTGATGATTTGAACGTGAGAGTCAAAGCTTATGAGAGTCAAATCTTATGAGAGTAGACAGGGGAAGTCTTTTGAGATGACGTCTTTGGAAGCCGATGTTGTCGATCTGATGATGGATGTGGACTATCTTATTTCTATAGACTTCACTACATTATTGGAGGCTAATGATGATGTTGATGCCCCAGAGACTTCTGCGATTCCTCCGGCTACCATCAGATATGTACATGGGGAGGGCATAACAATTGATAAATTCGAGGTAGAGACCGATGAGGAGAAGATAGAGTAACGTAATGCTGAGGTTTATGATGATTTGGGTGACATGGAGGTCTCTATGTTTGAGACTGCATGCCAGCCCTCTTTGAGAGACACCACCATGGGTAGGCCCAATGGAGCTAGTACTTCTATTGATGTGACTCCAAGTACTAATGCACAATTTCAAAGCACTACACCGGGCACAGACTCACTGGATCCCTTTGTAACTACCTCTCTATCTTACTTTTTATTAACTTTTGGATTATTTTTTTCTTGCATTTGAGGAAAAATAAATTTTGTTAATTGTGGGGTGAAGCAAACCCTGTGTGACTATTTTTCTGTATATATTGGGTCTTTCAGCTATATATTGTGTTTAGCACTATTTTTGTAGATGTTTGAGCTTCTAGCTTTTTGCTTTAATTGTAAATGATTTTCGGACCCTTCTGGAAAATTTTGTGTCACCTCTTTTTTGTGTTTGAATGTGGCAGTTCTTTTGCAAATTTGAGCATCGATATTGATCAATACTGATTACTTGAACAGTGCTCTTACACGAACAAAAATGAATGTGTGGTTACGATGAGGCCAAATGAAGTTGCATAGGAAATATGTGAACTTCTTGCATCTTCTTGTACTATCCCATTGTCAAATTGAGTCTCTTCTGATGAACATTGCACACTAGCAAGAGCATAGAGTCTTATTTGACATCAGTGTCAATGTCTTGTTTATGATGCGCTTACCCTGAACACTGTATGATGACACCTATAATTGACCCCGTTGGTCCATAGACTAAGTGATGCAATATCTTGAAATGATCTTAGGCGGCT
Organism: Solanum sitiens; assembly: GCA_016801875.1. Lineage (NCBI taxonomy): Eukaryota > Viridiplantae > Streptophyta > Magnoliopsida > Solanales > Solanaceae > Solanum > Solanum sitiens. The sequence continues at coordinate 1,943,153 of JABWTJ010000019.1, forward strand.
TTGAAGAGTATGAAACAATTTGACTTTATACCTCTTTTGTGGCCTACCTTGTGAGTGTGTGATCCTTTTTTTGAACACCCTTTGAGACTTATCCTTTTCTTAGAATAAACTTGATGCAAATTGTAACCTTTCTTTATACATTACCCATAATCCTCATGATTTGTGGTTTGTTTGAATAGCCAACTTAGGCCAAAAGCCTAAGTTGGGGGTGTGGTGAAAGAAAAGGTAAATAAAGAAATCTAAAGAAGTCTCCTTGACCCATGATTTTGAGAAAGATGGAACCCCTCCATACAAAAAAAAGAGAAAAAGAAGAAAAGAATGAAAAAGAAAAAGAACGGAAAATTTTGTGGAATAAAGTTGTGAAAGTGCAAAGAAAATGGGGTGTCCAACAGTCCATGTAAAATGAATAATGGGGTGACTTTTGAGCATGAATGATAATGAAGAAGAAAAGAGAAGAGAATGTTGCTCATACTACATTTCATGAGGATAGAAACCACTAATTCAAAATGACCATATCTTTACAATCAGCCCCGTTACAAGCCTTGAAAAGACCTTTTTGATCTTGAGTGAGCTGAAACAAGTGTTGATTGGAAATAAGGGGAAAATTATGGGTAAAGTCATGCATGTTTTCATCTTTGTGAGTGTGAGTGTTGATCGTGATTCCGGAGTTATAAATTATTGAACCATTGCGTGCGATTATGGAATCATTCTTTGAGTGAGGGTATTTGAGTATCTTTGTTGAGCTTGAACTTGCATTTGAAGCAAGTATTGTGAACTTGAGAATCTTTGAGAATGGTGAGTCATAACTTGAATCTTTGAGTGCACAATTTATCTTTGCATGAGTAAGTTGAGTCTTTTTGTGTGCATTTATGATTGAGGTTTTTGTAGCACTATTTGAAACATCCTTTTTGAACTGTTGAGAATGAGTTTTACTTGAGGATAAGAAAAATTATAAGTTGGGGGTGTTGATGAGTCCATGATTTGAACTTAGTTAGGTCTTTTTTGGATAGATTTAGTTTCCTCAAATGCTTATTTTATAACTGATGTAAAACCCTTGATTTCCAGGTAATTGAATTGAGAACAAAGCATGGACACTAACGAGCAAAAAAGAACAAGGCAGCTAAAAGAACAAAGAAAAGAAGGAACATTGATCGCCTAATCCATTAGGCGAGTCGCCGAGTGGCTTTAACCTCGCCCAAATTTCTAGTGTGCCAATCCCTGAAGGAGAAAATCAAGTCGGCTAGAGAAAAGAGCAGTTGGCATGTTGCTGAACATTTCCACGCTACAGTAATTGGATCATCGAAAGTTAAAGAACTTTAGGATGCTTAAGGCCAAAGCAAAAAAGGCTATGGAACAGAGCAAAGGTCGGATCGCTAAGTTGATCAGCGATCTCGAATTACTACACCGAATAGTCCTTAGCAGCATATTTTTGGCGACTATAAATATATTTTTGAATATTTAGCATGCATAGTTTTTTAGAATATAGAACTTTTTTATGAGAATTTGAGTTGGAACTTTGAGTATTGAGAGATAACTTTTCCTTAGCTTTGAAGAATTGAAGTTTTCCATTTTTGAGAAATTGGAAGTGGGTCTTCCAGATTCTTTAATTTAGACCGTAGTATAGACAAAATTAATCTTACCCACTTGATGGAAACACAATTTGTTAAGGATTTCTATCTTCTTATTATGTCTGGCTAAAACCGCAATTCTTGGGGTGTGATTATGAGTTGATTTAGCTTGTGGGTATTGCTAAGTGTTAGTTCAAATTTTATTTAAAAGTAATTTTTATAAGTAATTGTGGTTCAATTTAAAGGGTTGTAGTTGCAAATGCAACTCTACCTTCGTGTTTTTGCTTGCTCGAGACAGAGGTTTTAAGACCAAGATTACTGAATTGATGGTCTATGGGTATTGGGTTGTCATGGGTTCAACTGGAGAGGATAAATCCTAAACCTTTTTCTTCTCCTTCAGCTCGAGAGAGTGAATGGACTAAAGCATAGGATGTCCTTATTTGCATGCTTGTTGGTGTTCGAGAGAAACCGACTTGATTCGGGGTAAATTGTTCGAGAGAAAGTTTATCCCCACCAAAGTCTGGATTATTCACTAATTTATATCTATTTACTAACCATTTCAATTACTCATTGGTTTACATTAGAATATAATCCAGTTACATCCCAAGAACCAGTCTTAATATTGTTATTTTCGTGCTATTTGCTATTATCGTAGATAATAGTTAAAACCAAAAAACCCTTACTTGACACTTGTGTCACCCCTTAATTTAAATTATGTTTTTATTTGCAAATGTCTATTCTTATCATTTAGTTGAATATATTCATACTTAGGTATTAAATTGTAAACATGCACCACTCCTTGTGGGATTCGACCCCAACTCATTTAGTTGGGTTATATGTTAACTAATGATTGTTGACTTTTAGAACTGGATTAAGTGTCTTTGATAGCGTTATTCAATCTACCTAATCTGGAGAAGATACTCTTGTTTAGGAATGCGGTGACACTCTTTCCCTCATTATTTGAATGCGCAATTATTTCCACCCATTTCGATAAATAGTCAACCGCAACAAGAATATACTTCATCCTATGTGAACTCACAAACGTACCCATGAAGTCAAGGCCCCAAACATCAAATAACTCAATCACCAATATTAGATTCATAGGTAGCTCATGCTTCTTTGAAATTCCTCTTTCTCCTGGGCAATGGTCATAAACTTGGCCAAATCATGAGTATCTTGGTGGATGGTAGGCATGTAATACCTACACTATATAATTTTTTGAGCAGTCCGAATACTAGGATGGTGACCACCAACAGAAGATGCATGACACACCTCTAGTATACTAAGCATCTCAACCTCAGGCACAAAACGATGAATAATCCCATCAGCACAAATACGAAACAAGTAAGGCTCATCCCAAAATAACATCTTCACATGATGCATAAACTTTTTACTTTGGTGAAATGACAAATCCTATGGAACCAAATTTCTTGCAAGTAGATATCAAAATTTGCGAACAAAAAAATAAGATCACAAAAATCAGCCAATACCCATTCATCAGGGAATGCGTCATTAATTTAAGGGCCCATCTCCTAACTTGATCATAGCTTCCTCCTTCAATCTGGACAAATGGTCGGAGACCTAATTTTATGTTCCCTTTCTATCCTTCACCTCAAAATCAAACAATTGCAGCAATAATACCCATCTAATCAACCTCAGTTTTGCATTCTTTTTAGACATCAAATACTTTAATGCAGAATGGTAAGTATGCACTATGACCTTAGTACCAAGAAAGTAGGATTAAAATTTCTGGAATGCAAAAACCCCAGCAAGAAGTTCCTGTTCAGTCACAATATAGTTCTTTTGAGCCAAATTCAAAGCTTTGCTGGAATAGTAAATTGAATGAAGAATCTTCTCTCGCCTCTGTCCCAATACCACACCAAGCACCACCCTACTCGCGTCACACATCATTTCAAACAATTTCCCCCCATCCAGTGAAATAATGATAGGTGTTGATACTAACCTTGCTTTAAACTCTCCAACTGCTCGTCGACAAGCATCATCAAACTCAAACTTAAACTACCGAACCCTAAGCCTACATTACAAGACAAGAAAGTCGTATAGTGATCCTAACGACTAGTTTTGAGAGTCTAAGTAGTGAAAATAAGGGCAAGCCTATGGTATTGAGTACTAACTATACATGAAGTCACTTCTGATGAGAGTGTTGAATGAATCCTTAAACTTGATATTCATATTTTTTGTGTGTGTGAAAAAGGATTTCTTTTGAAGTGAGGTCACTGGTTACATTGTTGGAAAGTTTGTACTTTGGTGATTGTGAAAAGTGTATGTTGTGGTGTCTATTGGTCGATCTATATCTTGTTTTGATCCGCATGAATTAGATTATTGAGTTTAACTGAAAAGATTTGAACTAAGGTAATGGAATAGATTGAAAAGGCCATGTGATTGTTTGAGTTTGTATGTTTGCTTCTACATAAGTGTCGTTTAGAGTGTTAATGTGTCATTTCATGACAAAGAACAAGTTTAACTTGAGGGTGTTTATATACCGTGATTTTACGGTATTTTTTATGCGCTTCACTTTGAGTTTGTGTGCGTCTTGGACTTGTTTGTATTAGAAATAATGTTATGTGTATCATGTTTACAGGAAATAGCCTTGTATTACGGTTGATGAAGATGCGAGATAAAATAGAACATAAGTAACCACAAATGGAGCCACCCATTGACCGTAGGTCTAATGACGGGCCATGGGTGGGCAGTCGTAAGTCCATGTCTGAGAAGAGGGTTTCTGAAATCAAACCACAGACTGACATGATAAACCATAACACGAGCCACGGACCATAGGTGATGCATCGTAGGTGGACCATGAGGGAATTTTGACCAGTGTAGAACCATGGAGAAAGACGATGGACCATAGGTTGACCCAGCATTCGTCCTTCACGTCCATTGATCAAGATAAGAAAGTTGAAGGTTGTAGTACCTCATGAAAATTGTGTAAGTGTTGAGACCCAGAGCGGATCTACAGACCATAGGTCGACCCACAGTCCATAGGTCGAAGCATCATTTGAAAACGCGTCTATCTAGTTATTTCATTATTTTGTTTGTTGTTTTATTTAGGATTTGATTTCTATAAGTATGAGTTGTAATCCTCGTTTTGGGGGTTAGACATTATTGTAAAATCTTATTTTTTGGCATTTTGGGAATTAACTTGTAAACTTCAGCAATTTGATTTCCGAAATTCGTTTAATATAATTTTCTATTCGAATTTCAATTGAAGATTTCGGGTTTTGTCGATTCTACTTGTAAGTTCATAATTTTTTTACCCAATTATGAACTGTGTTCTTTCAAACATGAGTAGCTAAGTTCATAACTAAGGTTGTGGTAACCATGAGCAATTAACAAAGTATGACTAATAATTAAGTAATTCTTGAATAGTTTTTATGCATGAACTGTTAATCTTTCGCTTAGAAGTCTTTTTATTGATGCACGCATTAGAACTTGCCTCGTTCCTACTTGACAGACCAAGGAGGTAGTTAATAAGAAAAGAACTAATATATATAGATTTAGTGGATGTTATCTAATAGTCTAATGTAAATTTTTGCAAGCGTGAAAGCTAAACCATACATTGTTGTTATGTCAAATCTGGGGTAAAGGTAAGGGTTTGTAAAGCATACGCTCATAGCCAGACCAATGTGCGAGGTGAAATTCCCTATTTGGAGGACCAGTCACTTAGGGATACCTAACTTTCCAACTTTGCATGTAAATCACTAGGAAATGATTACTATTATTAGGATTATTGTATTAAGAGCTTGTGGGGAATACATATACTCTAGTTTCTCTCTTATATTGATACCTCAAAGTTAAATCTTGTCTATTTGTTAATTAATCAAAATTTGTTACTTATAACCCCCCCCCTTTTATTTATTTGTCTCGAAAATAGTTTGACTAAACAGATATAATAGTGGGTTAAGTTTAAGTCTGAACCATATTTCTCGTGGAATCGACCCCAACCAACAAGTTAGTTTATTTATTTGACAATGATCATTTATAATTTTTTAGGGAGGTGTAATTTGTGCGTATCAAATTTTGGCGCCGCTACCAAGGAATACGGATTTTAGATTAAGTTTAACTACATTATTAAACTTTAGTTAAGTATTTCCTGATTTTATGTTTTCTAGAGGTTTCTACTCTAGTGTATCCTTAGTACACAAAGTCAAGGTGAACCTTTGACCCCCTACGACCCAGACTTGAATAAGACTTTTAGGAGAATGAATAAACAAGGGTTACTAAACAATATAGTCAGAGAGGGTCTAGGGGATGGTGTCCAGTTGAAGCCTCCTGGTGTTGTCGATATGGCCGCTTATATTCTTGGTGATAATCTACTCGGAAACCAAGAAAGTGTGCAGCATCCGCCAGCACCAAGGCTTTGTGATAACTACCTGGTAGACTATAACACAGTTGATCCGAGGGGCCAATGTTTGAACACCTCTACCTCAAGGTCATACATTTGTGGTAACCTGCAATCTGATGCAAATGCTTACTGCATGAGGTTTGTTTGCTACTCTAGATTTGGATGATCTGCATTGTCACATGGCTAAATTGAGAAGTGTCTACAAGAGTTGTATGGGGCAACCGGAATTGGATATGAATGTTATAGGTTTAAGAGTCTTCCCTATTTCATTGATTGGTGATGCTACAGTGTGATTTTCAAAGCTTCCATACAATTCAATTCATACATGGGATTAATTGCATAAGATTCTCATGACGAAGTATTTTCCGATGTCTAAGCAGCTGAATCATCAGGATAAACGGAATTAACTTCGTAACACTACATAGAGAGTCTGTAAGCAGTTCATGGGATGGGTTCACTGCGTTCATTAGAAGTGTTCCTAATCACCACATTACAGATGAGTCACTAAAGGACTACTTCTACCGAGGACATGATGACTATGGAAAGGTTGTGCTTCATACTATTGCTAGAGGATCATATTGTGAGTGCACTTTTGAGGAGATCACTGATAAATTAGAAAAGATTTCCCGAAATAATAAGGAATGTAGCACTAGAAAGGTTAATACTAGAAGGAACACGTTTGTGGTCCAAACTGCTCCAAATCAAGAAAATGATGACATTTATTAAGAGATGACTCAAATGAGGACAGAATTAGGTAAGGTATTAAAGAATGAAAGCGGAGGTGTAGAAAAGGTGAATGCGGTAAACTACCTAACTAGAGCTCCACCACCACCAGTTGAGGAATGTTACTATGACGAATATGCATATTTGGTGAATGATTAGATGGGGGTTACGGACAAACGCCCAAGGCTACAACTCGGATAATTAACGCCAAGGTCAAGGAAATCAAGGCTTGAACTATGGCAACTACAACTGTGAGGGAAACTATGTTTGAGATGGGAACTGCAATTATGATAACAACTATAACTGGAACAACTATGGAAACAAGAATGATCGAGTAGGCCCTAAGTTCCACCTGGTAGAGAATCTGGTAATAGAGAAGTTGGTTGTAGTATGTCACGTATTAAGATTATGATGCAAAAGTTGATGAAGAGGTTTGATGCAACCTATGAGAATGTGAAAGATATGCAATATGACTTGTGTGGAATTGATCAAAATATTGATGCCATGTTGTGTCAATCAAGCAAACCGAGTAGTAGTTTAGTCAGTTAGCCTCTACTTTAAACCCACGCCAACCTGGCACACTTCCAAGTAACACCATCAAGAATCTGAAGATGATGGACAATGTATGGCAATCACTACTCTCGGAGGTAAACAAACCATTGACCCCCCTATGGTGTCTAAGGTTGAAGTTGTGAAATAAAAAAAATGTTAAAGACATTAAGGTTACTAGAGATTCGAAAAATGCTACAGAGAAAGAAGTCGAATGACCCAAAAAGTTGTTGCCATACCTATATCTCTACCTTCATTCCCACATAGATTGGTGAAAAACCAAAGAAGGAAAATACTACAACTTCATAACTATGTTGAAAATACTTTCCATCAATAATCTGTTAATAAAAGCTTTGGAGCAAAAGCATGGGTATGCAAAGTTCATAAAGGATTTGGCGACCAAATAGAGGAATGTCAGTTTTAAGGATGATGAAAGATTACAACATTGTAGTGTCATTTCTACGCGGTCACTAGTGCCAAAGAAAGAGGATACTTGATATTTCACTATTTTTTGCACCATTGGGATGTTGCATTTTGCGAATCCTTTGTGTGTTTTGGGTGCCAGCATTAATCTAATGACATTGTCTATCTATAAGAAGTTGGGGGCTCCAAAATTGATTGTGATTCGTCTACTCATGGTTGATAGAACTCTGAAGAAGTCAATTGGTGTTCTCTAAGATGTCTTTGTGAAAGTGGAGTCATTTATTGTTTCATCGGACTTTGTGATACTTGACTGTGAGGTTGATTTTGAGGTTTCCATCATCTTAGAGAGACCATTCCTTGCTACTAGGCGTGCCTTAGTCGAATTGGAGAGAGGGTATGTGAAGTTCCAACTGAATAAGTGTAACGACCCTTTTGGTCGTTTTGAGTACTAGAGCTTTTTGTTTCATAGAATATTTTCTGATAAATTCTAAGTGGATAATTTGGATTATTCGTAATTATAATTATGAATTTAGTGGGATAGTTTTTAATAGTTATTTAGTTGGTGGTTAAGAAAAATAATATTAGAATTAAGGTGGACCACTTTTACTATTCTTATAATTAATCTTTTAATAATTAGGGTAGTAAATAATCTGTAGAAGAAAAAAAAAGAAAAGAAGGGAAGGGGAGAACGAAGAGAAGACGGCGTGAAACGAAACCGTCCACTTATAACTTCAGGTAAAACTTCGCCAACTCCATAATTATTTTATGTATATAGGTGGATAGGTGAGAATTTATATTATTATTATTTGTTGTTAGATAAGAAAATTGAAGATGGGTATATACATATCTTGTACTAGTGGAAATTGGGGGACAAGCATTAATTGTCAATTGGAAAATGATGATGATGTAATGATTAAAGGAATAAGTATAATCATAAAATATTAGTAAATGTATTGTTGAAATTGATAAGAGAATTATGTTAGTGCAGTATGTCACATTATGACCACTTATTCTTTTCGTTTCAGAAGTATATCGCCACTGGTTCCGTAACCAGTGGCTTCAATTTTAAAAATTTATTATTGTTTTTAGGTTATCACACGATAATTTAAGTTTTGATATATTGAGATAGATAATTAAATATTAATATATGAGATTACATGAATTTTATTGAAGTTATGTTAATGGAAGGAATTTAGACTTATCCTTAGGTTTTGAACTTTAAGTAATTGATTATAGAATTACGTGAGTTTTTGGGTCTAGGCTACACATAGAATAATATGAGTGTATACGGACTCATTAACTTACAAATTATGCACATATACTCTATAGATTGGAAAGGTTCGGAGGCATTGAGGAAAGGAAAAGCATTGGAGAAGTAGTTGGTTTGACTTCGTTTCTTCGGTGGAGGTAGGTTATGGTTTATGCTATTTGATAGTAAACTCTTAATAGTGATTGATATGCATTGAATGATATTGTGAAGTTTTCTATGTACTTGATTGTGTGGTTGTGTGGTTTGGTTGTGCGTTTTGTGATTGGTCTGAAATCCTGAGATCGTGAAATTTATATTCTTGAACCCTCTTTATCGAAGTGATGCTGAATAAAGAAGGCTTGATGAAATATTATCAATGAATTGAAAGTGGTGATAATAAATGATAAATCAATGGTATAATTGGATCGGAGTGTCACATTCCGATACGGTATTCTTGGATCGGAGTGTCA